>OW964829.1:41345019-42805852 GCA_943142095.1 Ophonus ardosiacus | reverse complement strand
GTGTGTGTGTTTGTGTGTGTGTGTGTGTGTCTGTGTGTATGCCTGTGTGTGACAAAATTTTCTCCGACGATAACTACAATATACTACAATTCTAAAAATTATATTTTTTTGTATTCCTCTTCTTTACGCCCATATGAAGAGCTGATTAGATTTTGATTATAATTGGTCAACCGGAAGTAACCTTATTTGATGTTCTTAACAGTTTTTCTTAGAAAATCGCAGTTAACCCGCGATCAGTACCGCCTCCTATAATTACGCGATCGGTAACGCGTTAGATTTTTTCTAACATAGCGATTTTTATATTTATTCACCTTATTATGTAAAAATTATTAATGCTGACATTGGCAGGTATTAATTAGATTGATTTTAAATATAAATAAAACAGTATTTCATAGAAAATGTCAACTAAAACATACATAATGTAAACAAAAAAAAGCAAATGCAAAAAAGAAAATGTATATGTCCTCTTCTCGATTTAAACACTCCGTGCAGGTCAAAGCAATTTTAGTATGTTGTTATGAATACTGTGATCTGATGGAGCGCCTTCATCTGATGAACGACATTCTTCTATTTCACGTGATGTATATAGCTAATCATCACCTTCTTCTGACAAAGCTTCCTCCCAAAGAGCTTGCAAATGTTTATATTCCTGTTCGTACGACATCACCATACTATTACTAAACAATGTTGTCAAAAAACTAAAGTTTTCAATGTAAAAATAGTAACAAAATTACAATTCCACGATAGGTACCGCGTTAGATTTTGTCTAACATGTTGACACGACTTGGAAAAAATATGAACTGATCACGTACGCTGAAATTTTCAAATAAACTGGTACTGGGGATAACTGAGGGAGGTTCTTAGGGAGGCATAGCAGGACGGCCTGAGATGTAGGGCTAACTGTTTTAAAAAAATATGGATAAATATAAAAATGTTAGAAAAAATCTAACACCGGTACCGATCCCGGGTTAAATATTATTTTTTGACATTTTATCTTATTGCCTATGCGGTTTGATTCCACAATAGATAAAGAATTATAAAGAGAATAACTTTGTAGAAAATAGTATATGTTCATGTTACAATTTTACTAAATATATAGAATCTTTTCCATGGAGGGTTTGGTACGGGACTTGTACAAAATACATAAAATTGACGGAAGGTAATGTGCTGGCCACATCAGATTTTTTCCTTCCATACTGAAGACAAAATTGTGTAAAAACGCTTTGTAATAAAAATTACTTTGGGGTGGTTCGAAATATATATATTAATGTAACCTAATCTAATGCACAAAACTCACGCTCACAAATTTTATACGGTTAGATTATGTTAAGTTTTATAATAAATTTAATGGGGGGTGGGGGGCGGGGCGTATATCTTTACTTACCCTGCAAAAAACATAAATAATACACTGACTTCAACTGAACTTTGTAGCTTAGTTGGAAGAGAATCCTACTCGATATGGGGAAGTAAAAAATCTTTAACTGCTTATAGTAGCGAAAAAGGTAGATACTCTAATATCGTGACGGATAAAATATTTCCTAAAAAAATTAAAAATTATTTCTATTGATTTTTAACTGTTTCAGAAATAAAAATTTCTAATTAATTAGTAAAATTATTTATTAACTTTGTTGGAAAAATATGTGATATATAACTAAGAAGAAATCGCTGTTTTAATGAAATTTATTTTCTAAAATAAATATCACAAATTCTAATTCAAGTAAACCTTATTCTTAATATAACAAATACATTTACTATTTTCGTGAATTTAATTCAAATTTTTAGGTTTTAATTTATTACTAGCGTTCAGTATTGAATTTTATTAAACAGAACCTGTTATTGGTATTCGTACATATCGTATTTATTCTGGATACGAAATAAGGTAGTTAAAAAAAGTCTAATAATTGTATGTATTTATTATACATTTTGTGGTTCATATATTATTTCGTATGCATTACCCTTTAAAATGCGAGTAGAAGCCTTGATAAAAATAAGCATCCTCTTTATAACAGAGTATATTCCTTTTGATTTTGAACCCTCTGAGAAAAATCCTTTTCAATTGAATCTTTTGTACGGCTTGCAAAAGACTATTGTCAAAGCTGTTCCGCATTTATGAAAAAATTTAAATATCTGTTTGCATAGTAGTGTGTGCAATGCAGTAGGAGGATCTGGTTTATAAAAAGCGTATAATGAAGAACAATTAGAGCGGAGCCCTTTACCGTTGCAGCTCCAGGAAGTCTGCTGCTGCCTACGGGCGAGTGTAAACGCTCATTCGGCACGACCGACTCGGAGACGGAGTCGAGTCGCTGGTAGTTATTACAGAAACCGAACGAACGTAACGTGTGTTGCTTGTACGGCCGCCGTTACATATGTGAAGCAGTAAATTTCAAATTCGAGCCGCTGAAGCTATTTAAATGCAAATGCGCTTCATTCAGAGTACATTATTATAAAAGCGGCATCTACTATTTTGTGACAACAGTTTAGTTCAAATGAATATCAAAACGATGACCTATGTTTCCGACCACCAAATATTTACAGCTTTATGGAAATGAAACACTAACACTAAACCTAACTTTCACGTTATTTATAGTGGGTTGATAAATTTTTCGCATAAATTTCAACAAACGTACGTTTCATGAAAATTGAAATGCATATTTACCATATTATGTTTAACCACTGAAATATATACTAACTGGAACTCACATACTCTACCTATCAGCGTACGCTGCACTGAAGCTCATTGAACAATAATGACTGGTCCTGTTCGCGTACGTTCGTGCCGAACCGAACCTAGCCGAATAACTCGTATCATAGCTGATCGCTTTGTTTTTATATTATGCTTCATTTATTTAAACATGCGCCACACGAAATAATTTCCGTCTACTCACGAACTGTCTCGATGTTTGCCAACTACTCCAGTAGCAGGCTTCCATCTACTCACGAACTGTCTCGATGTTTGCCGACTACTCCAGCAGCAGGCTTTCAATATGCTTCACAGTCACGGTTCGTACGCGCATTCCAGTTAGTATATATTTCAGTGTGTTTAACAGAACTCACTTTCAGGGGGAGGGGGGATAAATCTAATATGCCATAAAATTTATTTCATCTAAAATTAAATAAAGGCATTAACTACATAATATACATACTTCTCAAAATCTTCATTTCAAAAGGCATTTTCAACACAAAAATAAATAAATATATAATCACGGCATATTACCCATTACTGGGTGTGCCAGTATCTACATCACATGTAGACATCGGTAATGATGACGATATATTTTACTGTGCGGGCGCTTACCATGCTCCACCTCACGGGCACTCATAGCTGGTGTGGAGAGAGCACCACAGGGGTTACTTTTGTGCCATTTAAAATTGGAAATATTCTGCGTCTATCGGGATTGAACCCGGTTCCCCAGGTTCGCGACCAGACACTCCGGCACACGGCCACCACAATTTTCTAATTTAGTACTTTTTCTATACCGTAACTCAATTTGGCGTCCATATAAAAACTATAACTTTGACAACTTAATTACAAATCCCATACCAAAAATTCCTAGGAAAACATTCTCTATATCCAGTAAAACTGTACACGAAATTCCATACCAAAAATTCCTTGGAATTTTTTTTATAAATCCAATAGAATTATAACACGAACTATGTAAATTGCACTTGACACTGACATATGTCAATTAGAATTATTTGAATATATCAGCTGTTTCCATAATTATAATAAAGCTGGCTGTTTTATGGCAGTTAATATCTTTATAATTCTTTAACTCTGTATGTATTGAATATGAAGGAAAATGTATAATGAAACCATATAGACAATAAGATATTCCTTCATATTGACAATCAAGAGAAACTGTTAAGAACTTCAAATAAGAGAACTTCCGGTTGACCAATTATAACTAAGAATTATTATTTTTAGAATTGTAGTATTGGAGTTATATCGGACAGTAAAATCGTATTCTAGGGACCCTAAAACGTGCTTATTCATTAAAATTTTTTGACCAAACACAATACCTGCCTTACCTAAAGGTGACGGCAGATAAGAATTGAGGATGGTCGTTCGAAATTAAATAAAAAGTGCCTTAAAGAAGTGCAAACAAAAATAAAACACAATTACTTTGTATTGTATAATTCACTTTTGTTGTTCTAACGTGTTCTATACAAATCAATGCATGTCATTAGTATGCCATTCGGTGTTGGATTTATTTGAAGTAAAGCTAAATCTTACACAGCGTCCAATGTCGCATTTTGGCATTAAATGTTTAGGATTTAGGTCTTCTTCACATAAATATAACTCCGAATGGCCCACTAATGACATCCATTATCAACAAAAATTAATTACACAATTCGATTTAATCTGATGCTTCAGATTAAATGTTAATATTATATTTGATAAAATAGAAGCTAAGAAGCTATTCTTTCACAGTAAATTTGACGTTTTACATAAATTATAGCAACGAACATGATTTGTTTAATTAGTGCGCATCAACTTCAAGGCATATAGTTTGCTCCTGCAAAACTCTAAAATCAAATTACTAATAATATTGACGTTATGTTGGGCATATAAATTTAGGATTTATGTACTAGGGTGATAAAAGTGCAACATCGGACACAGCATAAATGCCAAAATGCAACACAGTCTTAGATGTTATTTGTAAAAATAAAAAACTACAAAATTAGAATTTTTGTCTAGTGACCTATACATATTTCGAGAAAAACAAATATATTTTTAAAAACTTGAAATAATTGATATCTGTATAACGATTGTCTCTTAACAATTTTTGTTTATTTTTAATCCCATAATATGTCTTATGTACTATACACATATTATTATGCAGTAAATATATTTAAATACCCATTAAAATGAACAAGCCTTCTTCATTTCGTTATGCTTAATTGAAGGAGGATTCCATTTTGTCTTGTCCGGTACCCGCAGCATTGAAAGCCGCTCGGAATCAATTATTCTTGATTAAGTAAAACCTGAGCAAATATTGGGTCAGTTCTTCGACAGTGCCCTTTCATTTAGACTCAATTAACGAATTGCGTTTCCTGTGAGCCCACTGTAAGCGATACCCGTCCGATTCCCGACTGTAATGGGAGCCTAATGTAGGACTATTAGGTTTTTCGGTGATAAATTTAATGGAGCAATTCCATCGTGGTTAGTCGCCGCATTGAGCCTTAAATTGACGCTAATTAATAAAAAGTGCTTTTCAAACATTCTTAAAGAAAGGAGAGGCTTCACAGAACGGATTCTGTTGAGATATTTCCATTAAAAAATCTCAAGTGGCAAGCATGCTGCTATTTTAAGCTTAATTTTATATATATGCTATAGATGTATTGAACTTTGAATTTAATTTAAATTTATTTACCTGGTCCTGGAATGACATGACAAAAATTTACATCAAAATGTGTCACTAACATAAGATTGAAGAAATTTAAAAACATTTTACTGTCTTATACATCAAACTTTTGATAGCAATGTAAGACATACGGCATAACATTTATTTTCTAAATGTTTTTATTTTTATTTACAATGAAGTGACTGTTGGTAATAACAGACTCTTAATAGCAAAATTAATAAGAGGATGATAAATTTTTTAGTTATATTATATATATGTAGTTAATATTTAGTTCCGACGGGAGTCAATATGTTAGACATCTTGAACTTGCTTTCATCGCTCCAAAGGACAGTATGCCATTTTTCACTCGTCCACGATGAGTGTTCCTAAGCAAATGCAATTCTGACCCTCCTGTTTTTCTTTGATAGTACAGGTTTCTTAACGTCTATTTTTCTTAGTAATCCTACATCACATAGCCATCGTATCACAGTGCGATCACTCAAATCAACATGAAATTGTTCCCGAATTTTTGCAGAACGTTCACTTGATGATAAAGTATGATCACTTACAGATAGACGCCGAATGATTTTTGTCAATTCTAGCACTAGTTTTCTTCGACCACCGATTTTTATATTAATTTTAACACTTCTATACTGCGAACTTTTTTTCAAATTCTTTGATATGCCACTTTTACTAATTTAAATATATATATATATATATATATATATATATATATATATATATATATATATATATATATATATATATATATTGCGCTGTACTACCCTTTCTCTCAAGTCGTCGGAAAAATATTTATTTTTACCCATCTTAACATCAATTTACTAAATAAATGACAAAATACAACTGAAAGTAGGACAATTAAAACCATATTAGTTTTCATACTTTTGTCCACCGAAAAAACGAGTATATGTTATTTCACTTAAATCGTACAGTCAATATCAAAAGATTTCTTGTGAATATATTCTTCAATATATTGACTTTAGAAAATACGATTCAAATTTGCGAGAACTATAAACATATTAAAAAAAATGAAATATTTAAAAGTTTCTATACTTTTGTCCACCACTACAGATAAAATCTGATTCAGAGAACGTTAAAACTTCGTTATTCACAAATATTCATACATTCTGCATGTAGAGTAAGCAAGAGATAAAAATTAAATAATTAAGGTAGCATAAGATTTTGTATTAGTAAAGTAGGCATTTTGAATATGAACAATTCAGTATTCACTTCTCAATTAGTAAAGTTGTATATTGTAGTCTCGTAGAAAATGACTTTTGTGTGTAGCTTATTACCTCTTGAAAGTACATTAAACACCACGCTATTCCACTCGGTGTAATCTTGGTAAAATTCTTTTAAATACCTGAACAATTTCCCACAAAGTTTCCATTGTTCATCTGCGTTTCAAACATCCCGAAGCCGAAGCCACTAGCTGTTGCTGTGACGGTGACTGTGATGGCTCATTCACAACTCTTGCTATTGTTTTATTTACACGTGAACACGGCAGGCAGTTGTGAACGCTCCAGACTCTTGTTCCTCATCCTGATATTAAAACAAAAGCACCCTAACACGTTATTAAAGAAAATTGTTTGCAGTTGAAATCACGCCAGCCAGAAATTTCATATCGCGATGACGAATTAATTGAATTTTACTTATCTTTATGCTCCAAGGACTCAAATGACAATTATTTGTAAAGCTCTACCGATAGATTTATATAGATCACTTCATTTTACCCCCATTTCATACGGTTAGATTAACATTTTTATTGCCCATACTGCGCTAATGTTTATCGAGTTAATTATATCTTTACACTAATTCACTTGCGGTAACCCTTTTCCAAAATCATCAACTGAAAGAGAAAAATCTGATGTGGCCAGCACATGACCTCGTGCTAATTCCATGTTTAAAATAGCAATGAGCTTTAAGTAAAATAGCACTTCCGATTGATCGTTTGTAAACAAAATCTGCTTTGTTGTTCCAATAAATATAAAAGTTTGTAATACGAAATTTTGGATATTTTATTATGTTTTTCCTGAAAAATCTGTACAAGTTTTGGATCATTAATATATTTTAAGGAAAAATCGTCACACACACATTGTCAAAATCATCACCAAAATCCTTATGCTCTAAAACGCAATCTGTGTAAATTCTTCGCCGTACATGATCCATTTCGTAAATGTGTAGTTGCAAACTATTATTTGACACTTTGAAATCACGTTCTTATTGAGAGCTGCTTGATATGTAATGCTGCAAACATCAAACTAAAATCGAATTATCCTGTATATCTAATATTTATGTATGATGGAAAATATATTATTTTTACAAACCTTAATTTCATTAGAATTATATTTAAACTACTAAATTCTTCTTAACACGGTTTCATTATTAATTTTAATGAAAATTGCTTCGTGACAGTGACATTTGTTTAAATATGTCAAATTTGATATTAAAGTATGGTTTTTGTTTGACGCAGAGGCAAAGTGATGTACAAAAATAAATTATTTTAAAATTTAATCACCACAATTCTGTAAGAAAGTTGTTAAGTCTTAGCAAAGTTGCTAAAAATTGTAACCAATAAAAACAAATGTACAGCCTGTCATTTTCATGTTTTATTCAGTGTTCGCAATTATTATTGTTTATTTGCTATAGCAACGTTGTTAAGACTTAACAACTTTCTTACAGAATTGGGGCGAATATTTAAAGTTATTTCAAGTTAATTCTTAAATGCTATTATCGTAGAATTGAAGATTGTGCCATTATATTCAATTTGTATTGGTAAAAGTTGTTAAAAAATTATATTCAATGAATTACAAGAAAAACTGTTAAAAGCTTGTATAAATGATACTTTCGGTTATCCGATATACACTAAAAACTAATGAGCTCTTCCCACATTAGTATAGAATGAGTATACAAAATTTCAAAATTTGCTGATTGATAGTATTTGAGTAATCGTGTCCACACGATCCACACACACACACATACATACCAACAGACATCATTGTAAAACTGTTAAAATCGGATTCTGGGGGTGCTTATTCACTAAAATCTATAAAATAAATAAATATATCATCACGGCATATTACCCATTTCTGGGTGTGCAATTATCTACACAAATGTAGACATTGGTAATGATGACGATATATTTTACCGTGTGGGCGCTTACCAGGTGTCACCTCACGGACACTCATAGCTGGTGTGGAGAGTGCACCACAGGGGTCACTTTTGTGCCATTTAAAATTGAAAATATTTGGCGCCGGTCGGAATCGAACCCGGTTCCCCCCGGTTCGCGACCAAACACTCAGGTACGCGGCCACGGGACCCCATAAATCTATATATGCGATATTTAGCACGATCCCTATACCTCCCTTACCTAGGGTAGCGGGAGGTAAAAATAAAAAGTCACCTTTTTTTTGAACAAACCTCGTATTTCTATGAACACCTTGCATTGTACATTTACAATATGGTGTACTTCAAAGCAAGTGCAGCGTTTGTATTTGTCGTCTCAATCAAAAGTTAAAAAAAACTTTTTCAATTCATCACATTTTAATTCAGAACAAAACCAATAAATCTTCATTCAGTACTACTAACAGGAAAAAACGTCTTGCCAAGCCCTAAGTTCTTCTCTAAAAAAAAGACAAAATAATGCATGGAGCAAGCATAACCAATTCGCATGATCGCTGTATTCTTTTTAGCCTCAAACGTGCTGTGATAATATAATACGGGCCATTATATTCAAAGTGGCGTCAGAATTAATCAAACCTGTGTCTCAAGGCCTTGCAGACAATCACACTGGGTCGAGAAGAGAGACTTTTCAACTGCCCACACGGAGACAGCTTCAAGTAATAGATACATCACGACCTGTCAGAATTTATGATCCCGTTCTTTGCAATTAACCGGAACTGGACTAATATGGACGCGGCAATAAGAATGGAAATCGGTTATGAATAATATCAACGATCCAAAACTTGTTAACTTCCATCGGTTGATAGCTTCATCAACAAACAAAAAAAAATATCGAACAGCACGCAACGAAATTTAATAGGTACATGAATTTAATAATAAAAGGTATTTTAATAAGAGCCCAACTAAAATAAATTTGTTCTCCTCGAGCTTATACTTCTTTTTTCTTCTTTGTCTTATGCCCTGTGCACCGCTCACACTAAAACTTTAAGCAAGGCTTAAAGCTTAAACAATGAAATACAAATTGAATTTTTGACAGAAACTTATTTGACTTTTCTTTTCGAAACGATATTGTCAATTTAAGGAATAGTTAAAATTTAAACGTCATGGGTGAAACAGGACATTTTTTTGTTCTCAGTTACTTTAGGATCCTCCTGATGTAGAAGAGTCCGTGTGTTTAGAGAAAAAACATATCAGCACAGTTAAAGTTATACTACCCAATCTTCAAATGTTAACTGTACAATATCACTCGTATAATATATAGCAAAAGTCGAAATCCATAAAACTAAAAGCATTCATTGCAGAAAAACTGATACAACTTTTTTTTAAACCTATTTATTTTTTACTAATAAGTAAGTACTTTAATAATCAGTAACACTTAAAATAAAAATATTTACTTTTCCATTAAACAGAAATTTCAAAAATACTACCTTTTTTAGTTTATGTTCTGTATTTATTAATTTAAACCCAACGTTTCGGCACCATAAACTGGTGCCTTCTTCAGGGGATACATTGACATTAATTTTTTTAATTAACAAAAATAACAAGTAACCAAGGTAACAAGAAATATTCATAAATGTTACCTTTTTTATGTATACAATTTTCTAGACAATATATGCATGCCCGGCAATAATATGGACGGCGAACATGCATCTTCTCAGGAAAAAATCTCCTTTTGCCAATTAATAATATGAGTTCTGAAAGATATTTAAATAATTAGAAATTTCAATTTTCGTCTGTCTTTAGCTAAACCATTTATAACTTCGTCAATAAAATGGTTTTGGTTATTTTCGATTCTTTTTCTATGCACACTAAGAAAGCATTGTCTTGATAAACAATATCGAAAACATAAGAATTACCAATATTTTTCTTCAGCTTTTCCCATTCGTTAGGGGTCGCTATTCTTTACTTTCTTTTTCCATTCATTTCTATTTTGCAAGTCGTCCTCAGTCAGCCTCTTTTCTCTCTCAAGTCTTCTACCTTCTCTTTGGTCTACCTCTATTTCTTCTACCTTCTACTACTAGGTTGTTCATTCTTCTTCCAATATATTCTTCATCTCTCCTCATGACATGCTCATACCAATGCAAACGCCTCTCCTGTAACTTTCTTGAAACTTCTAGCACTCGAGCCATTTCCCTTATGCTCTCATTCCTTATCCCATCTTTTCTTGTCTTTCCAAAAATTACCAATATTAAGTACAAATAATTAAATTATTAAAAGCAGGGCATTGAACTCGAACCTGTGGTGGTAGCACGCACTTTAGAATTTTATCAAAATAGGCATTTGTTTTCGCTTTTCGCATCGAAGCGAAAATTTGGTAGCATGCGTGTCTCAAAATATTCGCCTGCCAGCGTTCGACTTGAGGCGAAAGTGTCAAAGTTCTATTCAAAGCCAATTTATATATAATTTATATATTTATTATATACAACTGTCATAATATTTTTTATTTTAGTAGTATAAAATCCAATAATTTCCGAATCAAAAAGGGAATATAGAATTCTAAAGTGCGTGCTACCAAGATTCGTAAAAGTAAAATCGTATTCGCCTGCTTTCTATGATAGAATTCTATAGTGCGTGCTACCACTACAGAACCGAACCAAAACCGGAACCAAACCGTAACATTTTAGAGAACCCAAACCGAGAACCGAACCTCAGATATATTTTTAATTGAACTTGAATCGAAACCGAACCGAATATTTAAAATTCAGGTTCAGGGTTCAACTCCGGTTCAGATTAATTTTTAGTTCTAAAAGTAAATACAGAAGATAATCGACGTCTTAGGCGTTTGCGTTGCTGTCTGGGCTGACTTTTCGTGAAAATTGTGTTCGTTTCTTGTTGCGTTTTGCGTAAATTCCGGCTCTCATTTTACATTATTTCGAACTTGAACCGCGAAGAAAACCGCAAAATTTTATTAATGCTTGAACCAGAACCGCACCCGAACCCATCTTTCAAAAAACAAATTAACCTGAACCTAAAACGAACCCAATTTTTGGCGGGTTCGATGCCCTGATTAAAAGGCTGTGATGATATCAAACAGTGCCATTGTTGTAATCAATTTTATCATTGTTGTAATCAAGTTTTATGAAGTACTTATTTATTTAATATTAAGTTCAGATGGATATTCCAATATTAAAAATATAACAATGTAATTTATGCACTTTTAAAATTAATGGTAGAAATAAAACATTAGAAGGGGGAGGAAGCAACTGCCCTTTTGAAGGTGCCCAAGGGTACGTTTAACCTTTTTAACTTTTTATAACATAATTTTCATCCTTGTAAAGTACGTTCCTGTTTTGCAAAATTCTTTTTAATTATATAACATAACCCTGATGATGAAACAATAAGATTCGATACGTTAGTACTGTTAAAAAAATCTGTTGTGGCCAGCACAAAACCTTCCGTCAATTCGACGTATTTTGTATATATCCCATACCAAAAGTTCCTTGAAAAAGATTCTATATATCCTATAAAATTGTAACACGAACACACTATTTTTTATAAATTCTATACCGAAAGTTCTTTTCCCTATTTTATTAGGGGTCGCTGTTTTTTACTCTTCTCTTTTAATCATTCCTGTCCAACGCATCTTCTTCACACAATTCTTCTGCTACACAGTCCTTCCATGGTCTTCTCTTTGGAGGGACACTCTATCACATTCACACATAACTTTCTGACCCTATACTTTCAACATTTGTTTTGCATTTGACACTGACATCTGTCAATTAAATTTTTCTGAATATGTCTGTTGTTTCCATAATTTTAACAAAGCTAACTAATTTTTGAAAGTTAATCTCTCTTAATGTCTCTATAACTCTATATCTATTGAATATGAACGAAACTGTATAATCAAACTGTATAGAGAATAAGATATTCTTTCATATTGATAATCACAAAATGACGAAAAATAATATTTAACTACGTTTTTTTAAGAAAAACTGTTAAAAACTTCAAATAAAAGTACTTCCGGTGGATCAATTATAACCAAAATCTAATCAACTCTTCATATGGATGTACAGAAGAGGAATACGAAAGAATTATAATTTTTAGATTTGTAGTATTGGAGTTATCGTCGGAGAAAAATTTGTTACACACGGACACACATACACACACACACGGACACACACACACACACACATACATACATACATACAGACATCATCTTAAAAATAGTAATTTCGTATTGTAGGGACCCTAAAACGTGCTTATTCATTAAAAACTCACCACCGAATTTTTTGACCAGAGACAATACCTTCCTTACCTAAAGGTGACGGAAGGTAAAAATTAATTAAACCAATTCTACAACAAGACTAAAACTCCATTAAGTATTCCTTTTTCTAAAGAGATTGTTAATTAAAAATTTTAACATTGTATTACCTATGTTCGAAAAAAAAAATAAATAAATAAACACACGGTATGTAGGTGGTGCATTATCATATTTATAAAATAAAACAGAATAAATGTACGTAATGATTTTTTCTCTCTAGCCTAGCGTGAAACAAACGTCAAATAGTGTTTCCTATTAATTGAAAATCTAGATTTGTCTGATACAGTATTTCATTACTAAAGATAAAGTAATTAATATTAATGTCTGTACTTCTAATGCACTACACGTAGTTAAAGTTTTAAAAGCCGACATTTAGTTTACTTCCGTAACTTTACTAGACGCCGGCTTCTTAAAATAAATCTACGTGACTTCAATGTTTAATTATAATATTTCTTCGAATAGTACACTGTAACAATGTTTGCTTTTAATATTTAAGGTTAAATATGTGACAAGTGACAAGTTATTTGAGTAAAATATTACCGGTCTATGAAATTTTAGCAGTTTTGATTTATTTGTTTGTTAACAAAGAGAAATATTTGCTAAAGAAAGAGCAAAATCAATAAAAGCCGAAAATTCGAGACATAAAATTTCAACAGGTATAATTTACGTCTGCCATCAAGTGTAGCGAATAGCGAATTCCTGCTCTTTATTCTTCGCGGCTTGAGGAGTAATTTACAATCAAGGTAGGCGCTGAAACAACCCCCGAATTCTCCGAAGCATAGCCACCCACGACAGGAACACAACAATAAATAAATTCCCCGCCGGGTAACTATAAATAAACTGCCATCACGTTTCCTTTTTTTACAGAAAAAGACTCCCATGCCTAAATGTGCTTGTCATAACATTTTTTCTTACATATTCGACACTGCAGGGGGTGTACAATGGGCCATTGTTTAGTATACGGCCACAGAATTTTAATAATGAAGGTTTATGTATCCATACGTCGTTAAATAATAATGAATTTCATTATGTTTCTTTAATTTGCTAACAAATGATATGCAGATTGAAATTATGTGCATGGTGACAACGGCACATATATTATCTCATTATAATTTTCATATAGAGAATGTTTCTCTAAATAATTATGCTATAAAATTGAATTATTTTATCGGCTCTTGTGAAGGTTCTGACATTTAATATAACAATAACAAATAAATTTAAATGATGCAAGAAAAATTATTGTTCTATAATGAAAGTATAAAATGAATAATTTAAATTTATAGCGGATTTAACCCAATTTCATATAATTTGTTAAGAACGTAATCGTAATCTGTAAACTTTTTATAAAAGTCAGTTAAGTTTTTATGTGTCTCAAATGTTCATCAGATAATTTCAACAAGTGCTAATAACTTAAAATGATAAACCTTTTACAGTTTCCAACAGCATATAAACTGATTTTATTAGCTCTACATTATATAGCAGTGCACATAAAAGTAATCTTTTCTTTACTTGTACGCGAAAATGTATTCTAAAACTAATAAATCACATCCCGTGGCCTCGTGCCTGAGTGTCTGGTTGCGAACCTGGGGGTACCGGGTTCGATCCCGACCGACGCCAAATATTTCGAATTTTAAATGGCACAAAAGTGATGCCTGTGGTGCACTCTCCACGCCAGCAATGAGTGCCCGTGAGGTGACACCTGGTAAGCGCCCGCACGGTACAAATATGTCATCATCATTACCGATATCTGCGATAAAGCAGATTGGCACACCCAGAAATGGGTAATATGCCGTGATGATATATTTATTTATTTATTTATAAATCACATCTAAAATATAAATTCAAATTTCATAAAAATAATGCATCAACTTAGTCTTAAAAAAAGTCTCCGTACGACAGTAGTTTTAATGTATTTTAGGAAAAATAGCAGTCTAAAACCCAA
This sequence comes from Ophonus ardosiacus, assembly GCA_943142095.1. Taxonomy (NCBI): domain Eukaryota; kingdom Metazoa; phylum Arthropoda; class Insecta; order Coleoptera; family Carabidae; genus Ophonus; species Ophonus ardosiacus. The sequence continues at coordinate 42,791,100 of OW964829.1, read as the reverse complement.
TATATTTAATTTTCTTTTTATCCAAAATGAAACGCAGTATATTACATTATTATAAATATAAAATAAACAAATAATGTACTTAATTTATTTATATTATGGGGTAAACATTGAAAGTATTCATAATTTCATGACAAAAAAGTCTCCATACGATAACCAAAACATTTAAATAATAAACCATTTATTTATGTTTCATAAAGAAATATAATATTTGGAGAGTTTTCCTTTGGTTTTTCCAATAGTAACTAAGCGATGAGTCATTGAATGCACCAAATTTTACTTATAATTAATTTGAAATTCTTTTTTGCTTTATATTCTTATTTATTTTAAGAATTTTCCGCACTTTCTCAATCTGATTAAAGTCCGGAGACTGTGAAGGACCATTAAGCATATTTTAAATATTTTACAGTGCGCATATATTGGGTTATAGACTGCTATTTTTCCTAAAATACATTAAAACTACTGTCGTACGGAGACTTTTTTGTATGACTGTATATCGTTACGAGTAATTGTCATTATTAGTTATTTATGCAATAAGTGTAAAAAGTATAGTCTTATTTTACGAATAGGAAAGTTTGACCGAACGAGCCGCAGGCGAGTTCATCAAACCATATGGACCGGTTTTTCAATATCTCGTTAAAATTTTATCTAAGAGTTAAATAAACAAAATAGAAAAGAAATGAACTGTCAAATGACAGATATATCATTGCTGTCAACAAAACGATGCAATATTGTTTACTTAACTAGAAGTTAAAATTTTAACCAGAAATTGAAAAACCGGCCCTATGAGTTTTTACTCGAGTTGCATAGAAATATGTTTTTACGTATACAATAAATGTGCGAAAAAAACTGCTGTAACGTTTCATTATTTCACTTCGTAGCGTTAAAAAAAGTGTACTTTTTTCACACTTTTATTACCTATGTTATAATAAGTCTATTTTAATGAAAAAAGTGAACTTTTTTGACGTACAAAAAAATTATTCGAATTCATTTCTGCAAATGACAATCTCAACATTTTGTGTAGTTTCTTATGTTAATCTACTAAAAATGAATGGTTATAATTTATAACATTTACAAGTAGTCAGAGTATCGATGTTTTTATTTTCAATCTTAAGAAAAGCACCTTTAATTTTAAAAATCTATTGAATTTAAAGAGTCTCTACTTGAAAATAAAATAAAAATGGAAATAATGAATAACATTAATTACTAATTACAATTAGAGTAAGAAGAATTATTATTAATATATATTTTAATTAGAATATTGTAAAGTTTCTTGTCCAAAATGCAATTTAAAATACGTTGTCCTTTGAGTAAATTTTTTGCATTGAGTGTAAATCCAACGAAAATACTCGGTCCACGTGTTTTTAAAGACGTGATTTTCTTACTCGCCTTAGTTTCCCTGGAGTATTGTTGTTAATTCTTTGCATACATTTCTTTTATTTTAATTTACGAGACCAGCTTCATTCCTCAGTCTCCCTAAAGAGCTGCGTGCTATTTTCAGTTCCCTGGCGGGATCCTTTTAATTGCAGTTGTAACTTTTTGCTCCCTCCCAGAAAATTAATATTCTGTCATACTAAACCAAGAAAAAAACCGGGTCATGCCCAAAGATTACAAAATAAACGACAGTCAAATTGATTCTCATGCTTTAAAATTAATTCTCTTTTGTTGCGAGTCATCGTTGCACTTTTGTTTTACACTGTTTTTTGGTTTATTTGAAAACGTCTTTCGGACAAATGAGTTGCAGTTTTATTCCTGCGACGCGTAAGTCATTTGTTTGAGTTTGTTTTTTATTTATTTATTTACACTTTGTGAAGATGTATGACTCTCTCGACTCGACTAGCCTAGATGAAATGTGTAAAAATAGGAACGATGAGATATTGCAACCGTCTTGAAGTTGCTTACAAGTGTGAAATCGTATATGTTTCTTCAAATTACAATCAAATTTACACTTTCTCTTTATGTACACACTACATGTCAACAACTTTTTCATACTAATGAACAAATATTTACAAACGAAACACTTCACTTAGTACATCTCTAAAAATAATCATTAAATAATTTAGTTAATTGCGTGGTATTCGAACAAAAATTTGGTAAAGAAAATGTAACATTTGATTAGCAATAATGACAGGGAGCATCATTCGCGTTAGGACAATTATCTATACGTGTCTATTTAGTAATTACATCATGTCGTCATTTCTAATTTTGTGGATGAACTGAGCATTGGTTAAAACAGACTACGACTACATCAGTAGATAAGTAATTACAACCCACGGTTCCCAGGAATGTAATTATGTCAATCAAAGTGTGAATTTCAATTCACATTTCCCAGAAATTCAACCAAACGTACTCAAAACCAGAAAAAAAATTAAATGAAATATTAAAAACCTAAACACAAACGCAAAACTGGTTAATTTGTTTGGGAAATTCTTCGGGCTGAAACTTAATACCTATTTAACAAAATACGACTTTGAAAATATAATTTTACACCTACTGTATATAAAATCTCACAAATGCTTCTTTTCAGAGATATTCGGATAACGAAAAACTGCAGAGATGCAAGTGGGAAGAGCTGATTCGTAATAATGAGGTATTCGAAAATAAATTAACTTATCTTTACCTTCCGTCTTCCGTCACCTTTAGATAAGGAAGGTATTGTCTTTGGCCAAAAAAACGGTGGTGAGTTTTTAATGAGTAAGCACGTTTTACGATCCCTGTAGTACGATTTTATTAGTTTTACAATGATGTCTGTGTGTTTGCCTGTGTGTCCGTATATATGAGTAACAAAAAATTTCTCCGACGTTATCTTCAATACTACAATTCTAAAAATTATAATTCTCTCATATTTTTCTTCTTTACATCCATATGAAGAGCTGATTGGATTTTAGTTATAGTTGGCCAACCGGAAATTCTCTTATTTGAAGTTCTTAACAGTTGATCTTGAAAAACGCAGGTAAATATATTTTTTTGACATATTATGTAATTATCAATATGAAAGAATATCTTATTGTCTATACGGTTTGTTTACATGTTTTTCTTCATATTCAATAGATATAAAGTTAAAGAATTATAAAGAGATTAACTTTCATAAATCAGCCAGCTTTGCTATAGTCATGGAAACAGCTGATATATTCAAATAATTCTAATTGTCAGTCTCAAGTGCAATTTATATAGTGTATGTTCGTGTCATAATTTTATTGGATTTATAGATTCTTTGCCAAGGAACTTGGTATGGAATTTGTAGAAAATGGTATATGTTTCTGTTACAGTTTTACTCGATACATAGAATCTTTTCCAATAAACTTTTGGTATGGTTCTTCACAAGATTTCAACATCTTAATCAACCTCTCGGTCATTTTTCAGATGCCGGTCGATCCCAGCTAGTAACCCCAGACTCGTTCGCTCTTGTTGGAGGACATCAGTGCGGTGTAACTGACGCCTCTTTACAGAGGCAATTTACAAACTGGGCACCACATACGATATACATCTCATACAAGATAGATGACTTAAGAGGTAACTAACCATATGTAGAGCCATCTATCGAAGAATGCCGTAAAGCTCTCGCAGCTAATGCAAGTAAAATAGCGAACTATAGGTGAATCAATGTCTAATAATTTATAAATTTATTTTTCCACGCAGCTTATAAAATCTGTTCATATATGTAGTAACTTTGTTGAGGAAATAATTTGGAATTTTCAGCATAATTCATTTACATTGGCGTGAATTTTAGTATTTTTGATGATGTTTTACATAATATCAATAATGCCAAAGAAAAACTATCGAAAAGAGCTACAATAAAATGGTCTGGTATGCATGTGCATTTGTTGTTGCAGAAAAATATAGTTTTCTAGTTGGTGTCAGCATAGACTATAGAGCGAATTGAACTACCTAGGTACCGTGAGTATTTTTTAACGTGAAACATTGGGTTTGTCATATCCATGGTTACGATTCGACATTTGATTGACAGCAATGTATTTGCGTGTCCCATTTAAAATGAAACATAGGGAACGAATTTGACATTTGATAAGACGTCAGTACAGGTTAATTTTGTTTAAATAATTATACCTGCTTTCTAAATTAAATTTAGTGTACCTTGTGTTCGGGTGATTTTCTAACTTGGCCAAATTTCTTACAATATTTAAATATAATACTCTGTCAAATTCATTCCCTATGTTTTCAATGAGACAGGCAAATATATTACTGTCAATTAAATGTCAAGTCGTAGTCGTAAGGAAAATTCAGCGGTTATCTGTCATATTGACAAGACGTCATTAGAGGTTAATTTTGTATATAAATAATTATACCTGTTTTCTAAATATTAAATTTAGCTGCAAAAAAAATATTGTGTGCCCGAAATATGTTTAGTGCTCTCGAGTGGTTTTCTGACTAAATTTCTTACATAATATAATACATCTGTCAAATTCGTTCCCTATGTTTCATTTTAAATGGGACGCACATTGCTGTCAATCAAATGTCAAATCGTAACCATGGACATGACAAACCCAATGTTTCACGTTAAAAAATACTCACGGTATAAATGAAACATTATTGCGCAATTCCATTCTTACGAGAAGATACTATACAACAAATTTTTCGTTCTCACTACTTTTTTGTTTACGTGATTTTCCGTAATATGTCAAAAACATTGAAAACAATTCCTACGCTCCAAGTTTTCCTGAACAACTCGATTTGTAGTCCTTAAATTTCACGTGTTATTTTCTTCATTTCTGCCATCAGCAAAATATAACGGAAATAACATCGGACGGTTGATTTAACCGGCCGTAAAAAACAAGTTACTCGTGTGTTCGGAGGAGGACAAAGTACTGCCAGCCTGTGCAGTGCAGCTGAGGCCCAAAGAACAAATAGCCCAGATTTATAAACTCCGTCGATATCGATAGAAGTAATTGGGCGTGATTTCATTATTGCTAAAGCCATTAAACTAGTGCTATACTATTTATTAGTGTCACACATTGTTGGGAACAACAGAAGCAATTGTCGCCGAGATGAAATTTTTCCATTAAATCCACTACAATTTATTGTACTTATGTTTTCTCTTGGTTTTTCTTTCTTGTTTATTGATTCAGGTACTAATTCAAGTTTGTTACATTTATATCATAAATTCTCTCCTATGCTGAGAATGCGGCAATTTGCTTCTTCACAGAAAAAAAAAATCTGTTGTGGCCAGCACAAGACCTTCCGTCAATTCCATGTATTTTGTACAAATCCCATACCAAAAGGTCCTTGGAACAGATTCTATATACTATCATGTAAAATCGAACACGAACACATACTATTTTTTACAAATTTCATACCAAAAGTTCATTTGAAAAGGTTCTATAAATCCAATAAAATTATAACATAAACTACACTAAGTAATGTCCTTCCATCTTCTCTTTGGCCTTTCTCTGCGTGTCACTTGCAAGCAACACTATGACATACCAATTTTAGATCCCATACTTTTTTCCATATTTGGTTTTGCACTTGCAACTGACATCTGTCAATTAAATTCTTTTGAGTAATTATGTCAGCTGTTTCCATGATAAATAACAAAGCTGACTAATTTTTGAAAATTAATTTCTTTGTAATGCTTTAACTCTACATCTATTGAATATGAAGGAAAATGAATAATCAAACCATATAGAGAAGAGTATTTTCTTTAATAAATATAATAAGAAAATGTAAAAAAATAATATTTAACTGCATTTTTTTAAGAAAAACTGTTAAAAACTTCAAATAAGGGTACTTCCGGTTGACCAGTTATAACCAAAATCTAATCAGCTCTTCATATGGTTGTAAAGAAGAGGAATATGAAAGAATCATAATTTTTAGAATTGTAGTTTTGGAGTTATCGTCGGAGAAAAATTTGTCACACACACACACACACAGACACACACACAGACACACACACAGACACACACACAGACACACACACATACACACATACAGACATCATCTTAAAAATAGTACATTCGTATTGTAGGGACCCTAAAACGTGCTTATACATTAAAAACTCACCACCGAATTTTTTGACCAAAAACAATACCTTCCTTTTGACGGAAGGTAAAAAGAATTGAAATTTTGTCTAATTATAATTAGATATTATTTTATTAGGCAATATATCTAATAATTTAATATATTTTACAAATCTTTATTTAGCATTTTAACTAATCCGTAATAGATATTTTAATTACTTATTTTATTTAATTTTACTATATTTTGGCTTCATTATTTTTGTCCTACAATTTTCGGTGATTTATCTAATGAATTAGGTAAGTAAATAGAAAATTTAAATATATATTTAATTAATTTCTTTATTTATGTTTAGTTCAATACTACATGTATTTTGTATTTAATTTTACTATAATTTGTTACTATAAATTTAGAAAATTTAACTAAATCAACTTGGACAATTTAATGAAAACATATTAGTGGGCTGAAAATTAAAGATTTGTTTAGTTAATTCAACAATTTAGATGTTTTTTTTTCTGTGCTCGACTATTTTACTTGCATTTTTATGATGCGAAATATGAGCCTACAGTGTCTGAAATGATTTATAACATACATAAAATTGAACACTAACAATTTAACAATATCAGAGAAAAATATATACCTATGCGAAATAAAATTTTATAATTTTAGGTTATTTAAATTATCACAGACAGATTTATAAAATGCGTGCTTGTCAAATCTTCTTAACTAAGCGTTGTTTTACAATTTGGCTATAGACGTTTTATAAAATAATAAACCGTTTATAGCCCATTATAATATGAATATTTCGACATTTTCGTCATGTCTGTCATAAATTTTAAATGTTTCTTAAATATCGTATCGAAACCAAACGTTGACGAGTAATTTAATATTGCTGTCAAAATTACGATTTTCATTTTTTTTTGTTTAAGTCCAGCTTAAAATTTAAGTGTCAGCGCTGCAACTGGACATAAATACACCTCAACATAACCTAATTTTAGCACAAAATTCAGGTTTGTGAAACTCGGGCAACCTGTTCGTCATTATATAGAATGTCTGGGTGTTTTATATAACCAACAATTAGATCGCTAAGATTGCTAAGTCAACGAAAGTTAGACAATCTGGCTGAACTTTATAAAAGGACAAAGCGTTTTATAAAACGACGGATTTTACAATTTGGCTACGATATATATGTAGATGGCCAACATTGAAACAAAAGTATGTACCTACAACCGTTTTGTAAATATTTTTCTTTGTTTCGGAATTTGAAGGTCATATTCTGGCGCGCTTAGCGATACTGGAAGGAGCTTCATTCTTAAACAATTTTTTGTGACATTTTTTTATTTGCGATTGGTATGACTACACAAAATACCTTAATACCTTGACAGTGGTCGGAATAAAACTAATAAAAACATAAATCACTAACTATTCCGTCAAAATTCCTTTAATGGAAATTCCGAACTATTTTTATAAAGAAATAACGTAAATAAAAGCCGAAACGGAGAAAATAGTACAAACCACTTGTTACAGAACAGTATTCAATTTCAACTCATGCTTGAATAGGTTGCCTTCTGTATCTTATGTTTTAATACTATTACTATAGTGTGATGTAGGCTTTATCGTAGGTTCTGTCTGTCATTCTGACATAGCAATATTTTTGGGTTAATATGCAAGTTTTCTAATCATTGCATAACAACAGTTCAGGCCATTTATAATTACCCATTTTATCCGGTGTTGCTAATTAAACAGATATGAAAATATTTTATCGGTAAATGAAAAGAGTAAAAATATTTGTATAAGTTCAAAGAAAAAAATCTACAGGAAAAAGTTCTATGATAAAAACTGGAAGTATCAAATTAAATTAGTAACGCCCATGTACACCTGTCAAGTCATCTATATACAAAATTATCACGCATATTAAGTGTTACTAATGGATTAAATCAAGTCTGAAAAATTTAAATTCCTCACTTATTCGAGCAATAACTGTCGGCTTACATTAGATCATTGAAAAACAGAAAAAATAATCCAATAAAACATTAACGGCCGATTTTGTTAATATCCAAATAGGTACATTCATTTTTAAATACAATCGCAATTATTCAAACAATTTACGTATTAGAATGTTTCTATATGCTTCTATACAGAAAATTTATTTTAAAATGCAACATTTATAGTTCATCACTTCCATGGTTACTCACTATTGTCAAAAAATGACAGCAATGTAATATTTGTCCATTTTAAAATGCAACATTATAAATAGTATTGCAGCACAGGAGATACCTCTAGAACAAAGCAAAAATGGTGTCAATTCTTATTACGACCGACTAGAATATTACGATTGGGGGTATTTTTTTTAACATTTATTACATGAAAGTTATGAATTTTTGTAAGATAAAGTTTGTTAAGATGTACAGCATTCATGTTTTGATTATTTGTTAATCGTATGTAGGCTAATTTATAGGAAATTAGTTTTGATAATATGAAACTACAAATTTTGTATGTTGCATTTTAAAATGGACAAATATTACATTGCTGTCATTTTTTGACAATAGTAACCATGGAAGTGATTCACCATACGTTGCATGTTAAAATAAATTCCCTGTATGTTTGTTGTTATGTACGTGTTTAACATTTTTTAGGTTAGTGTTTGTGAATTTGATTAGTCAGATATCTAATCTCAAATTTTATTATAATATATAATGCCCTAGTCTTCATCTATTTCGGCTTAGTTACTTTTAACAACAATAGAAATTTATTTCATAACTAAATATCCAATACATGTACTTCATTATTTTTTTTTTTAATCACTTGTTACACCACTGAGTTACATAATAGCTCTGAATATGTAAATTATGAAATGTTCGTAAGGTTATGTTATATTTTTACAATTTCTTTTGAACAAATTATGGACGTTGAAAAAATATTACATCAAGTGTATCACTTGAACAAACACAACTATTTACTATCGTATAAATAACTAATTTACATTTTAAAATAGTTTAAAACATTTTAAACTGTTCGCTGTATATCTTTAGTTGAGCAGAGAATTGCGCTCCCAATTTGTTTTAATCTTTGGAATTCAATTAAACGAAATCCGTGTTTAAAACTAATAGCACTAACTAGATAAATAGTTAAAGAATCGGCAGAACAGCGGGTTAAAACTTTGGAAACAACAAAAACCAATTATCACGGATAAGTACACATTGTATTTTAGCTAATTGCCGTTAGATCCCGAACAGTTAGGCAGCGCTTTGGCTTAATCCAATCATCAGATTACTGACGAGCGCTGCATTAGCCAAGCTTCCCTTTGTGAGCTCATTTCTTCCGCCGAAGAATCTCCAACAACGATAAGCTTCAGTTATTGAGGATTTGTTGCTTTTTCTACAACAGAATCTATCACAATTCTGTAATTACACTCGACCAATGGTTAGTGCACTCGCGAACTAAGCCGGTTTCCAATTCCACAGACTAAAACTATCAGATAATAGTTATGATAGGAAACTGATAGGAATTTAAAAAAAAATATTTATACTTGCGTGCACTTTTTATTCCCAATCCTATAAATTGCATTACATTTAGACTTTTGAAAAGAAAATGAGTGAAACTTATGAATTAAATAGTCTTGGTTTATTTATTTATTTATTTAGAAAGGCCGTACAACAGGCCAAGGCCCAATAAAAGTACAGCACAGTTAACAATATACATGAAAAAAAAAGTTTCTAGCTAGACAGTATAATAATAGATAATGAGAAGTACAAACTAAGGATCAGACAAAGAATGCGAGAAAACATATTTTAGAAATGATTTAAACTTAAATAGTGAAGAAAACATAGCAGCATTGGTTTTATATTTTTTAGAAGAGAACGTTTCAAGAGAACGAGTAGAATAGGAAGACACATGCAGAGATATTTTACTTAAAAGGACGGGACTATCTATATAATTATTTATAATTTTGTATAAAAATGTCAATTCCAACACTTCTCTACGTTTTTGTAAAGTGACGAAACTGACAGAATTATAAGGGAATTTCCAATTTAAAGCTGAAATAAATTTCCGTTTGATACCTTCAATTCTCTTAATATATATTTGGTAATGAGGAGACCAACAAACGACACCAAATTCTAATTGTGAACGCACAAGTGAATAATATAGTTGGTTCTTATAAAAAAAAAACGTTTAGGAAACAAGATTTAAATGGGCAGGCAAAAACAATTATTGCCAATGTACACAATTTTTTAAAAAAAATTGGCGTTCATCCTGAAAAAAATTATAACCAATTTATTAATAACAAGAAAACTTTGGATTTGACTGCAGAAGCATGTTGTGTTGGCAGATCTACTGTTCACCTAATAATCAATTATTCTTACCTTTTATTTAGATTTCACCGATTATCGTATTTTAACGCAAACGCGACCTTAGCTTAATGTAAACTGGTCAAAATATAAATACAAATTTTCTACAGACAATTTTTATATTTTATATTAGGTATTACTGTCTTACCTTACTTATTTGTTATAATATTTTCTTCATTTACGATGTATTAAAAATTTTAATTAGTTCTAAATGTATTATATGACATTTGCGTTCATTCCTGGTAATAGCTTTGTTCGATGACATGTACTAGGCCGCCCTAGTGTTAACTTTCTTGCACTAACATGTTTTATGAGAAACGGGCAGCTTCTGGCAGGCTGATGGATGACAAAAATTTTAAGAACTAGTGCTCACTTTTCTGACCTGACTCGCAAGGTAGTGCAGACTAGGAGTGGGGGTAGCTAAATGTTGTTCGGTAGACATTTTAATTCTATCCTATCTACACATCTGTTTATTTAACCTAAAATTTTGTTTTGCTATATAAAGAATTAATTAATATATCTGTCTCTGAATCTGATGAAGAATCAAGTGATGATTGATGTTCGTCAGAATCGTTTATTAGTTCAAACACTATGCTCTTTAAAACAAACATTTCTGCAGTCACTTTTTTGCAGCTTTATGATATGACTGTGTTTATAAACAACCTAACCTTTTACACCTTTGGCTATGCTTGGCTTGATTACTCACAGCTGAGCAAACTTGCCCAAATATACGCTAGTGTGTTTTATGAAACCACAAGAATTAGACTGTACTAGTGTACACTACACTGCACTGCACTATTCTGCTCTACACTTCAAGCACTTCTCATCGAACAGAGCTAATGTCAAGTTACAAGCGGCAACACCGCTGGGCAAGGGACAGGGTGCGGAAAGGGATAAAAATTGAACATCAGTCCATAATCATTTGACGGTGAGTATAGTGTGTATCGCCGAGTGCTTCATCGTAGGGTCCACTGTATTATTTAAACCAATAGCAGAACTTTATTCGTCCCTTTAATGAAAGGTCTCAGGGAATAGACTATAGTTTAAAATTCATATAATCAATTTTCTAATTTGTTAGTATGGAGGAGGACCCCATTGTCGTTATCAGCCAGTTTCTGAAATAATTTTAATTTTTTAATGGAAGTATACGAATAAATAATTTTGCAAGCATAGTAAAATAGGATAAATAGAATTGGCGGGAGATTATTTTTTTTTCTCTTTTGTGTTTATTAATGGAGAAGTTGAAAACAAAAATAGAAAGCCATTCCTATGTTAACTGTGATCATGATCAACGACAATAGTTAGCGCAGTTTGGCTTGAGTTTGACAGTTGTGTTTGGTATATAACCCGTGAAATTCGCTACTAAATATATCCCACGTATGTCATATGTCCTCGAAGACAAAATGAGTAGCGTAACATATCCCCAACAGGTGCTCGCGTATCTAGTTTTTAAATGAGTCACCCCCTTAGTCACGCGTCTTCCGTGTAGGTTGCTAATGTATTTCATTTCACGTTGTGAAGGGTTAGTTTTTTACTAATTCACCCCAGCAATTTGAACGAGAGTACTAATTGTGGTTTTATGGCTTCCTAAGGATAAATAAAAACACCCTCATTTTTACACCACAGGAAGAACTCAACCCTGCTGTGAGCTATAATTTTCCAGTAAAAAACACGCACAAGATTCAAATTAGATTGGGGTAATTACAAATCTGGTGAAAGCCTAGCCTGTATTATGATAACAAGTATGAATCACAACTCGTAAATTTAAATCAAAATTTATTGCAAAATTGCCAAATTTTCGTAAAAGCTAATATTCCTAAGTGCAGGCCTAAAATATAGCAATATGTATTTACTGGTGAACAAACATTTTTCATTATTTCATTCAACAACAAAAAATTGTAATTTATAAAATTTAAAACAACTATAAAAATTTACCACATATTCGAAAATACGCATGTCACTTTTTGAAATTTATGTTACAAAGACTATTTCACTCATACATTTATAAACCAATCCAAATTCAGGATTCTACCTAGTTACCAAGTTTCATTTTAACAAAATAATTTTCGCTCCCTTTAAGCCAATAAGATGCTGTATTTTTACAAGTAAGTGAGTTTTGATAAGTGAAAATTTTTTGACGTTTTATGCGTTTTAAGTGTGCCTAGGAAATATTGTTAATATACCTGGCAAAGTCCTGTCCGCTTATTTTTATTTTTGAAATAGTCATCCGAACACCATTCGTGGTTAAATTTTATCCTGGCAAAATTTTCAGATTGTTACGCGAGCCTTTTGCTAATTTATCTCGTGACATTGATCAAAAATCACTCGCTTGACAGCTCGTGATTTTTTTGTCAATGTCACTCAATAAATTGCTAGGCAACCGACTCTAGTAACAATCTGAAAATTTTTCCTGCAATAATTTACCACTTATGATAATATATATGACTATATCATTCATTAAATTATAACCCAATAAAAATTCGTGATTTTCGTTAGTTACTACGTATTTCAGCGGTTATTATGCAGTAACCATGGTGAACAAATATACGAATGTTGGTATAATCGAATATACAAAGATTCATATGTTCGATTACCATTGTTACGTATAGGTGCGTTTGTTTATTTTGTTTTATGTACCTAGAACTGTCAATGTCATTTTGAAATCTATTTCAGAAACTACACTTTTACTATAGCGCCAATTTATTTTGAAACACAAGCATTTCAATAAACTACGGGTCAACGATAAATTTACTGTTTACTTTTTAATTCTTTTTTATTCATAATACAGAATACGTGTATACAACTCGACAATGGAAAATTTTCGAAATACTCGACGTGTAGCGTAAAGGAAATACCACTCGACCTTCGGTCTCATAGTGTTTCCAGGCAACAAGTTTCGTATAATCGAGAATTTTTAATCGTCTTGTTGTATAATATATGAATATTAATGAATATTTAATTCTCTCTACGGGTTGATTGCTTATTTGTGTTAATATTCAATGGATTTAGGTATAAAAATTAAAATAAATTATTTTATAAATATTGCGACCTATGCAGCTACATTAAGGAAACAGTTATGACAACTAACTAATTGACAGTACAAATACCTATTTGAAAACTATTTATGTTCGTGAAATCTAGCTTAAGTTTTACATTTTATTAAAAATGCTAATAACATCCCACAAATCTATTCTATTTAGCTGTCTGGAGTAGGGGTAATGTCGCAATTTGGTCTTCTGCGCATCTACAATCTTTCTCTCGCCATCACTCGTGACGAGCACAATTAGAAAAACAATGGATAATATTTTTATCATGCTTTCAAGTAATATAAGTACTGAAAAATAATTCTTGAAAGATTATATCGAATGTCACACCCAGATGAAAGACTCAACCGAGGACCCAACAATATACATATTTTTAAACTTAACTTTCCTGCGATATTTTTTTATAATTACTCAATAAAATCATCTTCACTTACCATATACCACAATTTGTGCAGGATTAGCTTTCCTCTTCGCTGCTATATTCTCCGCGACACACGTATAGTTCCCTGTATCCCTTTCCCTGGCCTGTCCGAGTAGTAGGTGTCCTTCACTGGTCACCAACATAGTCGTATCAGTCTGCAAAGGGGTATCTCCTCGGGTCCAGTATACCCTAGGAGGCGGAAGGCCTTCAGGAGGAACACAGCGAAGTTCCGTCTGGTGGCCCAGCTCTACGCGGGTGGATACTGGAGGTAGGTCGAACTGTTTCTTCAGATCTGAAAGAGAAGATGAGAGTTAGTGAAGGTATGTTAAAAGCAGGATTGGGTTTCAAAGACAGAAAGTGGAAATATGTTCCAAAAACTAAACGGTGGATTCTATTTAATGATGTCAAAGCATAATACGATTTCAAAAGTAAGTACATTTATAATTATTTATTAGTTTTTGAAAATTCATTAGCAGATTTTATTACAGTTTTGTGATGTGGTTGTTAATTAATGTCTTTACAAGAAATATTTAGTATAAATACCTACCTGATTATTATTATTATATTGCTTGTTTAATAACAATTTTATGTATGTATTTTATGACAGTATATGAGCTGTAAATCTAATGACCCTAAAAAGGATATAATACTCGTATTTATTGGTATTGTTATATCATTGCATCATTACAGTCTTGTAAATTTAGTTATTTATTTTAATCTATTCCTAATATCTACCTTTATTGATAACATCATGAAAATTAAATTTTAAATACCGGAATAGAATAGAATCCACTAATCCGAAAATGAGGATTAACTTAAACTTTTTACCTCCCGCTACCCTTGGTAAGGGAGGTATACGGATCGTACTAAAAATCTCATATCGAGATTTTAGTAAATGACCACGTTTTGAGGTCCCTAGAATCCATTTTTAACATTTTCACGATGATGTCTGTATGTGTGTATGTATGTGTATGGGATTTTGTCTTCGCTCTAACTCAATTACTATCATTCAGAAAATTCTGAAACCTTGTATTTCTATCCTATTCTAATATGAAAAGAAGCCATTAGATTTTGGTGTAAATTGGATAACCGGAAATGGAACTTTACCTGTAGCTCATAGTGTTTTTGTTTTTCAAAAAATACCATTAAATGCCATTTTTTCGAATTTTATGTCTTATTAAAATTAAAGATTATTGAACTTTCTACAGGAATACATTAATACTTTTTCTATATATTTTACAGATAAATTTAAAAATAATTTTTTTTGTTAGTTTCGAGCCTAAGATAAAAACTATTCCTTTGTTACACAGTACATTTTTCAACTGAATGTAACTGACATTAAATGTCATTGTCAGAAAACTTATCACTTCAAATTAATAATAGTGACATTAAAAAAAAAAAATAGTAAATAAAGCAATAGTTTTCTGCAATGGAACAGTTTGCAGCGTTAGTAAATACGTAGGTAGGTATGTATTTAAATTAATAAAAATTAAATAGCGGGAGGTTTTGTGTTGGCCACATCAGATTTTTTGTGAATCGGGCTTTAAATGATGATATTATTTAGGGCATATAAACAATAGGATTTAGATATTAGGGTGATAAAAACGCAACATCGGACACAGCCTTTAACTACATGTTCTAAAAATAGTTCCGCGATTTGATTCCCAGTGCAATGAGCATATACTAGTATACTCCAAATCGTGTTTTTGGTGAATGTAATATTATTTATTCTTTTAAAATTGTTCTCGATTTTCAATCTTTTCGAGTCTTTATTGTTCGCTCGCTGAAAATATAAATCTACCTTCGCTTCCACTCGTCGTGTACTGAAGTGGGCATTTCTCGACCACCCGCATTCCAACGCGAATGATTCCTACGAGCTGTTAGAAGAGTTTAATGTTTAATCCTCCATGCTTCGACTGCGGCTGAAACCGTGAACCGAGTGTTTAAATATTGACAAGCTGATTCAACTTGAAATTTCTCAGTACAGCTTTTCATTGTTTGTCGAGAACTCTTTAAGATTTGTGCAAATATGAACGGCATTTTTGACATGTGTTTTTGTTGACAATGGATTCGTTTGTTTGGAAGTAAAATGAATTGTCAGGCCTTTACGGTTGTCGAGCGTGAAATGAGCCGAACGAAAGACAAGAGGAATTGTATCGTTCAGTATCACTTGCAATGAGTGATATTTAGTGCTCTAACCATATTTTTAAAAAATTACACCCAATCCGTTGCATTGGTCGTAAAAAAATGTATTTTGTAGGTAATTAAATAGGGTCCTCCACTATATTTTTTTATAAAACTTAATCTAAACTGAAAGTGATATGTAATTTTAGAAAGTCTTTATTGTTATTCGTTAAGCCGTAATATTTTTTTTTAATATTCTGTGACGTAGATATAGAAATGATTTTGTACTCAAATAGTGGATTTCGCTAATAATTGAAGTCACATAAATTTATTTTTTTCGGCACTTATAAAATGTATAAATATGTTAAAATAACCCCTGTGGTCAATAATTGGAAATATGGGTGGATAATAAGTAATTTAATGTCATAATTAATAAAAATACTACGTATATATTATAGTCCAAGATTTGATTACTACTGGTAGCCTATGTTATTCAACATGTCTTTTACTTTCATACCAACGCTTGTAATTTGTCATGGCATCATAATTTTTTTTTTTTATTATTATTTGCAAAAAATAGATACATCAACATCACAGGTTATTATTATCTCTATATAGAGTTGTAATTTTATATTCTGTGGTACATATTAATTTGTCTTAAATATTTTATTACATTTTGAGTACTGGTTACATTATTGTTTAGGTTTTCTGATAATTGGTTGGATATATTATGTTGGCCTCTTTCAGTTTGGTATTTGGGGCATTCACTGATTAGGTGTTCGACTGTCAGTTGAGTGTTGCATACATTACATAATTCCGGGTCTGTTCTTTTAAATATGTGTTCGTGGGTTAGTTTCGTGTGTCCTATTCTTAATCTTGTAATTGTTATTTGTTCTTTTCTTGTGCCTATGGGTTGCCATGGTTCAGTGTTGCTTTTAATTCTTCTGAGTTTGTTGTTTGACTCTTGTGTCCATTTTTCTTGCCATTTATCTTTCAGTTTTTTCTTGACGAGGGCTTTAAAGTCGTAAGATTGAATGCAATGTTTGAGTTCTTCAAAGTTTTCATTGTCTTTGGCTGCTGTGTCTGCAATTTCGTTTCCATGGATTCCTACATGGGCAGGGGTCCATATGAACATTATACTTGTATTTAGTCTGTCAATCCTGGTTATTTCTTCTTTGATGCTTTTTATTATTGCGTTCCTCGGGAAAATGGTGTTTACGTTTTGTAGTACGCTAAGTGAATCAGTACATATCGCTATTTTGGAGTCTGGGGTTTGATCATAAATTTAAACTAGTATTATTTGGTTTATTTATGTTGTTTTATTGTTGTTAGTTTCTGCATTTATATACTTGCAAATGGATTCCGTATTTCAAAAAGTTGATAGCAGAAGATTTGAAAGTAGTAAGAATTTGGAATAGAATAAATGTGTGACGTAGATATAGAGATAAGGAAATAGTAACACAAACTCGATTATTTTAGAAACTAATAACTAACTTTGATAGTCCTTAATATACAGTTTTAAGGTCTAGTTTTAATATAACTGACCCTTGTTCCAATTTGTTACTACGGTGGAGGACCCTATTCTCTACAAGATTGATTTTGAGGACTTTTACGCTAACATATGATGTGTTACTATTGCGCTGTGAAGTGGGAAGGAACTCAAAATTTTGCTAAGTACGCAATTTTTGCCATTTTATGAGCTACATAGATCCGTTACTATTAATCATGCAAAATAACTTCAAATAACAAATTTGCAAAAAAAAAAATGCGCTAAAATGTAGCAGAAAGAAGTTATAGGCAATAAACTGAAGAAAGTGCCAATTTTCGATAGTTTTCACAAGTTAACGGAGAAAGCAGAGGAGGGGGATTGTGAAAATTTGGATTTTTCACTCATCAACCATCCTATACAACATATCAAAAACTCAGAAATACCCTTCGATCACTGGACTAATACAGAGCCAACTAGAATTAAAGCCGGTATTACTAATAAAGGCGTTGTAATCCAATATTAAATAGCGGGATACTTGAATAATATATGTATTCAGATTTTCTAAATTTAAAATTTATATTTTAAACTAATCGAAAGAAGTTTGTAAACATTTCTCACCAGTTGCGTAGGTTTTATAATTTGTTTTTTGAAAATGCAAACTTTGTTTGAGGAAATCGAGAAGGAAATATTTGATCCCTATCTGAGTGAAATATTTGTTTTTTTTATTGTTTTGAACTGCAAAATAAAAGGAAAACGTATTTTTATTTAAATTTCAATTAATTTTACTCTTACTGAATCTTAGACAGTGTGAATTGTTTTCAATTTTCAAATAGTGACTCCTGTGGTGCTCTCTCCACTTTAGCTTTGAAAGCTCGTGAGGTACCATCTTGTAAAAGCCCTTAACGGTACAAATATACCGTAGTTGCCCAAATTTTAGTAATTTTCTAATTAGGTACATACTTCGTTCTTCTTTTTCCCCATGTGAAAAGCAAATTATAAAAGAATAGTGTCAATTTAACACTAGATATTGTCAAAAATGTTATCTAAATAAAACAAAGCTATTCTATTTGAATCCTTATTATAGAAATAGAAATAAATTAGAAAACCGTGAATGGCACTATGCTGTATCCTTCTTTATTATCTTTTCTTCTTAAAATTACATTTCACACATTTAATTTTGACTTGAATAATGATCAGACATACGTCTGTTTGTTCTTAGCCTACTCCGAATTAGGATATTTTTCTGCTGATCACAATGTAGGAACTTTTAAGAAAAGGAAAGAAACAATGGTGAATATACGAATTTACAAAATTCTAAATAAATAAGAAAAATGTGTTTTCGTCTTAAAAACTCTAGAGTGATGCTCGAAAAGCTTAAAGACAAAGATATAATTCGAAATTTATGTCGCAGTGGTTTCTTAATTGTAGCGTTCAATATTGACGAACTGCAGATTTGTATTTGCATAACCAAGTTAGTCACAATTTGTAAATTTGCTAATGCGTAAGACAATAACAGAAGTGGGAATAAAATTCGGAGAATTCACAAGTTTTAATAACATTAGAATTAACTTATGTTCTTCATCCTTTAGAATATTTAATTGACACTTTGGAGCGAATAAAGAGAGACCCCATTAAATTTTGTAAGCACAAGAGTAACATAGAGTGCCATTAATTTGGGAGCCTATTTGCACACGTATTTAAGATAAGGTTACAGTGCTTGTTTAATCAGATGACTAAACGTGGGAACTGAGCTGCATGACGCAATCTTCTTTCAGGGATGTCAACTACGGCAACTGAATACCTAGCATTAAATGTACACCGACCTAGGATAGGATTACAGACACTTACAGCGAGATAAAGCTGCGTAAAATACGAATAAAATTTATATTCTAAAGAACTAATCGAGGTAGTCACATCTTATTACCCCAAAGGATAATGCAGTCCTTAATTTCAATTATATACAAACAAATTTCTTTTTCTACGTCCGTGAAAAGCAGTATGTCATATTTCACCGCATTTAAGTGTATATATCTTGCATGTAAAACGATTATTTTACTTCTTCCAATAAAAGTAAAAAATAATTATAAAGTCACAGTTTTTATGAGTTTTTAGTCCAGGAAGCCATGGATTTATGACAAAAAATAAACACATGCATTGTTTTTAACTGTCATTTAAAACTAAATTTGGATTAGAGTAGTAAATTAATACAAGAAACGAAAAGGTAAAACGTTTTAGTTTTAATTGACACTTAAAAACAATGCATTTGTTTATTTTTTGTCATAAATCCATGGCTGCCTAGACTAAAAACTCATAAAAACTGTAACTATAATTATTTCTTACGTTTATTTGAAGAGCTAGAATCATCGTTTTTATAAATCTCTATAACATTTCCTTGAAGCAATTTTTCATAAAATAATTAGGTAACGTTTGCGCAAAGAAAACTGAATTTCCATGTTAAACGCCTATGTCTCGTTTTTTGATTTACACCCTGTACATACTTTCTACGTCTGAGACATTAATAGTTTAAAATAAAAATTAATATCTATTAATGATATACGATGATTTTTGTCATTTGAAATTACTCTTTTCAAAGGTATAACAGTTTAAGAGAAAAAATATGATACGTAATGGACTTTTTCATTACTTTTTATTTTATTTGTAATAAAAGTGTCTGCTTTATACACGATATGATTGAAATAGAAGAAGCTTTATGTAATGGAAAGGATACTATTTCTTTACAGAAAAGTTCAATTTTATGTAGGTATATTAAATACTGCTACTGATCCCAGAATAAAAGAAATATTGACTTTTCTTGTATGGTGTCAGCTCTTAAAGAGTTGAAAAAATTATAAGGTCTTATATTTCACTTCACTAATTGGGTCCGTATGCAACGACACAACGTGACCGTTATCGCAAACACAAAATCTGTGAATCTGCCAAAGATAGCACATCTAATCAATCAGAAGAATTTGGTATATTTCTTTGAAATTCGGCTCACTTTTATTTATTGCCTTTATATGGCATACATAAGTATAAATAAGGTTAGTATTATAAAATAATTTAAATAGAAATGGACAGTGACGAAATTAAAGTATTTATTTTGTAGATGTGACAGTTTATGAACATATCGATAATACAGATTGCAATCTGTATAACTCTTTTCATAAAGATTCTAAAACCTCTGCAAACGTAGCAGTACATGACGTCACACATCTAGTTACTAAAATTCAATTTTTATTAATGACGTGCATTGGCTGCTTGAATGATTTGGCTATACAACTGTATCATAACCATTTAAAACTGAAAATTATTGCAAATCATACGGTTTTGATTTTTGATCTAGTGAGTTTGAGCGTTTCCAAGAAGACAGTTAGCAATTATTGGTATTGTTTACGTTAAGTCAACAATTCAATATTTTTTTTTTCATTGTTTTAGTTGTTATTCATATTTATTGTCGTTTTTCATTACCTAGGTAGCTCAAAAATTTAGCGTGTTTTAATGGTCGAATTATGCACGCTTCTGCGTGTTTCAAAGAGCGATTATAATGCATGTGTAATAAAAAATCATTTATACTAACGTACGTACGTCAGTTATTTTAAAAATACATTGTATCGTAAAAATTTCGTAAAATACTCGGGTAAACCGTACTTATCTCAAAATTCTATAAATCCTTTTTGCTTCCTACTCGTTTTCACGTCCAATCAATGAGAAAAATAATCAAAAGTGGCGCATTTTTGTCAATTTCGAATTGTAGACACCTTTCTATAGATTCACACTATGTTCCGTAAAATTTATGAAACACTATCTCTAAAGAGACGTACACTGAAAGATCATTGTGATCTTGTTTCTGAACATAAATTCTGGAGCAAAGTTTCTCATAAAGGCGGCGTGCTTTCAAGTCAAAAGCAAGTGTCGGGAAATTAGCGAATGTGGAAGTTACGTATTATGGTGTAAATAAATAGTTGTATCGTATTTCCGCTAGCCTTGAATTCACGCCTACGTAGCTAAATATAAATACCATCTATTTATTTATAACTATAATTTATGCGAGTTTAAAGACCGTGAAATGACGAATAGAATTTTAATGAGCTTCGAGTTTTCCTCTTGTTTATTGATTTGCATATTGTTATTGTGTACATCATTCACGTATACGCGATTTCTTTTCGAAATTGATTTGTTATTTATTGCCTTCTGTAGGATGTCACTTTGTTCTCACTGAATAAATTTACAAAAGAAAAATAAAATAATTCCAGGAATATTATTGTTATTGGTGACTGAGTGCAATGTGTTGGTGGATGAGAGAGACCGGAGTCGGCGAATGAATTTGTCCATAAGTAGCATGATGTTTAGGGATGGACCCAAATTAGCATTGATAAGCAAAAATATACGTACCTACCTATATTAATGAAATAATGATGATGGTAATAATAAAATCTTTATTATAATCAAATGTGTCGTAACTAAATTTCTGCTTTACAGTGTCGTAAATCTTTCTGCATAAATTTATTAACTTCGCTTGTTAATAAATTTATGAACAACTGCAAAGACTTATATTCAGTATTTGCGTAAAATTGGCTGAAGCTAATGTGGCTATACCAAATATTTCAATTCTCATTTAAAAACACACTAAAAACATTCATTATATTTTGGAAAAATGCATACGAGTATACCATAAAATACAACACAATATACCGTGAGTATTTTTACCTTCCGTCACCTTTAGGTAAGGAAGGTATCAAAAAATTCGGTGGTGAGTTTTTAATGAATAAGTACGTTTTAGGGTCCCTACAATACGAATTTACTATTTTTAAGATGATGTCTGTATGTATGTATGTATGTATGTATGTATGTATGTATGTATGTATGTATGTATGTGTGTATGTATGTGTGTATGTGTGTGTGTGTATGTATGTGTGTATGTGTGTGTGTATGTGAGTGTGTCCGTTTGTATGTGTCTGTGTGTGGGTGTATGTGTCTCCGTGTGTGACAAATTTTTCTCCGACGATAACTCCAATACTACAATTCTAAAAAATATAATTCTTTCGTATTCCTCTTCTGTACATCCATATGAAGAGTTGATTAGATTTTGGTTATAATCGATCCACCGGAAGTACCCTTATTTGAAGTTTTTAACAGTTTTTCTTAAAAAAAAAAACGCAGTTAAATATTATTTTTTGACATTTTGTTATTATATATATATATATATATATATATATATATATATATATATATATATATATATTATATCTCTATACGGTTTAATTATACATTTTCCTTCATATTCAATAGGTGTAAGTTTGAAGCATTATAAAGAAATTAATTTTCAAAAATTAGTCAGCTTTGCAATTTATCATAGAAACAGCTGACATAATTATTAAAAAAAAAAAAAAAAATTGACAGATGTCAGTTGCAAGTGCAAAACCAAATATGGAAAGTATAGGATCTAAAATTGGTATGTCATATTGTTACTCGCAAGTGACATGCAGAGAAAGGCCAAAGAGAAGATGGAAGGACATTACTTAGTGTAGTTTATATTATAATTTTATTGGATTTAAAGAACCTTTTCAAATTAACTTTTAGTATGGAATTTGTAAAAAATAATATGTGTTCGTGTTCGATTTTACATGATATTATATAGAATCTGTTCCAAGGACCTTTTGGTATGGGATTTGTACAAAATACATCGAATTGAGGGAAGGTCTTGTGCTGGCCACAACAGATTTTTTAATGTGAAACATTGGATTTGTCATATCCATGGTGACGACTTGACATTTGACTAACAACAATGTATATGCATGTCCTATTTAAAATGAAACATAGGGAACGAATTTGACATTTAACAAGACGTCAATAAAGGTTAATTTTATTTAAATAATTATACCTGCTTTCTAAATTAAATTTAGTTGCAAGAAAAATATTGCATCCACCTTGTGTCCGAGTGATTTTCTGACTTGGCTAAATTTCTTACAATATTTAAATTCAGGGTGTCTCTTAAATAGGGGGACATGGCTTAACCACAGATTCCTGAGGCTAAGATAAGACGATTTAACTAAACTTACTTCTATCGAAAAGTGTACCATTTAGCCAGTATTCTGCTTCAAAGTTCTTCGAAAAAAAAAAAAATTAATTTTGCTTATAATAACAGAACGCTTTATTTGATTTGGATAAAATTTGGTACGACAGTTCATATGACTTTGAGTCATCTTTTAAGATAATACTTGTTATTATTAGTGAACCATTAGTATATAAAACTTAGGGGTCCCAACATTGATTAGACCGCAACTTTTTAATGGCCACGCCGATAACTTTTCTCTGTTTAATTGTGATATCTGTTACGGTTCAGACAGAAAAAATAAAACCTAAGGGACTGCATCGTGAAATTTTTTAAAATAAATTTAATCTAGCAATCTATCCAAATGTCAAACAAGTAATTTCTAATTTTTATTGTGCGAGTTATAATACGATTGTTTAATAAAGTAATAAGAAGTATATTTACAAAAGGTACTAATATAAACGGGTCATAGATAAATATGGAAAATGACGTTATCTTTAGTTGTTATTAATATTTCCGTCAATATTAAAATCTCATCTTCATCATTGTTGACATCTTCCGATGAATAAATTGTGATGATCATAATTTATAATAAATTTTATGAAATAATATTTTTGTGCAAAAATATTCCATTCTTTAATTTTTCTTGTGACAATAACAGCGTCAATGGGCTACTTGCGTACCTTTTTTTATTTAATATTTTTGAAGAACAGGTAAAAACTTGCTACCCATACTTTTTCTTTTGGCAAAATATTTATTAATTAGCCAGAAAAAAAATAAGGAAATTTGATTATTTGAATTCCCGCCATGTATGACGTAGAATTACGCCGCACCAATGAATGGCCGTAAAGCCATAGCGTTTGTTTGTACGGATACTGTAGATCTCCTGTTTGACGTTTCAACAATAGTTTGGAGGTTAGTATTTTAGTTTGTCTTTTTAGTATCGATATTTTAAATTACATGTAACTACCTATGTGTTTTTTTGTGAAGTAATTAATATGTTTGAGAGACCATAGAGAGAGAAAAATGAACTAATGTCAATTTCAAATTAAAATTTTCTCGCACGCATGCCATCTATACGTTACATTTTTAAACATATGGTTTCCTTTTCCATTTTAATATAATGACGTCACAGAAAATTTTCTATCTTAATTTACTAAAAGACAAATATTTTTTTTATTACATTTTGCAAATTTGGAAATAATTCGTTTTATAACAGAATCAGTAATTATATCAAATTGTAATACCTTTTACTGTTTGGCCAGTAAAAAATGAAACATTCAGTATGAATAAAATATTCGTTGTTTTTAAACTCTATATTGTGCCAGAAATGGAAATAACAAAATTTTTTCTTCCTCAATTTGAGTGTGAAGTGGGTAATATGTAAGCCTCGAGCGTAGTACTGAAACAACCTGTCCCCTATTACATTAAAACACATCAAAATTAATCTCACGATATTATGGCATTTGGAGAAGGCACCGGCCTATCCCTTCCCTGGCTAACAGCTGTCCCTTCCTCACCGTTCGCATATAAATACGCGGTGAATAACAATAACCACACCGGGAGAGAATCATTGCGAAGAATGTAATTTGGATGCCGAAGTACGACGCTTTCGAAACCAGCGACAGCGATGGAATTCAGACCCAACAGTTTGTTTATTAAATAATGAGACGGGAAAAATATTAAATTGGTTCTTAATGACGTGGTTGAATTTTGGGTGGTAATTTATTTTATGGCGAGATGCCATACAGTTTTGGTCATTTTGGGTTTAATGGGAGAGAGTTGGGATATTGGATTTAATGTTTATGATGCTTTTACCACTTGTGAAATTTTCGACATTTGCGAGGAGCGATGTTGTTTATATACTACTAAACTACATAAAACGGTAGAAGACAATCTCTTTCACTTAATGTTTATAGGTACTATGAAAGCTTTTGAACAATACCGTGAGTATTTTTTAACGTGAAACATTGGGTTTGTCATATCCATCGTTACGACTTGATATTTGATTGACAGCAATGTATTTGTCCGTTCCATTTAAAATGAGACATAGGGAACGAATCTGACAGAAGTATTATATATAAATATTGTAAGAAATTTAGCGGAGTCAGAAAACCACTCATGAGAACTAAACATTTTTCGGGCACAAGGTGCACGCAGTATTTTTTCTACATTTAATTTTAATTTTTTAAAAACAGGTATAATTATTTAAACAAAATTAACCTCTAATGACATCTTGTCAATATGACAGATAATCTTTGAATTTTCCTATAAGGCATTTGATTGACAGGAATGTATTTGTCTGTCTCATTTAAAATGAATTTGACAGAAGTATTGTATTTAAATATTGTAAGAAATTTAGCCGAGTCAGAAAACCACTCGGGCACAAGGTGCAGACTATATTTTTTCTACAACTAATTTTAATTTAGAATGCAGGTATAATTATTTAAACAAAATTACCCTCTATTGACGTCTTATCAAATGTCAAATTCGTTCAATATGTTTCATTTTAAATGGAACGGGCAAATACATTGCTGTCAATCAAATGTCAAGTCGTAACGCTGGATATGAAAAATCCAATGTTTCACGTTAAAAAATACTCACGGTATTAAAGAAATTAATAAAACTTGACCAATACACCATTTGGTTTTTGCTCATCAAAATTTATGAGTATATCTTATGAATATTTTGCTATGTTTTTCAAATACTATACTATATATACTCTGTTTTTAAAATATAGACAGTAACTAGAAATTCTAGTGAGAAAGTCTGTAATTGGCTGCAGCGCTATTTCGTGAAGCCGCATTTAACCAGACGAAATTTCAAGTTAACAGTCAAACGTAATTGAAACGTCAAACCCTCAGTAGTTGTCAAATCACTTGTTGAATTTGCACGTGTTTTGTTTCTTGTCTCTTTTTGTGATATTTCACAAATAAAAACAGTTATACCTAATAGATAAATTTTTCATCAAGGTATTACAAAAATCTGATGTGGCTATTTAATTTTTATTAATTTAAATACATACCTACGTATTTAGTAGGTAATGCTTCAAACTATATTATGTTCCATTGCATATAACTATTGCTTTATTTACTATTTTCTTTATTATTTAATATGTCACTATTATTAATTTGAAGTGATTAGTTTTTTGACAATGACGTTTGCCTGTCAGTTACATTCATTTAAAAAATAAACTGTGTAACAAAGGAATTGTGTTTATCTTAGGCTTGGGGATTAGAAAAAGAAAAATGATTTTTAAATTTATCTGTAAAATTTATAGAAAAAGTATTAATGTATACCTGTACAAAATTCAATAATCTATAATTTTAAAATGACATAATGCGAAAAAATGGCATTCATTGGTATTTTTTGAAGAAAAACCATTAAGAGCTTCAAGTAAAGTGTCATTTCCGTTTATCCGATTTACATCAAAACCTAATGGCTTCTTTTCGTATTAGAATAGGGTAGAAATAAAAGGTTTTAGAATTTTCTGAATGATAGTATTTGAGTTAGAGCGAAGACAAAATTCATACACATACACACACACGTACACACATATGTACACACATACAGACATCATCGTGAAAATGTTAAAAATTGATTATTGGCACCTTAAAACTTGGTCATTTAGTAAAATCTCGATATGTGATTTTTAGTACAATCCCTATACCTCCTTTACCAAGGGCAGCGGGAGGTAAAAAAATAATGCAATTATAGTAATTAAGGTACCAAGGGTTGTTATAAGGACAATTATTGTCGTTTAACACCCGTGGTGCCTTCAACGTTTTATGTCTTACTAGAAATTCTTAACAAACATTTTGTCTGACTAGAATTTATCAAACAAAAATAATAAATCACAAAATTTTAATACAACTTACAAAGTAGCCTGTGAATGCGGTATCAAGGTAATATTTTGTTTCTGTAAACAAAGCATTTTTTTTTCAAAAAATATATTTCTTGTGGTATTTTTCTGTCAATATGGACAAGCAATGTTATTGCTAAGAATAAGAAGTATGCTGGTTTGTATTTGCGATGAAACAAATATGATTATAAACGACTACAATTCACAATGCTTCTTGACCTTAACTGCACTTTATGTTAGTATCAGTATTATTAACCTCAGTTTGTTGTCAACATTACCATAGCAACTTAATACGCCCTAGGGCATTATTTACTCAATAACGGACCTAATGATGAGATTGTTATAAAACAATAACATACTAGTAAGACATAAATTAATTTATAATTATAAGTTTTGTATTTATGATTTTATATGAATAAATTAATTAGATTATCTATAATATTTTTTGTTAATAAAAATATAACCTGGAAAGTATAAGAGCTGACGTGACCTTTATTTTAACATTTCAATTCCCCCCGCCAAATAAATATAGTGACTTTTTTTGGTACCACGCGGTATTCAGATCTGTCATGGAGAGGATAAAATTGCAAATAATTTTCACTTCCACAAAATAAAATAAATATATCTGTGTCATGAAATAGTATCTTATAGAATTATTTATTGCACAGTTGGAGAGTTGGGACTAATTTTCTAAAAGAGCAATATGAAATCAATTTCTCAATATTCAAATATGATTTCTTTTGATGTGGTTTTTAACACAATATTGGATACTTATAAATTAAGATTGTAATATTGATATCAAAACATAAATTAAGCAACCCTCAATCAACCCTTAAGATTTAAGATCCGCTATATTTAATTATGTAAAATCAACTTTCCAATCTTGAAAAGATCCCCCACAGAAATAATTTACCCTGAACAAAAAAAGCTCTGGTTAAATTCTTAGGGTGTTGTTAAACCCGTTAACAAGTCCCCCGTCTTATTGGCGGGGGGCGGTTGTAATCTACGCTTTAAGAAGTGGCAGCGGAGCCATTTCGGATTAGCAAGGAGTCCTTGTGTCTTGCTAGGCTTCGGAAGAAGCACAAGGGGTGGATTAGGGTTGACCCGGCGTCACACACCGCTAACTGACACCGAACCGCGCAGATTATAGGCCACTGGCTTTCAGGGGTAATTGGATGATGTCTCCAAGAAAAAAATATCGAATTTCCCGCCGTGACTGCTGCCAAGGCTTCGCTCTTGATTGAATAGAGGGATGGAATGAAGGTGGATTCATTTGTTAAAATGCGGAGCCGTGGACGGTAATCGAATTGATTTAAATCTTGAAAAATTGAAGAGGAAAATGAATTAAAGTGAGCGAGACATAAGTTATGGACTTGGGATTTGGAATATAATTAAAAAATCTGATGTGGCCAACACAAAACCTCCCGCTATTTAATTTTTATTAATTTAAATACATACCTACCTACGTATTTACTAACGCTGCAAACTGTTCCATTGCATAAAACTATTACTTTATTTATTATTTTCTTTTTAAAATGCCACTATTATTAATTTATATATATATATATATATATAATATAAATTATTTTTGACAGTGACAGTTACTATCAGTGACATTCATTTGAAATATGAACAGTGTAACAAAGGAATTGTATTTTTCTTAGGCTTTAGGACTTGTAAAAAAATATATTTTTATATTTATCTGTAAAGTATATAGAAAAAGTATTAATGTATTCCTGTAGAAAATTTAATTTTTTGAAGAAAAACCATTATGAGCTTCAGGTAAAGTGCCATTTCCGGTTATCCCATTTACACCAAAATCTAATAGCTTCTTTTCATATTAGAATAGTGTATAACTACAAGGTTTCAGAATTTACTGAATGATAGTATTTGAGTTAGAGCGAAGACAAAATTCCTACACATACACACACACATACATACAAACATACATACATACATACACACACACATACACACATACAGACATCATCGTGAAAATGTTAAATTTGGATTCTAGGGACCTTAAGACGTTGTCATTTACTAAAATCTCAATAAGTGAATTTTAGCACGATCCCTATACCTCCCTTACCAAGGGTAGCGGGAGGTAAAAATAGTACAATATTCTATCTAAATTATTAGAAATAGAACATTATTTGGTTCAATCATTTTTATTTACGTAACATTCTCTTTACAATCAAATAATATTACTACCAGGTTTATATCTCTACCCATTATTGAATTATTGCCCCAAAAGTCAATATACGCCACATTTAGATAAAAACTTCAAAATTTTCAAAATTCTAATTTTTATGTATCTAAATACTTCTCAATGCGCTGATTCCAAATTTTGAAACCGCAGGTCGATATCTCGCTTCGTTCTCGAGATATTTAGATTTAAAGTTTTGCTCAAAACTGCCCATTTTTGGGTATTAACCCTAAAATGGGTCGAGATATGAATTTTGCGACATCACCATTCGATTCTACGGACAAAAATACATAAGTGTACCAATTTTCATAATTTTTGTCCAACCGGTTCATCTTTTATGAATAAAATCTTGAAAACCCCTGAAAATGGCCAAAATCTGAAAAAATCGTAAGGGGTACCCCTTACGACTTTTGCGATTTTTGGCCATTTTCAGTTATTTTGCTTTAGAGATTGTATGCGGCGTTCAAAAATTCTGAAAATTGGTGTACTTATGTAATTTTGCCCGTAGAATCGAGTGGTGTTGTCGCCAAGTTCATATCTCGATATCTCGACCCATTTTTGGGTTATTACCCAAAAATGGGCAGTTTTGAGCAAAACTTTGAATCTAAATATCTCGAGAACGAAGAGAGATATCGACTTGCGGTTTCAAAATTTGGAATCAGCTCATTGAGAAGTATCTATATGCATAAAAATTAGATTTTTGAAAATTTTGAAGTTTTTATCTAAATGTGGGGTATATTGATTTTTAGGGCAATAATTCAAAAATGGGTAGAGATATAAAGTTTGTAGTAATATTATTTGATTATAAAGAGAATGTTACGTAAGTGTACGAATTTTTAGATTATTTATTATTAGTATACCTAATGTATATTCATGTGATAATTTTATTGGATTTATAGAATATTTTCCAAGGAACTTTCTGTATGGAATTTGTAAAAAATTATATTATGTTCGTGTTACAATTTTACTGGATATATAGAATCTTTTCCAATAAACATTTGGTATGGGATTTGTACAAAATACATCAAATTAACGGAAGGTCTTGTGCTGGCCATATCAGATTTTTTTTTATTAAATAATTTGACATTTATTGTCAAATTTTGTATTTGTGATACGTATTTATGACAATAACAAGCATTCTATACATCATTCATAAGTAAAATTCGTTGCTAGGAAATCGAAGCGTACTGCAAAAAGTTGCTTTCAGCATGAAACACAAACCAGAAAATTGCATTTTCAGAGGATGAGTAGAAAAAATTATGATTGTATCAATGGTGGTAGTGCCACAAAATTTGCAAATGAAAATTGAAAAGTGCAAAGTTTGGTGGAACCTGAACCTACATATAATTTTGTTTTAGTGACTATGTACTTACTTTAATAATATTCTTATCACAAAACATAACCTCTCGTAAAATATAATTCTCCTTTTATCAATGGTAACTAATAAAACATATAACTGTAACTCCTATCTCCATTTAAACCTAATTATTTGGTGCATGTAGAAAAATGTAGCAACATCCTCTTTATATGATCTTGAGACAAAAATACTTTCTATAGTGTCCTATTCTTTCTCGTAAACACATTTATCAGCTTATCTACAAGACAGAAGATAGCAATAACCTTGTCTGTTGTGTTATCTGTTGAGTGGGGAACACGAATCCCTACTCGGCGAACGAGCTGCTGTGTGGTCCAGTGGACTAGCTAATGGCTTGTTAATCACAAGATTGCCGGTTCGAGTCCCGCGCCAGTAATAAGCTCGCTCAATTCCCTGATTACCGCAATGTGTCGCAGATGTCACACGATGCATCTGAGGCATTTCATAAACAGGGTAGATAACAATGTCGGACATAGCTTCAGAACGATATAGGTAGGTTCTGGAGTTTCAACACGACAATACAAATTTTTAGAAAACGACTGTTGCCTGCCATTTTAAAATATTTAGAAATTCAGTCAGTTTGTGGATCCTGTGGTTCCTAATAGATCGATTACACAGTAATCGCGGGTAATACTTTTGATATCACATGCAGGAAAAAGAGAGTTGATGTGAAAATTGAGATGGAAGATCATAATCAAACAAATCAACGCCATTTTTAAAGTTCTGCCTCGTGTTTTGATATTTGAGTTCTACATAATTCAATGTCTTCGGATGGCTGTGGAAACTTAAAGAATTTCACATTTATCTTGTATTCTTTATAATTATAGCTGGAGTCACTGGTGCAAAGATCTTACACTTACTTCATTTTTCATATTTGGCACCATTTTGTTGCAACTGTCATCATGGCAGCGATTTGTTTGTATTATAGCAACTGAGTCACGTGTAGTCCAAGGAAAATATCAATAGATGGCAGTACGAAAATATGTCTCTGTAACAACATAAGTCTGTCATCTAGCAATATTTTTCTAAAACTTTGTATAGGATATTTTCCACCTTTCATTCTAAAATATATTTCTCATATACTGTGATTAAAATCATTCAGTAATGGGTTACTTGCGTGGTACTGAAAATCTGATTTCTATAACTATATACGTAATGTTATGTTGAAAATATACACAAAAATATATATTTTATTTTTAAAAAATTATTTGTTTTTTAGTAAATGAAGAAATAAAATTTTCTGTGACGTCATTATATTGAACTGGAAGTGTTTAAAAATGTAACGTATAGATGGCATTGCGTGCGAGAAACTTTTAATTTGAATTTGACATTAGTTCACTTTTCTCTGTCTCTGGGCTCTCAAATATATTAATTACTTCACAAATAAACACATGTAATTTAAAATATCGATACCAAAAAGACAAGCTAAAATACTAACCTCCAAACTATTGTTGAAACGTCAAACAGGAGAACTACATTACGTAAATTAAACGCTTTGGCTTTACGACCATACATTGGTGCGGCGTAATTCTACGTCATACATGGCGGGAATTCAAATAATTAAATTTCATTATTTTTTTTTTTTGGCTAATTAATAAAAATTTTGTCAAAAGAAAAAATATGGGTAGCAAGCTTTTACCTGCTCTTCAAAAATATTAAATAAAAAAAGGTACGCAAGTAGCCCGTTCTAAATTTTTTGTCCAGATTGTTGCTGTTAGCTGTTAACACTGACATGATGGTTATTTGAAATTAAAACAGAGAACTATTTCATCGCCTATTTGCGCAGAAAATCAAAATTCGTTGGTAAGTTTTTATTGAATAAGTACATAAGTATTAAGGTCCCTAGAATACAATTTTACTAATTTTACGATCATGTCTGTATGTGCGTGCATTTGTCCATGTGGGAGTATGTGTGTGTGTGTGTGTGTGTTTTATAATTGGTCAACCGGAAGTTCTTTTATTTCAAGTTGTTAACAATTTTATTTATTATTGAGAAAACGCAGCTAAATATAATTTTTTGACATTTTATGTGTATGTTCGTGTTATATTTTTATTGGATTTATAGAATCTTTTCTAAAGAACTTTTAGTATGGAATTTAGACAATATACATAGAATTGATGGAAAGTAATGTGCTGGCCACATCAGATTTTTTTTATTTATGTTAGAATTCGAGTTATAATGACAAAGTTCTAACCATAACGTTGAATTTACATCGATTTTAAATATGTACCTACTTGTATTAGTCATTATTCTTATTATTTTAAATTACAGACTTTTATTGATTATACTTGTCTTTCTTATTATTTGAGAAACAAAATTCTTTTTAATTATTTGGAGTTACGTAGGATTTCGTTATTTTTTATAATAAAGTGTCAAGTTTCATAAAGGTTAACAGCCTTGTTAAATGAAAAATATTATATTAGAAGGACACATGTAACCTTATCTTTCTTTTGTATATTATAGGGTGAATCTGTTTTGCCGTCATAATTGCTTTATTATTACGTCGCATATCGGGTTACTCGTTTCACCCCAAAATTAAATGCGTGGGGTAGGAAAAGTTACATACGCAGCACCCATGATTAGCTTGACATCAGATACAAGATACATATAAATTACACAAAAATGAGAAAATTAATTTTGTACTTTACTAACCGTAAAAGTTGGAAGTTTTCCTAGCCGTCTTGCGTACAGCTGTTAGCCAATCATATGATTAGGCTATGAGGTGTAGGCCACTTATATTTATGGTTTCTTATGTTGATCAGTAACTACCTATGTCTATGTGTAATGACAATGTAATATATGTAACACCTTATGCGCTATAAGTTATATAAAGGCCATATTGTCGTATTGGCACACTTAATTTCGCGTTAAATGAAGTGAGTAATGAATTATGAACGTACGTAAGAAAAGATTTGAGAAAAAGTTAAAACTTTTTTTTGTCAAACAGAAAGAACTTTTTATTGAAACGTTGACAAACGGGGTTGTTTCTATAAACTAAGGAGATAAGAAATCTAATTTTACTACACTGATAGGAGACCATTGTCTTCAATGTGACAAGGGGTTTTAATACCTCATTTGTCTCTGGTATTCCTTCTAGTAATGCCGATGTTTGGAGACGAGACGAGACTAATGCCCTCAATATTTGCTCGAGACGAGAGTAGAAATTCGAAATCTCGACTGAACGATTTTTTACCTCCCGCTACCCTGGGTAAGGAAGGTATAGGGATTTTAGTAAATGACCACGTTTTAAGGTCCCTAGAATCCATTTTTAACATTTTCACGATGATGTCTATATGTGTGTATGTATGTGCATGGATTTTGTCTTCGCTCTAACTCAAATACTATTCAGAAAATTCTGAAACCTTGTATTTCTATCCTATTCTAATATGAAAAGAAGCCATTAGATTTTGGTGTAAATCGGATAACCAGAAATGGCACTTTACCTGAAGCTCATAGTGGTTTTTCTTCAAAAAATACCATTAAATGCCA
Organism: Ophonus ardosiacus; assembly: GCA_943142095.1. NCBI lineage: Eukaryota > Metazoa > Arthropoda > Insecta > Coleoptera > Carabidae > Ophonus > Ophonus ardosiacus. The sequence continues at coordinate 42,756,721 of OW964829.1, read as the reverse complement.
TTTTTTCGAATTTTATGTCTTATGAAAATTAAAGATTACTGAATTTCCTACAGGAATACATTAATACTTTTTCTATATATATTTTACAGATAAATTTAAAAATATTTTTTTTTTATTATTCGCGAAGCCTAAGATAAAAACTATTCTTTATTACACAGGTCATTTTTCAAATGAATGTAACTGACAGTAAATGTCACTGTCACAAAACTTATCACTTCAAATTAATAATACTGACATTTTAAAAAGAAAATAGTAAATAAAGCAATAGTTTTCTCCAATGGAACAGTTTGCAGCGTTAGTAAATACATAGGTAGGCATGTATTTAAATTAATAAAAATTAAATAGCGGGAGGTTTTGTGTTGGCCACATCAGATTTTTTTTATATTACCTAGATAGTCAGCAAAAGATTTTTGGTCATTATTGTGTCGAAAGATTTATGAAAACGATTGGGAGGCCTAAGACGAATAACAATTGCGGGCATGAAGTGGACCTGAACAACCTTCAAAGGAAGATGAGACAAGTCTTGCTCAAATTGCGTTCCATTGAGGACGCTGTCAGTTTTGCAGATTAGTATTAGTGTTGTCAAAATATATAATATTAACCATTAATATTTAAGTATGAATAAAATTTCGTTATTTTGCTGATTAAGCCTGTTGATTTTTTTTTCAAAATTTAGGTCCTATTGGACAAAAATCGGAACCATCTATTTCCAATAACGAGCTATTAATTTTTTTCCTTTTCCAAATTTAAACCAACAAATTTTAACTGTGTTGGCCACGTATTGTTGTTTAGGTTTACCCGTTAACAAACAGTAAAAGTTCATGTGATATTTAAAGAATAAATGAAATTCGCTACATTATACTCCGTTATGAATGAATGGCCATCCAAAACTTATTTCTTGAAATGGATACGAACGTAAAGTAGTGAAGTGGGATGAGAGTACCTACAAAGCAATTTCTTTCGTTGAGAAATATGTATCAATGCTTGCAGCTGCTGTTACAGTCTCCATTTATAATTTATGCATGAATACAAACACTGTTCGTGGCAATTCTATTGTGCACAGCAAGACGGACCGGTAGTATAACAAATAGTACAGGTTTTGCCACCGCTTTGCTCACTATAGAGGTGTCTAGCACTTCTCTTGTTCATGTTGCCATGACAGCAAGGGGAATTGTTCAGCTAATCACGAACTCTTTTATGCCGACTCTTTTTCATTCGATTATTTGATAGTATCACATCATTTCAATTATAATAAAATAGGCTGGGAACTTTTGTTTTGAACGACTGCTTCAGTATACGAATATACATATAAGGGAGTATATAACAGCATTTGGCATCTCTAGATTGTTGTAGACAAGCAAGATGAAAGTTCATGTTGATACTGTGTACTGATAAAAAAATACAAAATATTATCAAAGATGATTTCCAAATTAAAATTAATGATAAACAAATAGAAATTGTAAAGAAACATAAATATTTGGGAGTTATATTGACTAGTAACTTGAAATTGGATGAACATGTGAATTATGTGTGTAAGAAAATTTCTAAAAAACTTTATTTTCTAAATAGATGTAGTAAAGATTTATCTAAAAAAAACGAGAGAAACGATATATAATTCTATTATTTTACCACATTTTTATTTTGTGGGATCATTAGTGTATTTGAGTAGTGAAACAAATATAAAAAAATTACAATTACTCCAAAATAGGGCAATGCGAATAATTTTAAACTGCAATAGGTATACAAGTGTACAATATATGCTCTTACAATTAAATTGGTGCAATATTAAAGATTTAGTAGAAATGCAGATAATATTATTGATACATAAAATAAAGTTAGGGCTTCAACCAGAGTACTTTCAAAATAAATTAATTAAAATTGAACAGGTACATAACTATAAAACTCGCAATAATGATAAATATTACACATTACAAAGAAACACAATACAAGGGCAAAATACATTGTTTTTTAAAGGAGTAAAAATTCATAATGATTTACCTGTTATGTTCAAAAATTTAGAATTAAAAAAAATTAAGGTTAAATTAAGAGAGTATTATTTAAGTAAATAGGTTATACTTATGTATTATTGTATATTGTATATTTATTGTATATATGCAAATTTATTTTTTGTTATTATTGTATATCTTTTTTATGCTAAATAAAGTTATTATTATTATTATTATTATTATATATATATATATATATATATATATATATATATATATGTGTGTGTGTTTCCAGTTCTACATAGCAACATAAAATGACTTTTTTTTAGTCCTGTCCATTTTTTTTTTTTATTTGATCAATTTCAGATAAACATCGACCAATTGAAAGCGTTGGTTTACGAACGTCGTTTTAATGTATTCCATATTTTCATATATTATACACCAAGACGATTGAAAATTCTCGATTAAACTATACGTGCTGCCTGGAATTTCCTTTAGACAACACGTCAAGTATTTTCAGAATTTTCGATTGTCGGGTTGTATACAGGTAAACTATATCATGAATAACAAATAAATTAAAAAGTTAACATTAAATTTAACGTCAAATTCTATGCTACATAACCTATCTTTTTATAAGCTGTATGTAGTGTATGTAATATTATATTGATATGCTCGTATTTCAAAATAAACTGGCACTAGCAATAGTGCAGTTTCTGGACTGGTGATTAAATAATTATATGTCTTCTTGTCAAATTTTTATTTCAATAATGCCTTGCATTCAATAATTCGTTTCGGTGCACGCGGAGATGTCAGTGTCGTTTCGGATATCTACATCTACAAAACATGATTTTTCTCTTCAAAGTATTCGTTTATGTCAGGGTTGGAAAAAATCATGATTTATTTAAAAAAATCAAAAATCATTGATTTTTTTAAAAAAATCAAATAAATCATGATTTTTTGATTTTTAAAAATCTAGTGGTGTTATTGTACTTTTTAAATTGTTTTAAAAGCAATATAAATATTTTATTTCATAAACGAAATCTGCAATAAACCCCAAAAGATGCATTTGAATTTTTGCATAAATTTAGTATATAACGTAAGCGCGCGCGTCTTTTTAAACAATACATACCTTAAATAAAATAGATCAAAACATGTAATCAGTAATCTGTTAGAATTAGATTACAGTCCATATTTTTGTTGTTCTTTATACTTTTGTAGTAAATAAATTCATTTTTATTACAATTTGAATATTTTTTTCATCTGTGATAAAATTCAGTGATTTTTTTAAAAAAATCAGTTGATTTAAATCTTGATTTAAATCATGATTTAAATCAAATGATTTAAATCAGGCCAACCCTGGTTTATGTACTCGATATTCTGTTCGAAGTAAAAAGATCGTATTTTATACGTATTTGCCCTGAAATTTGATTTTTTCTTTTTGACTTAAATGCCTTTTATGCTATAAATATATCATGAATAGCAACATATGTGAAATGAACAGATTGGCTCTACCCGCAATAGGTAATAAAGTAGAAAATATAGCCAAAAAATAATTATTAAAATTCATGTACTTGACATATAATCAGCGTCAATCATTTTTTTTCTACTTACACGTTACGCTTTATATTATTTTTATTTTTACGCGCTGTATTTTTCCTAATTAAAAAATCTGGTAGAATATGCAATGACAAGACAAAATTGAATTTTCATGAGTATAACTTTTTAAATTATTTACCCAATGGAGCTCAACACATACATAAATTAACAAAGTAACAGTGTGTCAACATTTTAAAATTACGCTTAATTATTAAACCAATTATTCACTAACGAGCATGATGAATTTTCAAAAATTAAATTTCATCAGTATTGGATTTTTTATGAAGCTTAATTTACATACAAATTTAAGAGAAAGACTTGCGCAACATCTGCAAAGTAGCACGGTACGGGTTAAAAATAATAAAAAAAATTACAAGCACGTTTCAATTTCGAATAAAAATACATAGTAAATTAACTTTGGTAACTTCAGTTCATTAATTTCATCATCACTTTTTTCCTATTTGACCTATTTTTATAATCAAATATCTGATGTCGGCAACACAAATCCCCCCGTCATTAAACTTTTATTAATGTAAATATATACGTACATATTTATTGATGTTGGAAATTGAATTATATTCCTTTGCAATCATATAATATTACTATAACTATTGTATTATTTACTATTTTCTTTTTAAAACGTTACCATTATTAATTTTATATTATAGGTTTTTTGACAGTGACATTCATCTGTCAGTATAATTTTAAAACATAGGTTTCGGATTTTATAAAATAGATTAATGAATAATTATAGTTAATCTTATTCGAGAAACCATTCTTTAGCGTGAGAAAAACTGTCGGTAAAGTGATTTTCGCGGCCATTACCATAAAATCACCCCAATTCTGTAAGAAAATTGTTAAGTTTTAGCAACATTGCTATATCGAATAACCAATAATAAATGAGAATACTGAATAAAAAATCTGATGTGGCCAGCAAATGACCTCTTGCCAATTCCATGTTCAAAATAGCAGTGAGCTTTAAGTAAAGTATCACTTCCGGTTGATCGTTTGTAAATAAAATCTAATTTGTTTTCCAATAAATAGAAAAGTCTGTAATACGAAATTTTGGATTATGTTTTATTGTTTTTATGCTGTTTTAAATTATATGTGAGTTTTAAATACCAAATCTGAAAAGTTTTGGATCATATTTTAATTTTCTTTTTATTATAAAAATCAGCATCAACTTCCAGGTGCTCTGCTTCCTGACAGTGGCATTTTTTTAAATATGTCAAAATTGTTATTAAAGTATTGTTTTTGTTTGACGCAAAGGCAAGATGATGTATAAAAATAAATTATTTTATAAATTCATATTTTAAGTTATTTAAAGCTACTTACTAAATGCTATTATAGTAAAATTGAAGATTGTACCATTATATTCAATTTTTATTAGTAAAAGTTGCTGAAAAATTATATTCAATGTATTTTTTTTTCAAGAAAAACTGTTGAAAGCTTGTATAAGTGATACTTCCGGTTATCCAATATACACTAAAAACTAATGAGCTCTTCCCACATTAGCATAGAATAGGTATACAATATTTAAAATTTTTCTGATTGATAATATTTGAGTAATCGTGTACACAGGATCCCCACACACATACATACACACATACACACACGTATACATACCCACAGACATCATTGTAAAAATGTTAAAATCGGATTCTGGAGACATCAAAACGTGCTTATTCACTAAAATATCTATATGCGATTTTTAGCACGACCCTTTTACCTCCCTTATCTAGGGTAGCGGGAGGTAAAAATGAAAAAGACAGGCTTTACGTTTGTGTTCATTGGTTACAATTTTTAGCAACGTTGCTAATACTTGACAATTTCCTTAAAGAAGAAAATGAGGTGTGGGTGTAATTTTATTTTCAATGAATAATAAGTAAGTAAAAAAAAAATTTGTCGCTAAAAATAACAGCCCCATTCTCAAAAAAGTTTAAGCTAATCCTCATTTTTGGATTAGCGAATTCTACTCTAATTTTAACAGTTTATTTCGTAAAATATAGTCTAATCTATTCGTAGTATCTACATTTTTTGATAATATTATTATCTGTATTATTATATATTATTTGATAAGATTAAAATTTAAATACCGGAATAGAATAAAATTCACTAATCCAAAAACGAGGAGTAAATGTTTTAAGAAAATTCCCATGGAGTGAGTTGCGCCTTTGTGAATTTAGTAGTATATGCTTTGGTAGTGGAACATAGGCGTCCGTCAACAGGGGCCATAACTCACTGCTTTCAATCTCGTAATGCGCCGGTGCATTATCAGCAGGTTCATTATAATACAATGTGCCTTGATACACGCCTCGATTCATCATCGATATTATCCACTGAATTGGAGAGATAAACAGAATTGATTTTATGTTCGCTTATAAAAATTGACGCTTTACATGTAACGTTGTGTGCTGTGTGCATGAGCAAAGCAGAGCAGATACCACGCTCTACTGTGAACCCTAAAATTAGGTTAGGTATAATGTATAGTTAGCGGTTAGACCAAGTTTCCCCAAGTATTCAAGCCAAGCCGTTAATGATTTATTGATCGCACGGATTCTCTGTTTCAATACTTGACGATGTAATAATTCGTCCACTTACAATAATACTGTATTAATTCTGGTGAGGCTAATTTAACACATGCCACCCTTGATGACACTATTTGTGATTTAGATACATTTATCCGTAATTACCTGGATAAAAAGACATTTTTCAAACAATTTTTACCTCCCGCTACGTAAGGGAGGTTTAGGGATTTTGCTAAAAATCGCATGTAGATATTTTAGTGAATAAGCACGTATTGGTGTCCCCAGAATCCGATTTTATGATTTTTACAATGATGTCTGAGGGTGAGTGTGTGCGGGTGTGCGTGCGTGTGTGCGTGCGCGCGTGTGTGTGTGTGTATGTGTGTGTGTGTGTGTGCGCAGATCGTGTGGACACGATTACTCAAATACTATCAATTTTGAAATTTTGTATACCTACCCATTCTATACTAATGTGGGAAGAGCTCATTAGTTTTTGTGTATATGAGATAACCGGAAGTGTCATTTATACAAGCTTTTAACAGTTTATCTTGTAAAAAATTCCTTAAATATAATTTTTTAGCAACTTTTACTAACAAAAATTGAATATAATAGTACAATCTTCAATTCTACAATAATAGCATTTACTAAATAACTTGAAATAACTTTAAATATGAATTAATAATATAATTTATTTTCATACATCATCTTGCCTATGCGTCAAACAAAAACATAATATTTTAATAACAATTTTGACATATTTAAACAAATGTCATTGTCAGGAAGCAATTACATAATAATTAATAATGAAACCATGTTAAGAAGTAGGAATGACGAATTCCGATAATTTTGGTACCCGAGTACCCGAAACAACTACCCGGATAGTACCCTTTACCCGTTAATTACCCGCTACTCCCCCTTATCCTTTAAGTGCATATACAAAATTCTTTAATTTTTTATCACCGGTCACCCTTTTATTATCTGTTTACTTTTAGATAAAATTCATTATTATTGTTTACATATATTTATTAAATAAAAAGTAATACAAATAAGTAATATACCTACTGTATCTCTATAAAAAACAACATAAATTATATTAATTATGGTATGGTAATAAAAAACACATCTTTTAGATATAATTTTTCCGAAAACTGCTCGGGTAATTAAAGCATATCGGGTAATTAACGGGCAGCGGGTATATTTCGGGTAATCGGATAAGAAATTTTATACCCGGGTATATTATTATCGGGTAGGTCCCGAGTACCCGGGTACCCATCGTCATTCCTATTAAGAAGATTGTATTAATTCTAATGATATTAAAGTTTGTAAAAATAGAATATTTTCCATCATATGGATATCCGATTAAGTTTGCTATGTTTGCAGTACTATAAATGAAACAGCTGTCAGTAAACACTTTATTTCAAAGTGTCAAATATTAGTTTACAACTACACATTATCAAAATAGATCATTTATAGCAATAGATATAAGATATATGCAAAGGTATTTAATATAATTTGCAGAATTAGTAAAATGTATTTAAATTAATAAAAATTAAATAGTATTAATCTATAAAGAATGCTAATTTTTTGCAAAAAATGGAATTAGGACTCCATCATTCCAGACAGATAAAACGTTATTATTCAGTAATTGATTAATAGAATTATTTTAATCTAGTGAAATGTACTCAATTATTTTAAGCGCTCCGAAAGAATGAAATAATCTGATTATATTTGTAATCTATTATTATAATAACAAAACAGGTCACACAAGCAATTAATCAATTATTTTTCATTGTAGGTAAATTAGTTTTCTTTTAAATTGCTGGGACACAAAGCGATGTAATTCGAGTAGGCTGGGGTGAAAAAGTATAAAATATATTATTTAATGGGGCTGGGCTGAGCTGAGAGAGACTTGAAAATAATAACGAGGTATAAAAATATTGCGGCGAAAAGTGAAGAGCAAAATAAAGGGTTGAAAGTGGAATAAGTGTCGGGTATAAATGAATTTCCAACCAGTGTTTGGCTTTCAATCAATTTTGGTAAATAAAGAGAGGGCGGCGCTGTCCATAACACAATGCCTGTCAAACTTAGGAGGGTCAAAATTAAACGCCGAAATGGTGTTAAATCAAAACTATCTGCACTAGAAGTATTGGAAAACCCGTCATTCTTTCTGATATATTATACCATATGTGTAATTAAATCCTGTATAATACATATATACGAACAATAATTAACAAAATCAGAGACATGCAGTATATTAAAAGCAAATAAAATCAAATGTGAAATTACAATACTAACTTATATTTGACTAAATACAGTAATTTCTCATAAATTGATAGAGAAGAAACAATGATGCATGTGAAACACAACATTAGATTATAATTTATTTATATCATTGCAAATTTTATAATTTAAATAAATATAGTTATTTTCGTAACTAGTTATGAAAAATAGCAAATATCATGCGAGTCAATACACACGAGCTAAGATATTTGAATTTCATACAAGTTACGAACATTATTTTTTAGACGAGCATAAATAAATTTTACTTTTTTTACAAAACTGAAGTTTAGGTTAAAACATACAAACAGCTGACAAATGAATAATTTATACATATAGCTAGAAAATAATAACACAGTAACCTAGCAACCGTGTCAACTATTACGATATGAAATATATCGTACCACTAATGTCATAAGTTCAACTTTCAGTGTTAGGATACTACGTTGATATATCGTACTTATCACAATGGTCGTCTAAAAATTATATATCATCACGGCATATTACCCATTTCTGGGTGTGCCAATCTGCTTTATCGCAGATATCGGTAACGATGATGATATATTTGTACCGTGCGGGCGCTTACCAGGCGTCACCTCACGGGCACTCATTGCTGGCGTGGAGAGTGCACCACAGGGGTCACTTTTGTGCCATTTAAAATTCGAAATATTTGACGTCGGTCGGGCTCGAACCCGGTACTCCCAGGTTCGCGACCAGATACTCTGGCACGAGGCCACGGGACCCCAATAATTTTATAATTTAATTCTCAAAATTTCATTCAGTCCAAATAATTTTCATATTTTTAGTAATGGGGTCCTGTCGCCGCGTGCCTGAGTGTCTAGTCGCGAACCTGGGGGTACCGGGTTCGATCCACTGAACTAAATATAAATCGGGAACTCGCTTTAAGGCTAAGTTTGCGCGCAACATAGGAGACCGCCATACTGCTCTACTTCCGCGAATTTTGAATTTTTGTTTTAATTAAAATATGTAGATTCCAAAATAAAATAAATATTGCAATGAATCGATGGCTGGTAAGAAACACACAAATATGAGTATAAGAAAAAAGATTAGTATAAAGGAAAACAATTAAAACAATATAAAACTGTTATTATAAACATTTCAATATAAATAAGTTTATTCTTACCTACGAAAGGTCACATTTTTCGGTTTATTTTTATAATACATTTCCGATAATTTTACAAAACAAGAAGGCATTTTAATATATCTACTTTAAAAAAATATATTCACACATGCACACACGAAACTACGAAACACAAATGTTACAAAACTAGGCAATCTTAATAAATTATTAAGAAAAGTCAATACTACTATTATACTCCTTAACTCAAGTAAACAGGTTACGATAGGTTGTTTAAAAATCAAAACAATGATGAATATGGCAGTACAACAGTTTACAAGTGACCTTTAAAATATCCCTAAAGTGCAAGCCTGAAATAATGAAATACACTAGAAGTAGAGTAGTATGGCGGTCTCCTGTCGAGCGCCGGATGTGCCTATGTTTTGATATAGGACATAAGCTTTCCCGTTTTGTATTTAGTTCAGTGGTTCGACCCCGACCGACGCTAAATATTTCGAATTTTAAATGGCACAAAAGTGACCCCTGTGATGCATTCTCCACGCCAGCAATGAGTGCCCGTGAAGTGACGTCTGGTAAGCGCCCACACGGTACTAATATGTCATCATCATTACCGATATCTGCTATAGAGCATATTGGCACACCCAGAAATGGGTAATATGCCGTGATGATATATTTATTTATTTATTTATGTTATAGGTAGTACACGATAACATATTGAAAACTAATTTTTTGTGCCGGATTAAGTTAATAACATGAATGCAAATGAATAAAATAAACTTAAAAGTAAACAGATAAAACCTAACTAATGTTTTTCAATCAAACAAATGAACATGAATGAATATCGGGTGTATCAAGATTCTATATAGCCAGTAAAACACGAACATATACTATTTTGTATAAATTCCATACCGAAAGTTCCTTGGAAAAGATTCTATAAATACAATATAACACGAACATAGAATATTAGAATTATTTTAATATATCAGCTGTTTCCATGATTAGCTACAGCAAAGTTGCTTGATCTATAAAAGTCATTCTCTTTATAATTCTTTAACTCTAAATCTATTGAATATGAAAAAAAAATGTATAATCAAATCGTATAGACAATAAGATATTCTTTCATATTGATAATCAAATAAAATGTTAAAAAATGATATTTAACTGCGTTTTTTCAAGAAAAACTGTTAAGAACATCAAATAAAGGAACTTCCGGTTGACCAATTTTAACCAAAATCTAATCAGATCTTCATATGGATGTAAAGAAGAGAAATTATTTTTGCAAAAATATTTTTTTTCCGGGAAAAACAAATACATCTTTAAAATGGTCTTGTCGTACTAATAGGACATCTTCACCCTAATTTAATCGAAATCGTATTTCTTAAGATAACAGAAACCGTAATGGCGAGTGATAAAAAACAGGCATCCTGAATTTACGTCGATAATATCAAAAATGAAAATATGTCTATAAACTTTTAATTGTTTTTTCACCAAATAATTTCAATTAAATGTACATTTATCGCACACAGAAATTCTGACAGCAATGTTGAAAATTTTATGACATTTAATTTCTATTTGCTGTTTGTTATATCCGGCTTTAATATGAAATGTCTGTTGGTAACACCGGTCGCATTTATTCTATTTTAAAACCATGCACGTATCATTTGTTTTTGTTGATTTAATCCGTTGTAGAATGCAGCTCATCTCTTTCAACAACAAATTTATTCAATCTAGATTCTACCTTTCAAAGGCTATCTTACACACCATTCATCAATAATCAACTGATCTTATAAGAATAGATTAAATCCTTAATCTGAAATCCCGTTGAAAATTATTCAAAAGGCGAATCAAGTTCGATAGACACAATTAGATTACAATGTACATTGTTTGTGTTCATGTTTTGTATTGAAACCATCGAAAGACGAAAATTGAAAACTTATTTTTAGTCACGTACAGTGATATAATTCTCTATTTGTTTTCTCTGCCGTGCTTCAGAGCAGTTACCGCTAGGCGCAACTGGCAATCAAGGCTAGCCGTGTACCAAGGAAAAAGAAGAACGAAAAACAAACGATGAATCAACATGTCATTATTGTTTTGTAAGTACACGTTATTGTTTCCCTACCAGCGCTGGGAATTGGTGCACAAAACGGTGGTAAGGGTTGATATAATAGTTTAGGGTAGTTTGATTTGTATGTCAGGGTGACTTATCTGGAAAATCGGGGACGAGATTTGTACAGAAATTGCAGAGATTATGAATTATTTCCCTTTGTCCAGAAACCAGATTTACATCCTATTTTATATGAATTATAGTGCAATTAAATCAAATATTTATCACATTGCGAACAGAATTTTCTCGGATTAAACAGCTGAACTAAATTTGAAATAAAAAAATCTGATGTGGCCAACACATGACCTCCCGCCAATTCCAGGTTAACATTTCCGGTTAATCGTTTGTAAATAAAATCTAATTTGCTGTCCAATAAATAGAAAAGTCTGTAATACGATATTTTGGATTGTTTTATTGTTTTTCCTAAAAAATCTATTAGACCTCCAAATTAAGTACTACATCGGATTTATCATATATGGTTAAAATCTAATATGTTGTTTCAAATTATATATGAATTTTAAATACCAAATTTGAAAAGATTTGGATCATATTTTAATAGGCTTTAAAGAAAAATCGTCACACACACACACACATTCTTATAAAAATCAGCATCATCTTCTACGTGCTCTAAAACGCAATCTTTGTAAATTCTTCGCCGTACATGATCCATTTCGTAAATGTGTAGTTGTAAATTAATATTAATTTATAGTGCTGTAAAAATAAGAATTAGCGAATTTAAAACAGATCATCCTGTACATCTAACATTTATGTATGATGGAAAATATATTATTTTTACAAACCTTAATTAAATATTTTACTATTATATTCTCCTTAAACGGTTTCATTATTAATTTTAATGTAATTTCTTCCTGTCAGTGACATTTGTTTAAATATATCAAAACTGTCATTAAAATTATGTTTTTGTTTGACGCATTGGCAAAACGATACATGAAAATAAATTATATTATATATTCATATTTAAAGTTATTTAGAGTTATTTACTAAATGTTATTATAGTAGAATTAAAGATTGTACCATTATATTCAATTTTAATTAGTAAAAGTTGCTAAAAAATTATATTCAATGAATTTTTTACAAGAAAAACTTTTAAAAGCTTGTATAAATGATACTTCCGGTTATCCGATATACACTAAAAACTAATGAGCAGTTCCCATATTAGTATAGCATGGGTATACAAAATTTCAAATTTTTCTGATTGATAGTATTTGAGTAATCGTGTCCACAAGATCCACACACACACATATACATACCTACAGACATCATTGTAAAAATGTTAAAATCGGATTCTGGGGACATCAAAACGTGCTTATTCAATAAAATCTCTATATGCGATTTTTAGCACGATCCCTATACCTCCCTTACCTAGGGTAGCGGGAGGTAAAAATAATCTATTGAAAGCCTAGCAAATGATTCGTTTAAAATATTGGGCCATATTCACTGACCACAATTTGTTGAATGTAACTCCAATTAAGGAAATTACTTGCACTTACTCGCAATGGTGATTTTTGTTAGGTATGTACCGATTTAATGGCGAAAATAAGTTAGTAGGATTACTAGGTAAAAAAAAAAAAAACGTATTAAATTAGGAAAGAGTGAAAAGATAATGTAAGCCACCGGGATTTGAACCCAGACCCACTGCCTTGCCGGGACAACGCTCTACCAATTGAGCTATGGCGGACTTCTCCCGTTGGCTCACATTATCTTCCACAAATGTAATGAGACTGAAAGATTCTTGAGAATACTCAGCGTCACGTATTGATGTGGGGTTACGATTAACCACTACATTTAAACATCAGTGACTTGTCATAATTTACTCATGAACCTATCGGTACAAATATTGAAATGAACGTGGAGTGTTCAGCCTATTTATTCTAAATAAATTAGGAAAGAGTGAAAGATGGTTAATCGTAACCCCACATCAATACGTGATGCTGAGTATTCTCAAAAAATTGGTAGAGCGTTGTCCCGGCAAGGCAGTGGGTCTGGGTTCAAATCCCGGTGACCTATTTAGAATAAATAGGCTGAACACTCCACGTTCATTTCAAGAAAAATCGGCTATAAATTATAAATATATAACTCTACGTAAACGGTTCACCAGCTAACTAGCATTAATAAATATATACTTTATTTGAAATCGTCACTAAAATGCACAAAAATTGTCATTAAAAGTTCAAAAATCGGCACTAAACTAATCCATTAAACGACGATTTCTTACAAATGCATTGTTGGCAACCTTAATATTATTATTGTACAAATAAGATAATTTGGATATGGCTACGATATATAATAGTATATTTTTACGTAAAATGACAAAAATATGTGCAAGAAGAACGAACTAAACAATTCCGATGAAGAAGATTGAAATAAAACAACGATAACCTCAATGTTCGGAGCTTAACAACATTGAGTATCAGACTTATGCCCATATTCATAAACACTCGTAAAAATTTTAAACGCTTCGTTATAAAATTTGTCCAATAAAAACAGTCGATATTGCAAGAAAAATCAAAATTTTATTTGTCAAGTTTGATTCTATTTGTCAAAAATTATAACGAGCCATTTTGAAACTTTACGAGTGTTTATGAATATGGGCATTACAGTTACATAACCATAAGCTATAACAATAAATATTCCTTTCATTTTCACAAATTTTCGATTGCACCTCGGCAATGAATTTCCATTTTATAACTCATATAGTTTTCTCGGCAACTAAATTCCATATTCGTAATAAAAAGTAGAACTTCATTACCTTTTGATATATAAATATTATTAAAAACAAACAAAAAAATAATTTACTTTGTTAACGAATGAATATCCTCATCACCTCGGCATTTTAATAAATTTCGTTAACAGGAAAACATATTTCATTTTTTATATTCCTTATAATATTTTTTTATAAGTAAATAATAATAACTCATTCTAGTTGTCAGCGTAGTTAACAATGTTGTAATCAAATTTTGTCATTGTTGTAATCAAGATTCATCATTGTTGTAATCAAGTTCGATCATTGTTGTAACCAAATTTGATCATTGTTATAATCAAGTTTTCTCACTTTTGTAATCAAATTTAATCTTTAGTTAATTATAAAATATTTATTTATATTTTTACCCTGAAGAAGGCTGCAGCATATGCTGCCGCAATGTTGGTTTAATCAAAAAAGTTGTTTAATTTTATTCTTTAGTTAATTTTTTTAAAACTATTCCTTATTTATTTAAAATTATAAGTTCAGAAAGATATTTTAATACATTTAAAAAAAACAATGTAATTTTTTGCATGATGAAATTAGTCTGAATTTATACATTTTTATACTTAATTATAAAGCCAATTCATTTGCTTTATATTTTTAATGCCAATTACATAAACGAAGCGTTTTTATATGAAAGCATTTACTTTCATGTTTTGTGTTCCTAAATTTACATTTTACGTTTGGTCGTTTAACCCGAGACATGCTTTTAATATGAGTTCCCATTTCTCACCATTCAAGTTAGTTTACAATTACTTGAATTTCGATCATGAGGTTATTATGTTCTTATATTGCAATCCTGTTCCATAAAGGGTTTAATTTAGCAACGTGAAGGTAGGTATTTTTCTCACGGCGTCTATAATTTGCGAAAGATTATGGCAAGTATTAATTTAATATTTGAATAAACCTTGTTCAAAGTTTCGGTTTTATTAGAAATTAAAGCAGGTTTATTGATTATTTGCGGGTTCGTTAATCAAACTACCGGGAAGGTAATTTGTGTTTAAACTGCTTGGGAATCATTATTCTCGCAATTTTATGCTAGGTATGAAAATATCCATTACCATAATTTTCCTGCAACATCTAATATCAAAATTACGCAAAGAAAAAGTCAGTAGCAGCTAAATAGGCCCAATTACTCACATAATGGCAGTTAACTATGTATGCAATTTTCTCCATTTACATATCTTCATAAAAGATTAATCGTCTTGATTTAAATGCAGTAAGCAAGCTTCGATAAATTATTCCAAGCGCATTCGATTAATCTTGGAATACATTTTCACATCCGACGTATCTCGGACACTGCTATTGATAACATTACCGATATCCCATAAACTTAATTAAATAAATGTCACTTTTGTGTGACACACTTTTTTTATTCACCATTCGTTTCTTTTCCGTCGTCCCATTTTTCATTCAGGTTTTGTACGGTTTTTATATCTGCCATCTCCTAGCATACATTTAAAGTAGTTTTGCATTCAAATGTTTTGCATACATTTTATTATTTCTAAAATACATGGATTAAATTATTAAAAATTTCATTATATACAAGATGCGGTAGTATACAGGATGTCTCAGGATGAGCTTACGCTATCTATATTTTAAATACTATTTAATATAATTTAACGAAATTTGGTATCTAGGGGTTATCCAACATGCCCGTTTTAACTAAAATATTTTCAAAGTAGTAGCACTTACGGTTTGACCGGAAATTGACCTCAACTTTCTTATTTTAAATGGAATACGCTATATTTTATTTTACCATTGAATGCAGCGGAAAATTTTACATATGAAGCAATAAAAACATTTTACTCATGATCAACTACTTCCGGCGTTATTCAACTTTTTTTGATTTTTTGTCTGAAATCCGGCACATTTTCAAAACTCTGTATATCGGGAACGAGATCGAATTTTTATAATCTGAAAAAAGCCTTTTATAAAGAAGACTTTAAGCTACATTATCCATAGAAGAATCCTCGATTATTTATAAAAATGTGACGGGTACGTTACACCAAAATTACAGTTGACAAACTTCAAAAAAGACAATTTTTTTAAATGGAACCCCCCCTTTTTTATTACATAAATGTATACTACGGCAAAAAATAAGGGTACTTTATGTAACATGTCCTATGTTGAAAGTTGATAGAATTTAAGTAAATTAGAAAAACATGTAATCTGGGTATAATTATAAAAGTATTTATTCTATGGATATTGTACCATATTAAATTCCTTTGATCCAGTGGTAAATTATCTAAGAAATCAAGTAGATGAGTTTGTAAAAATATTGTTTTTCCATGGCTTACTTATCCGTATTAATAAAATAATTATATCGTACTTGACATGTTTTACAAGATTTCAGTCTCTGTATCAACCTCTCGGTCATTTATTAGAGACTGGCCCATTCAACCAGAATCACAATTTTGGAGCTAATCAGTGTGGTGCACTGAAGCTTCTAGGAATTAATTTTTAATTTTAACTTAACCAAAACCGAAAATAAAATCGTAACCGTAGCGAAACCGAAATTTATTTGTTTATTTAACAGAAACGGAAACCAATATAATATTATAACCGAACCCCAAAATATTTCGGTTATCCCAATGAGTGCGATAATAAAATTCTAGTGTGGTAATAATTTCATTATCGCATCAATAGAATAACATTACTAACAAAATAAGTACCTATAGTTTAATTCAAATTTAAAAAATAACATATTTTTTTTGTTGTAAACAAAATTTAATCTAAGGAGCATCTAAATGGAACTGAAATTGACATCTTCTGGTGTGAGCTGGCGTGCGATATCCGAGTTTAAAATGAAGTTCCGATTATGTCTGTCGGGTTTTGAAAGCGTAGCAATTCCTTTTCCCATAAGCCATTTCATACGATCTCATAATACGCAAAAAGAGGACATTGCGGAATATTTCACGTCAGCGGATTCACGGCCCGTAAGTCCATGCAGTGACATATCTATTCCGTTCTCATCTGCAGGACAAGGCGGACTGACCGGGCTCTTGTCAGCCGGCTTAGCCGCTGTAATCTGCTTGGTTTCCAGGGAAACGACCCAACGCAAGCTCATATTTAATCAGCAGAAGCAGATGGACCGAGGTATGCAGTATGTAGAGCAGGATGGAGAACGTACGTCTATTATTTACCACGGGATTTCTCACTCTAAGTATGAATACCGAAGCTCTTATTATTTATTTGCTAACTATTTAGTAGGGTTCCAGTTTCTATCCTCAACATAATAAATAGCAACATTTCATTACATTTACTGGTCAGGTGTTAGTGTGTTACAGTTCTGATTGTACATACATATCAATAATAGGTCTCATTAGCGGTATGATAGATATTGTAGGGCCAAGATCTCAACTATACCTTTGATTACATACCATTGTAACCACAGCAATAAAGGGGATGCACCAATGCAACTAACACACGTACAAGTTTGCCATTATAATTTTTTTTCACTAGTTTTTGGCACTTGAATGAAATAACTTATAAGGAGTTAGATGGCATTAAATGACCGAAAAAATGTATAAATACTTTTAATGCAATTATTGACAACAGTTATTTCAGTATTAAGCACAATTTAAAATATACTGGTTATGTCATTTGTCATGTTTTTCATTGTTTCTGATGGTCCACTTGATACGTGTTTCCTTGAATAATCCGCTAGATGCGCTACGTGAGAACGACCCTACCAACAGCAAACTATTTTTACATATAATATAAAAAATGAAGTGCATAATGAATTTATTTTTAATATAAATTTATATATTTAATGGAAACCTAAATCAATACATTGTTAGAATTTAAAATTGGAAAAACTAAATAAATTGATAGAACCGTACGCTTCCAGATTTCCATTCGGTAATAATATCTTCTTCCCGAAAATGTTTTCGACAAACATCATTCAATCTTAATTCGCGATCATCTCTACTAATTGCACATTGCCATTTTTTTAAAAAGTGATATATCGAGTGGAGCAGCAAACAGGGATTTTTTCAGTGGATTTCTTGTAACTGGTTTCACATCCAGGAATGAAATATTTTCTATTTAATTTTCTTTTTATTTTGTATTAATTGTAATATCTTTCAACAATGAAAGTTAATCTCTTTATGATTCTTTATCTCTTTATCTATTGAATATGAAGTAAAATGTATAATCAAACCGTACAGATATTCTTTTATATTGATAATCACATAAATTTCAAGAAAAATTGTTAAGAACTAGTAGGGAACTTCCGGTTGATCAATTATAATCAAAATCTAATCAGCTTTTCATATGGATGTAAAAAAGAGGAATACAAAAGAATTATAATTTTTAGAATTGTAGTATAATCGGAGAATTTTTTATCACATACACAAATACACATACAGATATAGACATCTTCGTAAAATTAGTAAAATCGTATTCTAGGGACCCTAGAACGTGCTTATTCATTTAAAACACCATCGAATTTTTTCACGAAAGACAATAATACTTTCCTTACTTAAAGATGACGGAAGGTCGGAGACACACACACACACACACACACACACACACACACACACACATACACACACACGTACCTACCTACATACATACATACATACATACATACATACATACATATATACATACATACATACATACATACATACAGACATCTTCGTAAAATTGTATTCCAGGGACCCTAACATGTGCTTATTCATTAAAAACACCACCGAATTTTTTGACCAAAAACAATACTTTCCTTCGTGAGGGTAAAAAAAATTCGATTTAGAGAAAAAATCAAATTACAGAGGGAGTCGGCTGCATAATATTTATTCTTCCATTGTTTGCGGAAATATGCGTTTTATTATTGATTTTTGGTTAAATATGCATCAACACCAATAAATCTCCACATTCAATAAAACATTCCGTTACTTAGGGTTCGTTCCTTCAACTGGAAGTGAACAAAACAGTCGTGTACACATCATACATGTTGTATCATCACCCTAGGCAACGCAACGCAACGAAGAAAGAAATCTTATAGTATGTGAAGCACCCCATGGCATCGCATCGCAACAGCGTAGCTCCCCGTCTATTTGTCATTGCCGGCGATGTTTGATATATTTATGTAGCCGGGATTGTCTGTGGCAAAGTGCAGTGCCGCCCCCATTAATCGAGCTCTGAAATATGTCCTGCTGGAACAGACAACCGTGATGGCTCCTTTCAAGCAGAGAAAAACCCGCGATCCACGGAATCTGAACCTCAAACATGCGAGATTCACGATTGAGGTTAGAGATAGAGATATTAACAGGGAATATTACGCTCATTATAATACCAGTTGTTATAAAGGGAGATTTTATTACACGCACCACAATATGAGGTCTAAATGAAAGACTATTTAGTGTGGATGACATAATATGTTGTGGAAAGTATTTGGTTCCGTATTTATAAGACTTTCAGGCCTGCGTTTACAAAAAGGCAAACTAGACAAGTAGGGGGGCCAGGAAAATTTGGAAGCCCAAAAATCTTTAGTATTACACATCTTTCAAAATAGTTATTTAGATATAGAGGGTCGTCCAAGAGTGTAAATTTCTTTCGGCCCGAGTTTTACGTTTTACGCGCAACTGCAATCAAATGAAATGATTTTAAATTATTTTTTACATACATACATACATACATAAAATCATGCGTATCCCACTTAGTGGGTTAGCAAAAACCCGAAAAAAATATTAACAATAGGGAAAGGGATAAAAAAAAAATCATCTTTCGCCACACATTCCTGTACAAACATACTTCGTTCACAACGTCCACATAAAACTTCAGCTGTCTCTCCATTATTTTTTAAATACATTTAAATCTTGTTTCTATATAAAAATATTACGTGACCAGGTGGCCATGTCACAAAACAATAAGGCGATACGTTGCATTGCTAACTATTTAGTTATATGAATATTTTTTTAAATGTCAAACTTGGATATTTGAGACAATTTCTGAAGTAATTCCTTAAGCAATTCTAACAAAATCTAGTGAAAATTTAGCGGAACTGATATCGTTTTTTAAAAATAAGAGTCTTGATTATATTTCTAATTGTATTTTTGACGTTTTATTTACCAGTAGGCGGGCTCTTGCTGTATTTTACCGCCCGCATATGCTACTTTACCGCCCGCAGGGTGTAATCTTTCAGTTTCCGCCATGGTAACTACGATGTAAACAAACAATTTTAAAGCAGATGTGCGTAAAAAAATTTTAAGTGAAAACTTCTATAGGCACACTTATTCCTGGGCATTGAACAAGAAACATCACAATATCTGTCAAAATATTATTTACACTGTATTTGTTGTAGATTTTGGTTATAATTTTGAAAAACCGTATTAATAGCATTACAACGTGGTCACAACCGTTAAATTGATTTTTTAAAAGTGTAAAAACGCCAACGGGAATAAATTGCGCCCTCATATAGAGTTTTTGGGTTTTAAAATAAAATTTCAGTTGTTTCCCAGCCTTGTCCCAAGAAATTTAAATTCTGTCTTGAAAATTTGATCAAGAGATGGCAATGTTGTTCTGAGAAACATTCAAAAAGCAGCAGAAACGTATGCGAAGTGCTGAATCTTGAAAAATCTAAAAGGCAACTACCTAATTGATTTATCATTTCTAACTGTTAATAATAATAAAAATTGTCATTTAAAATTATAAATTGATAACCTAATTTTTAAAATGAATTCGAACGGTTGCTAGAAAAATTGAATATCTAAATCTAAAATGTCCGGAAAGTGTCTATACAGAATTCACAGGCTTGCAGTTCTCGTTTTGTAAAAGAGCACTTTTCGGATTTATAATTTAAATAATTATTCTCTGAAATCCTAATATCATTTTTATTTCCAGCGATTTTAAAGTTCAATGATTAAGGATGACAATAAGTGCTTTATGTGGTCAATTGTAGTTCCGACAGCCCCAATTCGAAGTCGACTGAAAAATTATATCTCCGATTCGGAATTAGAATGTCATATTCTAGCACGCATGATGCTGGAAGTAGCTTCATTCTAAAATGATTTTTGGTGACATTTTGTTATTTGGGACTGGCGTGACTGCACTAAATAAACAAAATAAATCGATAATGGACAGAACAAATACGCAAATCAATGTTACCAGTCTAACTATTTTGTCAGTCAAAAGATTCCTGTAATAGAAAATGTCAAATATTTTTATTTAAAAAATAATGTAAATGAAAGCCTAAAAGAGAACCACTTGTTACAGAAGGCTATTCAAGTTCTCGTTTGTTCCCATTTAAACTCGTGCTTGAATAATTTATGTTTTAATATATTATTCCAATTTCCAAAGTGCACAAACTTGACCATTTCGAGAGCTCACAAGATGACGCTCGGTAAACCCTACCTACAATAGAAAAATTGTCGGCATTACAGAAATCTGCTAATTAAATTTAAAATTGTTTTGTCATGGAAATTAAACGCAATAATCATTTAAAAAAAAATGTTTATAATGAATTTTCTCCATTCTTGGTAATAAAAGAGGATTTTCAAGAAGTTATTAATTTCCATTGAAAAAACGAAAATAAATAAATCCGTAATTACTTCTTACTAATCAAAGTAAATTTAACACTAAATGTTTTTATTTCTAAGCCGTAATGCCAATATATTTCCAATTGTTTCAAATTTTCAAAAAGCACACAAGTGGCTCCTATGGTGTTCGTTCCATGCAGTGCTTCTTTTAGACTCTTTTACCGGGGGTTTTTTTTTTTTTTTCTAGTGCCTGGGTATTCTTTTTATAGGAGGATTTTTAGTTTTCAACTTTCGTAAGTATCTGTTAAGATTATATAGTGAATATGAAAATAACTCTATTACAAACCTTCGACAACATGAATACTGCTACTTGTTGCCAGTAGCCAACAGCTAGAAAGTGCAAAAATGTGACGGGGTGTTTTTTTTTGCTTAGATAGAACTTATGAAAGAGTTAACTGTCAAACGAGCTGTCATACTGCCTTCACTTTTTGACATTTATGATCGGTATACTGTGGCAAATCATCATGAATAGACTCACGCTTGAACAACGCTACCAAATTATCCAAATTTACTTTGAAAATCAGTCGTCGATTCGCGCAACTTATAGACAATTTCGTGATTGGCTTAACGGGTTTGTTAATAAGCCAAATTGCCGCATATGGAGTGAGACCAATCCACAAGAGACCCTACAGGCTCCATTACATCTAGAAAAATTCACCGTTTGGTGCGGTTTACATTCTGGTGGTATCATCGGACTTTATTTCTTCAAAAATGAGGCCGGCGCTCGCGTTATGGTCAATGGAGATCATTACCGCACCATGATCAATAATTTTTTGTTTGAAAATATGGATGTCATTGATCCGGACGAGATGTGCTTTGAACAGGATGGCGCTACGCCATACGGCGACCGCAACCATCGACTTATTGAAATCAAAATTTGGCGATAAGTTGATTTCGAGAAATGGGCCTATCACTTGGCCTCCAAGGTCGTATGATTTGACAACTCTCAATTATTTCCTGTGGGGCTACGTGAAGTCACTGGTTTATGCTGAGAAACAGCAACAATTGACGCCTTGGAGGCCAACATTGTTCATGTTATTCGTGACATACGGCCAGCAGTGCTCGAAAAAGTGGCTCAAAATTGAACGTTCAGAATGCGCTTCGTCAAGAACAGCCGCGGTAGCCATATGCCCGAAATCCTTTTCAAACGTTAATGCCATGCATTGATCTTTCAAATAAACAAAAAAATTTTGATTAAAATCTAATTTTTTGTGTTACTTTTTACAATTTGAAGTTCTATCAGGATTTAAAAAACACGCTTTACATATAATATGACTTCATCTCATTAACTTATATTTAATTTTTTTCGTTTCAAAAGAATTCTGAGTCAATCTTTCTCAACTAAATATGTTTAGGTACTTACTTACAAATTCAAAACTGCAATGTAGACTAATTTAGGTTTAAGTAACAAAGGTTGCAATACTGCGGAAGCAACAACACCGCCGAGAGGCATTTTCATCAAGAATAATCTCTGTTGAAATGGGTCATCCTATCTAGTCGCACTGCTATGCTGGTGCATCTGTTTGTCGTGATTTTAATGCAGTGTACTTTGTAGAACATTACTGTACATAAATTCGTTAGGGAGTAATTCAGTTTACTGCAGAGTGAGCTTAACTCGGAATCGTACTTTGCTGGACAATTTGTATGGTTCATTTCAGCAAAACTCCAAGGATAAACACCATTACGAACACAAAGAAATTAAAAATTATAACCACTTTAAGTCAAAGAGAGTTCATGATAAATGCACAACATTTAATTTTCTTTTTATGCAACTAATCTGTTTTTGATTTGTCTCAGCATGCGGCACTGTAAATTTATATTAAATAAAAACGAATTGACATTGCAAATAAAAATAAAGTTGGATTACGTCGCCAAAGAGAGGAAAAAAGTTCTATTCCTACGAAAAAAGCAAGAAGAAATTTGTAGTAAGTGTTCCAAAAGATAAATTTTCTACAAAATTTTATTGAAATTTTAAAAATTAGAATGATGTGTTTACAATAAATTAACTTCTTATAAAATTCGGCATCTAGTAACACAAAATTCATAATTAATATTTAAAAACACAAATTTGTTTATATCTCTACCTACTTTTGAATTATTGCCCCAAAAGTCAATATACCCCATATTTAGATAAAAACTTCAAAATTTTCAAAAATCTAATTTTTATGTATCTAGATACTTCTCAATGCGCTGATTCCAAATTTTGAAACCGCAGGTCGATATCTCTTTTCGTTCTCGAGTTATTTAGATTCAAAGTTTTGCTCAAAACTGCCCATTTTTGGGTAGTAACCCAAAAATGGGTCGAGATATGAATTTGGCGATATCATCATTCGATTCTACGGGAGAAAATACATAAGTACACCAATTTTCATAATGTTTGAACACCGCATACAATCTCTAAAGCAAAATAACTGAAAATGGCCAAAAATCGCAAAAAATCTAAGGTGTACCCCTTAAGATTTTTTCAGATTTTGGACATTTTCGGGGATTTTCAAACTTTTATTCATAAAAAATGAACCAGTTGGACAAAAATTATGAAAATTGGTACACTTATGTAATTTTGCCCATAGAATCGAATGGCCGAGTCGCCAAATTCATATGTCGACCCATTTTTGGGTTACTACCCAAAAATGGGCAGTTTTGAGCAAAACTTTGAATCTAAATATCTCGAGAACGAAAAGAGATATCGACCTGCGGTTTCAAAATCTAGAATCAGCGCATTAAGAAGTATCTAGATACATAAAAATTAGATTTTTGAAAATTTTGAAGTTTTTATCTAAATATGGGGTATATTGACTTTTAGGGCAATAATTCAAAAATATTTAGATATATAAACTTGGTGGTAATATTATTTGCTTGTAAAGACAATGTTACATAAGTGTACGCATTTATAGAGTTGAAAAATTAAAATGTTTGAAATTGAAAGAAAAATGTGAGTTGTCGTTCTCAAAAATCCAATTACATTACTGATGACTTTTTCTGGGAAGTACATTTAATATTTCTTATTTTATTATTAATTAAATATTTAAAATTGTACATACATATATACATATCAGAAATAATGCCAAACTCGTCAATGAATTTGATGAATCTGGAACATTTAGAAGAGTAGGAGGAAACTTATTATAGAATGATTTAAAAAATATATTAATAATTAGAATTTTTTTGTATGTACCAGAAATGTTAAACACAATACGTATTTAGATAGCCTAATATGGAAATGGCGAGAGGTCTTATGTTAGCCACAACAGATTTTTTTATTATGACGCATTGGTTAGCACAGCTGCCTCTGGAATTTCAGATTGGGGTTTGATTCCCTATTAAGGTAATTATTTTTTACATAAAAGTTGTTGAACTTTGAAAAAACTATTTAACATTTCCTATTACACTCATTTAAAAATAATAACATTATTATAAATAAAGATAAAATAACTGACAACAAATGATTACAATAAACAAAATATTGATATATTAACAATGGATTGTATTAATTTTATAATTATTGTCAAATGTTATTACTAGGTGTATTATTTTCAGTATTTTACCATTTTGAGAATAATATTTTTTGTTGTACTGTAACAATTAAAGTTTTTTATTATTTTTGTATAAGGAAATAAATTATATATTTTTGTTAATAGATCGTTTTATTTATTAACCATGGCAATTTAATTATTCATAGCGCACATGTATTATTTTCACTGGGAGTCACTGTATTATATAATTAAGTTTCCAGGGATTTGAAAATTTGATACTTACATATAGGTACTATAAGTAATTTTCAAAGTTTACGTCAACATTCACTCTCTAACAAGAGTGACGAACTACAGGATCGTTCAAGTTTTGATGAAATGTATACTCGCAGCTCGCAGGTACTTTGTCGCAATTTTGTGCGCCACTGTCCAGTCCAAATAGCCGCTGTTTTATGTCCGAGCCGCGCTCCGTGCCAAAGGTTTGTTCGCTTTAATCCAGAACCTGCTTCATCGGCGTCTTTTACCTTTGAGCTTTGTGTTAATTATACATCGCATTCGGTACGATGTAATCACTTAACAGGGCCGGGTTATCTGCCACGGCGCGTTCATCTGAACTCAAGCGGTAAGTCTATAGGTACAGGAATACACACTACACGTACGTATCGTTTCTCTGGCCTATCATACTACGTTATGATCTACCAGAGGTTAAACGAATTGCCGTGTGGATGTGGATGCTGTTGCTACACTAACAGGCATTTACAAGATTACAAGTGTTGCTCCATTTGCTCCAGGATCAAGGATGATTATATGCCGTTATTAATTAATAACTACCTACTCTACTACAAACTACAACACAAACAAAGATTGCCTGCGCTTTTAAATTGTTGCAAAATATGTGCATGCATAGGAATTCATATTTTATGTAGATAACTGAATTACGAGAAGATGCAAGATTACATGTGTTGTTCATTTACTACATCCATTTAAGTATTTAAGACAAGAGCATACGCATAGGACAACATAAAGCCCGTTTTACATTATACTATTTTCGTCTATTTTCATACTACATTTCTAGACAGATTTTTGATCGAGTTCCATTCAATTTCCATGCTATGAAGTCGTGTATAATCGGTAATCTTCGAAATGTATCGAATTTTAAATCAAAATAAATTAATGCCAACCTTACAAATTTGTACAGTTAACTTTGTTTTTGAAATGGATAAAATATAAAAATAAGGAGTTACAAAAATTCATTTTAAATGTGTATGTGTCATATTAGATATTTTATATTAATGTTATTGAATTTTTATTTATAACCTCACACTTTGCAAAATAAATGACATATAACAAAAGTTGGTAACTGTTAATATCACGACTTCGCTCCTGCGCATTAACGATCTAGTACGAATCTCGTATAGAAATATACGGCCGGGCGTATATTTCTATACTAGAATCTCGGATGAAAATTTCTGATTTACATTATGCTAGATTTGTCTAGAAATTTCTCGGATGGATCTCGTACTAGAATCTATACAAAAAAATCTGTTGTGGCCAGCACAAGACCTCTCGCCATTTCCATTTTATGTTATATAAATAATGTATTGCACTTCGCTACCGAACCGTCGTTTTGTAACATAAAAATTACAGAACTTTACCCAAATATTGTACCTATTTTATTGTATTTAACATGTCTTCTGCACACTTACAATTCTAATTATATCTTCTTTCCATTGTATGAGGAAGTTCCTATGTCAGAGATTCTTCCAATTCATTAACAAGATTGGCGGTATTTGTAATGGATACATGCAGGTTACCTATAATTTTAAATATTTAATTAATAAAACCATAAGAAAGATTAAATTTACTTCCCAGAAAAAGCTTTCAGAATATAATTAAACTTTTGATTTTTGACACTGATATCTGTCATTTACAAATTATGTTATAAACATTTGAATTTGTCAACTGGTTTCCTTAATGTAGTTTCGCCTACTCGACTTATTATTATAGTGTCTTTACAGTGTCTTTATCTCTAAATTTATAGAAGATATAATAAAAAATTTAAATGTATCAGATGTAGAATTTTGTTCTTTAAAAGGCGTAATATCAAAAATTTGCAAAAAATAATATTTAGAAGAATTTTTTTTAAAAACTACTACTTCCGGTTGTTCAATTGTTACCAAAACCTTTTCAGCTCTTCCCAGGAATGTCAGATTGAAGAAACTGCAGTTAAATATTTTTTAAGTCTTATAGTTTTTGAGGAATCGTCCCTCCAACATCCATACATACACACACACACACACACACACACACACACACATCCACACACACACACAGACATCATCGTAAAAATGTTAAAATCGGTTTATATGGACCTTAAATCGTGCTTATTCACTTAAATCTCGATATGTGATTTTTAGCATGAATCCAATACCTCTCTTAGCGAGAGGTAAAAAGTATAATGTAAAACAGGCTTAAGAAATGCAGTTAAATATCTTAATTATATTTATAAACTAATAAAACTACAAAGGATGTTACTGTAGGTGTCAATAGAAGTAAATAATTTAACCCTTTTATTGAGCAATTTGTATTACGATAAATATAATAGTATATTATACGCCAAGGTTGAGAAGATAATCATTATTGACCCAGCGCCATTATTGTAACCCGAGGGAGCAGCCCGAGGGATACAAGGCGCCTGCTCAATAATGATCTTCTCAACCGTGGTTTATATACTATTTTTTTCACTACTAGCGCATAAATCCTATTTCATTTTTTTTATTGATAATAACAAACATGTTTACATGAATAATTTATTTATTTATTTGATTCACAAAAACAAAGTAGGCTGCATTTGTTTTTATCTGACGTTTCGCTCATTTCGCTGGTTTGATAACCTCACTTATGGGCCTTCATTTGTATTTGATTTGATTATTTAATAAAAATACTTTGTGCTGTTACAGTCGGCAGCCTTATTAGTTTATTATTTTTTTTAAATAAATCTATTGAAATGTATTTACCTACAAATACAAAAAAAATAGTGATTTATTCATTCCTACATCTACACTACACATGTTTCACATTTTCACCAAAACAGCACAGTGGCCAGGCGTGGCGGCAGCGTAGGTCAATTTAAAATTAAGCGGCAAATTTAAATTATATACTTAACACCTTTCTTGAGTTTAATGAGTTAAATAATATTTGGATTTGGAGGTTTGAGTTTGATTGAAAAGTGACAGTTTGCATTATAGACCTAGGTTAATAATAAACTTTCTTGGTAACCATGGTAACCTAGGCAGAACTGTCACTTCTCAAAGAAACTCAAGCCTTCAAATCCAAATATTATTTGACTCATTAAACTCAAGAAACGTGTTAAATTTACCGTTTAATTTTAAATTAAACTACGCTGCTCCACTGATGTGAAAATATTAAATATAAAAAAGAATAAATGCTTTTCCGTTGACCGTTTATTAATAGATTATATTAATGTATATGAAATCATTCATTAATGACTCCTATTAATGCATGAATTTTATTAATAAACGATTTTAGTATGTAACCATAGATACCACATGCTATTGCTGAATAAATGTCAAAACTTATGTGTCAGAAGCATCGACCTTTAAACTAATGGACCAAGTGTCTTCTATTCTTTTATTGTTAGAATAATGCTCCAACATAAAAGGATAGAAATATATATTCTGTCCTTCAAGAGTACGGAAGTTCTCAGTTAAAGTATATTGCGCATACGTTCGTACTCATTGTACATCTTTTTCAGCCATATGTAAACCTCTATACATTGCTCTCTATCACTAAATAGTTGTCAAAATCTACATTTGACGTTTCGTGACTGTTTGTGCATTATTTACTTTTTTGGGGAATATTTACAATTATTTCTGTCAATACATACGTATTTGTGTTGTGAGATGCGTATGCGACAAAATAATGGGGAAACGGTGTATTTCGTGCAGTAGTAGGTACGTACACGGTTCAGCTTCGCCATTTCATATGTAAGTTCTTATTAATTATTACTTGTCCCCTATAATATAATAGGTAGGTATATAATATATTGTATTAAAAATATATAACAAAACTAATTATGCACAAAGAAATTAAATCTATAGTCTTAGCGATTATGCACCAAGTATAACAAGTTAGGGACAAATCGAATTTTTCATTTTACCGCGTTATCTTAACTTCCGTACTGTTGAAGGATAGAGGTACTGTGTCTGCACCGTTATGGCGGGACAAACGTTTTGCTCGTACGCTGCGTCTATTAGTTTAAAGGTCGATGGTCAGAAGAACCTAAATTTTTTTGTTATGGAATAAAATTAGATTTTAAAATCCAGTAAAATATGGTCAACGGAAAAATATTGTAACTAGCATGTGTGTAAATTGGCGAATAATGATCTCAACAATTAATCATACTCATTAATAGACTTGATAAATAACTATCAAAGCTCTTAAATATTAATTTATGCTATTTTTTATTATAATACTTATCGTTCAAACTTTAAAGAGGTAAATATTTATTATAATATTAATTGAATAAGTTATATAATTCATAGATTTTTTTGTAGGTTAGATATAATTACATTTCAATATATTTATTTAAATATGTGGCCCTTAGCCCCGAAGTCTTATTATGTGCCTGTACATATGCATTAAACAAATGTCATTCCAAAACTGAAATAATTATTGCAATTAATTTTTTAAAACGATTAAAATAAATATATTATCATGACCTAAAACTCATTATAGAGAGTGCTTCTGCATTACCCAGATTCTAATAAAAACATATAATACCGACAATAAACGATATTTATCACACCTCAACTCACAAACCTTCAAAGTTAAAATTTAATTCGAAGACTGTACCACAGAGATCACTTTTATTCAATAAATAAATAATTGACTTCAATCGTATTCGAACTTCAGTTGTCGTATAAAAATTTGATTTGTCAATGATTCAGCGAGCGTGTGACAAATAAAAGAAAAAAGAATGGTGTATTCTTGCAGTGATTGAAAGAGGTAGGAAATAAATTTCTCCCCTTGCATGTCGGAGTGTCTCAACGTCGAGCCTGGACATGTAGTCCGGTTGACAAAGAGAAAACGAACATCAGACGCAATCTTAAAACCACAATTTCATTTCCCTCGTGGTCACAAATAGTTCGCTGCTGCTGCTGATCGTCAACTGTCAGATAACTTTGACAACGGCGATACTTTATTGTTCTCTTTTATTTATAAGGCATTTGTCAATAATGTATTGCCCAGTTTTATTGTTCTTTCAAATGGGGAGATTTCAAACTTGAGCTTCCGTTTTATACTTTTAAAATATAAAAATATAAATAAAATTTATCACGGCATATTATCCATTTCTGAGTGTGCCACAATCTGCTTTATCGCAGATATCAGGAATAATGATGATATACAGGTGTCTCTTAAATAGAGGGACATGGCTTAACCACAGATTCCTGAGGCTAAAATAAGACGATTTAACCAAACTTGCTTCTACCGGAAAGTGTACCATTTAGCCAGAATTTTGCTTCAAAGTTCTTCGAAACAAAATTAATTTTGCGTATAATAATCGGAAGCTTTATTCGATTTGGTTGAAATTTGGTATGACAGTTCATATGGTTATATGTCATCTTTTAAGGTGATACTTGTTATTATTAATGAACAACTAGTGTATGAAACTTAGGTGTCCCAACATTAATTAGACCGTAACTTTTTAATGGCAATACCGAAAACGTGAAATTATTTTTCTTCAGAAAGATACATTCAATAGTAAACTTTTCTCTCTCTGTGTAATTTGTGATATCTGTTACAGTTCACACAGAAAAAAATAAAATCTGAGTGTCTGCACTGCTAAATATTTAAAATAAATTTAATCTAGCAGTCTATCCAAATGTCAAACAAGTAATTTTTAATGACAGTAACGAGTTGTCAATCTTCACAACAGCTGAGATATGTAATCGTCTTATTTATAATAATGGTAGTAAAATACTATTAGACCGAACAAACGGATGTTACTAATTTTAGAATATTGCGAAGAAAATTTTTGACAACCCGTAAAACAATTGTTACTGTCATTAAAAATTACTTGTTTGACATTTGGATAGACTGCTAGATTAAATTTATTTTAAAAATTTAGCAGTGCAGACACTCAGATTTTATTTTTTTCTGTGTGAACCGTAACATATATCACAAATTACACAGAGAACGAAAAGTTTACTATTGAATGTATCTTTATGAAGAAAAATAATTTCACGTTTTCGGCATTGCCATTAAAAAGTTACGGTCTAATTAATGGTGGGGCACCTAAGTTTCATACACTAGTGGTTAACTAATAATAACAAGTATCACCTAAAAAGATGACTTATAACCATATAAATTGTCATTCCAAATTTCATCCAAATCGAATAAAGCGTTCTGTTATTGTAAGCAAAATTAATTTTTTTTTTAAGAACTTTCAAGCAGAATTCTGGCTAAATGGTACACTTTCCGGTAGAAGCAAGTTTGGTTAAATAGTCTTATTTTAGTCTCAGGAATCTATGGTTAAGCCATGTCCCCCTATTTAAGAGACACCCTGTATTTGTACCGTGCGGGCGCTTACCAGGCATCACCTCACTGGCACTCATTGCTGGCGTGGAGAGTACACCACAGGGGTCACTTTTTTTGCCATTTAAATTTCGAAATATTTGGCGTCGGTCGGGATCGAACTCGGTACCCCAGATTCGCGACCAGACATACAATAATATACTTTATTCTTGTGACTATTTAAGGAAAGTAGTTCCTTCCATATGAAATCAAATATGTGGTGGTAATATCTATTACATTAAAGCAGTGCTTGCCGACCGATGTGTCGAGACACACTATACTGTATTCCAGATATGGAGTTGGTGGCGCTGCGGAGCCATTCTTTTAGGCCATGGTGACACTGAACAATCAATATCGAGCGAGTACGATCGAGTAAAAGACAAACCTGAGTTTAACAATGCACATGGTCACAGTGCGTGTATTGATGACAATCGCACAAGATCGTGTACCGTCGACTTTTTTGATATATCAAACTTGTTTGATTTTCGTACGGCGCTCGATGTTGCTCTTTGAGGGACTGTATTTGTGTTCATTTAAAAAAATTGTAAATAAAATAGACATTTTTCAAATTTAAGCAGTGCAAAAACTCAGTTTTCTGTGAAAAGAATTATGCCTAGAATATTAAAACAATTTTAAATGATCGTTTAAATCCGGTATAAAACTGTTCTTCATAACATGTTTCCAAATCGCTTCAGAAAGCATTTCTAGGCGAAATATATATTTTTAAAGTGTTTTGTAGTAAACTCCTTCGCCAAAAAGAAAGAACGCTTTAGCTGTGTGGCCGAATGCAACACGGGGGTTCCCAAGAAAATAGTATACAGTCAAAAATAGTGCTATCTGTCATATTATGCCATAAACAACAAAATTACACCGAAATTTCTGATAGAAAACAACGAAGGATTTTCACTAATACAAAAATGCAATAATTTTACTGTTATACCATTTATATTTTCATAAGAGAATGGGCTACTTGCGTGGTACTGAAAATCCGATTTCTATCACTATATACGTAATGTTATGTTGAAAATATATATAAAAATATAAATTTTATTTTAAAAAAACTATTTGTTTTTTAGTAAATTAAGAAAGAAAATTTTCTGTGACGTCATTATATAGAACTGGAGAAGGAAACCATCCTGGAAACCATGTTTAAAAATGTTACGTATAGATGGCATGGCCTGCGAGAAACTTTTAATTTGAATTTGACATTAGTTCATTTTTTTCTCTTGCTGGGCTCTCAAATATATTAATTACTTCACAAATAAACACATAGGTAGTTACATGTAATTTAAAATAACGATAGCAAAAAGACAAACTAAAATACTAACCTCCAAACTATTGTTGAAACGTCAACCAGGACTTCTACATTACCCGTACAAACAAACGCTACGGCTTTACGGCCATTCATTGGTGCGGCGTAATTCTACGTCATAGATGGCGGAAATTCAAATAATCAAATTTCATTATATTTTTTCTGTCTAATTAATCAAAATTTTGTCAAAAAAAAAATATGGGTAGCAAGTTTTTACCTGCTCTTCAAAAATATTAAATAAAAAAATCTGTTGTGGCCAGCACAAGACCTCTCGCCATTTCCATATTAGGCTATATAAGTATTGTATTGCACTTCGCTTTCCAACCGTCGTTTTATAACAAAATCTTACAGAACATTACCCAAATATTGTTTCTTACTATATTTAGCATGTCTTCTGCACACATATAATTCAAATTATATCTATTTTTCATTGTATGAGGAAGTTTCTAAATGTCAAATATTGTTCCAATTCATTAACCAGATTGGCGGTATTTCTGATAGATATATGCATTTTACCACAATTTTACCTATAATTTCAAATATTTAATTAATAAAAGAATAAGAAAAGTTAAATATACTTCCCAGGAAAAGCTATCAGAATGTCACTAAAACTGTTGATATTTGACAATGACATATGTCATGTTATAAACATTGGAATTTGTCAACTGGTTTCCTTAGTGCCTTGGCCTCTGCGATTAGTATACTCTATAAATTATAGAGTCTTTATCTCTAAATCTATACAAGATATAATAAAATTTTTAAGTGTATTAGATGGAGAATTTTATGTTCTTCAATATTTAATAAAAAAAACTCCCAAAAAATTATATTTAGAAGAATTTTTCTAAGAAACTACTACTTCCGGTTGTTCAATTGTTACCAAAACCTTTTCAGCTCTTCCCAGGAATGTCAGATTGAGGAAACTGCAGTTAAATATTTTTTAAGTCTTATAGTTTTTGAGGAATCGTGACTACAACATCCAGACATACATACATACACACACACACACACATACACACATCCACACACACACACACACACACACACAGACATCATTTTAAAAATGTTATAATCGGATTGTAGGGACCTTAAATCGTGCTTATTCAATAAAATCTGGATATGCGAATTTTAGCATGAATCCAATACCTCTCTTAGCGAGAGGTAAAAAAGGTACGCAAGTAGCCCATTATAAAAAATAATAGTTGGGATGTTACTTTTTTTCTTGTCACATGTGTGTCACGTACCACGTTATCAAAATGGTTGGAAAGCACTGCATTAAAGAATCAATGTTTAATGTTCAGATGTACGCTGTTAGATAACAGTAAATAATATGAATATTTGTAATCGTGGGACAAAAGCAGGAAAATTCCAAAATTTATTTACTGCGTATCATATTTCTGGGCGTGTAAAGCACCAAACAGGAAGCGAGCTAGGTTAATAATCGCAAACAGCGTTGCGCAATTTATAATACACCTTGTATACAAAACCAGTTGACGCCCAAATCATTTGTCACATTTTGTAGAAGCCGCGGGCATTGTTTCTGTTGTCAAAGCCTTCTTTATTAAAGCAGAGACTCATCTAGCGCTGCATTCATATCGATTCGGGGATGAATCGCAGATGCGTAATGCGTTTTGGATGCACCGACGCGAATGGCTGAATAGCGAATAGCAAATGTCATTCTTCTGATACTATGACGAGATTTCACCCTTACCATCTTACAAAGGAAAGAAAATAATGACAGAAATATAAGAAAATATATTTTCAGTTATATTTTCTTTAAAGAAAATTTATTTCACAGATGAAATTTTAAAGAATTATAGCAGGAAATGATAAGAACCCAACATGATCAATCAGACTGAATAAGAATAATATTGTTATTATTCTAAACTAAAACTCATTAAAAGAGAAAAGCTAAATTCTCTAAAATTATCCTTAAATACATACAGTATTGGCCATAAAGATAGCAACTTTTAAAAAATTTCTATTTCTCTGAAGTGAACATAAGAATATTGAAAATAAATTACATAAAGAATAACCTCTTAAAATAAGTTTATTTTATGTTAAAATAAGTTTATTTTATGTTAAAATAATTTATATTACACTTATAGAATTTATTTAATTTGCATAATTCTTACTTTTATCTGGACATAAAAATAGCAACTACATAATGAATGTCTTTATTTTGTTAATTTCAACGTTTATATCGTATAATTGTTTAAAAAATATAAATTAGTAGTTCAAAATTATGGGTCGTAATAAGACTTTGACTAAAGAATTTAACAATTTAATAATTAAATCATATGAAAATGGTGCTTCGCAGAATAAAATGTCGAAGAACTTTAATTTGCATAAATCTACAATAGCACGAATAATAATCCATTTTCGAAGGAAGGGTAATATTGAGCCTTCTACAATTTCTAGTAGACAAAAAAAAAAACATCAAACCGAAGCGACAGAATGATATACACATATCGTTAAAAATCCGTTGTTATCATCAAATAAAATTTTAGGCTTTCTACTAAGTAATGTTAAAGATAAAATATCTTCAAGATAGGGAAGAAGAATATTAGTTGCCGGAGAACTTTATAGTCGTCGGCCTGCAAAGAAACCACTTCTTTCGAAGAAGAACGTGAAGGCCCGATTATTTTTTTGCAGAAAATCATATAAACTGGACAACTGACATGTGGAAAAGAGTTTTATTTAGTGATGAACTAAGATTAATTGATAGAAATGTAATAACAAAATTACTTGAATTCATGATGAAACGAAAAGAAGTAATAAATTCTCGTGGTTCCGGTTATTACACTAAATATTAGAAAATTTAGTTTTTATATTAATTTTATAAAAGTTGCTATTTTTATTTTTATGTCCAAATAAAAAATATTTTTTTGCACATAAATCAATTTTTAAGAATAAAAGAAGTATTTCGAACTTTCATTGTCTTTATTTTTTTTGAGTTACACAAAGTTTCGATTGATAAAATCTCCAATTGTTATCAAGTGAATCAAGTTTTGTTAATATAATGCAAATTATTTTAATGTAAATTAAACTTGGTTCAAAACACTAATACTGCAGTAATTTATTTCTGAAATACCAGTTTTTACATTAGAGCAATTGAATTTTTTTTAAGTTGCTATCTTTATGGCCAATATCGTATACGAGTATTTTTTGTTTACATAAATAAATTTTATTAATCTTCTTTACTGTCAATAGGAAGTTTTAAGCAAGAATGGGGTGTACGTGTTTCACATTTATAGTGTATTTCACGTAACAAAATAGCGTTGATTAGAGAGGGAAATATATTTTGCCCACTGAGTTAGAATTATTAGTTCACAATAGGGTAGTTGAGCATTTTACATTTTTTTTTTTTTTTTTTTTAAGAATTGTTCAAGATATTCACTTTAATACATGTTTTATGTCTGGCAACTGTATATTTTTCAAAATATAATTTTTACCTTCCGTCACCTTTAGGTAAGGAAGGTATTGTCTTTGGTCAAAAAATTCGGTGGTGAGTTTTTAATGAATTAGCACGTTTTAGGGTCCCTACAATACGAATATACCATTTTTAAGATGATGTCTGTTTGTGTGTGTGTGTGTGTGTCCGTGTGTGTGTGTCCGTGTGTATGTGTGTCCGTGTGTGACAAATTTTTCTCCGACGATAACTCCAATACTACAATTCTAAAAATTATAATTCTTTCGTATTCCTCTTCTGTACAACCATATGAAGAGTTGATTAGATTTTGGTTATAATTGATCCACCGGAAGTACCCTTATTTGAAGTTTTTAACAGTTTTTCTTAAAAAAACGCAGTTAAATATTATTTTTTGGTATTTTCTTATTATATATATTAAAGAAAATAATCTTCTCTATACGGTTTGATTATACATTTTCCTTCATATACAATAGATGTAGATTTAAAGCGTTATAAAGAAATAAATTTTCAAAAATTAGTCAGCTTTGCTATTTATCATGGAAACAGAAGAGATATTCAAAAAAATTTAATTGACAGATGTCAATTGCAAATGCAAAACCAAATATGGAAAGTATAGGATCTAAAATTGATATGTCATAGTGTTCCTCGCAGAGAAAGGCCAAAGAGAAGATGGAAGGACTGTATCGCAGAAGACTTGAGAAAGGAAGGACTGTGTGAAGAAGATGCGTTGGACAGAAATGAGTGGAAGAGAAGAGGAAACAGGGACCCCTAATAAAATAGGGGAAAAAAAAGAATAAATGAAGGAAGTGTCAAGTGTATTTTACTTAGTGTATGTTTATGTTATAATTTTATTGGATTTATAGAACCTTTTCAAATGAACTTTTGGTATGGAATTTGTAAAAAATAGTGAGTTCGAGTTCAATTTTACATGATATTATATAGAATCTGTTCCAAGGACCTTTTGGTATGGCATTTGTACAAAAGAATTGACAGAAGGTTTTGTGCTGGCCACAACAGATTTTTTAAAAAAGAATCTTATTTCAAATTTTCCCGTGCTGACGTGTATTATTAATACCAATCAGAGTCTTTCTTGCCCTAGCGGTACCCTCTCGGTAGTACACTCTGTACACAATACTACCATTTTTACGAAACGATTTATATGTTTGAGAGAAGCACTATTTCGAAAGAAATTATTCATTTTCACACAAATTCATTAGTTTCATTACCTTGTTTTAAATCTGCTGATATAAAAAAGAAAAATAAAATATGATTTTAATGCGCAAGTTTTAGGAATAGAAAAGAATAATAAAAATGTGTGAAAGATATTGCAATATTTTGAAATGACTATCATATTCCAATTTTTCTTAGACTCCCAAACTGATTCTCATTTTCGTCGAACAAATTCCAGCAAGTCAGGCTGGCTGGTGAATGAGTGCAGCTTCTTGGCGGGGAAATATCGGGTATTGTATTGTGGGAGGCATCAGTGACAGCCGTCACGTCACGAAGAAAACGCCAGGATAAGAATAGGAAGAGGGCGAATGGCAAGGGTGAGGGAATGTCTGATGAAAGCTGATGGCTCCGGATCAGCTGTTATGAAAGTTTGTTGTTGATGTTTGCACTCTGGTTCAAGGGATTATCAGCGAGTAATATCCACCAAAAGAGTTTCATCAACCATTCAATATCAAGCCTGAAAACATGTTTACTACTAATACAATTAC
Source organism: Ophonus ardosiacus (assembly GCA_943142095.1). Lineage (NCBI taxonomy): Eukaryota > Metazoa > Arthropoda > Insecta > Coleoptera > Carabidae > Ophonus > Ophonus ardosiacus. The sequence continues at coordinate 42,718,339 of OW964829.1, read as the reverse complement.
ATTCATTATCATCAGCACGTATAAGCGAAAAATAAGCTAATGATACAATCGATTTCATTAGACGATTTAGATTTATTTTCATTAAAGGCGTTACGAAAGCAATTATGGGGGACGCGTGGATGAGAATTTGATCAAAATTAAAACTAGAGAAGTTATTTATGAGTTTTATTTATGGAGTTTCGTGGCCGCGTGCCTGAGTGTTTCATCGCGAATATGAGTAACCGGATTCGATCCCGACCGACGCCAAGAAAAAATATTTCGAATTTTAAATGACGGCAAAGTGCCCCCTGTGGTGTATTCTCCATGCCAACAATGAGTGCCCGTGAGGGGACGCCTGTAAACGCCCGCACGGTACAAATATGTCATCATCATTACTGAAACCTGTGGATACAAAGCAGATTGTCACACTCAGCAATGGGTAACATGCCGTGATGATATATTTATTATTTATTTTATTTTTTTCGCGATCGCCCAGAAAATGAGCTCTTTCTGATCACTATTTAGACCGGAAAGTCCTTCTTTGCTGAGCTAGCTCGGAAAGTTGTCTATAAGGGATCGGAAAGTACTTTACCGATCCCGGGACCGGTAAAGCTAAATGTTTCCATGGAGATCAGTTGTTTATTTATTTCTTATTTGCTCGCAGTAAAAAATAAAATAATACTTTTTTATTCTTTTTTCAGGATCGCAAAAAAAATATTGTACCCAACATGACCTGAAAGTGTCTATACTGGGCTCATATGCTTGCTCACCCAGTAAAGTATCACTTTCAGGTCTTGTTACGTAAATTACTATTATTTATGAGTTTAGTTGCAAAATGATGTTTTGCACAATAGAAGTGAATGTAGCCGAATGAACGAATTATCACATTAGAGATTAGCTATATTTTTCTATGTTTGTGTTCTTAGTGAAAAAATTCTTATCTCAAATATCAAGTGTGCAAAATGTAGAAAGATTATAAATTACAAAATTAAAATTTATCACCGAAATTTCATATTTGGAATATTTTATTGATTATCAACAACTTTTTGCTCTATCTTCATCGCTATTATGACTTCATTTGAAACACAAGTTTTTATTTTATTCATAGTTGGCTGAATTTAGACTCAAAAAGAATTTATTCCTACAAAAATATTAATCGTAATGACCTTCTATCTAATTGCGTTATTAATAAACAATTTATTTAGGTGTCTTTATGTAAAGTGAAACACATTGTAAGAACAGCGAAATAGAAAAATATCATTTAGGTTGTGACTTTCCAATTGCTCCCAATATTAAAATGGCAGATAAGTTACTTTGCATCGTACGTTGATTATACAGGATGTCTCACAACTCGCGCCCCAGAGCCAATGAGGAAACACGAGACTGCACTCGGATGTGTAATTTCGAAGAAAAAAAATCTAGCTTAAAAGATATTAGAGAAAAGACGTCTTAAAATTGACCAATCAGAGACCTACACCTCTTTAACGTGTGTTTGCCGTAGTTTTACGTTACTATGGTTTTATACAAATCAAATCTTCTTTAAAATGTGTGGGCGACTGTAGTTGTCGAAAAATGTCAGTGTCAAACTAAATTTGACAAGGTGAATAAAAAAGGCAAATTCTTACCATGTATTCAGCCGCTGATTACTTAGAAATGATTATAATTTGCGGAGAATGTGGACAATAATAAACATATTTTACACAGCTACAACACGTTGCACTGTACGATATAAATGATGATCTCGGATGACACCTTCGCCAACCTAAATTTGTTGAGTCAACTCTAAGTGTCTAAAGTCAAAATTACAGTAAGTCAAACAAATTTTGTAACTCACTAGTAGTATTTTTGAAACCTAGCAACCAGTTTTATTTTGTAATAATATCATCACACCTCAAGATATCCTTCCGGGATTGGTGGATTAAAAAGTCTTGTAACTCCGTTATGCAAGCAGCCGCAAATTATTTTCTTCTATTTGTTGGCAACCTATTGTCGTCGGCAAGTGCCAGTTTCGTCTGAGGCGCGAGTTGTGAGACACGCTGTATACATATTCTACGTAAACTTAATTTGTATGTCCTTATACATATATCATACTTATCTTAGATGGTGAATTCTGATTTAATAAAAGTCAGCACGTCTTCTCTATGCAATACTTACCTGAAAAAGAAAAATAGAAATTAGACACTTTGTTGAAATTTGTAATATGTATATAAAATTATAATTATATTTAACTACAATAGTATATTATGCAACGAGTTTATAATGATTTAACGAGCATGAAGTTTACGATACGAGCCATGGCGAGTATCGTAAATCATGGGAGTTACATACTCTAATTTTCTACGACTATTCATAATAATTAAAAAATTAAACTATAAACTAATAAATTGGTTATAAACTTAATCTGTATCATAATGATAATTTGTATCATAATGATAGTCATTCAAGTATATTAAAGCATAGGAGTAGAAAAAATCTGATTATATTCTGTTTTTAATCACAAATCTAGTGAAAGCGACACATTAAAAATGTGAAATAAAACATAAAACTAATGCAATATTTCATTAATATAAATAATGCTACTTTCCTAAAAAAATATTTAAAAGAATTTACAAAGATACTGTTAAAAGCTACAAGTATAGAATCGTTAGCATTAATGACAGATGATTAATATTAACAAGAAAATTATTCAGTTCTTCAAATAAATTATTTAATTTTTATTCATATAATACAAATAAACGCACTCACACACACTACATAGATAATGTAGAAAAAAAAAATCGTATGCTATAGAGACCAATGTGCTAGTTTCATGAAAATATACTATGTATTAAATTTTTTATCAAAAACGAGTGCAAATCCAATCATTTAGCTTACTCGGTCAGTGACCATGAATATTTTACGAATTGAATTCCGTCAGATTATCCTGCCCAGGAAATGTGTTCCAGTGCCGTTATAAAAGAGGAACAGAATAAAGAAATGTGGTAATATTTTATAAGAAAACAATAGCACGTAAGAATCCTGTGCAATCCACTCAGGCTCATAGAAAAGTTTTCCAACCTTTTTCAAACTAGGAACAATTGAAAACAAACATTATACGCAAAAGAAACGTACAATTTTCCGTAAGATTCACAAAGTAACAAAAGAATAAAATAAATAACAAGAAATTTAGAAAAACAGAACAGTCTTACAACATAACTTTAGACGGAGTGGCCGCCAGAAAAGAAAAACTTACACTAGCGCCTCGGTGGCGTAAAAAGGAACTAAACAAGACTTCAAACGCAGTAGTTTCCTTCAATTAACAGCGTTCTTGGGCGCGCGGCTCGGCATAACGGCGAGTAACTGCTTAATTAAACTGGGAACGAACCCTCATCGTCTAGGGATTTTTTTTCCCTAATATTTGTTTTGTTTTCGGCTAAAATAACCACACTTTGCTAAAGCGCCGCCGGGATGATAAACAATGAAGAGTTAAAGGCGCGCGCGTATTGTCTCCAATAAACATATTTCAACTCTCGGTTAATTGTATGTAATGAGGCAATGAAATAAAAATGCCTCAAACGGAGTGTTTGAAAGGTGAGTTGCAGTGGCGGCTTGTAAGAATTGTTAGTAGGAGTGCTGCAACCAAGTATTTAGGCAAAAATTTTTTTTTCATTCAAGGTCAAATGCCTTATAATTGAAAGTTACTTTCTTTCAAGGGATGTGCAAATGCTTATTTTCCCCTTTCATGTACAGAAATAAATTGTTAGATCACTACTCGGGTTGTTGCGTGAATTTTTAAACTGTCATCTAATTTTCCAGCAAATTCTAATAATCCTCTAAAAACTCCGGGATTCGTTGAATGTTCGGTTCCGTCATGTCCTCGCATGGGAAGTTCAAATTTACCACAAAACACGATACAATCTATTATTTTAGATAAAATATCACGATTTTTTTCTCGTTTTCATTATGTTTATTTATTTCTCGCCTATAAGCTTCACTTAGTTGCGTTTTAATATTAACTGTTCCTAACATGCCAAGATTGCACACACTTTGCACAATGTTTTAAATTTGCTACTCCTGTTTTTATCCACAATGAATCGCCGCCAAACAAAAATGAAAAGCAAAAGAAAGTGTTTTTCTCTGTACATCCAGTCAGCCAAATATTTTTGTTATATACATTAGAGTTAAATTTTCGCACATAATTCTGTGCTCTACCTATTCAGGACTGAGAAATATTTAAATTTGATGTAAGACGACCTAAATTTTTAATTTCAAGTTTTTCCTGCCGTCCTAAATGAGAAAATTTTATGTTTTGCAAATATATAACAGTGTTCTTCTCAGCGTTCATTTTTTTGATGATTAATACTTAAAAGCTAGTATTAAAAAGAAAGAAACGGACAATAATGATAACTTTAACATTACACTTTATGTATGTGTAGTAAAAGTGTACTAAAGCGCAGACCGTCTACAGTACAGAACAGTAAACTCTATACGTAACGTAGCTTGGGCTGGAATCGTAGCAGCCCAAACTGCACGAGAATCACTCATAACCCCCACCACTTTATCCTCACTAGGTAGCCCTCTCTACATGAATTGTGCTGTTCGCTGCGGGCTGAATTGAATCCAGCCCGGACGTTTAATATACTAGCCCGCATAGCACACCGACTTATTGAAAAATACAATTATTGTTTAAAAATAAATTACTATTGAGTAGTATTTTATTACAAACCAAAAATAGTTGTTTATAAATATTATATAAATATTTAAGAGCGATAATAAAATTGCAGCCTTTAGTTTATACTGGAAGGGCTGCAGCCCTGCAGCCCTTATGGACGAGCCGCCCCTATCTCCAATAAACATATTTCAACTCTCGGTTAATTGTATGTAATGAGGCAATGAAATAAAAATGCCTCAAACGGAGTGTTTGAAAGGTGAGTTGTAAACAAGAATCGGCGCAGCGAGCGTCTTGTTCGCGAGTATTTCTTCACTGATTTTATGAGCATCACGGCTGATGAAGCTACAAGGCATCCTGCTGCATGATGTTTATGATTTAGACTTTGTTAAAGGTGAAGGGCAAGCACTTACTATTAATTTAGTTGTTGCTAAACGTTATTACTCCCAAACATGAAAGATTTCACGTTCTTCATATCCTTAAGCAAGTTTAGTCTACAGTTAAAGCGAGAGCAAATGAGAAACATTTTTCACTTAAGCATTTTTGTCCGTCATTTGATGTAAGTACAGTAAAAACTCGCTTTTTATTACCTCGGTTAACGCTGCTTCAATATAGTGCGGTTTTTGGAAAGAGCCGAAAGTTTAAGATAATTTGTTGAACCGATGCATTTTTCTAGATTCGTTACAACTTAAAGCAGCGACATAGTTATAATAATTATTTATGTATCAAGTTATTTAAGTTTCGGAAATAAATTGTGAAAAGCTCTACTTTTTATTAGGAATACTTCAGTGCCAAGTTGCATATTACATTTTATTTGAAATCGAAAATTTGTAATAATCAAAGGAATATTTTATTTTTGTAGGTTACGTTTTTGTAACTGTCAGTTGGACACTCAAAGTTACTAACATCTAGTGATGCCGCGAGACGAGATATGGCGAGAAACAATCCACTCTCGTCTCGTCATATTTTTTCTTACTTCCTCTTGATCTCGACTCGAGAATCTCGAATTTCTCCAATTTGTAATTAGAAATAGTAAATAAATTATAAATTAAAATTACCTACAAGCAAAATGAATTTAATAAACGGGTACCACTGATTAAAACATTATTTTACTAAGTCTAGTGTTTGAATGGTAGGTAAAAAATAAGTACTCTGTATTACTACCCGTTTTTGGGTACAGCAATCTGTTTTGTACGCTAATATTGGTAATTATGAAATAATTTTATATTCGTATAGTGGCGGCACTTGAGGCTAGCGTGAAGAGTATACTATAGATGTCACTTTTGAGCATTTTCTTTTTACTAAAACGTAATAAATATAAAATTAATAAATAAATATGAATGTAAATGAAGAGGCAATTAAAATATTTATTTATACCAACAAATATTTTGCTATTTTGTATATTTTATTTAGAAATATTTACGTAATATAAAAAATAGTACAATCGAGATCTCGAATTTCTACTTTCGTCTCGAGCAGATCTCGAGGGCATTTTTTCATCTCGTCTCGATATTTCGAGACGAGAATAAGATTAATCTCGTCTCGAAAATTCGAGAAATTCGAGACGAGATCTCGAAAATGCGAGATTTCGCGGCATCACTACTAACATCCGAACACTGAGGTTATCGTAAAGAACACTCAAAGTCTTGATTTATTTCAATCTTAAATAAATAAATAAATAAATAAATAAATATATCATCACGGCATATTACCCATTACTGGGTGTGCCAGCAAGGGCGGATTAATAGTTTTGCCGCCCATAGGCACTCAGAAAATTGCCGCCTTTTTCAGAAATTTGCCGCCTTTTCATAATATTAAAATACATTTTTAACAGAACAGTAACGTAATTTTCAAATATTAACCAAAGATTATATAGATATTTCAATATCAGAAATGTTAAAATATACATTTTTTAATGTTTCCACTTTTCGCAAGTTTTATTTTTATTGAAATTTAACAGGGGCTTAAATAATTTTATGGCTAAAGTCTAGAACACCCAACCCTCAATAATTTTATTTTGATGGTTATATATACTTGCAAAACCATTTAAACACTACATTTCACATAAATTAGGGTGCGGAAAACAATATTTGAAGTGATTTTGGCATTTCCCTGAAAAAAGTTAAATTCTCATGAAATGAATGTAACTATCCGAGTTATGTCAAATTAAGTTCTGTGTGTTAGGTTACCGTTACATTAAGTATTTTGTCAAAATTTGTAAGAGAAGAAATCATAATTTTCAAAAGTACAGCCTTTAGAATAGGTAATATCTTATTTTATTTTTGAAAGATTTTGTTTTTTGTGTTTTGTGTTTATTTATTTTAGATAGAAGAAGATATTACCACAAAAAATGGAATTTCTAGAGGACTTGATATTGGCAATAATAATAACATTATAATTATTTATAGCATAATAATAATGAGGTACACAAAATAAAATCTGAAATTCATTTACTGGGACAATTGTTGAAAATAGAGCACGTATTCCATTACTTAAGTACCAGAAAAACAACGATAATTACAAATTGACTGGATACTGGATTAATAATAATATGCCTATAAAAAGTTTTACTTTATCTGAATTTGGTTCAAAGATCTGAGATGTAATTATTTTCGTCACGTCTTTTGATCGGCATTTTTTTAATAGAATTATACATTTTTGATTAAAAAAAAATTGCCGCCCCTGAAAATTTGCCGCCGTAGGCACGTGCCTACTGTGCCTATGCGTAAATCCGCCACTGTGTGCCAGTATCTACAACACATGTAGACATCGGTAATGATGACGATATATTTTACCGTGTGGGCGCTTCTTCTTCACCGGAATTATTTAGTTCGTTCCACTTGCTCATATTTTTTGTCATTTTGCATACAATTTATATCGTATACCTACCCAAATTATCTTTTATGATTATCAACTTGACGTCACAAATTTCAAGGACGTTTCTAGAGCTGTAAAAATTCCAATTTTTTAACATTAAATTATGAATTAAAACTTTTTATTAAACATGTTTTATTATATTTTTCTACTATATGAAGATGGAAACTATAGAAAAAAGTTATTATTTTGCATTAATTCCATATCACCGGAAGATTCACAAATAAAATTAAGTTTTATGTATAAAAGTATTGTATATTTCATAAAAAATTGTTTTATTTTATGAAATTTTTAACCATTTCCTTATCTACATTGAAAACATTGCATGTTTATATTTTAAATGAAAAACAAACTTTATAAATTGTCACTTTATAATACAACTTTGCCAAAGGTCAGGTACAGTTCAGCAGTGATAGCGAATAAAAAAAGCTCAACTGATTTGAATAAAGCGAATCTGTAAGTATTGTTATCGTGAAATACAGATAAATAATTTTGTCTGTTAAAATGTAACATTTAACAAATAAAGCTGCGGGTTATAAAACGTCATCAATTTAATTGTGAACAAGATAAATTGATGGCTTGAAAGAGTAACTACTAAATGAGCAAGCACAAAGTATGAATTAATGTAGTTGTTGTTGGCCGTGATTACATGAAAAGAATCTACTTCTCCTTTTATTCCTGTAAAGCAGATTTAAATTAATAGCCTAAGGGGAGGAGTAGTGTAATTTATGTAATGAAAACTTCTCTTAAAAGCCCATATACCCACATATAAATCTTCAATTTATTTGATTATTTTTGCAGGACGCTGCTACAGAAGCAGTCTCTTCAGTTTGGATATTTGTGGTGATAGCAAAGCTAATACTTAAAGAGAACAATGACAGGCAATAAAAAAGATTTACAAGAATTTAAAATATTTGGAGAAAGGATTCCCTTCTATTCCGGGCCTCAATCCTTCAAGACATGAATTCCAGCTAGACGTTCGGGCCATTGAAATCAGCTTGGCCATGGATAGCACATAATAAAATCTAGCATCATTCAAGGAAAATATTCGGAAGATGCACTCTAAAGTCCCAAATACAATGACTCACAAAAAGATGAAATAAAATAACAGCAGAGGGTGCGATTAAGTGGGTTATATTAAAGTCTGTACTAACACTTGTATTAACTAAAACACTGTATTAGCTTGAAACACATTTTAAAACGAAGGTGATTCAGTGGTCTGTATTAAGCTGTTTTAGTTAAAACACAAAATCACACTTGGCAACGCTGTAATAACTGTCAAAGTGCGAAATTGGCGGCATTTGAAACGTCAAAATTTTGTATTTGTGTTGTTTTAGGTTATGTTACACTACTTTCTGACCTATATTTTAAATTTTAGCATATTAAAATGTCAGGAAAAAGAATTACAGAACCGATTGGATTAATGAAGAAAAGATTATTTTAATAAGAGGCAATTACTAAACGGAACGGTATTATTGAAAATAAGGGAAATGACATTAAAATAATGAAAAATAAAAAAGCTGCATCATCTTGAAGTGGTAAATTGAAATGTCCAAAGAAATAAAAGTGATGTTTGTGCTGATTGATATTTTTTATTATTGTAATCAAGTTTCTATTATTGTAAATAAGCATTTCTTTGTTGTAATCAAAATTTCTTTAAGGATTTCTTTGTTTGTAATAAAAAAATCAAATCAATATTATTTTAATTCAATTTAGCGGGGCCCCTAAAATGTGAGGGGCCCATAGGCAATTACCTATTCTGTCCAATGGGTAATTCGGCACTGATTGAAATGCAATTCAAAGAGTGAAATTGCGCATTATTTAAAAGAAAAACTAAAACTGCAGGAGGTACATCACCGCCAAACCCAGATATGTCAATTCGAATCAAATTTATTACATGCTGAAATACATTTTTTGATAATCGGTATCACTTTCGGAGAGAGTATTGTCATAGTTTTTCGCCTTCTTTATATCCTTCTTCGTCTTCTACAAGCAACAACACGCCAAACATGCTCAACTCTTTCAATAGCGCGTATTGTGTCACCTATTTTACTTAAACAAACTCAGAAAATAAACAACATATAAATAATTGTTGTAACTTGCCTGAATTTATTCATATTAACCTCAATTTTTTAAATTATTCATTTTCTCTTTTATTATATCATTTTAGTTTATTATTTGCTTTAGTATACTTTGTGAAGAGTCGAATATATAATTTTACTTTAATATTTCATATTTGACATTATGAATTAAGGTTAATGCAATACTGATATAACCCATTTTAAGAAGTGTTTTAATTTCCTAGACAACTAATACACATGTATTAAAATAAACACTCTAAAACAGTCTAATACAAGCCACTGAATCAGGTTTTTTTAATACAACTCTTAATACAGATCTTAAAACAGCCTAATACAACCCACTGAATCGCACCCAATGAGTCTCAGTATTCCGAGCGCCTTCTTCTTATTAAAGGCTTGTTCAACATTAATTGAGTCGTAACTAAGGAAATCCGGCGACAACTTTTAATAGCACATACGCTCGTAAAATAATAACATCGTCGTTATGGAAACAAACATCAACAACCAAAAATGGACATGAGATATTAAGAACCGTAATAAATTTCTTATAATTTGGTGATTAATATGCTTCATTATCTTTTTCTTCTTTAATCATCATGCATTTTGATACAAAAAATAAAAAAAACACATTGTAAAGTATCTTGGATGTACACTGTAAAAAATAATAGCGATTTTGTCGAAAAGTTATAGTAATTTTTTACTATAATATGTATGCAATAACAAATTTTACATAAACTATGTAGACTTACATTTACATAGCAAATAATTCTATAAATTTGCTAATTCACCCTTACAAATATAAAAAAAATTACTAGAACTACTGTGTCATATTCATATTACAATAAATATATGAAATTTTACAGTGATATGTTAATATTTCTATAACAATTTTGTCAAATTTTGTAAGAACTATGTAAAAACTCAATTCTTTTTATTTTATTTTCTATTTTTACAGGATCTATGGACAAATTCTAAATTTATTATAGTAAAGTTAAAATACTATTTGTATTTATTACAAGTTTAGAGGTAATTACTACAAATATTTGTGTTTTTACAATGATATATTTATATTTGTATAACAATTTTGTCAAATTTTATAAGTACTACAATGAAAGAAATTTTTACTTTATTTTCAAAATAGTATGTTTTCATTTCTAAAATCTGCAAAAATGAAAAGTTTTGCTATAGTTTTAAAAAAAATTGTAGGTAAAATTAAAAACTTTCGGGAACATGTACTTTTGAAAAAAGATTTTAATTCAAAAAATTGGATAATTTCAAATTAAAATATTTTTGCAATCATTTCTAATGTAAGTGATATTCACTTATAAATTTATTCTTTTAAACTGAAAGTTTACTTTCAATTTGATTGTACACGTACTTAAAATAAATAATATTTTCATTAGTTTGAAAGTCATATACAATTATTTTAAAATATTTTACGTCGCTGTTTTTATTTTAATTATTTTACTTTTGATTCAAAAAATCAATATTTTGAATTAAAAATTACGGCATTTGAAACGAATAAAAAATATTACATTTAAAAGCATTATTTTTGGTGTCCAAACATTTTACTTTTGTGCCAACATTTTTAATTTCAAATCAATATAAAATAATTAATGATATAATACATTTAATTTAACAGTAATTACTTTCGTTTGAAAGATCAAAAACAGAAGTAATTTCAAAACAAATAAAAATTTTGTTGGATCAAAGTTGAATGCAAAATATTTTGATTTTACCTGCATTTTTTTCATAAATAAAGCTAATTTTTTTTCAGTGTATGTAAAAACTCAATGTTTTTATTCTAGTACGTATTTTTACATGAAATAGGAGTAAATTCTAAATTTATTACAGTAAATTTAAAATACTGTATGTTATTTATTACAAAGTTAGAGTTAATTACTAATATTTTTAGATTTTTCATGATTTTAGGTAGGCTTAGGGATTGGACTTGGGCAGAGTAGATAATTAGACTCTAGGCACGGGGAAAATAAAACATAAACATAATCTATTACAACGTGAAATTTATTTAAAATATAATGAAAAATATGTACTTTTACTAAATTATGTTTTAAAAAGATTATGTATATTATTAATATGTAAATTTACTTAAAGTATGTATCAAAATTTATATGGAATTTATGTTTATGTAATTTTAAAAATGGTAGACAAAATTACATTTAACTGTAAATTTACTATAATTCAGTTAGGCAATTTGGACGCCAATAACAATTATAGTAATTTTACAGAGGAATTTTTTACAGTGTAGCTTGTTTAATACTAACAAATGCGTAGGATTACAGTATAAATTGTTTCTCACTTTAACGAACAAACTTGAAATTGTTTTGTTTATTCAGACAGTCAGTTTCACTTGATGTATTTATCTTTCTTAAAGGATAATTGCGGAGCTATCTTCACAGGAAACATTCAGTTGTCTTCGAGAATTGATGCGTCTGATTTCAGAGCAATAATTAAAACAAGAAATGTAGGTAGTGTAAATTTATGTAACTATGCGTGTGGTACAATGTAATGTAAGTCACATGACACATGTAGTTTACAAAAAGAAAAGCAAAAACAAATAGACTCATTAAATTTACATAGAAAGCATTGGAAAAGACTATTAATAACATCCTCACTCTGCAGGAAAGATGATAAAAAACCCTTTATTAAAATAAAGTGTAAGGTCGAACGATACCATCTTTATTCATAAGATATAAATTAAACTTTTTTTAATTTATTCAGAATTGGCTACGATTTTAAAAACTCCTATAAAAGTTTAATCGTCCGCCATTGCGCGATAAGCAAAAGTTTACAAACTTTCTTATTCCCCGTGAAAGAGGATTCTGCAGATGAAGAAATATCTCGCGTCGTCACATTTTTTCCAAATGGTCGCACTAAGCACTCGCGCAACGTTCTCAAGATGAGGAATATGTTATATGAATGGAAACATACAAAATGTTCTATTGTAAAAGTTTATGTGAATAATTTATTTAACACAAGAGAGTTTGCGGTAATTTTGCAAAAGATTCAAAATAATAAAGCGCTTATTTCTTTCATACCCGCGTTAATGTTCCAATCTTCTAAATATACTTGGCAAACTTTCAAGAAACACATTTTGCAAAGTGAAGAGAAACATTTCATTATTACAGTTAAAATTTTCATAAGAAATATGATATTTTAAATGTTCTATTTTCGTGCTATTTGCAAAATTAGTACGTTATGTGATCAGTGATGGTCTGAATCCAATCAAATTAAACTTGAAACTTCAAGTTTTCTAATTTTATGCTGGGTTTATGTAGCATGTAAATTATGAAATTAAATTAAGCCACTAAATTAAGAAACTAAACTAAAATAACGTCGTTTATGCAGTAAATTAAAATTCAGAATTTTATGTTTGACATTTTGTATAATTTAACATTTATAGGTGAAATTGAGATACATATATTTGTATAAGATAAAAAAAATAAAGGTGAACAATTTGTTTAATAAGTCCAATTAGTATTTCGTCGCTCTTTTCTGCAGAAACTTTGTTATCATCGTACATTTTCATAGGTTAGGTGCAAAAATCTGTCATAGGTGCGCGAATGGCGCAGGCGCAGGCGCAAAACTAAGAAATTACAAAATTAAACTGAAAATAGCCTACTTCTTAATTTAGTTTCATTAGTTTAATTTTTCAGTTCAGTTGCATAAACGTTGTCATTGATAACAATGGTTTCTTCTTGTTTAGTTTAGTTTTACAATTTAAATTTTTAATTTAGTTGACTGCATAAACCAAGCATTAATGTAATTATGTAGTGTACTATTAGACTCTCTATGACATAACTTCGCCCAACACGGTGTATCTTCACATAACACGGTATAGTATTATTTATAGTGCGGGACAGGAATCTTAACCTGAAGGGCCAAGGAAAAAATGCTCATATCGTGATATTTCATGGACGGCGTGTCAAATAATAATTATTACAGTAAATTTGTACTTCTAACTCATTGGTGTACGCTAGTGATCCAAGGGGACCTATTACGAACACAATTTACACAGATCAACTGCCAATATAAGAAAGTGTTCTTGACGACATACGACCTACGTAAATGAAGTAGTTTCGTTTCCTGTCACACAGGTTTTAGAATCTGTTCATAAAGCGACGTATGTCGTAACTCTGTTCAGGGAATAATTTGGAATAGTTCGCGTACATTGGCATGTATTTTAGCATTTTTGTGTGTCTTGTTCATTTACATTATTTATCAATATGCCATAAATAACTATCGGAAAAGGCTAGAATAAAGGTCTTGTTTGCCTGTGCGTTTCTTGATGCACAAAAATATAGTTTTCTAGTATTAGCATAGAAGATTATTTATTGAAGAGCGATTTGAACTACCAGTAAACGAAATGCCACTCTTTTGTGTCCAGATTTCTATTCACACGACAGCTGTTTAATTCTTTCTCAGAATATGAATTTATTTGATATCTTCCGCGAAAATGTTGATTATGTAATAATTTTTCAACCAGACACGCGAAATCTGCAATCAACTAAGTGATTTTTCATAAAAACAAGGCAGACACAGGTGAGTAAAATTGTACCGCCCATGTTAAAATTATTAAAAGAAATACCTCTTATTGCGTTTTTATACGCAATATTTATTTTTATTGGTGCTAAACGCTGAGTTTTGGAATTGATTATTTCTCTAGATACATATACATGTATCTCAACATAACCTAACCTAACACACAAAGCTCTGCTCATGTTTCGCGGGCGTGAATTTAGTGCGTTATATTTTTGTTGAAGGATGGAAAGACTAGCCGTTGAATAGTTTAAAGGTGAATCAAAAGGCGTAAGTGGTTCACGTATGTTGTAAAATTCTTTATTACAGAGGTTTCAGGCTTGAAGCAAGCCCATCTTCAGCTATTATTAGCAAAAAAACACTTTTACAGAAAAGTATAAAATATTTCTTACCTAAGGGTGAATATAGAATAATACTGATGAATTTTATTACAAAATCTTAAAACTGTATTAGATACAATGATATTTATAAACTACGTTAATAAATTTTTAAGATACAGCATTTTAACAAACCTCAGTATCAATTCGAAGTTGGAGAGAAGCAGAAAGCATAACACAACCAATGAAGTCATGCGTGTGGTAGTTAGAGACTTTTTAGTTTGTCTATGAAGTTGGTCATATATTTTAAATTGTTTTAAATGTTTAAAGTCTATTTGGAAATTGACGCATTTGTTTTTATTTATGTTAATATGAAGTGCCTCTTTAAGTAAACGAGGATATTTATTATTATCTGTATCAATAATCATCAAATTTAAATTTATGGCCAATATTAACTGTGTGATTTGGATCTAATATAATACCAGTCAGGCACATTATTACATTTTTGGCAGGTTTGGCATGTGAATTATGCATTGATTCTTAATTAAAGTTTCGTATTACACGAAATTTTCTATACTGCTATACTGTATTTATTTAGTTATTTAGAATACCATTATATTATTTTATTCAATAAATTTTGAACGCCAGTTCCATTCCAACATTAAGAATACACCATATTGCACTGTTGGAGAACAGTTATTAAATAGACTATTTCAAAGATAGTTACATGTGGGTAATAGAGAAATGTATGACGTAGAACTAGGAAGTTTCAAGTATGGTGGTCATTGTATGTACTTGGAAGCATACATGTTTCAAATTCGTATTCGTACGGCGAAAATTTAATCTTATTATACAGTTCTGTTCTCTGCTATCCGCTTATAGCAACTTGAACGCTCCGCGCACACAATTACAAAGTAAAGCATTTTAAACTGCTGAAAACAGAATTCTCTGGCAAACTTACAACGTTTAATAATTTCTCCAATGGAGCATAACTCTGGCAGCAAAATCCACCGCTGTCCCAGTTCTGTTCTCCGCCGAGATTTCATAAAAATGTAAATATCTCAAAACAAACGTCGGAGTGGAAGCAATGCTACAAATATATTTGGAAGTTTGCAGGAATTAATTCGTGCGAACTGAGGGCACGGTGGCGCCTCTGTCGACGGCGGAACCAAGCATTCATTACTGGGAAAGCGCATCTTGTCAACGTAGTAGGCAGCGCTATCGAGGGCGAGCGGACAAAAACGGAATCAAGCTCATGCAGGGCAAAAAGTAATAAGGATATCAAACTGTGGGTCTGTTTTTACAGAGATAGAGAGATTGAATGTGGAACTTTTTTCAGATAATATAGATAGCTTGGATATGAATATTCATTGAAAATGGAGGAATTTTACTAGTTTTTGTAGATATTGGAAATGAGGTAACATTTTAAAAATAATAAAAATTAATTAATTTATGGACCAGGGCATCGAACCCGAATCTGAAACGAATCTAAACCGGAACCAAACCGTAATCGAGTATTATATTCGGGTTCAGGGTTCAACTCCGGTTTAGATTCATTTTTAGTTCGAAACGTAAACGTAATCGTAATACAGCCGATGATCAACGCCTTAGGCGTTTGCGTTGCTGCCTGTGTTAACTTTTCGTGAAAATCGTAAGTAGAAAATGTCATGTTTTATGAATATGACAGTAGAAAATCGCTGTCACTACTAGAACTACTATAACTATTTAGCAAATTAATCATTATTTATTAAATGAATAAATTTTGTTAGTAATTTAAAATAGCCAATAGTGTATAATTGTTGTAAGATTTAATTTTTACCTCTCGCTAACAAAGGTATTGGATTCATGCTAAAAGTCGCAAGTCGCATATCCAGATTTTAGTGAATAAGCACGTTTTAAGGTCACTAGAATCCAATTTTAACATTTTTACAGCGATGTCTGTGTGTGTGTATGTAAGTATGTGTGTGTGTGTGTGTGTGTGTGTGTGTCTGGATGTTGGAGGGGCGCTATCTCAAATTCTATAAGACTAAAGCCCAATTTAACTACGTATTCCTTAATCATGGAATACATGGAAAGAGCTGAAAAGGTTTTGGTAACAATTGGACAACCGGAAGTAGTAGTTTCTTACAAAAAGTCTTCTAAATATTATTACAAATATTAAAGAATATAAAATTCTCTGTCCGATACATTGAACCTTTTTTATTATATCTTCTGTAGATTAAGAGATAGAGAATTATAAATATATAAAATAATCCGTTGAAATGAATCTCACGATCCAAATAACTCCATGGAAGCTTGTTGAAAAATTAAAATGTTTCTAATTGACAGAAAAATGTTAGTGTCAAAAATCCAGATACATTACTCAAGGCCTTTATGGGAAGTACATTTAATATTACTTATTTTATTATTAATTAAATATTTAAAATTATTTAGAAGAGTAGGAGGAAACGTATTTATAGAAATAATAAAATAAATAAATATATCATCACGGCATATTACCCATTTCTGGGTGTGCCAGTATCTACAACACATGTAGACATCGGTAATGATGACGATATATTTTACCGTGTGGGCGCTTACCAGGCGTCACCTCACTGGCACTCATAGCTGGTGTGGAGAGTGCACCACAGGGGTCACTTTTGTGCCAATTAAAATTGGAAATATTTGGCGTCTGTCGGGATCGAACCCGGTTCCCCCAGGTTCACGACCAGCCATTCAGGCACGCGGCCCCAGGACCCCATAGAATGAATTAAAAAATGTAAAAAAATATTAATAATGGATGTAATTAAAATTTGTGTGTGTGTGTGTGTGTGTGTGTGTGTGTGTATCAGAAATGTTAAATACAATATGTACTTGTATATCCTAATATGGAAATGGCGAGAGGTCTTGTGCTGACCACAACATTTTTATTTTTCTACAATGCAGGAAATAAGTATTCTTTAACTCAAAATAAGTGTAGAATATAGCCAATTCCCAGTTTAGTGTGGGAAATAATTAAATACTTAAGATTTTGTTTGAATATCCATGATTTGGTGGGTTTTAAGTTTTAATGTAATAAATATTATTATCATTTTATTGTACTTGTAAGATGCTTGTGACAGCTAGTGATTTTTGAAAATATTACCCGATGAATGCAGATATCTGCATGAACTACGAGTATTTACATAGTATTACATACGCGTATGTAATGAAAATATATATTCATGAACTAAAAAGAAAAACCCATAAAAGTTGGCACTACTCCGAAAACTATTCACGCAACAATTACTTTCGCCTCGTCTGCATTCAAAATACCATTTATATAAAGCTCTTTACTGCTTGAACGTAAAATATAGTGAAATACCCAATCTTGAATCTATCAAAAAGTGCTTGTTTGGCAGTCACTGAAATTGGCAAAGCTCCAGCTCACTTACTGGCTGGGGGAATTAGAGAAACATGCATGGGTATTGAAAGCGAAAGGCCGACCACAGCAGCAGCAACGGCAGTGAACGGCCAGCGCTCCTGAATGGAAATTGCTCGACCGCGGAGTCCCGTGATTGAAGATACTCCGTACCTCTGCCTCTCACTGATATATTGGTGCTGCTGGCCCCGCATTTTGCGAAATTAAAAACACCAAGAAATATAATGAAAAATTTTTGAAGGTATTAGATAAATTGGGAGAGTGTATAAGCCCTCCTGTCTTTTATTTATATCCTACGTGGAATTCTGGAATTGAATGCCATGAAAAGAATGATTTGTACGTAGGGTTACTACCTTTCCACTTTTAATATACGAGTATCTAAAATATTGTCTGGATTTTGATATGCTTAGTTTTATTGAATAATTGAAATTAATATTAATTATTTTCAAACCTAGTCACAATCACAATTACTAATATATTTTTAGGCGGCTAATACATGCAGGGTGAAAAACAGGCCACTCAAAATAATTTTTTATTTATAATTATTTTTAATTTTTTGGTATATTTGTAAACTAGGTTACGGGCTCACAGTATTTGGCATAATGTAGCGCTTCCGGTTTGAAGTGACTAACTTTCAAATTTCAAATGGGACTCCATATATATTTTTATATATTTGGGATCTACCTGTGCATTTTTATTGAAGGAATAAATTACAAAAACACTGTGTATTCAGAGAAGATTACATTGAGTAATATTTAAGATAATTAGTAAATAAATAATAATAATCTTCATTTTTTACCTCCCGCTACCCTTGGTAAGGGAGGTATAGGGATCGTGCTAAAAATCACATATCGAGATTTTAGTAAATGACCACGTTTTAAGGTCCCTAGAATCCAATTTTAACATTTTTACGATTATGTCTATATGTGTGTGTGTGTGTATGTGTGTGTGTGTGTGTGTGTGTGTGTGTGTGTGTGTGTGTATGCGTACGAATTTTGTTTGCACTCTAACTCAAATACTATCATTCAGAAAATTCTGAAACCTTGTATTTCTACCCTATTCTAATAGGAATAGAAGTCATTAGATTTTGGTGTAAATTGGATAAACGGAAATGGTACTTTACTTGAAGCTCATAATGGTTTTTCTTCAAAAAATACCATTAAATGCCATTTTTTCGCATTTAATGTCATTGGAAAATTATAGATTATTGAATTTTGTACAGGTATACATTAATACTTTTTCTATATATTTTACAGATAAATTTAAAAATCATTTTTCTTTTTTTAATCGAGAAGCCTAAGATAAACACAATTCCTTTGTTACACAGTTTATTTTTCAAATGAATGTAACTGACAGGTAAACGTTATTGTCAAAAAACTAATCACTTCAAATTAATAATAGTGACATATTAAATAATAAAGAAAATCGTAAATAAAGCAATATTTATATGCAGCAAAGCTGTGTGATATGAAATCTCGTTGGCCAATCAGATGCGTCCGCATCTGTGTGATATGATTTTATCACACGCTGCGATAACTGAGCGAACTAACCTAAAAATTTGTATTTAAAAATTTGACAGTTGCAAATAATTTGCTGAATTTACACAGATTAAGAAGGTTGGACCCTGATTTATCAGATTTTAACATAATCTGTTTTAATATTTTTATGAAAATTTTATATTGTTTTATTTTTTGTGGTCGTCGGAAAAATATCGTGTACAACACGTGCTGAAAGGGTATTTCTCAATCACGTGATTAAACCACTCACCTTCGGCTCGTGGCTCAAACTTCGCGTTCGTGTGAAATATCCAACTTTCAGCACTAGTTATACAATATACTATTTCAGGTCAATTCTTTATAATTATTACATTATGAAGTAAAAATGACATCTGTGTCACACATTCTCCACAATAATTATGAGTGCCCTTAAAGTAATATTTATTTAACTTTCTCTAATATATAAAAGTCTTTCATTTATTAATTATATTATATCTTAATCTTGATGGTATAAATGGAAAAATACAAATGTGGTAACCCAATTTATAAGGTGTATTTTGGTGCGTATATTGTTGTTTGTTTAATTATGAGAGTACACTGATAATCTACACTGAATGAAATGAAATTAATATTGACCAAATAATAAAATATTTACGAGTTTATAATTCCTGTGTTGTACATCGTCAATATTATGGCAATTTCGTGACAGAGAATTAAATTAACAATTCCGATATATTGACACTCTATTTCCGATAAAATGATTTAATGCAATTTACTCATTTTAATACATATCGATTCTATAATAAGAGAACTGTCATGGTGTAGCTCTTTCCAATTGAATCCAAATTATAATTATCCCAGTTATATTATATTATTGACTGCTTGGGGAATTGAAATACATTCATACATTAAACATATCTAGTGGAACAAAAAAATATTGATAGTCCGACATTATAATTTACTTATTTTATAAATAGATAAATAAATAAATAAATACCACGGATTGGTAAGGGGGTATAGGTATAGTGACCATAATTTTTTTAGAAAAAAAAATACAAAAATACTAGAGGCAGAATTGAATATAAAAATGAGAATTTTATTTCTTTTTAGTTCAGTTTTGATGTAAAAAGTATTAATAATAAGCACATATGTCAAGTAAAACATAATGTTTCATAAAATATAACAAAATAATACAAAAATTGATTTTTACAATAAAATCCTATTACGTTCCGAATCATGTTTGTACCAGTCTTTCGATACCAGTACTTTCGGGAATTTAAAATCGCCTTTAAAATTTGAGGACTGCTCTGGAGTAAATAGAACATTTCAGTATTTCAGCATTTGATGCGCTAGTCCCAGGTAAACAAAAAATGAACTCTAGATTGAAATAAAACTTTCGTCGAGACACTGACATGTTAAAACATTTTTTTTTTTTTGTTGTTTTAAACTTTTACACAAGTCAGAAATGAATAAAATACTTAAATAATTAATATTAGAACTAATATTTGGCGATAAGGGGAAAGAACAAAAATACTTTACTCGATCGACGCCGAATCTGACCAATGTAAGACGCAACATATTTACAAATACATAGTTAATTACGTTAAGTTTGACTCGATCAAACTATTGTTCTAAAAAAAAGTACATTTGCGTGTACCTAAAGAACCTTTTAAGTACAGTAGGACATCATTCAAAAAGAAAGTACTGTCCTATTAAAATAAGTACATATGGTCAGCCTAGGTATAGGGATTCTGTTAAAAATCGCATGGCGACATTTTGGTAAATGACCACATTTTAAGGTCCCTAAGAATCCGATTTTAACATTTTCATGATGATGTCTGTATGTGTGCATGTGTATGGATTTTATCAACTATCTAACTCAAATACTTCCATTCGAAAAATTCTGAAACCTTGCATTTCTACCTTATTCTAATATGGAAAGAAACCATTAGATTCGAGTAATCGGAAATGGCACTTTACTTGAAGCTCAAAATAGAATTTCTTTTTTTTTCGAAAAATACCTTTAAATATATTTTTTTCGCGATTTTTATTATTATAAGAATTAAAGATTATTAAATTTACTAGTTTTTCTGTATACTTTATAGATAAATATCCAAGAGCCTATGTTTTAAAGATAAACACAATTCCTTAGTTACATACAAATGTATGTAACTGACAGATAAATGTCACTGTCAAAGTCAAAGAACTTATTTCAAATTATTAATGCTAACGTTTTAAAAAGAAAATTGTAATAGTAAATAAAATAATAGTTATATTACACGAATGCAAAAGGAACATAATATAGTTTCCAGCGCAGCAATAATGAATATGAAGGTATGTATTTAAATTAATAAGTTATAAAAATAACACTCGGTATATTATCACTTTACAATTTCGCCAGCTTCTAATAATTTTATTGTGTCAAATATTTATTTTAGTATGATACAAAGAAGTTTATTTGATCAGTAATTTTTTACATTAATGATCAGTATTTTGTAAAATAAGTGGTAGCCCGCACCTTAGAATTCTATCAAATGAGGCATTTGTTTTCGCATTTCGCCACGAAGCGAAAATTTGGTAGCATGCATATTCGCCTGCAAGCGTACGACTCGAGGCGAAAGTGTCAAAGTAATGTCATTATTTTGCCAAAATTCCATTCAAAGCTTATTTTTATATAATTTATACATTTATTATATACAAATGTCATAATATTTTTTATTTTAATAGCATAAAATCCGATAATTTCCGAAATCAAAATAAAATATAGAATACTAAAGTGCATGCTACCAAGATTCGTAAAAGTAAAATCGCATTCACCTGCTTTCTATGATAGAATTCTAAAGTGCGTGCTACCACTACAGTAATAGTAGTGCGCACTTTATAATTCTATCATAGAAAGCAGGCGAATACGATTTTACTTTTACGAATCTTGGTAGCACGCACTTTAGAATTCTATATTCGCGTTTTGATTCGGAAATTATACTACCATTATCGGATTTTATACTATTAAAATAAAAAAATCAT
This sequence comes from Ophonus ardosiacus, assembly GCA_943142095.1. Classification (NCBI taxonomy): domain Eukaryota; kingdom Metazoa; phylum Arthropoda; class Insecta; order Coleoptera; family Carabidae; genus Ophonus; species Ophonus ardosiacus. Next base: position 42,695,960 of record OW964829.1, on the reverse strand, counting down.
GACAGTTGTATATAATAAATGTATAAATTTTATACAAATTGACTTTGAATAGAACAGTGGCAAAATAATGACGTTACTTTGATAATTTCGCCTCAAGTCACACGCTTTCAGGCGAATATTTTGGGACACGCATGCTACCAAATTTTCGCTTCGTAGCGAAAAGCGAAAACAAATGCCTCTTTTGATAGAATTAGGTTAAATTATATTTTTGTTATGTTACTAATAATTTAATACTGATCATTTTGTAAAAATACTGATCAATTAAATGCATTCTTATAAAATATAAGTACTGTTGTGATCAAAAGTTTCGTAGCCTTCGTGATTTTAATCAGTTTAATTCCTTTAAAAAGCAGTATTGAAATTTCAAAAAATGAGTTTCCCTTTAGCATGTAAAGCCCTCATTCGTATGCAGTTCATAACAGAGGGATTATTGTATATGATCCCGTGTGGCTGTAATGCACACATATCATGGTGTAAGTGGCATATTACACGTACGACTTGTGCGGAAATGAATAAAGTAGCCTGACACTGCGTGGGCGAAGGTGTGCCAGTGAATAAAACATTTCATAAATAAGTCAACGAACGAAAAACTGCAATAGGCGCCACAAACGAACGTACTATGATACGTTTTCCATTATTGTAATCGACCATAATTTATTATTGTAATCAGACCTTTTGATGTGCATTATAATCTGTACAAAAATTATAGAGAATATACAGAGAGAAAGTGTCAGAATAGTATTAAAAAACAAGTATCATAAGACAATATGTTAACGTACGAGTCCAAGTTTGGAAAGGACGAGTGCGTTAACAGGGCTTATGAAACATATTTTCTATATTATTTTTTTTTCTATTGAGCAGTGGCGGCTGGTGATATCTTTGTATGGTAGGGCACAAAAATTTAAAAAAGTAAAAAGAGTATATTAAATTATTTAATCTTTAAGATACAGAAGCCATCTTCGTAATTAAATGAGTACTAGACGATTACAATTCAACAATAACAGATTACCTCGGAAAATGCCGGACGTACTCGGACATCTTCGTTTAAATTGGGCTGTGCCCGGAACAGGCTTAATGCAGTCATATGCAGCTTCGCGCGCTTCGCTGCTATTGGTCAAAATTCGAGTAAAAATAGTGGGAGACCGGGGCAGAAACATTTGTGCCCTAGCTTCTAGCAGCATATCGGTACGTGCACACGTCAGTATATAGGCTATCTAGCTATCGGCGGTGTAGTAAGAATTGCATAATTATGAAAGTCAATAAATAATAATTAATGTATTTTTAAAATGTATATGTACTCGCTTATTTATTTTTTTCTTGTCTTTTTATTTGGTAGGGCTGTGCCCTTGTGCCCTATAGCACGAGCCGCCACTGCTATTGAGGTAATTTTGCAATGCGATTTTTTAAAAATTCGACTTGTTCAAAATATGACTTGATATTTTTTGTTATGTTGGTAGCTCTTTTCGCTAACAATGAGGGTCTTTCCACATTTTTTCTATTCTGAAAATGTAAGCAAAGTTATTAATTAGGTTCATAGGTATTTTATTTCCAGTGGCCAAATCTGAAACTATTATTTAATATGTTACAATTATTTTTGCCTACAATTATTTTAATACATATTTAAACACACCATTATAATAAATTTATAAGTTTACTTGTTAACAATGATCAAACACTCAAATAACCAAGAAGGAATTTGACTTGACAACATGTTTGGTTACATATGACATATATGACCTCCATTTGGCATTTCACAAAGTAAAAAAGAAAACATAATGAATACGATATTATTTATAATAATTTGTTGTATCTAATGTTTCATTTTCTTCATACGGTAAATACTACTATAATGAAATCAATAAATAATTAAATAATAAAAGTTTTTTATGAGACAACCTCATTTGTTTTTCCTAGAAACCGTGTAGATTACAAGATTTATTTATAAAAACGAGTTAGGTACTTTGTAAATTTGCATCGCTATTATCTATTATTATCCATAAAATATAAAAAAAAAACTATCAATGATAATTTGCAGAAAATTAAACATTAATGTGATAAATTTGTCTGTAATAAAGTCATTATTTTATTTCAATTTTATATGTGTGCAGAAGACATGTTAAATACAATAAAAAACAATATTTGGGTAAAGTTCTGGAATATTTTGTTATAAAACGACGGTTCGACAGCAAAGTGCAATACAATACTTATATATCCTAATATAGAAATGGCGAGAGGTCTTGTGCTGGCCACGACAGATATTTTTAAATTTGTGTTATTACAAATATTAAAGAGTATAAAATTCTCTATCAGATACATTTAAAATTTTCATAATATCTTCTACAGATTTACAGATAAAGAAATATAAATATATAAATATTTTGCTGTAATAAACCAGTTGAAAAATTTAAATGTTTGTAATTGACGGATAAATGTCAGTGTCAAAAATGCAGAGATATTTCTGAAGGTTTTTTCTGGGAAGTACATAAAATATTTCTTGCTTTATTTATTTCATATTATTTCAACTTATTTTATTATTACATAATTATTATTCAAAATTATAAATGTATAATATATACCATTTAGATATATCGCCAATTTCGACAATGAATTGGAAGAAACTAGATCATTTAGAACAATAGGAGAAAAAGAATAGATGTAATTAGAATTATTTGAGATTACCCGATATGTTAAATACAATACTTATACCTAATATGGATATGCGACAGGTTTTGTGCTGGCCCCAACATATTTTTTTTTATAATTAATTAGGTTTCCACTATTTCATTATTTATCTTGAAAACCAAAACTTCCGTCTAAATATAAACCGTCTAATGTCCGACCAAATGTAAGCCATCCATTAATTTCCTTTAAAAATGGATGGGTTGTCCAAAGTCAAACAGCAATACAATATGTTTGTATCGTATGTAATTTCATAGTCTCCCCATATTTCTGGCTATATGATTCATATCTCTGACTCAAACGGAAGTCGTCCTAAGCGCCATCTACCTACTTACTTCCCACAATAGGTCGCGCCCTTTTCATGCATGCAATTACACATTAATAATCAATAATAAAAGTACATCACCTACGTAATTATTCAGTTTTTGTCATTGTAATCAAAGTTTTGAAAAAATATGCGGGAAAAATAAACAATAGCTGCCATATAGGAGTACAATGGTTGATTAGTATTGATATAAACGTAATTTAAAGTGTCACTTGAAGCAGGTTTATGATAAAGAAACACGAGTACGAGCTGTGAAGTTAGCAGCAGCAGTAACATTCACAGAGGTGTAAACGGACAGTGATATATGAAACGTATACTCGCTGCAGAAATTACATTTACAATTTACATTTATGTTTACATTATTCTAAAGTATTTTCGTTTAACTTTTAATTTTATTACATAATAAAAAAAGGAATTTATTGCACATAAATTATAAATGTACATTAAGATTAACAATTAAAATAAAGGTAGAAAATAAAATATTAAATTAATTGTACATATATAATGTTTCAGCGTTTCAGTTAATAATGTAGTATTGATTATTGATTTAGATTAAGGATATAAATCGATTCTGCGCTGTGATTGGTCAGAATGCAAACCAAAATGACAATATCGAAAAAATTGTCAACTTTCAGTTGTCAGTCAACAAATAAAGTCGACTTATACGAGAGTCATTTTAGAATTATTTAAAATGAGACTCAGGGTTAATATATTTTAAAATTTTATTTTAAATATGTTTAAATCAAAATTGAAGGGCTCTTTTTCTTATCTTGCACCATATCTTTACAATAATATACCGAATGATTTAAAATCTCTATGTGTATATTAATTTAAAAATAAGATTAAGAAATTATTTGAGTAGCACCATTTTTTATTTTTTTTTTTTTACTTTTTTCAATGTTTTACTTATTAAATTGTCATTTATAGTAAATGTTTATGAAAATTAGAATCAGTGTAATTAAGCAATTATTTCTGTAGCATTATTGTTTTTTTTCCTCATATTGTTATATTTCTTTATGTATATAGTTGGACTATGTTTTGGTAAAGTTGTTAATTTGGCATTTTTGGCATAATGATTTCATATCTGTATGGTTAGATGGAAGACCAGCCTTTGCCTGAATCTCGCCTTTTGATTTTTGTCAATAAAGGGTTATTATTATTATTATTATTATTATTATTATTATTATTTTTAAAGTAATTCCGTTCAACAATAATATACTTCACAATGCTATTCTTCTATTTTTTAAAACTCCCAAAACCTCTCTCAAACAAATTTCTTAGTGACTTGAAAACTGTCAAAGCTGACAAAATAAATTTCTGATGAATTAAAAACTGACAAAGTTGTCAAATTAATAACTGAGAGACTTAAAATTTGTTAAAGTTGTCAAATTAAAGACTAGGATTCGAAAATCCTCTCTAGTTAATTCCATATTTTCGCTCATAACTATACATTAAAAAATTAATAACTAAGTTCTAACTAACTTAAATTCAAATGGCAGATAAATATCTGTTTAAATATGATAGCGTAAATTTGATTTATCCAATATTGAGAAGTCTCGGAGGAATTATTACTGATTTTTGCATTTTTTGATATAAATAAGAAGTAAGTTATTTATTTAAAGTAATATTAACATATTCACGTTAAAGTTACTTTGGTTACTTATCTTTACACAATGACAGCTGTCATCTACAGTTGAAGAAACGAAAACTAGTTAGTGGTTGCTACTTGGGCTACTAGCTTCGGAATTAAATTCAAAGTCGCTGCTTATGCTTTTAATTGAATATGTTTTAAAGATAGATCTTCATATTCACCCATTTTAATATGTTTTTCTTTCAAATAATTTCCAATGACAGACAATAATGATTATAACAATTTTTTCCATTAACAATATAACAAATAGTATATCAACTGACTTGACAGCGTCAAACTATGAACGAAAACATAAAACAGATTTAAGAAGTTTTAAAAAAGTATTGGATAAAACGTATTACACTCATGTAGAGTACATATTAGTCACTACAGAAAATTAGCCACTCGCCCTGCGGGCACCGTGGCTAATTTTCTTATTTCATGAGTAATATGTTACATTCCACACTCGTATACTAAATAACTATTCTATCAAGAGTGATTTTCTTATTCTCAATAACTTTATCATTACCCTCATAATGATATTAACCATTAATATTTATTGGCTCGTACCACAATCACGGTTCTAAGACCGGTATTAGTTAAAACCTTGACGACGACTTGACACATACTGCAGGGTTATTAACAAAAATCAGTGATGCCACTATACTGATTAAACCGAAAATGTACTGACAGGCATATTCAATACATTTGGCTTCAATATTCTAAATAATTTATCTTAAAAACAAGTCCAGAGACAAATCATATTAAACAATTTAAAATAATGAAGCCAAATGTATTAAATATGCCTATCGGTACATTTTCAGTTTAATTAGTATAGTGGCATCACTGATTTTCTTTATAACCCTGAAGCATGTGTCAAATAGTTAGCACGGTTCTAGCTAACCAATGTTAGAACCGTGATCGTGGTACGAGCCATTATGTTTAAGACTCAAATCGAATGAACAAAATAATAATTCGTAAATATTTTGGTAAATAGTAATTAAAAGATAGTTTTTAAAGTTTCAAACCCTAAAATGTTGTCTTTATCGGTTGTTTATATTTTATTTCAAAATTGATAAGGCGCCTATAGCGCCTGTCTCATTTTACGAGGTACAAGAAATACTTGCATTAATATTAATTTATTCTTAGCATATGTCTGTATAATAATTATTAATAAAATAAATGAATCATAAAAGTAGTTATTAATTCTAAATGTAATTTCCGTAGTGAATGTACGTGGCAGCAAGTAACAATGCCCACACAAGATTCCATCAAAATTACTTTCCCTTTCGATTGGCTCAAAACTAATTTCTAAATTGTACTTTCATAAATTTAAATTTATTTCCCGCGTTTGTATCCCGCTGGCAGAAATTCCTGCTTTTGTTTTTACTATGGATTAATGGTTCCCATATATTCCGGGATTTTTTGTTTGCGGGTGAATCCCACTACAATCATAAACGTTGGACCCTGGAACAGAACATGGAAATTTTTGGGACGTACGCAAAGCAGAGAATGAATCCAGGGATGTATTTGGTTTTCAATTAGTCCCAATACACTCTCACTTGCACCGCTGGGCTGTGTTGTTACATCTGATTTATTGAATTTGCCAAATTTTTGAGCGGTGAAATATAGTACTCCTAAACACCTATTCACAAAAGACTACATAAAATATTTTGATTGCGTATCTGTCAACAAGGACTTTTGTAAATCCCTATGGTTTTAACAAACGTACGTACATTCATTCAGCGATTCCACTTGCACAATATTGTAGGTTTACAACCTTTCTAAAGACCTATTTGTGTTGTTCTATATTTCTGTAATAATAATTTTGTCTGCAACAGATTAAAAATGCACATTGGTCAAATCATTTTTAATGAGAAATTACGTCTTTACGCGTCTAGTTCCCAAAATTCTATTTTCCAAGCAACTTAATTTTTCAAAACAATTGTCATTAATCAGACGACAAGTGAAAAAAACACATCTTTTTGTCATATTCATATTAGTGTACCATTAGTTCCACCATATTTTTAGTGTTAAAAATAACAGTGCAATTTATTTTAGTGCGGATAAGAGTTTACGCTACGTGTAAAAAATATGCTAAAAATTTAACACGGACTTAATATTTACCTCTCGCTAAGAGAGGTATTGGATTCATGCTAAAATTCGCATATCCAGATTTCAGTGAATAAGCACGATTTAAGGTCCCTATAATTCGATTATAACATTTTTAAAATGATGTCTGTGTGTGTGTGTGTGTATGTGTGTGTGGATGTGTGTGTGTGGATGTGTGTGTGTGGATGTGTGTGTGTGTGGATGTGTGTGTGTGTGGATGTGTGTGTGTGTGGATGTGTGTGTGTGTGGATGTGTGTGTGTGTGGATGTGTGTATGTGTGTATGTCTGGATGTTGTAGACACGATTCCTTAAAAACCATAAGACTTAAAAACTGTTTAACTATGGATTCCTCAATCTGACATTCCTGGGAAGAGCTGAAAAGGTTTAGGTAACAATTGAACAACCGGAAATAGTAGTTTCTGAGAAAAATTCTTCTAAATATATTTTTTTGGAAATTTTTGTTATTAAATATTGAAGAACATAAAATTCTCCATCTAATACACTTATAATTTTTATTATATCTTGTATAGATTTAGAGATAAAGACACTATAGCATATAGATTAATTTAGTCGCAGAGGACAAGGCACTAAGGAAACCAGTTGACAAATTCTAATGTTTATAACATAGTTTTTAAATGACACATGTCAGTGTCAAAAATCAATAGTTTTAGTGACATTCTCACAGCTTTTTCTTGGAAGTATATTTAATCTCTCTTATTGTTTTATTAATTAAATATTTGAAATTATAGGTAAAATTGGAAGAATCTCTGACATTTAGAAAGTTCCTCATACAATGAAAGATAGATATAATTAGAATTATATGTGTGCAGAAGACATGTGAAATACAATAAAAAACAATACTTGGATAAAGTTCTGTATTTTTTTGTTATAAAACGACGGTTTGAAAGGGAAGTGCAATAAATACTTATATAGCCTAATATGGAAATGGCGAGAGGTCTTGTGCTGGCCACAACAGATTTTTGACTGTGTACTTGTGTACATGACCCATTTCAAAAATTGGCCTTTCCACTAATTGTTTTTATACATATGTTAATCTTGATTTTAAAAATAGTAGACCATAATAGTTTTTATTTTTCAAAGCAATTAATGTTTGTACTAGAGAAAAATAAAGATATAAGGAAATGACGTCAGAACTCCAACCTACTATATACTACTTTATTTTGTTTTCTACATAATAAACAAATTCAGAATAAAAACTATAAATTTCATTTGTTTTCTTTTTTATCATGTTGCATGATAGGTAAATGTCAATTAAGTAAAATCATGATAAATTAAATCAACAACAAAGCTTATGTACTCATTCAAATATACGAAGGCAAATGTTTTAGTTTCGCGGATTAATCCGATAAAGTGTTTTACGAAAAATGTTTTATTTTCTACGGGAACGAATCAATAAAATACAATTTATTTTTACACATATTTTCTATTTTGAATGTTTTTTTTGTGACATTTTACTTATTATACTTATGAGCACATTGGCAGAGTAGTTAATTAATAGTGTACATTCCAAATTGAAATAAATGATATGTCTTGACAGTTTTGCTCATTTACTCTTCAATTTTTGTTTACTATTTGATACTCGAGACATACAGTTATTTTTATTCATTATTGTCTGTGAATGTATGAATAACGGTGCATTGTGTTGGTTTTTGAAATGAAGAAATAAGAAATGTTTAAATATTCATAGTATCTATAGTGAATGTATTTGAATTTTTATCTACGGGGCTTACTTATTTCCATATAATAGTTCAATAGCCATTCAACTATCGTGATTCATCAATAAAGCAAGAATAAATATTTACTCTCTTAAAAGCAACATAATTCCATAGTCAACTACTGATTATAAACAATAAACCTTTATATCAACCTTTCAGTTAAGAGGAGTTTTCCTTATAGGTTAAATATCTTATGTAAATACGGCTGCAATCTAAGAAAGATGCCAAGTACTTGAAAAAATGTAATTGGAGTCACTTAAAAATAATTCAAACAACAAAATATCGCAATAGGCATAAAAAATATACAGTGTGTTCAGTAAAAAACCTAATTTGGAGTAGGCTATGCACATAAAAACATATGTCTCATCATTATTTAATACAAAAGTAAAGTTATCAAAATTGATCATGAAATGTAATTTTATGGAGAAAAGATAATAAAGAAGGATACAGTATATTGCTTTTTACCGTTTTCTAATTTTATTCTATTTCTAAAATAAGGATTCAAGAAAAAAAGTTTTGAATTTTTCATAATATCTCGTGTCAAATTGACGTTTAATTAAATACTTTCAAATTATCATACTTTTTTTGTTCATAGCCTACCCCGAGTTAGGATTTTTTTAACACACTGTATTACGAAGTACTAGATATTTTGATAATTAAAAATTAAGGTTTCAATAACAAAAACTATTACGATTTATAGAACAAACAATTATAAATATAATGAGTCTCAAAAATGAGCAATTACTACTACTAATTTAAAGTAAAAAATATTACAACATTGTGTATGTATTGTATGTATGTATTGCACTATGTTAAATAAAAATAACAATAAACATAGTACCATAGTACATCATTGTCCTGCCCTTGAACATAAATTGGATTCAACTACTTATAAAATTTTACATCATGAATCTAACATTCAACAGAGATTATTTCTTGAAAGTTGTTACATAAATCTTGACGATAATTCTATAAATTGTAATTCTGATTACAGTAATTCTAAAAAATTATATCCCAATATTAAATATATCACTCCACAGTAATTTTTTATTTTTAGAGTTTTTAAGTTTTTTGTCATTCATTCTTGCATCTGTCTATAGATGTCATTCCTTGTTAAGGTGGTTGATTTTGGCGGTCACATATAAGACGAATTGTTAAAATTTTTATTTAGTTGACTTTTAACCATGTAGTTCTTTAAACTAATTGGTTTTTACAAAATCTTTTATATTTGAAATGTATTATTTTCATATGTTGTAATAAATTATTTATTGGTAAGTTGACAATTGTTACATTATGTTTACATGTAATTAACAAATACAAATTTTTTTGTTAGCTTAAAAATGGTTATAACCATAACCGAAACGTCGCATTTGTAAATTTTGACTATGTTGAAATAAATTATGCATTTATCCAAAAACCTCTTCGTATAGTAAAAAAGAACTCAATATTTTAGAATTGTAATACAAATTTATGTATGTGATAGTTTCAGAAAATAAAAAATTATTAAAAATAATATTAATTTTTTTTACTCAGGTACTTCAGTTTTACTGGATCTGTAACTTACGAGAGAAAGAATATGTACATTGATCTTTGCAAATGACCAGGTACCATACCCATCTTTTTAAACAGAACTGTACTTTTGTCTTGTGTGCAATACTTAAATAAAAGATTTCATTATGCATTTAACTGTAGTTAATTTACAAAAACTAGAATAAATATAATCTTCTTCTTAAGTGAATTCTACTAGAGTATCATTTGTGTGAAAGGATCAAATAACCATTTCCCACAACGAGAATTCAGTCTTCTACTCATTAAAATATATTTCCTATCACTTCTTTTGACAAATGGATAATTTTTAATGGAACTCCGTCGTTCGCAGCAAAAAATCTCGTGGTATGTATTTATTGCTCCTTGACCAAAGCCCTCAGTAACTCGACTTGACAAAATCGATAGGACAATAAGTCAAACGAAACCACTTCAAAGAATTGTCCTAAAATCCAAGTACGCGAACAATGTATGAAGCAAACCATCGAAATTAAATTTATTCCAAAGTTACGGTGCTTGAAACTGCAGCAAGAGCAAGCTTCGAAGTCCTAGTCTCGATCAAAGTGGCCATGGAGGGTGAAATCTGACAAAGTAGTGTCTAATGTCAGTACCATCCAAGTGATATATTATAATTTATGGAATCACGAACAATCCGCCAATAAGGGAAAATCGGGAAACAGTTGAAAAATGAATTATTTCCTAAACTTCACAGGGGTTTTACAGATGTATTTATGTCAATTTTTAATACCATATAATTTACTTAAAAATGGCACAAAAGTGACCCCTGTGGTGCACTCTCCACGCCAGCTATGAGTGCCCGTGAGGTGACGCCTGGTAAGCGCCCACACGGTAAAATATATCGTCATCATTACCGATGTCTACATGTGTTGTAGATAATGGCACATCCAGAAATGGGTAATATGACGTGATGATATTATTATTATTATTATTATTATTATTATTATTATTATTATTATTATTATATAATTTACTTAATATTGTTTCCAAAATAATACTGTTTTAATTTGTTTAAGCAAATTTTACACAGAGAATTCTGTGATATTCTGTGACTGACATTTATCTGTCAATTACAAACACTTGAATTTGACAAATGGTTTCCTTGGTGTAGTCTGGACTGTGCAATTTATTGCAGCAAATTATTCTATTTATTATATTTTCTTTATGGGGTCACGTAGCCCTATGCATCTGGTTGCCAATAAAACCCGAGTTCGATCCCGGCCAGTGCAGACTTTTAATCCCTGTGGTGCACTCGCCACACCAGCTTTGAGTGCCCGTCAGGTGAGGTCTGGTAAACGCCCATACGGTAAAATAAATCGCCATCATTACCGCTGTCTACATGTGTTGTAGATACTGGCACACCCAGTAATGGGTAATATGCCGTGATAATATATTTATTTTACCTATATTTATATTTTCTTTATATCTAAATTTATAGAAGATATAATAAAATTTTAAGTGTGTTAGATGAAGAATTTTATGTTCTTCAATATTTGTAATAACAAAAATTTTCAAATAATAATATTTAGAAAAAATGTTTTAAAAAACTTCTATTCTGGTTGTCCAACTGTTATCAAAACCTTTTCAGCTCTTCCCATTAATGTAAGATCGAGTGTCAGATTGAGGAATACTTAAACAGCTTGATTTTTAGCATGAATCCAATACCTCTCTTAGCAAGAGGTAAAAATAACCTTATATAGTTCCATGGCACTCTGAAATACGCTGTAAATTGTACATTTTCTTTGACGTTTTTTCGTAAAATAACAACTAATTGTTATTGGTTTAAGTCACATATTGCAGTTTTTTTTTTTAAATTCTGAACTAGATAAGTTTTGTATTTACAATTTTCTTCTAAAATTAACAAGTAAATAACTACAACAAAATAAAAATTAAAATATAGGCCAATTCTGAAGAAAACTCTATTTCTTACAGATATGCAAATCTGTCAAAAAAGAAAAAAACTAACAAATACATCTAGTTTTGGTGATTACTATAAAATTATACATAAGAGTGGAATGTTTTTTTGCAATTTTGTTCATTATTTACAGATTTACAGATTTGTAAGACTTACAGTTTTGTTGAGAATAGGTTCATAACATTGTATTTCCTACATAAAAGATTTTAAGTGGCCGTCCCATACATAAAAAATATAATTAAATATATTATTATCCATAATTTAAAGGAATATGTTTCAGTATTCTTCTAAATTTTTCCTTTAAAAGCATCCAGTGGAATTTGACAAAGTATTGCCTAATGTCAGCACCAACAGAAATATTATAATTTATCGAATGACGAACAATGCGATGAAAAGATCACTTGAAAAATGAATTATTTGCCATGCTCCTCACGGCAAAATTGAGTCACGGTGGAGTAATAAATGGAAGATTTTTGCGGAATTCATTCATCAAGGAGAAAAAGAGGATGCTCCTGTGTGTTCTTTGCATAATTCCGTAATTTGCAAATCGCGCGGAGACGCAGTTTCATTATTGTAAGGCGCAGCCGATGTTTTACTGTCTGCGACCGCAGATGCATCTGTCATGAAATTTAAACGACAAGAATTTGCATTTTCGACACCGCGGGAATTAAATGCTGTAATTAGATTTTTCGAGGATGGAATCTTTCTAATTCAACATCTGCAATGCAGAAGATATATTATACGTTACACGTTGTCATATTTGCATTGCTATTCATATTCATTTCGTTTGACTAGTGTCGTAAAAATACTAATATATTACATTTCGAATCATAGATAGCCAGATTTAGACAATAAAATTTTCATCATATAAATATAGAAGATGTAACAACTCCTCAATTTTTGTTGATATATTGTCGGCGGTTAGCTAGTACACCGAGATTCTAACCTTACATGCAGCGCCTCTACAATGTGCTGTATCAGAAAACGTTGTGGAACTAACCAGTTTAAACTGTTATGGAGTCTTTGGGCCGGTCTTATAAACAATAAATTAATCCTTAGTTAGTTACTGCACAAGTAAATTAAATGGACCATTAAAAAAGAAATGGATATTATAAAACTAATCTCACTATCAAATAACTAAGGGGGGATTTAATTAAATTTTAGTAGTGTGTTTATGGTTTTGTGAAAAGTTTCTATATTCACATTCGTTATAAACGTAAATCAGTTAATTTGACAGTTGGAAAAGAAATGTGATCGTGGGAAAAATCATATTGATATTGAAAAATATAACCTATTAGATATTGTTGAAGATTATTTTCATATAATTTGGAACGACCCGGTTGCATAAAATCGTAAGGTTATTACTAGCTGATTCATTGCGGAAATTGACATATTTCTTATGTTAGTGGTCTTATATTTCCTTCAATCTGTCCCAATATGTGTAACACACATTGTTTTAACAATTGAAATCTCTTTTTAAACTAATGGCTGGTACCACGATCATGGTTTTAACAAAAACGCTGTTTTAAGAAATGTCAAATTCAAATTTCAAAATGTAATTTCACCCTTACGTTAGAAGAACAATTTATTTAAAAATATTTGTTTGAATACAAACTATATTCTGCTTTAAAATCATATTTTGATAAATTTCATTGTATTTATTATTATCATTAAATAATGAAATTTGACATTTCTTAAAACATTGTTTTAGTTAAAACCGTGATCGTGGTACGAGCCATTGTCATTATATATTTCATATGGATTTGTCCTGTTTCGGAACAATTTTGGTAGCCTACCTCGTGCAAATATAAATGCATCATCATTATCTGTTTATGAATCCGAGGACACTGATGATATAGACTCTAAAGATGACATACTCGACACAGATATTTCTTAAAAAAATATTAAAAAGTAAATAGTTCCCTATTTCAATTGTTTTAAAATAAACATAACAAAAAAAATACAGTTTGATGTTTCTTTAACAACTGATTTAAATCTAATAGCATGAAATTCCTCAGTTACTTTAATAGAACATTGTATAGGCGCTGCGTGTAAGGTTAGAATCTCGGCCTACTAGCCGCAAAGAAATAAGTTTCAATCTTCCTTTTGGTCTGATTCGAACCCAAGTCGTCAGAAGTCAGAATAGACGATCACTAACTGTATTGTTCTTGCTTTATATAAAATTTACAATATTCTAACTTTGTATTGATTGTACCTTCTTTGTTATATTATGTGGTGTAAACCACACTTTGATCCCCGCCTTTTGATTAGAAACAAAGATATTTTATATAGTTTATTGTATTCAAATTTTTATCGAGAAAAATTTGCCGTAAACATTTTATGGCGTTTGAGTCATACACTTTAGTATGAGGGTGACTTTTGCATATTCTATGTAAATATGTAAACTTCACGTCGCTCTCTTCCTTCAAAATGTCAGGTTAGGTTAGTAGGTCGCAGACAAAATGTCAATATTTTCTAACTAAATTACGTGCATCTGTTACGTTACGTTGTGTTGCACGTGCTTGACTGTGTACACAAACGCGTATAGAGTGAAGTTAACCTGCACATTGTGGACACCACACCCGGCAATATTGAGCGGTGCAGCGCTATATTCACTTCACTTCAAGACGAAAATGCCGTTATTAAAATTCATTGAAAATTAATCTTTAAATGTTTTCTTTTTCTGTTCCTCTTTTTGGCTTTAAGTTTTTAATTGGATACGCCAAGAACTTGGATCGAGTACTAAGATCTGATGGGTATTAAATATGTATTGTTTTGGAATTTTTAACGAATGAACCGCTATCTTACAAGCTAAAGATTCCATGTTCTAAGGTAGTTATTAGTACCTGATCGTGAATAACAAAGTAATTATTGTAATTATTAGTTAAAGGGCAGCAACTCAACAACGTGCAATTCAAAAATTGCAAAACAAATAGAATCACGTAAAGATTTTTCAAAGCAACAAACATTCTACATTGCGGATATATAATTAAACGGCTCCAAATACATCAAAAGTAGTACTCGTATCTTAATCGTTTTGTATGACGCTTATGGACTCAGCTGACGAATATTTTAGAAATTGTTCTATCATTTAATATAATAAGTTTGATTAGAAAGAAATGTATTGTAAGTAAATAAGTAAAAGAGAAACCTGGTTCGATCCCGATCGACGCCAAATATTTCTAATTTTAAATGGCACAAAAGTGGTCCCTGTGGTTCACTCTCCACGTCAGGAATGAGCGCCCACACGGTACAAATATGTTATCATCATTACCGATATCTGCGATAAAGCAGATTGTGGCACACTCAGAATGAGTAATATGTCGTGATTTATTTATAAGTAAAGAAGTCGTACTATCAGAATTATATAGTTGATGAGTCTGTAATTTATATGACGATATTAATAAATTGGTAAAAAGATGTCTAATAACGATTACAGTAAAGGTTTTTATTTATTCAGTAATTGGGGAAAAATGTCCGTCATCAGCCCTCTAAAAGATAAAAATTATAAATATAACAATATTATGTTAAAAATATAGAATACTTGAAAAAAAGCACATTTGTTTAAAACAATAAATAAGAAAATATTGCAAAAGGCAGAAAAACATACGTCTAAGTGAAGTTTTTAGTTGAAAAAAGCAGCATTATGTAAATATGAATGAAAAGTTTAAATTTTAAAATGAAAAACGAAGAAAAATATATTACATTTTTAAAAACCCATTTTCACCAGAAAAAGATGGAGAACTGTAGTCAAACTGTTCGACACTTGCATAGTAAGTCTAAACAAATGAAGGAAAAGAAGAAGAATAAGATGGCGAGAAGGCACAAAAAAATAAATGAAGCTAGTGTATAAATTGTTATGACTATTTTCATATTCATACACTAGCTTAATTTAATTTTTTAACGCAAAACGAGTGAAATAATGAAACGTTTTTCACACTTTTATTGCAGACGTAAAAAGAAATTGTATGCAACTCTAGTAAAAAGTGTCTTTTTTTACTCATACGATTTGACGAACTCACCTACGGCTCGTTCAGTCCAACTTTCCTATTCGTGAAATAAGACTATACTTTTTACACTCAGTGCATAAATAACTATTATTTATTTCAAATTTGGTGCTACAGTGTAAACTACTGGTCATCAAAGGATGATCAATAGGCATATTGCTCTTAGTTTTAAATTAGTAAAAAATTAATGGTTAGTCATCTGACTAGTTTTAAGTCTTATTAAATTTATATGTAATTTATTAATAAAAAATAAAATAAAATAAAAAAAAAATTGGTGCTATCGATCGACACACCTTCTTAATAGACACTTACAAAATTGCAATTTGCACGAGCGCCTCTAACGGCAAAGCATAGAAATCAAGGTTGCTATGGTTAGTCGTAGACTCTAGCCATTGTTTTACTTGAATAATCGAATGATCTTCAATATTATCAAACAAAAAAGTTGCTCCAGACACATCTTGTGGCTTTAAACTCATTTTTATTAAACACAACGAACAAATCACAATAAAGAATTAGGTTTAACACTGAATAACAAATGCGAACACAATGACCGATAGGAACAGTGAACGGGGTAAGACAACGAGGGGAGGTTTGTTTGGATGCATGATCTTCTATCTCTCTCTTGCAGTGACGTCAATTTTGTAAGTGTCTATTATGCTAAAGAGATCGGTAAAAATATGATATTAACTACGAAATACAAATCGTAGTATTCGCATAATGTAATACTGTGCCTTGTAGGTACCTATCCAACATTTTTTATTAGTTTCATGTTTCGTGATACAAACATATTTGTCTTGCGTTAATTATTTTAAATGTTAGTGTGAATAAAATAGCTACACGCTTGAATATAGAAGGTAAGCATTCAGTAAATTATACTTGAAACCTCATAGAAAACTGTTGTTGTGGAATTTATTTGAGTGATGCTACATAAAGAGTGAAAATTAGTTCAGAAAAACCGCTAAAGAAAACTGTTTTCTTAACAGATAACTCAAGCGGAGCGGGCTTTCATAAATCGATTTTGTAGAAATACAACAAAACGAACAAAAACTGCCATTGTGGATTCGGAGATTGGTTGAGTTAATGTTTGTAGTTTGAATAGAATTCCAACGAAAACTTATTGTTTATTTACAGTAGCAAAAAGCATATTTCATAACAAAAGATACTTGAATAAGCGGCGCTTCTTCCGTGACTACATCTTCAATCTACATGGCTCTTAATGTAACATCGTTTCATATCCCGCAGTCTTTCGTCTGTGAAAATTTCTGTCGTGCTTTGCGGTGAAAGAGAAAGGCTTAATAACGTTTTTCTGTCGGGAGGCTATGATGTATTTTCCTAATCTTTTTCAGCGTCATCTGTCACTGTATTTGACACAACAATCCGTTGAAAAAAAAGGACCTATGATCGACTAGAACTGATTGGAGAAGTGCGATTGCTTTTTGACATTTTTCGGTTCCAGCAAAAAACGCTTACGGTCAATTTATTTTTTCTCAAAGCGAAAATGAAACTTGACCAACATCCACAATATCCCTAGCGATCGCGAATGAATCAAAAACGATCCATCAGCAAGCAACTTTAATCAAATTTACGTCAACAAACAAAAGAAGATACAACTATATAGGTCGATCAATGATATTTTCTATTATAATTCAAGTATTTTCTATTATAGTCAACCTAAGTTTACACAAAAACAAAGGCTGATGTTATTGTTAACGCAACATATTCTATTTAAAAGATATGTAATTACTTGCAATTGAATTGATAAGTCACTCTATATCTCCAAGTTAATCCCCATGTCATCAATTTCTGATGCAAGAATTACTAAATTTTTATCTAGCATCTTTGTCGTACATACATGGCACATATGAGACTTTTATTCTTTATCTGTCTCATTATCTTATCTGTTACAAAGGGGTATACGCACCGTCCAACCAAAAGTAATTTTCAAATATTTGAATTATTTAATATTCGTCATTCTGTCATTCATGTGGTCAAAGTTGATTTTGGCATTGATAATTTATGATTCATTGAGTTTTGAATATTTCGAAAAAAAAATCTGTTGTGGCCAGCACAAAACTTTCCGTTAATTTGATGTATTTTTTACAAATCCCATACCAAAAGTTAATTGGAAAAGATTCTATTCGTACCAAGTAAAATTGTAACACGAACATAATACAATTTTTTACAAATTCCATACAGAAAGTTCCTTGGAAAATATTCTATAAATCCAATAAAATTATCACATGAATATACATTATGTATACTCATATAAAAATCCTCTAAAAATGCGTACACTTACGTAACATTCTCTTTACAATCAAATAATATTACTACCAAGTTTATATCTCTACCCATTTTTGAATTATTGTCCCAAAAGTCAATATACCCCACATTAAGATAAAAACTTCAAAATTTTCAAAAATCTAATTTTTATGTATCTAGCTACTTCTCAATGCGCTGATTCCAAATTTTGAAACCGCATGTCGATATCTCTTTTCGTTCTCGAGATATTTGGATTCAAAGTTTTGCTCAAAACAGCCCATTTTTGGGTAATAACCCAAAAATGGGTAGAAATATGAATTTGGCGACAACACCAATCGATCCTACGGGAAAAATTACATAAGTACACCAAATTTCAGAATTTTTGAACACCGCATACAATCTCTAGAGCAAAATAACTGAAAATGGTCAAAAATCGCAAAAATCGTAAGGGGTACCCCTTACGATTTATTCAGATTTTGGCCATTTTCAGGGGTTTTCAAGCTTTTATTCATAAAAAATGAACCGGTTGGACAAAAATTATGAAAATTGCTATACTTATGTATTTTTGTCCGTAGAATCAAATGGTGATGTCGCCAAATTCATATCTGGACCCATTTTAGGGTTAATACCCAAAAATGGGTAGTTTTGAGCAAAACTTTAAATATAAATATCTCGAGAACGAAACGAGATATCGACCTGCGGTTTCAAAATTTGGAATCAGCGCATTGAGAACTATCTAGATACATAAAAATTAGATTTTTGAAAATTTTGAAGTTTTTATCTAAATGTGGGGTATATTGACATTTGGGGTAATAATTCAAAAATGGCTAAAGATATAAACTTGATAGTAATATTATTTGATTGTAAAGAGAATATTACGTAAGTGTACGCAATTTTTAGAGTATTTGAAGTACTGTGTGAATTTTTAGAAATAAAAATATTGAAATAAAAATGGATAAATGCTATAAAAAAGTTCCTTTGAAAAGATTCTATAAATCCAATAAAATTATAACATGACCAAACTGTTAATTTTTGACAGTGACATTTATCTGTCAATTACAAACATTTGAATTTGACAACTGGTTTCCTCGGTGTAGTCTGGACTGTGCGATCTATTGCAACAGATTTTTCTATAAATTATATGTTCTTTATCTCTATATCAGGTAGACCAATTGTAATTAAAACTTTTCAGCTCTTTCAATTAATGTTAGATTGAGGAATACGTAATTAATAAGGTCTTAAGTATTATAGTTTTTGAGGACACACACACACACACACACACACACACACACACACACACACACACACACACACACACACATAAATACATACATACATACATGGACATCATCGTAAGAACGTTATAATCGGATTGTAGGGACCTTAAAACGTGCTTATTCACTAAAATCGGAATATGTAATTTTTTCAAATAACTCCAATGACGCTAAGTTGGTTTCGCAATCAATTTTTTTACTGGATATACGTATCAGCTAAAGCGACTTTTTGTGGTTTCTTATAAAATAGTACTAATGATTTCATGTTTCATAAAGGATTAGAAATGTGTATTAAACTCCCAAATATTATTAAAATATTAATTCCACGGATAATTTTAAGAAAAAAGTGAAAGAATATTATTACAACAAACAATATAATTTTGATATTTAGTGTTTATATATGTTTATATATGTATTAGCATTTTTTGACTAAATAAATTACTTATTATTATAATATACTCTAAAATTTGTCTAGGAACGAATGATTAAGTACTTATGGTAATCTGACAAGTATTACCTAAAGCTAAAAAATCTGTTGTGGCCAACACAAGACCTCTCGCCATTTCCATATTAGACTATATAAGTATTGTATTGCACTTCACTTTCGAACCGTCGTTTTAGAACAAAAAATTACAGAACTTTACTCAAATATTGTTTTTTATTGTATTTAACATGTCTTCTGCACACACATATAATTCTAATTATATCTATTTTTCATTGTATGAGGAAGTTTCTCAATGGCAGAGATTCTTCCAATTCATTAACCAGATTGGCGGTATTTCTGATGGATATATGCATTTTACCACAATTTTACCTATAATTTCAAATATTTAATTAATAAAACAATAAGAAAAGTTAAATATACTTCCCAGAAAAAGCTATCAGAATGTCACTAAAACTGTTGATATTTGACAATAACATGTGTCATGTTATAAACATTGGAATTTGTCAACTGGTTTCCTTAGTGCCTTGGCTTCTGCGATTAGTTTACTCTATAAATTATAGTGTCTTTATCTCTAAATCTATACAAGATATAATAAAAATTTTAAGTGTATTAGATGGAGAATTTTATGTTCTTCAATATTTAATAAAAAAAAACTCCCAAAAAATTATATTTAGAAGAATTTTTTTAAGAAACTACTACTTCCGGTTGTTCAGTTGTTACCAAAACCTTTTCAGCTCTTCCCAGGAATGTCAGATTGAGGAAACTGCAGTTAAATATTTTTTAAGTCTTATAGTTTTTGAGGAATCGTCCCTCCAACATCCATACATACACATACACACACACACACACACACACACACACACACACACACACACAGACAGCATTTTAAAAATGTTATAATCGGATTCTAGGGACCTGAAATCATGCTTATTCAATAAAATCTGGGTATGCGAATTTTAGTATGAATCAAATACCTCTCTTAGCGAGAGGTAAAATCAATATAGAGTTATGTTTGACGTAAATAAATAAGAAAATTTGTGTTCGTTTCCATTTAAGTTGCATTTCCAGAGTGGACAATATTGGGTTGTATTTGACTATTTTCTCCGCTCCGCAATATCAGAGTTTCTTCTATCAAATATAGCGTCGACAATGTAAATTTTTGCGGCTTTAAATCTAGCTGTGCATTGTGGCGCACACAATGTAGGTCTCTTGACCCCGTTGGCTACCCGGTCGGTGCACGTTTTCAAGATTTGCGGAGCAGTGGCTTCTCCGAGTCGGCAGCCTAGCCACTGTAACTCGCGCACTATAAATCAACAGTAACATTGTTATTTATGTGCTCTTAGATACTCGCACACATTTAGCTAAACGCTCAGGACGCCCGGAGTGATATATTCACACTATAAAACCACGTATGCACTATTAAGGAATAACCAGCACTCTTAATGACGTTTAATGAGGAGAAATGAATTTAAAGTATGATGACCAGACAGTCCATCAAAATATTTTTATAACATATAATAACTGCCTACTGCCTATAACGTTATTGCAGACGTCGTTTAGTCACTGCAGACTCAATTTAAAATACTGCATTACCATGATCAATATAAAACTCAATTCTTTCTTACTTAAGTCTATTTTACATTATACTTTTTCGGACTCAAGTCTAATAGACACTTACAGAATTGATGTCATATGCAAGATATATACAATGTGTCCCATTTAGAAGTGCCACCATTGGGATCTCGAGAACTATAAGAGATACGATGTACGTTAAATGTAACTTTTTGTGCGCCTTTGGGAGGCCATCTTAGATGTTCTTTTGTTTTTCCGAAAATTCTCATAGGGCACTAGATAATGACGAAAAACTGATTATTGTTGATTTTTTCTTTTTCAAATAACTTCTAAACTATTGGTAATTGAGAAAAACGTTTCAAGTATAAAAGATAGATATTTTTATTAACTAACCAGTGGCGTACGAAACACATTTTTATATCCGTAAATTTTCGAGATATAATACAAACTTATATTTTTATAAATGGAACCCAAATCTGATTTTAGTCTCAAAAAAATAACTATTTTTTTCTCTTTTCAATGTTGTAAGGGTTATTATGTTTTATATTTGTTTTGCCTTCAAAATTATTACTTTTTCCTTAATTTGTATTAAATTTACAATTATTTTGAAAATATTGGTAGATTTCTATTTAGAAATACTCCTTGTATTTAAATAATTTATTTCGTTGGAAAAATTTGCTCAAAACTCGTATCAAATTAATTTTTATATTTTGTATCAGGTCGCCCTTGGCACATCATAATGTAATTTGTAATTATGAGTCTAGAATAAAAATATTAAGTAATGAAGGCATAAAATAAATTATATCGATCAAATACAATATAATTAATAAAAATAATTTTTTTTTTTGAGAAATAATAAGAAAATTCATAAAAATAAAGAAAAAATTAAATTTTAGGAGCAAAACAAATATAAAACGTAATAACCCTTACATCATTGAAAAGAGAAGAAAATAATAATTGTTTTGAGTCTAAAATAAGGTATGGGTTCCATTTAAAAAAATATAAGTTTGTGTTGTATTTCGAAAGTTTACGGATATAAAAATTTATTTCGTACGCCACTGGTTAGTTCATAAAAATATCTATCTTTTATATTTGAAACGTTTTTCTCAATTACCAATAGTTTAGAAGTTATTTGAAAAAGAAAAAATCAACAATATTCAGTTTTTCGTCATTATCTAGTGCCCTATGAATATTTTTGGAAAAACAAAAGCACATCTGAGATGGCCTCCCAAAGGCGCACAAAAAGTTCCATTTAACCGTCATCGTATCTCTTATAGTTCTCGAGATCCCAATGGTGGCACTTCTAAATGGGACACACTGTATATATAAGATCACAAAGTTGTGATTTCGACTCTAACCGATGACAAATTTGAAAATTATTTTCAATTTTCTTGTAGATTTTTGCTGTATTCTGGTTAGAATTAATTTAGTGTAGAATAGAAAATACTGCTTGTCTTATTATTTATATTTCTTGAACGTTTTGTATTTTTTCTGTGAATTAACCCAAATTGCCAAAATACTCGTTAACGAGCTGCTTCATCCCTGTACCGTTAAGCAGTTAATCATCTGTGCGACAGCTTTTGGTAGTACCTTTAAATCTGATTCAAATTACTTGGAATCTGAACGTCATTACATCCTGCGGCTTCTAGGATTCTCGTATATTTCCATTTTTTGTCGCGGGTGATGTGGGTCCTGCGTGCGATGGACGCAATGTGGACAGCGTGGGAAATGGCGCGTGGAAATTAAAAGTGAGAATTTCCCCTGGAAAATGGAAAACTGGGACAGGAAAATTTTTAAAAAATGAGCGCAGAGCGTAAAAATTTTAACGAGTTTGAGATGAAGGCTGCGAAAATAAATAACTGTTGGTGATTTTTATGATGAGAGATCATTTGTGTAATCGCGATGCTGTCGTAAAATAAATCGGTCGATTTAAAAATTACACGTTCCAAACAAATGCGCATCATAATCTCTCCATTTCTGCATCATTAAATCACGCCAACTTGATATTCGTAACAAGAACGAAATATCGCTGAGGAATCGACAAATGAAGCGCAAAATATAAACGCGCAAATCGCCGGTGTTTGTTTTTCAGTCCGCGCAAACAAGTTAACAAATCTCTCGCTCGTTTCCCAAGCACACGCAACGCAGGGATTCGTTTACGGCGAATTAAATTCTTCTATTCCATTATCTGAACATTTATCGCGCTGTTTGCTTAACTGAATTTCGCCGTACGTACGTACCCTTGCCGAGCGCGAGATAAAGCTCATTCTACCTTGCGTTGCGACCTGTTCGCTGGTGTCCGTTATCTACGGATCTACTTAGACTCAACTCAGATGTTAGTGTTGCTGTTTCGTGCTGACAATACACCCAGGCGGCTATCGCTTCTTTATTTTCTACTACGATGCGATATAAATCCTTAATGTGGCATCATTAATTTTGCAGTTTCTTGAGGATATAAGATATAGGTTTAACCATATTTGATAGGAAAGTAAAACCTGTAGGGAAATGGGCAAATATCTCGTTATCCTGTCGCTTAGTCGCGCGACATACCTTGCGGTAGACATTCGGATTAATAAACGCCGAGCGCAGAACTGCCACCCGCTCCACTATTTGTGTAGTTAAGCAAATGTTTGGGGAATTCGGTCACGTCTAGTCGCCAGGATAATTAATCACTAGCTGACGTCGAGAAATTATGATGGCTCTTCCTCACACCCTCCGGTATCCGCGAAGAATCCCGAATCCTTACGAAGGTCTTCATACCCACATTCATCATGATGAGGACCACAAATCTTGGGTACGTCCCTTACATCAATTCATCCAGACACCTGTTCCTACCCTCTTAAAATTCACTCGTAATTTCTACTTAGCCAGGCTGACTTGCAGTTTCAACTTAAAGGACTCTGTAATTTCCTCATGTTCCACATATTTCTTATTCCTGCCGCGTTTCCTGGTGTTTGAATTTCCAGAAACCTTTATCCGTAGTGGAGATTTCACGAAGGGGTATTTTTTCTCGGTCGCCACAGGGGGTAAGGGGCTGGCATTTGTTTTGTAGTTCGTTTCAGTTTACCTGCGTTGTTTTTTTACTGAGATGGATCGAGGATCGCTTACAGATTCGGTTGCGTGATGTAAACTGATCGCGTGCACCATCAGATCTTGTTTTATTTGATCGCCAGTTTTTTATTTCTCCGCTACAAATTTATGTGTTTTCAAAAACGTTTGATATAATTGGAAGGCATAAAAAGCACACTAACCATTATCTAACGAACTCTTCCTGCTTCTTAATTTACAATGAATTCCAGTCAGAGCTGGGCAAGTTACTTTTAAAATGTAACTAGTTACAGTTACAGTTACCTCCAAAAAAAAGTAACTAAGTTACTTTGGTGAAAGAACTAAGTTATTTACTAGTTACTCATTAAAAGTAACTTAGTTACCTTGAGTTACTTTCTAACTACTTTTAATGGCGTGAAGTGTAGACTTAGACTGTTGACTTAGTTATTGTGTAGTATACATATCAGGGAGTTTGCACTAACTACGTTAACCTAAATTTTAACGTTATTGCTTGGCAACACCCAATCAGATTATTATTGTTAATGTTAACGGACCTACAGGGCCTTATTACCGCCTAGGCCCACGAGGCCACGGCCTAGGGCTCGCTTTGAGGAGGGGCCCGTAGGGCCCGGTTGCTGTGATTTTTTAAAAATTTATTAATTTATTTTTCAATTTTGATTTCTTATACCAAGATATAAAGAATCTACTTTCTTTCTAACATGACATGACCATTATAATGTATAAAACATGCAAACATTATTTCCTAGACTTATTAGTGGATAATGATTAATTTATTGGAAACCTCGGATCAGACGTCGATTTTCTTGTGAGAAGGGAATTTACAAAAATGAGACGAATTCAAGTCTTGCAACCCTTGGAACAACGAACAAAATACACTATTTTTTGTATAACCTGAAAATTGGAATAATTTTAATGTTTTAGTGGCAGTTTAATTATAATTTATTAAAACGTATCATTTCTAAGCGAGGAAAACATTTGAAAATAATAGGTATATTTTATAAGTCAAATTTAACATTTAGTGGCTTTTTAATTCTAGAATTAAAAGTTAAAATAATGTGTTATTTTTAGTTTGTCTGTTTACCGTACAAAGACTATTATTAATGAATATAATTACATATTTTATTATCTATTATGGCTTGAAATCAATCAACAATAATATTGAATTTAATTATGTATTAAAATAAAAGTTACACATTACAGAGGGTATGCGCGATGCTGCGCTCAACAATCCCACTCTGGGCAGACATTTATTTAAAACAAAACAGTTTTAGTTAGTGTTTCTAAAAAAGGCATCAGCCTCAACAAAATATTTCTTAGAAATTTTAATCCCCCCGTTACTTTTTATGAGTAAGTTACATTCCACTTTTTAAGTTACTTTGACTAACTTAAGTTACATTCTAGTTTACTTTAAGTAACTTAAGTTACTCAAGTAACTAGTAACTAAAAACCGTAAAGTTACCAACTACTTTTCCGCAGCAAGTTAAGTTACAGTTACAGTTACCATATTTTAAAAAGTAAATAAGTTAAGTTACAAGTTACGTAAAAGTAACTAGTTAGTAACTAAGTTCCTAAAGTAACTAGTTACTGCCCAGCTCTGATTCCAGTCAATAAACATTAACTAGTTTTGTGTAAAATTTCGGGTGTTGTATTTCAAGCATTTGAGCTGTCCTCATTAGTAATTCGATCTGGTGGAGCAAGGACACAGAACGAAGAGAATAAAAGTGGTGATAGACGCATAACAGCTATGATAATGAGTGGGTGTAGCGTGAGAAATCGAAAATCTGAGCGTTTGAGATGGAGACAGAACAAGCTCTGCAACCTTTTCCTTGTATGTGGCACAGGGAATATTTCACGTTCCCGCGTTTCGGGCGGATGACAGGTTAGAATCCGGGGCGCGTGATGAGGAGACAATGGCTCTAGAGGCGGTACACGGCGGGGACTGTTCCCCCAAGTTGTAGCGTTGCGTTATGTTGTCATGTTATGTTCTTTCTACCTGCGTCACTTTGATTTATGATGCGTCGAGGTGCCTAGATAAATATTTAATTTGATTCTATGTATTTGTATTAATCTTGGATTGTGCGAGCAGTGATATGTAGATATGATCCTCTGCAAACTAAATTGCTCTGTCTTTGTAAATAACCCTCCTTGACCCTATCAAATTTGCTGGATTACCAAGATATTGAGAATTCGGAAAATATCATTAGAATTTTGTCTGGATAGTTTAGGGTTCGCGTTCGCATCCTTCTCAAATAATTATTCATAATCTTTAAAATCCAACGGCTTTATAATTATGACTTTAGCACTGGCACGTCTATACATAATTAATTGAAACAATAAATATTGTTAAAAAAAATTGTGCAGGCTTTTTGGATCTTTTGTTTATTGAAACATACAATTTAGTTTACATTTGGACGTTTCGATTGTGACATCACAATCATCATCAGCTTTTTGTTTGATTGTTACATTTTTATAAAAATATTAGTTGAACATTAAGGCGTAATTTTGTAATACATAAAGTTTTATTTTTTATGACTACAGTTTACTGCCATACTCTGGCTGAACAACACATTTTTACCTACTGCTAGTCAAATTAAATTTAGTCATAAAAAATAAAACTTTAGGTATTACAAAATTATGCCTTAATGTTCAACTAATATTTTTATAAAAATATAACAATCAAACAACTAGCTGATGATGATTGTGATGTCACAATCGAAACGTCCAAATGTAAACTAAATTGTATGTTTCAATAAACAAAAGATCCAAAAAGCCTACACTAGGTCTCAATTTTACTATGATAATTTGTTAATTATAAACATGACCTAGATCGGACTTCTTTTAAAAAAAAAAAACAACTGACAAAGGTAAAAGTAGCTAAATGCATTTCTGAACAAAATTTGTTGAGGTGAATTAATTTTAGTAAATGGCCCATAATAAAATATGTTTTAAAAAATCTAAATTTATTTCAGTCAGTACTCAATGTTTGATAGCAAAGATTATGAAATCTGATTTCAAAGAAAATGAAAGAGACTTAAAAATTTACCACTGTTAAGATGGATTGGGAACTAACATGACTCAAATACAGGTTCTATGCAGGAAATCAGCATTCTTTTACTTCAGAAAGAAAACAGTTTTAATAAAAATTTATCATCCTCGAGAATAGGTACATATGTATAATTTAAAATTTATTTCTGTATTTAGAATTTTAAAATATTTCGCATCAAAGTGATCATATCGTGCAAACATAACCTTTAGAAGCTGTCAAAGTAAAATTTATACACTACTGTATTTCACACATACATTATATTTGTTTTTGTAGAAAATAAGACCATATATTTCAATAAAACCTACTTTATTTATGTTTGTTTCCTTCACCGGCTATTTTATTCCACTTTTTAATGCATTTGATGAATGTAAAATGATTTCACTTCACGACAGGTAGGTACATATACACGGTGCACTTAAAAATATTACTAGAACACAATAGAACGAAAGCAAGAAAGAATAGTGTTTGATTTCCAGGACAGGAAAGAAATCACATTAAGGTTTAGTTTAGTTTAGCTGACAGTGATTTCTCTGCGGAAATAAAGAGAGGTATATCAAATAATATTGGTTAAAAGAAAAAGAGTGAATTATGCAAGAAGCTTGAAAGGGAAAAAACACATGGGACCATACAAGCCGTGCCGCGACGTGACTCATGTCCAGATATTCACATATTCTTCAAAAATAAATCTTTGTTAGTAATAAAACAAAAGAATGACGTCATCTGAAAATGAGCCCTTAATGTCCTTGCTCCATTAAGGATTAAATTTTAAGCTAGGCTTAAACATAAAAATGCAAATCGAAATTTTGACAGCAATGCATTTGACATTTTATTTTGGTGCAATATTGTCAATTTAAGCCGAGTTTAATACGTTGGTGCATTGGGCCATAAATCCCGTGAAGTGAGGCAGTCGGCTCTCTTTCTCTCTCTCTCTCTCTCTCTCTCTCTCTCTCTCTCTCTTGTGCCACCGACCGGAACTGGATGGGACACTTTTAGATGAAAACAGAACGGACAATCTGGTTTAAGAAGATTCAAAAGAAAAGAAAGGACGGAGACAAATTAACAAAAATTCTTATATTTAATGCCATATAATTATTATCTAATTATCTATAATTAATATTATGGGGTCCCGTGGCCGCGTGCCTGAGTGACTGGTCGCGAACCCGGGGGAACCGGGTTCGATCCCGACAGACGCCAAATATTTCCAATTTTAAATGGCACAAAAGTGACCTCTGTGGTGCACTCTCCACACCAGCTATGAGTGCCCGTGAGGTGACGCCTGGTAAGCGCCCACACGGTAAAATATATCGTCATCATTACCGATGTCTACATGTGTTGTAGATACTGGCACATCCAGAAATGGGTAATATGCCGTGATTATATATTTATTTATTTATAATTATTATCAATAGTAATACAAGAGAAAGAATAAATTGAAAATAATTTGACAGATTTTTCGAAAACTTGTTGCCAAGCAATAGTCTATTGCCAAATGGCAACAAGTTTGAGAAAGGAACTGGAGAATTATTTTCTAATTTGAATAATACTACCTTTTTTTTTTAGTTTAAGTTCTGTATTTATTATTTATACCCAACGTTTTGGCACCATAAACTGGTGCCTTCTTCAGGGGATACATTGACATAAATATGTGAAATAACAAAAACAACAAGTAACCAAGGTAACAAGAAATGTTCATAAATGTTACCTTTAGTATGTATACAATTTTCTAGACAATATATGCATGCCCGGCAATAACATGGACGGCGAACATGCATCTTCTCAGGAAAAAATCTCCTTTTGCCAGAGGAAAAACCGTCCCAAAAACTGGCAGAGAAGTGATCTGTATAACTCAGAGACGAAACGTTGGGTATAAATAATAAATACAGAACTTAAACTAAAAAAAAAGGTAGTATTATTCCAATTAATAATATGAGTTCTGAAAGATATTTTAATAATTATTTTCTAATTTATCGAACTCTCGAATTATATTTAATTAGATTATTTTTTGATTTACAAATTTATTTCAAACAACGGAAGGCCACTGTTTTGCTATTGTGCCGCCATCTACTGTCGTAATTAACTAGCTTCAATCATTTACTTGGTGCAGTTGGCAAATCTGTTTTGACAACTATAACATAACTTTGACAGGACAAAATAAATATAAATAATCGCCTTAATACCGAGTGCTTATTAATTACGATGTTTCCAGTAGTGGTTTCTATAATTTTTTGAATTATTTCATTATCAGAAACATCACTAAATCGGTGTTTTTTGTTCATTTTATTTATGTGTTGATATCTGACAAAACAAAAGCTAGAGAGATTATTATAAGAAATGTCAAAAAATAATCAAATAAATTTGTTAATTTCGTGTGGATTGAAAGCCAGTAGGCAAGAATTAAATAAACATACTACAATAGCTAACAGTGAGGTGTCCATTACGAGTTAATTGTGTCTGGCCTAATGCCCGGTCGAAGACAAAAAGCCAAATTGTTCGACGGTTGGGAATTCAACATTCCACATTCGTGAGATTAGCGATAGCTGCTGTTGATATGTCAGCGTGTTTCTGCGTAATTCAACTCAATTTCAAATACGGACGAGTCATTTTGACGGGTTCATGAAGATTACTTTTTGTTTTGGTTTACATCACAACTTTTTTGAAGTTTGCTTTGATAGTAATTCAATTTATTTTGTGATGTGTTTGCATTTGTATCTCCGCGCTTTGATCTCGAATGACACATATTTGTTTTACGATTTGACGTTTTCTTCTTTGTTTGTTCATCCATTTGATACATTTTATTAACCCATTTTTATATTATTCTCTGTTCTATATAAAGATTTCAATTTATTTTCAGTCAGTAGTTTCTATATTGACAATTATATGTTTTTATTACGTAGATATACAGTTCGAATTATAATTACAGAAAGAAAAAGAAAATTAAATGAACATTTGTATACATCACAAAGAATACAATACCTATACAATAGAAAAAATATATATTCAGTTAATGTATAATCGAAAAATAATAATTTGTTTAGAAAAATGACATATAAATTAGGTTGGAAATTATGAAAGTTGGAATTCATAGTTGGCTAAGTTGACTTTATAGGAAAATGATACTCCGTATGGTGTTTTGTTAATTGTAATAAAAATAATTTAATTTTTTTAAATAAAAAAAAACACATTATACATTTTGGCGATTCATATTATATATAACTTCAATTCTATAAACATGAATAAAATGAAATTGTTTTCAAACAAATTCTATAACTACCATGCTATACTGACATTGTTAAATTGTTCTTAAATACATAATTTAATTTATAATCGGTTTTTCTAATTTTTGCTCTTTAAAATCTGCTATAGAAAAAAATAGAATTTTACACAAGTCGATAAAATTAAATTATCGACTCGCGAAAAATAATTCACTCACGAAATCGCTCGTGAATTAAACTTTCCGCCTGTCGATATAATACAATTTTATCGTCTTGTATAAAAAATAACTATTTTTATCTCAATTCCTTGGAATGCCATAAAGCCATTGCAGTGATATAATTACCGTATAAAAGAAAATATAAAATATGTATACATTTTTTTTTTGTATTAATATTAAAGATATATGAAGACACTCAGAAATACATTTTTAACATATTTGACAATAATATTACCAAATATACATAGGCTGAAACAGAAATATGTACATTAAATTTAACCAGTGATAGAACTCGCCGAGAGCAACAATTCTCACCTCTTGAAGTAGCACTACTTCGGAAGTATTGCTATTTCGATTTTTTTAATTTAATTTTATTTTATGAATAAAAAAAATACGTTCATATTTTTGTAAATAAAACCTATATTATTTGAAATAAGTGGCATTTATAATTTAATTTATTTTTCTCTTATTTTTAATATTAAAGTTGACATTTGACAGTTGAAGTAGCGATTTTTCGGAATCAGTACTACTTCAAGATCTCAGAATACCGGCGAATATTTCTTATAGTAACCTTCTAGATATTTTGTTAAAAATCGTCAAAGTTTTGTAAAAAATTCATTACCTGCTTAAAAATACTAAAAAAATGAGAATTCAAAAAATGTTACTAAGAAATATAGTTGCTCTCGACAATGTCAATTACTTTTTTTTGTTTCACCAGTATATGTCTCGAAATTGGACCTATGTATGTTTTTCCAAAAAATAAATTGCGATTTCAAAAAAAAGTTACTAAGAAATATTGTTGCTCTTACCGAGTTCTATCACTGGTTAAATTTAATGTACTTATTTCTGTTACACTCTGTAGATAAATAAAATAAATAAATATATCATCACGGCATATTACCTATTTCTAGGTGTGCCAATCTGCTTTGTCATAGATATCGGTAAAGATATGACATATTTGTACCGTGCTGGCGTTTACCAGGCGTCACCTCACGGGCATTGCTGGCGTGGAGAGTGCACCACAGGGATCATTTTTGTGCCATTTAAAATTCGAAATATTTGGCGCCGGTCGGGATCGAACCCGGTTCCCCCAGTTTCGCGACCAGACACTCAGGCACGCGGTAAAGGGACCCCGTAGATTAAATTCTATTAATGTATAATAATAATAATAATAATAATAATAATAATAATAATAATAATTAGACGCATATGGCCATTGATATCGCGTACCCTTATATCAAATTAAAATAATAATAATAATAAAAAGCAATAAAACACTGCTAATAATAGTTATTTATGATATGTGTTAAAAGTGACATTTTATGAGTGAGTGGGGAAGTTTGTGAAACGAGGCGAAGCCGAGTAAAACAAACCCCACGAGCGAAATAAAATCACTTTTAACACGAATATCATACATTATTTTTCCTACGACCCTTGTTATGTATTAGTAAAAACTAAAAATTATAGAATGACATTTATGACAGGTCATGATGTATTTGCTATGAACAACTGAAAATTGTTTATTCTAACCTCTACTTCCAACAATACTGTTTTAAATTCCAATTCTTCAAGCGCCTTGTAAGGAATTACTATAAACAATTGTAATAATTGTACTATAACAATAAACGTTCCAAAATAATGTGTACTTCTAATAAAATACCTATATAAATAATTTCAGTATAAAAATAAATATAAAATGAAACTACATTTACTTATGAACACTAAATGTAACTAGATTTAGTTATATTTTTAACACTAAATGTAACTAGATTTAGTTCTTTTTTAACACTAGTGTTAAAAGTAAATTTGTTTTTTACTTTTAATCCGTTGTCAATGACAACGATTTAAAAGTATTCACTGTGTTATAAACTGTTATTTTTAACTCGCTGAGCAACCGTTAAAAAGACTACTTTTAACAGTGGTCGTAGGAAAAATATATTTGCCTAAGCTATGATGTAAATAGTTTAACTGGCTGGATAGCCCATAGTGCAGTCTCGACAAGTAGTAAAACAAAAAACAAAATGTAGCAATATGTTCCATGCGGTTCCATGATATATCTCTAGTTCTAGTGTGCTGTGTAACATAACAATTCTCCATTGTAATGAAAATATTCAACTATTTCCAGAGCAATACAATAAAGTAGTGTGCAAATTTCTCGGTTAATACATAATGTATAACACATAAACACAAAACAATCCGTTCCCTTCCCATCAGAGACATGATGGTAAATCAAACCGCGACTGGAATCGTATGAATTATTATCTATGGAGATTAAGTCCCGCGTCCCACGTGGCAACATTGCATTGTGATAAGGCTGCAGTGCAGAAAATTCATCCAGTTGTGTGTGAATTATTCTGGAGGCAGTGAGAGCTTCACTGAACGTGCTTTCGTGCTCGCAACTTGTACTGCCTGTGCAGTGCCAGGACATAAACACCCTAAACCGACCCTGGACAGATAAACCCCAGGATTTCCAGGATACGCCATGTCAGGGACGGATTCAAAGGATTCGCACGAATGTTAAACGAAGGATTACATACAGGGTATTAGAAAGAATTATGAAAAATATTCGATCTCTGGTTAAAAATAAAATAATAATTCTTTATTGATTTAAAGCAGCACAGGTTGCAAAATTTATTAAACTTAATTTCTTTTTTTCCACGACGAGTGTTTACATCCCGCTAGCCTTGGTAAAGGAGGTATAGGGATCCTGCTAAAAATCGCATATCGAGATTTTAATAAATGACAACGTTTTAAGCTTCCTAGAATCCAATTTTAACATTTTCACGGTGATGTTCTGTGTGTATATATATATATATATATATATATATATATATATATATATATATGTGTGTGTGTGTATGTGTGTGTGTGTATGTGTGTAAATCGGATAACTGGAAATGGTAGTTTACTTGAAGCTCAAAATGGTTTTTCTTCGAAAAATTAATTTAAAATTCATTTTTTCGCAATTCATGTTATTATAAAAATTAAAGAATATTATATTTTCTACAAATATGCATTCATACATAATAGACATTGCGGCAAAATTGTCCTCAACCTGTAGAAAGCAAGCACTTACTGCCCTTAGGGCCGTTTTCATAGGAAACTTTATCTTTAACACATTAAATTTCATACTATAACTTTAGCACTTTAACGAGCACTGTAGCAGTATGTATTTTAAAATAAAGTAAAAGTCTTATAGATATTTACACACCAAGTGAGCTAAGGTAATGTTTTTTCATGAGAAGAAAGTTTATTTCTTCGAGTAAATAAACATTCTTAGCTCACGTGGTTTGTACAATATTTTATTAAATTTTGACGAAATAGTAATAAAAACCATTATAATATATAATTTTGACAAAAAAAAAACTAACCAGTTAGTAGACTGTGCATGACAATCGTCGATGATAGATGTCAAGTCATCTATTTAAAAATCTTTATTGTCTGTCATTTGTGCAGTGAAAAGTAATGAAAATGGATGATAATGTCTGATAAATACTACGGTAAGTTTTAATTTCGTGCCTGATGTTATTTTAAATGCATTATTTGTTGCAGAGTGAATTTAAAAAAATGTGAGGGTGATTTAAAAAAATTTAATTCACTTGTGAAAAAAGTGTTACTTATAGTTGTTGCTATGGAGTTAATAATGACAGTTTAAAAGGTCAAAATTGAATAAAATCATAAAATGTTAAAAAATTATATTTAACTCAAACTTCAAATGAGGATATTTCTGGTTAACCAAATTCTAATCAGTTCTTCCTAAGAAGTACGAAAAAATGTATTTTTTTGAATTAGTACTGAAGTTATTTCAGATGAAAAAAAAAATAGTCACTCACACTCGTCCATACCCAGACTTCATTGTAAAAATACGAAAATCGTATTCTGGGGACTCCGAAACGTGCTTTTTTTTATTAATAATTCACCATCGAATTTTTTTACCAAAAATAATACCTAACCTTACCTAAAAGTGCCAGAAGGTAAAGATCAACAAAAAAGCCAGTAAGTACACGTTATTTAAAAAAAAATCCAATCCAATTCACAAATTAACGGATTAACAAACTTTGCAGAGAGAAAAGACGGTTTACATAACCTCACAAAAATAGTGTTGCCCGAACTTTTCAATTAACTCACGTTCAAATCCATTCTAATACAAATATTTAGATTTAAACGTAGCAGATAATGTCATCACATGGATTTTTGATTATTCGTTGAGAAGAATATGATATAAAAAGCAATTATTTGTTATGTAAGAATAAGTATATAATTTATCAGAAGTGCTTGCTAAACTAATTGGAAAAAAATCAAATATATTATTTTCTAAAAACACGAAACAGCACAAATAAATAAAATACTATACGAGGTAACCATGTATGTAACTCTTTATAAAAAGTTATTCTAAAAAAGTAACTTTCTACACTAATTGCATTTCTTCTATTGAAATGCTCGAAGACGTTCTGGTCTGATAGTATTCATATTTCGCAACAATAATCATCAAAAAGTAATTTTTGAATTAAGTTATGAAATCGTAGAAGATTCTATCAGAAAGAAAACGATTTCTCAAACTAACGACAGATCTGTTAAACCACAGATAAAAGTGTCTACAACGAAGGCCAGATTTGATTATAGCCTGCGAGTACACCAGAGGTCAAATCCGATAAATATCAGCAAAATATGAGCCATTGTTTTCTCACGACAAACAGATACGTACCCTGTTCATTTTGGAGACTAAATATTCCTGCGGAGTTTTATCAAATTATGTAAAATTCTGCTTAAAGTTAACATTAATTTACATGCTCAAAACAGAGGTAGAGATTTTTTAACAAGAGATAATGCTATTTTCACCAGCGTTGATGTTTTTTAATGAAATTATTTTACATTTTAATTATGCGCACAGCTTGCACGGAACCGATATCTTTAAATTAATACAATTTTTTTGTGGAAATTTATCTGCGGTTTCTCAGAAACAATTAATAAACAATAAACCATTATTATTACTTTTTCACTCTTTAAATGAACAGATAGTAATCATAATTGCGTATAATTTAAGTTTGTAATGACTATATAAATTAAGTTTTCCATTTCAATTTAGTTTTTTTGTTGATTGGCCTTGCTTTTATAAAATTACTGTTACAAATTTAAAGTATATTACAGATTTGCATTCATATTTTTCAAACAAGGACATCGACTAATTAAACATTTGAACGTAGCGATGGTAGATTATTTTAGTAAAATGTCAAACAATGAAACAAAGTAATTATGGAATATAAATACACTTTGTTTTAAATATATAGGTTAATACAGTTATTAAATTAAGTAGAGCATAAATAATATATTTATAGACCAACGAGACATACAGCGGATAATTATATATAATTGAAATTATAATATTCAGTTTTTGTTTTTTATGCACATTTAATTATTATAAACATGGTTCATTTTTTCCCAAGCTCCTACAAATAGCTAACGATAGTATTGAAATAGACTTAAATTTTTCTAGATAAACGCATTCCAAAATTCGCAGAATCAATTTTTATTACTACGTCCTTAAATACCAGTATGCAGTAAACACGAAAATCCGGAACGATTCTGGGAACACAGTTTAGGCACGAGGTTTGAACAATATTTTTTGTACGAAAATTATAAAACTAGAAATTAGTTATTTTTGTCATCAAATAATTTCATTTTTGCACGGATGTATCATAATTTGACAATTATACACGAATTTCTTTGACATAAACGTCATTTTATAGCCCGCGGGGGTCAAACTAAATTATAACCTACAATATAAACAATTTAAACAGGCAACATGAAAAGTTTTTATTACAAATCGAAATTTTTTATGTTCTTTAATGAAAAATGAAAATTAATATCGTGATATTGTATGGAAAGCACGGAGATACACAAAATGAAACTCAAATGACAGAACTAATAAACAAACAATAAACTGTTGTTTTCCGCTTTCATAGCAACACTAGATACTGGATGTACGAGGACAAATTCTTTTCGATACAATTTTTCTAACACTCATAATTTGAAAATTTTCGTCCGTGCATAAAGTTTTGTATGTACCACGAGCGTAACTTACTTTTATGGCCTTTGACATGTTTTTATCCCTCGGCTTACGCCTCGGGCTCAAAATCCCGGCGCAGGCCATAAAAGCCCCCTTACGCTCTTAATACATAAATAACTATTAATAAAACTTTATACATTGCTTTGTAGCTAATTTCAGAGTGATGTGTCAAATTTAAATTCCAAATATTTTTGTTTTGTTATAATTTACATTACGTTTGCTGGTTATCTGTTTCACTGTTACCGACTTACCGAGAGCTCTGTCTTGCCGACTCCCGATATGCAGAAATTGTGAAAAATGAATGTAGTATGATTTTTGTTGGATCCTACAAAAAGTTAGTCGATTAATTGTTCAAACTTCTCAAGAATTGATAAATGCAAAGGATTATGTAGCAAGACATTAATTTTATTAATTTTATCATAGGTCCTTTTGATATAATCTAAAAGGTTTTTCATATTTTTTTTCAACACTAACTCCAATTTCAGAAAATTAAATTATAATTAATATTTTTAAATGATTATCTTGTAAATTTATTCTTTAATTATTTAAGAAAAGAGTTAAATGTTTGTCATTATGAAAATTAAAGACTATTGAATTTTCTACAGGAACATATTAATACTTTTTCTATACATTTTATAGATAAATTTAAAAATAATTTTTTTATGTCCCGAAGCCTAAGATACACACAATTCCTTTGTTACACAGTTCATATTTCAAATGAATGTAACTGACAGTAAATGTCACTGTCAAAAAACTAATCACTTCAAATTAATAATAGTGACATTTTAAAAAGAAAATAGTAAATAAAGCAATAATTTTATGCAATGGAACAGTTTGCAGCGTTAGTAAATACGTAGGTATGTATTTAAATTAATAAAAATTAAATAGCGGGAGGTTATGTGTTATCCACATCAGATTTTTTCTTTTGTAATTAAATGAATTTCTTTCTGGTGTTTCCCCTTTGTTTCTTTTGGGTAGTTATAATGAAAATTAACTACACTTTAAGCCCTCAAACAAATTTTAAGATAAACTAGTGAATCGTTAACAAGAGGGTCTCTCTCCGGAGTTAAAATTTCCCAACAATGGAGTCTTACGTCTTACAACTGTTTCTTTCTCATCGTCCCTTGCACTGCAAGTCGATGTTCTGATGTTCCATCAATCAACGTTTGGGAGCCTGCAGCCTGTAGCCCGAACCGTCTCATGAATACATCTCAATCGATTTAAATAAAGACAATGAGCGATTAGGGCCGTGCTCGTTGCTTCTTGAGCCACAGAGGGTCTCCCAGAGAGGAGCAGAGTAGTAGTTAACTTTGTCATATAGATGCGCATGTTAAATGGCTCATGCTACACTGAGCAGATACTTGATAGTTCAGAGGACAAGAACTTGTCTTTTTGGTGATTCTCAAACTTTGCTGGTAGATACTGCATGAATATAAATTTGGAGGAATTACTACTACTGTAGAAGTGAGGTAGAATGTATTACAAATTTAATACCTACAAAAATAATCAGAAGTTTAGTCGACATGATAAAATTCTTGTAGAATTGTAAGATTAATTTGATTTTACAATCACAAAACAATAAAGTAGACGAGAAGTACAAGTCAATGCATCAAGTTGGAAGCACTAAAGTCACTAGATATATAAAGTACCGCAATTGGCGTCATATTGTGTCTCAGATTAAGCGCCAAATTTAAAATGGATTATCTTGAAAAATAATCGGCAGTGAAATAAATCCACAAGGTATTTAATTAATATTGGTTTTATGTTAATAATTTTTATAATATGCATACATATAAATACAAAACATAACTGATCAAAATTATAAAGAAAATAATAAGAAATAAGTACAATTAAGGTTAATTTCTTCAGGTCGTTTGACACGATGACAGCATTAACGCTAAAGTCACCAGATATAGTGACTTTTATAGGCATAGCCAACTAAAATAGACCCTGTTTCCGCCATATTGTGTCTAAAGAACATTATTCTCTCTCTAACACATTGGTACGATGAATTGCGGTACTTTATATATCTAGTAACTTTAGGAAGCACGGAACTATATTGCCCCCTGCGTCGTATTGGGTATACTACTTTTGACATGTCAAATACCTGTCAATTACATGACAAATATATGCCATATAAACCTGTCAACGTTCATTTGTTTAATACACTGTTGCCCAGTTACACCAAAAAACTTAAAGGAGCTAACATGTGGATCACTTCAAATGAACTTTTGTATAATAACAAAACTATGCAATTACTATTTACAAGCAACATCAGTCTACAGACACGTGACCATCCCAAAATATTAGGAATGTATTTAGATCCAGGACGTACAAGGCCTCCTCATATTGATTATTTGTGTTACACGGTCAAAGTGATATTTACCATAAATATAATTTTATTGTATTTATAGAATCTTTTCCAAGGAACTTTCAGTATGGAATTTGTAGAAAATAATATATGTTTGTGTTACAATTTTACTGGATATATAGAATCTTTTCCAAAGAACTTTTGGTATGAGATTTGTACAAAATACATAGAATTGACGGAATATAATATGCTGATCACTTTTTCTTTGTGATGTATATTGTATTTATATAATTGTAATGTGTGTGACTTACCATGTATTTTCTTTTCAAGTTAATAGTATATTGTGTTATTAGGAGTAAAAGTGCTATTTTGTGTAGCGAGCGAGTATGTAAATTTGCACGACGAGCGCCAGCGAGTCGGACAATTGCATGCGAGGCAGACAATGGGGTATGTGATCATAATCGAATTTCAATATATGTCATAATATATAAAAACTAACCACTATAGCTTCTCATTATAATAATAAAAACTAAACATTAATTTGTAATAATATTGTTATTAGCAATTTAATGTTTTGGAGAAGGAATCTGTGACGTCAGTAGGGTAGAATGGTAGAAGAAGACAGTTAGACTGAGATAGATATGTTGTGATAGGTTATGGAATGGCGCAAGTGATATCTATCTCAGTCTAACTGTCTTCTTCTATCATTCTACCCTACTGACGTCAGAGATCCCTTCTCCAAAGTTTTAATAATTATTTTCTCGTAAACTACGAATAATTAATCAATTTAAAAAATACGGGTATTTTATTTTTTGGTCTATTATCATATATGTAAAAATCAAAATTTAGTCACATACCCCATTACACTTTTACTCCGAATGACACATTATTTTCTTCTTCAAACATACGATTTAAATAAAATAATTACAACTTGACGTTACAATAATTATAAATATTTTACGTGAAGGATGTTTGCTGATTTCAATTGCTCTGTTGCTATGGATACTTTCGTATTTGTTCACTTTTTGTTATAAACATTCAAGTGAAAATTTTCACGTTTTGACGTTTAAATAAAAACTAGGCAATTTATATTCTCCTTATGTACAATTATATCAGAATTTGAAGTATTGCCATGTACAGCCCTTAAAGTTGTTCAATTGGAAGGAATCGTTGAAAAGCAATATGAACTTTTCTAATAACTTTAATTCTAAGTATTCTTACCGTCATTACTAATATGCAAGTCTGCTATTTTATAATATGTTATTGCGTTAAATATAAACTGTTTATATTCAATTTGTAGATTATCAATTTAAATTTGATAGCTGTTGGAGGTTTTTAGTAACTTTATTCTTAGGTTATCTAGTGAATAGTGCAACTTGGGGCGACATGATAAGTTTTTATTTTACAAGCTACTTCTTATTCGCTCATTTTATATAGTTGCAATGGACATTTATTTTTTCGCGATCGCCCAGAAAATGAGCTCTTTCTGATCACTATTTAGACCGGAAAGTCCTTCTTTGCTGAGCTAGCTCGGAAAGTTGTCTATAAGGGATCGGAAAGTACTTTACCGATCCCGGGACCGGTAAAGCTAAATGTTTCCATGGAGATCAGTTGTTATTTATATCTTATTTGCTCGCAGTAAAAAATAAAATAATACCTACTTTTTTTATTCTTTTTTCAGGATCGCAAAAAAATATTGTACCCAACATGTTACGTAAATTACTATTATTTCATTTCTACCTTGTGAGTCAAGTCACAAAAGGTACCATTTTTATGATGTTTGAAGAAAAAAAAAAATTTTATGATGCTCCAAAACAGAAGGAGTATGCAAACTATATGAATGTCACTGAAGCACGTGATGGCTTGTAAGTGATTATCTAGCAAAAAAGTGACCGATTTGACGGATAAAAATCACAGTGTGCATAGACATAACTCACGGAAGATACGCAGAGGGTCCATGCCATATATCAGCCCAACACACAGTTGTAATCACCGCGAGTCAATGAAGCAGAGCGGGGGTGTCACATACACGCAGTGCCGGCGTCGGCCCCGGCCCAGTGCACAGGAGGGCACGCACACGCACACACGCACGCACTGCATTTTTGCGGTCGCGTAGTGAAATTCAATTTGTGTTTTAAACTGGTTCATTTAAAACGATCCTCAGCTGTAACCGAGCTCCATACATCATAAATGTTATCACTAGCAACAATCAGTGGCGGCGGAAAAGCGAATTTGTAATGGGGCAAAATAATCTACAAATTTATATTAGTTTATAGTAATTTGCCAAGAAGATGAATTGAAGTCATTGCTTCAAGTACGAATTACTTTTATGGTTGTGTCAATAAAGAGGTATTTTTATTCCATAGTTTACACAACACCAGGTGAAAGCGGAAATACTATTTGACATGCCATTTTGACAATAAATACAAATAAGTTATAAGTAGGGCCTGGAGGCTAGTAAGATTTTGAATGATTCAAATAGTTTAGATTATTGCTTATGAGTAATGTAAGAAATAAAAGTACGCATTATAGGTTAAAATTTGAAGATACATTTTTTGCTTGTATTCGTTCAACAGAACCTCAAACATAAAATGTAAAACAAGCTATGCCGGACGAAGGCACGAAAAAACTATTTTTTCTACAGTCACTATAGAAAGTAGCCATTTGCGCTCTCTTTTGTCAACGCAAAATGTCACTTTGCCGCTCATGCGCGACAAAGTAGAAAAAACGCTCGCTGTCCAAATTTCTAAGTATACAATGTTGAGAAATGTCACTTGTCTACATTCTTAATGAAAATGTTTAGTTAGGAACTAATGGCACTGTAATTACACATTTATCACGTTCACAAGTCAATTTGACATATGTTCTGTCGGTATTTAACATAACCTAACAAAATGCCACACTGCTGTGAAAATGAAATAGGGCATTCATTTACAAAAACAAAAGTATAAAATTCAAAAAGAATGGAAAATAACGATAAAATAAAATTAAATATAAAATAAATTGTGTGAACAGTTATGTTTAGTAATAGGAGTGATTGTACACAGATGGTGGTAGAATAGTTGCGAGTCGTACTGACATCTAATCTCTAGTTAACTATTTATTTTGATTACAATAAAGTTATTAGTTATTTCGTTATTTAAATAATTGCGATAAGTCAGTCAATGCACATACATGTCTATATAATCACAAATTCCTTGAAATATTTGTTAATTTTTTCAGTGTGACAGCCGTGACAACTAACCACACATTTTGCTACAAAAACTCATCAAATCATCACAAATCCTTGCTTCCACGATCTAATTTTGTTTTTTTTTATGGAAT
This sequence comes from Ophonus ardosiacus, assembly GCA_943142095.1. Classification (NCBI taxonomy): domain Eukaryota; kingdom Metazoa; phylum Arthropoda; class Insecta; order Coleoptera; family Carabidae; genus Ophonus; species Ophonus ardosiacus. The sequence continues at coordinate 42,653,196 of OW964829.1, read as the reverse complement.
AGATGGCTAATGTAACGATATAATCATTTAAAAGCCTTTTTAAGTTTAAACCGTATCTTTTGTATTAGCCAATCGTTATTTATTGAGCAGTACTGTAAGTATAAAGTGTACATTATATTATTTTTTGTTATGGTGGAGGACCCCATTGTGGCGACTGTAGAAAAAATCTTGTGTGTGTTTCGAGCGCAAATGGACATTGTCAATTTCGAGAGAATGCCGCGCGACGAAGGAGGACCTCTCAATCGACAATGTCGCATTTTGCGCTCTTAATACACAAATAGCTATTATAATTACTTTCATTAGTTAAAATAGCTATGTATTGATTAGAATGTATTTGAAGTGTGTTTAAAAAACTTGGAATTCTCCACCTCTGGTGTAGAGGTGTGTGTGGGTGCTGTGAGTTCACCAGCAGTACTCAGCAGGTGGCGCCCGCACGATGAAATTGCGACTCATTTTTCTTCATGAGTATCTTGATGCTAGTAGTGAGTCTGTCGGCGAGATCTTTAGATTACACGCATGCGAGCCTCATTTATTTTAACTTGCTTTCAAAACATTTGACTTACGATCACGAGGGAGTTATTTATTATTAACCAAAATTTAATTAATTTTTCAAGAGATATAGCTACGATATCATTAAAATGGAAAGCTTATAAAGAACTTTCGGAAAGATGCTTGAGATATATTATCAAAATGTGATGAAGAGAAGTTACACTGTAAAATGGGGTCCTATACCATAGTCATATTTTAACTATCTTAAATAAGAAGACGAAAATAGACATAAATTAATTAGTATTAGTGAAAAAATTTTCTTTAAATATTAACTAGGTCACAAACTACAAGCGATTGAAGTTGATTACTAATTGGGTATGACGCGTTAGGTACTAAGAATTTGATTGGTCGCCTGATTTTAAAAAGATGATTCGCGCGTCTACCACGGTCACCGTTGAAAGAATATGAAATGTCATGTTGTTCTATAACCTAACAAAACATTTAACAATTTTGTGTTTGATGAATTTGTTTAATTATAACATCTAGTAATATGAACAATAATCATGTATTTATAATTAAATCAATTTGTAATATGAATTAAATTAATAATAATATTAATTAAATTAATATTGAAACTTCAAAACAGGCAAACATTAGCGCCATCCGTCGTCATACTTTGTGTAATAATATTGTCAAACTGTTTCAATGTTCTGTATTTTATTAGGAAGAAATCCTTGTTAAATGCTTATTATTTATGTTATTTATACTTAATAATAATTTCTTCGTGAATATAACGTATAAGTTTTTATATAAAAACATTATGCAAACAAGAAAAAAATTGTTTCCAGTATAACTAACAGTTTGTCCCATTGTTTGTCGATCACTTGTTAGTACCTGCTACGTCACGCACAAATTCTTAAACTTTAAAAATTCATATCTCGCTTATTACGTAAAATTTTTAAGTCGCGTTTGCACTGAAGTTCTTATTTTATCCTGTTCTTACAGGAAAAAAAATAAAATAAAAATGGTATAGGACCCCATTGTTTTCTCGAGATCGACCAAAGAATGAGCTGTTTCTGATTCCTTTTTACACCGGAAATTTTTTCTTTACTGAACTAGCTCGGAAAATTGTCTATAATGGATCAGAAAGTAACTCTACCGATTCTGGGAATGATAAAGCTGAATGTTTCCATGGCAATTAGTTTTTTATTTATTTATTTTTTCAAGTTCGCGAAAAAAAAAATATTGTACCCAACATGTCGTGAAAGTGTTTTTCACATTAGTACAGACCAGTAGGACTCTGAGGGCCAATTTTACAATCTCTGGTTAAAAACTTAACTGTCAGTTAAATAAACAATATTGAATCGAATTATTGACAGCAATGGTAAAACTGTCATTTGACAGTTCATTTCGTTTCAATTTTGTTTATTTAATTGACAGTTAAAATTTAACCAGAGATTGTAAAACTGGCCCTGAATTTTGAGTAAGAAAATGTTTGCATCACATGAGATATGAATTTTAAAAAATTTCATCGCAATTCAAATTTTCTTATCATGGCGCGCTTATGACATCAACTCGATGGTGACATCTGCAACGAACTTCAGCGCCTAAATCCACATGTACATGACAGCCATTTGCTTGTTTACATATGATTTTAGTAGCAGCGTGTATTTCGGTATTTGTCCTGTGTTTGTTTATAGTAAAAATAGTAATATTTCATAATTATGGAACCTGATTATAAAAAGGCTGATTCTAGTAATTTACCTGTTGTGGATTCTGCTATGGTAAAAGCTTATTTTCTACATAACTCACAATACGTGAGTGCAGAAATACGTAATGTTAAAAGCCAAAGGTATTTTTTTAAATCTTCAGTCATAGTTGCAAATAAAGTGGACGAAATGTCAAACAAGAAATATACCCGCGCGTGTTAACTACTGGCTCCATCTGTGTTTCTAAACGAAAATATTTACTTTGAAATGAGCAACAGATTATCAAATTGAAGTCACAAATTTCAAGGACGTTTCTAGAGCTGTAAAAATTCCAATTTTGTAACATTAAATTATGAATTAAAACTTTTTATTAAACATGTTTTATTATATTTTTCTACTATATGAAGATGGAAACTATAGAAAAAAAGTTCTTATTTTGCATTAATTCCATATCACCGGAATACCCCAATGAATGAAGGTAATGTGTTGACCACGACATTTTTTATGTGCAAGTTTGAATTCGTATAGTAAAACGTGAAATTATAAATGAACTTTAGAAAATAAATACTATATATTTTTTCATATACTGTATTCCATATAAGAATGGAGTTAGGAGTACGATAGGGCTTACGATTCCTGCTTTCTGATTGGTTACAGCACGAATCAAATTTACAATGGCAAGAAATTTGTAACAAAACGTTTCAGTCAGGTATCAGCTGTAAACTGGAGTTGTAATCAGTGCGAACATCGTAACAAAAATTAAAGATTGAAATATGAAGATAGACTAGCAATATCGATGTTAAGTAGTTGTAAGATCAGGCAAAATAAAATAATAAAAAAAAAAACATTGACGTTTCGAGCTGCCAAGTACGTGTTACACGAAACAAAATTAATTCATAAGTTCTGCAGCGCCACCAACTCCATTCTTGCCTAGAATACAGTATATTAATTAATGAAAAATTATCATCACCGCCAAGAAGGTGTTGGATCTGAATTATAACAATATTTCATTTTTCTTAAGCATGAAATTGTTATCTTATCTATGGACAGAGAAAATAAAATCGCAGGTAAAAGTAAATTTTATGGCCGCGTTCCGCGTTGAACAATCGATTGACATTTCCCGAAGCAGTTATGAACATAAAATAGATCATAAACATAAAATGCAAGTGCTTAACATATAGGTTATGTAGGTATCACAGATAATTAAGAAATAGTCGAGATAATGTGCCAACTATATTGCTGAGTTTAATTTGCAATAACTCGTTTTATGTTGACTCGAATTTAATTTCTCTAACGGAATGATTGAATAGATAGTAAATAGTTTATTATATTGAACAGACTATAAAATAATGGCAGTGTAATATTTTACTGAACGTTCGAAGTTCAGAAAGGTCGTAATCATCAACGGGTTGTGATTTATTTCGGACGGTCATTCCAAATGTTCATTTAGGAAGGATAATTGAGTGTCCAAGCCTTAAATGATTTTATGATTTGTGGCATTTGCATAAACGCCATTTGCGGCCATATTCCTATGTTGTCGTTTGTAAATATATTGACATGTAAATTATTTTCCCGACACAAAAAACGACTACCAACAACAAAAAGAAAACTAGCAAGAACAAGACAAAAAAATATATTTTTCATATTTTAGCAGTAGGTATGCAACGTCATTAATATTAAAACATAAGAAGCACCTATTTTGTCAACAGAAACAGTGAAAAAATTAACTATTTACGGGTAAAGGTAATGGTGATGATATATTCCTACCGTGTGGGTGAGTACCAGGTGTCACCTCACAAGCACGCATTGAATCAGAATTTATGAAAAATAATAACTAAATAAGCCAGGATATCATTAAAATATTAAAAATTAATTTTGGAAAATACGAACCATTTAATTTATAATATATTACAGTATTCAGAAAAAAAAAAACTAACTCGGAGTAGGCTATGAACAAAGAAACATTTTTCAATTAAAAAGTATTTTTCCTACGACCACTGTTAATAGTAGTCGTTTTAACGGTTGCTTAACGAGTTAAAAATAACAATTTATAACACAATGAATACTTTTAAATCGTTGTCATTGACAACGGATTAATAGTAAAAAACAAATTTACTTTTAACACAAGTTTTAAAATAGAACTAAATCTAGTTATATTTAGTGTTAAAAATATAAGTAAATCTAGTTACATTTAGTGTTCATAAGTAAATGTAGTTTCATTTTATATTTATTTTTGTACTGAAATTATTTATATAGGTATTTTAATTTTATTAGAAGTACACATTATTTTGAAACGTTTATTGTTATAGTACAATTATTACAATTGTTTATAGTAATTCCTTGCAAGGCGCTTGAAGAATTGGAATTTAAAACAGTATTGTTGGAAGTAGAGGTTAGAATAAACAATTTTCAGTTGTTCATAGCAAATACATCATGACCTGTCATAAATGTCATTCTATAATTTTTAGTTTTTACTAATACATAACTAGGGTCGTAGGAAAAATAGTGTATGATTCTATTTCGCACGTGGGGTTTGTTTTACTCGGCTTCGCCTCGTTTCACAAACTTCCCCACTCACTCATAAAATGTCACTTTTAACACTTATATCATAAATAACTATTATTAAATGTCAATTTCATACGAGATATTGTCAAAAATGTTATTTAAGGAATCAAAGCTTTTCTTCTTGAATCTTATTTTAGAAATGGAAATAAATTAGAAAACGGTGAATGACAATATTCTTTAGATGTCTGTTACAATGAATTTCAGAAAAATTACATTTAATGATAAGTTTTTACAACATGACTTTTGAAATGAATAATGATCAGACACACGTATCTCTGTTCAGTCTACTCCGAGTTAGGTTTTTTTCAACACATATTGTACCATTAATATAATTAATATTAAATACAGCAGAACCTAAAAAAACCCAATAAAAGCCACTGAGCAGGTTTTTTAAAATTTAATTTAATTAAATTCTGAAGTTTTAGTATCAATTTTTTTTTATAAAATTCCCGCGAAAGCACGTATATTTTGCAAATTTTTCCGGTTACCTACACCGAGAAAATGACATTTCCGGTTGTCATCAACGGGCGTAATGTCACATCCGAGGTTGTGATTTGTGTACCAAAAGTCTATTCCGCATCATTTTGTCTATTTTTGCACTTAAAATACACTGCTCAACATTTGAACACGTACACTTATATAACTTGCAATAAAAGTAAACAACCCTTCTTAGGCGTTTGGCATGACTTGCTACATAATCAGGGCTGTGTTTGGAAATGCAAACAAATACCTATCAAATAACATTTGCGATTCAATTGTTGTTTATCTGTCATAAGTGCAGTTAATGAGCTCGCGGACGCTTATACTTTATCAAGTTTTAAGAGAATTTTTGCGAATTTCTCGAGTAAGTTTTAATTCAGAATGGTTGATTGCATTTTAAAGATGCCATTAAGGCGTTTAAGTATTGAAGAGATGAGACAAGCTAAAATGAAGATTTTGTTATTTTTCTATTAAAACATTTGAAATACGTTATTTAAGTTTTATTCTTTTAATTCTTCGCCCTAAAAGTGTTTCCAAAACCATATACTATACCCAAATCATTCAAGCAGCCAATGCACGTCATTAATAAAAATTTAATAAAAGAAACTAGATGTGTGACGTCATGTACTGCTACGTTTGCAGAGGTTTTAGAATCTTTATGAAAGGAGTTATACAGATTGCAATCTGTATTATCGAAATGGTCATGAACTGTCACATCTACAAAATAAATACTATATTTTTGTCACTGTCCATTTCTATTTAAATTATTTTATATTACTAACCTTATTTATACTTATGTATGCCATATAAAGGCAATAAATGCCGAATTTCAAAGAAATATATCGAATTCTTCTGATTGATTACAAGTGCTACCTTTGGGAGATTCACAGATTTTGTGTTTGCTTTAATGGTCAAGTTGCGTCGTTGCGTTGCGTTTACCATTACTTTATTATAAATAGGCCTTTACAACGCACAAAAATGTTTCAAACACGATACAAATATTTTTCAAATAGTCAAATAATAACTTTGACATTATAAACATGCAAATTATCAATGTTGCCAACTATAGCAACAATTAAACGAATAATATGACGTTGATGTACATTATTTATATATTATTCATGTCACATACGATAAGTAATGAACTCTACTATTCATCTTAATAATAATTACATAAGGCTATACACTTTTTGGCGGTTAAAAATGATTGAAATTTTATTTCATTTTTCACTATTAGTAATTTTAATGCATTAAGGTTTTTACACTAAGTGATGACGTGCATTGGCTGCTTGAATGATTTGGATATTTCAATTAAGCAAGGAGGTGTTGCTCAAAAAGTAATAAATTGTTATTTATAAATGTTCTTGTAAATATACCAGTTCAAATGTTGAGAAGTGTAGTTGCTACGATTTACGTTATTCCTGATAATTTTGTTGAGTGATTGTCAAATAGTAGAAATCATATTGATGAAGTTTTCTTGAGCCTATATGTCCTTTTAAATGTTAAATACATCTTTTAAACTATTACAATTGTAGATCTAAGATACGTATAGGCCATCCAGCGAATCAAGCGGTTTACGTCATAAATACAATATCACTAGAAACAATGACGTCATATATTAAAAAGTTTACATGAGCATGTAAAATGGATTAAAATCTATGGGTTACCTTCATAAACCCAAATTTTTCTTAAAAACACGCTGGTTTTTCCAGCGAAATCCAATTTTATTTAAAATATTCTGAACGATACTGCTTACGCCGTTATAAATACTTCATTTTTGTAGTCAATATTAGATTTCAGTGAAAGTAAAAACCCACCAATCTATTTTTCATTTTCAAAATAAGTCAATAAATTATCTACAAGCTTTTGAATTTGACATTTTGACAATGAACAACGAAACCAAAAACAAAATGAAATCGCAATACACGTTGAAAAGTATAATATAGACATATAATATTTAGTAATATACATGTTCAGAATTACCAATATTAAAAAAATATAATCAAACGTCATTTTGCAAAAATTTACAAAATTTTACTTAATAATAATATATCCAAATATAATTATTTCTATTAAAGGTGTCAAATACATGTTAATAATAAAAAAACCAATAAAATACCGTTAATAAAATATATTTAAAAAAATAAAAAAAAATTCAAAAATCCCTAAACGATGACGTAAACCGCTTGATTCGCTGGATGGCCTATAGTTGCATATTGTGAACAACTACAACAAACTAACATATTGTGTTGTTATTTTTTGTTTCTCTTGTTTTTGTTTTGAATATTAAAAGTTGAAGGTTACTACAATAAACAAATGATTTATTAGATGCAATCTAAATAATGCATTCCATCGTAAATAACAACAAATCTAAAACAATGATAGAGCCATATAGTTTTCGAAAAAACGCGTAACTAGTGAAAATATGACGAAGCCGCTCGTAAATTTGCTCACACAGACAACTTTGTTGAATCTAATATGGAGCAGCTAACTCCCGTGTTGTTTATATATATTTCTGGGTGGGCGGTCATATACAGGGACCAGAATAGAGACTTCACTGTTTTTATAGTAATTTTATGCGTAATAACTTATGATTTACTTCTGTTTCAAGATACCCACAAAACAAAAACATGTTGCTGTAAACATACTTTCATATTTTTATTATATGTCGAATATGTTACAGACACGTGCATGTAATAGAAGATATTAAGTTTTATTTATGTTATTAATTTGAGCGCTGTTTAAATACAGGTAATTTATATTATTAACCAAAGTAATATATTCTGCAATTTTTCATGTTTTTATTATGTCTCGTCTATTAAAACATTATTTATTGTTCTGTTATTATCAACAATATTTTAGTAAATAAGTACGTTTTAACGACCTTATATTCAGATTTTAACTCGTATTTTAATATTTTCAAATTAATTTAAATATAATATAAATAATTAAAATGGCCTGTTTGAAAATCAACTGAAGCCAATATACGATAGTGAGTTAGTATAATATCTAGCTAGCCATGAAACACAAGATAAACAATTGTAAATTTTTGTTGCCAAGTATACAGGTATCTCATTTTCGATGTTTTTCTTTTTAAGGTATCTCGATCTTCTTTTGTTTCTGAGGCACACGCAAAAAGTCGTTTTTCGCTTATTTCGAAAATATCTTGTATTTTATTTATTATGACAGAGAAAAATTGTTTTAGCAAAATTTTGTACCAATTTTTAGGTAGGATAAAATGGCCTAAATATATTTTTTGAAAACTTAATCATTCTCAGGATATAACATAAAATTATGATTTTTTTTTTTTTTTATAAGAACAAATGTTAAAAATAGTTTCAAAAATACGAAATAATAGTTATTTTTTATACAAGACGATAAAATTGTATTTTATCGACGAGCGGAAAGTTTATTTTTCACAAGTCGATAATTTAATTTTATCGCCGTGTGTAAAATTATATTTTTTTTCTATAGCAGATTTTAAAGAGCAAAAATTAGAAAAACCGATTATAAATTAAATTATTTAAGACCAATTTAAAAATCTCAGTAGCGTGGTAGTTATAGAATTTGTTTGAAAACATTGAAAACAATTTCATTTTATTCATGTTTATATAATTGAAGTTATATATAGGTAATATGAATCGCCAAAATGTATATGTGTTTTTATTTAAATAAAAATTAAAGTTCTTTATCTACCCTTGCTGTTAAAGAAAAAATAAATATATCATCACGGCATAGTACCCATTTCTGGGTGTGCCAGTATCTACAACACATGTAGACATCGGTAATGATAACGATATATTTTACCGTGGGGCGCTTACCAGGCGTCACTTCACGGGCACTCATAGCTGGTGTGCAGAGTGCACCACAGGGGTCACTTTTGTGCCATTTAAAATTGGAAATATTTGGCGTCTGTCGGGATCGAACCCGGTTCCCCGAGGTTCGCGACCAGACATGCAGGCACGCGGCCACGGGACCCCATAAAAAAATAGTCTCACAGTTTTACTTGTTTTATAAGTTTACTAATGGTGTTTAACAGGTCTACATTCTTTTGTTTTAAACATGAATAAAAGATTATTTATTTTATTACAGATCATCATTTGTTTATTTTGATTCTATATCTATTAATTACAGTTAAAATTAAAGAACGAATTAATTTCGGATTAGTTAAATTATTATTTAACGGCGTTTGGCTTTGACACAATTCGGAAAAAATCGGTAAATTGAAGTACATAAATTGAAAAAATAAATAACAAAACTAAAACAAAAAAATATGAGTTACATATTACATTTTAAATCATTATCTTTATTTATTTATATTCAGGAAGACAACGGATATATCCAATAATAGGCCTCCACATCAAAACAAGAAATTTACAATGTAGTACAATAAATGTAATCGATCATTTATATCTTCAAATAATCATAAACATACCTAAATTAACATTAACATTATCTTGAAACATAAAAGAATACAATAGAAATCTCGGGAGACCACAATATTTTTTTAAGCGAAACGAACATAATAACATCAACACTTCGTTATAATAAAGCCCCGTGACTGTGGCTTTATTATTGAGCTCATTCTGCATGCTCTTATAAGGCGTTGGGTGGAAATTGCAAAGAATTCGTAAGGGAAAAAATCCTCTACTTCTTTGGAGTGGCGTATAACAACGCATTGTAACGTTAGCAAATGGGGAATTGTGAGCACGACAAAAATACCAACAATCGAAAACTTAAAAAGGTTAGGGGTCATTCAAATGACTGTCACGGTAATAGACGACAGTGTGGCAAACGTAACGAATTCAAAAATCACTATGAATGTACACCATTATGCATTGTTCAATTGTTAGCCTCACTACTGTCTACCTATAGGGATTTTTGCTTTCTTTGGTTTAGTTTGAAGCCTGACAGACAATGTTTGGTCTGATGATAAGTAGAATTTATTACCTGTTAACGATTAAAAGATTTAGATTGTAATTTATGTAACACGAAATAGAAGCAGATTATCTTGGAAATTCATTAAACCATCACGAAAGATACCTCTTTCCTACTATAATTTACAGTGGTGGCTCGTCCAGGGTGGCAGAGGGGGCAGTGCCCCCTCAGATTTTTTTACATCAATATATTATAGATTAATTATTATAAAAGTATCAATCTGATCCTATAGTTAGCATTAAACAATGTACTGTTTAAATTGAAATTAGCGCTGTGCCTCTCAACAGCGCAATATGCATCAAATTCTGTTTGAGGAGGCATGCCCCCTTTAGAGAAAAATTATGGCATTATACTTCGCGATACGTTCCAAACTTGTGCAGTAACTAGTGCAGCGCTCACCAGTGATGCACAAGTGAGACGTACGTCGGGTCACGCAGCACACAGAGGCGGCAAGCCCCCCCTGGCCATCTATAATACTGATTTCTTTACTTTTTACTTATGTTCTACAGCAAATTACCCGTGCTAATGGGTACACTATGTTTTCAGTATTCTTATTATTTTCTTATTCTTATGAAAATATGAAATCTATTTTATCGGTTTGTTCGCATTTAAACATTGGATTTATTATTTAAATAATAAATATGTATATATTATATTTATAATAAATTCTATGATATTAATGATTAATATGGAGTTATACAGAATTAATTTGTATAAAACAAATTAATAATTTAAAGTTAAAGTAAACATTCTGTAAAACTGATATAACAACATACATAAAGTATTATCAAAAAAAAAAATATTTACGAATTTTAATAAATAAATATACATGTATTTAAAAAAATCATCGAAGAGTTTTTTTTTAACAAAATTGATATTTTAATTTCCAAATGAATGTTTTGCTTATTTTTCAAGCTTGTAAATTAATTCATAAAAATAATCCCAATATCAGAGTGAGAGAGCCGCAGAGGTGGCAAGCCCACGTTGTGATTCGGAAAGAATCGTAAGTACTCGGAGCACTTCGTACCTCGCGTTTCGCGTAGTAAGAGCAAGTCTCACAAAGCACCTCAGTCTCAGGTCTGTCGTATATAACTTGAATCTTGAATGTGTAGTACTGTAATATTCCAATTTTACTACTTATTCTTATCTTGTTACTTCTACTCCCTTCTATTGTAATATATTTTTGTATCGTTATCTCTTGTTTTTGGAGGTCTTCTTCTAGTTTTTTCTATTGTATTTATATTCTTGTTGATAATTAATATTAAAATTGTTAGTTAGCAAATCGGATTTCTAAATAAAGTTCAGATTAATTTGCCCCCCCCCGCTCAAAAATACCACGAGCCGCCACTGATAATTTATTATTATATTTAAAGTTTTAGTGCTCATGTAAAATATAAAATTTGAGATAATTTGATTCCAAGTATACGAGCTCACATCACATATAATTTTATAGCAATGTTATATTTTTATATAATTCCAAAGGAATAACAATATGACACAAATCAAACGTTATGCCCTCGTAAAATGCAGCGTATTTGTATTTATGCATAAGGCGCACTATCTTTCTTCTTGATAAATAAATGCAACGTTAAATGTCATCGTTTTATATACGGCTAAAGAACGTAATAATTTTAGTTTCATACTCCGAACTACATTCTAAAGCACATTACTACTTTAATATGAAAGAGGATACAGATAATGCATTCTGCAACTGTATATTATAAGCCTACGCACTAGAAAGAATTATAAATTATTAAACACAGCGACAGTTAATTAAAAATAATTACACATCACAACAGAAACAGATTCTGACTACAATTTTTTCAGATAAAAATTGGTGATTATAACATTATTGAAAAATAATTGAAAAAAGTAATAAAATTACATAGCAGCAGTTTTTTATTAATATTCGTATCTACTTTTGTTTAAATGCATGCTATGTGAAAACCTACGACCCTTCGACCTGTGAATCAAAAAAATTAATCAGGAGGGTGGTTTTTTACTTCCTTGTACGAAGTAAAGGAAGTATTGTAATCGCGAAAAATTTCAACGGAAATATCCGTTTTGACCAACCCAGAATCCATTTTGACTAATTTCGTCGTGACGTCTGTATGTATGTACGTATCTCGCATAACTGCAAAACGGGAAGCCGTAGAAAGTTATAATTTTGTATCTAGGACTGCTATAAAATCTAGTTGTGTACCTCCCTTTTTGGTCATTACATAACTTTCGGAAGTGGTACTTTACTTGAAGCCTATAATAGATTTAATGAAAAACTATATTAAAATATAATCCAAAACTTTTCAAATTTGGTATATAATACTGTAATATCAATAGGAATAACATAATAGATTTTGTTTAAAATAGTATGACCGGAAGTGATACTTTACTTGAAGCTGTTATCAATTTTTCTTGAAAAAAATGGTGTTATTTTAATTTTAGAAATAAATGTTTCAAATAAAAGTTTTAGAGAATTGAATTCTCCGTCGAAAACATCAAGTATGATTAAATTAGCTATTTGTATAAGCGAAATATGTAAATTTAAAAATTATTTTTTTTTTGTTTCTGTTTGCTATGAATTAGGAGAAAAAATAACAAAAAAATAAAGAATTTAATGTCAATGTCAAATTATGTCAAATACGTGCAATTTTATGATTGGGTTTGTTATAATACATATTTTAATTATTAAGAAAATGTGTATAGTTCAACAGGCGTACAAAGAAGTCATGTGGTGTCCACATCAGATATTTTTAATAATAAAAACCATAAAATTAATTTCTGTCGACCGTACGTAAAGTACATACTTTACGCATTTTTTACAATGTGTAAAGTGTCACTTTTCAAACACACGTTCGTGAAAAATACTTTTCAAGCTCTAGTGCGCAAAAAAATAAATACGTTGCTAGGTAACATACACATAGTAGCCGAAACTGGTCATCAATTGCGTAATAGAACAGTGTGATCAAGAATTTTATAGTTTTTTAATTCATCAACAACGAAATTAGTTCTACTTATGTTGATCTTCACAGCCTGTTGATCATGTACCATATGAAGAGTACGGTTAAAACTTTCACGAGATTACACTAGACTAAGCTGGTTTTTTGTAGTAATAAACTAAATTTTCTAAAAAAGTGACATACGTGATTTTTTGTCCAGTAACCTTCATATGGATTTTATTACATTTTCTTGACACTTAACTCTCTTTAAATTGAATTGTTTCAATTATTGCTTTTCTGGATATATTTATATTTATACACTGAGATTAATATATTTATTACTCGGTCCGTTTCGAAACTAGTTCAAACATTTCATATTTTCAAAATATCCTCCAACACAAATATTAATGTTGAATTTTTTATAAATCCGTGCTCGAGGTCAGTGAAATTCGTACCATTACTTCAAGAAAACCTTATCATACCGGAAATAATTATTTGCAATAAAATGAGCCTGTTTCACATTTTTCAAAAACTATTTTAAATGAAAGTTTATAGAATTATTTTCTTAGTGATAATTTTTATTTTAACAATTTGTTGTTATTTGTGTAAATAATTTAAAAAAAGATTGGCGTCCTGAAAAACTACTCCCCACTCCTGTGACGTAGAAGCACATACATTACATCATTAATAGCCAATAGGAAACTAGTTTTTCCATCACCTACGTTTATTCATATTATTTATATAAATAAACGTAGGCTAAAGTTTGTCACATGTTAATAACAAAATCTTTTAATTTGACATTTGACGCTGACATTGCTCATTGTAATGGCTAATTCAAATTACACTCAAGCTAAATCGGAAAATTAACCGAAGGTCGATAGCTGGATAATGGCTGAATTTATATCAGAACGATTGTTTTACTGCTACCGAAATAAGGGGTGTTAAAGAGTTGAGGTAAAATAAAATATAAAAACTGAATTTATTATATAAATTGATAATATATTTTACTTTAAAGTTCTAGTCGTGATTCTTATTTGACACTTGTTTGACAACTTTGACAATACACGTGACACCTTAGAACCGCTGAAGATGTATGTACTCTGACGTCACATTCTGTTCAGATCACGACCAAAATTTTATCCAAATTTCAAAAATTAATTGTAAAATATCTAAAAGATATTTCGCGATATTTTCAAATTTGAGGCTCTTTAAAGACCAATATCTTTTAAAATTTAATACTTAGAAGTCATATAAAAATTCTTGCAACAGCCCTATTATAAATTTTGAAAACTGTACCGATAACTAAAAAGTTTGTTCAGTAGCACAATATGTTTTAATTCCAACAACCAAATTTAAAATATTGTAAACAACAATTGTGGCGATAAACCACCGAAACGTCCAAAATAAATCAAAAAATTATCAATAAACGAGATCTACAATGCAAAATCGTATTATTTATTTACACATTATCTTGGATCTACAGAGTGATAAAAAAAACTGATTCAGTTGGCAATAACAAAAAAATGCTTGAACTTGGTAACATTGATACAAAAATTTATTTCCTGTTGTTGACAGTGACATTTGAAAATTTAAATTTTAAATAAATAAATAAATATATCATCAAGGCATATTACCCATTTCTGAGTGTGCCACAATCTGCTTTATCGCAGATGTCAGTAATGATGACATATTTGTACCGTGCGGGCGCTTACCAGGCGTCACCTCATCGACACTCATTGCTGGCGTGGAGAAGGCATCACAGGGGTCACTTTTGTGCCCGGTTCCCCAGGTTCGCGACCAGACACTCTGGGTACATTTACCATTTTTTACATCTCGCTAAGAGAGGTATTGGAATCATGCTAAAAATCACATATCCATATTTTAATGAATAAGCACGTTTCAAGGTCACTAGAATCTGATTTTAACATTTTTACAATGATGTCGGTGTGTGTGTGTGTGTGTGTGGATGTTGGGATGTGTGGATGTGTATATATATATATGTGTGTGTGTGTGTGTGTGTGTGTGTGTGTGTGTATGGCTGGATGTTGGACGGACGATTCCTCAAAAACTATAAGACATAAGAACTGTTTAACTATGAATTCCTCAATCTGACATTCCTGGGAAGAGCTGAAAAGGTTTTGGAAACAATTGAACAACCGGAAGTAGTAGTTTTTAAAAGAAATTCTTCCAAATATTAATTTTTGAAAATTTTGGATATTACTAATTTTGAAGAACAAAATTCTATAAAGACGCTATAATATATAGAATATCGGGAGACTAAGGAAACCAGTTGACAAATTCAAATGTTTATAACATAATGTGTAAGTGACAGATTTCAGTGTCAAAAATCAACAGTTTTAGTGACATATTGATAGCTTTTTCTGAAAAGCACATTTAATCTTTCTTATTGTTTTATTAATAAAATATTTGAAATTATAGGTAATATGCATATATCCATCAGAAATACCACCAATCTGGTTAATGAATTGGAAGAATCTGTGACATTTAGAAACTTCCTCATAAAATGAAAAATAGATATAATTAGAATTATATGTGTGCAGAAGACGTGTTAAATACAATAAAAAACAATATTTGGGTAAAGTTCTGTAATATTTTGTTATAAAACGACGGTTCGATAGCAAAGTGCAATACAATACTTATATATAGCCTAATATGGAAACGGCGAGAGGTCTTGTGTTGGCCACAACAGATTTTTCTTAAAATGGTTGTTGTTTCCCTTGCCCACGTACTTTTATTTCTTACATTACCCATAAGCAATAATCTAAAGCATTTCAATTACTCAAAATCCTATTAGCTGTCAGATCCCTGATCTGACATAACCTATTTATATTTATTGTCAAAATGACATGTCAAACAGCATTGCCGCTTTCACCTGGTGTTGTACAAACTGTAGAATAAAAAGATCCCCAAAATTGTATTGCCAACTACATCATTTCTTTTTGATCACTCTGTACTTTTCCCTCAAAATGAATAAAAAAAAAAGAATGTACTCACAGGCTACTTCGATGGTGGCACTCTGGCTCTTGATCTGCCCCCTCCCGCTCCACGCGTAGCACTCACACTTGAACTTATCCTTCCCGAAGAACTCTTCCACCATGTTTCTGGTGACGTTACACTCTGCATCCACTATCCTGATGCCGGTTTGTGGGTCAACGAATTCCGATTGAAAGGTTTGGATATTCTTCGCGCCGTTGCATTTGAAATAGATCTGCAGCGAGTTGGCAGCGCGGCAATGCAGCGTTGCAGGTTTGCTCTTGATGACGAAGGCGTCAGCAGGCTCGATCAGAAAGATGGGAAGAGAGTCGGTGTTCGAGAGGAGAGAATCGTCGCTCTCTGGAGATGGTTTGGTTGGGGCGGTGTCGTCCAGGAGAGGACCCTCTGTAACAAAAAAATAAATTAATAATAATTGGATTAATTACTTTCAAAACCCGACAAATCCACTTTTGGCCATACTACAACGAATTCGTTTCCTCCTCCATAACTTGTTTACGTATTGTAGCGCGCGAGCGTACAGTACCGACGCCATTAGTCGGACGGCAATATTCATTTGCAAAAAGTTTTCAGATGTGGTTGTGGCATCGGTTGGAGAAAATTGTGTGGGAGGAAAAAGTCAGGAACAAGAGAGTGTTAAGAAGAATAGGAGAAGAAAGAAGAATTTTGAAAGAAATAAGAAAGAGAAAAGCTAACTGGATTGAACATATTTTAAGGAGGTATACAGAAAACTGTTCAATCCATCCTCGTATCCAGCATACGAGGACAAGTAAAAATATATGTATTTTTGTATTGAATACATTTTTATCTGTACTATTAAATTAGCTTCATTTTAATGGACATACAAATATATTTGTCAAGGTTCCAAAACATTTGGTTTAGACTGATAATGATTTAAACGCGTGTAAATTATTGTTATAATGGATAATTAAATAAAAAAAAAAAATATTGTATATACGTTCACTATATTCTAACAAAACATAATGTTAAAATGTATGCGAATATAACTACAACTAAAGTACGTACATGACTTTTTATATTTATTCATAGTATATTTTACGGATGGTTGGGCTCAAAAATACTGATATATTCATATTTTTGAAAATAAGATAAAAGTACAGTAAGATATGTCGCCATTACCAAAATCTGTAGTGATTTTTTTATTTATCAATTGAAGAAGAAGATAGATGATTAACTGAGATACTAAGAACTACTAAAAATAGTTAAATAATGCATATGGGAAAATGTTGTCAAGGATCAGTTTACACTAGAAAAAAAATAATGCCCTATTTTTTCTTTCCATCACTGTACTTATTGTTTGTTCAGAAAAAATGAGTAGGGCACTAGATACAAATATATGCAAATTTTACAGTTTTTTTCTGTTTTTGTAAAATCTCTATGGATGAAATAACTCTCGATTTTGATTTTCACTTCTTTAGAACACTTTTTTAAGCTCTTTAGAATGGAGATATTAATTTTTTATCACTACTGGATTTCAAGTTATAGTACCAAAGTTACCTTACAATGTCATGTTTGATAATTATTATTGTCAATTAAATAAATCGATAAATACCATCTGTAACTTTTTTCTACATTGTAATAGAGTATTTTTCATTGGATAGACTTAAAAGTTCTATATGAAATGTTTCAAAAACAATGCTGTTAACAAAAATGAAAAAAGTAGCCCTTTTTTACCTCTCACTAAGCGAGGTATTGGATTCATGCTAAAAATCACATATCGAGATTTAAGTGAATAAGCACGATTTAAGGTCCATATAAACCGATTTACGATTATGTGTGTATGTGTGTGCTTGTGTGGATGATGGAGGGACGATTAATCAAAAACTATAAGACATAAGACTAGTTTAACTATGAATTCCTCAATCTGACATTCATGGGAAGAGCTGAAAAGGTTTTGGTAACAATTGGTCATCCGGAAGTAGTAGTTTCTAAAAAAAATCTTCTAAATATTATTTTTTGAAATTTTTTTATTACTAATATTGAAGAACATAAAATTCTACATCTGATACATTTAAAATTTTTATTATATCTTTTATAAATTTAGAGATAACGACACTATAATATATAGAATATCGGAATGTATTAAGTCGAGTAGGCTAAAATACACTAAGGAAATCAGTTGACAAATTCAAATGTTTATAACATAATTTGTAAATGACAAATGTCAGTGTCAAAAATCAAAAGTTTTAGTTAGGTACATTCTGAAAGCTTTATTAATTAAATATTTAAAATTATAGGTAACATGCATATATCCAATAGAAATACCGCCAATCTTGTTAATGAATTGGAAGAATCTCTGACATTTAGAAACTTCCTCATACAGTGAAAAATAGATATAAATAGAATTGTATGTATGCAGAAGACATGTTAAATACAACAAAAAACAGTATTTGAGTAAAGTTCTGTAATTTTTTTGTTATAAAACGACGGTTCGATAGCGAAGTGCAATATAATACTTTTATAACATAAAATGGAAATGGCGAGAGGTGTTGTGCTGGCCACAACATACCTGAGAACTAACAGCGATGGCTGTGCGTATAGTTGAGCTTAAGATGTTCTTGTTGCCTTTTGGTTGTTGGTGTTGAGTAAATGCAAAGCGAATTACTCATCTCAAAGCAATGGACGGTTAGTCCAGTCCAAAGCGAGCATCAAGCGTCAGCTTGATCATCACGCGTGAATGCTAACACTAGCCAACAACGTTTACATTATGTTAGCACGCTGCACCAATCAATTACCATCGCCGCACCTCCATAAATAACAATTAAGAGTAACTTAAATATACGGGCCCAAGTTTTAATTGAAAACCAACATAAACTTTAACAATTACAGCAACTTAACAGCTAAGTTGGCGCACACAACACACCTGAAACATCGAAAATTATAATTAATATCATCTTTAGAGCAGAGAATACTGTTTAATGTGTGGCCAGGAGGAAGCAAATAGCCCAGAGGAGTGTTGTACTGGAACAGTACGTGTTTGATTGAGAATATTCAACATGGGGGACTATCTCATTAAAGAGGAATCTAGTGACATGATTCTCTTAATTACCTTAATTTATTTTATGAGATCGCTTAGCTGATAGTTAACTAACAACTTGAACGTTTGTGAATAAGTCAGCGACTATAAACTTGTTTATGTGATGCGCTTTAGGCGAACACACAGGTGAGCGCAAGTCTGCGCTTTGTTCCTTGCTACCGGAGAAAAGTACCGGACTCTGTGTGCGATCTGAGATGCAACTTCAGCTATCCTCTTGTTTGCCGGCCGCGGTCGTTGGTTTACTGCTATTACCGCAGCACTCCACAAGAACACGATAGTTCTCTCTGTGAATTATCTACAAGATAAATAGAGTTTTAACTTTTATCTTGTAGCCTTTAAGGTACAAAAGGAGAGTGTCCCGCCAACAAAAATAAGTGATACCAGAATAAATGGCCCTATACACAGTGTGAACACTGAAAACGGTGACATAGGAGTTATTCTGAAATATTATCCGTCCCGTAAGAGTATAGTGGGAGTTTTTGATATGTTTAGAAAGATTATTTAATTTGGCATCGAAGAGTATCTAAATACTCCTAATTTAATGCTTTATTATTGAAATAATTACGAAAATATAATGCTACTTGACAGTTATTACTTATAACTTACTAAAAACAGTAATCATGGAAACGTATTCGGTAGCTTACTGGGTTAAATAATTGTTCAACGAAGACTCCATGATAATTTTTCACTAGTTCAAATCCCTCCCGGTTCAAGTTACTATTTTTATATTTATTTTGTACAATTTATTATTAAATAAATTACAAAATTAAAACAAATAATTTTTTGGTACATCAAGTATTTTATTGACCAAATGTAAAAGAAGTGAAATAAATATGTAAATTTAAGCCAAATTAAGTTTAGTTTTATGTTCGTCAATAACGCAACCGGTTTTTTACCTTCCGTCAAAAGAAAGGTATTGTCTTTGGTCAAAAAATTCGATGGTGAGTTTTTAACGAATAAGCACGTTTTAAGATCCCTAGAATACGATTTTACTAATTTTACATTAATGTCTGTATGTGTGTGTGTGTGTGTCCGTGTGTGTGTCTGTGTGTGTGTCCGTGTGTGTTTCTGTGTGTCCGTGTGTGTGTGTGTGTGTGTGTGTGACAAATTTTTCTCCGACGATAACTTCAAAACTACAATTCTAAAAATTATGATTCTTTCGTATTCCTCTTCTTTACAACCATATGAAGAGCTGATTAGTTTTGGTTATAATTGGTCAACCGGAAGTACCCTTATTTGAAGTTTTTAACAGTTTTTCTGGAAAAAACGAAGTTAAATATCATTTTTCGACATTTTATGATCATTAATATGAAAGAAAATCTTATTCTCTATACGATTTGATTATACGTTTTCCTTCATATTCAATAGATATAGAGTTATAGAGAGATTAAGAGAGGTTAACTTTCAAAAACCAGTCAGCTTTGCAAAAATTATGGAAACAGCAGATAATATTCAAAAAATTCTAATTGACAGATGTCAGTGTCAAGTGCAAAATCAAAGTGAAAATGGTGGAAAGTATAGGATCAGAAAGTAATTTAAGTGACAGAGAGTCCCTAGCAAATGTCTTGCAGTTTCAATGCCGGGAGTACAAGAAAGGCCAAAGAGAAGATGGAAGGACTGTGTAGTAGAATATTTGAGACAGGAATAACTGTGTGAAGAAGATGCGTTGGATAGGATTGAGAAAGTGTGAAGTGCAATTTTCGTGTTATAATTTTACTGGATTTATAGAATCTTTTCAAAGGAACTTGCAATATGGAATTTGGAAAAAATAGTGTGTTCGTGTTACAATTTTACAGGATATATAGAATCTTTTCCAAGGAACTTTTGGTATCGGATTTGTACAAAATACATTAAATTGACGGAAGGTTTTGTGCTGGCCACAACAGATTTTGTAAATTTTAAAATGATTCGTCTAGTTCGTTCATGGAATGCAATTTCTCGTAAACTCATCCCTTGATTGTAAAATTTAATTATACTAATTTTTTCTTCTAATGAAAATTCCATTGGATTTACAAAGTTTTCGGAAAGAATGTATTTAATAATACAAAAATAAATATAAAAATAATAAAAATATTAACTTGACCGGGAGGGATTTGAACTTTGAAAAATTATCATGGAGCCTTGATTTAACCAAGTCAGCTACCGAACACGTTTCCATGATTACTGTTTTTAGTAAATTATAAGTAATAACTGTCAATTAGGATTATACTTTTGTAAATATTTCAATAATAAGGCATTAAATTAAGAGCATTTAGATATTCTTCGATGCCAAATTAAATAATCTTTCTGAACATATCAAAAACTCCCAATATACTCTTGCGGGACAGATAATATTTCAAAAAAACTGTTTTCCCATGTTTTAACATGTCTATGTCACGGTTTTCAGTGTTCACACTGTATTTATACGGACGCGCTTTAGATTATACAAATGCTTCGTCACTTTCCGTACAATAGTGGATGAATTTTATTGATGTCGAGTTCAAACGCTTTTAAAAGATTTAAATTTATGCTGAAGGTATGTAAATACCGCGGTTTGAATGATCGACTCTTTAAAGAATTAAAACCGGAAAAGAAAACCAAAAGAGTGAAAAATGTGGGCTCCCAACAGAACTTTGTTTGCATTGTGTAGAAGTTTTCATTTCCTTTTTGGAACTTGTATTTGAAATTGAAAATAAATATTTACTCTCAGAAAATATCTAATGCATTTAAACTGTTCTTAAAAAGTTGCGAGAACGATTGAAGTTTAAAACGTGTCTGTCGTGAGGAATTATTTATATAGGCACGTGCCGATGAAGAGTCGAAATAATGAGGGAAATGCACCATCGATGAACAAATTCGAATTCAAGTGCCCGGCGTCTGTGAAATTTATTCATTCTTCATCGATTTCCACCGCGACCACAGCCTCGTCTGTCTATCCCTCAATGCGTTTGAAGGCAATTTGTATTATGGAATTATTTGGAGCGTTATTAATTTGCCAATTTGGAACAGATGTTGTAATCTTTTTCTTCGTTTGCGCTTAATGTTGAGTAATTAAAGACGTTTAGTCTAATGAGAGTGGTTTAAGGCTTGAAAATTGTATTATTTTAAATTTTAAAAACAGATTACATCCGTCATAAGGCACCGAGGTATATATTTTTAAAATCATCGCATTCATGACAAAAAAAATCTGTTGGGGCCAGCACAAGACCTCTCGCCATTTCCATATTAGGCTATATAAGTATTGTACTGCACTTCGCTTTCGAACCGTCGTTTTATAACAAAATATTACAGAACTTTACTCAAATATTGTTTTTTATTGTATTTAACATGTCTTCTACACACATATAATTCTAATTATATCTATTTTTCATTGTATGAGGAAGTTTCTAAATGTCAGAGATTCTTCCAATTCATTAACCAGATTGGCGATATTTCTGATGGATATATGCATTTTACCACAATTTTGCCTATAATTTCAAATATTTAATTAAAAAAACAATAAGAAAGATTAAACATACTTCCCAGAAAATGTCACTAAAACTGTTGGTTTTTGACACTGACATGTGTCATTTACAAACTATGTTATAAACATTGGAATTTATCAACTGTTTTCCTTAGTGCCTTAGCCTCTGCGATTAGATTACTCTATAAATTATAGTGTATTTATCTCTAAATCTATACAAGATATAATAAAAATTTTAAGTGTATTAGATGGAGAATTTATATATTTAGAAGAATTTTTCTAAGAAACTACTACTTCCGTTGTTCAATTGTTACCAAAACCTTTTCAGCTCTTCCCAGGAATGTCAGATTGAGGAAACTGCAGTTAAATATTTTTTAAGTCTTATAGTTTTTGAGGAATCGTGTCTACAACATCCAGCCATACATACATACACACACACACACACACACACACACACACACACACACACACACACAGACATATTTTTAAAAATGTTATAATCGGATTCTAGGGACCCTAAATCGTGCTTATTCAATAAAATCTGGATATGCGAATTTTAGCATGAATCCAATACCTCTCTTAGCGAGAGGTACAAAAACAATTTGCTTCTATTCGCAGATTTCGATCACCATAGCACCTTACAGTATCTCAAAGCCACTTATGTGCTGTTAATAATGGAGAAATAACTATTAATTTAATTTATAATCTGGCCTAATCTAATGCAACATTTAAACTTAAATTTTAATAATTCCTTAAATTTAAACGGAATACATAAAAAAATATACAATAATGGTTGAGAATGCCAGAACAAACAACAGTTACAGACAAGAATATTTCTGACGATCCGGGAAGTAGGTTTAACATCCTCCAGGACAAATGAGGCAAGATATTAAAAAAAACTGCGTCACATTGAATATAATTGTCCCCTCTCAGTATGGTAAAATCGTTAGTTTATAAGAAAAAATTCTTTCTATAAGATGAAGTGGTCTAACTTTTCTCAAAATTTTGTTAAATTCGTTATAACCTCAATAACTATACTCACTAAACGCAAAATTTATTGTCAGCTGAGTAATAAAAACATAATAACTTAATAACTATTGTACTTGTAAAAGTACAACAATATAACACTTTACACTGTAAAATACAAATAAAAAAGTATTAATTTTTCATTTTTCACAATTCGTCTTTATTGTGTTTTAAATGAGAAACAAAATGATAAATCTTGTGTACGTCTATTATAAACCATCTGTCTTGTTACAAACGCGTCAAATTGAAACCAGAACTTTGAAATAGCTAGTTAAACGTGAAATTACCGAGTTGTAAATGTAGTTTATTAACTGTAACTCTCTGTAATATTCACACATTTGTGTTACTTTGTTCAGTGGCATGAAGAATTGCCGGAACAATTTTAAACTTCATTACAACTTCATACAACTTGTACAGATATTAAATATTAAAATAGTTTCTCCAATTCAATTTTTCCATTTCCTTATCGATTAACTGAATCAATTTCTGCCATAGTAAATAACTGTGCGCCATGTCCACTGATATATTGCCAATGTATTACTGATCGAAATCTAAAACTAGTTTGTATGTAAAATACTCAGCAGAGTGCGTGGTGGAAACACGCTGGCATAAAAAATGAGCAACATCAAAAATGTTTATTACTTTCAGGCAGGCTTAGAGTTTAGAGCATAGTTTCCCAACTCGTGTTTTGAAAAGTTAATTTGAAATACGTTGTGATGCATACAGTAATATAGTAATTGCTCATACGGTAGTTTTGTTCCCAGAAAATCTCGTGAAGTACGAAACCGTATTATACGAGACTAACAGCTTTTTCCAGTGAGAACTTTTATGCACTGGGTGAACAATTTTTATATCTAGACCATATACCTATGGGGTTGTACGATCTCTTTTAGACCAATACCCTTGCCAACACCTCTCGAAACAGTGTGCGTTGCTAGGACAAGTACATAAAATGTAGAGATTTTTGGCGTTTTTACTATCAACTGTATTAATGACTGAAGGCCAAGATATCTACCCTCCTAATAACTTTATTTGACGAATAATAACTATAGATACAATGAGGTCATGCACGACTTTTTTTATAATTTTAATCGATAGAGTAGTGAAAAATAATATACCCGTATTTTTTATTTTTCCTCAAATCAATCTTTAATCTTGAAAAAATTGTAATTGAAAATGGCATTCTTTAAAATGAGGCTGCAAGACCCCCGCTTCGTCCCTTGTCCCATGACGTCGCAGAGTGAAAGGCACGACCATTTTGATTTTCACATTGTCTTAAACGTCAAAGTGACATTTAAAGATAACCTAAAATTTATGAATGTAAACTTGTAAATGGAACGTTGTTTCATGCCAAAATAGAGAATAAAATAATATTCTGCAATATATTTAATGTCTCACATGCGTTTATAACCTTCTACCGTCTAATTCAAAGATTCAAAAGTGAAAGAAACATCTGATGTAACGTAGATAATTTCACGCCAAATGAAAATTATATTTATAAAAATAAATAGAACGATATTATATTAATATATTATAGCATATTCAAATATGTAATCCTCAATTTATAGTTTATATACCTATATTTTTCTTTTAGAAATTATGTGTCCATATAAAATGTCTGTTTGAAATGAGTCTGAACTTGGTTCGTAACGTTGTGACGACAAAACATGGCTGGTTTTTGCAACTTCTTTAAAATATCATAATTTAAAACGATTTCATACAACAAAAAATATAAATAAAAAATAATTTAATCATATTGATCGATGAATTAGACTATCCTTTTTCGATTTAAACAGAAAAAAGGTACAATTATTTTTTTTTCATTACCTCATTGTATCAACGATTGTTACCATAGAAATTATTCGCCAAAAAAAGTTATTAGAAGGTGGATATCTTGGGCCTAAGACATTTCAATTTTTCTATTCGAAACATATTAGTAGTACTGGATTTGCAGACTTCCAGTATTCATCAAAAAAATTCTATTTTGCACAGTAAACTGATACGTTAATACAATTTATACTTTAATTTTTGTTTTTAATAAATTTATATCTATGTATGAAAGTTTGTACATTTTATTGAACACCTGTCTAGAGCTATATGTCGAGAAAAGAAACATTTAATTTCTTCCTTTGTAAAAAAATATTTCAATGTAAACTACTACCAAGACCAAATTTAGAAATAGGAAGAATTGTAGTGTGAATATAAAAAATGACTTTCGTACTGCGATAATATCAAAATTGTAATATGTTATTGCAATTAAATCATTAAACATTTATTTGTCCATATTTTTTAAATACAGGTGAATAGTTATGCACCAATGTTTATTGGGATATTTTTCTTGTTTGGTATCTAGAATTCATATTCTGAAACCATGTACTGTTACTGTTACATGAAACACCTTATACAGAATGATCGAAATTAATTGATTCAGTTGGTAAGATTGATACATAAATTTATTTACTGTTTCTGACACTGTTGAGAGTGACATTTGAAAATTTAAAATTGAGTACACATACATCTTTTTGTGAAAATGTTTTTTGTTTCTAGAGATGCATTCGGGCCGGGTCGGACCGGGTTTGAGGTTAGATCGACTCGGCCCGAAAATAAAAACTGCCGGCCCGATTCGAAGATCGACTCGATAAAAAAATTAGCTGGCCCGGCTCGAAAATTGACCCGAAATCGAGGCAGGCTAAGGCCGGGCTGGTCCTAACCTCGAAATTGAGTGCATCCGGCATTCCTAATTTTGATTTTTATGTAAGGCGAAATGTTTAACTTTTTTCGTGTCAAACTTACAAAAAAAACCTCTACATCCTTATAACGTTCCACATTAGTTAACAGAAGTAATTAAAAAAGACACTTCTAGTGTAAGTTGTTATAAAAATTACAGACCTATCCGTATTTGACACTTTGTTTACCAAAGAAGTTCAAAAATTGAAACAACTTTTTCACAAATCTTACACAAAAAATATCATTCACATAATGATTTTTTATCTAACTTTGTTTGTGCTCAAAAATAAGACAAGAAATCATTATGATAGGAACAAAAATCACTTTTATTTAAGATTACGAATAGTAATAATAACAATAACATCACAATAGCATTATTATGCTTTAGTGAATAACTTTGAATTCTTGAAGTAAAATAACATTCTTATTTGTTAAGATGTGACGTATGACGTTTTCAACTCCACACATTTTCATTAAAATATTAAGGCTGAACTGTATCTATCTCTAACCATCCATGGTTTTGCAAGTGTAAGGGGGGAAGCAAGCATAGTGGGCGGGACCGGCTGGGACGTAAAAACCGCAACGTTTACCCCACTCTAGAAGTGCAACAAAACTGAAGATATTTTGTGCACCATTTCTGTGAATTAGGGGGAATATTACGCTTTGAACTTTGTACCTTACAGAGTTTGCTATCAGTAATACATACTCGCAAATATATGACCACAGAGGTGACAAATGAATACCTACTTTTTCCACTGCACACAACTTACAATTTACAAATGAATTCTATAATACACTTTAATTAATTTCTTTTTATACCAACCGCCTATTTTATAACGGAATTGAATTTATCAATCCATGGTACCGTAACCGAAGCCAAAAATTAATATATTGTAAATAATTTAAAAGATATTTTTTCGACTTATTGTATTAATAACAATTGAAAAAGTAAGAGTGTTAGATCTCAGCTTTTATTACTCTTAATTAATAATTGAAATTTGGCATGTTACTTCAAAATGAATTTTTAAATAAAATAATTTTTTTTTATTTGAAATAGATCAGTTTAATTTTAATATTTGTTACTGTTTACGCGCGTAAATGCATGGTGCGCTGTTACAATAAAAAATGGTAGTTGTTATTATATCTTAACGTTTATCTTATATGTATATTATTATACTCCGTTCGCTGAAACGAGAGAATGTGGAACTAATCCTTGAACAGAAACAAGTCATTCAATTGGCTCAGCTCCAAAATTATCCTCTTTTGACCAATAAAATGACTTGTCTCTGTTCAAGAATTAGTCCCACATTCTCTCGTTTCAGCGAACAGAATATAGTTTTGATTATTTTCAACAATTAGAATTGTATAAAATTCAAAAAACAGTAAAATGAAAGTAAATTTAAATACAAATAATACTGTTCACCTAAATCACTGATCAGATTTTATTTTGAAATTTTATAAATCTTGCTCATTTCATTTGCAGTAGGTGATGTGATAATAATGAAATTGACACAAAATTACAAATAAATGCATAATGTTTAAAATGCCTGAATAATGCAATTAAATTGTTCTTCTTTAAAAAAACCTATTATAAACCAAAACACAATAAATAGTAATATAATCATTACGAAATTGCTTTTTACATCACAATTAAAACAAATTAGTCTCTAACCCAATAGACAAATTTTTCTGACAGTTGAAATATAATGCATTTCTTTGAAATTTTGTAAAACATTAATTACATATCTATTATTTACTATATATTACCTATTAATTATTTAAGCACTTTTAGAAAGAACTCTACTGTAAACAAAGCTAGGTATATATGTAAATTTTGTAAATTATTATTATTATTATTATTATTGTTATTATTATAATTACACATTTTTTGAATATTACATACCCTTATTTTATTTGTTAATACACACTTTTCAATCAGCAACAGACTATTTGCACTTGCACAACAAAATGACATTGTGGCAGAGCATGCAGATAATTTAAATAATTATTTTGGTAAAAATGTATTTAATTTAATGTCTTTCACATAATATTGTTGCACAAAAATTCAAATAAATTATTTATTTTAACCTGACATTCCACTAATAGATACAAATACTTTCTTCAGTATTTGTAAAAACAAAGACGGTTGCACCGTTATTCAAGTATTATTTTTACATTGAAAATGTAATCAAATACATATAAAGCAATACCTATAAACATCACATAATCATACTGGGTGTGTTATACAACTATTGTTACCTGGTATTCAAGATTGAAATAATTCCACTGAAGATAGTATTAATAATAACAATAATAATAATAATAATAAATATATCATCACGGCATATTACCCATTGCTGAGTAATAATAATAATAATTTTAACACACAAATAAATTAAATTAGTATCTAATCCGAGAATCTAATTTATCTGACAGTTCAAACATTTATTTGTAATTTTCCAAACTTGCAAAATAAATTCTGATTAGTGATTTAGGTTTAGAATAATATTATCGACAACCTTTATTTGAAACGTTTTTGTTTAAAATTAACATATAAGAAACTGCAGTAAAAATTAAAAAATGGTATCGCAATGTAACAGATTTCAAGTAGACACCGGTATAGAAAATTATATATTATCTTGTTTCTTGTGTCTGGTCGCGAACCTGGGGGAACCGGGTTCGATCCCGACTGACGCCAAATATTTCCAATTTTAAATGGCACAAAAGTGACCCCTGTGGTGCACTCTCCACGCCAGCTATGAGTGCCCGTGAGGTGACGCCTGGTAAGCGCCCACACGGTAAAATATATCGTCATCATTACCGATGTCTACTTGTGTTGTAGATACTGGCACACCCAGAAATGGGTAATATGCCGTGATGATATATGTATCTATCTATCTATCTATCTTGTTTCATTAAATGAAAAGTTAATTGTGATTTTTATTCACTTAGGTATCAGGATTTTGTTTTCACATTATATATATATATATATAGAAATGGATGCCGTTCCTATAAATAAACAGCATAAAAGTTATAATAATTATAATTTTTATAAAAATAATGAAATTAAGTTACCCTTTCATTTTTTATAAAAATAAAGAGGTAGGTATACTGATTATTATTATGAAAATTTCGTTTGCTTTACAAGTTTGAAAAAAAAAAATACGAGAAAGATTATAATCGAATAAGAAACTGAAAAGACGAAGAGATACGTCAAGGGATTAGTTTAAAGATAATTAACATTGCCAAAACCAAAACCCACCTCACGCTGAGCCATGGGATGGGACAACTACAAGTGCCCGGCACGCTGAGGGGAAAGGGAGATGCATGTTCCTTTGCAATGCATTGCACTACAACCAGCGACATCTGACGGTGAAAAAATCTCCAATTTTCTTTTCCTTCAATGTGCAATACCTAATAAAATAGTTATTTTTTTAAAAATATAAATTGGTTCAGAAAACCGTCCTCTACATTGCAGCGTTAAGATTTTTTATAAAAACATTCTACTATTATTAGAAAAAGGAGAGTGAAATATGGCAATTTTTACTTCTTTATTTATTTAAAATCTCAAAAACGAAGAACAAATTCATAATATTCTCAACGCGGCGCTCGAGCTACGGGTTTATACTTTCGAAAAATACAAAACCGATTTTTCCAACAACGTCTACTTTTTATATTTTTGAGAAAACTTATTCAGTATTTTTCAATACTTTTTCTGCCTGCAGTACACCCTTAAGGAAACTGTGCATTTGATTGAACAATAGGATTTTTCGGGCCGGCCCGAAAAGCTCGAATTTTCGGGCCGAGTCAAAATCAAAAGTCCGACTCGCCTCAATTTTTGAAAATTATTAGCCCGATTCGGTCCGATAAAAAAATCTTCGGCCCGGATCGATGATCGACTCGAAATCGAGGCGAGCTTCGGGCCGGGCCGGGCCGGACCAAAGCTCGAAATCGAGTGCAGTTGTTTCCCTTACCCATGTACATTCATTTCGTACATTACCCAAAAAGCAATAATCGATGCAATGATCAAAAGCATTTCAATCACTCAAAATCCTATTAGCTGTAAAGATGGCATAACATTTTTCTATTTATTGTCAAATGACATGTCAAATAGTATTCCCGCCTTCACCTGTAGACTATGGAATAAAAAGTTCCTAGAATTGTATTGCCAACTGAATCAATTCTATTTGATTACTTGTATTTTTGGACGGTACTGTAAAACTGACTCTCGAATTGAATCTTTTTTTTCACAACGCTTAACGCTTCCAAAGAGGAAAAGGGTTGAGAAACTCTGGTATAGTGGAACGATTAGCATTAGAACATGTGAAGTTTTAAATAAAACTGCACTTCTCGATGAGGATGCAAAATGTCAACGGTGTTTTGCTTATTAAAGCCACATTTTCGATCGTAATTTTCCCGTAACGTGTTATGTTTATGTTATAGGTCTTGTTTACACCGTATATTCGTTTTTGCAGTTCACTATTTTATTATGCAGGTGAATCTAAAGTTTAATAACTCAGTTTGAAGTGGTACTCCGTACATAAGAAAATAACTGGAAGCATTTTCGTTTTATTGACATTTTTAAAGTGTCAGCGTCATAGTTATAAACTAAATATTGCATTATGTAAATTGTTAGTGATGGCAAGAAAAATATTTTGTAACAGTGTGCACTAGTGGTGAAGTTATGTTCGCATACGGGCTGTTCGAAGCCGGCTCCGTGGGGAATTCTTGTACATCGCTTTTCCATTAGGTAAACTTTGGTAAACGAGTCTGATGTGGGTAGTTTTCAGCATCAAATTGCAAACAAGTGACATTAAATGACGAGTCTAGTATTCGGAATGGACGCATGTTTCACTACGGTGAATCATTCAACTTCGACGAATTGGGTCAGTAAACTTCGACCACCGAATTGGGAATAACAGATGCTACAACCGGACACTAAAATGTTTTACTGTATTTTTATATCTGCCCGCCTATGTTATTGAATTTTAAATTCCTGGAATTGGACATCAACTTGCTTTGCAACTTTTTTAGTTTCCGCTTGGCAAAACATGAAATAAACATGACAAATCAAATCTGTAGAACATGTCTGCCTACTAATGCATAATATGTAAGATAAGCGTATTAGCATAAACAATATGTTCAAATAATTGGCTTTTTACACTGGCACTATACCTACGGATAATTGACTATTTACATAAGTATTACCTTGAGAAGAATTTTTCTTTTTTTTTTTTTTTAGTAATACTAATATCAAATTTAACATTAACATCTATTGATTTATTCTACCGTGAGTATTTTTTAACGTGAAACATTGGGTTTGTCACATCCATGGTTACGACTTGACATTTGATTGACACCAATGTATTTGCCCGTTCCATTTAAAATGAAACATAGGGAACGAATTTGACATTTGATAAGATGTCAATAGAGGTTAATTTTGTTTAATAATTATATCTGCATTCTAAATTAAAATTAGTGGTTTTCTAACTCGGCTAAATTTCTTACAATATTTAAATATAATACTTCTGTCAATTTCATTCCCCATGTGTCATTTTAAATGAGACAGACAAATACATTGCTGTCAATCAAATGTCAAATCATAACTTATAGGAAAATTCAACGGTTATCTGTCATATTGACAAGATGTCAGAGGTTAATTTTGTTTAAATAATTATACCTGTTTTCTAAAAATTAAATTTAGATGCACTTCTGTCAGATCCGTTCCCTATGTTTAATTTTAAATGGAACGGGCAAATACATTGCTGTCAATCAAATATCAAGTCGTATGGATATGAGAAAACCTATGTTTCACGTTAAAAAATACTCACGGTATAAGGAATCTTGTCTTATCCTACTCTTCTAAAATGTTCAAGATAGTTCCAATTCATTGATGTGAATGGCGGTATTTCGTAAGGATGTATGTACTATTACTATTAATATACATACCCACCTACAATTTTGAATATTTGATTAATAATTCAATAAGAAATATTAAATGTACTTCCCAGAAAAAGCTTTCAATAATGTCAGTAAAACTGTTGATTTTAGACACTGACATTTATCTGTCAACTACAAACATTTAAATTTCGCAACTGGTTCATTTGGTGTAGTCTAGAGACTATAGTGACTGTATATACATAGTGTGGCCAATAGGGGGATCGATTTTGATTGGTCGGCGCAAATTTGCCTAAATATGGCGGATATTATGCCAAGCTCAAATGTTGTTTACATCAGAAAAGTGAAATTTAAGATATTGTTTGTGAATTGTATCTGAATTTAAAGTAATTATACTATATTTATAATTCCAATAGTGTAAATAATTAAATTATGTGTAGTTGTAACTCAAAAGTGTTTTATTAGGTTAAGTGCGTTAATACAACTCGATATAAAGTTGTTATTAAGACGATTTATATTAATATGTTGTTCTGTACTAAACAACGTACAGTTAATATACATATAGTAGTTATAAGTACAAACGAATATTTCTTTTAGTCTCGTTATATTGAAATAATAATTGTGAAGGTAGGATCATTTTATTTTTCTGTTCTGCGGATATTTCACTGATTTACTATTAAAATTTAGTATAAAAAAGTAAAAGAAACAGATAATTTTCTGGCATTGTTATCTTGCAAATTAAAACTGTAAAATTGCTGATTACAACAAAGGATTTTGATCATAACCTAATAATACTGATTACAAGAATGAATCTAACACAGGAAATTTCATCAATATTTTAAAACTAGCATTTTTCGAAAAATCAAAAGTATATTTTAAATTTTAATGCGTGCGTTAATTTACAAATTAAATATTATAGGAGGCGTATGTACATATTTATTATTTGTATGTAAATATTTGTATAATTAGAAATGAATTATAATACCTTTATTTGTAATTCAGTGATGTATTTTGAAATAATACTGCGTTTGCAATTTATATGATATTTCATTAATTGTTTTTCGAATTTTGTTTAGTTATCACATCATATGAATTCAAATTTCCCGCGCATTTTGCCTAAATATGGCGGCGGTTGGCCACTCTCACTATAGTCTAGACTGTACGATTTATTGCAGCAGATTATTCTATATATTATATTTTCTTTACATCTAAATCTATAGAAGATATAATAAAAATTATGTGTATTAGAAGGAGAATTTCATGTTCTGCAATATTTGTAATAACAAAATTTTTCAAAAAATAATATTAAGGAAATTTTTTTAAACAAACTACTATTTTCGGTTGTCCAATTATTGTAATCAAAACCTTTTCAGCTCTTCCCATTAATGTTAGATTGAGGAATACGTAGTTAAACAGGTCTTAAGTTTTATAGTTTTTAAGGAATCGTCCTTGCAACATCTAGACCCCCACCACAAACACACACATACAAGCACGCACGCACACACACACACACACACACACACACACACACACACACACACACACACACACACGCATGCACGAACGCGCGCGCGCGCACACACACACCATATTTTTGAAAGTCGCATTTTTAAAAAATTATAAAATTACCTTAATAGAGAAAAATGTATAAAAAAAACATGTTTCGTAAGGCCTGTTATCGCACCAGTTTTTTTTTTTTTTTTTTTGTAAAAATTGGACTCGTTTTGTTTTTAATATACTATTATTTATGTTCTAAACACAAAGGACTTATGGTAATATAGAATACAATTACTTGTTAATTTCAAGTAATAAAATGTTATATGCTATTAAAATCCCTCTATAAAGTTAATGTATGCATTTGCAAAAAGAATGTTCATACATACTGCTCATGTAGAATTAGCTTCATCCATAAAAGAAAAGTTCATGTAACTAGTAACTTTTCTAATTTACAAATATTTGCATTATAATGTTTTGTTCTTCCTGTATAATTTACTACAGCTGTAAATTAATACCAAATTTAAAAGTGTAAAAATACCTTAATTACAAATTAGCATAATATACCAAATAAAGCGTTTTATATCTGCAACTAAACTAGGCAATATTATCTATTCTCTGCATCAAAACAATGCAAATTGTCAATTGTGCAAGGTATTAAAGTAATCAAGCAAGCTTCATTGTAATAATCACCAATATGTCACTGTTGTAATCAATACAGATTGTTGCAATCAACAATGAACGTAATTAGTGTTCCATGTAGTTTATTGTTATCACCAGAGTGAAGCATTATCATTCTGTAAGTTGACCATGTGGCATTGTGAAGAAAACATTTAAAAATCGTGAGCATAACAGAAATTCTTGAATAGCAGTCTCGGTCCCGGTATTCCCTTCGGCAACAGATATATCTCTTAGAAATTAGCATAGAATAACATTACAATAAAACAAAACAATCTGGAAGCAATTAAACGCTACAGCAAGCGTAGACATCTTCCGACTACATGTGCATCATTCACACAGAAGCACATAGCAATAGCTCCAGGTGTAACGACAGAAAACAACCATGACCAAATTGGGACTTTGCAGTCGACGATTTGCAATAAGACTATTTACAAAAAAATATACGAAATCAATATTTAATCAAAGTTTTCTTTTTACGAGCCCTGCGCCAAAAGAATTCGCCTACATCCCTTCTCTTCACAAGGTAGCTACACATTTATTAATTACGATAGCGCATTTTATGTAAGCAATTAATTAACTCTAAAACATAAAAGTAATTTTAGGAATAATAATTGAAGAAGTGTAAACAATATCCTTTTATATGAAAAGTTATAATAAATAGATGTGGGCGAATTCTTTTGGCGCAGGGCTCGTATACTATAAAGGATGAGGAATTAAATAATTTGGAAACGCTTAGGTACATACGTCATACCTGTACCTGTACATATACCGGTGTCTACAAAAAATGGGACCCCCAAATTTATTAGTAAATTTCTATTATTTATCAAGATTAGATAATTCGCCGATTATTTTTGAAAATTACAGTAATTTTTCATAGTGTCTTATAATAATAATAGCAGTTTATTCATCGACATGTGAGGTACATGTATTGAATACGTCAAACAATATTAATAAATTTAAATATTACATACTTAGGTGTACAGAATTAGTAATTAATAGGAAATGTTTTCATCATTGAGCCCGATCAGTATTATCTGTAAGAAATTCATTTAAAGTGTAGTAGCTTTTCTCTATAAGATAATTTTTAAGAAGTTTTTTAAATTTGATTTTATTGCATTCTACCTTTATCATGGTGGGCAGTTTATTAAAAACCCTTAACCCTTGAACATCCGGTAAAGAATTTAGAGAATTATGTTATTGTCTTATTTCTAAACTCTACAAACAAATGACATCAATACTTTTCAAACTTTATTTGTTTTTCTTGTATTGTTCGTAACACTATTAATTATTTCGCTTGACATTAAAACAACAAAATATTTCAGAAAATATATCTTGCTATGTAACACAAGAACCACAAAATAACTATATTAAAAAAATCTGTTGTGGCCAGCACAAAACCTTCCGTCAATTCGATGTATTTTGTACAAATCCCATACCAAAAGTTCCTTGAAAAAGATTCTATATATCCTGTAAAATTGTAACACGAACACACTATATTTTACAAATGCCATACCGAAAGTACTTTTGGAAAGATTCTAAAATCCAATAAAATTATAACACGAATATGTACCTATATTGTGTAATTTGCACTTGCTTCTTACTCTTCTCTTCTACTCATTCCTGTCCAACGCATCTTCTTGACACAGTTCTTCCTCTCTAAAATCTTCTGCTATACAGTCCTTCCATCTTCTGTTTGGCCTTTCTCGTACTCCCGGCATTACAAATTCCTATCTTGAGGCGAAGCCGCAACTGCAAGCCACTTGCGAGGGATACTATGTCACTTATATCACTTTCAGATCATATACTTTCCACTTTGATTTTGTACTTGACACTGACATCTGCCAATTAGAATATATCTGCTATTTTCATAATTTTAGCAAAGCTGACTAATTTTTGAAAATTAATATCTCTTAATCTCTCTATAACTCTATCTATTGAATATTAAAGAAAAGGTACAATCAAATCGTATAGAGAATAAGATATTCTTTCATTTTGATAATCACAAAATATTGAAAAATGATATTTAAC
The DNA here is from genome assembly GCA_943142095.1 of Ophonus ardosiacus. Taxonomy (NCBI): domain Eukaryota; kingdom Metazoa; phylum Arthropoda; class Insecta; order Coleoptera; family Carabidae; genus Ophonus; species Ophonus ardosiacus. The sequence continues at coordinate 42,616,713 of OW964829.1, read as the reverse complement.
TGCGTTTTTTCAAAAAAAAAAAACTGTTAAGAACTTCAAATAAGGGTACTTCCGGTTGATCAATTATAACCAAAATCTAATGAGCTCTTCGTATGGTTGTAAGGAAAAGGAATACGAAAGAATTATAATTTTTTAGAATTGTAGTTTTGGAGTTATCGTCGGAGAAAAATTTGTCACATACACACACACACACTCTCTCACACACACACTCTCTCACACACACACACACTCACACATATACAGACATCATCGTAAAACCAGTAAAATCGTACTGTAGGGACCTTAAAACGTGCTTATTCATTTAAAACTCACCATCGAATTTTTTGACCAAAAACAATACCTTCCGTACCTATAGGTGACGGAAGGTAAAAATACTGATAATTACGTTAGTTATTATTTGTATTATACATGCCCTAAATAAAATAAAATTTTAGCGACTAGGGCTCGTAAGAAGAATAACATTTACCTTAATATTGATATCTCGAATAATGAATTGCTACGCTTGTACTAATTTTCTAAGCTTTCATATCGACGTCGTACGCATTCATTAATTTTTCTGTACAAAATTATTCATAACTTGGTTGATGACTCCTATCCATGATACCCTTCAATGTTCCTCTAATTTCACATAAATTATATAAAGTTGAATAATACAAAATCAAAGAAAAGAGGATATTTATTTGATGGATTATTTTATTGGGAAATACTTAGAAAAGTAATGTTGTAATATCACAACTCAGTCAGTCAAACATTTCCAACTTTCCTACATTTTCCAAATATAACCGCTGTGATTGCGTGGATAAAGTTCGTGAGAAACGTCTGTCTTTCGGTCTTTCCTCGACTATCCGCATTCACGCTTGTCACTTTGTGAATAGTAACTTAAGTATCTGGGAATCTGGGCTCTACGTTCAATAAGTTTGGTTTCACCGTCTCTTCGGAGTAGGAGAGTACATCCATAATTGAAGTATTCAAGTTCACAAAGATTTAAGCGCTATTTTTAAGATTTAAAATCAGTGGTTCATTGGATCCAACAATATTAGTTACTAGACTACTATTTGGAAATTATTGTGCGTGGAAGTTGGAAAAGATAAATCAAGGGTGCTGATATTTAGAAAAAATTGTAATAAAAATAAAACAATAGTTGATATTGTAATTAAAAGGAAAAATAGTAGTCTGTCAAAAACATTTAAAACTGTAACAATGATTGTAGTAGTGAATAAACAAAATAATGTAATGTAAATATTGATTTTCCACCGAACCGAAGTGCCGTTCGAACGTGTTATGCTCCAAAATCTAATTTTTCACTTTAAATATTTTTTTTTTAGTAATGTAAAGTATTGTACTAAATTATATTTATTTTGCATGGAATACTTAGTGCATAACACAATGGAAATCCTTTGTATTCTTTTCAGTCAGTGTAGTTTAGTGCGTCATACTAGTGATCCGCAATTAGTGAATTTTGTGTAAGTATTATGCTGAAGCAATCAGAATAGTCTTCCTCCTCTCATCGGACCACCGGTCTGCATTGAGACCGACCTATCGCTCCAGTACTCCTGTGTTCAGTAGCTATATCTTTCCTAATGACTTCATATTGCATGCTAATGTTTGCCTTCAAAAAAAGACAACCTATTGAACACATTTTGTGACAACAGATTTGGAAAATATATTGTTTTCTAATATTATTCTTTTTCAATATAAATAAATAAAATAAATATATCATCACGGCATATTACCCATTTCTGGGTGTGCCAGTATCTACAACATATGTAGATATCGGTAATGATGACGATATATTTTACCGTGTGGGCGCTTACCAGGCGTCATCTAACGGGCACTCATAGCTGGTGTGGAGAGAGCACCACAGCGGTCACTTTTGTGCCATTTAAAATTGGAAATGTTTGGCGTCCCGTGGTCGCGAACCTGGGGGAACCGGGTTCGGGTTCTTTTTCAATATACTTATTTTAAATGTTAATAAAAAGAATTCACAATTTTCTTATTGAAATGCTGAGCATACTTTACTTGAAATTTTTAAGACTAATACTTTTCAACAATTTACGTTAACATATAAACAATTATAGATAATTTATTTTCTACATTTTTCTTGCAACCTTTGATTCTACATTTCAATTTTCCTTCACAATATTCTCTTTCTTCACTTTAAATCCAAGAGCAATTTTCTAAAAATAAGTGAATAATGTTGGTAAAATTTGTGAAAAATTCAAAACTTCCACCGGGATTCGAACCTAAATGTCCGTCTTTTTGTTACATGTTGTCTTGTAAGGAGCAATTTTATTCTCTCCATCATTCACTTGGTCGTATCTCCAGGTGTATTACTTCCGTGTGGTATTCCAGCAGTTACAACGGGATGAACCTATCCATATTCAGCTTGTGAATATTAAACAGTACTCCACTGGGATTACAAGGGTCTAGATAGTTTCTCACATCGGATTTTAGCCCCAGCTTCAGCTCCAGAGAAATGCTACCATAGGACTTTAAACTTTACTAATGAAATTTTGTGGCAAAAATTTTGAGGGCTAATCAAATTAAGAATCGATTTATTGGTGATTAAAGTTTGCTAGGAAATTAAATTTTGTATTGGAATGCTTTTACAATCTTGCGAATTAGTGAGTAAAATTTTATTGTTTTAATTTAACGTAGGACATAAACTGAAGAACATATAAAAGTTTATTCTCTGTGTACAATTCAATAACTATCATTTTCTTATATAACTTTTAAATGTTGCACATGGAAGCTATCGTTTCGTATCGTGCTAAATTGAATGACATCTTGTCAACCAGCTATTTCTATTTACTATTTTCATTATTTTAAAACAAGATACTTCGTTACAGAAAACATATGTTTACAGATGTTAAGCTTGTGCTACGCTGGACACTATATTAAATAAGAAACAAAACACATGATGCATAGATACTAATTTGAATCGTATTGGGATATGTAACTAAGAATGCGAACCTGGTGGCGAAATTTGGAACTAAAACAAGTGAGCAATTTATTTTGTTCGTATGCTTTCTACATAGGCGCGTACAGTTTATTTAGTGGAAAATAGAAAATAGAACTAATATTAACAATTAATAAAACTGCTATTATCTAATATTTATTGTAAAACTGATCCTAAGAAAAATCAAACTGTAAATATAACCTAAAAACTACTAACTAAAGTATTTAAACTGAAGAAGAATAATTAATATATTGCTACAACTAATAAAACAGGAAACAAGGAAAAATACTCTACCTAAATTATAATAATCACTGAAAGAAAAGTCAAAATACAAGAAGAATCAAAGAAGAACTAGTGACAGCAATGATACACTTATGGAAGTTAAAAAACGTGCCCCCTTGTCGAAGGTTTATTTGACGATGGTGCACAACGCCATCTCTACGTAGTGAAATATCCCAATAGCAAGTATACAAGGTACAATAGATATATTAAAATAGGGTCTTTTGCGCATGGTCTGTTGTTGATTTAATATGCCACAAATTTACTTGTTTGGCGTTTATGATTTATTGATACATATACAACTTCCTTTTAATTCAAATTCAATACCTAATATAAATAGGAATATATCCTGCCATCTTCAATAGTTTCCTTTCTGAGATATAAAGCAGCGAAAAATGAGTTTTTACGGGCTTTACCTCAGCTATCTCTAGAAAAGAGTTACGACTTTGGTTAAATGTTAAATGAGAAACTTTATTTATGTTTGAGAGGTCATCTTAGATGTGCTTTTGTTTTTCAAATATATAAAATAATAAAAAATCAATTAATAGTACCAAATAAAATGTTGTGGCCACCTTGACCAATTTTTAATTTTCAAATAAATTTTTAACTATTAAAATATGAGAAATATGTTTCTTATAAAATTTTATTGTATTTTTAGTCTATTTACTGGAATAGACAAAATTTTGTTAGTTTTTCTTCGATTCTCTAACTTGGAAACAGTTGAAGATCGGACCTATGTTTTTTACTCATTTTGGTCAGTACTATATGCCCTTAAAGTTTGTATCTCAAGTTGTGACACACGCAGTATCTGTATATAGTCATTATCGAAATTTGTAAAGAAAGCACACTAATTATCAAAGTAAACAGTGATTTTAAATTTTCCTGATTGGAAATAAAATATATAAAATTATAGAATTCCATTTTTTTGTCATATTACCTCATCTGAAATATAAAATTTTCTTCTAAACTTCTAAAAGAACTTGAACCAAATCACTATTTTGTAAATTTTACACAATTTCTTTCTTTGAAGTTGAAGTCATTTATAAATATGGGTTTTCGAATTAATCTTTTCTCTGAATAAATGGTACATATGAACCTTCTAATGAACACTAAAATACGCCTAACGCAAAAGTAGCACGTTGTTCAATTTCAGTTCAGTCTATCTAGCTTTCCCTTGAAATGTATTCCGAGTTACTGTTGTTACTAGTTACAATTATCATTGCAGGTTGCAAATGCAACAAAAAATAATGAACGCTTTACATACATTTACATTCTGAATATTTAAAATGCTGGGCTGTCTAGTTGTAACATGAAAACTTATACATTTCTCTTAGTTTTTCGCCAGATTTTTTTTCTTTGCTTGAATTTTAATTTTCATATATGAACAATTATGATCCGGTTTTTGTGAAGCGTAATGTTTATTTTAATTTAGTCTGGAAAATATAATGAACACACCGGACCGACTGCAACTGCAGTTTGTACAAGTTGAAGTTTATAATATAGCTTGCATTGTTGTATGTACTTATTTTGTTGGAAGACAATGCGAATGGTTCTCATTCATTGAATATTTTATATGACAGCTCATCAAAAATAAAAGAAACACAACACATGTATTCTTTAATATTCATATGGTATATTTAACAAAAAATGGTAATTTATAAACACTAACGACAAATTCTAAATCTAATTATATATCATTACGACTTATTACCCATTTCTGGGTGTGCCAATCTGCTTTTATTCGCAGATTTCGATAATCACCCCAATTCTGTAACGAAGTTGTTAAGTAGCAACCTTGCTAAAAAATATAACCAATAGAAAGAAATGTAAAGACTGTCATTTTCATGTTTTATTCAGTGTTCGCTATTATTATTGGTTAGTTGCTATAGCAATGTTGCTAAGTTTTAACAACTTTCTTATAGAATTGGGGCGAATGACTCCATTACTGTTGAAGAAAAATAGCATCGTGATTTTCTTTTTCAATTAACATTCTCTCGTCGCTAATCTCGGGAACCGGATTCGATCCGGACCGACGCCAAATATTTCGAATTTTAAATGGCACAAAAGTGACCCCTGTGGTGCACTTTCCACGCCAGCAATGAGTGCCCGTGAGGTGACGCCTGGTAAACGCCCGCACGTTACAAATATGTCATCACCATTACCGATATCTGTGATAAAGCAGATTGGTACACCCAGAAATGGGTATATATATACAGGGTGTCACAAATTATGAGGGCATATAACACTGACCAAAATGAGTAAAAAAGTTTAATCAACATTGGTTTTATCTTCAACTGTTTTTGAGAAAGGTCATTTTGTATTAGAATCGAAGAAAAACTGACCAAGATAGTGGTTGAACAAAATTTTGTCTATGCTAGTAAATAGACTAAAAAAACAATAACATTTTATATGAAACATTTTTTTCACTTTCTAATAGTTACGTTATTTGAAGTTATTTGAAAACTAAGTATTAGTCAAGGGCGCCACAACTTTTGTCTCAGTACAATGGGGGATTCCACCATTTTTTTTTTTTATATAATTTTATCTGTAAATATTAGGAAAACTAAGACTATTGATGAAAATCCGGTGAAAAAATTCCCATTAATAAGCGAGTTATGGTCTCCCGAATTTTGAAAAGATTGACGTGACGTCACATTTATGTGTTTTTATATCAAACTGTTTTCATCATGGACCTAAATGTCATTGAAATATATGCTATTTTAAGTTATATTTACATAAAAATAAATGAATATTATGACACTGTATAAGTCTACATACTTTATAATTACAGGTGTATTTAAATTATTAAGTTTAATGCAAGAAATTTATGTTAAAATAAAAACTGTTTGGAAACTGCAGTAGAGGAATGTTAGCCCCTCCTTTCGAATTTGAATTTCTTAACTTCCATTGGTAGTAATCCCCACCTCCTAACACGCTATTTGTAATGCATGTATAGGCGGTCTCTCGGTCGCCAATTAAAATATTTTCATATTAGTGTCGAAGCGCTATAACAAAAAACCCTTTCCTTCCGAAATATCTCAATTATACCATTTCATTTTTTTTTATTAATATTCGTTATTCAGCATATACATTCGTATTTTTTTACTATTTTCCTTTAATTCGATTGAGCTGGAATCCCCCATTATTTCATTTTTTTTGAAAAACAAAAACACATGTAAAAGGTGAACAACACTACACGTTTTAAAACTATAGTTTGAGACTCCTAAAATTTAGAGTAAAATTCATATTGGAATATCACTTTTTCGTGGGATTCTATCACTACATTTTACTTCGTGTTCCTCTCTATGGTTTGTCTAATTTTTAAGATTTTTTCCAATCCAATGGTATTACTTTTGTGCGATTTGAAAGTTGAAAAAACTGTTCAATTTTTGATCTCCGTAGAATTAGAACATAGAACCGTAAATATTCACTTCATGCACTTCGTTATATTTTTATAGCGTAGGTATTCTTAAAAGTTGTGATTCTAATGAAATGAAGGTTTATAAAAATAATATATTTTCCATCATACATACATATTAGATATACAGGATAATTCGATTTAAGTTTGATGTTTGCAGCATTATATATCAAGCAGCTCTCAATAAGAACGTGATTTCAAAGTGTCAAATAATAGTTTGCAACTACACATTTACGAAATGGATCATGTACGGCGAAGAATTTACACAGATTGCGTTTTAGAGTATAAGGAAGTTGGTGATGATTTTGACAATAATGTGTGTGTGACGATTTTTCCTTAAAATATATTAATGATCCAAAACTTCGCAAAGTTGGTATTTAATACTCTTATATAATTTGAAACAACATATTAGATTTTGACTATATATGATAAACCGGATGTAGTACTTAATTTGAAGCTCTAACATATTTTTCAGGAAAAACATAATAAAATATAATCCAAAATTTCGTATTACAAACTTTTCTATTTATTGGAACAACAAAGTAGATTTTGTTTACAAACGATCAATCGGAAGTGAAACTTTACTTAAAGCTAATTGCTATTTTAAACATGGAATTGGCGGGAGGTCATGTGCTGGCCACATCAAATTTTTTTTTAAAAAACCAAGAAATTTGTGTCCCTTTTAATTTATTTGTAAAACAAAGTAGACTCTTTCGTCGTATTTAAATGATGTCTATTAAATTGAACAAATCTTTAACATGTTTGGGGTTCCACAGCTTAATTACCACTGATTTATTTAATCCCGTAAAAAACCTCTTGCAGCAATTGATAAACCCTTTACATGACAGAGCGAGGCAGAGTGATTATCACCATCACCCTATAGGTGACTCATTGGCTCTGTAACTGATTTATATTTTGAATCTCTTTCCTCTTGGCATTCTCTCCCATCAGCGGTGCGTTGTGTGGCATTCGCTAATGACGCACCCCGCCTTCTCCATGTATCGCCAGCTCTATAAGTGACGGATGACTCCCGATAGAGAATCGGCGGGTTGATTGTTAACATAGAAACGGCATTAGGCAAATTTCAATTCGGGTTTTAATCATCGATTTTATAATTAATGTGTATCCGGTGACAATTTTGACGTTCGTATCCCGTTGGTAGTTTTTGTTCTTGTTGGCTTTTATGTGGATTATGTCATTCGGGGTGACAGAGAATTAATATTGATATATCAAACCATTTTTCAATTAGTCCACTGAAGGATCATATTACAACTAACTGACAGATTCTCGATAATATTAACACTTTTTTGTAAAATAGAAATAATGTACACTGTTTTTTATGTTAATGATAAAGAACATAATATAAGTGATGTTCCTTTATGTTAATAATTGTAATATAAATTACAGATAATATAATTTTCAATTTATTAACAACTTCAGTAAAATATTGTTTTCTAGGTTGTCGTCGGTGAGGATACCTCTCTCCAAGTTGAAGTGCTCTAACAGAATTTCTTTGACATTCATCAAATATTAAAATCATGTCAACCATTTCTTCATTTGCGTAATTTAATTGAGCCATAATTAGCACAATAAAGAATGTAGGTAAATACTTTTGTTTTAAGATAATAAAATCGTTTATCAAACACTGACTCATAATATACTTGTGAGAGAATATTTAGGAAGTCATGGAGGAATTATTACTGATTTTTGCGCTTTTTACCTTCCGTCACCTTTAGGTAAGGAAGGTATTGTCTTTGGTCAAAAAATTAGGTGGTGAGTTTTTAATGAATAAGCACGTTTTAGGGTCCCTACAATACAAATTTACTATTTTTAAGATGATGTCTGTATGTATGTGTGTGTGTGTGTGTGTGTGTGTGTGTGTGTGTGTGTGTGTGTGTGTGGTGTGTGTGTGTGGTGTGTGTGTGGTGTGTGTGTGTGTGTGGTGTGTGTGTGTGTGGTGTGTGTGTGGTGTGTGTGTGTGTGGTGTGTGTGTGTGTGGTGTGTGTGTGTGTGGTGTGTGTGTGTGTGGTGTGTGTGTGTGTGTGGTGTGTGTGTGTGTGGTGTGTGTGTGTGTGGTGTGTGTGTGTGTGGTGTGTGTGTGGTGTGTGTGTATGTGTGTCCGTGTGTGACAAATTTTTCTCCGACGGTAACTCCAATACTATAATTCTAAAAATTATAATTGTTTCGTATTCCTCTTCTGTACATCCATATGAAGAGTTGGTTAGATTTTGGTTATAATTGATCCACCGGAAGTACCCTTATTTCAAGTTTTTAACAGTTTTTTTTTTTTTAAAAAACGCAGTTAAATATTATTTTTTGACATTTTGTTATTATATTTATTAAAGAAAATACTCTTCTCTATATGGTTTGATTATTCATTTTCCTTCATATTCAATAGATGTAGAGTTAAAGCATTATAAAGACATTAATTTTCAAAAATTAGTCAGGTTTGCTATTTATCATGGAAACAGCTGATACATTCAAAATTCTAATTGACAGATGTGTATTGCAAGTGCAAAACCAAATATGGAAAGTATGGTATGAAAAATTAGTATTTCATAGTGGTCCTCTTAAGTTACATGCAGGCTAAAAAGAAGATGTATCGCAAAAGAATTGAGAAAGGAAGGACTGTGTGAAGAAGGTGCGTTGGACAGGAATGAGTGGAAGAGAAGAGGAAACAGCGACCCCTAATAAAATAGGGGAAAGCTGAAGCAGAAAGAAATGTGTCAAGTGCATTTTACGTAGTGTTTGTTTATGTCATAATTTTATTGGATTTATAAAACCTTTTCAAATGAACTTTTGGTATGGAATTTAAAAAAAAAATAGTAAGTGTTCGTGTTCGATTTTACATGATATTATATAGAAACTGTTCCACGGTACTTTTGGTATGGGATTTGTACAAAATACATCGAATTGACGGAAGGTCTTGTGCTGGCCACACCAGATTTTTTTTAATATAAATAAAAAGCAAGTTTACAAAATTATCTTATTATTGAAATAATTTAACATTATACAAAAAAAAGGAAATGGCGAGAGGTATTGTGCGGGCCACAACAGATTTTTTTATGAAAGAATATTTTAACCAACCATTAGGTATATAATGTAATCTATTAGTGAAACTAATTTTCTATAATTAATTTACTGTATGTAAGTAAACGACGCAAAAAAGTGAATATATTATTGAAAACTTTATGCAACATTGAAGCAGATAAAAATAGAATTAAGATTAAACGTTAAGATGAAGCAAACATATAATTAATAGTCATTAAATCTTATTTATTATGAAGAACAGTACAGCAATGTTGTGTTGAGGATGAATAGCAGATAAAAAGTTCATTATCGGTTATTATAATTTTTTATAGTAAAACAAACAATGTGAAAATAGCTATCAATCAACGGACGCACACAGCATACATGATTTTACGATTCAATAATAATAATTTCAAATACTCTACACCGTTATGGTTGAAAAACTGGCCACTGCTTTTTAATATTTCATGTATGGAATATGAAGAGACAGCAGTTCGACTTGAACGAGAAAAAAACTACAGACGCAAAACAAAACAAAACTAGTATGAAAAACAAAAACTACCTCAACAAACTGTAATCATTGTGTACAGCCCTAACAGCTACGCATCAATAATTCATTTATTTCTCTTGTTATTATACTTAAGAGCGATATTCTTTTTAACCATTCAATTCATTTTATTTCATATCGAAAACCGGGCCTGCCTCTCTTGATCCGAGATCCGCTTACTGATATCATGAAACTTTTTCTCTTCGTATTGCATTTCAATTATTAAAACTGATCACACAGTAATTGATAAAATACAGTGGCGTACGTGAACATTTCACATGCTCCAGGGTTTTAAACAAATTTATAAGAACTATAATATTTATGAAATAAGACGAAGTACTCCTACAATATTTACAAGTTTCTGTTGCAACTACTGCAACAAATAAATTACAAATAGAGTAAAGGAATATACGTTTAATAATTTAAAGCAAAGAATGGAACATTTTTGTTTGCTATGTATACTTTGTTGATATCATGAAATAGTTATATATCACAAAGTTTCTATCCTGAACGACGCCAAAATTATTTCGAATTTAAATCGCGCAAAAGTGATCCTTGTGGTACCTTCTCTACGCCAGCAATAAGTGCTCGTGAGGTGACATCTGGTAAACGCCCACATGGTACGAATATGTCATCATCATTACCGATATCTATATACTCGTATATATATATGCCGTGATGATATATTTATATTTATTTATAAAGATTTGTTTACCTTTCTACCTTCAATCACCTTTAAGGAAGGTATGATTGTTTCGCCCAAAAAATTCGATGGTGAGTTTTTAATGAATAAGCACGTTTTAGGGTCCCAATAATTTTAATAACGATCATGTCTACATACAGTGAGTATTTTTTAACGTGAAACATAGGATTTGTTATATCCATGGTTACGACTTGTCATTTGATTGACAGCAATGCATTTGTGTGTCCCATTTAAAATGAAACATAGGGAACGAATTTGACATTTGACAAGACGTCAATAGAGGTTAATTTTGTTTGAATAATTATACCTGTTTTCTAAATTAAATTTAGTTTTACAAAAAAATATTGTGTGCCCCTCATGCCCGAGTGATTTTCTGACGGCCAAATACCTTACAATATTTAAATATAATACTTCTATTAAATTCATTCCCTATGTTTCATTTTAAATTTTCAAATGTGAAGTAGTAATTTATAGGAAAACTCAACGTTTATCTGTCATATTGACAAGATGTCATTAGAGGTTCATTTTGTTTAAATAATTATACGTTTCCTAAAAATTAAATTTAGATGTAAAAAAGATATTTTGTGCATCTTGTGCCCGAAATATGTTTAGTGCTCTCGAGTGGTTTTCTGACTTGTTTAAATTTAAATATATAATACTTCTGTCAAATTCGTTCCCTACGTTTCATTTTAAATGGGACACGCAAATACATTGCTGTCAATCAAATATCGAGTCGTAACCATGAATATGACAAACCCAATGTTTCACGTTAATAAATACTCACGGTATATATGTGTGTGTGTCCGACAACAACTCCAACACTACAATTCTAAAAATTATAATTCTTTCATATTTCTCTTCTTTACGTCCATATGAAGAACTGATTAAATTTTTGTAATAATTAAACAACCGGAAGTACCTTTATTTGAATTTATTAACAGCTTTATTGAAAAAACGCAGTTAAATATAAATTTTTAACATATTTTGTAATTATAAATATGAAAGAACATTTTGATTACATATTTTCTTTGATATAAAGTTAAAGAATTTTAAAGTGATTAACTTCTATAAATCAGATAGCTAACCATGAAAACTAGTGATATATTTAAATATTCTAATTGACAGATGTCAGTGTCAAGTACAATTTACATAGTATATGTTCGTGTTATGTTAAACTTTTTTGAATAATAGAATTTGGTATGGAATTTGTGTAAAATATCATCAGATTTTTTCTTTTATTTTCATTGAATTTTCCAAGAGTGATAATCCACTCAAACCTTCCGTGGAGAGAACACAACAGGATTTACTTTTCAGTGAATTAAAATTTGGAAATATATTTCAAGTTTTATAAATTTGAATCTAGTTGAAATTTGGAATAGAACTCAGGATATATAATATATTTTAGCTGCACTAAGTGCAAAACTAAATATATAAATGAAAAACGCTATTAGAGGTAACGTGAATTTAATTATTAATTTAGTCATGACAGAAATAAGAAGAATTCGAATTCAGATAAACAAAATACTGTAAATATTTTAAAAGATTTTTAAATAGTTTGCTTTTGTCTGAATAAAATCAAATTTGAAACACTCAGGAACTGCGAAATTCAGTACCAAACTAAACTATGCACATGCACATACCTAATGTAAATGTTCAATTTTACCACATTCTTTGCAACGTAAATCTAAAATATTTATATTTTGATAAATAATCAACCAACATGATTGACATTATAAAATGACAAGTACTTGTGTAAAAGTATTTTATACAGATTGTTTTGAAATTTATATATTCGTAAAAATAAATAACGGAATTTTTTCAAGACTTGAGTGACACTTGACAACTAAATCTGCGAGCTTTAGCGAACGATAAACGATTTTTCAAATTGAAATTCATGTAATATTAGTAGTGAGATAATCGAATAGATGTCACTATTGTATGTAAAAATGGCTGACATTGTTTCTCGACGGCTTCATTAAAATAAAATCTCGATACTGACGCCCTTATCGGCCGAGAGACAACAATGGCGGGTTATTATTTCGCATGTTTAGTTCATTTTACGCTGGTAATGAACAAACTACAAATAAATGAACCGATAGAAGATAAACATGGAATAAACGATCAAACAAATGTTGAACACGCAGACATGTATATGTTTGCAATGCATACTCTGATTGTGAAACACAAGTCAATTAATGACAACGGGAAAATTTCAATTTTGGTTTCGCATTTTGGGGTAATCATATTGCGTTTACAAATGACGTTCAGCTTTTGATGGACGTTTTTGCAAGATACACCCCACAAAAAATTCAACTGTGATTTATTTTTTGACACATGGCAAGAGTTTCAAACTAATGTAATTAGTACAACTTTTCATTTTTCCATGTACACACAACAAAAACAAATGCAGTAATTCAGTAACCAGATTTTATCTGAAATGACGCTGTTTTCGTTTTAGATATTCCGAAAACGGACATTTCGCGAATTTACTCTTCATACTTTGACCAGCTAAACCGGCTATACCCAAATCATTCAAGCAGCCAATGCACGTCATCACATAGTGTAAAAACCTTAATGCATTAAAATCACTAATAGTGAAAAATGAAATAAAATTTCAATCATTTTTAACCGTCAAAAAGTGTATAGCCTTATATAATTATTATTAAGATGAATAGTACAGTTCATTACTTATCGTATATGACATGAATAATATATAAATAATGTACATCAACGTCATATTATTCGTTTAATTGCTATAGTTGGCAACATTGATAATTTGTATGTTCATACTGTCAAAGTTATTATTTGAAAAATATTTGTATCGTGTTTGAAACATTTTTGTGCGTTGTAAAGGTCTATTTATAACAAAGTAATGTTAAACGCAATGCAACGACACAACGTGATCGTTAACGCAAACACAAAATCTGTGAATCTGCCAAAGATAGCACTTCTAATCAATCAGAAGAATTTGGTATATTTCTTTGAAATTCGGCTCACTTTTATTTATTGCCTTTATATGGCATAAAGGCATACATAAGTATAAATAAGGTTAGTATTATAAAATAATTTAAATAGAAATGGACAGTGACGAAAATATAGTATTTATTTTGTAGATGTGACAGTTCATGAACATGTCGATAATATAGATTGCAATCTGTATAACTCTTTTCATAAAGATTCTAAAACCTCTGCAAACGTAGCAGTACATGACGTCACACATCTAGTTACTAAAATTCTATTTTTATTAATGACGTGCATTGGCTGCTTGAATGATTTGGGTATAGTAAATTATTAGATACTTTGGGATTTTACGATCAAATATAGAGAAGGTGTCAGATAAGCTCTTATCTCTTTTATCTCTTAGCTGTTATCGGAGCTCTGGTCTTATTTTCCCCAACCAAAAAAAAAAAAAAAAAACACTCGGGCCTTTTTTTTTAAAAAAAAAGAAACACTTAAAAAATCCAATAAAACCCATATTAGCTATATACGTATTTCGTTGCAAAACGATGATGTAGATATAGTTGTATGAAGCGATCTAAGGAACTGACTATGCAGGGTTTACAACCTTTTATAGAGAGTTGGGTAGCTTATTGGTCAGGATTTATAAATTATTCGAAGGAATGTCGTGAAGGTTAAGAAATGAGCCGTATTAAATTTTTTTTCTGATAGTAGGATAGAATTTTGTATTTCTATATTTTCGACGTCGATAGTTGTTTTGATACATCAACTGGCTGTTGAACTATTTATTCTGCAATGTTGCTTTCACCATCAGTCGCGTCCACATAATTATATAAAAGATTTTTGCACGTAAGTACCTTAAAAGAAAATTTCCAATAACTGTACATTTGTACGACATTATTATTACATAATAACTGTTTGTATTTAAACGTTACGTTTGACTGAAAAAAACTACCTGTGTTCAGGAACCTTTACCGCAAATTCCATAAAACTTTATAATGGGCAATTGGCAGATTCTGTAATGAGTTACTAAAATCGCTTCATACAATTACCTATCAGCCCGATTCACAAAAAAGTTGAAGCTAATCCTCATTTTTTGATTAACAAATGCTACTCTGATTTTGACAGTTTATACCTTAAAATATAGTCTAATCTATTCCTTGTATCTACCTTTATTGATATTATCATGAAAATTAAATTTTAAATACCGGAATAGAATAGAATTCACTAATCCAAAAATGAGGATTAGCTTAAACTTTTTTGTGAATCGGGCTGTATATGTCTACATACATATCTACTTCGAATCGAGACTATAGTAATAATCGAATGGCACAGTTTAAAGAATTTATGAAGTCGTACTTTTTTACCTTCAATTTTGCTTCAATATCGTTTATTTTGTATATTTAAAAAAAGGTTTGCCTATACATGTAGTAGGTACCACTGAAATATATACTAATTGGAATGCGCGTACGAACCGTGACTGTGAAGCATATTGAAAGCCTGCTGCTGGAGTAGTCGGCAAACATCGAGACAGTTCGTGAGTAGACGGAAATTATTTCGTGTGGCGCATGTTTAAATAAATGAAGCATAATATGAAAACAAAGCGATCAGCTATGATACGAGTTATTCGGCTAGGTTCGGTTCGGCACGAACGTGGGCGAGCAGGACCAGCCATTATTGTTCAATGAGTTTCAGTGCAGCGTACGCTGATAGGTAGAGTATGCGAGTTCCAGTTAGTATATATTTCAGTGGTAGGTACTATTTTACTTTGCGGCCATTCAAATTGTATTATAGTATAAATTTCATTTTATTTTATAGAAACAATAATAATAGGTGTTTTTTATTTTAAAAAAATGTTATTCGGCACCTCGGCAGAGATGGCAGCGATGAGCACCGCTGAGCGCCGATGATTGCCGAATGCAATTTGCGGACCAATCACATTTGTCCATTCATTGTGTTCGGCAAATTTCGGTAGTCAGCGAAGCCAGTGAAGGGAGGTGCTGAACGCGACCAATGTTTAAAACGGTATACATTAGTAGACCGCGGAATTCAGATTGAACAATGTTTAGATTATCGAGGTTTTCTGTATTTACACATCTATTATATTGAAATCATATTTTCATAAATAGATATTTATAAATATATTAAATTAGGACAGCTATATCATTATGTATATTACCTTTGTTGATGTAGGAGCGAAAAGTAGTTGTATTTACTGATTATACTGTCGTGTTCAAAAAGATACGAAGCTAATTGAAAGTATAAATATTTTGGTCTATTAAAATCTCATTTGTATTATCCAAAAAAACAAAGCAAAACATTGTCGTTTGATCAGTAACGAACGATAAACAAACTCACCTCCATTTGCGTTGCAGGCATCCAGCACAAAAAGAACCACAACGAACTTCAAAAACGACTTCATTATGTTTGAGTTGATGGAAAAATGATTGTATTACGTTGACAACTTTCCCACCATAATTCGCAGGACTCACGAGCCAACGGCAACGGCACTGTCACAGGCGCAGACACAGACACGGACCTCTTCCGAACATCCAATGAGCATTTTCACATCTGAAACAAAGATCACAACACAATTGAAATAAAGCCTTTCCCACAGACAGAGCTAGTGTTCAAATTTAGAGCTCTTCCCAGCAATCCAAACCACAAAGTAATATTGTTCTATAGGTAAGTTTTCGATTAATACCACAAGCTTACATTTTTACCTCTCGCTAAGAGAGGTATTGGATTCATTTTAAACATCACATCCAGATTTTAGTGAAAAGGCACGTTTTATTTATTTATTTATTTACTTATTTATTTATTTATTTATTGTTAGTCTGACCAACAGGGTTCAAGACCCCAATTACAGGTTGACTATAATAAAACATAAATTTAACATGTTTAATGACACAAGTAGTTAACAAATAGAATGACAAAAAAAAACTCAGAACTTAATAATACATATAGCTGTTTAAGATAATGTATTGTAATGAATAGTAGTGGTTAATGAATATAATAATTGTATAAAGCATTTTTAAACTTTACAATCGAGCCGACGAAAATGTCGAAATATTCAGGTAAATTGTTAAAATTAAAACAAATCATACGAATAGGTGACTTTACTCCATAGTTCGTTCGAGGAGTGTTACAGTAGAATGTATATTTAAATCGGGAATTATGCCTAGGAACTAAGAAAGGGATTTTACCTAGGATTACGGGATCATTTATAATACAATGCAAAACTTTATAAAGGAACAATGATGATTGTATTTATATCTGTGAAGCTTGAAGAAGCAAAATTTAATAAATTTGCGTTGAATAGATTTTTTAGGCGTTTTAAGGCCCCTACGGTTCGATTATAACATTTTTACATGATGTGTGTGTGTGTGTGTGTGTGTGTGTGTGTGTGTGTGTGTGTGTGTGTGTGTTTGGATGTTGGAAATACAGTTTTCTCAAATACCATAAGACTTAAAACATGATTAACTACGGATTCTTTAATCTAAGACTAATGGGATGATCTGATTAGGTTTTGGTAACAACTAGACAACCGGAAGCAGTAGTTTTTTAAAAAAATCTTCTAAATATTATTTTTTTTTTAAATTAATGTTATAACAAATATTAAAGAATATAAAATTCTCTATCCGATACATTGAACATTTTTATTATATCTTGTAATGTTGTAATGAATCTCACAGCCCAAACAACTCCATGGAAACCAGTTGAAAAATTAAAATGTTTGTAATTGACAGAAAAACGTCAGTGTTAAAAATCCATAGACATTGCTGAAGGCTTTTTCTGGGAAGTATATTTAATATTTCTTATTTTATTATTAATTAAATATTTAAAATTACAGATTCATATATTACATATGCCCATCAGAAATAACGCCAATCTAGTCAATTTTGAAGAATCCCGAACATTTAGAAGAGTCGAAGGAAATTTGTTTATAGAATTAATTAAAAAATATAAAAATATATAAAGAATAGATGTAATTAGAATTTTGTGTGTGTGCCAGAAATGTTAAATACAATATGTACCAACTTATATAGCCTAATATGAAAATGGCGAGAGGTTTTGTGCTGGCTACAACAGATTTTCTTTTTAGATAAATGTAATCCATATATGATATTTACTTTTAAAAATGAAAACGTCACCCGCTAGACGAAATAAGGGAATAAAGAAAATGCGTCCGTATCGTATGACTGTTTATTCTAAACTGAACTCTCTCTTTTTTTGTCAACGTAATATAATTTTTGCTTTCCCGTACACGTAATGCACACATATAATTCCTACATAATTAAATTAACTTAAAATGAGACATTCATTAAAATATAATGGGTGTTTGTGGCTGCGTAAACAAGATGCTCACAAAAAAATATTTATTTTTTTCTCTTTCGAACGGTCTAAAGGTTTTTGTATTTTAAATTTTAATTATCCTTCAAATCTTAGATTTTTCGATATTTCATTTATAATAAATCTTTACAATCGTATAAATAACTATATTTCAAATGAACAACATCCATTAAATTGAAATGTGGTATAACACAAATGCGTATGTACACGCACAGTTCTGCGGTAAATTAATATTCAATAGTACAGTGATTTGCCCTATATTACGCTAAATATCAACAATATGGTCACTAATTGGTAACAATTTAAATGTATGCATACATGGGAAATTCGCGACAAATAAAATATCAATTTTAACTAAGCGAATATAGCGTCATATTATTCGATTCCAGTCGCAGCACACATTGTGAGCAACAAAACCCAAAGGTATTTTTCATTTTTTAATAAATAATGAATCTATAAATGGGGTCCCGTGGCCGCGTGCCTGAGTGTTTGGTCGCGAACCTGGGGGAACCGGGTTCGATCCCGACACACGCCAAATATTTCCAATTTTAAATGGCACAAAAGTGATCCCTGTGGTGCACTCTCCACACCAGCTATGAGTGCCCGTGAGGTGACGCCTGGTAAGCGCCCACACGGTAAAATATATCGTCATCTTTACCGATGTCTACATTTGTTGTAGATACTGGCACACCCAGAAGTTCTATAGAGATCTTTTTTTAAAAGTATCGTGTAAGTTCATTAGAATATAATGTAAACGCGTACTTTGTAATAGCGCTATTATTATAACAGTGCGCTCGTAATACGCAGAAAATTGCCAACGAATTTGTAATGCGAAATTTTTTCCTGGATATTTGAATTTTTTGACGTGGTCAACACATTACCTTCCGTCAATTTTATGTATTTTGTACAAATCCCATACCAAATGTTCTTTGGAAAAGATTCTACATATCCAGTAAAATTGTAACTCGAATATATACTATTTTCTACAAATTCCATACCGGAAGTTCCTTGAAAAAGATTCTATAAATCCAATAAAATTATAACACGAACATACACTATGTAAATTGCACTTGACACTGACATCTGTCAATTAGAATTATTTAAAGATATCAGCTGTTTCCATGATTATAGCACAGCTGATTTATAAAAGTTAATCTCTTTTTAATTTTTTATCTCTATATCTATTAAATATGAAGGAAAATGTATAATCAAACCGTATAGACAATAAATATATATAAATATATCATCACGGCATATTACCCATTTCTGGGTGTGCCAGTATCTACAACACATGTAGACATCGGTAATGATGACGATATATTTTACCGTGTGGGCGCTTACCAGGCGTCACCTCACGGGCACTCATAGCTGGCGTGGAGAGTGCACTACAGGGGTCACTTTTGTGCCATTTAAAATTGGAAATATTTGGCGTCAGTCGGGATCGAACCCGGTTCCCCCAGGTTCGCGACCAGACACTCAGGCACGCGGCCACGGGACCCCATAATTTGTGTGGCATCAGCCATTACCTCCCGTATAGACAATAAGATATTCTTTCATATTGGTAATCATATAAAAGTCAAAAAATGATACTTAATTGCGATTTTTCAAGAAAAACTGTAAAGAACTTCAATAAAGAAACTTCCGGTTAACCAATTATAATCAAAATCTAATTCATATGGATGTAAAGAAGAGGAATACGAAAGAATTATAATTTTTAGAATTGTACTATTGGAGTTATCGTCACACACACACGCAGATAGACAACATCGTAAAATCGTATTCTGGGGACCCTAGCACGTGCTTATTCATTAAAAATTCACCACAGAATTTTTTGACCAAAGACAATACCTTCCCTATCCCTACCTAAAGGTGACGGAAGGTAAAAAAATTTCAATAACATATTTCTTTGTAACCCTAACAAATAAATGGGGGATTACACCATTTTTTTTTTATAATTTTATTTGAAAATATTAGGAAAACTAAGACTATTGATGAAAATCCGGTGAAAAAATTCCTATTAATAAGCGAGTTATGGTCTCCCGAATTTTGAAAAGATTGACGTGACGTCACATTTATGTGTTTTTATATCAAACTGTTTTCATCATGGACCTAAATGTTCTTGAAATATATGCTATTTTAAGTTATATTTACATAAAATAAATGAATATTATATCACACTATAAGTCTACATACTTTATAATTACAGGTGTATTTAAATTATTAAATTTAATGCAAGAAATTTATGTTAAAATAAAAACTGTTTGGAAACTGTAGTACAGGAATGTTAGCCCCTCCTTTCGAATTTGAATTTCTTAACTTCCATTGGTAGTAATCCCCACCTCCTAACACGCTATTTGTAATGCATGTATAGGCGGTTTCTCGGTAGCCAATCAAAATATTTTCATATTAGTGTCGAAGCGCTATAACAAAAAACCCTTTATTTCCGAAATATCTCAAACCATTTAATTTTTTTATTAATATTCGTTATTCAGCATATACATTCATAATTTTTTACTATTTTCCTTTAATTCGATTGAGCCGTAATCCCCCATTGATATAAAACTAAATTAAAATCTATCCCTTATACAGTGAAACAGACTATTGTAGATTTTCAGTCGTATGTGAAAGAGAACGAAGTTGGCACTAATAACAAATGCGTAGAGGAAGGATGCAGGAACCAAGGCATAAATTAGGTGCGTGGGGAACCATTATGCTATTCTTAGGTTAATGTATTACTGGAATGATTTTATTATCGCATCGCTTGCACCTACACTCCTCTGGAACAGGATGCGACTTTGTATAACTTCCCCTCTTTGGACAATAAAATATTTTATTTATATGTAAGTGTTGTAACTACACCTTGTTTACCCTTTATTACATTGCTGTGAAGATAGGTATGTGTGGGCTGGGATGCTACGCCTAACTGATATCTCCGTTTACTAAGCGATGACATTACAATAAAATACCCGAAAGATTTATTTTATTATTGTTCCAATATTCTAGATATATTTCATATACTTTTAATTTAATATTAATTGTTCTCTCTGTATGTAGGAGTTTTTATATCATGTATAAATCACATTTTAGTATCATACGCTCCTACTTGTAAACCAATACATTCAAGAACACTTAAGCGTCCTCGTTTGTTTGTGAAGTAGAGGTCGTCGATTCAAATCACGTTACGCGCATTTAATATTTTTTAAAACATAGAAAATGATACAAAATTATGTCAATGGGGTCCCCTATCATTTAAAAAAATGTACAACTTCATTGAAATGGGGTATTCCAACATTTAAAAAAAAAATATTTTTTTTCATTAGTACAGACCAGTAGGACTCTGAATATCTAACTTTGAGTATGAAAATGTATGCATCACATGAGACATGAATTTTAAAAAATTTCATCGCAATTCAAATTTTCTTATCATGGCGCGCTTATGACGTCAACTCGATGGTGACATCTGCAACGAACTTCAGCGCCTAAATCCACATGTTCATGACAGCCATTTGCTAGTTTACGTATGATTTTAGTAGCAGCGTGTATTTCGGTGTTTGTTCTGTGTTTGTTTATGGTAAAAATACGAGTAATAATTATAAAGTGGACAAAATGTCAAACAAGAAATATACCCGCGCGTGTTAACTACTGGCTCCATCTGTGTTTTTAAACGAAAATATTTACTTTGAAATGAGCAACAGATTATCAACTTGACGTCACAAATTTCCAGGACGTTTCTAAAGCTGTAAAAATTCCAATTTTGTAACATCAAATTATGAATTAAAACTTTTTATTAAACATGTTTTATTATATTTTTCTACTATATGAAGATGGAAACTATAGAAAAAAGTTATTATTTTGCATTAATTCCATATCACCTGAATACCCCATTGAAAGCGATTTGTAATTCAAAAATGTTTAATTGTTATTCGTTAGACTGTAACAATTCTTTTAATATTCTATGACGTAGGCGATAAGCTCATTTCTCAAACAATGGGGTTCGCTTATAGCTGCAGTCATATAAATGGATAATGGATCATTTTCAATACTTATAAAACTTATGTAACAAACTTTATAAAAACGAGTATCTAAAGAGTTTATAAAACAAGTCAAACACTATCTTATTTCTAGGAATACAAATTTTAAAAAATCTGATGTGGTCAGCACATGACCTCCCGCCAATTCCATGTTTAAAATAGCAGTGAGCTTTAAGTACAATATCACTTCCGGTTGATCGTTTGTAAGTAAAATCTAATTTGTTGTCCAATAAATAGAAAAGTCTGTAATACGAAATTTTAGATTATATTTTATTGTTTTTCCTCAAAATCTGTTAGAGCTCCAAATTAAGTACTACATCCGGTTTATCATATATGGTCAAAGTCTAATATGTTGTTTCAAATTATATATGAGTTTTAAATACCAAATTTGAGAAGTTTTGGATCATATTTTAATAGATTTTAAGGAAAAATAGTCACACACACATTATTGTAAAAATCAACATCAACTTCCAGGTGCTCTAAAAGGCAATCTGTGTAAAATCTTCGCCGTACATGATCAATTTCGTAAATGTGTAGTTGTGAATTAATATTGATTTATAGTGCTGCAAACATAGGAAACTTAATCAGATCATCATGTACATCTAATATTTAAGTATGATGGAAAATATATTATTTTTACAAACCTTAATTTCATTAGAATTAAATATTTTATTATTATATTCTCCTTAAGGCGGTTTCATTATTAATTTTAATGTAATTGCTTCCTGACAGTGACATTTGTTTAAAAATGTTAAAATTGTTATTAAAGTATTTTTTTTGTTTGACTCATAGGCAAGAATATAAATAAATAAATATATCATCACGGCATATTACCCATTTCTGGGTGTGCCTGTATGTACAACACATGTAGACATCGGTAATGATGACGATATATTTTACCATGTGGGCGCTTACCAGGCGTCACCACACGGGCACTCATAGCTGGTGTGGAGAGTGCACCACAGGGGTCACTTTTGTGCCATTTAAAATTGGAAATATTTGGCCTCTGTCTCATAGGCAAGATGTATAAAAATAAATTATTTTATAAATTTATATTTAAAGTTATTTAAAGCTATTTACTAATGCTATTATAGTAAAATTGAATATTGTTCCATTATATTCAATTTTTATTAGTAAAAGTTGCTGAAAAATTATATTAAATATGTTTTTTTCACGAAAACTATTAAAAGCTCGTATAAGTGATACTTCTGGTTATCCGACATATATTAAAAACTAATGAGCTCTTCCCACATAGGCATGGAATGGGTATACAAAATTTCAAAATTTTCTGGTTGATAGTATTTGAGTAATCGTGTCCACACGATCCACACAAACACAAAGACACACCTACAGACATTGTAAAAATGTTAAAATCGGATTCTGGGGACATCAAAACGTGCTTATTCACTAAAATATCTATCTGCGAGTTTTGGCACGATCCCTATACCTCCCTTACCTAGGGTAGCGGGAGGTAAAAAAATTCTGATTACCACACATTACCTTCCGTCAATTCGATGTATTTTCCTTTCAGAAAATTTTGTTCTAGTTTTAAAGCAAATGATCATTTTTTCAATTTATTACTATGGTGGATGACTCTTTTATTTAAATCAATATTATGGAGACATACAATTTAAGAGAGAGAGAGAAGATTAATAACCTACATAGTCCAAATGCAAAAAATCTTAAAATAAATTCATACCCTTTTGCTTCACATTTGTGGTTTCATACAGTGTGATTAGCGTTTTGTTTCCACGTTCATCACACGTTAAATAATTAATTTAATTACAATTCTTTAATGAACTTTCCCCGTTTCAAATCCATCCAATAATCAAGTGAAATACCTTGAAGCTACATCGTTATCCTACGCTTAACAAACGACAACAAAGCACTGTTCCGTTGTTCTAATTAACCTAACCTAGCAACGAGCCCGGTAAAACTTAGTAATAAATTTCCTACAACTGATTTACCAGTTACATTGTGTGGTAACGTATGTAATGGAATATAAAAGTGGAATAGCTAGGTTGCCGAGGCGAAGTGAAACGTTTGAATATGTAAACACTGGAAACAAAAAGAAGGCGTCTGTGAGCATGTAGCGCCTCTGGCGGACACGGTGAAACTAACGTCTGGAATTTGCTGCGGGGCATTGGATTCTTGAACTACCGCACGAGGAGTTAAATAAACTTGGATAGTTTCTTCAACGGAAGGAACAAAAACTACTCAATTACAACATTTACGTATTTTCGAATAGTTTGAACAAGTCCATTTACAGAATTTGTACCTCAAATTTAACAAGTTAAGAAATCGTACTGTTTTGTTACTCTTCTTCTTTTTATGATTTTATTTTCGGTTGGAAACTTAATCACAACAAATAAGAATGTTTTGTTGAACTAACCAACTAACTAAACAGTACAAAACGTACGTTCTTAACCCGGGATCGGTACCGGTGTTAGATTTTTTCTAACATTTTTATATTTATCCATATTTTTTTAAAACAGTTAGCCCTACATCTCAGGCCGTCCTGCTATGCCTCCCTAAGAACCTCCCTCAGTTATCCCCAGTACCAGATTATTGGAAAATTTCAGCGTACGTGATCAGTTCATATTTTTTCCAAGTCGTGTCAACATGTTAGACAAAATCTAACGCGGTACCTATCGTAGAATTGTAAGTTAGTTACTATTTTTACATTGAAAACTTTAGTTTTTTGACAACATGGTTTAGTAATAGTATGGTGATGTCGTACGAACAGGAATATAAACATTTGCAAGCTCTTTGGGAGGAAGCTTTGTCAGAAGAAGGTGATGATTAGCTATATACATCACGTGAAATAGAAGAATGTCGTTCATCAGGTGAAGGCGCTCCATCAGATCACAGTATTCATAACAACATACTAAAATTGCTTTGACCTGCACGGAGTGTTTAAATCGAGAAGAGGACATATACATTTTCTTTTTTGCATTTGATTTTTTTTGTTTACATTATGTATGTTTTAGTTGACATTTTCGCATAATATAAAAACGTAAAAAATATGAAATACTGTTTTATTCATATTTAAAATCAATCTAATTAATACCTGTCAATGTCAGCATTAATAATTTTTACATAATAAGGTGAATAAATATAAAAATCGCTATGTTAGAAAAAATCTAACGCGTTACCGATCGCGGGTTAATGTATATTGGGCTTCCAAATTTTCAAGAGATGGCGTTGACGTCAAACGTCAAAATTCAAAATTCAAACGAATAGTACATTTTTCACTGGCTTCCATAAGAGTACAATTGGTGTGAGACTAATTTTCGTAGTTTTTAATTTAATTTGAGATGTAGTATTAGGTTTTTTTGTTAATTTCGGTAGAATTGAGTTCGATCTTTCTTGTAGTAATTTAGTGATAGTTTTAATAATATTTTAGTTAATAGGGTTAATTTTAGTAAGTAGTTGTAGGTTAAGAGTATTTTAGTCATATTTTAATTAACAGTATATTGTTTTTTTTTTATAAAAAAATATTTGACTTCCTTTATTTAGATTATATTTCGTTGCTGTAGTTGTACATATATTAATTTCTATCTGCATAGCCTTACTTTTATTTAATTGTTTTTGTTTACATGTACACTTCACTCAGTTCAGAAATCTGCCATCAGTGGCGCATTTTAATTTTGGAAGCCCAATACGAGCACAAACTCATATTAGTTCGGCAACAAATACGAGTATAAAACCTACGCAAAAAGTGAGAAATTTTTACAATATTTTTTTGCTATTTTAAAACATAGATTATTAATAATAGTAGCTTTAATTGTAGCAGGCATTCTATCCCTACATATTTTCCTACATGTCTTGCAAGATAGATTTGACAGTACACACTGAATTTTTATTAAGTTGGTTTTCATTGTGCCAAAAGTAAAGGGTCTAGGTAGAAGCTAAATATGCACTGCAAGATGACCCTTAAAATACCGGTGGAACTATTATCACCAGTCAGATGTCGTCTGTCAAACTCAAACACAACTGTAGTCCAATCAATGGAGATAAAAAAAAGACCTCTGCATTACAAAAAGTGGGACATAAACGATTTTAACATATTGTTTAGATGGAAACGGGGATGAAAAATTCAAGTTCTTGTCCTTGGGGACGGTGGGTGCGAGCCGCCATCTTGGATCAAAAGTGCAAAAAATGAGTATTTTTGGTCATTTCCTCGATAACAGTGAACCGTGTCAAAATTTTACAAAAACAAAATTGAAAGCTCGTATTATTTGTAGAAAAAAGATTTGTTACATTTTTACCTCCCGCTTCCCTTGGTAAGAGAGGTACAGTAAAATTTTTGAAAGAAGTCCGATCAAGGCCCTCTAAGAATTGGATCTATGAATTAAGATTTTATGCTGTCAAATTTAGTAGTGTCGTTTACATAGTTTTTATGAGGTACACAAGATTATGTACCCTCATAAAAACTAAGTAAAAGACACTACTAAATTTGACAGCACAAAATCTTAATTCATAGATACAATTTGTAGATAGCCTTGATCGGACTTTTTTCAAAAATTTTACTGTATACGGATTGTGCAAAAAATCACATATCGAGATTTTAGTAAATGACCACGTTTTAAGCTCTCTAGAATCCAATTTTAACATTTTCACGTTGATGTCCGTGTGTGTGTGTGTGTGTGTGTGTGTGTGTGTGTGTGTGTGTGTGTGTGTGTGTGTGTATGTATTTTGTTAGCGCTCTAACTCAACTATCATTCAGAAAATTCTGAAACCTTATATTTCTACCCTATTCTAATATGGAAAGACACCATTAGATTTTGGTGTAAATCGGATAACCGGAAATGGCACATTACCAGAAGCTCATAAGCTTTTTCAAAAATACCATTAAATGCCATTTTTCGCATTTTTGTCATTATGAAAATTAAAGATTATTGAATTTTCTACAGGAATACATTATTACTAAATTTAAAAATAATTTATTTTATACATCCCGAAACCTAAGATAAACACAATTTCTTTGTTACACAGTTCATATTTCAAATGAATGTAACTGCAGGTGACTGTTACTGTCAAAAAATTAATCACTTCAAATTAATAATATTGACATTTTAAAAAGAAAATAGTAAATAAAGAAAAGTAATAGTTACATGAAATAGAACAGTTCGTAGCATTAGTAAATACGGAGGTATGAATTTAAATTAATAAAAATTAAATAGCGGGAAGTTTCGTGTTGGCCACATCAGATTTTTTACTTAGGACGAGCTCTTAAAGAGTTATGTTAAAAAATAAACCAGAATAACAATTTATGAAAGAACTTTAATAAACAATATTAGGTATTCAATATTTAGTCTACAAGGTTTTGCTAATTATATCAGTTCACGGCATTGAAAGAAGTAAGTTATCGATAATTTTTAAATCATTTTTGTCATCGTTTTCCTACAAATTCATTCCCCACTCTGATTTAGCTCAAGATACAATAACACTGTTATTTGAATTCAACATGAAATTCTCTTTCATATCATGTAATTATACGATTTTTGCCGATGAGTGTTTCGCGAGTTACCAACAACTTGAAATTATTATAAAATTTTAAACATCTGCAAATCGGCTTAGATCTCATTTTCATTTAAAATTTTAATCACATATATTTCACTGTTTCCGTGACTTTGTTCAGTCAGTGCTTCAAAAGAATTAAGTTATTGTTCTCAATCTGAGTCTGAGATTGTCTCAATTTTATTTTAATTTCAAAAGTTGATTTTGAAACATATTTATTACTTGATTTTCACCTTGAAGAAATATAATCATTTTATTTAAATTCTTGATATCCACTAAAAATGAGGTATATCAGCCGATTTCCTTTTGGAAATGTCACGACTCATGACATTAACCCTATATTCTACAAAATATTTTCTGGTTCCCTTTTTTCATGTTTGTTCTTTCTATTTTAAAGTTAAGGTAGTGCGATACCTCTCTTGTCTTAAGAAATGTCAGTTTTACGATTCTTTTTACTTTTGAAGAAAGACAAAGCAGTGTTGTAATCCTACATAGAATTTCCATTCTCCCTAACGAATTAGCTCGCTACTGCTACCATCTGTTGGGTACGGGGCGAACCACCAGCCATCATATATTTATGTGCCGAATGTACTTTCCCAGACCTTTTAGGTGTATGTTCCCTGTTAAGTGCCTTCTAATGTACCACCAGAAATATCTCTTCAACTGGAAGGCGTCGCTTTAAACAAAATGTTAAGATAAACGCAAATGCATTTGAGGATATCGATGCACAGGTATCTAGATTTTTTTCGAAAGGAGGGACTAACTATTGTGGGATATCTTTAAGTGCCTTTTTGTTACCTTGTCTTCGAAATTACTTTAGTTGTTCTGAAATTATACCTGTGTTATCGCTACAGGTAAAATCGGTTTTTTTAAGGCTTTATTACTGCCTTTTCTGCTGTCTTGAGTCAGACATTAGTTATTCTAATCTTGGATTTTTATTATTCGGACTATTTTGTTAAAGTGGTTGTAGATTGAGGCTATTACAAAATTACTGTTACTTTTATTGTCTTTCAAGAGGTGCAATAAAAATAAATTGGGCCTAATAGTACTTCAGTCATTTTACTTAAAATTAAAACCATTGTTTTTTTTTTAACTTGTTTTTCCGCTGTCAAGCCATTAAAAACGATTATTATTTTTGTTGCTTCGAGTCTAATTGAATAAGATTGCTTTTAAATGATGCCTTATAAATTCATTCTTCTATAATTTTAGAAATGGAAGAGAAAATTATTGTGGATGTGATCAATAATTACACTTTGATGAGATATTTAACATTTCTTCGACAATTTAGTTAATTGTGGTGAACTAGAATTTCGTAATTTGATGTTTCCAATTTCTACATTTTACAAATTCTTTAAATTCTAGTTAGATTTACCACAATCAGAGTTTAGCTGATAGACGGGAGATTCCCATATTTAGATTTAACAAGAACTTTGTTTTAATAATGACTGATTTCCTTAAACGATTTACCAGTAATCATGGATACATTTACCATCTTAGAAAAATATAATTAATTAATTAATTAAATTTAATTTAAGGATGGACACCCATGTTCTAAATTTAAGATTGTTTTACTAATAATAAATAAAGATTTCATTTATTTGGTCATATTTTTATTTTGTTTGTATTTGTACTATGTACGAAGTAAAGGAAGTATTGTAACCGCGAAAAATTTTGTTTTCCAGATTTTAACGGAAATATCCATTTTGACAATCCCTGAATCCATTTTGACTAATTTCATCGTGACGTCTGTACGTACGTACCTCGCATAACTGAAAAACGGTAAGCCGTGGAAAGTTCAAATTTCATATTTAGGACTGTTATAATTTCTAGTTGTGCACCTCCCTTTTTGGTCATTACATAACTTCCGGAAGTGGGACTTTACTTGAAGCCTATAATAGATTTTAATGAAAAATTATATTAAAATATAATCCAAAACTTTTCAAATATTGTATATAAAACTTTTATATCAATGGGAATATTTTGGTTAAAATGGGTTAACCGGAAGTGATACATTACCTGAAGCTATTAACAGTTTTCTTGAAAAAAATTATTTTATTTTGATTTTAGAAATTAATGCTTCAAATATAAGAGAATTGAATTCTGCGTCCAGCACATCAAGTATTATTACATTAGCCCTTTGTACAAGCGAGATATGTATATTTAAAAATTATATACTTTTCAGTTTTTGTAATTAAGTTTGTTGTGGATTAAATCAAAAAATAACAAAAAAAAATAATAAAAAATTAATGTCAATGTCAAATTATGTCAAATACATTTATGATTGGGTCTGTTATATTATATTAACAAAATATGTATTTTTTAACGTGAAACATTGGGTTTGTCATATCCATGGTTACGACTTGATATTTGATTGACAGCAATGTATTTGCCCGTTCCATTTAAAATAAAACATAGGGAACGAATCTGACCGAAATATTATATTTAAATATTGTAAGAAATCTAGCGGAGTCAGAAAACCACTCGAGAGAACTAAATATATTTCGAGCACAAGGTGCACACAGTATTTTTCTACATCTAAATTTAATTTTTAGACAACAGGTATAATTATTTAAACAAAATTAACCTCTAATGACATCTTGTCAATATGACAGATAATCGTTGAATTTTCCTATTAGTTATGATTTGACATTTGGTTAACAGCAATGTATTTGTCTGTCTCACTTAAAATGACACATGGGGAATGAATTTGACAAAAGTATTATATTTAAACATTGTAAGAAATTTAGCCGAGTCAGAAAACCACTCGGGCACAAGGTGCGCACTATATTTTTTCTACAACTAATTTTAATTTAGAATGCAGGTATAATTATTTCAACAAAATTAACCTCTATTGACGTCTTGTCAAATGTCAAATTCGTCCCCTATGTTTCATTTTAAATGGAACGGACAAATACATTGCTGTCAATCAAATATCAAGTCGTAACCATGGATATGTCAAACCCAATGTTTCATGTTAAAAAATACTCACGGTATATACTTCATTTCACGTAAGAAAATAGCAGATGGCCGTTTTTACATGCATTAAATAAATAATTTAAATTCTTCAAACGAAACTTTGTCATAATAAAAAAAAATTATTTCAAAAATGTACGAGTCTTGAATAAGAAAAATTACAGCAAAACATGGTTAAATATCACTAATTCTGTCAATTTTATTTGAAAATTGACAGATGACAAGTAATATTTTTTTCGCTTTTGTGAACGAGGTTGGCATTCTGACTAATGAAAGAACAGAATTTACATCGCTATTACACCAACTTTATTTTCTTACGTGAAATGAAGTATAGTGCAATAGGAGTACAAGGAAGTCATGTGTCGTCCACATCATATTTTCTTGTCGTACATTACCATGAAAAACACGAAAACATGATTACATTTAATATTTACAACATCCCCACATTGTAAAATTAAAAATTTACATCAGGTAAACAACGAGAAATCGAATAAAATACCCATGAATACAAATTTACAGCAGCACCACATCATAGTCACAGCAGTAGGAATAAAATATGAAAACTAAAATTTATCGGGCATCACATATCAAGTAGGCGTGTGTGAAAAAAAACCTCAAAAACAAAAGATCGCAGCAAGCGGTCTCGTGAGGATGTCTCGTAAATTGATTCTGTGTAATGAAAAGACGCTGAGATTATTTATAACCGTGTTAGAGGAGTGGTGAACAAATATGAGAAAAACGGTTGTGTCGCAATAAGAATTAATATACCCTTTGTTATACACGGAAGCTTCTTGACGTAATATTAAAATATTGCCCAAGTTATTAGTTGCAGTATGACTGAGCACTATGAAAACTTGTATTTTAATATGCTACGCCAGGTGTTTATACAAGTATAGAAATAATATTTTATCAGTGTTGTTTTTCATAGTTAATTTATGAGAGTTGTACATATAATTAGATTTTGATCGTAAATAAATTATTATTGTTCCAGTTATTATTTATTTATATCCAGTAAGTTAATTATGACAACATATTAATATATTATTGATTGATGCGTTGAAAAATGTTACAATTTCATGAATTATTAATGATATACTGTTTATTTATTAATATGAGCGTTCATTAGCATATTTATCATGCTATTCATTTTAGTTTTTTGCAACTAACAATGCAGATATTATTTGCGGAAAATATAACGGCTTTGATTATACAAATTTGACAATTAATTCATTATACTTGCATTAACTAAACAAAATAATTTTTATTTTCTGTAATTAATGAATGTACTAAATTCAATGATTAATTTATTGGTCAATAAAACTTTTATAGTCACACATATATTTGTCCTCCAGTTCTAGATATAATTATTTTTACCTCCCGCTACCCTTGTTGAGGGAGGTATAGGGATCGTGCTAAAAATCACTTATCGAGATTTTAGTAAATGACCACGTTTTAAGGACCCTAGAATCGAAATTTAACAGTTTCACGATGATGTCTGTATGTGTGTATATGTGTGTGTACGTATGTGTGTGTGTGTGTATGTATGTGTGTGTGTATGTGTAGGGATTTTGTCTCCGCTCTAACTCAAATACTATCATTCAGAAAATTCTGAAACCTTGTATTTATGCCCTATTCTAATATGGAAAGAAGCCATTAGATTTTGGTGTAAATGGGATAACCGGAAATGGCACTTTACCTGAAGCTCATAATGGTTTTTCTTCAAAAAATACCATTAAATGCCATTTTTTTGGATTTTGTCGTTACGAAAATTAAAGATTGTTGAATTTTCTATAGGAATACATTAATACTTTTTCTATATATTTTACAGATAAATATAAAAATATTTTTTTTTTTTTGCAAGTCCCGAAGCCTAAGAAAAACAGAATTCCTTTGTTACACAGTTCATATTTCAAATGAATGTGACTGACAGTAACTGTCACTGTCAAAAAACTAATCACTTGAAATTAATAATAGTGGCATTTTAAAAAGAAAATAGTAAATAAAGTAATAGTGCTATGCAATGGAATAGTTTGCAGCGTTAATAAATACGTAGGTATGTATTTAAATTAATAAAAATTAAATAGCCGAAGGTTTTGTGTTGGCCACATCAGATTTTTTTTTTATTTGAATATGATCTCATACTATTAAAATATATATAAATTGAATTAGTAATTTTTTATGAATGGAATGAAATATATTAAATTAATGTAACTACTCGTGTCATATGAAACAAGAATGAAATACATATTTCTTTCTATTAAAATATTTATTTGCAATATAACATTTAAGCTATTTAAAAAATAAAAAATTGTAAATATACTCAAATTAAACTTTTAAAAGTTTTTGTCAACAATGTAAAAACAAGATATAAATTTATATATCAATCTTCTCTATGTTTCATTTTAAATGGAACGGTATAGTAAAATACTCTTAGTATGCCTTTAACATAAATGCTATTTTTGTTTGAAATAATTTCAATCCAAAATAGCATTTATGTTAAAGGAACAGTAAGATTATTTTACTATAACAGAGCATGTCTTCATTCCAACAGAGTGGCGTAAATAATGACCCGTTGATACCCAATATTATAATGCAAGCTGTGAGCGATGTGCCGCTTTGCCATATTTACGTCATTTATAGTTTTATTGCTGGACACTACAGAGTCAATTTTTCTGACTATATCGCATCTGTTCAGATGTGGATTGCTGAAAAAAAAATTGGGTGAGTAAGTAGTAAACCCCACATTTACAAGGGTCTTTGTTAGAGCTATTGCTACTTTTACGTTACGACACAAGACGGCCATTTAAAATGAACTAAACTATAAATATATTTTTACTACCATTCTAATAACCTTTTTAAAATAATAATCACCGAAAAAATTCTTTGTGTTCGGCATTACAATTTTACTGCCCCAAAATTTGAGAGTAGTAAAAAACCGTCAATTTATACTTCCTCTCCTCATAATTATCGAAGGTGGCACCTTTCTAGGGACGTGAATATAGCAGCAGAACACATGGGGAACCGCAAGCACCGACCCGAACCTTCCAAGGGACGGAGATAATGTTACAGAGCACTGCCCTGAACGTAGTGAACGTCGTATTTCATACTGGGCCCACCCTCCGCAGGGTTGTATTCAGAAAAAAAGTTTAATTAGTTACGGTCATGGAAAGTAAATTCTAAAGGAAAATGTAAATAGGGACAAAGAGAAAATTTATAGAAGAAATTTTCATTTAACCCACATATAATGTCTGGGGGAGATATTTTTAGACGAATGGTGTCAGACCTAAATATAAGTTGAACTTTTGATAAACTGATAAACCGCTCATGCACAAATATGCAATTATAAATTACAAACACGAGTAATTGATAACGTGTTATAATTTACATATTTAATCATTTGAAATTAATTTGAAAGATACTGTATCAATTAGCTGTAACAAATTTAAGTACGCCGTTGCTTTATTTTATTTAATATTTATAGTTTTTCTAAGTAAATAGTGCAATAAATTAAAGGCAAATAAAATAGTTTTATTGCAAATTTGTTATTACATATTAAGCAATGAAGGTTGAATTATATTCATATAATAATATTAACCTGTGATTCATTGAATTAAATTAACTGCATTTTAAATTATAACAATTATAAAGTATTATTTTCGTAGAATAACTGATTAAATTTTACATACTGATTATCAACACTTGCGTGTGAAAATATGAGTATTATTATTTTTATATTCAATTAACATATTTATTTTATTTATTTACGAGTATTAGACATTAAGGCGGGTTTACATTGGCATACTAACTAAGCTTAGTTACTTGTACTATACAGTGTCCCACACTCTATCTTCAGTGTGGCAGAGATAGCCAATGTTATTCTTATGGAAATTTTCTGTACCATGTTGCAAATTTTTCAATGTAATGTAATATTGAAACATTCATAAATTTTCATTGCTATACCAAAATTAGTTAACACTGTACAATTTAAGTTTTATGAGGGTCTCTTATTTACCCAAGGGCTCATTGTATACACCCAATATTTGTCTAAATAGTTTTATATACAAACTATTTGTACCTGTAATAAGTAATATTTCAATACAATATTTTATAACTGCCCAGCATACTAATCTTGATTAAATGCATTAGAAATTAGAATTTTAAAATATTATAAATTCAAATTGGAGATTACAAAGAAAGAATAAAGACTTATGAACTATGTAAAATATATGAAGTATTTCTATCAAACTTAAATATTAGTAAATTATCAAATAAGAAGATATAAATTAAATAAAAAATATGTGTTATTCAATTTAATTTTTTTCTTCGCACCTATGCTATTTTACATCTATATTTTGTACTCGTATATGTATTAATTTTATATCTTTTCGTAGAATGGAAATATAGGGAATTTATATTGTTGACGACGTTTGTAAAATGTCCAATTAACTACAAAAATGTTTTATATTATTTACTTTAAATTGACTAAAGTTTACATGTTAATTCATTTCAATTATTTACGCTTGTTGTAATTTTATATCCTACTTACATTTTCTATTTGTATTATTTTATATTTTTTGTAAATTATTAAACTGACCAGTTCATTATTTAATTTAATTTTTTTTTCTTTCCACCCACCTGTTTAGATACACTGAAAGTACACCAGTCATAAATACATGCAATGATGTACTAGATCAGTCTCAACTTAACTCACGATAGCTATACCGAAATATATAAATAAAAGCAGAAAATACCTGCAGCAATGGGTAATAAGCTATGAAAATATATTATTATTAATTATAAATAATCATTAAGTAAACATTTCATTCTTTACGTATGTTAATAATTATTTACAAACAAAATTCGAAAGATATAATTTATAATTTTCACATCAGCACTGGTTTAAGGCACCAGAAAAGTTAGTGTTTTAATTGCGCGAATGCTGAAATGAGCTTTCTCAAAGATTTGTACAATAATTTTTGTAAGAAACAAAATAATTAACACAATAAACTAATCAAGATACTTGTAAATTCCTGTGATATTTTGAATTTGAGGTTGTTTTATAATTTATGACAATTGATGATAACAGATGACGTTCATAAATTTATTATGAACTAATAGTACAACAATGGGTACTGAAAAATGCTGTCAAGAGTGCACCACGTGAGTCATTTCTTGAGAAATTTGAAATTTAGAATAATTTTTAAGTTTGACACAACCGGTAATTTATCGCAACCACAAGCCTTATATTTTCCTCAAATTAAAAATAAATTACTCATTTGTCAAATGGGATAAGGAGATTTTTGGTTAAAAAAAGAAAAAATAAGCTGAACATAATAAAATTACACTCTTCATTCTGCAGATATCGCCAGGCCTCCTCTGTTCCTAATACAAGAGTCGTACGCCGAACACAGTTCAGAAACAAAGAGACTAAACTTCACGGAGAGAATGAAAGAAAAAACAAGCTTAGGTAGTTTAGTTATGTAGGGCTTCTACACTTCTTGCTCTCGACCCTAAACTCTTCCTGACTCTGCTTCTGCTCGGCATCACAAATATTCCCGCAGCTAACTGTACTCAAAATTAACGCCATGAATCTCTCAGCTCACAGATCTCTTATCTACGCTAGAACGCCACAAAGATATCTTCTAAGTTTTGAGGAAGTTGATGTAAATCTACACGATAATTGTGTTGACGTTTATCACTTTAAAATATTTAATTATTT
Organism: Ophonus ardosiacus; assembly: GCA_943142095.1. Lineage (NCBI taxonomy): Eukaryota > Metazoa > Arthropoda > Insecta > Coleoptera > Carabidae > Ophonus > Ophonus ardosiacus. The sequence goes on along the minus strand of OW964829.1, from coordinate 42,580,220 downwards.
TGTTTGTACCTGTGGTGCTATTGCTTTGACTCTTAAACTATTTATTTTATTATAATGGAGTCATGCCAAAAAAAAATGTTGCTAATATTTTTATAAAAATAGAATCTGTGACACTTATTATCCGTATTGCAACATAAAACATCCCAAAATATAATACTTTTCATTCATAATTTACTTAAAAGATATTCCCGCTATGATTTTTTGTGACGTCATGTATCGGCTACTCACACAACTACACTAGTCCCACATAAATAAAGGTCACAATGTCACAAACTTCAAATGCAAAGTTAAACGTCAGATCAGAGTAAACTAACCAAATATTTATAAAGCTTACAGAGGAAAAGTGCGCTCTATTCAATCTTTTTTGTTTCATAAAGATTTAATTATTTCATTAGAGAAATATTATTGGTAATTACAGGTTTGTGTGCTTGCTATATAATTTAAAGTGCAATAATTGTATATTTATATTCAGATAAAACATGGCGAAGAAGAACTGTGCAGTTCCAACTTGTGGAAACAATTCATTAAAAAAACCCAAAAAAAAAACTATTTATAAACAATCTTAATTTACATTTTGTCCGCCAGGGTGAACTGGAATCGTTCAGATACATGACGTATGCGCCTACGTGATCTCATTGAGATTTAAAATTGACCCCTATTTTTAAAAAATTATATCTACGAAACAATGCACACAAATGGCGTGAAAATATTATTTACATATACTGTGATCGGTAGACTTCCAGGAAAATAATAAAACAGAAAATGTGGCATGATCTCATTATTTTCTTATTTCAACACTTATTTTTCAAGCAACACTTTATTGAAATCATGTTTCTAAAGCAACACTTTAATGATGATGGATACAAGAAATCTTTAATCACCAATGTTTTGAAGAACATCTGAACATACGTTATATATCTATACCAACAAAAAAATATTTGATAAATACGAATACGAAAATGAAACGTAAAAGAGAAATGCCGTTTTTAGTTTAATCAAGAAATACACTTAAGGTAAGTGTCGAAAATAAATCGTATTTTCTGAACTAGTATTGTAAAATTATAAAAAAGCTGGTGTTAGAGTACCTATTCAATGCACAGATTGTTGACGTCTGTTTTCAATGGGAACGGTTGGTGGCAACTTATCAAATTAATGGCGCCACAGGACTAACGTACTTATCTGGAATTATGTATTATAACGTAAGCACTCTGGAGAACGTGCTAGCACAAAAATACATAAAATTGGAAAATCCGTAACAAAAGTGACAGTAGACTTTTTGAAGTGTCCTTGTTGGAAATTACATTTTTGTATTTTATTTTTGTTTAGGTATATACTGTTTTCTGGCGCAACTTGAGATATCAAATATTATCTTATTAAGTTATGACATAACAATTAAAATAATTATAGGTAAATGATTTGGCTATTACCTAATTTCGATACAAAATTTAGTTTGCTTGCCTAAGGTCAGGGCAAAAATGAAAATTATCGATGAATTCAAACAAATTTATTATTTATGTACAATAAAATAATAACGATTTTTTATAACATTTGTTCAAAATGTAGCTAAGAGTTTCTTCTTATTGTGCAACTTCTTCCATTAACTCATTCAAATCATTATTTAGAAAATTGTAGAACCTCTCTGAATTTAAACGATGTGGCAGAAAGAAAGGGCCTATTAAAGTATTTTCAATAATACGTAGCCAAACATTACATTGAAATTCATAGCGGAAATTTTTCTCTTTAATTGCTTTAGGATTTTCATGTATCCAAAGATGAGAATTTCTTTGATTCAAAACCATATCTCCCGAGCAACGTCACGCAGCGACCAAGACCAATGCAGTGGCAGATCGTTGTCGTACCTGTTTGCTTGCTACAGGTGAACATTTTGAACAAATGTTATAAAAAATAGTTATTATTTTATTGTACATATATAATAAATATGTTTGAATTCATCGATAATTTTCTTTTTTTTCCTGATCTCAGTGAAAGCAAACTAAATTTTTTATTGAAATTAGGCAATAGCCAAATCATTTACCTATAATTAATTTAATTATTATGTCACAACTTAATAAGTTAATCTTTGATATCTCGTTATAAAGTTGATTTTTTAAAGTAGCGTTGCTCCAATAAGAAAAACATGAATATCTCTGAAACAAAGCATTTACGGACATTTGCTCAAATGAACTTGTCACCTTATTTTTAAGTGTTTAATCCATGGTTCAAGTTACGCCGTTTAAATCTGGGACATCCTGTGGAAGATGAAAAATAAATTAAGCCAAAAGTTGTTCCTTTATTTTTAGTTCTTATTCGTGTGATTCCTCGAACGTGTACTTCGAATTAAAACATCTTCTGGATTTCTAGAGACTGATTAAATCAACTCCATAATTCTTCCCTTATTAACATAGTAGGTCAAACAGAACTCTTTGTTTTTCTTCTTGTTTTTCTTTCTACTTGAAAAAGTTGATTCCTGTGTGATTAACTCAGCTTCAACGCGATAATTCTTTAGTTATGAGACTATGTTTACTGTTTTCCTTTTGTTCAGCCCACGGGCTTATTATAAAATCAAATTTGTATTATACACGGTAGCTGCTTATAATAACATGCTTACATTACCTCCAGTTATAATAAAATTATTAAGCGCGTTAGAAAAAATATTTATTACTACAGGCAGCTCATTCGAAAAATCGAAAGGAGAAAAGATATATTACCACATTCCTCACATATTTACGTTGGCTCTTTAAAAATAAACTATTGTGCTATGATTACATTAATTATATTTCTTATGCATTTCAATACATAATATCGTGGGCATGCAAAAGAAGTTTATTAATTTTGACAGTTTATATCTTAAAGTATAGTCTAATCTATTCCTATTTATCTATTTTAATATTTAGCTTTTCTCATATACCTAAACTTCATAGATTTTTAAACACAAGACCATTTTAACCTCCCACTGCCTTATATAAGGGAGGTGTGGATCGTGCTAAAAATCGCATATAGAGATTTCAGTTAATAAGCACGTTTTAATATCCAAAAATCCGATTTTAACATTTCTATAATGATGTCTGTGGATATATATATATATATGTGTGTGTGTGTGTGTGTGTGTGTGTATGTATGTGTGTATCGTGTGGACCCGATTACTCAATAAGAATATTTTAAAATTTTGTTTACCCATTCTATACTAATGTGGGAAGAGCTCATTAGTTTTTAGTGTATAGCGGATAACCGGAAGTATTCCATATACAAGCTTTTAACTGTTTTTTTTTTTTTGTAAAAATTTCATTGAATATAATTTTTCAGCAACTTTTACAAATAAAAATTAAATATAATGGTACAATCTTCAATTCTTCGATAATAGCATTTAGTAAATAAACTTGAAATATAAAATTATAAAATAATTTATTTTTGTACATCATCTTGCCTATGCGTCCAACAAAAACAATATTTTAGTAACAATTTTGACATATTTAAATAGAAGCAATTATATTAAAATTAATAATGAAACCGTGTTAAGGAGATTGTACGGATTCTAATGAATTTATGATTTGTAAAGATAATATATTTTCCATCATACATAAATATAAGATGTACAGGATGATCCGATTTAAGTATGCTATATTAGCAGCACTATAAATCAAGCAGCTGTGTTATCAAAATGTTAAATATTAGTTTACAACTACACATTAACGAAATGGATCATGTAAAGCAATAGATATATGCAAAGGAACTTAATATAATTTACAGGATTAGTAAATATGTAGGTATATATTTAAATTAATAAAAATTAAATAGTAGCAGGTATTGCGTTGACTATATCAGATTTTTTGATAATATTTTGAAGATTAAATTTTAAATACCGGAATAGAATAGAATTCACTAATCCAAAAATGAGAATTAGCTTAAACTTTTTTCAGAATCGCGCTGTTAGAGATTTGTGACTTCGTGAAAACAAAAATGTTTTTATAGCTACCTTATAATAGTTTTCAGGACGATATGGATTTCACCACGATAGGGTGGATAAAAATACTGGCATACAAAATTATAAACTACCAAAAATGGATTTAGTTAGTTTCTCTTATATGCTCGTTACGCACTATACTCTGTTTTTAAACTATAGACAAACAGTAACTAGAAATTCTAGTGAGAAAATCAAAGCCTGTGATTGGCTGCTGAACTATTTCGTGAAGCCGCATTTAACCAGACGAAATTTCAAGTTAACCTTCAAACGTAATTGAAACGTCAAACTCTCAGTAGTTGTCAAATCAATTGTTGAATTTGCACGTGTTTTTTGTTTCATTTCTTTTTTGTGATATTTCACGAATAAAAACAGTTCTTTTCAGAACTACTACTACTACAATTTTTAAAGATATATAAATTTTTCATCAAGGAATTACAAAAAAATAATGCAATTCATTAATTTATAATTAAAAGTTATGTATTTATGATTTTATATGAATAAATTATGTAGATTATCAATAATAGTTTTGGTTAATGAAAATATAATCTGGAAAGAATAAATGCTGACGTGACCTTCATTTTAACATTTCAATTCCCCCGCCAAATAAATCTAGTGACTTTTTTTGGTAACTTCTAGCGGTGTAAATGTGACTTCGTCTAGTGCTGTCTATAGTTTAAAAACACGGTATAGTTACTATTACGATATTCATAACGCGTTAAAACATTAGCTGGCAATGAGGCTTTATGAAGTGAAATAATTTAAACTAGAATAATATAATTTGGCACTTCAACAGATAAACAATTGCTGTTTTTATGAAAACAATATTTCAAAGGCTTTGTTAGGGAAAATAAATACTGTACAAACCTCGTATGTTCTATTTTTGGTAGTCTACTTAATCACGGTTTATGGACATATTTAATAAATTATTCGCATTTTACATTGTAACTGACATATTTGATAAATTTGAAAATCATAATTAATGTAATGTTTAATTAGAGAAGTGTCAACGTATATATTAATTTGCTTTTATAAACATGCACTCATTCCAATATTTATCACAAACTCCATTTCAGAAATACAGTGAAAGTTCCCTTTGCGGACAGCTCCCACAAACGGACATCTCTCATAACAGGACAGTTTTTCTGGAACCATAATTTTGGGTATCAATTCCTGTATAAAACACGCTCTCATAAGCGCACTCTCTACCGGACGGACACGGGCAACACAGTTTTTCCCGACAGGCCCGAAACGCTCTCATGAGCGGACGCGAAACTCCGAAACCGGACATAAACAGCCTCCTCAGTATTTCCTCTCAAGGAAACATTAACCCTATTTTACAGAAATGCAGTGTTTTACGTGTCTGAGATTCATAGTTTGAAACTTGTGTGACAATGGCATCCAGGAAAACGTTTTTTACATTAAGGCAGAAAATGGAAGTGAAAGATATGTCTATTATTATAGCATTTTTATTGACCTTGAAGGTCGTTGAAAACTGAAAAAAGTTCAAAAGAAGATTTTATTGCGTTTGTACATCTAAAAAATATAGTCGCATTATCAACATTATTTTTTACAAGAAAAATGTAGATAGTTGAAGCAGTTAAAAATATCAGATTTTTTTTAAAAATAATCTTTTTTCGATATGTTCAAATATGTTGTTTTGTTTTGTGTTTTATCATAAGTTTTATGTACGTACATATTATTATTATTATTATTATTATTATTATTATTATCATTATTATTATTATTATTATTATCATTATTATTATTATTATTATTATTATTATTATTTTTAGATATATTTTAACTATTTTGAAGTATGTACATATACATATTTTACAAGTGCATATTTTTCAATAAAAAAATTCCTAGTAAATTTGTACTTTATTTATTAATTTTTTCATATCTTTAAATAGAGCTTTATTGTAAGCGGACACCTCCCATAAGGGGACAAAAAAGTTGGAACCATCGGTGTCCGCTTATGAGAACTTTCACTGTATTTAATTCTAAAGTCTAGTTTTGGTTATACAGATGTTAGTTGATTTTTTGTTTGTTTGGCGAATGAATTAAGATAGCAGTGATTAGAAATGATACATCGCTGTCAATAAATAAAAATCTAAACAAACATTAGCTGGTTATCTGCTATAAAAAGTCTGTTAAAAAAAGTTGGACTTCATCGACGTTTTTAGAAATATTTGATGTATGGTCGTCCGCTATCTGCCGCTGCCCCATGTAGAGAGGAAAAAACTAGCCAGAATCCTGGGCACATCTGGCCCGACAGTCACGCAGAGGACTGGCATTCAATTTCGTTGTCTGGAAGATTTACAAACAGTCCGCTTGGCTACCAGCCTAGATCTCTCCGAGGATATCTCCGAATCATCGTAATCAATTCGATCTGAATGCACCTGCTAAACGGGTCGACGGAGAAAACAATAAAAAACTCGAGGAAGAAATGTTAAACGTCTCTAATTATGAAAGATACATGGCCCTAACCTAAGATTAATGCTTCGACCTAACGTAATTTTATTCAGGAGAATGTTTTCAGATTGTTATTAACATTTCTCGTCGTACCAACAAGAAATTAGATATACTGCTCTGTCTTTAATAAAATACTACCTCTGTCTCGTAATAGTTGTTACATTTGCATAGTTTTCTTTTGAATATTGCCAACTCTTATTACAGGTTATGTTTATATGTCCTAGGGACAACTCCGAGTTGTTACCTGGTAGATATTCTTTTACGTAACGTAAGGATTTTAAGTCGAAATGTTCAGAGGAAATAATAATTAAAATTTTCAAAACTGCAACTTCAGTATCAACTGTAGTTGAAAATTAAAGACATCTATACTTCATTACACGTAAAAAAATAGGGATGGGAAGATAGGTGCAGTTTGGTCTTGTTGTTTGATTGGATAATATCGGAGTATTATTTAATCAAAAAACAAGATCAAACTGCACCTATCTTTCCGTCACTATTTTCTTACGTTAAATAAAGTATACCGTGAGTATTTTTTAACGTGAAACTTTGGATTTGTCATATCCATGATTACGATTCGACATTTGATTGACAGCAATATATTTGCGTGTCCCATTTAAAATGAAACATAGGGAACGAATTTGACAGATGTATTATATTTAAATATTGTAAGAAATTTAACCAAGTCAGAAAATCACTCGAGAGCACTAAACATATTACGGGCACAGGGTTCACACAAAATTTTTTCAACAACTGAACTTAATTTTTTGGAATCAGGTAAAATTATTTACACAAAATTAACCTCTAATGACATCTTGTCAATATGACAGAAAACCGCTGAATTTTCCTGTAAGTTACTACTTGACATTTGATTGACAGCAATGTAATTGCCTGTCTCAATTAAAACATAGGGAATGAATTTGACAGAAGTATTATATTTAAATATTGTAAGAAATTTACCCAAGTCAGAAAATCACTCGGGCACAAGGTGCACAAAATATTTTTTCTACAACTAAATTTAATTTAGAAAGCAGGTATAATTATTTAGGTCTTTCCGAACAATTTTTATTTTTACACTTTCTGCTCCAAAATTAATAGGTAAAACGATATCGTTAATTGAAAATTTTAATAATGTACTTCCTATGTTCAGAAAACAAAGTATATACCCGATATATAAAGTTACCTATTAAAAAGAATGAAAAACTTCGAACAACACAATTTAAAGTAAATTATTTTGCAATTTTTATACAACGTTCTATTTCATATAGAAGTATAAAATATTCTGAAATTTTATATGATATGTAGAGTAAAACACAGTTAATTAATTTTGACGTCATATTATTTACATGTTTCAAGTTTCCTTTAATAATGTTTCACCTTTAGTCATTTGTTTGTCAACAAACATTCCATAATTGTTTATCGATTTTACTTATTCATCGCTGAAGATATTGGCAATCATAGCTGTCTAATTTCTTCGCAAATATTTTGATGTTTTAATTCATCCATAAACAACAGATGAAATCACAACATAAAGTATGTAAAATATGCCTCGCGCAGTTAACTAATAATAAAATGCCATTCCGAGAAATGAAATCTGGAAAAAGATAAAAAGAACTGAAAACAAAAAGCTAAAAGAGTGAGTCCCACTACACTAAAGCGCAATTAACGATTTTATTTATTTATTTTACGAGACAAACCTACGCACTTTTCGACCTAAGTCGGTCGGGCGAGCAGCAAGCATGTTACGGCCGTATAATGATAATTACTGAGCAAAATTGCTGAGCACAGAAACATGACACGCAGAAAAATATTGAACATGCGTCTGGAAGGAACGGAGATAAGAAAGGACATTAGTGGTACACTGCTATTTCAACCAAAGAAAAAGATAATCTTTTGAGAGGACTACAAACACTAACATTTGTCACTTTTCAACATTTTTTTTACCTGACACCTATCTACAGGTATGGGAAGTATAAGGGCCTATTCTGAAATTTTGTTGTAAATTTTTAGCAATAAATATATCACCAGATAAACACTGCCTATATCTGAGTATGCTCTGTCCCATCGAAACCCAAAGGATCGTAATAAACTACTTAAACATCAGGTATTATATAAAAATACAAAGGAATAGTTTAGTGCGGTATACCGCAAATTGCCTAAGGTTCGTGACCAAACTTGCAATTTCCAGGGTTGGATTAAAAGAAAAATTTAAGTATCTTATGCGACAATACTCTTATGTACTCCATAATCCTACCCGAAGACATAGAGATACTTTTTACGAACTGGGGGATTCCACGATTTTTTGATTTTTTTAAATGTTATAGTATTTTTAAATTCAGATATTTCCTAATTATTCTTAAGGGCTGTGTGAAGAAAATGCGTTGGACAGGAATGAGTGGAAGAGAAGAGTAAGAAACAGCAACCCCTAATAAAATAGGGGAAAGCTGAAGAAGAAAGAAGGAAGTGTCAAAAAATAGTATGTGTTCGTGTTACGATTTTACATGATATATAGAATCTTATCCAAGGAACTTTTGGTATGGGATTTGCACAAAATATATCGAATTGAAGGAAGTTCTCAGATTTTTATTTTAATACTTTTATTTCTAAAAATTCACACAGTTGTTCAAATACTCTAAAAATGCGTACGCTTACGTAACATTTTCTTTATAATCAAATATTACTACCAAGTTTGTATCTCTACTATTTTTGAATTATTGTCGCAAAAATCAATATATCCCACATTTAGATAAAAACTTCAAAATTTTCAAAAATCTAATTTTTATGTATCTAGATACTTCTTAATGCGCTGATTCCAAATTTTGAAACCGCAGGTCGATATCTCGTTTCGTTCTCGAGATATATAGATTTAAAGTTTTACTCAAAACTGCCCATTTTCGGGTATTAACACAAAAATGGGCCGAGATATGAATTTGGCGATACGACCATTCGATTCTACGGGTAAAATTACATAAGTGTACCAATTTTCATAATTTTTGTCCAATCGGTTCATTTTTTATGAATAAAAGTTTGAAAACCCTCGAAAATGGCCAAAATCTGAAAAAATCGTAAGGGGTACCCCTTACGATTTTTTCGGATTTTGGGCATTTTCAGTTATTTTGCTTTAGAGATTGTATGCGGTGTTCAAAAATTCTGAAAATTGGTGTACTTATGTAATTTTGCCCGTAGAATCGAATGGTGTTGTCGCCAAATTCATACCTCGACCCATTTTTGGGTTATTACCCAAAAATGGGCTGTTTTGAGCAAAACTTTGAATTCAAATATCTCGAGAACGAAAAGAGATATCGACCTGCGGTTTCAAAATTTGGAATCAGCGCATTGAGAAGTATCTAGAAGCATAAAAATTAGATTTTTGAAAATTTTTAAGTTTTTATCTAAATGTGGAATATATTGACTCTTGGGGCAATAATTCAAAAATGGGTAGAGATACAAACTTGGTAGTAATATTATTTGATTATAAAGAGAATGTTACGTAAGTGTACGCATTTTTAGAGTATTTACATATGAGTATACATAATGTATATTCATGTGATAATTTTATTGGATTTATAGAATATTTTCCAAGGAACTTCCTGTGTGGAATTTGTAAAAAATTGCATTATGTTCGTGTTACAATTTCACTGGATGTATAGAATCTTTTCCAATGAACTTTTGGTATAGGATTTGTATAAAATACATCAAATTAAACGAAGGTCTTGTGCTGGCCACAACAGTTCCAAATCCAAATATTGTTCTTATCATATTTTAGAATGGTAAAGCAAGTTTTTTATCTGTAAGTCTATCATTTTCTCCTCAATTTCCTAGTAGTTAATGATGTTTGTTTGTTATTGATTAATAACTGGCCATGGTCGATTTTTAATTTAAATTTAAGGTGTGGTCTAAGTACATAGATTATTACGCGAATCAAATATGTAAATTATCATAGATTAAATGCATAGATATCATTAACTAAGTAGGTCCTAAACAAAATACAATCCAGCCAAATGATTTGATAGTGCGCGTATACACTACCGAATTAATTAATCTTCTAAATAGGCAATCAAAACGGTTAACCAATTCAGATCAAAGATAAGAATTTCATTTTAAAGTTCCAGGTTACCTGTTTATGAGATGTCTCTATTACTATTTATAACAATAATTAAAATCTAAAAATGGTCGCGTGTAGCCATTAATAATTAAGCTATTTACTGATTAACTCCAATAATAAAATTGGAAAACTTTCTTTATGATGGTAATAAATTTATTTATAATACTTCTTTGCGAGTTTCATGATAAACTACAGTATTTTTCAAATACTGTTAGGTTCAGGAAAAGAATTCTAAAAATGTAGATAGATTATATGTAGATAGATTATATTTTATCTTAATAACCATGGGAATCATGTCAAAAAATAATTTTCAAAGTAAGCCGTTGCATAAATATCCTGTTTGTCACTAAAAACCGACGTTTTACGATAATTATTTTAATAACACGACTTTACGACAAATTAACAACATCGAAGCAAACCTGTTTCTCTTTCCAGCTTTCAAAAAACCGTAACAAAGCAAAAGGTCTCATTTACAAGCATTGAGAAACAATAGCTGGTTCTTCAAAACAATAAAACCGAAACCATATTCATAAACGTCAGACAGTATCATTTGGAGGAGTAGAAACCGCACTCAAACCGAAGGTTTCTTCTTAATTGTTGCTTTTCAACAGGGACCATTCATCTTTATGAAGTTAACAACGACAGGACACTGGGAACGTTTTAAAACTACCTGCATACGGACCCGAATATCTCATAATCTGTCCTTTTCGGTTGGATCCTCCTACTGCCTTCAAAAGAGCACCAAACAGATACTTTAGAAGCAGAGGAAACTGACCCATCCCAAATCAACCAAAACCAAATTAATAAAGGAAAAATTTATAGGTTTTGTTTTGTCGAAATAAAGATTACGTTATCCTCATTAGTGATGTTAAAATAATGTTCTTCATTGTTTTCATATATGCTAATGACTGTTAAACAGAATATAAACTGATTATTTATATACATTTTCTTTTAATTTTTCTTATTTTTAAACTTTCTTATTTTGGATAAAATGCTGTACATTTCAGAATTTAAAATACAGTGTGTTCAGAAAAATACCTAATTCGGAGTAGGCTATGAACACAGAAACACATGTCTGATTATTATTCAATTCAAAAAGTCAAAATTCATAATGAAATGCAATTTTAGGGAGAAAAGATAATAAAGAAGGATACAGAACATTGTCAAGCACCGTTTTCTAATTTATTTCTATTTCTAAAATAATGATTCAACAAGAAAAGTTTTGATTCCTTTAGATAACATTTTTGACAATATCACGTTCCAAAATGAAATTAACATTTAATTAAATATCTTCAAATTAACATCCGTTTTATTTTTTTCATAGCATTGTACAAGATTTTTTTTAACACACAGTAAAGTACAATTAATAATCATATATAAAAATATATTTTATTGTATCAAGGGAACAATATTTTACTGGATTGTTTATTGGATAGATCAGAACAAGAAACATTTTTCGGTTCTTCTATATAAGTATATGGTACATGAAGAAATGTATTCTTTATAGATAATATTTAACTATTCTACAATGTAGTTATTGTGTGAGTTATTGCAACTACAACCAATATCGGCTTTTAACCATAAATGAGATTGGTTATATAATCTGTTTTAAATAAATGATCAATTGGTCAGTATTATAAACAGTAATAAAATTGTAACTTAACCTAATCTAACCTAATTTAATATTTACTGACAATTTAAAAAAAAATACTAACCAATGTAAAAAAGGTACTTATTGCAAAATATGACCAATGTAGACATGTCGGTAAAATTTCGTAGGGCTTTAGGGCTTATAAACAAGTGTTTCCCAAGTAACAAACACTTTTTGACAGATAATTAAAGATTAATTGTTTTAATTTGAAAATGACATTTTAACGATATGAAAATAACGCTTCAATTAATAAAATACACACTAACACTCGCAATAAAACACTCAATTATAAATCAAAAATTAGAAAATATCATTCTATTATTATTACTATTAAACGTTTGTATAATAAAACCGAATCAGTCTCGGCATCTCGTCAATGTCAATCTTATTATCGTTACACACTTCACGCTGAACTATATTCATAGCTACTACTGATGCCTATTGGGCGATTCTATAATTATAAAAATTCTGTTAAATACAAATTCTTCATAAATTTAATTAAAAATGCAAAAAAAAATTATCATCGAATACTCCTCGATCATTGATAAATACTTATAATTTTATCACAACTTCCTCAAGCACGATGCTTTTAAGTAACACCCCCGCCGACTTCGGCGTTGGGCTGTTACCAAGCAACTAACTATATTTATTTCTTTAATTAAACTCTAGATTAAAATCTTTTTTTTAAAAAAAATTATATTCGCAATCAACATTATTACTGAAAAAAGTCCTGCTTCTGCATCACAGAAAGGTTCTCCCGGTATTATAGCAGTGAAAGTTTCTTGTTGATTTTAAATTACTTATATCCAAAAGTATATGAAATGTTGACACTGATTAATCTTGCATTAAGCAACAGTAATTTATTACAGTTTAAGCTCGGATTGTAGGTAGGTATTCATTTATTGATACTCAAAATAAATAATTTAAGAATTCAGGAAAATGAACTGAAACACATTACACTCTAGCTCTAGCTTCACCCAAAATAATTTTATTTATCTATAGAGATATAAACTGAGGATAACACTCTATTCTAAAATTAAATTTTTTAACTATACCTACCAAAATAAATTAATTTTGGCACGAGTTCATACGGTACTACACGTTCTTAACAAATTATAATTATGATATACAAAATTATAATGGGGGATTCCACCATTTTTTTTTTTTTATATATATATATATAATTTCATCTGAAAATATTAGGAAAACTAAGACTACTGATGAAAATCCGGCGAAAAAATTCCTATTAATAAGCGAGTTATGGTCTCCCGAATTTTGAAAAGATTAACGTGACGTCACGCTTATGTGTTTTTTTATCAAACTGTTTTCATCATAGACCTCAATGTTCTTGAAATATATGCTATTTTAAGTTATATTTACATAAAATAAATGAATATTATAACACTGTATAAATCAACATACTTTATAATTACAGGTGTATTTAAATTATTAAGTTTAATGCAAGAAATTTACGTTAAAATAAAAACTGTTTGAAAACTGCAGTACAGGAATGTTAGCCCCTCTTTTCGAATTTGAATTTTTTAACTTCCATCGGTAGTAATCCCCACCTCCTAACACGCTATTTGTTATGCATGTATAGGCGGTCTTTCGGTCGCCAATCAAAATATTATAGATTTCATATTGGTGTCGAAGCGCTATAACAAAAAACCCATTATTTCCGAAATATCTCAATTATACCATTTCATTTTTTTTTATTAATATTCGTTATTCAGCATATACATTCGTATTTTTTTACTATTTTCCTTTAATTCGATTGAGCTGGAATCCCTTATTATGAGATAAAAAAAAATGGAAACAATAAAAAATGTTACATTTACGATCCGAATTCTTCATCACTTCCTGAGAGAGCTATCGCTTGAATTAATAACTCTATTGTTTAAAAATCACATCAGCTCGTGGAAATCATTTAATAAGAGTTGCAGTAGACCGGTGGTAGTGTCCTGGACAGTGTAATTGTGCCCTGCTCTGTTATTACTTTAATTACAAAGCAACGATGCACTCATCGGAACAAAAAAACAGGTTCTAAAAACTTTTTTGCTCGTTACAAAAATTTTTATGGCAGCGTTTAAAATTTTTTCATCGGAGACGGCCTATAATTATTTTTAATGCAGCTCTTAAGGTAATTTTCATTTCATTTCTGGAGAAGTATTTGAGTATTGTTAGTTCCACAGCGTGCTTCCTGCAGGATAAGCCAACCGTGCGTGAAATCTTGATACTAGATTCGTGATACGAAAATTACTTTTTTAATTTGTTTTTCTAATTACAGTCAGAACTTTCTCTAATTAAAAGATTTACTAAAACGCTTTATTAGATACCAACACTTTGACTTAATAGCATTTATTTTTTCACCCCCGTAATTAATAAAATGTTCTGCTATATTTGAAAACTTTCCAGTTTTGGATAGCAAGCTTTGCTTTTGGAACATGACACAAGAAATAAGTTACTTTCTTTAATTTAAAAAGACTAGACTGTACCGAATGGCAATGGCTACTTTTTTCAGAAAATGTTAAAAAAAATACTCAGAGATATCTCTTTTTCTATTAATTTCTGAGCAAAAAGTGTAAGGACAAGTGCACAGAAAAAACAAACCTTCTAAATTGTAATTAAATTAACTAAATAAAATCTGTGGTTTTCAGCCTTCTAATATGTTTTCATTAAATTATCTAAGTTGATTTAGTTAAATTTTCTAAATTTGTAATAATAAATTATAGTAAAATTAAATACAAAATTAGATTAAATGACTACATTTAGTATTGAACTAAAAACAAATAAAGGAATTAACTAAATATATATTTAAATTTTCTATTTACTTACCTAATTCATTAGATAAATCACCGATAATTGAAGGACAAAAATAGTGAAGCCAAAATATAGTAAAATTAAATAATTAAAATAACTACAGGATGGGGCAGAATGACCTCCCTGATTTGAAAGGTTAATTGTAAGAAAACGTTTCAAGATACATAAAAAAAGTTTTATTGCTCAAAAGTACATATAATGCCGTTTTATTTTCACGATGTTTGGAAAATGATATCGTACAAATGGCGGCCTTGGCGAATAATGCACATATTGAGTCTTTCGACGAAGCGCATTTTCATCTTTGTGGCACAGTAAATTAACAAAATTTTCGTTACTGGGCATCTCAGAACCCTCATATACTGCATCAAAGACCTCTTCACAGCCCCAAAGTAACAGTTTGATGCACTGTGTCCTCTATACGCATTACTGGGCCTTATTTTTTGAATCCGAAGGATTAACTGTTCTGTTACCGTCAATTCGGATCGCTATTGTGACATGGAGAACTTTTTGTCCCCAAAATGGAAGAGTATGGCGAGGAATACGACACAGAAGCCTTCTGTTTTCAGCTACGGCCCATACTGCCCATCGATCACGCGAAATTCTGCAAGAGCCCTTTCCCGGTCGCCTGATCTCTCACCGGGAGGATGTTCCATGGCCCCCTCGCTCCTCCGATTTGAGCCCGTGTGACTTTTTTTTGTGGGGATATGTCAAAGCTGTAGCTTGAAGCTCTGAAGGAGGCGATTGAGGACGTCATCGCTGGAATTTCGCAAGATATATTGGGAAGAGTAGCCGAAAACTTCTTTGAAAGGCTCAATATGTGTGTTGCTCGCAAAGGCCGCCACTTGGACGATATCATTTTCCTAACATCGTGAAAATAAAACGGCATTATATGTACTTTTCAGCAATAAAAACCTTTTTATGTATCTTGAACCGTTTTCTTACAATTAACCCTTCAACCCCACCCTGTATTTACAAATTTAAATTAACGATTTTTTACAAAATATTTATTATCTATTTCGGGTCAGTTAAAATGCTAAATTAAGATTTGTAAATTATACTAAATTATTAGACATATTGCCTAATAAAATAATATCTAATTACAATTAGACAAAATTTCAAACCTTTTTTTTCTGTGTGACGTTCAGAATTAAAATATGCTCAAAATTATTGGACAAATAAAATTGCAAAATATTAAATAATAATTAAGTGACCCCTGTGGTGCACTCTCCACGCCAGCAATAAGTGCCCCTGAGGTGACGCCTGGTAAGCTTCGCCCTCGAGTTACTATCTTGACGCTGGGTCACTAATGATTTATTTTCTCAACCTTGGCGTATAATATACTCTTAGATGTTAGATGTTATTGCTAGAAGAAACCAAAAAGTATTTCAACATAGACGGTGGGCACCTTATCTTAAATCTTACCGTAAATTTTTCAAATAATTTTCTAAATAGATCGCTAATGCTGATAAAAAGCCGGTCTAAATTTTAAAGCAAAATCTGTACAAGCACTTAAATTCAATTAGTGTCCTACGGTTGTAATAAAATTCATATATTCCTCGATAAGTATCTCATACATCATATCCATATGCATTACAAACTTCATTTAACTCTGTAATCAGTTAGCAGCAATAAAAAGTGAATGCGCACAGTATGACAAGCTTGTAATCTCGCGGATTCGTTCTGGCCGGTTTGCACGCAAACTCTGCTGGAGTTTATGATTACGTGGAAGAAAGGTGCAAATTAAAATGTTCGATATGAAAACCAGTCACACGTATAGCAAACCGACAGTTTCTTAATTAAATGAGCTAGCCAACGCCACCGAACCATTAAGAGATATTTTTCAAGGGCGCCAAGCCGGGCAACAGAGAAGAATCTAGGAGGAAGAACACAATTTTCATTTCATCCAAGAACCTGAAACCAGGGCATCGAACCCGCCATAAACTGGGTTCGGTTTAGGTTCAGGTTAATTTGTTTTTTTGAAAGATGGGTTCGGATGTGGTTCTGGTTTAAGCATTAATAAAATTTGCGGTTCAGGTTCGAAATAATGTAAAATGAGAGCCGGAATTTACGCAAAACGCAGACAGCAACGCAGACGCCTAAAGGTGGATACAGACTACGCTGACGTTTCGTGTTAACACGCATTATGTCGCATTATGACGTGTTAAATTAAAATCTAATTCATTATGCCTTATGGGAATGCTCATATTGTTCTGATGTGTTGTCTTCTGACGTGTTATTGCATCATATAACATCAGACGCGTGTTTGGACGTGTTATACGATTTCCAAACTCCCAGATTTTTGTCAGACATCAGATGGCGTCAGATGGGAATGTATAGCATTTTCATAATATTTTAGGTTATGTTTTTAACTTTTCATTATTTTTTATACGAGATAAAGATTTCTTTACGATAAAATAGGTAACTATATTTGAAAATACGGAAATAAATATTTATTTGATATAAATAAGTAATTAATTATTAAAAATAAATATTTATTTATACAAATTAATTGAAATTTAACACGTTGACTGCAGCTTTGGTCGCCGGGGACCAATAACTTGCATTTGTCTAGTGCGGTACCATTTTTCATAAAACTTCCCCAACTTACATTGGTCTCCGGCGATCAATGCACATCACAAGCAGTATCGTGTTAGTTTTAAATAAAATAGTGAACGAGACGCACATACTATGGGTAGTTGAGAAAAATAAATATCACCTTTGATTAATAATAATCAGGAACAACAAAGAATTAAAATAAATAAAGAAGCAGAGAATATGAACAATTTACCTAAAATGAACCTGTCGTTATAAATATGTAGTACCTAATTAATTGTATTTCAAACATTTCTATTTAATTGTGTTATTTCGAAATTAAAATTAATTAGTAATATCATAAATATAGAAAATTTGTCAATATTTTTTCATACGGTGCATCAAAACATCAGAACAATGTGAATGCTCTATGTGTTTCTAATGTGTTATGTTGTGTCGTGATGTATCGTGATAACACGTGTTAACACGAAACGTCAGCGCAGTCTGTAGCTACCTTAAGACATCGATTGTTGGCTGTATTTACTTTTCGAACTAAAAAATAACCTGAACCGGAGTTGAACCCCGAACCTGAATTTTAATACTCGGTTCGGTTTCGACACAGTTTCAATTAAAAATATATCTGAGGTTCAGTTCTCGGTTTGGGTTCCCTAAAATGTTACGGTTTGGTTCCGGTTTTGGTTCGGTTCAGGTTCGGGTTCGATGCCCTGCCTGAAACTGAACACGAACCTGAGCCATAAATCTGAATTAAACAGAATTTTTGATGAACCTAAACGCAAAACAAACCTTTATTTGTCAAGGTCAAGAAACCTGAACCGAATATAAACCGTTTTAAATTCAAATTCGGTTCAAATCTGCTAAATATATAATTAAAAATTGTAAATTCAAATTAAATTCTTAATATGATTTTAAAAATAATAAATATTACCATCTTTTTGTGTTTTTGTTCTGAACCGAAATTCGAACCCAATCGCAAAACCGATAAACCATTATAATTTTCTTTTTCTTGAACCTGAACTAAAACCTAGTTCAAGTCCCTACATATAACTTAAAGAATTGAACCGAGGTTTGTACTCCTAAGGTATAACAGATAAATTAATAAGGTATTACATGAAAATTATGGTGACTATGATTTGCTCTTTCATTTGGTGTTTCATTGGAAATATTTGAAATTAGTAGTGAATAGTAGTAAATGATCTATATGATGTTACTGAGGTAGGTATTGCTTTTCAAAACTGTGTATTTTATTGTTGTACAATGTTTAGGCAAGCAATATTAACAATAATAGCTTATTTTAGTCATTTTAGACATAATACATTAAAATATATATGCATCTAATAATATGTCTAGGGACTATATATTAAAATATTTTTGTAAGGGGTTTGCTTTTAATAAAGTATGTAATAAAAAGTTTTAAACAACAAAGTCTTGGAAAATTGAGTCTTAGAATATATACAATACTTGGCAAATAACTCATTCTGAGTTGAAGAGCAGTAGAAAGAAGTCGCAGACATATGAAAGAAGGAAGTGATGTTTAAAATATTTTTTTTTCTAATAGTCCCATGAGACTCATTGACGTTTGCCAACATATAATTACGTTCATTTTGCATCTATACAGATTATTTGTTTGAATAATACTTTTATAATTAGAAATAATAAACCAAAAAGTGTTGCTGCACTAAACTAGAAAAAAATATTTTTATCGTTTTTTGTAAATTGACCCCCACTCCGTTGCATTGATCGTAAAAAAATAATTGGATTATGTAGGTAATTAAATTCTCTACAGGATTGACTATGAGGACTTTTACGCTAAAATGACGTGTTACGGAGATATTGCGATGTAAAGTGGAAAGAAACTCAAAATTTTGCTAACTACGCAATTTTAACCTATTTTGTCAGCATCATAACTCCGTTGCTATTAATCGTACAAAATAACTTCACATAACTATTTCGCAGGAAATTTTGTCTTCTACAAATCGGCAAATAACTTTTGTTGTGCTAAATTGCACCAGAAAGAAGTTATAGGCAATAAAATAAAAAAAGTGCCGATTTTCGGTGTTTTTACAAGATGGTTGAGGAAGCGGAGGAGTGGGGATTGTGGACCTTTTGTAGGATACCACCCTTTTTCAGCCTCCGTTTACTGGACTAACTCTGTTTTTATGCTTTTCATATGTACGGAACAATTTCTACAGTCACATAACGAACGGTTTTGAAATGAGAAGTCCTTTTTGTTTCCTGAAAATTTGAATTTTTAGACATGTTCAGTTTTTGTAAAAAAGAAACCCTCATTTATATTCCGTGTGTCGTTATTGAAATACCCAATCCTTTATTTGTTTTTTTCTTTTCACAGCAACTGAGATTCTTGAATTTGCAACATCAAGTAGATATTTATAGTTTTACATTACATTTTAAAGAGAAAATTTGACAATGCATCGTTTTATACAGGGTTAGTTAATGCGATTTATTGTCATTAATATTCATTTCAGGATATTATGACAAAAGCGAAGCGATAAACAAACTCGAGCGATGTAATTTACTTAGTTATTAATTTGTTTTTAATGATGAGATGGTGACCGACAACTTTATTGGAAATAAATTTGTCTATCTTAGATGAACCTACTATTCGTAAATACTTGAACCGGTGTTTTTTCCATGTAAAAATGTTATTAAAATAAATTGAAAAACAAACATACTGTTGTAAAGAAAAAAAAACACTCTATCGAATGGTAGAGTAAAATTAATAGGTTCCCATTTAAAAAAATTACGCGGACAAGTGTAACTCAAAAACAATTGAAGAAAAAAAAATTCAAGTATTCTCAAATGTAGATCAAAATTTCTTAAAAAACTTTTGTATTGAACATAATAGGCTATTCCGCGACATTTTTATTAAATTTTTTTCTTGAAATACATAAAAATATAAGACCACATGTGAAAGTCCGAGTTAAAAATTCTTCCAAATAAGCGAGATATTAAGGTCCGAATTTTAAATCTGCTTTCTGACGTAGGTAATGTGGATATACCAGAAGTAAACAAACAGTGGTTCACAAACCACGAAAAATTGTTAAACAAATTACAAAATAATGTATATTTAAATTGTAATATTATAATTCATTATTAGAGACATAAAATAAATTATTTCACTTTTTTTCTCATTTTATAAAAATAAAGAAATTAGAACGTCGCCCGAACAGCAACCGAACAGATCCGACACACCCGAAGAAGTATATTCTTAGTTAGGGCGGGGCTTCTCAAAATCGGAGGTCATACTTGGATCCTATTTGCTCAAACACTCGTGCACATGTCCTGCATCATCAAAAGCAAACCTCCCCGTGTCTTCTAGAAGGAATATTTTATAATAAAAGAAATATGGTTTTCCTTATCCTTTAACTATTATCATTCTTATTTTCAATAAACTTTTACTATTTTTGATTACTGTGGAATAGCCTATTTCCTAAAATGAATATTAACGACAATAAATCGCCGTCTCCATACTTTTAACTAACCTGTATGTGAAAATATTAACTGAATTATCGCAAAATCGAATTTAAAAGTATACTATTTGTAATTTTTATGCAGTTAATTTTTACTCACGTAATTTTCTTTAAAATATTCAACAACAACAAAATAAAATGGAATAGCCTACTACATCTTTAGTAAAAAGCGATAAAATATCTTGTCTCGTTCCTCGAAGGAAATTCTCCTGATGCAACTCTGGTTGCACGTCATCTGGGTGCTTCATTATACGAGTTGATTTTAATCTTCGCACCATGACGGTTGTTTGAGTATAATCGCTGGAAATTTGCATAAGTAGTAAACTTGTTTTTACACTAATTAAGAATATATTTGCGAGAATGTGTGTATGTAAATTCTTATTTATTTCTTTAAAATGTAATTTCCTTCTTTTTATTCTTGACGCGAGATCTTAAGACGGTTCTTTTTATTTATTAACAGTGCGAAATAAATCGTGCCGCTTTTTTATTTTCGTGTTGGTATTTATCTTAATTTGTTAAGCCGTATTAGCTGATATAATTTAATAGTTTTAATCTACTTTATGCCAGCTACATCCGATAAATATAATTGTATCCATTAATATATCTTGTATTTAATTTCTCAACTTGTAAATAATTATTTTTATTTCTTATTTATTCACACAGCTGGTCTTCATATTGTTGCAGATACAGCTTAACGGACACTGATTTAACAGATTTCAAAATGAAGAGACAAAAATTTCGTGTATAGAATTCACAAATGATTTGCATAACCTTGTTACTATGCAAAATATTGCATATCGATAATTTGGTATATAACATGTTTTAAGGTTCCTAAAATTCGATTTTAACATTTTCACGATGATGCGTATATGAATTTGTTTTTATCCTTTAAAATTAGTAATTGTTGCATTTTTTGCTGTGTGAAACAAATTAATAGAGCTTTGGAAAGTCAAAAAATTCTCTTTTAACAAAATAACTTTACAATCAAATAAAATTCACAACACATAATACAAAAACTGCTACCAATATAACGAACAAAAAAGGACCAAATCACATTTTTGATAAGTCACATTTTTAAAAAACTCATTGTAAAATTATATATTCTTTTTTCCTGCATCAATTTCAAGTCGATCATCGTTACTCCAACTTTTAAATTGTTTTAAAATAACTCAACAGGGCTGTTGCAAATTGTAAAAGATACTATTCTCTAAAAAGTCTCAAATTTGATAATATCACTAAATATTCAATACATATTTTACAATTAAACATTGAATTCGTGTATTAGAGATAGCCTCGTAAATATATAAAATAATCAGTTACAATCAAATAATGTTGCTACCTAGTTTATATCTCTACCTACTTTCATTATTGCCCTAAAAATCAATATACCCCATATTTAGATAAAAACTTCAAATATTTCAAAAATCTAATTTTTATGTATTTAGATACATCTCAATGCGCTGATTCCAGATTTTGAAACCGCAGGTCGAAATCTCTTTTCGTTCTCGAGATATTTAGATTCAAAGCATTGCTCAAAACTGCCCATTTTTGGGTATTAACCCAAAAATGGGTCGTGACATGAATTTGACGACTACACCATTTGATTCTACGGGCAAAATTACATAAGTACACCAATTTTCATAATTTTTGAACACCGCATACAATCTCTATAGCAAAATAACTGAAAATGCCCAAAATCTGAAAAAATCGTCAGGGGTACCCCTTACGATTTTTTCGGATTTTGGCTATTTTCGGGGGTTTTCAAACTTTTATTCATAAAAAATTAACAGGTTGGACAAAAATGATGAAAATTTGTACACTTATGTAATTTTACCCGTACAATCGGATGGTCGTATCGCCAAATTCATATCTCGACCCATTTTTGCGTTACTACCCAAAAATGGGCAGTTTTGAGCAAAACTTTGAATCTAAATATCTCGAGAACGAAAAGAGATATCGACCTGCGGTTTCAAAATTTGGAATCAGAGTATCTAGATACATAAAAATTAGATTTTTAAAAATTTTGAAGTTTTTATCTAAATATGGGGTATATTGACTTTTGGGGCAATAATTCAAAAATGAGTAGATATATAAACTTGGTAGTAATATTATTTGCTTGTAAAGACAATGTTACGTAAGTGTAGGCATTTTTAGAATAATGTAGCCCAAATACCTCCATGGAAACCAGTTAAAAAATTAAAATGTTTGTAATTGACAGAAAAATGTGAGTTGTCAGTTTCAAAAATCCATTTACATTATTGAAGGCTTTTTCTGGGAAGTACATTTTTTAATATTTCTTATTTTAATATTAATTAAATATTTAAAATTATAGGTAGGTACATATATACATATATACATATCAGAAATACCGGCAAACTCGTCAATGAATTTGAAGAATCTCGAACATTTAGAAGCGAAGGAGGAAACTTATTATAGAATGAAGTAACAAAATATAAAAATATATTAATAATTAATAAGATGTAATCATATCATTATTTTGTTTTTCCCTCAATTTAAAGTCTATTGATATTATACTGGCTGTCTCTTAAATAGGGGCACAAGGCTTAACCACAGATTTCTGAGGCTAAAATAAGACGATTTAACTAAACTTGCTTCTACCGGAAAGTGTACCACTTAGCCAGAATTCTGCTTCAAAGTTCTTCGAAAAAAAAAAATTAATTTTGCTTATGATAACTGAACGCTTTCTACAATTTGGATGAAATTTGGTATGACAGTTCATATGGTTATAAGTCATCTTTTAAGGTGATACTTGTTATTATTAGTGAACCATTAGTGTATGAAACTTAGGTGTCCCAACATTAATTAGACCGTAACTTTTTAATGGCCACGCCGATAATATAATTTTATTTTTTTTTCAGAAAGATACATTCAATACTAAACTTTTCTCTCTCTGTTTAATTTGTGATAACTGTTACGGTTTAGACAGAAAAAAATAAAACCTGAGTGACTGCACCGTGAATTTTTTAAATATAATTTTAATCTAGCAGTCTATCCATATGTTAAACACCAAAATCGTCTTATTTTAGCCTCAGGAATTTGTGATTAAGCCATGTCCCCCTATTTATGAGACACCTGTATATTTCATAAATCGTGTTGAAAATGAATAGTTTGTGTTTCTCACGACGTATTAGTGAATTTCACTGAAAGATATGATTAAATGTATAGGTACGCTATGATTATTTGAACAAAAAATTTCAATAAATTTCTTTACTGCTTATTTCTCGAAATACACAAAAATGCTCGTCATCGTCATGATTATTAAGAAATTCTTTTTCCGCAATAAGGGTCGCTGGGGCTGAATTTGAAACGTAATTCCAAGCATATTTTTTCATCTGGAATAAATTACGAATTACAAATATCAATAACAGTATATCATATTTGCGAAATAAATTATATGGCCATCCGTTTGTTTGTCGCTATCGAGCAAATAATAAATACATATTTATGGCGATGTTTGCATTTGGTGGCGGGCTGTACTACGGATTACGCTGTTTAATTTTCCGTTGCAGTTTGTTTTATATTTACTTGATTGAAACGCTTGCCGCGGTTATTGATAATCACATGCATAATTTGTCGTATTTCATTTCGGACAAATTTGCATACATTGATAATTTATTTTAGCTTCCGGGATTTATACGCGTCATTCTATTATTTCTGCACATGTATCCTCATTTTTTTCAACACCGTCCACTATGTTTTCACCAATGATTCGCTGCAAAAATGCTTTAGATAAATATTTTGGACCAATGCATTAACGGTACATATTGCTAAATAGAATTCAATATTTTTACAAAATCTGTAAATTAAAAATCTGTTGTGGCCAGCACAAGACCTCTCGCCATTTCCATATTAGGATATACAGTAGTGGTAGCACGCACTTTAGAATTCTATTATAGAAAGCAGGCGAATGCGATTTTACTTTTTCGAATCTTGGCAGCATGCACTTTAGAATTCTATATTCACTTTTTGTTTCGGGAATTATCGGATTATATGCTATTAAAATAAAAAATATTATGCCATTTGTATATAATAAATGTATAAATTATATATAAATTGGCTTTGAGTGAAATTTTGGCAAAATAATGACATTACTTTGACACTTTCACCTCGAGTCGTTCGCATGCATGCGAATATTTTGAGACACGCATGCTACCAAATTTTCGCTTTGTGGCGAAAAGCGAAAACAAATGCCTCATTTGATAGAATTCTAAAGTGCGTGCTACCACTACTGGTGTCTCAATAAGCTTGCTCACTATTGGTAACTTTTTTATTTGAAGAGGTACGAGGTTGATTAAATGAGCAAAATTGTGCCATTCTATATTAGAAAATTGGTCATGTGGACAAAATAAAATTTGTGACAGCGGTTCTCAAAATTTGGGTCAATAAATATATTAAAAATTTAAATTTTGTAAACTATTTTATTAGTTTTTTAGTCAAGTAAGCCATGGAAACAATTGATTCTTTGTTTGTTTGACGTTTAATAATTTCTCCCGTAAAGTTCTCTGTGTTTAATAATGTTTAATAACTTTACAAATGAAGAAAAGTTAGATATGATCGTGCTATATGGAAAGTTATATCTAGACACCAGTTACGTAGAACAGTCGGCTCTCTTTCCAAAAAAGTTTAAATGTGCGAAAGAAATAATGGCTTTCAATTTGAATATTTTCTTTGTTTTGTTATTACTGTAAAATAAATTAATAAAATAATAATTTTATAAAAGACAATTGTTTCCATAGTTTACTTGACCTAAACTAATAAAAGATAATTTTTATCTTTAAACGTAAATAACTCGTTTATTTGAAAAAATTGTACATAAACAACATTACCTTATTGGAAAGAGAAAAAAATACTCTTTCCAATAAGATAATAAAAAATATATAGTTTCATTTAAAAAATATATATATTGTCCCAAATTTTGGGAACCGCTGACATAATATTTATTTTGTCTACATGACCAATTTTCTAATATAAAATGGCACAATTTTGCTAATTTAACCAACCTCGTATCTCTTCAAATAAAAAAGTTACCAATATTGAGCAAGCCTATTGAGACACCCTGTATAAGTATGTATTGCACTTCGCTTTCGAACCGTCGTTTTAGAACAAAAAATTACAGAACTTTACTCAAATATTGTTTTTTATTGTATTTAACATGTCTTCTGCACACATATAATTCTAATTATATTTATTTTTCATTGTATGAGGAAGTTTCTAAATGTCAGAGATTCTTCCAATTCATTAACCAGATTGGCGGTATTTCTGATGGATATATGCATTTTACCACAATTTTACCTATAATTTCAAATATTTAATTAATAAAACAATAAAAAAAGGTAAATATACTTCCCAGAAAAAGCTCTCAGAATGTCACTAAATCTATTGATATTTGACAATGACATGTGTCATGTTATAAACATTAGAATTTGTCAACTGGTTTCCTTAGTGTCTTGGCCTCTGCGATTTAGTTTACTCTGTAAATTATAGTGTCTTTATCTCTAAATCTATACAAGATATAATAAAAATTTCATCGCTCCAAAGGACAGTATGCCATTTTTCACTCGTCCAGGATGAGTGTTCCTAAGCAAATGCAATTCTGACCCTCCTGTTTTTCTTTGATAGTACAGGTTTCTTAACGGCTAGTTTTCCTAGTAATCCTACATCACATAGCCATCGTATCACAGTGCGATCACTCAAATCTACATGAAATTGTTCCCGAATTTTTTCAGAACGTTCACTTGATGATAAAGTAGGATCACTTACGGATGGACGCCGAACGGTTTTTGTCAATTCTAGCACTAGTTTTCTTGGACCACCGACTTTTATATTAATTTTAACAATTCTATACTGCGAATTTTTTTTCAAAATCTTTGATAAGCCACTTTTACTAATTTTTAATAAAAATTTTAATATTGCGCTGTTTCACAGCATCTTTATGAAGCTGTACTACCCTTTCTCTTAAGTCGTCGGAAAAATATTTATTTTTACCCATCTTAACATCAACTTACTAAATAAATGACAAAATACAACTGAAAGTAAAACAATTAAAATCATATATTCAATAAGTTTCCATACTTTTGTCCACCAAAAAAACGAGTATTTGTCATTTCAATTAAATCATACAGCGAATATCAAAAGATTTCTTGTGAATATATTTTTGGATATATTGACTTTAGAAAATACGATTCAAATTTGCGAGAACTATAAACATTTTTTTAAAAAATAAAATATTTAAAAGTTTCCATACTTTTGTCTATCACTGTATTTTGGCACTCCCAATAATGAATAATAAGCAGTGATGATATATTTATTTATTTCCAATTACAGCAAACAATTCTGAAGGTATACCGTGTGGTAAGAATGTTTTCAATAATGACTGATAAAATCTAAATACTTTCCGAAGTAAAAATTTGAATAGATAAAAATCACCAACGAAATCTTAAACAAAACACCTACTTAAATAATCAACAAGGCACACCCTTAACTTTCTCCTATCTTTGAAATATTCTCTTCAAACACGCGTCTTCTCACCGTCCGAAGAAATATAAAATATCAAGCAATTATGCCGGCCAACCGTGTTCGGTGTAATGCTAACATTTCCTGCATCTTGCTTAGGGAACGTGTGTATTTATAATAGTCTTTACGCGTGTCTTGAACAACGTACAATTACCAGCAGTACTCAAAAGCAGGTGCAGGTGGGGCAGCAGATGCTCAATAATTAAACCAATCGATGCAAATTTTTACGGCTGAAGCTAAGTGGTAGATAGTATAATTAGTGGTTGGAACACATAAACATTATCGAAATGATGTTTGTATAATTCAATTCTGTCTAAGCAGAGCAGCCAATTTAAGTTCAATTACAAGTTATTTCCTTTGTAAAAACCACCTGGTTCTATATACATAAATTATTTGCACTTAAAGGTGCAAGTTGTCAGTTAAGAATCTTTGTTAAAGCCAAAGGGCAGCACGCGAAGTAAATATGGTGTATATAAAGCGATATTACCTGACCATAGATATTCCATGGACTATATCATTCATTAAGTTATAAACCATGAAAAATGCGTGATTTTTCTTACTTAGTTACAACGCATTACAGCGGTTATTATAAAATAACCGTGCTGAAGGAATACGCGAACTTTTATACTTTCGAATACATACCTAAATTTGTATATTCACTTATAGGTAGGCTGACCATATGTACTTATTTTAATAGGACAGTACTTTCTTTTTGAATGATGTCCTACTGTACTTAAAAGGTTCATTAAGTACACGTAAATGTACTTTTTTTTTAGAAAATATATATGTTGCGTCTTACACTGGTCAGATTCGGCGTCGATCGAGTAAAGTATTTTTCGTTCTTCCTCCTTATCACTAAATATTAGTTCTAACATTAATTATTTAAGTAATTTATTCATTACTGACTTGTTTAAAATTTTAAAGCAACAAAACAAAATTGTTTTAACATATCAGTGCCTCCACAAAAGTTTTATTTCAATCTAGAGTTCATTTTTTGTTTGGGACAAGCGCATCAAATGCTGAAATACTGAAATGTTCTATTTACTCCAGAGCAGTCCTCAAATTTTAAAGGAGATTTTAATGGTATCAAAAGACTGGTACAAACATGATGCGGAACGTAATAGGATTTTTTTTTTGTAACACTCAATTTTTATATTATTTTGTTATATTTTATGAAACATTATGTTTTACTTGACTTATATGTGCTTATTATTAATTACTTTTTACATCAAATTGAACTAAAACGAAATAAATTTCTCATTTTTATTTTCAATTCTGCCTCTAGAATTTTTTGTACTTTTTTTTCTAAAAAAATTATGGTCACCCTACTTATAGGTGTGTTTGGTTATTTTGTGCTATGCACTCAAGGTTGTCAATGCCATTTTGAATTCTATTTACGCAGCGTAAGAGTACTATATTTTTATTCAAACACAGTACTTACTACATAAATGAAACTGCTGTTTGAATTCAAGGAGAAAATTCATGCTTTTTGTGCTTTAAGTAGACATCTGAAATGACACTGATAGCTCCGAATACACCGAAACGAATAATTAAACGCACCTCTTGTTTCACAGCAAAGTCTTATTGAAATAAAAATTTGACACTTAAACATTTAGTTACTTAATCACAATCATAATAAATAAATAAAACATACACAGAGAAAGATA
The DNA here is from genome assembly GCA_943142095.1 of Ophonus ardosiacus. NCBI lineage: Eukaryota > Metazoa > Arthropoda > Insecta > Coleoptera > Carabidae > Ophonus > Ophonus ardosiacus. The sequence continues at coordinate 42,550,969 of OW964829.1, read as the reverse complement.
TAGATATATTGTTCTTTCTCTAAACTGCGTTTTATTTGCTAAGCAACTATCTCAGCTAACCTCACTTGAATCTCATCTCATTTTTAGAACAATTGAAGTGCGATGTTAGTAAAAAGAATGCAGCTTATAATGAGGGATTCCACCAATTTTTTATATATAATTTCTTATGAAAATATTAGGAAAACTAAGACTATTGATGAAAATCCGGCGAAAAAATTCCTATTAATAAGCGAGTTATGGTCTCCCGAATTTTGAAAAGATTGACGTGACGTCACGCTTATGTATTTTTTTATCAAACTGTTTTCATCATGGACCTAAATGTTCTTGTAATACATGCTATTTTAAATTATATTTACATAAAATAAATGAATATTATAACACTGTATAAGTATATACTTTATAATTACAGGTGTATTTAAATTATTAAGTTTAATGCAAGAAATTTATGTTAAAATAAAAACTGTTTGAAAACTGCAGTACAGGAATGTTAGCCCCTCCTTTCGAATTTGAATTTCTTAACTTCCATTGGTAGTAACCCCCACCTGCTAACACGCTATTTGTAATGCATGTATAGGCGGTCTTTCGGTCGCAAATCAAAATATTATATATTTAATTCATATTGGTGTCGAAGCGCTATAACAAAAAAACCGTTATTTCCGAAATATCTCAATACCATTTCATTTTTTTTATTAATATTCGTTATTCAGCATATCGTATTTTTTTACTATTTTCCTTTAATTCGATTGAGCTGGAATCCACTATTGGTCGGTTTTAGCATGTATAACAAAAATTATTTCCAGATTTACTTCGGGGTTAGTTCTACCAATGGTTACGCGTTATACGCATACATAAGTAACAAATCAAATTTGTCCAGGATAAAATGGACAAATTTGATCATGGTACTACGAGTATAAAAACTCCTTGACTTCTCTTCCTCTTTCAGTAAATTCAAGCCTCAATAACTATAACTATAACCGATAATAATCTTGAGTGTTGCAATGTTCGTGTTGTGTTGATAGTTTTAGAATCTCTGCTATAGATAAGATCGGTGGATGGCGTTCGTGCGACCTACCAATTTATAAAACTGTCGACGCGCCGAACTGAATTACTTACTCCTTCGGCAATACACCACGGTGCTCTTTCAACCCAGACTAACTAGCTGTAGCTGCACAGAGACGATCGACGCAATACATGCCCGAAGCAAAAGAAAAGATGTGCTTGGCTTCCGAACACAGAACAACCACAAAGATTTACAAAGATTAAACACCGAGATTCGAGATTGTACGAGCAATGCCATTCAAACAAAAAATGTAACACTAGAATAGAACAAATTATGGAGAGAAGTATCTATCAAAGATTAGAAGATATTTCAGAAAACAATAGTTATTTTTTATACAAAACGATAATATATTTTATCGGCGAGAGGAAAATTTAATAGGGTCCTATACCATAGTCATATTTTAACTATCTTAAATAAGAAGACGAAAATATACTTAAATTAATAAGTATTAGTGAAAAATTTTTCTTTAAATATTGACTAGGTCACAAACTACAAGCGATTGAAGCTGAGTACTAATTGGGCATGACGTGTTAGATACTAAGAATTTGATTGGTCGCCTGATTTTAAAAAGGATATTCGCGCGTCTGTAGCGGTCACCTTTATAAGAATATGAAATGTCATGTTGTTCTATAACCTAACAAAACATTTAAGAATTTTGTGTTTGACGAATTTGTTTAATTATAACATCTAGTAATATTAACAATAATAATATATTTATAATTAAATCAATTTGTAATATTCATTAAATTAATAATAATATTTATTAATGAAACTTCAAAACAGGCAAACACTGGCGCCATCTGTCATCATACTTTGTGTAATAATATTGTCAAACTTTTTCAATGTTCTATAATTTATTAGGAAAAAAATGCTTATTATTTATGTTATTTATACTTAATAATAATTTCTTCATGAATATAACGTATAAGTTTTTATATAAAAGCATTTCAGCTATGCAAACATGAAAAAAATTGTTCCCTCTATAACTAACAGCTTGTCCCATTGTTTGTCGATCACTTGTTAGTACCTGCTACGTCACGCATCAAATTCTTAAACTTTAAAAATTCATATCTCGCTTATTACGTAAAATTTTTAAGTCGCGTTTGCACTAAAATTCTTATTTTATCCTGTTCTTACAGAAAAAAAAAAATAAAAGAAAAATGGTATAGGACCCCATTCACGAGCGATTTCTCGAGTGAATTATTTTTGGCGAGTCGATAATTTAATTTTATCGTCGTGTATAAAATTCTATTTTTTTCTATAGCAGATGTTAAAGCAAAGAATAAATAAATAAATTATATGTTGTTATTATTAATTGAACACAATTTTAAAATCACAGTATGTATGTGGGTTGTTATGGACTTTTTACGTAAATAAATAAGAATTAAAGTATTTTATCTACCTTTGCTGTTAAAATATTACTTTATCTACCCTTGCGGTTAAAGTGCTACTTTATTTACTATTTTGAGTAAATAAAAGCACAGTTTAACATCTGCTATAAAAAAAAAAAAAAAAAAAATAGAAAAGTACCTGTCATTATTGAATAGTTATTTATGAAATTACAATCCTATGTCCATTAATATCATTGGATGGTAGCACAAGCCTTGTTTTAACTAAAACACTGTTTTAAGAAATGTCAAATTCAAATTTCAATATTTAATTTCACACGTATGCTTAAAGAACGATGTTTTTAAAAATATTTGTTTGAATACATACCATCTGCTTTAAAATCATATTCTGATAAATTTCATATTATTTATTATTAGCACTAAATAATGAAATTTGACATTTTTTAAACAGCGTTTTCGTTAAATCAAGGCTTGTGTTACTAGTCATTATCATAAAAATAAAAATTATGAATTTCCAATTTTTAAATAGCTACGTGGGATGATGACGATTATTATGAAACTACGAGTGTACAGAGGTTGTTCACGTGAAAATGAACCAGCAAAATTGTTCCCGATATATCGGCGAAAATCCGGCACCAAGAACATTTCGTTTATTTCGAATGAACAAACCGAGGTGGAAATTGTTACATTACTGTCGAGGTTAGTTATAGTCCGAGACAAAATGAAATTTTTCACCGAAGTTTGTATCCTATTTTATTCACAATCGGAAATTAATAATGAGTAATTTAAATTTAAATAATAAGAACCTAACCTAAATAAACAAATGGTGTAAGCTTGTTCATTTGTCACATGATTTGTCAGTTTGATTTCTAACCTTAAATTTTGATTTCAAATTTATCTGCACTTATTTATATTATTTTACAATCTCATTCGTTTCTTCATTCTGTTCAGTAATACCCCACATTACATGCTCAAACGCGCAGTTTGAGCATATATATACTGCTATAGACGCGCAGTCTATAGCAGTAATCTTGTAACCATTGTTAGTATAACGTTACAGAAAGTTTTATATGGTTACTATTTTAGGTAATTTTTGTCACTGTTAGTGTATAATATAAGCAATAGTTTTATAATAATACTTAAATAGTGTTATAATGTGGTTTTACATTACTTCACCTCTTATGAAGGTGTTTAATATTGTAATAATAAATCTTTTAGTAACATAATCGTTTTACAGCGAACTCCAAATATGAGCCGCCATATTTTAATTAGCAAATATCCGCCATCTTGACTGTTTATTAAGAAATATATAATAATTATTTATTTTTACGTTTGCATGAGTATTTTAAAGTAAATTTTATATTAATACTCTATAAAACTTAAAAACAAAATAAAAAATTGAAAAAGAGAGGACAACATTTAATTTTTATTTTTCACTTTGTAAATATAAAATAGAAAAATAATGTGAATTTCAAAGGCGCTACAAATTATTAGAAGTTTTATGCATATGTTTCACAGTAAAGTTACATTTGTTTTAAATTTGTGATAGAACTAACGCGTTTTGTAACATAATTATTTATATTATCATAGTCCATTTCCATTATGATTTAGAACTTATGAACGCTTCATTTAAGAATAGTATACCATTATAAAAATTTAATTTTTATGAATAACCACCGACGAATACAAAATAGTAATAAATGAGAATGCTACACATATTTTGGTAACATTTGAACTCGTAATATACATGCACGTTTTATACGAGTGATAAATAGGTTATATAGATGTTATATAAAGGTAATAGTCCCAAGTTATAATTCTTAAGTGTTTATAATATTACCAAAATTTTGTCACAGAAACCATTATAAACTTCTCCATTTAAGCTCTTTAACAGTTATATATGGGATTATATAAGGTTTAAATAAATAAAAATAAACCGCGAAGTTTTATAATAGTAGTAACAAGAACGTATCGGGTACCATAATAAAATTAAAAATATTCATTGGGCATTGAATAATATACTATTATAAAATTTGAAATAAAATGTAAAGAAATAAAAAATATTACTTTGTAATGCTAAGGAAGCGAGGAAGCCCTTGTAAAGTTGTAATACTATTAGAAGGTATTCAAGGCATTTAGGAAACTATTTTGTGGGTAGTTCCAAAGAGTAATAATAGAACAACAATATCACAAGCTTCTGTGTCGGTTAAAAAAGAATGATCTATTTTTATAGGACTGTAAATCTAACAACCTAATTCAATTCTGAAGATGTTTTTTGTTGAGTTTTTTCTTTCAATATTTTCAAACAAAATAAATCTTTCTGAGATCATAACTTGACCTACATCTTCCGGAGTACTTTTTCAAGGTAAGAAAAGAACTCTGGTATATAGGAACAAACATCTTTCTACCTACGTCGGCATATAGGACAAATATTTACTTTTACAGTGCAACCGAAAGCCAAGATGAGAGTCTACGAAATCAGAAGAGTTTTTAAATGGTGTGTAAATAAACAAACTGGCGGCTCTTCTACAAGGCCTCCCTGAATATAATTTAAAATTAATTATATTTGTACCTTCCGCCCACATGCAGGAAAGATTTTTTAAAAAACAAATATGTTTTAAAGTTACATAATTTTTACGGTAATGTTTGCACATGTAACAATTTTTAATGTAATGGTAAAATATAATTACATAAATTAAATAACTGGTAGACCCCAATTTAAAAAATGTACTTATTATTAATGGTTAAGGTTTTTGAAAAAATACGAAGAGCTGATTAGATTTTTGTTATAATAGAGATGGCAGTTTAGTTGACGCAATAGTTAAAAAAGAAACGTTTAAACTTTTAAATTCATTTTAGGTAATCATTTATTAAAAACTGTTTTATTTTATTTGTTTTCAGTGCAATATTATCGATATCTTCAGAGGATTTATTGATAAAATATAAAATAATCTGTTTTTGCAAATCTAGCTGCCTAATGCCCAATTGCACCACAAACACTTGTATTTAAACTTGGTTCTATTCAATATATAATTTGATGTTAATTCCAATTGAATAATTTTTCAATTGAATAAAACCAGGTTTAAATTTTTAGTGTTTATAGTGCTAACTGAACAGATGTTACTCGATAAGCTGTTCAAATATTCAAATATTTGTAACCAACAGATAAATTTTAATTGCCCCATCTGATTTTTGCTATTTTATATAATTCTTTAAATTAATAGTATATTATACATCAAGGTTATGAATAGCATCATTATTGACCGAGCGAAAGATTATAATCCCTTATAAGACCTGTTAAGGTACTCGTCCTTTGTAAAACTCGTCTAGCAGGTCGTTTTCCAAACTTAGACTCATGGTAAATGTCCACGTTTTAAGGACCCTAGAATCCGATTTTAACATCTTCACGATGATGTCCGTATGTGTGATGTGTCAACGCTCTAACGCAAATACTATCTTTCAGAAACTTCTGCAACCTTGTATTTCTATCTTATTCTAATATGGAAAAAAGCCATTAGATTTTGGTAATCAGGTAACCGGAAATGGCACTTTACTTGAAGCTCAAAATAGTTTTTTTTCGAAAAATACCTCTATCCTTTAAATGTAATTTTTCGCGATTTATATTATTATAAGAATTAAAGATTATTAAATTTTCTACAGTTATGTATTCATACTTTTTCTATATATTTTATAGATAAATATATAAAATGATGTATTATATAAATCCCGGAGCCTAAGTTTTAGAGATAAACATAATTCTTTAGTTACACAGTTCAGAGTTCAAATGTATACAGGTTGGTTGATTTTTCATTGTCCAGCTTATATCTTCTGAAATATTAAAGATACAAGAAAAAGTTATATAGAAAAGTTATTTGATACAACCTGGTCTATAATTTAGAATAAACAATTTTTTTCCAAGGCCTACCAATTTTCCAGAAAAATATTTAACTTTGATTTTTTAAATGGAACACCCTGTATATTTTTACGGAATAAAATTCTAAATAAATTTCTCTTTACAATAATGTGTAACAAGTAAGGGTTTACCTTTAAATTATGTCTAATAATAGACTGTGATATTCTATTGTTTATACCAGTAACATATGTCACAGATTGCTACTTGATATTTAAATAAAAGTATTAATAATTTTCTAAATCATCAATGCTAGTAATTCTATTACTTGCTTTATTAGACATAATTTTATTCAAAAGAAAACGCCTCCGTAGCCAATGTTCATGTGTGACAGAAGTTACAGGTATAAACAATAGAATATCATACCTATCATAGCCTACTTTTATCATATTTCTATTTGCTTTATAGGACATAATTTAAAGGTAAATCCTTAAACATTTTTCCAAAAAATTGGTAGGCCTTGGAAAAAAATTGTTTATGCTAAATTATAAATCAGATTGTATTAAACAACTTTTGTATATAACTTTTTTTTGTATCTTTAATATTTCAAAAGATATAAGCTGGACAGTGAAAAATCAACCACCCTGTATAACTGACAGATAAATGTTACTCTCAAAAAAACCTGTATAACTGACAGATAAATGTTACTCTCAAAAAAAACTATCATTTCAAATTATTAATGGTAACAACAGATTTTTTAATATACTGTTTTTAATTATGTGTTTTATACAGTTTTAAGTATTAAAAATATGAAGGAAGCGCAACTGAATAAACATAACAAGAAGCGAAGCCACCATTCAACATATTTGTTTAGGAGTGCGTCCCTGCCTAATGAAACTCATCCTAATTTCCATAAGAACAATAGTCGGCGAGTCCGACTCTGTCCGCCTGACGCCACCGCGGATGACCGGAAGTTAACACTTTTGTTTTACGTCTCTTTTGTTTGTCCAAAGCGTCTGAATTATTCAGAGGGGTTAGATAAATATTGTTGTTCGCAACCTCTTTTATTATTCCACTGCGTTGACCGACTGAGTTGTATTAATTGAAACATAAACACCATCATGGGAATCGTTAGTGCAATCATTCAGTTTGCTTTCCGATTTAGACTTTAACTCTTTAATGAGAAACGTTCATCCTGTGCTAATTTTTTACTCAAATACTAACAAATTTGCTCTGTTCATCACAGAGAGCAAAATAAATAAAGGAATATTGTTCGGTATTGTACACATCATTGCTATTTTAAATAAAATAGAGGCAAAGTTAACAACCCCAACCCCCACCTCCTAACTGTATACTATATAAGGTAGAGTTTAGCCATTTTCAGAGATTACCGTTGTGATTATGATTTATCTGAATCGATCACACTATCGATCGTGTTAATAAAGTTTGTTGTTGTTATAAAAACGAAAAGTTATTAGTGGAAAGTAAGCACTCCATCATGAACGATGAGCTATCGAACAAAAATTTAAAGTAATGTTTAATTTTTTAAAAAATAAATTTGAACTAAAATGTCTAAAGAAGGAAAAATTTCAAAATTTTAAAATAAAATTAATTAATTAATATTTTGAGAAAATATTTTTTTAATCAATTTCATTGAAAATAATTCACATATATAGTAAAAGTTATAATCACCTCTCGATAAGAAAAGAAGTATTAAATTCATGCTAAAAATTGCATCCAGACATAAGTAAGCACCTTTTAAGGTCCTTAGAATCCGATAACATTTTTACGATGATGTCCGTATGTGTGTGTATGTATGTGTGTATGTGTGTGGATGTGTGTGTGTGTGTGTAGATGTGTGTGCGTGGATGTCGGAAATATGGTGTCCTCAATCTGACATTAATGGGAAGAGCTAATTAGGTTTTGGCAACAATTGGAACCGGAAGTACTAGTTTCTAAAAAACCAGTTGAATAATTAAATGTTTGTAATTGACAGATAAATGTCAGTGTTAAAAATCCAGATACATCACTGGTGGCTTTTTCTGGGAAGTACATTTAATATTTCTTATTTTATTATTAATTAAATATTTAAAATTATAGATATTACATATACCCTTCAAATATACCGCCAATCTCATCAGTGAATTGGAAGAATCGCGAAGATATAGAAGAGTAAGAGGAAACTTGTTCAAAAAATGAATTAAAAAATATATAAAGGAAAGATGTAGGTAATTAGAATTTTTTGTGTGTACTAAAAACGTTAGATATGTACAATACTTACGTAGCCTAATATGGAATTGGCGAGAGGTATTGTGCTGGACACAACAGATATTTTTTTATATGGGTATCATATTAGAAAATTACAACATTGACAAGAAAATATTTATTGCTTTCCAACGATGTATAATTTGTCCATTTTCATTTGTTTCAAATAAAAAATTAAAAATGTGACAAAAAAATAGTTGCTCTGCGATTTCTACTATGCAATTTTCAGCTTGCGTCCTCTTTCTTTTAATTTGCAGCCAAATTTAGCCAGTCCCTTTCTCGTTGAATAGTGTTTCCTCTGTTCTCTCTTTTCTTTTTCAATTCCTTGTAGAACACATAGTCTCATATATTTTAATGGTTCCTCCTCTCTTCCACATAACCTGCACATTCCTTCTTCTATTTTCAACTAGTACGAGTTGTAATTTTCCGCATTTCCACAACGAAACGTTGCAATTAAACCAGAACATTTTTTTCTTCTACCATATTTTCTACGTAAGCAGATGATTCCGTATATTCCATTATATGAACTAAAAACAGACAAACGTGTATTGAAATTTGATTGCACCTAACTTGTCTGTAGAGATATTTATGTATATTCAAATTTTTTTCTTATAACGTTTATACACACTCATATTTGAGTCATATGAAAAAAAAAAAATTCCTTTGATTTTCATTTGAAAACAGATATTTTCTCGTTTGTATTATATACTCAACTCTATTTCTAAAAACTTGTAGTAGATTAAAGAGTACGTAGTTAAACTGGTCTTTAGTCTTATAGAATTTGCGAAATCCAGACACATGCATATAAACTAGTGGTGGGATTCGGATCCGGATATCCAAATAATTGAATGTTGAACTATCCGGATCTCAGATCCAAATTTCAGTATCGGATTTTGTATCCGGATCTGAGTATCGGATTTTGGATCCGGATCTGAGTATTGGATTTTGGATTCGGATCTGAATATGAAGATGAGTATCGGATTTTAGATATGGAATTTCAGTATGCGCATCGGTTCTCGGATTCGAGTACCTATTCTCAGTATTGAACCAGATGATAATATTTGAATGTATATTATCATGGAGTCACAAAACCAAATAAATTTGATTATGGTGTAGTTAATAGTCGGTATATTTTCGATGTTAAACTTTTAGCATCCGCTAAGAAGGAAATTCCTCGTTTCCACAGAACTATAAGTAGGTATAACAAAAACAATCCCTTTTATGTGAAACACATGCACGATATAAATAAATAGGTATTTCGACACCTGCAATGAACCTGTAACCATTATTTCTCAAATTTAATCTTTATTTCGTTTTCTTTGAAGTATTTATTATATTGAATGTTAAAATTTTAGAACTACAGAATTTTCAATATTCTAAGAAAAATTTGCACCAACTACCTGGCTATTTTAGAGGGGTATTATAAAATTTATTGCTGATTACAGACCGCTGTCTCTACAACCGTCTACATTCAAATGATGAAACGGATCCAGAATTAAAATTCGGATCCGGATCCGTGAACAACACATCGAATCCGGACCCGAATGGGATATGGTACCCAAACCAGGATCCGGATCCAAATCAGAATCCGGATCCAAATCTGAATTAAATTTACGGATATCCGCTTCAATATCTGAACATCGGATATCCGAGGAACCGTATATTTTAGAATCCGGGTACTCGGATCCATGTTTTGTCGGATCTTCACAGCACTAATATAAACACACACTCACATGCACATATATCATTCTAAAAATGTTAAACTCGGACTAAAATGTGCTTATTCACAAAAATCTGGATATGCGATTTTTTGCATGAATCCAAATAGATTATAGCACTTTGCAATAAATTTCATGTGATTATTTATTCATTTACCATATTTTATATTTTAAATGAAGGCAAGTTAACAACGTTGTTAATGATATCAGCAAAATGAAATCTTCATTTGAATATTCAACTATACCTAGCAAGTTTCTCGCAACGTTTGTTGCATGGCGATATGCACTTGTACTTTGTTACTTTGTTGCTGCATCTGATTTTCGCAATTTCTTTGTTATAAGGGTTGCCGTTTTGCAATTTCCTTTCTATTTATTTTATAGCACAGCCACTTCACTTCTTTCACAATATTTTTTTGTGATTTTTCCAGTTTATTGACTTGTTATCTTTTAATATTTTTCCAATATTCTTGCCATATTGAGGTAAGATTTATCTTGTGATTGCTCGTGTAGAAAACAATAATTCAATATTTATAAACACACAATATTGGATGCGTGGCATAATGTTTTTCAAAATTAAGTGATATATAAATAATAATATTAGATTTAATGTTTATTGTCAGTATTATTTCACTTTTCTTTTCAGATCGTGAAATTCATATATCATACTACACACACGAAATTAATGTAAAGTTTTTTTTAATTAAAACATATACAGAACAATTCACAAAAAAGTTTAAGCTAATCCTCATTTTTGGATTAGTGAATTATATTCTATTCCGGTATATAAAATTTAATTTTCATGATATCAATAGGAATAGATTAGACTATATTTTAAGATACAAATTGTCAAAATTAGAGTAGAATTCGCTAATCCAAAAATGAGGATTAGCTTAAACTTTTTTGTGAATCGGGCGGATAATTATTATTATTATTATTATTATTATAAAGTTGTATTCAAAACTTCAAAGAAAAAACAACAAAAAAAAATTTCTTTATCTAATTCTGTTTTAAAAAATTGAATTTTAGCTAACCTTTTGATGTTATGAAATGTCACTTTTTACATAATTGGTACGAAATGAATTATGTAAAAAAAATGTTAGACAAATGACAACTGGTAAAAAAGGAAAGAAGAATATATTAATAATGATTTCTTTAATATCAATTTATGAATTATTGACTTACACCTAAGTCCTCTACATCAGAAGGAAGATCTATGTCGGTTTCAGAAGACATTCAGAACTCATTTTGAACGATGATACATACAGAGAATTTATTTTAAAATGCAACATTATGGTTCATCACTTCCATGGTTACTTACTATTGTCAAAAAATGACAGCAATGTAATATTTGTCCATTTTAAAATGCAACATTATTAAATTATTATTTATTACATGAAAGCTAAAGTTTGTTAAGATGTGCAGCATTCATATTTTGATTTTTTTTTGTTAATCTTTATTGGAAATTACAAATTTTGTATGTTGCATTTTAAAATGGGCAAATATTACATTCCTGTCATTTTTTGACAATATTGAGTAACCATGAAAATGATTGACCGTATATTGCATGTTAAAATAAATTCCCTGTATGTACTGACATAAGCATTAAAGTGGAAAATTAAATTCATTTATTTTCACGGCTACGCTTTGGTAAATTGATTTTGGATATGCATATTGAGCTTTCATAGAAAAACCTACAATTTTGAGTATTTTAAAATTATTTTAGAGGAATTAGATAAAATTTTGTATATAATAAGTTATGAAAACGTGATATTGTTTGACTCATGTAATTTGCAAAACTCGCTTCTCTCATTTTGGCAAATATTATGATCATCAAACAATATCATTCTTTTCATAACTAATTATGTAAACAACTATTACAATATTCCGATAAATATTAATGTTTTGAGAGAAGAAAACAATAGCTTGTGGCAAATAAGTTGCCATATGTTTGGACAGTTCTGTACTTAGTCTTAACTGTGTGCGTGGGTGTACGGGTAGGATATAGTATATTAAAATACTTTTATACTAACTAGGTAGCTACCCTTAACATTATTTTTTTTGTCCCAATTTTCTGATGATAAGTACAAATGGTGAGGTCAACAAAACATGTGTATTATACATTAATCTGCGATAAGTGCCTTGGAAAGATGAAAGAATAAAGAACATTGATAGAAATAGGGCTCGCATCATTAATTAAAAGAAATTACGAAGCATGCTGGCTGCCAATGACTCATAGATAATTAATAACACTGATCAATAGTTACCCCAGTTAATTTTTTCATTCGTTCATCAGTTCTAATTACAACAAGCGCAATTAATCAACGTATTAATTAAGATTTATTATTAACACAACAACGTTAAAGAGACAAGTTTCTAGAAAAATCTTGCAAAGTGACCTCACAATTAATTTCTAATCTAGAACCGCCAAGACAGGCAAAACTACAATTTATGTCAATCTTAATATATTACACAAAAATTAGAAATATTTTATTGTACTGTAGAATAAGTGAAATTCACAAAATAATAAAACTGAGAGATTCCCACAAAATTGAGCAAATCCATTTATTGAAGTTTTCGGTTTATGGCGCCGTTCATTTTCAACATTTTTATATTTCTGATAAAAAAGTGATAACTTTTAAGAATAATTATGGTCACGATACATTTTATTTATGTTATATTCTGGCGAATTAGTAACTTTTCGGTGAAAATAGAAAATATGCACCTAACATTTTTATGTACAGATTTACATATTAAAAAATCTGTTGTGACCAACACAAGACCTCTCGCCATTTCCATATTAGGCTATATAAGTATTGTACATATTTGATATTTCTGATACACACAAAAACACATATCTTCTTTATATTTTTTTTTAATTCATTCTATTTCACTTTTATTCTTCTAATGTTCAAGATTCTTCCAATTCATTGATGAGATTGGCGGCATTTCTGAAGGGTGTATGTAAATATATGTATCTATAATTATAAATATTTAATTAATAATAAAATACGAAATATTAAATTTACTTCCCATAAAAAGTTTTTGAGACTCACATTTATCTGTCAATTACAATTACACACATTTTAATTTTTCCACTTGTTTTCATGGGCTACAAGATAAATTTACATTTTATTATTTTATATATTTATATATCTCTATCTTTAACTCCATAGAAGATATAATAAAAATTATAAATGTATCGGATATTGATTTACGTGAATTGATGGTAATTATATTATATTTATATTTTAGAGAGTGCAAATAATTAAATTACACGCGTATTTGTATATTTATAACTCAAAGTAATATATACATATTTTTTAACATCACATTTTTTTAGGTTAACTGTCAAAATTACTAAAAATGTCTAATATTAAGGTATATATTTTAGATGCCTGGTTGCGTGGCGGTTGGTTGTGAAAACAGATCTTCAAAATGATTTAAAATGAAAATAAATATTTTGTTTCCATTTAATATGCTCTTTCATTAATTGTTTATCGAATTTTGTTTAGTTATCACATCATATGAATTCAAATTTCCCGCATATTTTGCCTAAATATGGCGGCGGTTGGCCACACCATGTATATACAGTCACTATAGTAATAACAGAAATTTTCAAAGAATAATATTTAGAAGATTTTTTAAAGAAACTATTACTTCCGGTTGTCCAATTGTCACCAAAATCGAATCAGCTCTTCCCAGAAATGTCAGATTGAGGAAACTGCAGTTAAATATTTTTTAAGTCTTATAGTATTTAAGAAACCGTGGTTTCAACATCAAACACATATTCACAAAAAAAAAAAAACGGACATCATCGTAAAAATGTTATAATCAGGTTATAAAGACCTCAAAACGTGCTTATCCACTAAAATCCGGATATGCGATTTTTAGCATGATTCCAATACCTCTCTTAGCGAGAGCTAAAAATGAGAAAAACTTAGAAACTCCTATTATAATAGATACTTTACAAATAAAATTAGGGCGAGTGTTTCATAGTTGACTTTTCGTAAAAACAAACCAGTCAAATTAAAAAAGCGAGGAAACGTTCGTTAGTACAAAAAACATCTGCTGTGTTAAATGCTAGGGTGACTTGATAAGGGAGACGTGAGAGAAATACTAAAGGCACAACTGTTCCACATTTTATTCCGTAGAATTTTTATAAAGGATGTTTTTGTCCGTCAATTCCAATAGACTTACCTACCATTTAAATAATACGTTTTTAGAAGCAAAGGAAATTGAGTCGGGTCGATTATGTTTTTGAAGAACGTGATAATTTCCTGCGAGTTGAAGATCGGCATTAAGAGTAATCCATTTATGTAAATCTATTCATATTAGAGCGAAAATCGCAAAGAAAATGAAGGAGGCGTGTGTGAGAAATCCGATTGGATCGAAAATAATTGAAATGATTACTCGTCGTCGAAGCAGATTGTAATATCTCCTTTCTATTGTTTGCAAGTCATCGAAAGCGCCATGAAATCTCCTAATTGAAACCTGGGCATTCATCTTAATGAGAATTGCAGAGAACAACGAACGAATTGTACGAACTTTCAGTCAAACGTAAATAAAAAAATAATTTTATTTGAGGAATTTCACGTCGCGGCGCTGGCGTCGCAGACGCAGCCCAGCCATCCTGGATCTTGGAATCGGAACTTTGTTCAAATAAAAGTCGTAATTATCAGAACTTTGTATCGCGTTTCCAGAGAAGGGATAAAAAAGTAATTTCGCCAGGCCCTCTTGCGAATTTCAACCTCATTAAAAATGAAACAATCGAGATCAAAGTATTACATTTCATTAAATTAAGCGAAATTGATATTAAAGTCTTACTCGACACGCAATCCAACAAACGAGATTCTCATTTTATTATTTTATAATTTATTCTAAATGTTTCGAAATACACTTAAGACAATCCTCAAAATGATGCAAAATATGAGATTCGCGCGAAATGCTACAGCCCGCTCTGTTAAACTATTCACTACAAACTATAAATATTATCAAAGAAGAAAGTATGATCTACAAATTAATCGCACACTTTTTGAAAAAAAAATCTGATGTGGCCAACACAAAACCTCCCGCTAATTAATTTTTATTAATTTAAATACATACCTACCTACGTATGTACTAACGCTGCAAACTGTTCCATTGCAAAAAACTATTGCTTTATTTACTATTTTTTTTTTAAATGTCACTATTATTAATTTGAAGTGATAAGTTTTCTGACAGTGACATTTACTGTCAGTTACATTCATTTGAAAAATGAACTGTGTAACAAAGGAATAGTTTTTATCTTAGGCTTCGCGACTAATAAAAAAAATCTGATGTGGTCAACACAAAACCTCCCGCTATTTAATTTTTACATACATACATAAAATCACGCGTTTCCCACTTAGTGGGTTAGCAAAAACCCGGAAACAATAGTAACAATAAGAAATGGGATAAGAGTAAGAGCTCAACTGACTCACTTCACTCTTTAACAACATTTTTCTTTCGCCTTGTCCACAATCATCATAGCATTCATAAGAACATATTAAAATGACCGATTTTCGGTAGCGAATAACCGCATCCGGACCACAATAATAGTTACGCAACAATCATCCTTCGTTACACATTCCTATCCATTTTTATTAATTTAAATACATACTTACGTATTTACTAACGCTGAAAACTGTTCCATTGCATAAAACTATTTATTTATTTACTATTTTTTTTTAAATGTCACTATTATTAATTTGAAGTGATTAGTTTTTTGACAGTGACATTTACTGTCAGTTAAATTCATTTGAAATATGAATTGTGTAACAAAGGAATTGTGTTTTATCTTAGGCTTCAGGACTAATAAAAAAAAAATTTTAAATTTATCTGCAAATATATGGAAAAAGTATTAATGTATTCCTGTAGAAAATTCAATAATCTTTAATTTTCATAAGACATAAAATGCAAAAAAATGGCATTTAATGGTATTTTTTGAAGAAAAACCACTATGAGCTTTAGGTAAAGTGCCATTTCCGGTTATCCGATTTACACCAAAATCTAATGGCTTCTTTTCATATTAGGATAGGATAGAAATACAAGGTTTCAGAATTTTCTGAATGATAGTATTTGAGTTAGAGCGAAGACAAAATCCCTACACATACACACACATCTACATACATACATACACACATACATACATACGTACATACGTACAAACATACATACATACATACACACATACATACACAGACTCACATACACACATACACACATACAGACATCATCATGAAAATGTTAAAATTGGATTCTAGGGAACTTAAAACGTGGTCATTTACTAAATCTCGATATGAGATTTTTAGCACGATCCCTATACCTCCCTTACCTAGGGTAGCGGGAGGTAAAAAAATATTTTACTGGTCAAGTTATAACTACTTGAATAACAGCTAGTTTCGATACTTTACACACTCCGTACAGTGTGTAAAGTATTCGATTTTCGTATTTTATTTCATTTACACGTTACAGAGTTCGTGATTCGGCAAGCCTCGTCACGAAATACTTGAACTCTTGTCATAGAGCTTGTGTTTACACTTTTGTTGCATAAATAACTATTTTAAATGCAAGTTCATATCAGAAGTACATACGTCTAATGTCGATTTTTTTTTAAAATAGTACTTATTTGAATTTTCGCTTCATATTTTAGTAAAGGAGTAGCCATTCTTCCTAGCTATCTACATCTAATCGTCTTGTGCCATTATAACAAACCTGCAATTATACAATTCATACCTAAAATCAAACTATCAAACTGAAGTGCAGACATGTTGCATCCAATAAATTATGATCATTAGTTGTCACTTGTAATTATTCGTATAACTCATCGTTCAAATCAATAAAGCAACATAACTTTCACATTCAAATAATATATCATTATCAGTGGGAAGAATAAATAATGAGTGATTTACTGCTGGCCGCCATTTTCTTAACGGACCGGCGATTTCTATGAGAAAAAACTCAACAGATGCGGCAGTAATTAAATAAATTTACAGCCTTTATTCAATAAATAAATCTTAGTCGTGCAGGTAGGCACAAGCAGCCTAACACGGAGCTATTTTTCAAGTGTGCGTTAATTTCGAAACGCTAAAACCATACAATTAAGGCCTACTTGCCGGAAACTGTCGGCCATCAAATTAAATGAAATTTAACATCCGGTATGTTTAGGTGAACCGATGCGCCAAGGATTCTTTGCAAGATTTATCGAGGGAATAAATAAATGCAACGTTTGCCCCACTCTAACCTAAATTCATTTAGGATCTAATTAAGAAATGCACCATAACAACGGTAAATTTTTCCACCACTATGAAAATATTATCAGTACTTCATATAAAAATCTCGGTTTCATCATCCGCAATTCCAGAAATTTTCATAAAATTTCCACACTTCAGTCTCTATTTAATTGCTTCGTGCGAGCTAAATTGGAATATTGTTTCCTTATCTGGAACACATTGTATAAAAATTCAGTGAGAGCGATAGAATCTATTCAAAGAAAATTTGTCAGGTATTGTTGGCTTAAATTTTCTAATAACCCTAATATTACCAACAACAGCTATCATTACAGCATCGCTCTCACTGAATTTGCTATGATAACACTTGAAGATCGTCGAAATTACCTATCGTGCATTTATTTATATAAAATTATAAACAATAAAATCGATCATTCGAGTCTGTTATCATCTATTAATTTCCACGTACCTAGAACCTGTAACTCTAGACAGAAACAAGTATTTAGTATTCCTACAGCGAAAACTAACTACGAGCTTCTAAATCCTGTAAGTCATATTTGTGCTCTTTATAATAAAATATATTCTAGTATCAGTAGTATTGATATTTTTTGTGATTCATTGCAAGAATTTCGACGTAAGTTACTTCAATTTTTTTCACGATCTCATTAATTACTCTTTTTCCTTTCGTCATTAAATAAGATAAGCTGAATTATTAATTTATTCATTATTAATTATTACTAATTTTTGTAAATGTATAGTATAATCATTACTCTGTGTCTGCTCGTGTATTGTATGTATTGTTCTGTTTCTTGCTCTGTAATTGGGATTTTGTCCTGTTGAGTGAGTGATAAATAAATAAATAAATAAATAAATAAATAAATAAATAAACAAGAACAACAAAGTATTTTGCACAAAAACTTGTAAGCCCTATTTGTTTTCAATCAATATCTACTTGGTATTACGAGCCTAAAGCAAATTAAATTTTTATCCCTTCAATAGGCTTAAAAATAACTCAGTAACAGATTGGCAACAATTAGTCTCTATAAAATACACAAACAGTTATAAGGAAAGACGAAAAAAAAAACTACAGTTAATTAGAAAATTAATCACATTTGAATCTTCTTTAGAGAAGAATAGTGAGAAGAATTAGTGACTATGAACCAGCGTTTATGAGCAGTAATTACAGCAAAAGATGATGCAGCACCTCTTTAAAAGTGCTTGAATTTATTTGGACATGAAGTACGAATTATTTATTTCAGAATAATTTTTTAGGTCAAGATTTGATTATAAATAAATAAATGACTGTGGACCGAGCTAATAAAGTCTGTTTTGTTTACATTCTGATAAAATTTCTGTTCAGAATTATTAGAATTTATGGAACAAATTTGATTATAGTGAAGAATATCACTCTTGGAGACGAATCGATCAATTTGATTACGTAATTGCTTTATCAATTTTTAGGTAAAAAATCTGATGTGGCCAGCACATTCCATTAATTATATGTATTTTGAACAAGTCCCATACCAATATTCCTTGGAAAAGATTCTATATATCCAATAAAATTCCATACCGAGAGTTCCTTGGAAAAGATTATATAAATCCAATAAAATTATAACACGAACATAGACTATGTAAATTGCACATGACACTGACATCTGTCAATTAGAATTATTTTGATATATCAGCTGTTTCCATGCTTATAAAAAGAAAAATATAATCAGCTCTTCGTATGGGTGTAAAAAGGAGGAATACGAATGATAATTTTTAGAATTGTAGTATTGGAATTATCGTCGGAGAAATTCTTGTCTCTCACACACACACTCATACATACACCCACACACAAACACACACACACACACACACACACACACACATACATACACGCATACATACATGCATACATACATACATACATACACACATACACACATACATACATACACTGTAAAAAATAATAGCGATTTTGTCGAAAAGTTATAGTAATTTTTTACTATAATATGTATGCAATAACAAATTTTACATAAACTATGTATACTTACATTTACATAGCAAATATTTAAATAAATTTGCTAATTTACCTTACAAATATAAAAAAAATTACTAGAACTACTATGTAATATTCATATTTCAATAAATATATGAAATTTTACAGTGATATGTTAATATTTCTATAACAATTTTGTCAAATTTTACAATAACTATGTGAAAACTCAATTCCTTTTATTTTAGTTTCTATTTTTACAGGAGTTATGGACAAATTCTAAATTTATTATATTAAATTTAAATTATTTATATTTAAATTTAAATTAATATGTAAATTTATAAAGTATGTATAAAATCTTTTATGGAATTTATGTTTATGTAATTTTAAAAATGGTAGACAAAATTACATTTAACTGTAAATTTACTATAATCCACTTAGGCAATTTGGACGCCAATAACAATTATAGTAATTTTACAGAGAATTTTTTTACAGTGTACGTACAGACATCATCGTAAAACTATCGTATTCTAGGTACCCTAAAACGTGCTTATTCATTAAAACCTCACCACCAAATTCTTTGACCAGACAATACCTTCTTTACCTAAGGGTAAGCGAAGGTAAAAAGTACAATTTCTATAATGTAAATGTAATTAACAAAAAAAATTCTGCTCAGAACAATAGCAATTGTAAATATTCTTATTCATTTCTCCAAATACATGCTAAAGACTGACGACACTTTAATATATCGTTCAAAATGTTTTAGCACTACGTATGGTACTTAACTGTCTACCACTATAACCCTTTGTTCAAAAAATTAGATCAATCTTCGGCATTACATTTGAAGTAATAATTTTCAACTCGTAGATCTCTTTCAACATAAATGCTTCAATCATTGTAATTTATTTAGCGATATTATGATACAAAGAAACGTTATGTTACAAAATTACATCTAATGTGAACCATTTCGAAATGTAATCTTATAACTAACGAAATATCTTTCTTGATTCACAACAATATTTGTGGATGTTCGCGTGATCCCCTGTCTAATGCGCGTGTTTTATATTAGATGTTTTTTATTGTTTGTTTTTTGTTCATATCTTATTTAGATATAAAATGATCCAGCACGATATCAAATAATTAAGCTTCTTCTTAACATCCTAAGTACTTCTAAAAATTAATTATTAATCAGGCACTTGAATCCAGAGTAAATGGAACAATGAAACAAGAATAATACCGGCAGTATTTTTTAATAAATTCCAGACTTCATGGAGAACTTATTTATGGGTTTCTCGCTCCCCTTTTGAAGATCACTTCCATACTTCCATCCCCTGCAAGTGTTGTGTTCCCTCGTATTTCGGGAGTTTCTTGTACTTTGTAACAAATATCCTAATGTAATTGGAATAATATTTACAGGATTCGTGGAGCAGAAAGTAGCCGTATGGGGTTTTCTCGGAAAGTAAATGAGCAAATATCATGTTACATGGAGTTCCAAGTAATTTTCCACCTCTCAGAACTTTACACTTTTAGAAGTTCACTCAAATATTTGCTGAATTTAAATGTATCTCGAAATAGATCGCATTGTATACAAAACAATCTTGTTCAGGCATCTAACTATATTACTGTTTTTCGATTCTTTACATTTCTTTCCACGCACTGAATTTCCAGGGCAGATTTTGACGTTGAGAAATGTAACATCGTTCGTTAAGCAATGAAATATAAAACAAGATAAAAATTTGTCTTTCTGCATTTTTATAAGATGTATCTCTGGTGTATTGTAATATTGAAGAATATAAAAATATACTCCATGGCTGAGTGCGTTACGTGACCCGCTGTAGTTTGGATGACCTTAGTTCGAATCTGGTCGAAGACAAAAATTACTTGCATGAATACGATTTTGAATATGGGTGGTGAAAAAATGTGATATGATTGTATGATTTTAGGTTCATATTTATCCAGGTTCTGGAAAATCACTTACACCATACTAGGAAACTAACAATGAATATAAACAAATTACAATCTATAATTGTAATCTCATTTTCTTGCTTTCTAAAACCATTGTTTTTAACGTAAATTAAATAATTGTTGCATTTTTGTTGCTTGTAACAAATGAACATAGATAAATAGTTGAAAAACTACAACAATCTTTTCCTAAAAATAAGAAATAGAACTTTAACATATTAACTCAAAAATGAAATCCAACAATGATAACACCTAGACCCTAGACATTAAAATACAAGTTTCATAAGACATTATTTTAGCGCACGTGTTTTCTGAGGGACAAGTGCGCTAAAATGAAACGTGAATTTTATACTATTTTTTCCGTTTTGGTTCTTTTGTCAAAAAATATTTAAAAATATTCATTATTTCATTTTTAATATATGCACATTCATTAGAAATATTTAATCTTCTATTTGATTGTTGGTAACAGTGATTGACATTTACGTATATTCTTCTAGAAATAATATTTAATTTAAAATGACAATTGTCTAGAAATGTAGTTACCAACCTGAAAGAAATTAAATTTGAATTATATTAAAAAACAAGTATCATAAGGCAAACTGTTCACATACGAGTCCAAGTTGGTACTTTGAAATACTCGCCTCGCGGCTCGTTTTCCAAACATGGACTCGTACGTTAAAAGACCTTATTACTTTTTCTAATGAGGTAATTTTGAAATAAGATTTTAAAAAAATACAACTTGTCAAAAATTTGACTTGATGATTTTTACCTCTCGGTAAGAGAGGTATTGGATTCATGCTAAAATTCGCATATCCAGATTTTAATGAATAAGCACGATTTAAGGTACCTACAATCCGATTATAACATTTTTAAAATGATGTCTGTGTGTGTGTGGATGTGTGTATGTGTGTGTGTATGTATGTCTGGATGTTGGAGGGACGATTCCTCAAAAACTTAAAAAATATTTAACTGCAATTTCCTCAATCTGATATTCCTGGGAAGAGCTGAAAAGGTTTTGGTAACAATTGGACAACCGGAAGTAGTAGTTTTTTAAAAAAAAAATTCTAAATATAATTTTTGGAAATTTTTGTTATTACAAATATTGAAGAACAAAATTCTCCATCTAATACACTTAAAATTTGTATTATATCTTGCATAGATTTAGAGATAAAGACACCATAATATATAGAATATTCTAATCGCAGAGGCTAAGGAAACCACTTGACAAATTCAAATGTTTATAACATAGTTTCTTCTGATAGTTTTTTCTGGGATGTATATTTAATCTTTCTTATTATTTTATTAATGAAATATTTGAAATTATAGGTAAAATGCATATATCTATCAAAAATACCAACAATATGGTTAATGAATTGGAAGAATCTCTGACAATTAGGAACTTCCTCATACAATGAAAAATAGATATAATTAGAATTATATGTGTGCAGAAGACATGTTAAATACAATAAAAAACAGTATTTGGGTAAAGTTCTGTAATATTTTGTTATACAACGACGGTTCGATAGCAAAGTGCAATACAATACTTTTATAACAAAAAATGGAAATGGCGAGAGCTCTTGTGCTGGCCACAACAGATTTTTTACAGTTGGATAGCAAATTTCACATACTTTACAAATTTGAATAAACATATAAGGTATTCCCCTTGAAAATTGTTATCAATTACTTGAAAACCGGAAGTAATAATATGAATTACTTCCGAAATTTTATAGAAGAGGTAACATACTATAATAATTTATGATATATAGTTGAAATTGCTAGAAGTAATAATAAGCGAGATATATGCTGGTTTATTTACAGACGGACACGCTGTCAAATACATTTTAAAATTGGCTCAGAGTAATTACTTTTATTTTAGCAATCAATTGGATTGAAACTCAAAGACGATAAAGTAATCAAAGTATTGGCATCAAATGTTCCAGTTGTGTGACTTGTAATCCGCGGCAGAGTTTTTGAAGCATGTAATTAAAACGTGCCATGAAGCTGTATGTAGCTTGAAAGTCTTTGAAGGAATCGAATTTGAGTGTGAAGAGGTGGGTTGAGCTTCCCCTGGCCTAGTAGTATGTCGGGTAATCTTGTACCAGGACGACGTATTAACAGCTTCATCTATTTTGCATACCCTCGTAGGTAATCCAAGCAACCAGAACTTCGATAAGTGCGTATCGGATTGTAATTAAAATTTCAGACCACGAATTGCGATCATTTGGCTGGCGAACTTGCGATGCGCAGGATAATTGAGCCAATCTGGGGAGAAATCCACGAGATCGAATGTTTTGGTAATAATTCGTGTCTGCTGCTGGTAATTATGCATTGACGGTATGTTTGCTGGTTGTATCATGCGGGCTTCCTTAATTATCGATGCTTCGCTCTGTTTATTTTGCATGTGGTCTGGTGTGATGCCAATTCTGCCAACAGGCTGATTTTTAAATTAGTTAAATCCCCTAGTAAACAAAAACTCATTTTCATAAATTATTATTTGCATTTTACATCACATGTCAGTTTTATTTCCCCCGATTTCCATCACATTAACGAACTGACAAGGGCATGACAACTCAATAGGGAGTACACATAAAATAAAGGTCTGCTATTAGCAAAAAATATTGCACAAAAGGCATTATTAATCTGTAGATAACTTACTGAAAAAATAAATATATCATCACGGCATATTACCCATTACTGGGTGTGCCAGTATCTACAACACATGTAGACATCTCCTCACGGGCACTCACAGCTGGTGTGGAGAGTGCACCACAGGGTTCACTTTTGTGTGATTAAAAGTCTGCACTGGTCGGGATCGAACCCGGGTCATCAGCTTGATAACCGGGCTCTATACGCACACGGCCACGCGACCCCATAAAAAATGTGGCAAAATATTATTTTCTTATTATTATTATTTTATTATTAGTTCAAATTAAAATATTGGGGGCAAACTTATACCACTTTTTATTAGGAAAAGGTACTGAATCCTACTTCCGGTTTTGCCGGAAGCAATATCATCGCTGTGTCCCCTTTAGGTAAGGAAGGTATTGTCATTGGTCAAATAATTCGGTGGTGAGTTTTTAATGAATTAGCACGTTTTAATGATAACTCCAATGCTACAATTCTAAAAATTATAATTCTTTCGTATTCCATTTTTTTACATCCATATGAAGAGCTGATTAGATAACTTTTCAATGAAGGAGCACGTTCTAGGGTCTCTAGAATACGATTTTACGTGTGTGCGTGTGTGTATGTGACCATCATTTCGGATCGTATAATTCCAACACAATAATTCCAAAAATTATATAATTCCTTGATTAAATTTTGGACGTAACTTTTTTTTTTGAAAAACGCATTTAAATATTAATTTTTTAATATTTTTTGGTATTTTATGTTAAAGACTAGTTCATTGGGATAGACATTAATTAATTTTAATTATGTTACAAAACGAGATTTCTTAATGATTATACTCCTATTTCTTGTGTTTTGATTTAAAAATAGCAGATTTTTATAAAGAATGAAAGCTGCAAATAATTTAATGGCATTATTCTGACAATTCAAACATTATGCATTTATTTGTAATTCTGTGTCAGTTACATATATGTTACACTACAAATGATTTATAAAATTTTAAAAATGATTTTACAGCTTACAAAACGTGCAAATTAAAATCTGATTAATGATTTAGATTTATAACCTTTATTGGAAACAATTTTGTCTAAAATTAATAGATAACAACAGCAAATTAAAAAAAATTAACAATGCATTCCGTACATAATGGTTTTCAAGTAGACCCTCCGGTATTATTTTTCTGAAAATATGTGATTTAAATAGATTTGAAACGATGCCAAAAATCAAAATTTTGAATCTTTTACCCAATATCAGTGTGCAATGGCATTTATACTTCATTGTTTGAGGAAATATTTTGGCGTTTGTTGTATTCTTAATTTGTTTCTCATTATCTTGAACTGCCAAAAAATTAGGGGAAAAAATGAATTTATACCTATTTAAACATAATTTATTGCATTTTAGACATTTCTAATTGTTCGAAATAATCAAAAACAAATGATACGTTAAACCTAAGTAACTATTTACTAACTAAAAACTAGTACCATTTTATTTGCTGAAATAATTCGCAATCTATTACAAACTTTGAGCCCCTTCCAAAGACTGTATAGAATGATAATATTATTCTCCATTGAAACTGCTGGAAGTTTGTATTTCTTTTTATAGGAAAAGGGGCATAGCAGTAAAATGCGAATGCATTGCTCAAAAACGTCAAAAATAAATGTGTTTATTTCGCAAACTCCGCAGCAAACGACATCAGGAGGCTTTGAGTGAAAAAACACACCACATCAAAATAATAAATTCAAACACATTTAAATCACTTTCCTCGTTTTGTACATTTGAAAAGAAACGACCCCGCAGCCATATCTCGTAAGGATCCCTTTTAAAAAAATACGCATCCCGGGCTGCCTGCATTCCGCTGATGGATCGTCGTGCGCATCACACACGGATGTCGCAAAGGCCCACAATACGTGACAGATTTTCCGGACAATTCCAAGTCCCGGAGCTATTGTCGCCAAACGGGTTGATATTTATTTTAAAATATTCTCCCGGCGACAAAGCGGGCGCGGAGACAGTGCATCGTGAAAAATGATGCACACATTGTTAGTTTTTGCGCCGTGTCATACACTTTCAGTGTTCTCTTTGGCTTCAAAACCTTATGATAGATTCGTGGGAATTGATATGTGTGGTAAGTCACCGTGACGGAGAAAAATGTTATTGACTTACATGTTACAGTAGAACTAGATTATTCCCAAGGAGCACAAATTGGTTTGTTATTAGTTCTATTAACTTTAAAAAAACTTTTCTTAAAACTTTTTAACTTGTATTATACCTTTTATGCAACGATAATTTACTGATTCTAACGTTTATACGACGTTAATGTCAGGCGGGTGGGGAATCTATTCAACTAATATACAACTTTTTTTTAACTACTATATAACTTTCTATTATCACTTACACGCAATAGTTGCATAGACTATAATATGTTGGTTTCATTAAAGCTAATTGATAAGAGATATATTCGCTAATAAAACTATAATATGGGTTACTATTCAAACTACAATACAGATTTCTCAGCAAACTATTTTCTACCGTAAATTCATATTTTATCATATCACGAGTCGTATAAGTAGTCTAAGCATGACTATGTTGTATAATTATATGTACCAAGACTTGTAATGTCTTCTGCTACTTTTTAAATCTAAGATCATCTTTATAAAGATCATATTTTTTACATATCTGTTGAACTCATTTTATAAACAAATATATTTTTACTGTGAAATATTATATTATACTTCGAAAAAAATCAAGGGACATTATAATATCCTAAAATAAATAAAAGAAAATTTATTAAATTTTTATGAAAAAATGATTTTTGTATTTTTTTAAATCATTCGATATTATAATGAATAAAATATATTATAATAAACCATATAGGAGAATAATTACTTGCAGAATATTAAATTTAAAACACAATAAAATTAATTTATACTAAATTTAACAAAATGGCTTCTAAACCAGTTTCTGTTTAAATGCATAAATATGGCCGTACATATTATAATTCGATATTTCAGTTTTAATAACTTCCTAAGAACTACTTTACATCAGTTTTTTAGTTGACGTATTAAGTTACTTAGAAACCATACTCCCACTTTCTTCTGTTTAAAATAAAACTGTTATTTTTGCAGTTATTTAAAAGTTTTAAATAAATTTATAAAACTTTTATAAAACGGTAAATTAACTAATATATGTAATATATGTAAACTTTAATGCATCTATACTAAACAATTATTTTGAAACTCTATTATAAAACTTTAAAAAATCTGTTTATAAATAACTGTCAATTACGTTTCTAACACTTCCTTTAATTTAGTGCGAAAGACGATAATAAAACTAAAACAATCGACGCCAATGAAACTTAAATATAAAACGTTTTAATAACTATTATGTGACCAAATAATAAGTACCACACATCATAACTTTGTATTGTAGTTTAGCAGACTAGAAAAAAGTTGTACAAGGCAAAATAACTTAAAAGTGTTATAATTCCGTTAAATGTAAGTTGCAGTAACAACATTATTAGTTATAATGTCTTAATAAAAACTCTGTGTTCCTTGGGTTGCCAATGCCAGCAGAAGCTCAAGCCATTTAAAAGACGTAAACCATTTATCAATAAGTAAATGCTATAAAGTTAAGGCCATACTAAACTACAAACTATACGCCAGCACACCCTAGAGACTTAGTTTTACTACTGTCTTCATTCTACCGACTAGTCTAGTCTAGTTTAAACAGTCCTGTACTAACCCGTAATCGTTGATCATACTGGGTACTGGCTACACATCTTAGCAATAGGATTTAGCTAATACATGGTTATTGAGACTATAATTTAAATTAGTTCACTAACAAAATTTGCTTTTAACTATTCAATGGTATAAGTTGTAAGTTTACAGTGTTTGCAAAGATATTTTGTATGTATACGTAGGTCAACTGGGAAGTTGACTTATGAGCTTTATACAGAGAATTTATTTTGTCCATTTTAAAATGCAACATTATAAATAGTATTGCAGCACAGGAGATACGTCCAGAACACATCACAAATGGTGTCAATTCTTATTACGACCGACTAGAATATTACCTCAGTGTGAATGTGCAGTTATTTAAAAGTTTTAAATAAATTTATAAAACTTTTATAAAACGGTAAATTAACTAATATATGTAATATATGTAAACTTTAATGCATCTATACTAAACAATTATTTTGAAACTCTATTATAAAACTTTAAAAAATCTGTTTATAAATAACTGTCAATTACGTTTCTAACACTTCCTTTAATTTAGTGCGAAAGACGATAATAAAACTAAAACAATCGACGCCAATGAAACTTAAATATAAAACGTTTTAATAACTATTATGTGACCAAATAATAAGTACCACACATCATAACTTTGTATTGTAGTTTAGCAGACTAGAAAAAAGTTGTACAAGGCAAAATAACTTAAAAGTGTTATAATTCCGTTAAATGTAAGTTGCAGTAACAACATTATTAGTTATAATGTCTTAATAAAAACTCTGTGTTCCTTGGGTTGCCAATGCCAGCAGAAGCTCAAGCCATTTAAAAGACGTAAACCATTTATCAATAAGTAAATGCTATAAAGTTAAGGCCATACTAAACTACAAACTATACGCCAGCACACCCTAGAGACTTAGTTTTACTACTGTCTTCATTCTACCGACTAGTCTAGTCTAGTTTAAACAGTCCTGTACTAACCCGTAATCGTTGATCATACTGGGTACTGGCTACACATCTTAGCAATAGGATTTAGCTAATACATGGTTATTGAGACTATAATTTAAATTAGTTCACTAACAAAATTTGCTTTTAACTATTCAATGGTATAAGTTGTAAGTTTACAGTGTTTGCAAAGATATTTTGTATGTATACGTAGGTCAACTGGGAAGTTGACTTATGAGCTTTATACAGAGAATTTATTTTGTCCATTTTAAAATGCAACATTATAAATAGTATTGCAGCACAGGAGATACGTCCAGAACACATCACAAATGGTGTCAATTCTTATTACGACCGACTAGAATATTACCTCAGTGTGAATGGGGGTATTTTTTAACATTTATTACATGAAAGATGAATTTTTGTAAGCTAAAGTTTGTTAAGATGTGCAGCATTCATATTTTGATTTTTTTGTTAATCGTATGTATGCTAATTTATTGGAAATTAGTTTTGATAATACAAAATTACAAATTTTGTATGTTGCATTTTAAAATGGACAAATATTACAATGCTGTCATTTTTTGACAATAGTGAGTAACCATGGAAGTGATTGACCATATGTTGCATGTTAAAATAAATTCCCTGTAGTCAGGTTGTGAGTTTTTGCAAGACGGGCATGTTGCAATAATAACAAATAAATGAAATATCATTTTTATCTTTCGCTTAAAGAGATATTGGATTCATGCTAAAAATCGTACATTCACATTTTAATGAATAAGTATGTTTTAAGGACACTAGAATCCGATTTTAACTTTTTTACAATGATGTCTCTCTCTCTCTCTGTCTCTGTGTGTGTGTACGTGTGTGTGTGTGTGTGTGTGTGTGTGTGTGTGTGTATGTGAGAGAGAGAGAGAGAGAGAGAGTGTGTGTAAGTGTACGGATGTGTGTGTGTGTGTGTGTGTGTGTGTGTGTGTGTGTGTGTGTGTGTGTGTGTGTTTGTGTATGTGTGTGTTAGAGGAACGGTTTCTCAAATTCTATAGGACTATAGACCAATTTAACTACGTAACAATTGGACAACTGGAAATGTAGTAATAAGTTATGTTAAATTATTATAATATCCATAATATGAGTTGGTACAAACAAAAACTAGATATCATGCAACCATAACCATACATTCATGCAATAATCTATCTTAATCTTAATTTATAAAAAAATTCAAGTTCTCCTCCGGAATTCCAACCCAGACTTACGTCTTTCCGAGACAGTGCTCCGACCTCCGACCATCTAAGCTATACAATAGGTTGATTTTCTTTTAAACTTTAGTTTGGTATGTAATGTTATTTAATAGAAAAATACAATTTTGTTTTTACAATCGACTCTCTCTAAATCGCCTTCTCTGTAATTTCAAATTTTCTCTAAGTGTTCAGAAAAAAAAAATTGGAACTGTCAACATAGTTCGTATATTCGTGTTTATGAATGCCATAAAAAACTGCCGAAAAGGGCTATAAAAATGGTCTTATTTGTATGTTCGTTTCTTGATGTAGAAAAAGATAGTTTTCTAATAGGTGTCAGTACAGAATACAGAGCGATTTAAACTACCTATAAACAAAATAATATTGCGCAATGCCATTCTTACATGAGGAATACTATGCATAAAGTATAAAAACAATATGGAATGATTTTTTCATAATTTTTTTACATATATGTACATGTACATATATCGTATGTATACCTACTTTGTATATAATTTATCGGTTCATTGAACACATACATTTCATATATACAAGCTAAATTAATTTAAATTAGAAATACCTGAATATTGGTACAGTTAATTTTAAATAATAAAATATTGATAGTGCGTTTCTGTAATTTTCTGTAACGCTATAGAAATGTAAATGGGAACAAAATCGCAACAATTTATTTTACTAATACATTTATTATCGTTTGACATTAAAAACTGATGCGCTTTTGTTAAGAATTACAATTCTATATAGTGATATAGAATATTACAGAATCGAACCATAATTGCTTTTTGCAGTAGATATATTACGAATTATATCCGCTTATTATTCTAATATACTATTGGACTAGATAGCAGATTCCAAAAGTCTCCGAATCGAAGACAATGACTTTTCTAATATGTTTCATAAGATACTTTTTTTTATCTGCTGCGAACAATATACCTATTCAAAAGCAGAATAATTACCGAAATGGTACGTTCAAGAATACAAATGACAACAGAAAATATTAAAAATTGGGGATTTCTATTCATTCGTTCCCCTAGCAATGCACACTCTTTTAAGAGATTTCGCAGGGTTATTACTTTCTTATTAAAAACCTGTCCAAACAATGTCTATTATGTAGTCTATTCCAGATACAATTCATCCAGAATATTACTAAATTTTTATTTATTATATGATTAAATGATAATTGATGAAAACAATTTTAAATTAATGCTTTATTTGATTTGAAAATTTGAGCTTTCACGAAATTTTCGTTAAAGATGACCGTTCCGATAATTTTTACCTCTCGCTAAGAGAGGTATTGGATTCATGCTAAAAATCGCATATCCCGATTTTAGTGAATAAGCATGTTTTAAGGTCACTACAATCCGATTTTAACATTTTTACAATAATATCTCCGATGATGATGATGCTGTATGTGTGTGTGCCAATTTAACTACGTATTCCTTAATCTGACATTAATGGGAAGAGCTGAAAAGGTTTTGGTAACAATTGGATAACCGGAAATAGTAGTTTTTTTTATGTTATTACAAATATTAAAGAATATAAAATTCTCTATCTAATACATTGAACATTTTTATTATATCTTCTATTTAGATATAGAGAATTATAAATATATAAAATAATCCATTGTATAATGAATCAAACAGCCCATGGAAACCAGCTGAAAAATTAAAATGTTTATAATTGACATGAATGTCAGTGTCAAAAATCCAGAGACATTACTGAAGACTTTTTTTGGGAAGTACATTTAATATTTCTTATTTGATCATTAATTAATTATTTAAAATTATAGATATAGCTGACACACGTTAAGTTGATACTGTCGTTGAATGCGGAAAACCTAAAATTCGTGCATGGACAAGTCAAAATATAATAGTAACTATAATATGCTATTTGCTATTGCTAGGAAAAGACTCCGTCAACTTCTAAACATGGTATAAAAAAGGGGAATCATTTATAAGCCAAAGTATATACAGTATCAGTGTCACTGTCAACTAAACACGCGCTTGCTATACATATATTTCATCATATACTCTGCAGCTATACCGCCAATCTCGTCAATGAATTGGAATAATCTGGAACATTTAGAAGAGTAGGAAGAAACTTGTTTATGAGCCGTGGTGGTATTATACAGGGTGTCTCTTAAATAGGGGGACATGGCTTAGCCACAGATTCCTGAGGCTAAAATAAGACGATTTAACCAAACTTGCTTCTACCGGAAAGTGTACCATTTAGCCAGAATTCTGCTTCAAAGTTCTTCGAAAAAAAATTAATTTTGCTTATAATAATCGGATGCTTAATTCGATTTGGATGAAATTTGGTATAACAGTTTATATGGTTATAAGTCATCTTTTAAGGTGATACTTGTTATTATCAGTGAACCACTAGTGTATGAAACCTAGGTGTTCCAACATTAATTAGACCGTAACTTTTTAATGGCAATGCTGAAAACGTGAAATTATTTTTCTTCACAAAGATGCATTCAATAGTAAACTTTTCTCTCTCTGTGTAATTTGTGATATCTGTTACGGTTCACACAGAAAAAAATAAAATCTGAGTGTCTGCATTGCTAAACTTTTAAAATAAATTTAATCTAGCAGTCTATCCTAATGTCAAACAAGTAATTTTTAATGACAGTATCAATTGTTTTACGGGTTGTTAAAAATTTACTTCGCAATATTCTAAAATTAGTAACATCCGTTTGTTCGGCCTAATAATATTTTACTACCATTATTATAAATAAGACGATTACATATCTCAGCTTACTCCTAAACAAGTTGTGAAGATTGACAACTCGTTACTGTCATTAAAAATTACTTGTTTGACATTAGGATAGACTGCTAGATTAAATTTATTTTAAAAATTTAGCAGTACATACACTTAGATTTTATTTTTTTCTGGGTAAACCGTAACAGATATCACAAATTACACAGAGAGAGAAAACTTTACTATTGAATGTATCTTTCTGAAGAAAAATAATTTCACGTTTTCGGCATTGCCATTAAAAAGTTACGGTCTAATTAATGTTGGGAGACCTAAGTTCCATACACTAGTGGTTCACTAATAATAACAAGTATCACCTTAAAAGATGACTTATAACCATATAAACTGTCTACCAAATTTCATCCAAATCGAATGAAGCGTCCGATTATTATAAGCAAAATTAATTTTTTTTCGAAGAACTTTAAAGCAGATTTCTGTCTAAATGGTACACTTTCCGGTAGAAGCAAGTTTGGTTAAATCGTCTTATTTTAGCCTTAGGAATCTGTGGTTAAGCCATGTTCCCCTATTTAAGAGACACCCTGTATATTATTTATTGTTACTATGTGGGTTAAGTCAGAATGATTAAGAACAAGAAAATCAGATGGCCTATCGAAGTCTAAATTGAAACTGCGAACCTCGATCTATGAACACTACTACTTGTCCAATCTTTTCAAGCAACATAAGAACGCAACATCATTAAAAATGAAACGGGAAAAATATCGAGATCTCACACCGGCATCAGTATACCGTCAATTCTGTCAAAAATCCCTTAACAAGCGAAATATTCTAACCTGTACTCTACTTCCATCAAATAATCAACATCTGTCGTCACCGAAGGATATCAGGAACAAAATGCTTCTAGATTTTTTTCTTTTATTGAAAGACTCTGTGGAAATAAGACCCGTGAAGTGTGCGTGTGTATGTGTTGTGCACGGGTTGCGGATTGGTCTGACTTTCTTCGATCGTGAATTACTCCAGGAGTACCACAATTCGACGAGATAGCCACATCAAAAGGAATTATTCTAAGAAGAAATCACTTTGAACTTAGAATTAATCTACTGAATTAAAGCGGTGCAAGATGTTCTCAATGCTTGCTGTGTTTATTACCAACGCTAAAATTATACTTCAAACATTTGGGAACGGACTTCATCTGTTAGAGATTTTGAATAATATGATAAAAGAAATTCCGAGGTGGCCATTCATAATCAATAGTTTTACATATTTAGAAACTAAATTTAAATATGAAATTTCATATTCATTTGACGACCTATTAACATCAGCAAAGTAGGCACCTCTTCTGGTTGAACAGTGTTCACTAAAAGCTGATTAAATAGAAGTTTTAATGGACTAAGTTTAAATATAAATTTTCATGTGTTTCCTGTTTGAGATAAAGGTGTCCACAGGCATGTAAAGAGACATACATATCAACGTAAAATTGATTAAGTTCTAGAGATTTTAAAAACAGTAAGACATGTTTATATTTTTTAGAATTTTCCCTTCAACAATAATAATACACTTTATCATTCTTTCCTTATATTATAAAATATTCTATTGGTTTCAAATTTTTTCTTACTAGTGCAAATTTTGCTTTCCACGACATGGGCCCATAAACCATAACAAAAAATAGTAAAATGTACACTTCATCCTTAAAGTACTACTCAATAAAAAAAACATTTTTTTACCTCCCGCTACTCTTGGTAAGGGAAGTATAGGGATCGTGCTAAAAATCACATATCGAGATTTTAATAATGACCACGTTTTAAGGTCTCTAGAATCCAATTTTATGTGTGTGTGTGTGTGTGTGTGTGTGTGTGTGTGTGTGTATGTGTATGTGTGTATATGTATATGTGTGTGTATGTGTAGGGATATTGTCTTCGCTCTAACTCAAATATTATCATTCAGAAAATTGAAACCTTGTATTTTTACCCTATTCTAATATGAAAAGAAGCCGTTAGATTTTGGTGTAAATCGGATAACCGGAAATGACACTTTACCTGGAGCTCATAATGGTTTTTTTTCCAAAAAAATACCATTAAATGCCATTTTTCGAATTTTATGTCATTATAAAAATTTAGATTTTTAGAATTTTCTACAGGAATACGTTAATACTTTTTCTATATATTTTACAGATAAATTTAAAAATAATTTTTGTATTTCTACTCTATTCTAATATTGAAAGACACCATTAGATTTTGGTGTAAATCGGATGACCGGAAATGGCACTTTACCTGAAGCTCATAATGGGTTTTCTTCAAAAAATACCATTAAATGCCATTTTTCGAATTTTATGTCATTATAAAAATTTAGATTATTGAATTTTCTACAGGAATGCGTTAATACTTTTTCTATATATTTTACAGATAAATTTAAAAATCATTTTTTTTATAAGTCCCGAAGTCTAAGATAAACACAATTCCTTTGTTACACAGTTCATATTTCAAATGAATGTAACTGACAGTAAATGTCACTGTTAAAAAACTAAGCACTTCAAATTAATAATAGTGACATTCTAAAAAGAAAATAGTAAATAAAGCAATAGTTTTGCAATGGAACAGTTTGCAGCGTTAGTAAATAGGTAAGTATGTATTTAAATTAATAAAAATTAAATAGCGGGAGGTTTTGTGTTGGCCACATCAGATTTTTAATAATTACTTTGCGAGATATTTGAATTTATTTCCAGGGCCACTGATGACGTCACACTATTGGTATATTTGTCGCGCAGCCTACTACAGAAACTGGTGTAAGAAAGAAAGCTATAGGTTTCATTAAAAATCAAATGCAGTTATACAAAAAACAATTATGACTTTTTGAACCCACGAATTGCTTGTCTGATCATTATTCAATTGACAAGTCAAGTTGTCAAAAATTATCGTGAAATGTAACTTTAAGGGACAAAAATAATCAACCCAATTCTATAAGAAATTTGTTGTCTTAGCAACACTGCTATAAGAAATAATCAATAACAATTGCAAACACTAAATAAAAAATTAAAATGACAGGTTTCACATTTGTGTTTATTAGTTACAATTTTTAGCAAAGTTGCTAATACTTAACAAATTCCTTACAGAATTGAAGTGAGTAAGGAAGGATACAGAATATTATCATTCACGGTTTTCTAATTTATTTCTATTTCGAAAATAAGGATAGGTACAAGAAGAAGAGCTTTGATTTCTTTAGATAGCATTTTTGAAAATATCCCGTGTCAAATTGACATTTAATGAAATACTTTGAAATTGACATACGTTTTTTTGTTCTTAGTTAAATTTTTTTTTGAACACAGAAAATATTGACACGCGGTATAAATATTTTATTAGCAGAATTAAAAAATTGCATTAAAATTTTAATTTGTATAGTCATATGTGATATTAAGGTATCAATAATTTTAAAAGATCACCGCATTATTCGTATAAATATTATCCCAATTAATAACTGCTTCATTCAATAGCACGTGTATAAAAACGCCCATATCTTTTTTAAAAATTCCGTTATAAGAAATCATGAACATATTGGGTTCGATATTGGGGAATGAGTTCATTGCAATTCAGAAAAAGAAAAATTCGCGAATAACTGGGAATGATGAAGGAAAAATGAGAATAAAAATATAAGTTGCGTAAATTTCGAACGTCTACGGCAGATTTTCACACGGTGAAATATAGATATGTAAATTTTACAAACATCCCTAACCAAATGGTTGCTATTCATCATCAAAAAATTCAGTAAAATTGACGATAAACTTGGAAAACCCGCTCAATCATAAAAAATCCTCCCACACATATATTTCCTGCATTTTTGCAAATTTTTTATGATAAACTTTCTCATATGTTCCCTATATCGTTTTTATTTCATACGGAAGTACGTGACTGAAAAATATGACGATGTTATTAAGAAAAACTGATAATGTAAATAGTTTAGCTAATAGCTAATTTTGTCTTAAATTGTTTGATAAACAAATGAAGAATACAAATAACCAAAGCCTTCTGCAGTAAACAAATTGCGTATTATGCGAGAACAAAGCACGTAAACAACAAACAAACATTATAAAGAGTACGGAAATTGCGGTTCGGAATTGGCACTTATTGGAGAAGAACACTTTATCTTGTCACTGCCGAGATATTATTGTGAGGAGAAGATCAAGTAAAAGTGAAAAATAACAACCGAGAACGGAATTAAAACATGTTTTTCTTCTTTCTCAACTCCAGCGAAAAAGAAAAAGCAATTTAATTACATAAAACAACTAGCTTACATTTGTTAGAAATTAAAAGTAATACAAGTTAAAGTAATTATAAGTACATTACTTTAAAAATGTCTAATAATAAAATGTAATATTAATTTATCGAATAGGATATTTCTATTGCAGTTTATTGACATTGCATTTATTTGATACAGAATACTAGGTAAATGAAAGATTAATGTCCGATTGCACCAATCTTAAATATTGAACACGGTTTAAATTGACAATATTGCATCGAAATGAAATGTCAAATGAATTATAATATGTTGGTGTCAAAATTTCGATTTGCATCTTTTTGTTTAAACCTGTTTAATATTAATTTCATGTTGGTGCAATTGGGCATCAGAGGAAAAATGTAAATTCCATTTTTTTTTATTTCGAGCTTGATATGAGATAAAGCCTGATTTATATATTGACGCTCTGTCTACGCAAGGCTGCCTCCCCATTATTAATTATAAATTTACGTTAAGCTAGGTTTCCACATGCAAAGATTATTGGCGCCACCATACTAGCACCAATTTAGTTGCATATGGAAACATACTAATTCAACTGGCGCTAATTGACTAGCACTACTAATCAATGCGCCAGTAAAAGTATGAAGGAGTT
The DNA here is from genome assembly GCA_943142095.1 of Ophonus ardosiacus. Classification (NCBI taxonomy): domain Eukaryota; kingdom Metazoa; phylum Arthropoda; class Insecta; order Coleoptera; family Carabidae; genus Ophonus; species Ophonus ardosiacus. Next base: position 42,513,395 of record OW964829.1, on the reverse strand, counting down.
ATACTTTTTGGTACCATTTAGAGACACGACACGCCAGTGCAATGGCAAAAGCTTCAAAAAAATGGTCATCGGAACTAATACCTAATTCAATTTCTGGAGGCATACGAGCAATATTCATGCCTTTGGAATAAAAAAAATCTGATGTGGCCAGCACATGACCTCCCGCAAATTCCATTTTTAAAATAGTAATGAGCTTTAAGTAAAGTATCTTTTTCCGTTCCGGGTGATCGTTTGTAAACTAAATCTAATTTGTTGTTTTAATAAATAGAAGTCTGTAATACGAAATTAATTTCGTGCCAAAAATAATCGATTATCATGGGCCTGTAGCGCTCACCATCAACTATAACAGTTCGATTTTCATCATTTTCGAAAAAGTAAGCTCCAATGACGCCACCTGACCATAGTGCGCACCAAACAGTCTCATTTGGACATGAAATGCTACTTCGTAAATCACATGAAGATTTTCCTCTGCCCATATCTGGCAATTTTGCTTATTAACATACCCAGAGAGGAGAAAATGTGCCTCACCAAAGAAAAAGATAATCCTCGAAAAATCATCATCAACTTCCAAGTGCTCTAAAAACGCAATCTGTGTAAATTGTTTGCTGTACATGATCCATGTCGTAAATGTGTAGTTGTAAACCAATATTTGACATTTTGAAAACACGTACTTATACTGACAGATTTATATTTACAAATCAAATATATTTCTACTAAAAAGAGCAGTGTAGAAATTATGAAAGAAAATAAATTGTAAACAATTACAAGAATATATCAAGAATGCGTTGAAGATTTCCCCTGTTGGCAACCACTGGTCGGACTTCGTTGAGCGCACATAGGAAGGAAATGTTCCCACTGCGTGATAAATTAAGACGTCATTGCATTGTTTCGCATCGAGGGGGGCACGAGTGACAAAGATATACGCCGGCTCCTATTGGCTCTCGTCCGGTCAAAAGGATTCTTAAAGGAAATTCGCTATCAATTGAAATCAGTCGCGGCAGCACAATAGATGCTGCCTGCTGCCGATTCCCCTTCGGTACGTTTTTTAATTACGGAAAAGAGAACGATTAGGACGACACGACACCATGTGGATGGATTTCAAACTATTGTTTATCAAACAATCACAACTGTTGTCATTTCTCTCATCGTATATCATAGCAAGACATAGACAAGATATATATTCAAATAATTAAATTCAAAATCATATGCGATAATGCGATCATATGAATTAAATGGATTCAAAACTCCTATTTGAAACTAATCACACTTGCAGCATAGACAACCTACAAATTTTACTTACTTTAGACAAAGGACAAAAAATGAATATTTTGGAAGCATAAGAAATCTAATACAAGAAAACTAACAGCCCGATTCACAAAGAAGTTTAAGCTAATCCTCATTTTTGGATTAGTGAATTCTATTCTATTCCGTAATTAAAATTTAATAGACACTTACACAATTGCAATTGGCAAGAGCGCATCTAGAGGGAAAGCACAGAACTAAACATTGCTATGGTTACCACGTCCAAACAAAAACCTGTCATCAGCGATAAAATTCTACACTTCAGCCACCGTTTTTGTTGAATAATCGAGTGATCTTCAATATTATCAAACAAAAAATGTTGCCCCACGCATATCTTGTGGTTTTAAATTCATATTTATTGAACACAACGAACAAATCACAAAGAATTAGGTTAACACTGAATAACAGATGCAAACATAATGACAAATAGAATCAGGGAGCGGGACGTAAGACAACGAGGGGAGGTTTGTTTGTATGCATGATCTTCTATCTCTCTCTCTCTCTTGCATACGACGTCAATTCTATAAGTGTCTATTTTCATAATATTCACCTCTATTCTATAACTGGATCGATAACTTTTATCGATCGATAATAAATTGTAGCCAATAATTATAGCAGACACGGAATAAAAAGTGAAACTGACAGATGATACATTTGTTTCTATTTGTCAAAAGTTGTTATCGATCGACAATTATTATCGATTGAGTTACAGAATAGGGACGATTATCAATAAAGGTAGATACTAGGAATAGATTAGACTATATTATAAGGTATAAACTGTCAAAATTAGAGTAGCATTCGCTAATCCAAAATTGAGGATTAGCTTAAACTTTTTTGTGAATCGGGCTGTAAATTACCAGTTTTAAATTATCAAGTAGGTTTGTTTCAATCTGATTATTTTGAATGTCTATTAGGAAATTACCCACACCCCATAACTTCTTTCAAATCATAGCAACAAAATAGTATAGCACCGACTTTTGTAAGATTCTTTGTATTTAACTTTTGAAGATGACCAAAATCGATCGAGTTACTAAATAAAATTTGTGAAACTTACACCAAGTGTTTTTTTTTTTTCTGTTGTAATTACTTAAAATATTTTTCACCAAGTACCTGCCACCGAATCTCTTAACATAATTAAATATTTAATTATCTTCTTATCGTTTATTTATCATAAACAACAAAATCCTCGTCCGTTACAATTAAATATCTTTAACAACGTAGGTGTAAAGCAGATTTGTAAGTATACCAAGTAATAGTGATGGAACAATGATCAGATGTTAATGAATGTGAAAAGTCCGGCCATAAAACCGGAATTTCAGTTCCGACGAAAATTTCAGACCAAGTTATTCAATCATCAATTGTATTCCTTCTTTTGTATGGTCTTCCTGGAATTGGAATACACCTGCCAGAAATTTGAGTATGAGGGAGTTCACTTTTGTTTTTAGTTATATACTCGTAGGTATTTATACTTTACTCGTTGTAGCACTCACAAAAATAAAATTTAGATAAACACAGATCCGACCGAAAATTTACCGATTTTAATATAAAAACCGACTATCCGGTGGTCGGATCTCTGGCGATCCATCAAATATTATGCCGGAATTCCTGGAGTACGAAATCCAGTGATCTGTTCTAATAATTAGTAATAAGTAAAAAGTTGTGATGCAATATGCCTTTCGTTTTTTTTTTTTATCTAGTGCCTTGGGTTTAAACCCGGCCAACGTCAAACTTGAAGATTATTTTCAAACAGCACAAAAGAAACCCTTGTCGTGCTCTCTGCACGACATATTTGTCGTCATTACCGAAATTTGTTGCGAGTTAAAGAAAAGCAGTTTGGCACACCCATACACGCATAACAATACATATTTATTTATTTATTTATATCTAGCAACCAGAGCAGGGCAGTAACTAGTTACTTTAGTAACTTAGTTACTAACTAGTTACTTTTACGTAACTTGTAACGTAACTTAGTTACTTTTTAAAATATGGTAACTGTAACTGTAACTTAACTTGCTGCGGAAAAGTAGTTGGTAACTTTACGGTTTTTAGTTACTAGTTACTTGAGTAACTTAAGTTACTTAAAGTTACTCGGAAATTAGAATGTAACTTAAGTTAGTCAAAGTAAAAATTAATCATTATCCACTAATAAGTCTAGGAAATAATGTCTGCATGTTTTATACATTATAATGGTCATGTCATGTTAGAAAGAAAGTAGATTCTTTATATCTTAGTAAAAGAAATCAAAATTGAAAAATAAATTAATAAATTTTTAAAAAAATCACAGCAACCGGGCCCTGCGGGCCCCTTGTCAAGGCGGGCCCTAGGCCGTGGCCTCGTAGGCCTAGGCGGTAATAAAGCCCTCTAGGTCCGTTAACATTAACAATAATAATCTGATTGGGTATTGCCAAGCAATAACGTTAAAATTTAGGTTAACGTAGTTAGTGCAAAAACTCCCTGATATGTATACTACACAATAACTAAGTCAACAGTGTAAGTCTACACTTCACGCCATTAAAAGTAGTTAGAAAGTAACTCAAGGTAACTAAGTTACTTTTAACAAGTAACTAGTAAATAACTTAGTTCTTTCGCCAAAGTAACTGGAACTTAAGTAACTTAGTTACATTTTTTTGGAAGTAACTGTAACTGTAACTAGTTACATTTTAAAAGTAACTTGCCCAGCTCTGCTAGCAACAATTGTACAAATGTTTCGTTTCATATTAAGCAGCTGTTTTGATTATTCCTTCATACATAAATAATTACCGTGTAAAGAAAATTTTATATGACTCACACTTATTTGTGCGTGATATCAAATTAAAAACACATGAAACAAAAACACATAACAAATATTTATATCCAATCAAAAACATATTTGACATGTTTTAATCAATGTTTAAATTTTATAAATATTTTTGCAACTTCTACCCTACCTTTTAACTCTGTATTATCTAAAAATAAAGATATATTCGTCATTTATATTAAATTTAAGTAGTTATTAAAGTAAATTATGTTGGTTACTATTAATATATATTTAGGTACTTTAGCTTAAAACCCGGTTCCATTTGAGTTTAAAACAAATTATTTCACTCTTACACAAATACCACATAATTGCGTAATTCTTAACCAGTATTATTATTTATTTTCAACCCGATTCAAAAAAAAGTTTAAGCTAATCCTCATTTTTGGATTAGTGAATGCTATTCCATTCCCCTATTTAAAATTTAATTTTCATGATATTATAAATAAGGTAGGTACTAGGAATAGATTAGACTATATTTTAAGATATAAACTGTAAAAATTAGAGTAGAATTCGCTAATCCAAAAATGAGGATTAGCTTAAACTTTTTTGTGAATCGGCCTGTTTAAAAATAAGATATGTCAAAAAGTAAAACTTTAACTACAAAGTTTTTTGTGAGACTATTTGTACTGCAACGAATGTCAAATATTTCTCATATACTGCCTTAAATATAAGTACAAATAAAAACATTGCTATGTCTTTTGTACTAAACCCCTGAAATAATAAGCGACTTTATATTTTTGTTATATAAATAACTACGTTTGAATGAATACGGTATTTCCAATATGGAATTTTAAATGCAAATCTTTTGAAAGTTAATTTTTTCAACGTCAAAACTGTGATGTTATTTTTGTTAACTTTGTTTTGCATTCGATCCTCATTAAAATTCAAATTTTATTCTCCGGGTAAACATTTTGAAAATTAAAGTCCAATTTATGGCTTTAAAATAGCATCATACGTAAAGGTAAATGAAGCTAGAAAATGAGGAACGAGATGAATTTTTCGCGCAGAATAGCTTTAATATTTAACCGTGTCTGGTTTCGATCTCAGGTTACTAGCCTCACAGCGAAACTATCCATTAATTAATTCCTTCTTCCGCCATTAAATTTTCCTAATTACGGAAAAATTAGTGCTGTGCATCCCAAGCATGTAGTAGAATTTATCCAACCCTAAAGCGCTTACTCGAAGCGAAGAAGGCTGCGAAGTCAGATTTTGTTTATCTTCTTCCGAAGACAATTGAAAGTTCTGTTGACTGTCTCAAGTTTTTTGCTTGTTCCATTGTTTAATTTTTAACGAGGTATTTACGGATGGGTGACGTGGAAAAAACTTTACTCTTCCAGTAGATTTTATTATCAGCAGCTGCAACATCTGACTATCTGGAATTAATTAAACAAAACACAATCTGTACGGTATCCACGGATCAACGAGTTCGAGATGATTCAATGAAGGAATGAAGTATGCAACTACGAGTCATTTGTTTTCTGATGGCTTGAAATTGACAATGATTTCTAATTTTCCAACCGAATAAGTAACTCTCAAAGTAGCTTACCGGAAGGATTTTTTTTTTTTTTAAAGTACTGAACCACATTTATATGAACCTTTAAAATATTTTTCAATCCATTAAAATTAACTACAGTTTTTAAAATTTCTAAAAAATAACGAATGTGGCAAAGACGGTATTTAAATATGTTAATAGCACTATCAATCATATAAAGAAATTCTTAGAATTCATAGTTTTATATGATATTTCTATTCAAAAAACCCTGAAAAGATCAATTTTTGTCACGATTTTTTTTTTTTTCATTCATTTCTTTCTAAAAGTTGTTTTATTTGCTTAATAACTATTATACTAATATAATTGGTATCTCGGCCCATTTTTTAAGTTGCAGTCCTAAAAAACTTACACCCATTTTTGGCCAAAAATTTCAAATATCCAATTTTTACAATATTAGATACTTCTCAAAGCGCTGATTCCAAATTTTGAAAATGCAGGTCGATATCTTTATCCGTTCCCGAAGACACCCATTTTTTGGTTAAAATTTCAAACTGGTTGGAAATAGTGACTTGCCTATATTACCATTCGATTCTACGGGCAAAATTACATAAGTATACCGATTTTCATAATTTTTAAACAATGTATACAATTTTCAGAAAAAAAAAAATAACTAAAAATAGCCAAAATCTGAATAAAAGAAGTAGTACGTTTAAATAATTATTAAAATATCTTTCAGAACTCATATTATTAAATGGAATAATACAACCTTTTTTAGTTTAAGTTCTGTATTTATTATTTAAACCCAACGTTTCGGCACCATAAACTGGTGCCTTCTTCAGGGGATACATTGACATAATTATGTCAAACACAAAAAGAAAATAAATTATGGCTGCAAGAACTTCTTAACTGGAAAGGTGATGAAGGAAAGAAAAATTACTGGATTTCAGTCAATATTAAATATATTTTCCGCCTCTATATTTTTTTCAAAATCTGTAATATTATTGTAGCTCCTGAAGAAGACACATGAGGTGTCGAAACCGGTAGAGGCGGAAAATATATTTAATATTGACTGAAATCCAGTAATTTTCTCCCCTTCAAAATAAATTATGTAAAGGCGATTTTTTTTTCATTCAAGGTCAAGTGCCTTATAATTGAAACTGAAAGTTACATTTTTTTAAGGGATGTAAAGGTATATGAAAAATGACCCACATATTTAGCGCGTTTGAAGAAATGCTTAACTTCATTAATGGCTAATACCAATATGAATAGAAAATATCAAATTTTAATATTTTGTAACCATGAGCTTTGTGAATAATTAGTGTTAGATCTCAGCCTCTATTAGTAACTTACATTTGAAAGTTGATGTAGACTCAAAATGAAATTTTAATATAAAATATTAATATTTTTTTATTTTATTGATTAGTTTAATTTTAATAATTTTTATTGTTACAGGACACCATGCGTTCATGCGCATAAACATTAAAATAGTTATAAAATTAAACTAATCATTTTTAAATAAAAATTTATGAATATTTTGTATATAAAAACTGCATATAGTCTATAAATGAAGGTGCGTTTCACATTTTTTTTTAAGTTATTGAGTTTCAAACTCAACTGACTATAATTATTGCCGCAATTCTGACCAAATCTGTAAGTCTTACAGATCTGTAAATCTGTAAAAAAACTGACAATATCGCATCTATTTTTGTTGATAAATATAAAGTTATACATAAGAGTTGCAGCTTTCGTTGCGATTTTGTTCATTTTTTTCAGATTTACAAATCTGTAAGACTTATAGATTTGTTCAGAATTGCGGCATTAATCCCCGATAGTAGTTTTTTTAATATTAAATCAACGACAGGGAATTTGCCGCCCGTAGCAAAGTGCCGCCCGGGGCGGATGCCCCCTTTGCCCCCCCTACGCTACGCTACTGAACCGGTCATTAGATAATTTGCAATTTCTGGCCATTTTTAGTTATTTTACTCTGGAAATTTATTTTATCCAACAAAATGGTACTATAAACTATACGGATTTAATTCCTAATATATACCTACTATTACATATTTTTTGCATTATTGTTTTTTATTGTAGTCTTCAATATTAATTTGTTTTTTGTCGTAAGTTTTGTTGCAGTGTAATACTTTGTTCGAGACTACGATATTCGTATGAGATCAGTGATCTTTTAATGAGTTTAGTGTCATTTGAGTTTATTTAAAATGGTGATGTTTATGTTGCATCGCGTGTATCGATTGTCACTTTAAACAGGGATCGTGTTTTGTTTCAAGTCACTTTAAAACAAATGCCTGGTGTCAGTGACTGCAGTTCGCGTACATTGGAAGTGACATAACAAGTGCATTAGATGCGATATTTCTGTTTACATATTGTCATCAGTTGCATTCCATTTTGTACAGAGCAATTTACTGCTATGTGCCGTAGAAACAAACAAACAGCGAAACATTCTCACGATGAATCAAACTGCATAGTAATTATCGCAGGCGCGACACTGTCTAATTCATTTTTGTCCAACTAATTATTTTTAATTAACAATTAGTTTTGTTGTTGTAGTTCTTACAATTAAGCGACAGGCTATAATTGTAAAAAAAGTGACGGGCGCTACAAGTTAGCAATAATTTCAACAAATAACTACTCGCTGTAAGAGCCAAACATCTTTGTTTTAAATTAACGCCTCGTTACTAAGTAACGTGCCTTGTAAACGTCAAAATTATTACAAATCTGTGAAACTTTTCCAAGAGTAACAAGTTGGCTGCGATATATGTACATTTTTCCGTAAGAAAGAGATCATAGCTGGAAAAATATTGCGTGACAAAACAACTTGTGCATGTATTCAACGATATCTTCGATCTTACATAAGAATGCGTGGTATTCTTACAACAGCAGAAAGAAGAATCGAAAGATTGCAACAAGCCTCACAAAGATAAGGCAGGGTTGTTTGCCATATAGCTCCCTTTGGCATTTATACGCAGATATTCTATATTTCTTTCTTGCCTTTAATTGACAACGAAAGAAAAAATCAAGACTGGCGCGTTTCAAGCAATGAGGTCATGCACGACTTTTTTTTATAATTTTAATCGATAGAGTAGTGAAAAATAATAGACCCGTATTTTTTATTTTTCCTCAAATCGATCTTTAATCATGAAAAAATTGTAATTGAAAATGACATTCTTTAAAATGCGGCTGAAGACCCCCGCTTCGTCCCTTGTCCAATGACGTCACAGAGTGAGAAGCACGACCATTTTGATTTTCACATTGTCTTAAACGTCAAAGTGACATTTAAAGATAACCTAAAATTTATGAAAGTAAACATGTCGATGGAACGTTGTTTCGTGCCAAAATAAAGAATAAAATAATATTCTGGAATATATTCAATGCCTCATATGCGTTTATAACCTCCAACCGTCTAATTCAAAGATTCAAAAGTGAAAGAAACATCTGATGTAACGTAGATAATTTCACGCCAAATGAAAATTATATTTATAAAAATAAATAGAACGATATTATATTAATATAAAATAGCATATTTAGATATGTAATCCTCAATTTATGGTTTATATATATTTTTCTTTTAGAAATTATGTGTCCATATAAAATGTCTGTTTGAAATGAGTCTGAACTTCGTTCGTAACGTTGTGACGACAAAACATGGCTGGTTTTTGCAACTTTTTAAAAATACCATACTTTAAAACGATTTTATACAACAAAAAATATAAATAAAAAATAATTTAATCATACTGATCGATGAATTAGACTATCCTTTTTCGATTTAAACAGAAGAAAGGTACAATTATTTTTTTTTGCATGACCTCATTGCGTATACGCATAAAAGCGATAGGAAATACAAAACAGCATTATTGTCATTATGTAGGAACATTTTATAACGCGTATATATAATAAAAATAATAACTAATGCAATTATTTTTTTTACCTCTCGCTAAGAGAGGTATTGGATTCATGCTAAAATTCGCATATTCAGATTTTATTAAATAAGCACGATTTAAGGTTCCTAGAATCCGATTATAACATTTTTAAAATGATGTCTTTATATGTGTGTATGTGTGTCTGGATGTTGGAGGGACGATTCCTCAAAAACTATAAGACTTAAAAAATATTTAACTGCAGTTTCCTCAATCTAATATTCCTGAGAAGAGCTGAAAAGGTTGTGGTAACAATTGAACAACCGGAAGTAGTAGTTTCTTAGAAAAATTCTTCTAAATATAATTTTTAGGAAATTTTTGTTATTACAAATATTGAGGAACAAAATTCTCCATCTAATAATCTTAATTTTTTTATTATATCTTGTATAGATTTAGAGATAAAGACACTATAATATATAGAATATTCTAATCGCAGAGACTAAGGCACTAAGGAAACCACTTGACAAATTCAAATGTTTATAACATAGTTTGTAAATGACATATGTCAGTGTTAAAAATCAACAGTTTTAGTGGCTTTCTGATAGTTTTTTCTGGGAAGTATATTTAATCTATCTTATTATTTTATTAATAAAATATTTGAAATTATAGGTAAAATGCATATATCCATCAGAAATACCGCCAATCTGGTTAATGAATTGGAAGACATATAGGAACTTCCTCATACAATGAAAAATAGATAGAATTATATGTGTGCAGCTGACATGTTAAATATAATAAAAAACAATATTTGGTTAAAGTTCTGTAATTTTGTTATAAAACGACGGTTCGATAGCGAAGTGCAATACAATACTTATATAGCCTAATATGGAAATGGCGAGAGGTCTTGTGCTGGCCACAACAGATTTTTTTTTAATATTATAGATATTTTGTGGTTTTGTCCTACATAGCAAGATATATTTTCTGAAATATTTTGTTGTTTTTATGTCAAACGAAATAATTCATAACTTTACTAACAATACAAATAAATATATAAATATATCATCACACCATATTACCCATTTCTGGGTGTGCCAGTCTGTTTTCACAGATATCGATAATAATGATGACATATTTGTACCGTGCGGGCGCTTACCAAACGTCACCTCACGGGCACTCATTGCTGGCGTGGAGAGTGCACCACAGGGGTCAATTTTGTGCCATTTAACATTTGAAATATTTACTTATTTTTTATTTACTAACAATACAAGAAAAACAAATAAAGTTTGAAAAGCATTGACGTCAGAATAATCTGCGAATTATCCAATCTTGATAAATAATAGAAATTTATTTATAAATTTGAGTTATTATTATACTGTTAAATATTTATGTTTAGCTAGAAATATAATTTAAAGTTACGTTATAATGTGGCAATATCTTTACTTTAAACAAAAAAATAAAAACTTCCTCCATTATTATTATTTAAGTCACGATAAATGAATTTAACAAATAGACCAACTAATATTATGGTTTAGGGCACGTATATATTATAATAATAACGATAAATAACAATGGGTTGTAGAATCAACAAGTGATTAAGGGTAATTAGCGAGGAGTTGACTAGCAGTATTTTAACTATAATGTCAATCGATTATGGATTATTTTAAAGAAAAAAACTGGAAATATCAGTTATAGAAAAATTATTTGTTCGCAAATTTATACAATTTTATAAGATTATCTTTTGTTTTGAAAATATTATGTATTGCTGCATTTCATTTGTTCAAATAATATAGAACGACGATATATGTATTTGTGCTATAAATGGATTTATTGTCACCTCACGAACATTCCAAGTTGTTGCTACTATCGTGCGAATTGAAAATTGCATAGCATTTTAAAATTTCCTGCACTAGAACATTCTAAAATGAGAATAATGAAATACAAATGTAAATTTAAACGTACCTATAAAAAATGATTTTTTTATTCATTAAATCTGGCTAAATCAATTCTGAATGCAATATAATGTAATATCTTTAAAATTGCCAAATATAATCTCGAATGCAAAATATACCATCTATCATTTCCAAACCACAGGTATCGGGCGTGATTTTTTTCCTATAAAAAAAACCTTTATAACTGCTGATTTATAGTAGGTCTTCCGTAAACCACAAGCCCTATTCTCCCATCATCTTAAAAATAGGATTATTGTTAGAACCTTCGAACAGAACCCATTGTTGCGAATTAGTATCCGAAACCAAACCACACTTAATGCAAATCTAGCGGTACATGTCACAGACAGTGAGCGTGAATCCCAGGTCAATGGTTGTAAACAAACCACTGCCATCACAACCATCAACGGTTTGCGGTTCTGCCCACCGGAACTACCGCACCACACCGCAGCAGGAAGTGCAGGTAGTAGAATAAGATTACATAAAGGAAAATGTACTCGTAATTGTTAAGATAAATGAAGTTGTTAACTTGACAAGATGAAAGTGAAATACTTGAGAGGTTATGTAATTCTACTAGCGTTAATAAAGTATCCCAATAAAAATAAGACAATTTATATGTAATTTTCTTGGAAGCAAAATAAGTACTAGTTTTGTATTTCGTATTGTAATAACTGTATGAGCAGTTTTAGTTATTTCTACACTATAATTATTCATGTGTATGCATTATTAAGTGTACTTTATTAACTAAGGCACACATACATACCAACACGCTTCATGGAACTTGGAACGTTCAATATCTTAATACCTAATTGTAATTTGCGTCAATAAAAAAAATATTTTACTAAACATTTATACTTATTAACATTTTTAATTCAAATAAATCAAACTAAAATATTGGTGCAAGAACTATAATAGTGCAAGAACTATAATGGTGCAAGAACTATAATGGTGCAAGAACTATATTTTCAATTACATAAATTTAAAATACATATTTACATTGTTGGTAAAAATAAAACGACTTATTTCAGAAAATAAATGACAGGCTGTGGTCGTGACAATCGACAATCGAATCCGACGCAAGTTAAGTCAATGTTACATCAGTACTAAAATATGACGCGAAAATGAACTTTCCACATTTTTTTTTTTTTTTCTGAAAATCTAAGCAAAGTTATCAATGTACGTTCAAATTTTACTTTCCAAAAGTACATAATATGTAAACTACGAATATTTGAATAATATTTAAATTTTCTCGTGTGACGTCACTTAGCATTGAGGCTACACTACCCCCCAGTGGCCAAATCTGGAATTACTATTCAATATGTCACGATCATTTTTGCCTTTAATACATATTTAAGCACACCATTATAATAAATTTATATGAAAGGGAGGTTTAAAAGAAACATCGGAAGTCTTATTCACACTGTTTTTTTTTTTTAATAGAAAGGTTTTTAGAAGTTTATATCTCTTCCCACTTTTGAATTATTGCCCCAAAAGTCAATATACCCCACATTTAGATAAAAACCTCAAAATTTTCAAAAATCTAATTTTTATGTATCTAGATACTATTCAATGCGCTGATTCCAAATTTTAAAACCGCAGGTCGATATCTCTTTTCGTTCTCGAGATATTTAGATTCAAAGTTTTTCTCAAAACTGCCCATTTTTGGGTATTAACCCAAAAAAGGGTCGAGGTATGAATTTGGCGACAACACCATTCGATTCTACGGGCAAAATTACGTATGTACACCAATTTTCAGAATTTTTGAACACCGCATACAATCTCTAAAGCAAAATAACTGTAAATGCCCAAAATCCGAAAAAATCGTAAGGGGTACCCCTTACGATTTTTTCAGATTTTGACCATTTTCAGGGGTTTTCAAACTTTTATTCATAAAGAATGAACCAATTGGACAAAAATTATGAAAATTGCTATACTTATGTATTTTTGTCCGTAGAATCGAATGGTGATGTCGCCAAATTCATATCTCGACCCATTTTTGGGTTAATACCCAAAAATGGGCAGTTTTGAGCAAAACTTTAAATCTAAATATCTCGAGAACGAAACGAGATATCGACCTGCGGTTTCAAAATTTGGAATCAGCGCATTGAGATGTATCTAGATACATAAAAATTAGATTTTTGAAAATTTTGAAGTTTTTATCTAAATGTGGGGTATATTGACTTTTAGGACAATAATTCAAAAATGGGTAGATGTATAAACTTGGTAGTAATATTATTTGATTGTAAAGAGAATGTTACGTAAGTGTACGTATTTTTAGAGTATTTATATATTAGTATACATAATGTATATTCATGTGATAATTTTATTGGATTTATAGCATATTTTCCAAGGAACTTTTTGTATGGGATTTATTATTTATGTATTTGTTTATTTTTTTAAAAATACAAGTATAGCAGTCTGTTTATATAATAAATTGTAAAATGTGTGATACATAAAAATTAGATTTTTGAAAATCTTGAAGTTTTTATCTGAATGTTTTAAAATGTTAATAGTTCTAGTACTATAAGAAGTTATTTCTCGCGTCATATTTTAGTACTGATACAATGCTCTTAACCTTTAAAGTAACCCTAAAGTGTCAACTTTGAAAGTACGTGAAATAACGCATAGTAAGCGCCCTCTACCGTACAAATATATTATCATGACTGATAACTACTAATACAAGCAGATGGACACATCCGGCATGTGTTGTTGATATATTTAATTATTTATTAATTTGTTTACATTTTCAGAAAGAATAATTTACATACAATTTTTACTTGAGTGATCTTCATCTCCATTGTTCTTAATTCGGAAATGCTCGCTTAGGGGTCAATATGAGTTCATGCAAATTTAAGCTTGAGTTATTTACGATTATTACTAACTTGTGCGTTCATTTCCTCAGTAGCTGTTTCTTGTGCATGCGGTAATACCTTGCCTTAGGTCATTAATTCATTTCAAGACTTGCGACGTAAGTCGGAAATCGACGTACCTCTATACACTATTCTGTGCATACACTACATATATTTGTTACACATTGATGGATATTGTAGGCAGATGTAAAATAGAAAACGACGTAAAATCCATGATGTAACATTCTTTTTCACATTAGTGCGTTTATCTGTCACTTTTTCGTACTAATGAAAAAACGAAAGCTAACCTTTAATTTATGATAATTCATTATCTACATCTTGTTAATTTAAACGGAATTAAAACAAAAATCTGTTGTGGACAGCACAATACCTCTCGCCATTTCCGTTTTGTTACATAAGTATCGAATTTAACATTCCTTGTACACACAAATAATTCTAATTATATCAACTATTCTTTCATTCTATAAGGAATCTTGTCCTACTCTTTTAAAATGATCAAAATGGTTCCAATTCATTGACGGCGTTGGCAGTGTTTCTTAAGGATATATATATATACTATGACTATTAACATACATATCTACCTACAATTTTAAATAATTAATTAATAATTCAATAAGAAATAATAAATGTACTTCCCCGAAAAAGCTTTCAGTAATGTCAGTAAAACTGATGATTTTTAACACTGACATTTATCTGTCAATTACAAACATGTTAATTTGACACCTGGTTTCCTTGGTGTAGTCTGGACTGTGCGATTTATTGCAACAGATTATTCTACATATTATATTTTCTTTATCTCTAAATCTATAGAAGATATAATAAAAATTTTAAGTGTATTAGACGGAGTATTTTATGTTCTTCAATATTCGTAGTAACAAAAATTTTCAAAAAATAATATTTAGAAGAATTTTTTAAGAAATTACTATTTCTGGTAGTTCCTTTGTTATCAAAACCTTTTCAGCTCTTCCCATTAATGTCAGACTGAGGAATACGTAGTTAAACAGATCAGAAGTATTAGTTTTTGAGGAATCGTCCGTCCAACATCTACACACACACACACATACACATACACATACACACATTCACAGACATCACCATAAAAATGTTATAATCAGATTCTAAGGACTTTAAAACGTACTTATTCCCTAAATTCTGGATATGGATATTTAGCATGAATTCAATACTTCTCTTAAGCTTCATTTCCACCGATTGTCCTAATGCGTAAGAGCTATAATTAATGCTTAAGAATTAAGAGCAATGCGTAAAAACAAAATATTGCAAACTTCTAGCCTGAACTGTCAACTGTCAGTCTATTTTATAATTATTAAATTTTTAATTTTTCGGTATCGATACAGATACAGAAAATTATGTATACCACATATTTAAAATAAGAAGAATTGCTGCTGCAATGGGGTCATGCCACATTTTCTGTTTTATTTTTTTCCTGGAAGTCTACCGGTCACAGTACACGTAAATAATATTTTCACGCCATTTGTGTGCATTGTTTTGTAGATATAATTTTTTTTAAATAGGGGTCAATTTCAAATCTCAATGAGGTGACGTGAGCACATACGGCATGTATCTGAACGATTCCAGTTCACCCTGGCGGACAAAATGTAAATTAAGATCGTTTATAAATAGTTTTTTTTTTTGGGTTTTTTAATAAATTGTTTCCACAAGTTGGAAATGCAGAGTTCTTCTTCGCCATGTTTTATCATTATTATCATTATAAATATACAATTGCTACACTTTTATGTATTAAATTATATATCAAGCACTCAAACCTGCAATTAAAAATAATATTTCTCTAATGAAATAATTAAATCTTTATGAAACGAAAAAGATTGAATAGAGCGCACTTTTCCTCTGACAGCTTTATAAATATTTGGTTAGTTTACATTGATCTTACGTTTAACTTTGCGTTTGAAATTTGTGACATTGTGACCTTCATGTATGTGTGACTAGTGTCGTTGTGTGAGTAGCCGATACATGACGTCACACAAAATCGTAGCGCGAATATCTTTTAAGTAAATTATGAATGAAAAGTATTATATAATGGGATGTTTTATGTTGCAATATGAATAATAAGTGTCATAGATTCTATTTTTATAAAAATATTAGCAACATTTTTTTTTTTTGGCATGACCCCATTGCAGTCTGCTAGACAACAAGTAATAAGGGAAAAAATTGAAATATTTCTGTTGAGTTAGTCACTAAACAAAATAGCTGGAAATGGTAAATTGTCATAATACTTTAAGTGTTATGCACTAATCATTATGCATTAAGCAATAAAACATTCGGTGGAAATGAGGCTTTAACGAGAGGTAAAAACCGTGGAGTGATTCGTTGCCAAATCGACTCAATATAAAAATAACGTTGTAGCGCTAATAACGAGATGAACGTTTAAATTTCGTCTATAATTTAGTGAAATCCACGTTGATCCAATTATATTTTTACATGTTGTTGTAATTGGAAAACTATGTAATTCCATGTTTACATTAAATTTTACAATTATCAACTCAATCCAACATAATTAATCTGATAGCAATCTAAACGTTTAATATTACAAATATCATACTTGTTAAGTAAAATCATATCGGATATCGAATTAATTTAATCGAGTCAAATTCGCATATTCAGCGTAACTTTCAAAGCATATCTGCTTCACGTATAATTGTTCATTATATGAGGCAAAAGTGATTCGGGTAAGGACTTTCAAATTAACTGAAATTCAATGCGCTACGCAGTGCGTTGGGGATCAGACCACTTCACAATGAAAATATTCCTGCAAACCGCAAACACGAACTGAATGTTGGAAATGTAACGAACGATGCATCAAATTATTTTAGAGTTTGTGAAATTTAAATATGACAAATGAGTTGAAAAGTTCATTAGCACATATATAAATACCAATTTTATTATGACAAATTATTAGTAGGATATTAGCAATATTTTCATTTATCTTTAATTACAACTTTAGTATCAAAATATAAATATTAATATAATTTTAATTAAAATTGAACAATATTCATAATTTTAATATAAACAACATAATTCATTAAATTGAAATTAATTACTTTCATGAAGTTAGCATTATTTTATTTGTAAATTTCCATTAAAAATTAGTTTAAAGCTGAAATGAAAAGGCTTAAATGATCTACATATGTTGCAAAATTCTTTAAATACGGACGTTTCGGGCTTCGGGCAAGACCATCTCCAGCTATTGATACATTCGAGGATACATTATTATTAGCAAAAACAATTTTACAGGATGAAAAGTATAAAATATTTCTTACCTAACGGTGAATCTCGCGGTGAATATACAATTACGATGAATTTTATTACAAAATTTTAAAAATGAGTTAGACGCAATGATCTATATAAAGATACGTTGATAAAATTTTAAGATACAGCACAGAAACAAACTTCCGAATCAATTCGGAGTTGGTGAAGTATTGAGGAGAAATCCTTTCATCCCTTCAACATTAAAAATTAGCAAAAACTGACGAAATTAGAACACGCCAAAAATTAACACAGATCTGAAAAGAACAATATTTACCAATATCGCAACGAAACAAAGTGTCAATTTAATTTTTGTTAATTACATTCTATATTTCTATGTGCATTTATAATTTGGTGATTATAAAAATTATGTACCTAGTAAGTCCGCCAGAGCCGGCTTATGTACAGAAGTATTTTCGGATATTTCACTTTGGCCTACGTTCGGAAGGAACGCTCAACAATAAGCCGTTTGTGAGGCATTACCGAAAGTGATTTATCGAAAACCGTGGATTTATCTAATGTCATAGAAAGTTTAGCTAATGAAATAGTCACAACACATTTTTAATTTTATTATCAAAACAATGGGGGCGTAGTGGTCTTATACCTAACTGTCTGGGGATTCTGGTGACCCGGGTTCGAACCTGACCAAAGCCAATATTATTTCGAATTTTAAATGGACTAAAGTGACACCTGTGGTGCACTTTCACGCCAGTAATGAGTGCCTGTGAGGTGACGCCTCGTAAGCGCCCACAGGATTCAAAGATGTCATCTTCATTATCGTCATATATGTGTGTACATAACAGATTGGCGCACCCAGCAATGAATAATATGCAGTGATGATAATTTTATTTATTTATTTATATTTATATCAAAACTGAAATTATTTCTTTCGCTATGTTCTATGTTTTTCGTTTAATTTTCCTTTCCAAATTTAGGGTCCTCCACTGTATTAGAAAATTGATCATGTAAAGAGTGTAACAGGAATAAGTACATTAAATTTGACCAGTGATAAAATTCGTCGATAGTCGAGAGCAACAGTATTTCTTAGTAACTTTCAATCTTCAAAGTTTTGTAAAAAAATTCATTACCTGCACAAAAATACTAAAAAATTGATAATTCAAGAAAATTAATTACTACTAAGAAGTACTGTTGTTCTCGACAAGTTCTGTCAATGTCATTTCCTTTTTACCTCCCGCAACCCTTAGTAAGGGAGGTATAGGGATCGTGCTAAAAATCACATATCAAGATTTTAAGGTCCCTAGAATCCAATTTTAACATTTTGTGTGTGTGTATGTGTATGGATTTGTCTTCGCTCTAACTCAAATACTATAATTCAGAAAATTGTAAAACCTTGTATTACTTCCCTATTCTAATATGAAAAGAAGCCATTAGATTTTGGTGTAAATCGGATAACCGGAAATGGTACTTTACCTGAAGCTCATAATGATTTTTCTTCAAAAAAATACCATTAAATGCCATTTTTTCGCATTTTGTCGTTATGAAAATTAATTATTGAATTTTCTACAGGAATACAATAAATTTAAAAATATTTTTTTTAAAGTCCCGAAGCCTAAGAAAAACACAATTCCTTTGTTACACAGTTCATATTTCAAATGAATGTAACTGACAGTAAATGTCACTGTCAAAAAACTAATCAATTCAAATTAATAATAGTGACATTTTAAAAAGAAAATAGTCAATAACGCAATAGAACAATTTGCAGCGTTAGTAAATACGTAGGTATGTATTTAAATCAATAAAAATTAAATAGCGGGAGGTTTCGTGTTGGCCACATCAATTTTTTTTCTTTTTCACCAATACATGTTTCGAAATTGAAAAGATTTTTTCTATAAAATAAATTGCGATTTCGATAAAAGCTACTGAGAAATATTGTTGCTCTTCCGAGTTCTATCACTGGTTAAATCTAATGTACTTATTTTTGTTGCATCCTATATATTAAAACTAGTATTTAAAACAAAATGAAAAAGTTCTTAATATCTACGTCGCAAATCCTATCTATAACACAAATTAGTTTATAAGTTAATAGTGTTGAAAAATTTATTTCTTTTCTAAAATTGATTCATCGGAAAACTATTTCTAGATATGTTTAGATATATGCAACAATTAATATTGAATAATGTCATTTTAATATAAACAGCTATTTACAATAACTCGCCGAGTGGCCGAACATATTGACAGTTAGCAAAAACAAGTGACTAAGGGGACTTCAATTTTTTCTCTAAAATAAACAATGCTAAAATAATGAGATAAATTTAAATTTACACGTCACCTAAATTTACCTTAGTTTTCTTTGACATTATAGAGTGAGATGAGCAGAATATATTCTTTTTGCATTTCGATCCATTCAAACTTAAATGCTTGCATTTCCAACAAAAACTTGGACTTATTTAATTTATTTTTATGAAAATGCTGATAAATAAACCGAAAAGTAATCCAAAATTAGTTTTTACTTTGTGGAGAATTCATTTCCTCTGTTTAAAACTTTCAAACCTTTGTAAAATCAACTCCTAATGTTCTCTGTGTTATTGACAAAAGAAATTAGCCAAGAAGGCAGATGGACTGGTTTGCCCCATAAATTCTCGGCCGTAAGTGGAGAATCATGTAAAACATTTTAAGCCTAGAAGCCCTACGGTGTTTCTAGTCGGCAGGTAGACTCTTCATGGGAAACCAAACTTCAAATGTTTGTCCATGGGAAATGAAAAAACAGCACAAAAACTCACTACCCCTATAAGCTGACTGGCAATATTCTCGTCAACAAGTATAGCTTTAAATATTTGATTAATGATAGAATCATAAACACACACAGTCACTTTTTGATAGGTAACATTTTTTCGATACGGTAGACTAATTTTATATGGAGTGCATTACTTTTTTATGTATTTTTTGTAGTTGTCAAAAAGTCAATCTTGTTTACGATCAAGATATAAAAAGAAGATAAACAGCAATGTTTTAAAAATGGCAATCGATTTAAAGGCAATTACAATGTCTGCAACTTTTGATAATTTTATTTAGAATACATTTATATTCTTTTTACCTCTCGCTAAGAGAGGTATTGGATTCATGCTAAAATTCGCATATCCAGATTTTATTGAATAAGCACGATTTAAGGTTCCTAGAATCCGATTATAACATTTTTAAAATGATGTCTGTGTGTGTGTGTGTGTGTGTGTGTGTGTGTGTGTGTGTGTGTGTGGATGTGTGTGTGGATGTGTGTATGTATGTGTGTCTGGATTTTGGAGGGACGATTCCTCAAAAACTATAAGATTTAAAAAATATTTAACTGCAGTTTCCTCAATCTGATATTCCTGGGAAGAGCTGACAAGGTTTTGGTAACAATTGGACACCCGGAAGTAGTAGTTTCTTAGAAAAAAATTTCTAAATATAATTTTTTGGAAATTTTTGTTATTACAAATATTGAAGAACAAAATTCTCCATCTAATACACTTAAAATTTTTATTATATCTTGTATAGATTTAGAGATAAAGACACTATAATATATAGAATGTTCTAATCGGAGAGGCTACTGATTTCTCGAAAATAAAATACTGTTAAACTAAGAACAATTAAGATTTTTTAATACTATGAATTGTTTCAAAACTGAATGAAGTTTTATTTAAAATAATAAAAAAATGAGTGGAATACCCCATTTCTTGTATATTTTTAATGGATTTAGACATAAAAAAAATAAAATAATGAGGTTCTAATTCTAGTTTATTACATATTTCATTCCATTTGTTGATATTCTGCTCGTAGATCTAAAGTAGTGTAATTTTCTGTTCCGAGTTCTTAACGAGAACAAAAGTAACTTAAACATATGTTCTTCCCATATGTGCCTTTTGATTATGTCTGCTACGATTGTAGAATAACTTCTCTCAAAGAATCGGTAAGTAGCTAAGGTTTGGAGTATTATTTCTTCGGTTCCTCCCTTTTCATATATAATTTAAACAGTAATTTTTCAAGCCATTATTCTACAAGCTCTGAAATATTGACGAATGCTGCCATATTCCAAGTAAATTACCAGCAGACGCAAAAAGTACCCAAAGAAGAGATGACAAATTTAGATAGTGTGAGAGCCATGTAAATCCATTCGCTTGAGAGATATACGCCGAAATTAAAGTCAAATTCCTCAATAATTCACTCACATCAAGCGCTGAGAACTTATAAATAATTAAAATAGTTTTCCAATTCTCCTTTCCTGAATAAAATGTTTGCCATTGTGTTGCCTCAAGTTGAAATTAAATTTCTTTAATCTCTTAACAACTATTACACCCGGAAAAGAATTTAGTAGTATTGGGAAAGAATTTTATAGTGAAGGATAAAAGAATTTTGACAAAAGAACTGAATTCAAGTCCTTAAAAACTCGAATACTCTGAAACGGGGGATAAATTGAATAAGCGTTAGACGTGAAATTCAATTCGGAAACAAATGTTTATTGGAAGCCGGTGCGTATAGAATCTGACTAGAGTTGTCATCTTGAAAGACTACCAAATATTGAACACAAGCAATATTTCTTCTGCCGAGAATAATAACATCTCAACTCAAAATTTCACATATAATTTATAGATTTGGCTAAATTTAAGTTTAACAAGGATTGTAGAAATTTATATTGATGGTTATATATAGTTGCTAAACCATTAAAAACATTAAATACCACAAAAATTTGGGTGCGGAAAGCAATTTTTATAACGATTTTGGCATTTTTTCTAAAAAAAATTAGGTTAGATCAAGCACATATATTTCTATGTTTAAGTACGTACTTACACTTCCATACGAATAATAGTGTTTCAATTAATGTATATTTGCAGAATTATGTCTTTTTTCCCTTATTTTTCTTCGTTTTATTAGGTATTGTTTTTGTCAGGATTTTTTTTAAAAATGAGTGCGTTAGGTATTGTTTTTGTTAGGATTTTTTAAAACATTTCTTAAAACATGAGTGTGCGTTAGGTATTGTTTTTGTCAAGATTTTTTAAAAAAATTCTTAGAAAATGAGTGTGCGTTAGGTATTGTTTTCGTCAGAATTTTTTTAATTACCGACTTTCATATCATTTTAGGTTAAGTTGCATTTTTCCCACCAATATCTATTAATAATTACTTTTCTACCCCACTTTTGTGTTTTCATGTGGTATTTTACTGAAAAGTGTACTGTGTAATAACAAGCTTATATCCAGTGTTCATTTCATTACAAAAAACACAACTTTATTATAGGTAAAATTAGACTTTATTTTTACAAAAAAAATATAAATACCTGTTTCCGCACTCTCATTCTGTCTTTTCTTATTATATTTTAGCTAAAAGAACATATTACAACAAAAAAATTGCAATTTCTACAATCCTTGTTAAACTTAACTCCAGCCATAGATTTTTTTATTTATTCCAAACAATTATTTTGTGACTTTCAAACATTAGAATCAACAATATTTCTGTTGTCAATAAAAATAATTAGGTTGTAACTAAAGCCTCATTCTCAACTCCGCAAATAAAATTATACTTAAAAATAAATAAGGATTTCAACAATAGATTCATATGAGTGATCACAGTTTTCGATAATAAAATTAAACATAAGACATAAACACAAGGATTTACAAATGTTAAATATTTTACACACATACGTAACAACTGTCATTTGGGCTGTGCATTTACATTCTGGCAAAAGGATTTCAATTTTAAAAAGCTGTCTTAAGACAAAGGTTCGCATATACGATTGCATACAGCGCTTTAAAAGGTATGAAGTTGTTATTATTGCTTGTTAATTATTAATTAAATGACAGTTGTTTTATTTTCGAAGCTGTGAACATCAACTATAAAGTCTTATTTATAATTTTATTTATATTTCTCATATTCGTAGCTATATAAGTGTGCCTTAATGATTCAAAATAATACTTTCTTTATATTCTATTACTCTTATTTCGTCTTGCTAATAAAATAGTTGATTTCTGTTCATTACCTTCGTAAAAAATCATGTCATAACAACACATTAACCCTAAATGTGTCCTTTTTATAAACGTAACTACTTATTTACACTACACTTAGTATGTGGTTAATTATATTCAAAATAATTTATTCGTTCAAAACTTAATAAAGAGCTATTAACATACTACACAAAAAGTTGAAAATGATTTGAATATAGGGATATTCTAATTTGATTAAAGTACAAAAACTTGTTATGTATCCACGTTTCAAAACAAATTTAAAACATCTGCAGTTTATAAAAAAGTAAAGTAAACAAGCTTTTGCACCCGCTAGTTTCGGCAATATTAAATTTTTGTATAATCAAAACTAAAAGGTCGAAAAGTAAAATAAACCACAATTTGGACATAGGTGTTTTGTTTTTATCGTTCAGTTAATCTATATGTTTTTACAATTTCAAATACAAAACAATTTATGTTTACAACTTTTTATGTATTATGTTTATTAAATAATAAACATTTGTTTCACAATGTATAATTCTTACAGCATTATGAAATGATTCTATTATTCTCCTCTTAAGCAGGCAGTTTAATTGAAACCCATCTGTCATCACAACATTCACTCACCGACACCACACATTATTTTAGGATAAAACATTTTCCCTACCTTCATTTAAAGAATAATCCCACACTGAATGTCTGTCAATCTCACATCACCTAGAAACACTCAACTGTTCATTCACTTGTCACTGTTTCTCGGGTGACTAGATCGCGCGTGTATGTAGCAGGCAAGCAGCGCAACGCAACCGCTAAACGCGAAAGCCGGACGAGTACTGAATGCTGCTCGGCTGGTAGAGAGAAACAGCCGTAGAGGCTGTGGAGGATCCACGGCCTGCGCACGGGGTACCTGTGTATAGGAATTCAAACTGGATGCTTTGGGGAATGCTATTGGTTATTGCAGTTTGATGATGGGTTGGATTGGTTTTGTATTTTTTATTAAAAAAATGTAGGAATCTATTTAAATTGGAAGAGAAATAGATGAACATTATTCCGGGTACAATTTTGAAATGATTGGAGTGCAAACATACTGACATTAACGTACAAATACAAGAGTGCTAAAGCGCGTCCCAGGCCCAGAAAATATTTGTACAATTTAGATGTACAGATGTCTAAAAAAAACCTGCTTTGTATGAATGAAGACTTAGACAAAAGTTGCTCCATTGGGGACCATTTTAATGGAGTATCGATATTTGGGAAAAAATGCATGGATCACGAGATATGGGCGTAAATACAAGTATTACAATTTTTAAATATAAATAACAAATATTGAAAAACTTATTACGAAAGTTATTTGTCATTTCTCGCTTCTATTACATTTTACATTATAGTTGAAACAATTTGTATAAATAAGAGATAGAAGTTGATTTTTACCTTCCGTCAAAAGGAAGGTATTGTCTTTGGTAAAAAAAATCGATGGTGAGTTTTTAACGAATAAGCACGTTTCAAGATACCTAGAATACGATTTTACTAATTTTACATTGATGTCTGTATGTGTGTATGTGTCCGTGTGTGTGTCCGTGTGTGTCCGTGTGTGTGTCCGTGTGTGTGTCCGTGTGTGTGTCTGTGTGTGTGTCCGTGTGTGTGTGTGTGTGTGTGTGTGTGTGTGTGACAATTTTTTCTCCGACGATAACTTCAAAACTACAATTTTAAAAATTATGATTCTTTCATATTCCTCTTCTTTACAACCATATGAAGAGCTGACCGGAAGTACCCTTATTTGAAGTTCTTAACAGTTTTTCTGGAAAAAACGCAGTTAAATATCATTTTTCGACATTTTATGATCATTAATATGAAAGAAAATATTATTCTCTATACGATTTGATTATACTTTTTTCTTCATATTCAATATATATATAGAGTTATAGAGAGATTAAGAGAGGTTAACTTTCAAAAACCAGTCAGCTTTGCAAAAATTATGGAAACAGCAGATAATATTCAAAAAATTCAAATTGACAGATGTCAGTGTCAAGTGCAAAATCAAAGTGGAAAGTATAGGATCAGAAAGTAATTTAAGTGACAGACAAAGGTCTTGCAGTTTCAATGCCGGGAGTACAAGAAAGGCCAAAGAGAAGATAGAAGAACTGTGTAGCAGAATATTTGAGAGAGGAAGAACTGTGTCAAAAAGATGCGTTGGAAAGGAATGAGGAAGTGTGAAAGTACAATTTACAGAATGTACATTCGTGTTATAATTATACTGGATTTATAGAATCTTTTCAAAGGAACTTGCAATATGGAATTTGTAAAAAATAGTGTGTTCGTGTTACAATTTTACAGGATATATAGAAACTTTTCTAAGGAACTTTTGGTATCGGATTTGTACCAAATACATTGAATTGACGGAAGGTTTTGTGGTGGCCACAACAGATTTTTTATACTGTTTTGCAATTTTAACTTTGAACGAAGATTCCCTATAATAGAAATAAAAACAGTTAAATGAAATGTGACAACTAATATGAGAGACATTATGTATTTAGTCCGTAAAGTTAGATTTAAAATTACTGTTAGCAAAGGTTGCTTACTTCATACAATAAAATGCGGATTGCTTATGAAAATTTATTTACATGGAAATAGCCAATTATTCATGCATTTTGTAATTTGAAAGAAACGGTTATTTTTAATGGTATTGCAGGTGCAAGTAGTCTCTTTAATTTTATACATGATGGCGGTACATTAACGATACGACGCATTTACATGAGATTTTTATAATTTCACGTTTCGTCGTAACAGTGATCTAACATTTTGACTACTTTCTTCATTAAAATTTTATATATATATATATAATCTGTATCCCTTGTAGTACCTTTCGGTGTAATGGTACCGAACACACCGAGCCGCAGTGTGATAAACTTTTGTTGCTGAGCGTTCACCCATCAACATATCGCTGCTGTGTAGCCTGCTCGGACTTGCCGATCACAAAACTGACACTCTAACCACACTTCCGTACTGCCGGCAGAAATTTTATAACGAAAACATATTTGAATGCAACATAATATATACAAAACGCAATCTTGCACTCCTCCTTGGAAATAATAGTTTCTTAAAAAAATCTTAATTTATTGAAACTTTCTATTATTACAAATATTGAAGATCAAAAAATTCTACTTTTGATACATTTAAAATTTTTATATCTTCTATAGATTTAGAGATAAAGATACTATAATATATAGAATCGCCTACTCCAAAACACCAAGGAAACCAGTTGACAAATTCAAATGTTTGTAACATAGATTGTAAAAGACAGACAAATGTCAGTATCAAAATCAACAGTTTTTTTTTTCAATAGAAACAAAGCAACGAGTGTTGTGATCGTTTCTTAACGTTTATTTATTTGAGAGAAGTATAAAAATCAAAGAATTATTAAAAATTATTATTATTCTCTCTCAGACCTTCTCCTCTCTCAGACTGCCTTCTCTCAAACTCGTATCAAACTTCAAACTTAATTAACTCGTTTGCTATTCACCCTAGAATACTCTAGAATATTTCCAGAAACGTTCTAGTATAATGTCACGCCACACACACGTCAGCCGCCTATGACACACGGTTGTTAAGCTTACACTACTGTACGCTTGGTAATTACACCGAAGACAGGTCCCAACTCGTCCGACCAGTGGCGTCATCAGTACGCACGCTACAGTAGGCGTGTTTCTTCGGACTGTGATTATGATTTTCTAAGTAACGATTTGTTCAATAATGATTCCTTCGAATCACGATTAAATTTAATTCCAAAGAAACAACAAAATTAAGTCAATCGACACGAAACCTACACAACAGCTGTTTTGATTGAAATAATACCCAAATCGAAAATAGTTTAAAGCTGGATTGTGCTGAAGCACAAATAATATTTTTGTTATGGAATGTGAAGTAAAATATGAAAACAAGTTTCTTTAACTTTTTTTTTTTGTACCTGTAGGATTTAATATTAGAAAAATCGAAACCAATAATGAATGTTGAATCTACTAACTCAAGTTCTAGTAGTTCGGATGATTCTGATGTAGACATAAATTTGCACATTCCAATATTTCATTGCTTGCTTTTTCCGCCATTTTCAAATCTTTTGTTATTTCAATCACAGAGATCAAGCAAAAAGACTGATTCAGAAGGGAAAGGGGAATGGTGCGTTGTGATCACAAAATGAAAGAGTGGGGATAACGAATAACGAACGAAGAAACAATTTTCTTTTTGATCATGTTCACTTTGTTCAATTTAACACGAATCACAGTCCGAACACACACGCCTTGTATCATTAATGTAAATCATCATTGTACAGTCATCGTATCGTGATCGTATTGAGAACTGAGGCAAGAAACATCGAATTGTGATTGTATCGCTAATATAAATAAATCTTAAAAACGTTAATTAATTTTCTACACCTTTTTTTTAAATATATGGAACGCTAATCTTTGAAACGTTTAAAATTGAATTTTATTGCGGAAATTGCTCATAAGTATTGGAAAAATATAAATAAATTGCAGTATCAAACATATAAAGCTTATAATTTGCTCACGTTCATGATTTACAATTTCATCTGATTAAAACCGATATTTCAAATTACAATAAATCAAACGCCGCAACACAAATAACAAAACCAGAATTGAAATTCTGAATTATTATTTCGTACTTAGCAAATGTTTACTCGGTAGAATCGCGTAACTGATTGCAAGCGTTTTGTTTCTCGCTTCCCGAATGGATTGGAGTATGATTATTGTAATGTTATTAGTTCGTTTTACTGGTTTTACAAACCTCTATATTAGTAGATGTCAAAATAATCTTCAACAACACAATTAGGATAATAATAACTGCCACAGTTAAATAGGGTATTACAATGTTGTACTTTTTGACGTACAAATGATAAATTAACTAACAAAAAATCTGATGTAATCAGCACATTATCATCCACCAAATAATTATTCCTTTAACTAAGTATGTTTTATAACTCCGATAGAAAAAGATATTTATCATTTAATATACCGAAGAAAAATGTAGGAGATTATAAAGAATCTGTGGTAAAGATATTGTGGAACGTCTTTCTTAAATAAAACCTTAAAAAGTTTCACAAAATTATTAAATGTGCTTATTTGTCATTCATGAAATAAACAAACAATTATAATTCGAGCTATTTGAATTTTTGCGGTGTAACAACTCAAAAATGATTCTATTAACATACGAGTCCAAGTTTGGAAAACGGGCCAGAAGCGAGTTTTAGAAAGAACAAGTGCGTTATCAGGCTACTACTATTTTTTCTATTGAGGTAATTTTACGACGAGTTTTAAAAAAACGCGACTTCAAAAATATGACTTGGTGTTTTTTTGTCAAGTTATGTTGGTAGCGCTTCTCGCTAATAATTGAAATTGCATATTTTGACAGTTTGTGTATTGTGTATTTTGTCTGATTGTACAATACATTGTATCAAACAGTACGCTTAAAGATCTTCTTAACGACGTGTTTTCAGTGTTTTTCTAGATTTATAAGAACACCGAAATAGAAAAAGAAAAGTATCTAAGTTCTAAAAAATTAACAAAAAATTTTGCTAAAGTTGTAGAGAATTAAAATTATATAAAAAATACAAAATTTACATTTTTTGTCTATATCTAGTGTCTTACGCAGTTTTTCTATAATAATAAAATCACACTAAAAATGCCCCCTAATTCGGAAAATTTTATAGATCTTGTTAACGAGTTTTCGTAATACCATACTGTTATTGTGATATAACAGGACTAAAAACAAAAGTGAAAAGATAAAAATAACGGCCCCTGGTTTTTATTTTTTATAACAGTCTCTTACAATTAAAAATCAAGTGTTCCTAGAAAAATAACAACATCTTGATGGACCGTTGTCAAGGAGAATTTATACATCAACAAAAAAGTTGTTCAGTATGACAAAAAGAGAAGAATATTATTATTATTATTTTTTTCCATACACTTTTTTTAACATCTGTTAATAAAGAGTACGGCTGCGGTATTTCACTACCGTTAAAGCGTCTCTGAGTTTTACAGATCACTTCTCTGCCAGTTTTTGGGACGGTTTTTCCTCTGGCAAAAGGAGATGTTTTTTTCTGAGAAGATGCATGTTCGCCGTCCAAGTTATTGCCGGGCATGCATATATTGTCTAGAAAATTGTATACATAAAAAAGGTAACATTTACGAACTTTTCTTGTTACCTTGGTTACTTGTTTTTGTTATTTTACATATTTATGTCAATGTTTTCCCCTGAAGAAGGCACCAGTTTATGGTGCCGAAACGTTGGGTTTTAATAATAAATAAAAACAGAACTTAAACTAAAAAAAGGTAGTACTATTCCAATTATTATTATGAGTTCTGAAAGATATTTTAATAAGAATATTATTATTCGTATAAATGTTTAAATTTTGTTATTACGAAAAATCTTAAACGACACACGACCGATATACAAATAACGATCTCGGTTTACAAACCTCCCCAGCGTCCGTTATTTGCGACATATCGGCCTAATGACGTTAATAACACAGAGTGCTCTTATAGGGTTATAAGAACACCGATATAGAAAAATGTCATTTTTGTCACGCGTGTTTGACTGTTACTAAGTAACAACTATTCGCTATTTTTACCGATAAATTCATGGCTCTCATTATCACTACTTATTTTCTTGCTATTTTGGAGTTTATGTAAAGATTATTTACTACGGTAATATATCGGCTCGACCCTACGTACCAACTTGAGCGCTGGTATGTAATTCCTTGTACGGTTTTATTAAATTTAAAACAAATTGGATTACCTGAAATAGCAGTTACCTACTTGGATCTTCAGAAGCCCTTCGGAATTAGGTTAGCAAGTAAGGATGAAAGTTACACCAGTATTTCTTTCAACTTAAAAATTTACTTACTTCAACGAGCGAGTTAGATTTAATTTAAATGTTTAGACATCTTTAGCGTTTTAACTTTTTCTCAAATAGTAAACTTGCTTTTGAAATTATCACTGAGATTCAAAACATAATTAATGTCAGAAGAATTTTATGAAATGATAAAGAATATTTGCTCATTTACTTATTTGCATTTTATGTTAACGTTTATTATTAAATATTTTCTAGAGTAATTCTTTTTCTTTATCAACAAAATATGTTTGCTGGAATTTTGTTTTATTATTTTAAATATCTATAAATCTACCTATATATCTCTTTTTCATTAACCATATTCACTTATTAAATACGCAATATTGCTTATTTTTAATTGTGTTGAAATTTTGAGAGAAATGAAGCAATTTTCAGATATTTAAAATATTAGAAGAAAAGTGTTGGACGAAAAAACAAAATTTTGTAGGAAATCATTGTCAGAAATGTAAGCGGAATCTGTGTACACAATATGATGTAATAATTAAACTCCCTATAAAAATAATAAAATGCTGTAACAGCACATGCTAATTGTTGTTTTAAACGATTACAAAACCTTATTTCAGGTGATGGAAACAATTTTGTCGGCAGTTGATTGCTGATTCTTATAGAGTAGCGACGCGATCGTAGTGACTGTGCTTTATATATATTGAAGTAAAGTGTGTTTTGGCGCAGGATTATTCTTCTTTTCTGGTGAGGATTCTGAGCACTATTTACTTTCAGGTTATATTTACATTCGTTTCAAGTATTAAGGCCTATTTATAATGAAGTAACGTAAAACACAACGCAACGAAGCAACGTAACCATTAACGCAAACACAAAATATGTGATTTATAATAACGCCGAAGATAGCATTTCTAACCAATCAAAAGAATTCTGTATATATTGTTGTAATTCAACTCTCTTTTATTTATAGTCTTTTGACACATGACATATAAATAAGTGTATAAAATAATTTGAGTAGAAATGGACAGTGACGACGATATAGCTGCGGCAATACTGTTTCTGACTCGGTGATTCTCTATTAATTCGATTAATTTTCTATCATCCATAATTATTCTTGGTATCGCTTTGAAAATCTTACCGGTCTAACCATAAAATGTAGAATTTATTATGTAATTTTGACAGTTCACGAACATATCGATACTACAGATTTTTATAGTAAAACTGAAACACTGAATTCTGATTGGCTAGAGGTACAAAAGTTGGTCAGCTTTGGCGTTGCGTTTCGTTACGTTACTTCTGCGGCTCTGCGTTGCGTTTCATTATAAAACGGTATATGCTGTACCGTACATTTATCTTCTGCGTTACCTTACTGCAACTGCGTTACCGCTTGCGTTACTTCATTATAAATAGGCCTTTAAACTATTACGTTGCGTTACACTATGCGTTGAGTGTGAAACCTCGAGGGTCTCGGGGATCATTCTCTCGGGACCTTATGTGGCACTATACGTTAGCGAGGGACCTCGAGGGAAATTTCTGCGGATCTCAATCTGGTCCTACGGACCTTATTTCTCTCTGTAAACTACATGGATGGTTCTGCGTATCACTAACGTCCACTCTTATATATTACTCAGCGGTTTACACGTTACTCGATTCTCAAGTAACTTAGGCTATCGTTGTTTTGGGTTGGACAATAATAAAAATAACTTTAAAATCATCGAAATATTACTTAATTCAATGCCACGACGAAGGCAAACTGTTATATGTAGTAAATGCTATTTGATTAAATATTAAATACATACGAATGCAAATTTATGTGTAATTAAAATTTCTTTCATAAATTGTTTTTTTGGTTAATTATTTTTAACGTAACTCTTTGACAGGTAAAAAATGTAAAAATGAGATATTATCGAAAAACAAGGTCACAAATTCAATATTCTATTAAGGACATGACTGCATTTAAATGACAATTTCCAAAACTCCTGGATTTTTTTTTTTCGAGCAAGTACGGCTTTGTGCCTCTATAGCTTTAGCTCTATAACTTTCATAAATCAGCCAGTTTTTCTATAATCATAGAAACGGCTAATATATTCAAATAATTCTAATTGGCAGATGTTAGTGCCAAGTGCAATTTACATAGTGCATGTTCGTGTTATAATGTTATTGAATTTACAGAATCTTTCCCGAGGAACTTTCGGTATGGAATTTGTAGAAATAGTATAAGTTCGTGTTATAGTTTTAATGGATATATAGAATCTTTTCCAAGGAACTTTTGGTGTGGGATTTGTATAAAATACATAGAATTGACGGAGGGTAATGTGCTGGCCACATCAGATTTTTTCATATTATAGTCGCACAATAATTCTATACTTGCCGTCAAATAATTATGGACTAGAAAATTCTACACTGATGCCAAATTTTTTAAGCGTCTACCTGTACAAATATCTGTAATATGTCAACGTCATTTTATTTTCGTTAGTACTTGTGTGCGCCTTTCATTCCCAATCCTATAAAATGCATTAGACGTTTGAAAAAAAAAAAATGTGTGAGACTCATGATTTAAATAATACTGGTTCTTATAAAAAACGTTTAGGAAAACAATATTTAAATGGGTAGGCAAATACAATTATTGCAAATGTACACAATTTTTTAAAAAAATTGGGGTTACATCCTGAAAAAAATTATAATTTATTAAATAACAAGAAAATTTTGGATTTGATTGCAGAAGCATGTTGTGTTGGCAGATCTTCTGTTCACCTAATAATCAATTATTCTTACCTTTTATTTACATTTCACCGCTTTTCGTATTTTAAGGCAAATGCGATCTTAACTTGATATGCGGAAACTGTGGTCAAAATATATCTAAATATAAATTTTCCACAGAGACAATATTTATATTTTATATTACGTATTACTGTCTTACCTTACCTATTTGTTATAATATTTTCTTCATTTACGATATATTACAATTTTAATTAGTTTTAAATGTATTACATGACATTTGCGTTCATTCCTGGTCATGTCAAGTTACAAGCGGCAACACTGCTGGGCAAGGGACAGGGTGCGGAAAGGGATAAAAGTTGAACATCAGTCCACAATTATTTGACGGCGAGTATAATTAATTTTGTTTTTTTAATAAAAATTAATTTTAATTATAGACGTACATTAATGTTACTTAAATGAAACTCGTGTAAAAAGTAAAAAAAGTGTATTAATTCATTCGAATAAATTACAGCTCGTTTTGTGATAACTGTTTTGAAATAAATACCCTTGTTATATAATGTTACTATTAATGTACATCTGCATGAATTGAAGTATTAAACTATTATCTATTTATCTTGTATGTGTTTGATATCTTCCATCATCCCTATTATAATGAATTACAGATATGCATATGCAGGACCAAGTTATTAAAAGATAATAATACAATATCACGCCTATTTGACTGTATGAGGGCTATAATAATGCTATCAAAATTAGCACAATTCTTATATGATACGTACCGTTACATTCTGAGGGTACGAAATAATAGGGGATTTTTTTTTCTGATACTTTTATGTACAGTTAGGGTTGTAAGTCGAGGGTTTATTTTTTACGTCGGACCTCCAACGGTTATTCTAACTCATGTTGCCGCCGCCGTGCAATAAATGCAGTAAAGAGTTTTTGCATTACGACTGGGTTCACTTTTGAAGGTAGCGATATACTGGTAGTAGCGGTATGGTCAAACGAAAGGGTTATTAAAGTATGGAATAAGGTAATTTTTTGTCACTGGCATGACTGGTACAGCGGCACGACAATATCTGTAAGGCCATTTATACTTTTATAGTATTATACTAATTTTTACCTCTCGCTTAGAGAAGTATTGGATTCATGCTAAAATTTGCATATCCAGATTTTAATGATGAAGCACATAGCACGTTTTAAGGGCCCTACAATCCAATTTTAACATTTGTGTGTGTGTGGGGGGGGGGGGGGGGGGCGGGGGTGTGGTAAATAACAAGTAATTGTATGTTTATCTCTGTCTTACTTATGGTTTCCTACATTCTTTCTCCGATACGTATATCTAATATACGAACATCAAACTATGACGTAACGGCCAAATGTGAAAAATCGGTGTTTACTTTAAGACTTAAGACATGTTTAACTATGGATTCCTCAATCTGACATTAATGGGAAGAGCTGATTAAATTTTAGTAACAACTGGACAATCGGAAGTAGTAGTTTCTTAAAAAATATTATAAATCTTATTTTTCGAAAATTTATGTTACTACAAATATACAAAAATATAAAAATCTATATCCGATACATTTAAAATTTTTATTATATCTTCTATAGATTTTGAGAGAGAAATATAAATATATAAAATAATATGTGGTAATGAATCTGATAGCCCAAATAACTCCATGGAAACCAGTTGAAAAAATTAAAATGATTGTAATTGACAGATAAATGTCAGTTTCAAAAATTCCAGAGACATTACTGAAAGCTTTTTCTTGGAAATAGTTAAAATTTCTTATTTTATTATTAATGAAATATTTAAAATTGTACATACATATGTATATTACATATACCCTTCAGAAATACCGCCAACCTCATCAATGGATTGGAAGAATCTCGAATTTTTAGAAGAGTAAGAGAAAACTTGTACTTAGAATGATTTAAAAAATATAAATATAAAAAAAAAGAGATGAAATTAGAATTTTTTTTGTGTACTTGACAAAAATGTTAAATATGTACAATACTTATATAGCCTAATCACGAGCCTAATCGGAAATGACGAGAGATATTGTGCTGGCCACAACAGATTTTAATTCAAAAATTTTCCAATACTATACATTACTGATCAGTATTGAAGGGTTAGATCCAGCAGTTTTTGTACCCAAAAATAAATAAATATCATGTTTTGACGTGAAGTTATTGTAACATAACCTTCAAAAAACTTATTGTCTAGTTCCTGTAGCTATTTCTAAGATTGAAGTTTCCGTAATTTACATTTTCGTCATACCTACTACGAATATCAAATTACATAATCTTCCTAACCATATCAAAAACTCCCACTATAGTTTTATGGGACAGATGATATTTGAAAAAAAATTATTGCCATATCGCGGTGTCCAAAATATTATCATAATTTTCTTGCTAAAATTTTCTCACAATTCTGCTAATATGTTTCATGATTAATAAATGCCAACTTTGATACAAACTTCAGCAATCAATTAAATCAAGGTTCAACTGCTCTACATTTTGAAATATGGCATATGGTACAACACGGAAACCATGCGGATGATGGAAGCATTTTTGAATAATTTTTATGAAAAAAATTCTTTATATTTCAGTTCAGGTAAGTTTGCTAACGGCCTTTGTATATACATATAAGGTATATACATATTGTGATTGCATCAAATGTAATATTCAGATTTTTGTAGATATGCTTAGTTTGAAGTTTCCAGAATCAGATAAAACATGACTTTGGTTGATGTTTTTATTTGACTCAATAGTAATTTTATTTAACGGAAAAGCATGAAATAATAAATTCAATCCATTCTTATCTTAATTCGATCAACTTTTATTAAGCATCGTCTGGAAATGATACATTACTATCGTCATTTCCATCTGTTTTATTTTTTAAAATATAATTTTATTTATTGATCGACATGCAATTTTATATTTAACCTTAGAAATTTAATATCTTTATTTGGTTTTGATATACATCATCCAACAGGAAGTATTGTTTTACTGTTATCGTTTTTATATACTTTATCTTCAAAGTAAGCTACCTATCATATGAATATAAAATTTCATGCGAAGGTCACGCTTGAATTATTGAAAATAAGACACATGAATCATAATTTTTATAATTTTATTTTAAATATGTGCTAAGGTGTTCCCTTCAACAATAATATAATTCACCATTCTTTCTTTCCACTTCTTAAAAGCTCCTAACCAATTTGTTTTGGAATCCGCAATGCTTTCAAAATAATCATGATTTGCAGCATCAATCTCTTCTTCAGGCAAAAATTTTATACGCCGTATTTTTTTTATGTCAAGAAGTATCCAAATCGCACATTTTGTTTTTGCTAGAAACTAAAAAACATGCTCTCTGGGTAATTACATAAATATTTTACTAAGAACGATTCTGTAACAAATTGATTAAAATTAATACCCGAGACACACTACAAAAATTAATGATCATTAATGGCTAGTTATAGTATGGGCACGTGAAGTTAAGACTGATGACAGATGTCAAAACTTTGTCTATTAACAAACCATAAAATATTGAATGTAGTAAGTACGTGCTACTTATTATTTTGTACTGTATGAGTAAAATACAATAAGTAGCACGTGTTTACTACATTCAATATTTTCTGGTTTGTTAATAGACACAGTTTTGACATCTGTCATTAGTTTGAACTTCACGTGCCTATACTATAACTAACCGTTAATGATCATTAATTTTTGTAGTGTGTCTCGGGTATAACTTAAGTTTTACAGGTAAATAACTTTTTAAAATGATAGTGCAAATTTTGTTTTCCATGGCCTTCCTGATTTTCTTATTTTCAATCAATCTAACGTTATCCTTATATTTGAACTTTATAGGGTTTTTCATTTATATATTTAGTATTGCACTTAGTGCAGCTGCAGCTAATGATGTTATGCCCTGCACTATATAGTTGTTGTATTATATGCGTAGTGCATAAATGAAACATGTTATAAAATTCCAATGCAAGTGCGCACTCAATCAGGTTTATGTGTGTGCGTATGTGTGTGTGGGTGTGTATGTATATACGTGTGGATGTTGGAAGGACGAATTCTCAAAAACTGTAAGACCTAAGACCTGTTTAACTATGAATTTCTTAATTTAACATTCCTGGGAAGAGCTGAAGAGGTTTTGGTAACAATTAAACAACAAGTAGTAGTTAATTAGAAAAATTCTTCTACATATATTTTTTTGAAAATTTTTGTTATTACACGTATGAAAGAACATGAAATTCCTCATCTAATACACTTAAAAAAAATATTATATCTTCTATAGATTTAGAGATAAGGAACAATATAATATATAGAAAAATCAGTTGTCAAATTCAATTGTTTGTAATTGACATATAAATGTCAGTGTCAAAAATAAACAGTTTTACTGACATTACTGAAAGCTTTTTCTAAAAAGCACGTTTAATATTTCTTATTGAATTATTAATTAAATATTTAAAATTCTAAGTAGGTATGTATATTAATGTAATAGTATATGTATCCTTAAGAAATACCCGTGAATGAATTGGAATCATCTTGAACATTTTAGAAGAGTAGGACAAGATACCTTATACAATGAAAGAATAAATATAATTAGAATTATTTGTGTGTACAACAAATGTTAAATTCGATAGTTATGTAACAAAACAAAAATGACGAGAGGTATTGTGCTGGCCACATCAGATTTTTTTTTTATCTCTTTTGAATGATACTGTCATATAGTCTAGCATGAAGTCTATGAATTTTTTAGCCTCATTAGAAATTTCTTAGTTTAATAGCAGCTTTGCTACCTGGAAATGTAAAACAAAGTTGAAGAGTCGGAGAAATTTAATCGCAGTTTAATAATTCAACCAAACACGTCATCGTTAAACGTTTGAATTATTTCTGCAGTGGAGAACTACAAATTATGGCGTGGAACTTTAACCAATAAACTCCAATAATCAACTGTTTCAATTCGCTACTCCACCTTCTCCTATAAACTTAAACTAAATCTACCAATGCTAGGTTCCTAGCAACTTATATTTAATGAAAACATATTAGTAGGCTGAAAATTAAACATTTGTTTAATTAATTTAACTACAATTTAGATGGTTATTTTTTTCTGTGTAGATTAATCCGAATTGATTTAGGGAAATTTTTATGTGTAATCCAGTGAAATTAAATTGAGATTTATCCAATAATATGAAAGTTCATGTCAATTCTCTGGGGTCAACAGTTGAATCATACCCCGCCTACTTTGTGCAAAATTTATAAGTGGCCTAACTATTCTGATCCGTATGTTATAGTATTAATTTAATTTAGTTTAAAGCCTATTTGTTATATCGAAACTATTTTCTTCTTATTAATTTAATCTAAAACTGTATATTTTACGGTAATAATATAATATTTTTTGTAAGAATAAAATGGGGTCCCGTGGCCTCGTGCCTAAGTGTCTGGTCGCGAACCTGGGGGAACCGGGTTCGATCCCGACAGACCAAATATTTCCAATTTTAATTGGCACAAAAGTGACCCCTGTGGTGCACTCTCCACACCAGCTATGAGTGCCCGTGAGGTGACGCCTGGTAAGCGCCCACACGGTAAAATAAATCGTCATCATTACCGATGTCTACATGTGTTGTAGATACTGGCACACCCAGAAATGAGTAATATGCCGTGATGATATATTTATTTATTTATTTTATTTAAGAATAAAATATTTATTGAGCTTTTGTAATAAAATGAAATGTCATTAAGGTAAAATACTGTGCCGGTCCAACTAATATGATTTTGGGCTTGTATTCATCGAGTAGACCTAGGGATAAGTAAGAGAAGAGTACTGAAGCTGTAAATACAAAATGTCTCTCAAATAGGGGGACATGGCTTAACCACAGATTCCTAAGGTTAAAATAAGACGATTTAATTAAACTTGCGTTTAGTCAGAATTCTGCTTCAAAGTTCTTCGAAAAAAAAATTAATTTTGCTTAAAATAACACAACGCTTTATACGATTTGGATGAAATTTGGTATGATAGTTCATATGATTATGTCATATTTTAAGGTGATACTTGTTATTATTAGTGAACTACTAGTGTATGAAACTTAGGTGTCCCAACATTGATTTCAGAAAGACAAATTCAATAGTGGTTCACTAATAATAACAAGTATCACCTTAAAAGATGACTTATAACCATATTAACTGTCATACCAAATTTCATCCAAATCGTATAAAGCGTTTAGTTATTATAAGCAAAATTAATTTTTTTTTCGAAGAACTTTGAAGCAGAATCCTGGCTCAATGGTACACTTTCCGCTAGAAGCAAGTTTAGTTAAATCGTCTTATTTTAGCCTCAGGAATCTGTGGTTAAGCCATGTCCCCCTATTTGAGAGACACCTATATATAAATGTAAACCAAGAATATTATAAGAGTTAGTTATTAAGTTATTGTTATATAATTATTTACTTTTACGTACATAGTAGTAAGTAGACAATTATTCATAAATACTGCATGTGAAAATAGCCACGTTCTTTGTATCTCTGAAATTTTGAATTAGTAATGAATTCATATGAAGCAGTATCGATCATTAATATTAGATCAACCTCCACACATAATAACCATCAGTGAAACAGAAATAATTCCTTTTCCATGGTTCGCAGAAGTGTAAAGAGAATCACATCACACATCACATCACATAACAGTATTCATATTCTCATCAATATTTCTATCAAATCCTTGCAAATTGGAGATAATTCTATCAGCTGGACCATCCCTACGTTATGATTGTATCGTATCCTATCAATGTCCATTGCACTGGTGCAGTGCTCAGTGTTCGTATGTCCCCAGAACAACCCGTTACCCGTTCATATTTTATGCATCGGTACACGTGTACATGTTCCCGTCCTCGTGTCCCATCTGCGATGCGTTCCGCCCACGAAAACGATAAATAAGTCAGCGAGGCATTATGCGATCAAACACAGTGTGATTTTTCTCTTCCGAACCGGCCAGTCTCTGTTTGTATAGATGGACGTGAGTGTAAGGACCTAACGTTTAACGCAATTCAAAGGGTGCGTGGATTACTTTACGGGAAATTTACGGGGTTTTTCGAAAAGGTTTTGTAACCTAAAAGAAGTTAAAGTCTAAATGTTGTGTAGTGGTTAGATAAATGGGACATTATGGTCAATAGCGACGTTTTTTATGTGGATTGGGTGAATTTTTAATCTACTTCGACAGATAATAACCTTCAAAATTCCCGAGTAATGCATATTCATTTTGTAATTGAAAATTTAAAACTGAATTTAGGGGTAAGTTTTACAAAATCGACGTTTTGATTTGGCGTACACTTAGGGCTGGTTCATGATGAATTTTATTTATGAATTTGCAATTTATAATTTAGATTTTAAAATTTAAACTCTCTTAAAACGCATACAATGGTTTACGAACGATTTACAAATTTCACAGCTTCGAAAATAAAATATCAACTATCACTTATTATTCCTGGGGAACCGGGTTCGATCCCGGCAGGCGCCAAATATTTCTAATTTTAAATGGCACAAAAGTGACCCCTGTGGTGCACTCTCCACACCAGCTATGAGTGTCCGTGAGGTGACGCCTGGTAAGCGCCCACACGGTAAAATATATCGTCATCATTACCGATGTCTTCATGTGTTGTAGATACTGGCACACCCAGTAATGGGTAATATGCCGTGATGATATATTTATTTATTTTTTACTTATTATATTCATAATTAACAAGAAATAATAACAACTTAAAAACATTACATAAAACATATTAAGACATTTTTAACACCTTCGCTGTCAAGCGGTCATTTCAAAATTGTCCCTGAAGACCAGAACAGGTACCTTATAACAGGGTTAATTCTATGTAGTTTGGTAGTTTTATTTTTATTTTATCTTTATTCAGTAATTAGTTATTAATGAAAATACGAGCAGACACCGGTGCCTGCCGTTAGCGCAGTATTATTACATACTGGCTTTTAGATCTTAAGGCGCCATAGCGGATACATTTTTTCTTTTTCCTGCGCCACAGCAGACACCTTTAGCGCCAGGGGACACTATGGAATCGCCGGACACGAATAAACTTGTATGGACAAGATGCGCAATAATGTTGAATTGTTGTATTCTGTAAGTTGCTTTTCGTCAGAGTAGTATAATCTGTCAATAGGGTTATATCTAAATCATGTCAGAACGTGCGAAAAAATTGTAAATATAGCTATGGAGATGCCCTCTCCTTATTTTGTATAATATTGTAACGTTATTAATGAAGAATTTATATTTATTTTTCAAAAACTGCTTTTTATAATACTGATACCCTAGTCGCACAATATACTATTTTATTTTCGGAGCTGTGAATGAGGCTTAAGAAGAAAAATGTTGTCATTCTTTTCCACAAAATACACGAAAACTGTTATTTTATTTAATGCTAGATGTTTGGTGTTAAATTGTTTTGTATCAACGAGAACTTTTGAATTTGAATCTTCTCTAAAATTACTCACTTCCTTTATCATAAAAATATCAAGCAATTTGTGTAATTTAAAGTACATGTTCCATAGCATTTATAGCATTCGCCTATCACATTCCCGATATCTAAAATTTTAATCCAGGCTGTCGATAGCCGGCAATGCGGGTACGAGACCTGCACCTCTCTCCTGTCCTGCGACCTGAGCCATGCTGTGCTGTGCTATCCTTCCTATGCTAGGCAGAGGCACTTGAATAGCACAATTATCGGGCGGGCGACGCTGTTATCAATAT
Organism: Ophonus ardosiacus; assembly: GCA_943142095.1. NCBI lineage: Eukaryota > Metazoa > Arthropoda > Insecta > Coleoptera > Carabidae > Ophonus > Ophonus ardosiacus. The sequence goes on along the minus strand of OW964829.1, from coordinate 42,471,550 downwards.
CCAGTGCGAAGCGGGTGCAGCGGGCTCCCTGGATATCCGACGCCATTGTGTCCGACAGATATACAGGTAATCATGTTTAATGCACAAATGATAGGTTGTTCTATCCGACTAAGCAGGAACAGAGTCAGGTTGGATTTTTAAAGGAGAACTTTTCGGACTGATAGTATAGCTGACTTTTAAATCCTCCGTATTTACTAATCGTACACGGTAAATAAAAACTTTCTTGTGATTACCAAAAATGAGTTCCAGCAGCAAATTTTTTTTGTCAATATAGGACCAGCAAATATATTTGTTACAGTTACCTAGGTAAATTTGCTTTATGCGAAGAAATAAAATAAGTTACCATTAATAACTCTGAATTTGTTTTGGAAACTAATAAATTTTTGATAGATATACAAATGCATTAATGAGGTAGTAAGGTAAAAATTAAATACATGCGTGTTATAATAATTTTATTTCTTTATAATTATAATCTATATACATGTAACAAATATTATATAAACAAAATAACGTATGAAACAATAGTCACTTAAATTATAATAGATTTATCAATAATCGATACATACCTTCAAATTTCTTAATAAGACACTCTAATTGCCATTGTTTTAAAATATCTTTTACAAAATCATCCATTTTTATTGACGGGCACAAGAAACAAGCACTTTTAAAACACAATTTTCGACAGGCTAAACTTAACTGCGCAAGCAAATGAGACACGACGTAGTATAGTATTGTATAACACGAACAGTGAATTATGCTGTATACCAGGGAATACCCTGTCTACACAAAAGTTTTAGTTACCTGTACAAATAAGTATATGGCGGGAAGAAGAATTGGTAATCTTTACAAAATATAATGTCACAGGATACAAAAAAATAAAATTTGTCCCAGTAACAGATTAAATATCTTTAATTGTTGCAAAATGATTTTATAATCTGAACAAAGTAACAAAATGACTGCTTAGTACTACTAATAATAATTTCTATCATGACTAATATTTTACAGCAAATAATACTTTTTATACACAACAAAAATTGTTTAGTTTTGGAAACTTAAAATACAAAGTTCTTCGTATACACGGCAAAAAAATACAGCTAACTAAATTTTGTCCGGAATATCAATGTAATTTTTTACCGTGTAGCTACTGTAAAGATTTTTGCGTTTCACGCAAATATAGTATCTTTTCAGTGTACATTATGAAAGTTGAAAATTGCTTGTAACTATTTAAATAGGCAAAAGTTTTACTGGGTTTCCGAAGGACCGTAGTAACAAAGCAAAATTCTTGTCCAAGATATTACGTTTGCTTCAACAATGAACGATCATTACTGAATTGAGAACCCGGTAATGCCAAATTGTAAATGTACACGAGTTACAGTGGAATGATTGTAAATGTTTTATCATTTTCATATTTAATATTTGATCGTACTACTGTAGGTACTTTATATAAAAAAAGCGCGACCCGGCAGTCTTCAAAGTTCTTTCGAGGGTGTTGGGCCAAAATTTTGAAAAAGAAGTTACTTCCAGGTGAAACCGAATCCCTGTGACCACGAATCAATCCAGAAGATTTCTTTCACTTCTAGAATCTACTCAAGGTAGGTTGTCTTCTTTTGTATATTTTTACCATTTTTTTTGTTAATGTATTATTGCGCAACAGTTCAATTATTTTTGTAACAGTTCAATTATTTTTAACAGTTCAATTATTTTGTAACAATTGCAACATGTATAATATTTATTTAATAATCTAAAATTTAACATCTATTGGGCTTCCAAAATTACAATGCGCCACTGGTGGAAGATTTCTGAACTGAGTGAAGTGTACATGTACAAAGAAGGTTGTTTTATTCAGGGATTGTATTTACTTGTATACGAATTTTAATACGCTTTTATCTTCTGCTATTATTGTTTTATTCTTAGTAGGAACTGAATTACTGCTAATATAACAGGTAAGTTTTTGATTTTTAAAAAATTAATGAACATATTAGGAGATATGCAATTTATAGGTTAAAGTTACGATGGAGTTTTCTCCGAAAATATTTACCACATAATATTATGTGGCCACTATTTATTACTTACTGGCCTTCCACCATATTTCTAGATGATACACTACAATTCCCAAATCTACAAATAGTATCTAAATCTAAGCAAATTGTTCATTATGAAAGAAAAACAATTAAATAAAAGTAAAGTTATGTAGATAGAATTTAATATATGTATAACTACGGAAATGAAATACAATCTAAATAAAGGAAATCAAATGTTTTTTTTATTAAAAAAAACTAATATACTGTTAATTAAAATATGACTAAAATACTCTTAACCTACAAATACTTACTAAAATTAACCCTATTAACCAAAATATTATTAAAACTATCACTAAATTGTTACTACAAGAAAGATCAAACTCAATTCTACCGAAATTAACAAAAAAAAAAAAAAACACTATACTAAATCTGAAATTAAATTAAAAACTACGACGTTTGACGTCAGCGCCATCTCTTGATAATTTGGAAGCCCAATATACAAAATTTTAATATTTAATCAACATTTTTATATATACTTTTTTTCTATTTTTGAAATTATATTTTGTTTGAGTTAAAATTTGTATTATTAATTTCCTAACAATTTTGATTCCGCTCGGTCAGAATTGGAAATAAATTCATGTTTAAAATATTACCATTACTACCAAGGTAGGTAAATTTTTGATATTAATTTGTGGGGTGTTACATATGGCTAGTATCATGGGATAGATCATAACATAACAACAGGATTGTATTGAATGATATTTAAAAAAATTAAGTACATAATATATTGATTAAATTAGGTAGTTGTAATTTTGATTCAGTTTTGTACTTAGGCCCAGATTATATAATGACATTTAACTTGTCATTTGTCATGTTAGTTCCAGAATGTTTTGTGGTAGAGCACATTTGTAGAGGCGCTGCTTGTAAGGTTACAATCTCGGCCTACTGATCGCCAACTTCAATATGAGGAGTTGTCTCACCTTCTATGTTTATACACAATGAAATAAAGTAACAGCCGTAAACGAACGAAGTAACAAGTCGGCACATAATTCTCAAGTGTTTATTTTGTTGCGTGAGAATCAATCTAAAACCACTCCTGCAGGAGTTAAACCAACATGGCGTGCTCTGTACAGCAACCAGATGCGTCAGTTTCCCGATATTACTAATTCAGTGACAGACGGACGCACGGACCTCCGTGGCAGACAGAGAGCTAACATCACATAACCCATATCATACACCTCCACCTCACGCACACGCACACATTGCATGCGAGAACCGACACGTATCCTCACAAAAAGGCTACCATTTCAGTATAGGAGTTTCGAATAGAAAATCATATTTCGTATTTCTTACAAGAAGACTAGAGGAAAAGGAAAAGATTGTCATTATGAAAGATCGGAAATGAATTTGTCGTTAATCAACATTAAATTATTTTAATGATTAACACTGCTCATGGTCGAAAATATTAATGGAGTAATTGGTCAGTTTCAAGTGGCTACAAAGATTGTAAAATAATAAGTATTGCCAGATTTACTATTTATCGGTTAGGCGGCGTTCTACGCTTTACGCCCTGTATATGTGATATATATGGTACTATTTAAAAAACGATGCTATTTTACGATGAATTATGTAGGATTTCATCATTTTTTGAATACGATAATTTTCTAATGACAAGAGAAAATTTAATTAAACTATTTTTAGTAGATGAAATTAAATAGGTCGGTAGCGAATAACCCCATCCGGACCACAATAATAGTTACGCAACAATCTTCCTTCGCCACACTTTCCTATCCATTTTTATTAATTTAAATACATACTTACGTATTTACTAACGCTGCAAACTGTTCCATTGCATAAAACTATTGATTTATTTATTATTTTCTTTTTAAAATGTCACTATTATTAATTTGAAGTGATTAGTTTTTTGACAGTGACATTTACTGTAAGTTACATTCATTTGAAATATGAACTGTATAACAAAGGAATTGTGTTTATCTTACGCTTCGGGACTAATAAAAAAAATAATTTTTATATTTATCTGCAAAATATATAGAAAAAGTATTAATTAATGTATTCCTGTAGAAAATTCAATAATCTTTAATTTTCATAAGACATAAAATGCGAAAAAATGGCATTTAATGATATTTTTTGTAGAAAAACCATTATGAGCTTCAGGTAACGTGCCATTTCCGGTTATCCGATTTACACCAAAATCTAATGGCTTCTTTCCATATTAGAATAGGATAGAAATACAAGGTTTCAGAATTTTCTCAATGATAGTATTTGAGTTAGAGCGAAGACAAAATCCCTACACTTACACACACACACTTATACATACATACATACACACACACATACATACACATACACATACACACATACAGACATCATCGTAAAAATGTTAAAATTGGATTCTAGGGACCTTAAAACGTAGTCATTTACTAAAATCTCGATAAGTGATTTTTAGCACGATCCCTATACCTCCCTTACCAAGGGTAGCGGGAGGTAAAAATAGAATATTTCGACTGATACCTATATTAATACTTTTCAAATCATTGTATATCTCAATTATTATTTATAATGCAAAATATAATATAGCTAATTTAAAATATGTATTAAATTTTTTTCCGCCTATAGACTCACTAGTATTTTCGCCCTTAATGTAAAATGACGTTTTATTATTATTATTATTATTATTATTATTATTATTATTATTATTATTCCACACAAAATATTGAATAAGTATATATTTGCATTTTACACAAATTAAAATCAATATACCTATATATTAAATTATTTTCTTAATTTTTAAAGTATCAATATATATTTTTAATGAATTTAAACATAATGACTCACTTGATTAGGGATGCCAACGGATAACCTACTTTAAGTGATAAAACCGCGATCAAATGGAATAAGGTTTTATAGCAAAATTCTCATTTCTATTTCATCAATAAATGTCATGTCATTAATGCAAATTCAACATCAGATACCTCATTCTTCATTTAAGTAAGTCGTAAATACACGGTGAAGGAAAGTACCAAACCTTCGAGGGTGTATCTATACTACACAACATAAATATGACTAAAATATTAAAAAGTTGTAATACGATTTTTAATTGTTTTGGAGTTACAGTGTCTTAATGATTAATCAATAACAAATTTTCAAAAATATATCCATTGGTCTTTATACCTTTTTCTGTATCGCTTGCCAATAGCAACAGCGCGTGTTGCTCTTGCGCTTACCACATACGCCATTTTTATAATAGGAGGGTCACGTTAGAATTATTGATAATAACACCGTGGAAAACAAAATTTGCACAATTATTTTAAACAATTATATATCTCATTTGAAATATTTGCAAAAGTTTAGTTAATTATTTTTTTTTAAATATCCTTTTGAGTAAAAGTATGAAATTAACCAGATAGCATTTTTGGAATAATGATTTATAATTGAGAATTTTCAGTTAACCTGAAATTAATTTTAATTTGACAGTTTCCCAGAAATTATAATTGTCGTCAAATAAATATGGATTGGAGATTTCTCCGCTGTTCCAGTTCTATTGGTCATGTTGAAAATGATAAGTTATGAAGAAGCGGCAACACCGCTGGGCAAGGGACAGGGTAGGAAGAAGGAAAAAATGAGCGTCAGTCCATATATGTTTGACGGTAAGTATAGTTTGAAAGCATTTTGAAAGAATATTAGTTGGGAGCTTTTAAGAAGTAGAAGGAAAGAATAGTGAAATTTAGTTTTGTTGAAGGAAACTACTTTCAACACCTTTAAAATAAAACCTCGAAAAATATGGGCCTGTTTCTAATTATTTGGACCAAATGTAAATAATAAATGCTCAAAGGACCAAATGTTTCGAATTATTTGGACCAAATGTAAATGTAAATAATAAATGCTCGAAGGACCAGAATTCCAATTAGAATTCAATTAATGAATAATCAATATGAATATAGGTGTGGGAATAATATCACAAAGGAACCAGTAAATCAAGCACAGACTACTGACCTTATGTGATGGGAACCAGCATTGACTCGAAGGAGGTTACAACACAGGAACGACGGGAACTGGATTTAAGCACGAACCAGCGTCGACTGCATGGGAACAGCTAACAGGAACTGGGCTGCTTTGTACCTCCAATAGGATTAAAGGAACAGGAACCAGGAACAGCTTACTTATGAAAACAAATCCCATAATTGAATTGGTCCAAAATTTATTAAACTCAATCGCTTAATAAAATAATGTCAATTTCCAAATGGATCCAGATAGAACGCAGATAACCATTAGGAATATACCACTTGAACTGAATTCTCGAAGTATCACAAGTAAGATTCACTATAATATTTAAAGTCCCAACACTATTAACTCATATTGATTTGCCAAAAAACATAATAGTTTAATGCGAGAACGAATACATTTTGAATGAAACGATTTAATTACAACACACGAAGAATTTTGAATAAATATTTAAATTACATAGAGCGCAACAACTAAATATGTTGATGCGTCAAAGGATAAATTTGTACTACTGTTTATTTATGTTATTTTTTTGTTATATTGCTAGGCTCTTCGTATTGTTGTGATTAAATTGTTTTTACAGGCTTCTATATGTTTTTTATATCTACAATTCATGAAATACGCTATTTTTTCTTCTTTATAAGGCGATATTCCTTTGGGTCAGTACCCGACTTGATTCATCTAGTCGTTCTGTGACATTATTCAGGGCCAAATGTATCTTATTCTCAATCATTGTGGCTTAACTATCGTATATGAAAATTGTATTAGCTTTTAAATTTCATTTTGGTGGAATTCAAATCCGGGTCGTCCGAATAATAATCGGTCACTCATCCATTGGTGCCAAAATTTATTCTAAACAATTAATAATTTGAGATAAATGATGTTAGTTGACTGAATGCTTTTGTATTTGATAAAATACTGTAGAGACCAGTAAATTTTTGGGATAATCCATACCTATTTAATAATTCAAAATTATTTACACAAACATTTAACTCCAGGGTAAACCTTTGATGAAAAGGGATAACTACGTAAAGAAACCTTAAAGGGAGTTGTATTTACCATTCTATTAAACTCGTTCTGAATACAAGTGACCGCATTCAGCAGTTTCATCTCTAATATTTATGATCGGGTGTCGTGACTCGATGTTGGTAGACCCAGACACGAACAACGAACTCAATCCCATTTCATCAAATTGAATCAAACATAAATGAACGGAGAATCTTTGCGTGATTAAAGCGTGGCATAAAATATTTAAACATCCCTTCCTCAAATGCCAAACCGTCGAAAAAACTTCTACAGAATTTTTCTCGGCGATAATACCTACTATGAATGTTTGATGACGGACAAATGCCAAGTATTTTATTTAACTACGACAGAACGAGTGTAGAATATGCATGCACCGAAAGGAGAATACACTTTTACAGAGCAATTTCAACAAAGTGGTGAATAGTTGAGGAGCAGAAATTCAAAACGTAGCTTTCGCCCCAAGTTACGTCACAGTGCATAAATGTATAGAAGGTGTGACAATTCCTCATTTTTTGTTGACATATTGATTTCACGCAACCCCTCTAAAATGTGCCGTACCACATAACATTCTGGAACTATAAATCATTGACTTATAACCTTTAATTTTATTATTTTTTGACAGGCCTACAAAAAAATTGTTTGGCCTATTGTATTATAGAGATCTTTAACAATTTTTCTAAGCAACTCCACGTAAACATTGCCAAACCGTGAGATGGAAGATTAAAATGTTTTTTCCAACCCAAGAGATTGTTAATACAGTTAGAAATGATGTATTTCTCAATCTCTAAAAGGTTAGGAATCGACATATTTCTATAATGATTGTTAATAAAAAAAATCTGTTGTGTCCAGCACAAGACCTTCCGTTAATTTCATGTATTTTGTACAAATCCCATACCAACAATTGGAAAAGATTCTATATATCCAGTAAAATTGTAACACGAACATAATACAATTTTTTACAAATTCCATACAGAAAGTTCCTTGGAAAATCGAATAAAATTATCACATGAATATACATTATGTATGTACTTACGTAACATTCTCCACCCATTTTTGAATTATTGCCCCAAAAATTCAAAATTTTCAAAAATCTAATTTTTATGTATCTTGATACTTCTTAATGTGCTGATTCCAAATTTTGAAACCGCAGGTCGATATCTCTTTTCGTTCTCGAGATATTTAGATTCAAAGTTTTACTCAAAACTGCCCATTTTTGGGTAATAACCCAAAAATGGGTCGATATATGAATTTGGCGACAACACCATTCGATTCTACGTGCAAAATTACATAAGTACACCAATTTTCAGAATTTTTGAACACCGCATACAATCTTTAAAGCAAAATAACTGAAAATCGTTAAAAATCGCAAAAACGTAAGGGGTACGATTTTTTCAGATTTTGGCTATTTTCAAGAGTTTTCAAGCTTTTATTCATAAAAAATGAACCGGTTGGACAAAAATTATGAAAATTGCTATACTTATGTATTTTTGTCCGTAGAATCGAATGGTGATGTCGCCAAATTCATATCTCTACCCATTTTTGGGTTAATACCCAAAAATGGGCAGTTTTGAACAAAACTTTAAATCTATATATCTCTAGAACGAAACGAGATATCGACCTGCGGTTTCAAAATTTGGAATCAGCGCATTGAAAAGTATCTAGATACATAAAAATAGATTTTTGAAATTTTTGAAGTTTTTATTTAAATGTGGGGTATATGGTCTTTTGGGGCAATAATTCAAAAATGGGTAGAGGTATAAACTTGGTAGTAATATTATTTGATTGTAAAGAGAATGTCACGTAAGTGTACGCATTTTTAGAGTATTTGAACAACTGTGTGATTTTTTAGAAATAAAAGTATTGAAATAAAAATGGATAAATGCTATAAAAAAGTTCCTTGGAAAAGATTCATATGCCGGTACGCGCTGGCGGTAGAAGAAACGATTTGAAGTGTCTTGATGCTAGTCTGGGAACTTAGAATAGAACCCTGGATAGAAAGAATGGTGCATCTATCTCGTTGCTGACCAAATTTTTGAGGAATCTAACAGCGGCCCACTCTCGCCTATCAGCAAGGGATGGCCTATAGGCGGATTTAAATAAATATAAATAAATATATCATCACGGCATATTACCCATTTCTGGGTGTGCCAGTATCTACAACACATGTAGACATCGGTAATGATGACGATATATTTTACCGTGTGGGCGCTTATCAGGCGTCACCTCACGGGCACTCATAGCTGGCGTGGAGAGTGCACCACAGGGGTCACTTTTGTGCTATTTAAAATAGCATAGGCGGATTTATGCAGCCATTTTCATTTACATTTACATGTTAATTTAATTTTCATTTTTCTCATTTATAATTTTTAAATGTACCTATTCATACAAAAATATATAACAAAAATAAATGAAAATGAACGCATGCGCACATATAAAAATACGCTGACAGATGATTAACGTTATAACCCGACTTTCATTGGAATAAAATTTATTAATAAAAATATTCAACAATAGTGACAGCGAAGAAGTTACGAGTTTAGTTTTAAACGTGTTATTGCAATAAAAAACCGTAAAAAGAAACGATATCGGAGATACATAATGACAACCAGCTGATCAACTCAAATTCTCGTCCCTGTCATGTCGTACACGCATGCGCCATTTATAATTTTCATTTATTAGATAAAAGTTGGTCATCTTTAAAAATAAATGAGAGACAAATGAAAACGTAAATGAAAATGGTGTATGCATGGCTACATTGGTTTACATACAGTTATCTTTTAAATGAAAATTAAATTAAATGTAAATGAAAATGGCTGCATAAATCCGCCTTATGTCGCTGAAGTAACGATTCCTGCTCTATACCTTTTTCTGGATAAGTTTTGTCAATTTTAAAAGAAAGAAATTTTAGAAATCTACAGTGGAGTATTTTAAATTGATAAGCATTACTATAAGAAAGTTATTATGTATTGAAAATCAAGTCCTTTATTATTTTATGATTATTTGAGCAAAAAGGGCGTTTTTAAAGTATTGTAGTATTTCATATCGTTCCACCTCCATTGAATAAGTGATGAAACACTTTTCACTCCCCAAGTTTTTGTTTTATTCTCATATGCCGCAACTTGTCATTATGTTGGTAACTCCCCGTGTGTTTTATTCAGAGCACCGGCTTTGGCTTCGGTTTGTGTAGCTGCGGAGCGTGTAATTTGACTGGGAGAAATTACAAGTCGGACTGACACGAGTCCTCGCAGCTTTCAGACATCCACAGGACGCGCTGCACTTCCGTTCTTCAAACTACTTACTTATAATTAGATATTATTTATTCACTATGATATGCTGGAGAAATCGATACCACCGGCTTGCTACAACGTACCTACCTACAAAATAAAGAAATCCAGAAACGTGCAGATAATAACTAGATTTCTTTCCTATATGTTTAGCACAAGAGTCTGTTTCCTACTTCTAACTTTTATTTGATTTGCTACAAAACAACTATAACTTATTTACTTTTTGGTAGCTCAATAAGTGCCTTGAGGTAGGAATTTAATTTAATTTTTTTAATTTAAATTGCTGGATGTATCCAGGGTCGCGTTTGAGAATGTAAGACTTCAGAAACACTGAACCTGAGCCACACACCGATTTTTCAAACTTGACCGTTACGTCATAGTTTGATGTTCGTATATTAGATATATGTACCGAAGACTGAATGTAGGAAACCATAAGTAAGACAGAGATAAACATAAAATTACTTGTTATTTTGCTGTTCAGCAATTAATGACGCAACGGTCAAGTATGAAAAAGTGGTATATTACCTTCCGTCAATTCTAAATATTTTGTACAAATCGCATACCAAAAGTTCCCTGGAAAAAATTCTATGTATCCAGTAAAATTGTAACGCGAACATAATACTATTTTCTACAAATCCAATAAAATTATAATACGAGCATACACTATGTAAATTGCACTTGACACTGACATCTGTCAATTCGAATTTTTTGAATATATCAGCTGTTTCCATCATTATTGTAAATTCTTTAACTCTATTTCTATTGAATATGAAGGAAAATGTATAATCAAACCGTATAGACAATAAGATATTCCTTCATATTGATAATCACATAAAATGTCAAAAAATTATATTTAGTTGCGTTTTTTAAAGAAAAACTCTTAAGAACTTCGAATAAGAGACCGGTTGACCAATTATAACCAAAATCTAATCAGCGCTTTACATGGATGTGCAGAAGAGGAATACGAAAGAATTATAATATTTATAATTGTAGTTATCGTCGGAGAAATTTTTGTCACACACATATATATACATGGGGTCCTGTGGCCGCGTGCCTGAGTGTCTGGTCGCGAACCTGGGGGAACCGGGTTCGATCCCGACCGACGCCAAATATTTCGAATTTTAAATGGCACAAAAGTGACCCCTGTGGTGCACTCTCCACGCCAGCAATGAGTGCCCGTGAGGGGACGCCTGGTAAGCGCCCGCACGGTACAAATATGTCATCATCATTACCGATGTCTGCGATAAAGCAGATTGTGGCACACTCAGAAATGGGTAATATGCCGTGATGATATATTTATTTATTTTATTTACATATATTCACACACACACACACACACACACACAACACACACACACACAACACACACAACACACACAACACACACACACGGACACAGATACAGTCATCATCGTAAAACTAGTAAAATCGGGACCATAAAACATAGGTTTATAATAAAATATAATAACAACTACGATGTTATTGAATATTCAATGAAAATGAAATGATATAAAAATATCTCAATGAAATCATTACATAACCTACCATAAAAGTTCCAATATCAATACTAGATAGATGAAAACGACGCTTATGTACAAAAGTATTGTATGTACAAGAACTTAAATTTGTATAATAACACAAATATAAGAGAAATTACGCAAAAATATTACAAAGTACAGAAGAGATTGACATATCTATACTCTCCAAACAAGTTCATTAGTGGCGCTGACGTCTAAACTTGCATCGCGAATTACCTCGGTAGACTCACACGGATTTTGGGTTCGAATCCTGGTAAAATATGGACGTTTGTGTATGGTTCCTCTCTCTAGAATTTAAATCTTGCTGAGAAGTTGTTACAACCAAGGAAATATATCGTTGATTAATTATTATCTCAATAGAAACATCCTAAACCTACTAGCGAAAAGCATTCGCTTGGGTTTGCAAGAAATATTTTTTTCTATCTCCTTTATTTTTTCCTTGTAACCTCATGTTGTTTATCCCGGTAACAAATTTACTGCTCGAGGTAAGATTTATGATATATAAATTTTATATTTATGCGTGGATAATAAAATCCAGAACGCGAAAAATTCAAAGAGCGATGCGTGAAAATATATTTCGAGGGTAAAGTCAAGGTACTGTTATAATTTTTATGGCGTTTGCCTGTGTTCAGTGAGGCGTCAAATACGATAGAATATCTGATGAAAATTTAACGTTCTAAGTAGGAAATGTTTTATTCAAGAATTCCTGATAGTGTAACAGTATTTTTGGCCTATAAACAGTTTTATGATTAGCGATATGATACAGTAGCAAAGTAGATGATGGCTTTGTAAGATACGACCAATGGCTTTTTTATTAACCGTAATAAAGTTATTAACCCAAGGCATCATAATAAACTTGTTAATTTCCCTATCATTTAAATTATTATCTTCGTGTCAGGAATTAGTACAACTTTATTTGGGTGACACAAAATTCGAAACTTTTTCATATCTTAACGATGTTGTTATTTCAATATAAAAAATCTTGCCAACACACCTTCCGTCAATTCTATGTATTTTACATTAATTCCTTACAGAAAGTTTACTGTGTGCGCGCTTCCAAGGCGTTACCTCATGGGCATTCATAGCTGATGTGGAAAGTGCACTACAGTGATTACTTTTGTGCAACTAAAAGTCTGCACTGGTCGGGATCGAACCCGAGTTACCGCAGATTGGCAACCAGATACTATGTACGCACACTACCACATGACCCTTAATAATAATTCAATAATATTATAATATTCTTTAATATTTATAATAACCTACAATGTTAGGGTTAGTTAAAAGTATGGAGACGGCGATTTATTGTCGTTAATATTCATTTAGGAAATTACATATGTTCAATACAAAAGTTTTTTAAGAAATTTTGATGTACATTTGAGAATACTTGAATTTTTCTTCAATTGTTTTTGAGTTACGCTTGTCCACGTAATTTTTTTTTTTAAATGGGAACCTATTAATATTACTCTATCATTCGATAGAGTGTTTTTTTCTCTTTAGAACAGTATGTTTGTTTTTTTGTTTTTTCAATTTATTTTAATAACATTTTTACAATTAAAAACACCGGTTCAAGTATTTACGAATAGTAGGTACATCTCAGATAGACAAAAGCGAAGCGATAAACAAACTCGAACGATGTAATTTACTTAGTTATTAATTTGTTTTTAATGATAAGATTATGACCGACAACTTTATTGGAAATAATTTTGTCTATCTTAGATGAACCTACTATTCGTAAATACTTGAACCGGTATTTTTACTTGTAAAAATATTATTAAAATTAAAATAAATTGAAAACAAAAAAACAAACATACTGTTGTAAAGAGAAAAAAACACTCTATCGAATGGTAGAGTAAAATTAATAGGTTCCCATTTAAAAAAATTAAGCGGACAAGCGTAACTCAAAAACAATTGAAGAAAAAAAATTCAAGTATTCTCAAATGTACAAAATTTCTTAGAAAACTTTTGTATTGAACATAATTTCCTAAAATGAATATTAACGACAATAAATCGCCGTCTCCACACTTTTATATATATATATATATATATATATATATATATATATATATATATATATATATATATATATATATGTATATTTAACTGCGTTTTTTCAATAAAAACTGGTAAAAGTTGCATATGAGGGCACTTCCGGTTGACCAGTTATAATCAAAATCTAATCAAGGCTTCGTTTGGATTTAAACTCGAGGATTATGAAAATATTATAATTTTTTGACTTGTGGTATTGGAGTTATGTGACCCGAAACGATCGTGATATCCCCCCCCCCACACACACACATACACACACACACACACATATATATATATATATATATATATATATATATATATACATACAGACATCATCTTAAAACTAGTAAAATCGTTTTCTAGTCCTAGGGATCCTCAAACGTGTTTATTCATTAAAAACTCATAGAATTTTTTGACCAAAGACAATAGATTGCTTACTAAAGTTGACGGAAGATAAAACGTTGAAACATGTATTTAAGCGATGAGTGATATTATGTATGGCAATAGCGCTTGCTTGAATCAATTTCTATACAAAATAGATGAGTTCACGGAAACATAATCCGTTTACGACTAAGAAAAAATTATATAAATGAAAAAAAGAAAGGGAAGGAAAGTAAACTTCGTTGTTCAAGTTTGAGTAAAATACAAGCTCGGAGATAATATTCTGTGGAAATACAACAAGGTACAAGTCTGTTCTACAAAAGGATAAAAAAGTTTGTGTAAATATATCTCTGGTACTTGGCGGAGGGGAATTGGTAATAATCTCCAACTTATTAAGATGTGCGTTTTTGGGAATATCTCGTAAAATCTTGTTTGGATTCTGTTAAATCAATATCCTAGAAGGGTTTTTTCTAATTTAATTTTATTCAATATTGTTTGAGGGATGTAAAAAAAATTAATTATAATGAAATACATTAATTCATTTATTGTTTTTACTATAAATCAGTTGACTAAATCTTATCAATCACAATGACATTAAGTATTATACGTTTCTGGGAAATCAGCTTTTTTAAAGTTGTAATTTTTTGTAGCATTTATACAGAGTAATCAAAAAGAACTGATTCAGTTGGTAATAACAAAAAATTACTTGATATTGGTAACACTGATACAAAAAATTGATTTCCTGTTGTTGACAGTGACATTTTAAAATTTAAATATGGACAAGCAATAATCTAAAGCATTTCAATCACTCAAACTCCTATTAGCTGTAAGGTCCCTGCTCAGACACAACCTATTTGTATTTATTGTCAAAATGACAAGTCACATAGTATTTCCGCTTTCACCTGGTGTTGTGTAAACTGTGGAATAAAAAGATCCCCAGAATTTCTGGGGATCTTTGTAGAATATATTGCCAACTGCATCATTTCTTTTTGATCATTTGTATAAATTCCATTTAAGTTTGTGATGACAGTGACAAAATGACAAAGATACACCGCCCGGTACATTGGAGCATGCTGAGGCTGTCTAGGTCAAATTCAGGTAATAAATTTAATCTCTCAAAATATGGTTAGGTAGAAATTTAACGTAATCACAAACTGATTTCTCGGATCAAATATAAATGTCCCAATTTTGACTAATATAGTCTGATAAGCCTTTAATTAATTATTGAAACATATGAGTTTGAGGGATGTCGTGGATTAATTTAGAAATAGCATTGGGTTGAATCAATTTCATTTTAAAATAGACGAGTTCACGGAATTATAACCTACATCCGGCTGCATAAAGATTGTGGAATTCATGAAAGTATTTGATTAATGCCTAAGTAAATTTAAATTCATATTCGTATAAACTAATTTTGCACGTTTCATGTGTGAAATGTCAGCTGAAATATGTAAAACAAAATGAGGAGAAATTTACAGTTACAGCAAAAAACGAAATTACTATTTATTATTCATGTATCGTATTATTACCGAAGCATCATAACCGCACAGCAAAAAATTCTATATGTTGTGACATTTAATAAAAAAGATGTTATGGGTTCAAATACCTCTGATTACATAGAAATTTCAGATTTGAGCGCGCAGGTTAATAGTACCTCCACAAGAAAGTTTAACATAATTCTGGGTTAGGCAACGCTGCATTATTATGTGTTATAGAAAATTACTGATCTTTACAATCTAGATAAGTCGATTTTTTTGATAACCTCATCGAACTTGAACGCAAAAACTGGGAGAGGCTTCAGAGAAATTGCCTCTAGGTTAGTGAGAAATTGCAAATGACATGATTCATAATGAAACTTTAATTATTTACGTAGGTTATTCCTTGAAATGTAATAATAGCTACTAGTCTTACATAAACCTACGTAATTATTGTAAATAAAAATAGAAACATAAATGCTCTACTTTCTCACTTCCCTAAAGTAATTAAAGTAATGTACTACGTGTTGCAAATTATTAAAATATGTAAATATTTTTCCATAATAATAAATCATACAAAATAACGCATTCATTTTTTCATTTTATTAACATGTCTCCGTATTATATTTAAATTTGAATTAGTTCTTGTTGCGCTCTTTAATTCCAATTAAAGTTGTAAAATTTTAATCTGTTATTTCTTCTTGACATATGTATATTGTGTCAATTAATTGATAAACTGCTTATAATGAACACTCTCTACTAAGTACTATGTTAAAAGCAAGTTTATTACTTACCATAAAACATCTAAACCTTCAAAATGAATCATTAAATGTGTCTAAGTGTTTTTTAATGTTACTACTAACTAAAACAGAATTTGTTACTAATTTCTTCATAACTTGAAACGAACGAAGAAAATTAAAATTACTCTTTGTTTCTATTATATATTTCTATTATTTTTTATTATCTAGAAAACTACGATCTCATCGTCTGTAGAATTGTTAAAACTTATTATTATTATGAGTGAAATAAGTTAGATTTCTCAACATACATATTAACCATGCTGAAGATCTACACAACGTTTACAATGAGAAAAGGTTAGAGTACCTAAGTAATTTTATTTATCTGCTAACTCATTAAAACGTAAATGTATTAGTAAATTGCTGTGTCAAAATTTGCAGTAGTACGTGAGTTTATGTCACTAATGGACATTTGCACCGATTATAGTTAAAACATTGACCGATGGTTAAATTTACTGCCAGGCATATTCTGTAACTCAGTGGTTAATTTTTAAAGATTTTCCAAAATCCAGACACACACACACACACACACGCACACATACATCCACATAATTGTAAAAATATTAAAATCGGATTCTAGTGACCTTAAAACGTGCTTATTCACTAAAATCTGGATAGGTACGCGATTTCTAGTAGGGATTCACCAAGCCAAGCTACTTGGCTTGAAATAAAAAAGCTTGGCTTGGCTTGAAAATTCAAGCTTTTTTTAATGTTAGGCTTGACTTGGCTTGGGCTTGGTGGAACCTAAGCTTGGCTTGGCTTGAAAACTTCAAGCTTTAAAAATTTTAGGCTTGGTTTGATTTTCAAGCTTTATCAAGCTTTTTCAAGCTTTTTCAAGCCTTTTCAAGCTTTTTCAAGCTTTCAAGCTTTTTAATGCTCATGCGCAAACTCATTTTCGCATGCACATATAATGCTTTTTATTTCATTTATTTTATTTTCACAGGACACAGATATGTATAATAGGCCTTGAAACGAAAAATATAAAAATATAGATTTATGTTTTGTTCAATTATTTCATTTTTGAACGTAAAAAATCAAAAATTTAGCATCTTTTATTAAAAAATACCCTGCTATTTTTATATTTTATATTACCTTTATAAATTTTTCATTCTATATAGTAGACTTGACTTTGGTGTATTTTATTAACTAAAATGAATAGGATCTATTTTCATAATGCCATTTTCACTCGAAATGACCTCCCCAACATACTGTAAGTTTGGTGTAATACATAGAATATTTACCCTTTGATAATAAATAAAACAAAACAATACCCTAAACACTCAAGAACCGTGTTCCAAGAAATACATAATTCTGGAATACTACCTATACAATGGGATAAAACTGACCTGCTAAGTAGGTATCCCTTTTATACTTCAAAAATACATCTGGAAATAATAAAATCCTATAGACTGGATTTCCTCGATATTTTGTTTCTTCGTGAGACAATAACTTGTACTTTCTATTTTGAACATTATAAAATTTGTGCTGATTTTTTATTACAGAACCATGTAAAGTTACTTCGTATGTTTAAATCCCTAATTATTTCCAATTTTCAAATAGCACAAAGGTATCCTCAACAATTTGGATATGTTTTCATTACCAAAATTTGCAAATAAAAGCACATTGGCACTCCCAGAACTAGGTAATAAGCCGTTATTATATATTTATTTAATGCATATACCTACATATAAACAAGGGAAACTTGAATCAAGGAAATATTTAGAAGAGAATAATCTCTTTGTCGGTTTACATTTTTATTATATTGTTATACTACCTCAGACAAGGCCTTTTTATTAGGAGTAATATTAGGGGCTGTACTAAAAATAGCATTGAAATCTTTGTATACATACATTTCCACAAACACAAACTTTCTCGTTTCTATGATTCGGAAATACCAGAACAACAAAACATTGTAAATCCATAGCTGACAAAAATATTCAACATTTGCGAAACATTTAACAAAATGAAACTATGATATTTTTCATCATCATACGTAGTCTCTCAATTACCTTGTGTTGAGTATATTATTATTTCTTATAATATTTATTCAGCTTCAAAATTATGACTCATAACACCCGTGGTTTGTTCAATATTTTATCGGTTTGAGAAAATGAAGACATTATTTATAAGTAATATTTTCTGAAATTCTCTCATATATGCTACTTTTAGAATGCTGCTTAGAATTATGTGCTTTAGTGCTTTAATCATCAAGGTTATTATTTTAGAATAAAATAAATCGTGTTACGAACGATACACTAACGTGAGCATTATCCTTTCATTTTATTTTATTTTAATTTTATTTTGTAGACTATTGTTGAATGTCAGTATCGTCTAATATATATATCAGATCTATTTTGTAAGAAAATTGGTATGTCTTAGCAACATGACAGATAAAATAAAATAATTGCGAAGACTGAAAAAATATGAAAACGACAGGCTATACATTTGTTTCTATTGGTTAAACGTTGCTAAGACTTAACAATTTCCTTACAAAATGGGGCTGAATATTTTGTATATGTAAACAAAGGCATAATATCCTGTAACAGGTAAAATAATAAATATTATTTATAGAAGCTTGATGCTTGATATTTATGATCAAGTTATATATAGTTAAAAAAATTAATGAATATTATTTAATTGTGAAATATAATCAGATACATTTAAAAATAATAAATCAATATCTTAAATCTTTGTTTCTATAATTTATTCCAGTAACTTAAAGATTTATGTATCTAATTAATAAGTTTTTATATAAATTACTCAACAAATAAGTCGAAAGATTGTTGGCGATTAATAAATTATGAGAGAAATCAATCTGCAGTAAATTCAGTTCCTGCAGATATATCTTGTGATACATTTAATGACTATTTCATTTCTGTGACAGAAGATATCATTTCCAGTTTACCTACAATGGATGATATCTGCAATGTTTGTAGTTTTCATATACCATTACCTTCTTGCAAATTTTCATTGGACTATATTCCTGAAGAGGAAGTGTTTAATGCATTTTTATCTCTGAATAACTCTGCTTGTACTGATATTTACGATATTAATTTCAAAATAGTAAATGCAGTGTTTGATGTAATTTTGCCAGTTCTAACATATATTTTCAACAAATGTATTGAAGAAGGTTGTTTTCCAGACACTTTTAAAGTTACAAAAGTTTTACCGTTATTTAAAAAAGGAGATCACAGTCAGTTAAATAACTACAGACCCATCTCAATTATTCCCCTATTTTCGAAATTATTTGAAAAAATTCTCAAAAATAAATTATGTTTTTATTTTGAATCAAATAACTTATTTGACGAGAGACAATATGGATTCCGAAATAGTAAATCAACCACTGCAGCTGTCATGCGTATCGTGAGTGATATTGTTGAGAATATGGAGAGAGGTTGCCACACATCAGTCACCTTATGTGACCTCTCGAAGGCATTCGATTGCATCTCCCATGAAAGATTATTAGAAAAACTTAAAATTTATGGTGTAACTGGAACTCCACTTGCGCTGTTCAAATCTTACTTAGATAATCGTAAACAAAGTGTGTACAAGGATAATAATAGCTCAGATTTTAAATTAATCAAACATGGAATTCCACAAGGATCCATTTTAGGGCCTCTTTTATTTATTATATACATAAATGATTTTCCATTGAGCATGAATCCTATAGAAACTATTTTGTTTGCAGATGATACTACTTTGGTAGCATCCAGTAAGAGTATAGAGTCACTAGAAGATTTATTCGAATCAAATTACAAGTTAGCGGAGGTCTGGTTCACGCGAAACTTCTTAAAATTAAATAGTGACAAAACACAATTTTTAATAATATCTTCGCACTCGATTTCAAGTCAAGGTAAATCAATTAAAGTTTTAGGGCTTAATATTGACGATGGATTAACCTGGGTCAAACATGTTGATGAATTGTTACCTAAGTTGGCAAGAGTTACATTTATTTTAAGACAATTAAAAAATTACCTCAATATTGAAACTCTTAAGATGACATATTTTGCACTATTCCATTCTTTGATAAGTTATGGTGTTATTCTTTGGGGTAACTCTTCTCACGCTAACAGAGTTTTTAAAGCACAAAAACAAGTAATAAGGATTATTAAGGGTGTTAATTACAGAGATCATTGTAAACCTCATTTCATATTTTTAGGAATAATGCCTCTACCTTGTCTATTCATTTACAATACTCTTTTAGAAATTCATAGTAATAAGAGTAATTTCTCGACTGTATCAATGCATCACGATTATTGCACTAGAAATTCGAATCTTTTGAAAGTTCCAAAATTTAGACTAAATAAATCAAAGAACAATTCTCTGAATTTGAACTTGTACAACGTTTTACCTGAATCAAGTAAGAATGTACCATATAATATGTTTAAATCTAAAATTAAAACCTATCTTTTGAGGCATTGTTTTTATTCAGTAGATGAATATTTTCAACGAACAAAAGACTGTAATATCTTATAAACTATTTTGTACATATATATTTATATATTTTTTATTGTTATCATTTTAATATCATGTAATCGTAATAATTAATGACTTGCTACAAACAATTAATGTACCGTAGTTAAAAATATATGAAATATGAAATATGAAATATCTTAACAATAATAAGAATTTTTAAAAATTTAAATAGTTCTATATTAAATTATCATTATCTATTTAAAAACTTTTTTAATAACTATAAATTAATTTTGTACTCGATTGTGTGCGTGAACTAAAGTGTGAGATTAGTTAGTTCAGATTGTGAAAATAAGTGATCTGTGGGACGATGGGATAAACTTTCCCATTTACAAATTTTTGAAGCCTACTAAACTGTTCCTACCTCATTTCTGAGAAATTCGCAAAACTGTGCTCAAGCAATGAAAAAGTACGTTACCTCCATAAAATTTCGGTTTTGCCGACCTCGTCAATAATTCTTGTGAAAAGCTTGAAAAAGCTTGTTTTTCACCAAGCTACTTGACAGTCGGAGGCTTGGTTTGGCTTGAAAATTCAAGCTTTTTTTAATGTTAGGCTTGGTTTGGCTTGGGCTTGATGAAACAGAAGCTTGGCTTGGCTTGAAAAATCAAGCTTTTTTGAAAGGCAGGCTTGGTTTGATTTTTCAAGCTTTTTCAAGCCAAGCCAAACCAAGCTTTCAAGCTTCAAGCCAAGCCCGTGAATCTCTAATTTCTAGCATGAATCCATACCTTTCTTAGCGAGAGTTAAAAAAACCTGTAGCCAAAATTAATTTCGATTTAGATTTAGACTCTAAGGGCTGATATTATAAACATCCAGTTAAATTTAGTTCCAGAGTAAATTTAAAAAAAATGTTGTGGCCAGCACAAGACCTCTCCCCTGTCCGTATTAGGCTATATAAGTATTGTACATATTTGACATTTCTGATACACACAAAAACATATATTTTTATATTTTTTAATTCATTCTATTCGCTCCTATATTTATGTATCTATCTTTAACTCCATAAAAGATATAATAAAAATTTTAAATGTTTCGGATAGAAATTTTTATATCCTTTAATATTAGTAATAGCAAAAATTTTCAAAAAATAATATTTAGCAGATTTTTTTAAAGAAACTATTACTTCCGGTTGTCCAATTGTTACCAGAATCTAATCAGCTCTTCCCAGGAATGTCAGATTGAGGAAACTGCAGTTAAATATATTTTAAGTCTTATAGTAGGTATTTTAGAAAGCGCGGTTCCAACATCCACACATACGGGCATCATTGTAAAAATTTTATAATCAAATTATAGAGACCTTGAAACTTGCTGATTCACTAAAATTTGGATTTGAGATTTTTAGCATGATTCTAATACCTCTCTTAGCCAGAAGTAATAAAATGAACAAATTCGAATCAATTTCCATGTTCTTATGACTAAATCATTGTCAAAATTCGCGTTGCATTTCTTCATTTAATTAAATTTACTTTGGAATTAAATTTAACTGGTCGTTTATAATACTGGCCCTAACACACTTATTTTTAATTACCATATGCAATGTGAAATGATAATGAATGAGTATGCGAATAAAAATATTAGTTTGCAAAACGTCCGCCTAACACCTCTTCATCATTCAATTAATCTAAACCCCACCGTTCCTCGACCTCAGTTTAAAACTAATGCATCACCTACTCCCTGTCCCACTCTGTTTATTATCCAAGATTGTCTCAGAGGTAGCATTACCGAGCTCATATCACTTATCATAATTTGCAAGTGGGTTTCACCTACTAACTCTTTGCAACCATAAGCATTACCATCACAACAAGCAACAACGGCTACATGCTACATGCAATAAGCCACGACAAACAAAAACTAGTCTACGTCGAAAAAGGCAACTTGATAGTGAAACAATAACGTGGAAGTCAGCTATCTGCTAGCTAGCTACACATATGCGGGTTAATGGTAACAATAGATAGCTCGTTTTTTATTAAATGCTTTTACATTTCCTAATCGACTGACTATAACTTTAATAACATGTCGTGGTAGATTTATCAGCTTACGAATAAAAATTTACATGTACCTACATGCGTTGATATAGATACCGGAAAAAATATTTCAGGTCTTAGTCGTATCGTTTGTACCTACGTTCATTGTGAAATTGTTATTGACTAAGGCTGTGTCCGATGTTGCATTTTGGAATTTAGTGTTTAGGATTCAGGGCTTCTTCACATAAATACAATTCCGAAAGAATTATACAATTCGACTCAATTTGATACGTAAGAGGAAATGTTAATATTATATTTCATAAAATAGAAGCTAAGAAGCTATTCTTTGACATTAAATTTGATGTTTTGCACAAATTATAGCAACGAACATGATTTGTTTAATTAGTGCGCGTCAATTTCAATGCATAATGTGATCCTGCAAAACCCTAAAATTTAATTCCTAAATTCCTAAATAATCACTAGATTTAAGGCATATAAATTTAGGATTTAGATTTAGATATTAGGGCGATAAAAGTGCAACATCGGACACAGCCTAAACAATAGTTATTTATTAAAGAAAATTATATTTTTATGATAAACAAATAATTATTTAACATTAGAGTTGCCGTAGGCCAGATTTCTAATTTTAGTATATTTTTGGTAAGGATGTAAAAAATCGCATATCTAGATAAATAAGCTCGTTTTAATGTCCGTAGAATCTGATTATAACATTTTTACGATGATGTGTGTGTGTGTGTGTGTGTGTGTGTGTGCGCGCGCGTGTGTGGATGTGTGTGTGTTAGAGTTTTCTACCCGGGTGCCCGAATTCGGGTATACCATGTATTTAAAGCTTTTTGTACTCGGGTACCTTCTGATTGCCATACCCGGATACCCAGGTACCAACTCAACTCAGATCGTACCATCAGATTGATTGTGTGTGTGTGTGTGTGTGTGTGTGTGTGTGTGTGTGCGTGTGTGTGTGTCTGGATGTTGAAAGGACGATTACTCAAAAACTATAATATGTACTTCAGACCTATTTTACTACGTATTCATCATTCTGACATTAATAGAAAGAGCTAAAAGGTTTTGATAATAATTGGACAATTAGTAGTAAGAAGTAGTAGTTTCTTTAAAAAAATCCTATTGTCCATATTATTTTTTGAAATTTTTTGTTGTTTCAAATATTGAAGAACATAAAATTCTCCATCTAATACACTTACATTTCTTCCATAGATTTAGATAAAGAAAATATAAAATATAGAATAATCTGTTGCAATAAATTGCACAGTCCAGACTACACCAAGAAAACTAGTTGTCATATTTAAATGTTTGTAATTGACAGATAAATGTCAGTGTCAAAAAATTAACAGTTTTACTAACATTACTGAAAGTTTTTTCTGGAAACTACATTTAATATATTTATTGAATTATTAATAAAACATTTAAAATTGTATGTAGGTATATTAATAGTAATAGTGCATATATCGATAAGAAATACCCGTCAATTAATTGGAACCATATTGAATATTTTAGAGAAGTAGGACAAGATTCCTTATAGAATGAACGAATAGATATAATGGGGTATTCCACCACAACAAAAAAATTGAAAAAATTTCACTTTAACATAAAGTATGGCTCAATAAATAATAGTTAAAACAATGAAAACATTTTTTAAATAATTACTTTACGAAATATTTCACATTTCCTAAAAGGGAAAATTGACGTCATACAATGAGGTCATGCAAAAAAAAATAATTGTACCTTTTTTCTGTTTAAATCGAAAAAGGATAGTCTAATTCATCGATCAGTATGATTAAATTATTTTTTATTTATATTTTTTGTTGTATAAAATCGTTTTAAATTATGGTATTTTTAAAAAGTTGCAAAAACCAGCCATGTTTTGTCGTCACAACGTTACAAACGAAGTTCAGACTCATTTCAAACAGACATTTTATAAGGACACATAATTTCTAAAAGAAAAATATATATATAAACTATAAATTGAGGATTATATATCTAAATATGCTATTTTATATTAATATAATATCGTTCCATTTATTTTTATAAATATAATTTTCATTTGGCGTGAAATTATCTACGTTACATCAGTTGTTTCTTTCACTTTTGAATCTTTGAATTAGACGATAGGAGGTTATAAACGCATATGAGACATTGAATATATTCCAGAATATTATTTTATTCTTTATTTTGGCACGAAACAACATTCCATCGACATGTTTACTTTCATAAATTTTAGGTTATCTTTAAATGTCACTTTGACGTTTAAGAAAATGTGAAAATCAAAATGGTCGTGCTTCTCACTCTGTGACGTCAGTGGACAAGGGACGAAGCGGGGGTCTTCAGCCGCATTTTAAAGAATGTCATTTTCAATTACAATTTTTTCATGATTAAAGATCGATTTGAGGAAAAATAAAAAATACGGGTCTATTATTTTTCACTACTCTATCGATTAAAATTATAAAAAAAAAGTCGTGCATGACCTCATTATTATCTTTCTCTCGCAGCGTACTCAGAGCAGTGTATGTGAGAAAGACAAGTATAGGGGAAATGTGACGTTACACTAATTTCTCAAAAATAAAATAATGTTAAACTAGGAACAATTAAGATTTTTTAATACTGTGAATTGCTTCAAGAAGTTTTATTTAAAATAATAAAAAAAATTGAGTGGAATACCCCATTAAAATTATTTTTGTGTGCAAGAAATGTTAAATTCGATACTTATGCAACAAAACGGAAATGGCGAGAGATATTGCGCTGGCCACAACAGATTATTTTTTTATTCTTAGTTTGTAGTTCCTAGTTGGGTAGTAGTATATAATAATACATCAAAGAACAAGTTTTAAAAATCAACCAATTGTTGTTGAATACGTCATTGTCAATGGTTTATAAGTGCTTTTTATAAATTCAGAAAACTTCTGTTGATAAAAATTAAACAAATACTTAGGTTCTTTTTTAGATTTCTTCCTACTTGTTTTAACTTTAGAAATAATAATAATTTATTTGACAAATTTTTGTTGTCTACATAACACATTGTTTTAAATTGTGAAATGTGTAACATGTTTTGCAAAGCATACATGTTATAAATCAGTTTTAAGGATCTGATTTAATTCGAGCTGTCCTTGTACAAATTTTACAATGCTTGATAATTGGTCTCAATTTTAAGTATCTGTTACAAAAGCCACTTGAATTTGTAACGTGGGCTGTATATAGACAGATCGATCTTTTCAGATAAGTACAACAGTGTTTCACGAGAATAAATAATTTGTTAGCGTTAGTTTATTTAAATTAGCCGAGTGTAACTTAATTCCGTGTTGGTCCTATATTGGCGCCACATGTCTCATCTATTCTACTTTCATCTGTCACTCTGGCGATTCTCTTCTGTTTGTTTGCCTGTGTCCTGACCAGAAGATGTAATCTGAGAATATCTTAAAAGGTTCGTTGAAATGTTTTCAACATGTACAATGGATATTATCAAAATATGCTTAAAAATAGCTTTTACTTTCTTTTTATGTCCAACAAAAGGTAAAATATCGGAAAAATAATAAGGACGATGTTTTCATAATGTAGGAAACATCAAGGAAGAATAATGTCAAATATATTTCATATATGGCAGGAAATTATAATGATATGAGAAACCGACACCAATTTTCTACACAGAAATTAAATGCATAGTATGTTTCACTACACTGAAGGAATAACAGTTACAAACCATTACAAAATAAATTATAGTCGAATGTAGTAGAAGTTTGTAAAATAATTATTTTAATTGAATATTAAAAAACAAAAAAAAAATATAAAAATTGAATAATAATTCACTAAATTTTATGAAATACGCTTACAGGTACCTTCGCCTTATATTGTCAGTTCGTTCCAAGACTTACGATGTTTATTTTGCACATAAATGAAATTTTTTTTTTTTTAATTTTGTCCTACAAAATACCAGCGCGAAGTCGAAACGATGAGGTATGATTGTACAACAAATTTGTTGGTATTGTTGATTTACCCTTTTATTTAATGAATGTACTAAGAAATTTACAATTTTTTGATATATTATTTAAAAAATAATATATAAAGTAGTTTCCAAAGGCTAATTGATTCATAATATAACGGATTATTTTATATATTTATAATTCAGTCTATCTCTCAATCTATAGAAGATATAATAAAATGTTCAATGTATTGGATAAGAGAATTTTATATTCTTCAATGTTTAACATAAATTTCCAAAAAATAATATTTAGAAGAATTTTTTTAAAAAACTACTACTTCCGGTTGTCCAGTTGTTACCAAATCCTTTTCAACTCTTCCCATTAAGTCAGATTGAGAAATACGAACTTAAACTGGTCTTAAGTCTTATAATTTTTGAGAAATCGTCCTTCCAACATCCACACACACACCGAATACGTACATTCACATACACACACATACAGACATCATTGTAAAAATGTTAGAATCGGATTCTAAGGACCGTAAAATGTGCATTTTCACTAAAATCTGGATTTGCGAATTTGAATCCAATACCTCCCTTAGCGAGAGGTAATTATTAGTGTTTGTCAACTATTTCAGAGCTCAGAATTGCATAACTGATAATATTAAGAACATAATAATCGTATAATAATAAAATAAATCGATCGCCACAAATGAAACTGTTTCACATTTTTTAAAATGTATTTTGCATGAAAGTTTATTATTATTTTTCATAATAATAAAAATAATAATAATAATTTATTGTTATTTTCGTGAATAATTAAATAAAAAGATTGGTGCCAGAAATAGTCATGGAAAACAAACCCCCCACTCCTGTGACGTCGGAGTACATACATCACGTCATTTATAGCCAATAGGAAACAGTTTATGTTATGTACATAAACAAAAGTAGGTGATAGATTTTTATATGTTAATCTATATGTACTCTGACGTCACATTCTGTTTCAGATCACGTGACTTTCAAAATACTACACAAATTTCAATATTGAATTGTAAAATAGCTAATGGACATTTCGTGATATTTTCAAATTTAAAGAACAATACCTTAGTACTTAGAAGTCATAGAAAACAACTTGCAACAGCTCTATTTTTCATCAATTCATCATACGTGCAGTTTAAAGTATCCCTTGCGGATAACATTTTATCTGTAAATTTAGGGCAATTTTAAGCTATATCTCTCACATTCCAAGCTGTCAAAATTTATCATCAATCCACGTTTAATAACCCAACGACACACGAAATTATCTGAACACCTGCGTCTAACAAACACCAAACGTTCCATTTTAACAGCATCTACAGTCAAAATTAGTGCTTCCTGTCATATTTTAGCGGGTGCGTTAGAGTGCTCGAGGACGTAATAGGCCCTGCGAAGATAATACTGGCACGAACAAGTGAAGCTCTGTGTCTTGATGTTGTGCAGGACTGGTATGGCTTCCGACACTTGAAAATGAATTTTGACACATCCTGACTCATGAGGAATGAAATGTTATTATAGCTGGCTGATAGAATTAGCTCGACACTAATGGCTGATTACGACACGGAGAAATGGACATTATCATATTCAGCGAACCACGAGCAGATAGGATAGATAAAATGTTGATAATTATTTGGATATAATTAATTCAGTTATCAACTTCATATAATATGCAATGCTAGTTTCAGTTTTACTTGTACCTACTTTTACTATTTGTTTTGTTTTTAAAAAATAGCAGGGAAGTGCATCTACGCGTAAAAAATATTTTTTGCCCTCCTGAAGTGTAATAGGAACTTTACAATTGTATACACAGCAAGTGTACATTTTACGCTTACTGTGTTGTAACTTGTCCAACTATGCGGTAAAATAATCAAAATACACTGGACGTTTATGGGCATTTAGAAAAGAAATCATCTTTAATGTAATAAATTTCATGTAAAAAAGTACTACCTACGTAAGTTTTTTTTTTTTACTTTAACATTTCCTATATTTAAAATTAATTTATATAAACCAAACTCACGGTAGCGACATCTGTTATTATTGTAAAAATCCGCCGTTACCGACATAGTCACCGATCGATATACCTGTCAAATACGCGAGCATTGCTGAAATGTCAAATATCGACACCTACCTATTATTTATTTTCGGGTTTTTGCTAACCCACTAAGTGGGAAACGCGTGATTTTATGTATGTATGTATGTATGTATGTAAGAAAACATGAGCAAATAAATATATTATCAGTCATAAACAACATCTATCATTACAGATAAATTTTTGCTAGAAGAAGTACTTTGATGAAGGTAAGTAATTTGGAAATTGACTTAACCCCAGTATTTTAAACTAACCCTTTTCAGAAGTACAACCTATCTAATTAAAAAAGTGATTTTCATTATCGTCGGCCAAAAAATTTGATATAATTCTCGTGCGTGAAGTATTTTACAGCGCTCCAGCTAATAAGGCACTCGCCTTAAGGTCTCGTGCCTTAAACAAAGCTGTCCCGCTGTAAAATACAACTTACACGCACTCGAATTTAAAATAACTATTTTACGTTTACGTGTAAAAAATGGGTAAAAATGTTAAATAAGTAGAAAACGTAAATAATGAATAATCTTAGTTCATAACGACACTAGATGACTTGCTGTTTACAAATGTCACATTACAGTAACTTTCCTTAATCCTATCATAAATATATTCTAAAACGACTGCCACTATGATAAGTTTATAAAAAAGAGACTGAAATTATTGTAAAAGCACGTTGTTGAATCTAGGAAACCCGCCAGCCGGATGAACCAACAAACTTTTTAAGTGTCTTTGTTTATATTGAGTTTGGTGGATGCTCAACTTTTTCTTTGTTTTTTGTGCATTTTCAGTTGTTACTAACATTTGTGGGGTTGGTATGTCACTATTAATCAGATGTCTAAACATTATTATTCTCGCCCGGAAAATGTGAAAAATACGTATCTTTTATTGACGATCATAACCTAATTACATGATGTATTGACATTAATACAATGTTAGGCCCGAAAAAAAAGTTATTTTTACCTAGCATTTATTATTTTTATTTAGCGTTTAATTTGTTCTTGAAATAAAATTCAACTAAGAGAAGGCATCACATTTTTTAAAGCAATTTGGAATAAAGTATACAAATCCAAATTAATGAATTAATTATTGTAGATTGACATTATTCGATTTTGTTTTTTACATGATCTTTTACATTCAGCTGGATCATATTCCAAGTGTTTATTTTATCAAGAGATTAGCATGGTAAATTTGTTTTTTTCAGATTCTTGCCACAACTGTCAATGTTAAACGTTTATCATTGATCCTCATGTTCACTCTGTGCATACCGAGGTACATACGTATACTTACAGCTGTTTTCCATTTGCTACTTGAATTTAATGTAACACACATTTAAACTAGGTCACAAATTTTGTCATTCCATTTATCAAAATCACTTTACCCCACTCACTGTCAATCGGATTGTGTCCAAATCTAACAGATCCATCTAAAGAGGTGAATTTAAAAATGTAGATCCACAATTTTTTATTGGTGTGTGATAAGTACATGAAATTCAAATTCAATATATGTTCATCAATTGCGTTCGTGTCATAACAGTAAATATTCTTTCAAATTAATCGCTGATAAGATTGAGGGTGAGCAGTTACGGAGAGGGCCGGATTTTATGTTTACTTCATCTGAATTTTAATTTCTAATTCTTCAAACAAATTCTTTGTTCCACAAATAATGTGCCAGTAGGCATAGAATTTTATATTCCTAAAACAATTGATGCTCAAAACAGTCACTATTTTTAAGGGATGGGCACGTAAAATACGTCACGTATTATAAGTTATTTTTTACGCGTAAAAAGATATTTTTTACATTGACAATATTTCAGAATTTTTTACATAGATATTATTACCATGAGCATATTTTTTTATAAAGATATTTTCTTTTATACTGTAATGAATAATCCAGAACAAGCAGTCCATGTGACAATATGTTTCATTGATTCAGACAAACAATTAGGTACCTTCAAACTATCAACAATCAGATTAGTAGGGAAATATATTCCTGAGACATAACCTCAAACATCAAACTTTAAACACATTTTACGTCAAAAAAATTAGACTAAATACGTAAATTTGAAGCATATTATATTATATTTTTAAAATGTTTTATATGTTTTATGTAAATTTCAATCAGTTTTGTAAAGAAATAAAATTTGTAGACATTTAAAATTAGATTTAAATTATTAGCTCCAAACTTATTGAAAATTAATTTTATACAAATTTTAAGCATTTTATGTTAATTTATCTATAGTTTCAGAATGTTATTTAATATTTTACAATAATTTCAGTCTCTTTGCTAAAAACCCAGATTTTAGTGGATAAGCACGTTTTAAGGTCTCTATAATCCGATTATAACATTTTTACGATGATGCCCGTGTGTGTGTGTGTGTGTGTGTGTGTTTCTTAAATAGTACTGTTACATCTCTCCCAGATTGTACTACCAGAGATCGAATCTAATCGAATTCTTAAAAATTAATTCCAATTTGTCAACCTTGCATTGCACTCACTCCAACTTTAATTGCTCGCCTGGTAAGTATTTTTTACCGAATAGAAATATCGTCTACCAAATAATAGACTGGCACACTCAATAATGTATCTCTTATCACTAAAATAAGAACAATTTTTCGTGTAAATTGCAGGTGGTTGTTAAACATTTCATTTTCTATTTATTAATTATTAATATAGTTTCAAATAGATTGAAATATATTTAAATCATTAGTTCTAAACTCATTGAAAATGAATTTTATAAAAATTTTAAGCATTTTATGTTAATTTATTTATAGTTCCAGAATGTTATTTAATATTTTACAATAGTTTCAGTCTCTTTCTTATAAACTTATCATAGTTTCAGTCGTTATATATTTAAAATAGGATTAAGGAAAGTTACTGTAATGTGACATTTGTAAACAATAAGTCATCTAGTGTCGTTATAAAGAACTAAAATTATACATTAACTACGTTTTTTACTTATTTAACATTTTTTACACGTAAAGTTAAAAAATATTTTTTCACGCGTAAATGCACATCCCTGCTTAGCGTTTTATTGGCGCCCTATTATATCTGTGTGTCAATGATAATTATGTTCAAAAATTTTTAAATCCTGTAAATCTGTCTCAATCATAATAAGTTGAGGGCAATGAAAGAACAAAATTACTTTAGTTGGTTAAGTAAAAATTTCGTTGTGAACCGCGCGACAAATTGATATAAATAAGGCGTATTTGTAGTACGGAGCAGTTCTGCAGTCTGCACCCTTCTTTTTGGTTTTCCAATTAGGGAAAATAAACGAGAGAAAAAGTATCCCATCAGTGGAGTCTTTTCAGCGACGATTCCTTCAAAATCCTTTTAAAAATAAATAAGTTTAAAAATAGCTAGATTTAGCAACCGTACTGACTGTCACAACTTACAATAGAACACTACCCTTATATTTCCCCCACTTTAAGTCCTATTCTCCACCGGAAAACACTCACCCTCACTTCACGTTCTAAAAATCCTAAAACAAAGTTATCTTCGGCGCATATCAACCTGCACATGTGCGTCGCGGCGTAATTGCCACACAACACTTGAAATATCTGTTAAGAGTGTTTAGGCTACTTAAAAATGCTTTTAGTTCGGGATGAGCTTGAGCAACGGAAGACTGGTGAATACTTGAACACTGCAAGCTTCTGCACTTTGTCATTTCCTGTCGACATCAGGATGCTGAATCATTAATTTTGGAATGGTGTTAAGGTTTTTCATTCGATGTGACCGTTCACACTAACAAACCGTAAGAAGACACAGACTCTAATATTAAGATAAGCAAAAAAGAAGTGTTTTTCAGCATTGACATACTTATAGATGTTAAAACCACTATATTGGGTAATTCCGGGAGAGATGACACAGGACTAGTTTTCTTAAAAATAATTGTTAAATAATACTGAAGTTATAGTATATGACAATGCATAAGTGTCTTTAAATCGTACTTTTGAAGTTTTGTCGATAAAGTTTCTCGTTAGAAAGTTATCATAATTTGTGTTATTTGTATGATGCGAAAGTTTTTTGGGTATGTCATATCTTTAGGTTTAGGTATATAGTTTTTATAAGATTCTTATTTTGTTATATTAATAAGGCTTACATTTGTGGATTATCAGCAGTTTTTGCACTTTGCTTGCATCGCTGCGAAATTTGAAAGAGTGTCATCTCTCCCACAAAATCGGGAGAGGCGACACGGGCATGATATTGTGGCCTATTTAGAGAAACACAGTCATAAAGGTTGTTACGGATATAAATATTGTTATCATAAAGACATTTTTAACAATCTTTATGAATTTGTCAATTCAGAACCTACGTCGGTATTATTGACAATCTTTACAAAATAATACTTGTGAATGAACCAGATTATTTGACAATAGCTAACTTCATTATTCATGTATGAACTTAACCTAACCTTATATGTCAACGCTTTATTCTTTTAATATTGTGTTGCCAATTATATTTAAAATGCACACATTCTGCCAAAACAACTAAAGAAGAATACGACATTTGTGTCATATTTGAAAACTTCTAAATTATTTAGAACGGGTATGTTAATTCCTACCACTGATTCCAACGTGACTGAAAAGTTATGGAGATTTTTTTTTTTATTTTGATTGAAGAAAAAGCACACATTAGCACCAGAATAAATAACTAGGTTTTCACGAATACCTACCACAGAATATAATATTTTCAATGAAATATGTATTTACGTCGAAAGTAACTTTCGTCCACGACGGTTTTTAACGTTCTTATTATCATTATTTAAGTCGAAGCAGGATCCATGCGAATAATCAACTGCATCCTGCTAATATTTAACAGAAAGGACATTATTAATAATATATGATTGATGTAATAATCTGTCACATGTCAAATATTAGAAATAACAACGTGATAACAACCTGATAACAACCATAAATACATAGTTTTAGCAGTCGTTATGATAAAGACTGCCAAAACACGTAACAATTGTTGACGGTAACCACCTTCAGTACTGAGAATACCAATTTTGATTTTAACAATCTTTACAGTACATAACAACCATAAAGACCATAACGACAACACAAATATTGAGTTCTGAATAGACCCCACAGTTATGTTTTAAGTACTTTATCATTGTTTTACAAGAAAAATTAGTGTTTTTGTATTTGTATCTTATTGTGTTACCTCTCGCTAAGAGAGGTTTTTTAATAATGCTAAAAATCGCATATCCAGATTTTAGTGGATAAGAACGTTTTAAGGTACCTATAATCCGATTATAACATTTTTACGATGATGCCAGTGTGTGTGTGTGTGTGTGTGTGTGTGTGTGTGTGTGTGTGTGTGTGTGTGTGTGTGTGCGTATGTGTGTGTGTCGGTGTGGATGTTTCTCAAATAGTACTGTTACATCTCTCCCGGAATTACCCTAGCACCTAATTTTACAACGTCAGGTCGCATGGCCGAATGCGTTATGTGACAGATTGTACTACCAGAGATCGAATCTAATCAAATTCTTAAAAATTAATTCCAATTTCTCAACTTTGCATTGCACTCACTCCAACTTTAATTGCTCGCCTGGTAAGTATTTTTTACCGAATAGAAATATCGTCTACCAAATAATAGACTGGCACACTCAATAATGTATCTTTTATCACTAAAATAAGAACAATTTTTCGTGTAAATTGCAGGTGGTTAGGTTAGGTTAGGTCTTGGAAAACAACTTTTACTTTGGTGTAAATCAATACAAATAATAAAAACACTGGAATATCGGTTGAATGGAAACCATATTGAAAAACAAAACTTGGTAGGGTAAACTTGATTCGTACTGTACAAGGTTTCGGTTCTATTAATTTCACATTAAAGCTTCAGGTTTCTTATTTTTCAACTACTTTAAGGTTTAAACTTTATCTGGAAATGAAATTGAATATGCGTAATTAAAACTCATAACAGTCTAAAAGGCTATTTTTATATTTTTATTTATTTTAGAAAAAAATAAAGCGATATTTAATATCTTATTAAGTGCAGTTACAAAAAAGGATTATGTAGATGTCTTGTTAAACACATAAGGCGTTTAGAATTTTTCGGAGAAGACTTTTTACTTCTTTTTCCTTGAATAGACGACTAAAAAAATTTTTATGCTTTAGATTTCCAATTGTACCAACTGGAACCTAGAAAAGTTTTTAGATACGCCTCTTCTTTTGATTTTTTTACATTATAATTTTAAATTTTATAAGGTATATTTCAGTTTTTATTTAAATCAATTTATAAATTGTAATAGAATCAGTTCATATTATAGATATTATACGTATACGAACTACTAAATTATTACCGAAATAAATTTGGAAGTTCCTTAAAAGACTTGATTACAATTATTGCATAAATAAATATTATAATTTGAAATGTGAAATTCTAAACTGCAATAGATTTAGGACAAGAAAATAATGCAATGTTCCTTTTGTATAGTGTAGTATGTTCCAAAAAAAAACCTAATTTGGAGTAGGCTGTGTACATAGAAACGTATGTCCGATTATTATTTAATTCAAAAGTCAAATTGTCAAAATTGATCGTAAAATGAAATTTTAAGGAGAAAAGATAATAAAGATACAGAATATTGTCATTCCCCATTTTCTAATTTATTTTTATTTTTAAAATAAGTATTTAAGAAAAAAAGCTTTGATTTCTTTAGATAATATTTTTGACAATATCTCGTGCCGAATTGACATTTAATTAAATACTTTCAAATTGACACACATTTTTTTGTTCATAGCAAAATCAAAATGTATGCAATATTTTAATTTTTATCAAAACATAAATAATCTATGTATTTTTAACATAATTAAAGATACATAGTATCATGATTATGAAATTAAATATTCTTATTTTATGTTAATGTTATCCATCATATTTTTAAACAATGGGTATGTGACTAAATTTTGATTTTTACAACTATGATACTCGACCAAAATATAAAATACCCGTATTTTTTTAAATTGGTTAATTATTCGTAGTTTACGAGAAAATAATTATTAAAACTTTGGAGAAGGGATATGTGACGTCAGTAGGGTAGAATGATAGAAGAAGACAGTTAGACTGAGATAGATACATATATTGTGGTAGGCGAAAGTGACAGCTGCTGTCACGTTCGCCATTCCATAACCTATCACAACATATCTTTCTCAGTCTAACTGTCTTCTTCTACCATTCTACCCTACTGATGTCACAGATCCCTTCTCCAAAACATTAAATTGCTAATAACAATATTATTACAAACTAATGTTTAGTTTTTATTATTATAATGAGAAGCTATAGAGGTTTGTTTTTATATATTACGACTTATATATTGAAATTCGATTATGGTCACATACCCCATTTAAAAAATAAAATAAATATGTATACATAACGTAACACAACTCGTAAAAGGTTCTGTTAATTAGCTACTAATTTTAGAGAGTTGATAAAAAACATGATTTGAATCTTCGATGCTACAATTAGCTGCTGTTGCTGTCTTTCGTTTCGCTGTTGATTGTTATTGCAAAAAGGTTTAGCCAATATACATTTTTAATCGATTTTATCGGTGTTTAAGTGTTCTAATTTGAAGTGGTAATGGCAAATCGATGATTGCAAATGAAAACATTAAGCGTAGGCTGAATTGCAAGTAGTCGCGCGAAGATTACATCAGAAAGTGGGAATAAATAAATAAATAATTGCGCACGTCTCGAACATTGGATTGTATTCTTTGTATGCTATATGTAATCCCGTATTCAGATGGATAACTCCTCGATGTTATCGGCTGGTGGTGCGATGCGTTTTTGTCGATTCCAGACGCGGTGCGCGAGTGCGAGGCGCTGCGCCGTTGTTCGCCTGTGTGTTGTTTTTGTTTTGGTGTTGTCTGTCTGGCCGTGCGTGTGTGATTGGTACTTGAATTAAACCGGTGTCAATCACATCGCTCGATATGAATGAGCAGAATGAACGTTTTAAACACAACGCGAATTGTTTGCGGACCCACGTTATGCTGCCGATTGCTGAAGCGCCACAAAAACTACATCATTTCACGTTTTTCACCAAAATTTTATTTTTACTGATGATTGATTTGATGTTTTATTTCCTATAGTTTTAAGCTTTGATTTTATTTCAAATATGCGCTATACCTGATTGATTAAACACTACCTGCAAGTCACAGATATACAGATTATATTATTGTAAAATAATTTTTAAATATTTAACAAGAATTGTAAATAGTATGAGAAAAAATAATTTATTAACGGCTGATTTCACCACCGATTTCTAAACCGTTGCCTAGCAAGGAATTTATTAAATTTAAGAAATTTCCTTATAAAATTGTATTACACAAGTGGAAAATATAAATGAAACAAATAAACAATAAGAAAAAAATATAAATGGCAACATATAGAATACAAAAACAGGAACTGAATCCTATGATTTCAAGAAAAAAAATTGAAATATGACTACCGGAACGCATATTTATGATATTTGGTTATGGCATTTTTTGAGAAATTATGAATTTAATTATATGTGAATACCCAATGTAATTTCCTAAAATATAAAATAAAGAATAAAAACGATATATTTATGTATTTACTAATTAATTTTATATCATATAAACTCATATAGGCATATAAAATTTTGTTTTGTAATGAAAAGGACATTTTTTTCAAACCCATTTTTCATCACAGAATTCATAACAATTTGTTCTTTCTTTTCTATCTTGTGCATGTCTTTCTATTTCTTTGAATTTAATTCTGAAGCTAGTAACCACAAACTCGTTTCGGTTTATCAGCCGTAGTTGACAGCTGTCATTGTGTAAACGTAAATATCCTAAGTATCTTTTAACATAAATGTTAATATTGATTTAAATAAATAAGTTTTATAATGTTCAATGATATCAATAATAAACTTGCTTTTCATTTAAATAAAAAAAAGCAAAAATCAGTTATTAATTACTCCGTAACTTATTAAACATTCTCTCACGGTGTGAGTAATGTTGTACATTAGTTGTTTCAAATAACCATAGTAACAAGTATATTATGAGTCAGTGTTGGATAAATAGTTATTTATGTACCTAGGACAAAAAATTGTATATTACAGCAGAGCTTGAGTTTGCTTTCCGAGGCGAAGCCGAGGTAAAGCAAACAAGCGAGGCTATAATATGCATTTTTTGCCGAGGTACATATTACATTTTTCTGTCTACCTTACTTTACGTAATAGATCTAGAAATAAATACACGTTTTTTTAAATTCGTAAAATCTTATTATTTATTATGTGAATAATGATAGGATAATATATTATATCTTCTGCCATTTTCACAAAATTTTAATTCTTAGCTCTGTTTTAGTTTGAAGGAAGACACACTACACTCACAGACACATCAACACTATTTGACAGGTGAAAATAAACAAAACCAACAAAATATCCTCGAAAACAACGCTATCCAGCGGCATCTTAGATTAACAATTAGTCATGTCAAAATTTATAATTTTTAGTATAGTTAATTTCATTATTAATTGCGCACATATTTAAATTAAATTTATCATTAAAATAATATTTTTGTTTGCTCGTTTGATATTTGTTATTTACAACTCCGGTGGTACACACAATTGCAATAATCATAAAATCGTAGTAGGCTTAGCGTACGAAAAAGGTTTGCGGACGAAAAAGGTTTGCGGACGAAAAAGGTTTGCGGACGAAAAGTGATAACGTTCAGAAAAGTGTCATTTTTCGTCCGAAAATAAGTACGTAAAATTTCACTTTTCGTATAGGTAGACAGAAAACATTTTTACGTAAAAGCTTACATAATATTTTTTGGTAATATTAATCCCTGAATTATCGATAACAAAACGATTTATCTATTTTTAAAGTAATTACATATAAACCTACACGTTTATATTATTATAAGATCATATATTATTCATATGCTACAAAACAAACAAGACTTCAACTAGTATGTTAATAAATACAATTAAAACATAACTTTCCTCCTTCACTGGTTCGAACCATATGGCTCAACAATCGTTCAATCTTCATTTTCGATCAGATAAGGTGCCGATACAGAGCAATGTATCATCCCTGTATATGATTCCAGTTTCATTAGCATTATTATTATCATGTCTTGTGTCTAAGTCGAGTCGTGTGCGAGGCCGGACAATGGAACGTGGGTAGTGGCGCCCTCATATGTACGAGTGGAGTAGGTACCAAGACATGTAGGAAGACAGATACGGCAACAAACATTCAAACAATATGAGAATATGATGTTA
This sequence comes from Ophonus ardosiacus, assembly GCA_943142095.1. Classification (NCBI taxonomy): domain Eukaryota; kingdom Metazoa; phylum Arthropoda; class Insecta; order Coleoptera; family Carabidae; genus Ophonus; species Ophonus ardosiacus. Next base: position 42,432,232 of record OW964829.1, on the reverse strand, counting down.
TTTAGAAATAGAAAGGAGTATTGAAACTAGTTTACAAAGGTGATAGTAAGTAATTGAGATAGTTTTCAATTATATATGGATATAAAATAAATAGAATTTTTTTATTAGAAATGTATCTACAACTAAGGTAAGTTATTACTTTAAAGGCTAAATCATAAATAAAATTTCATTTAAATTAACTTACGGTACGTTCACAATCACATGTAATATTTTGATATAGGTTATGATATCTACGGCTATAAATACAGAATGTCTCTTAAATAGGGGGACATGGCTTAACCACAGATTCCTGAAACTAAAATAAGACGATTTAACCAAACTTGCTTCTACCGGAAAGTGTACCATTTAGCCAGAAATCTGCTTCAAAGTTCTTCGAAAAAAAATTAATTTTGCTTATAATAATCGGACGCTTTATTCGATTTGGATTAAATTTCGTGTGACAGTTTATATGGTTATAAGCCATCTTTTAAAGTGATACTTGTTATTATTAGTGAACCACTAGTGTATGAAACTTAGGTCTCCCAACATTAATTAGACCGCAACTTTTTAATGGCCATGCCGAAAACGTGAAATTATTTTTCTTCAGAAAGATACATTTAATAGTAAACTTTTCTGTCTTTGTGTAATTTGTGATATCTGTTACGGTTCACACAGAAAAAAATAAAATCTGAGTGCCTGCACTGCTAAATTTTTAAAATAAATTAATGCCCGGTTTCTCCAGAGCAACTTACGACTTAAGTCGTTGCTTATTCCTAAGTTCCACCTTAAACTGTTGCACCACGCAAAAATGTCAAAATGTGAGACGTAAATAGCACTTAAATGTAAATCGAAAAAATCGGTGACTTATGTGGTTATGTGTCATATGTCAGTTGACATATCAGTAAGTCGCGGTAAATTTATTTCGTTTTGGGCTGTTACGGCAAGAAAATTAGATGATATAAAGAAGAAACGATTAAATAATAGCAAAGAGGAAGAAAATTGGTCTGTTAGATTGTAGAAACAAAGATTTAAAGAGAATATTGAAAATAAAAAAATCATGCGGTGTCCATGTCCAATATTCAAAAAGATAACACCTGGAAATTAATTGCCGCAGCATTGGCAATAAAATGTGTGCAAATATGTAGACTGTCGTAAGGAAGACGACATCGAAGAAAAAGGCTTCAGTTTATAGGACTGGTGGTCCACATAAAAATAAATATTTGGAACAAATCAATTCTGTTACTTATTTGTCGCGGAGTCCTACCATTTTCGACAATACCGACTTCCATCACGCTATCCACGACGTTAACGTCGTCAAAATTAGAGAAATCCTGTAAATCCATATCGAATATTGTTGACTGAATACAAATATAAGCCCTGTTAAACACATTGACAGCTTTGACGTTTGACAGCCGGTATTTTATTTTGAATCGCTAAATTTCAAATTGACCAATCATAGAACAACATTACGCTGTTGCCAATGTAATTTGTGACATAAGTTAAGTTCGCATTTGAATTTGCTGGTGCAACACAATTGGGATATAAGGCCTACTTACAATTAAGTAGCACTTTAATAATCAACAACTTAAGTTGCTGTGGAGAAACCGGGCATTAATCTAGCAGTTTATCTAAATGTCAAACAAGTAATTTTTAGTAACAGTAACAATTGTTTTATGGGTTGTCAAAAATTTTCTTCGCAATATTCTAAAATTAGTAACATCCGTTTGATCGGCCTAATAGTATTTTACTACCATTATTATAAATAAGACGATTACATATCTCAGCTTACTCCTAAACAAGTTGTGAAGATTGACAACTCGTTACTGTTATTTAAAATTTAAAGTTCGTAGGACATATAGATACTGTCATTATTGACAAATCCATATGATTTTTAGGAAGTACCAACTCTCAAACGATAAGTTTCAAAATTTTATGATATCTGACGTTCAGTTCACAAGTTACAGTGGTTTTCGTGGGTACCGCGTTTTCTCAGAGTCGATCAAAAACAACAACGCGTTGACGATTTAGAGCGCTGTTTAGAGCTGTTTCAGCGCAATAAAAAGAATTTTTTCATGCGGTATGTGACAATGGATGAAACATGGATCCATCACTTCATTCCAGAGTCAAATCGGCAGTCAGCAGTAAACAGATTTAGCTCCAATGAAGAAATGATTGCCGAAACTGAAGGGTATATTGAGGCCAAAGATAAATCGTTCTATAAAAAAGGCATCGAAATGTTAGAGAAGCGTTGGAATAAATGTATCGCTCTTGAAGGAAACTATATTGATGAATGAAGGCGAATTTTGTCTAAAAGTTGTTTTATTAGTCATCCTACGAACTAATTGAGTGATGTGTTATAGTGGGACTCGATTAATCCAATTGGATTATTAACAAACTTCAATAATGGAAAATTTAATAACAATTGAATATAAAGTAAGGTATTTAGGTTTTAATATACAAGTTGTCTCTCAAATAGGGGGACATGGCTTAACCACAGATTCCTGAGGCTAAAATAAGACGATTTAACTAAACTTGCTTCTACTGGACAGAACGTTTTATTCGATTTGGGTGAAATTTGGTATGACATGGTTATTATAAGTCATATTTTAAGGTGATACTTGTTCCGCATTAAAAACAGAGATGGTGCTTCCATCTTTGACTAATTTACAAATTTACAAAACACACCTTCTAGTTCTAGTAAATATGAATAATACGTACTTTTAGAAGTATGTATTACTAAAATACTTTCACATATAAAAAAATTAAACTATCAAACTATTTTTTTACCAAAAAAAAAAAAAAATTTGAAGTTATGTCGACAAATAGCCCATCACCAATGCGAATATATATATATATATATATATATATATATATATATATATATATATCATAATGCTAAATTTTTAAGATAGAACTAGGTAGGTATAGTTAATCTCACATGTTATGACATATTGCAACTTTGGTGACGTAACAAAAATGGAATGATATAGAGGCATTGTCAAAGTTAACAACGTGATTATTGTTAACTATGCTTTATGCATCTAGGCCTATATGTTTTGATTGCACTTTATTGATCATAAAATAATCAGTAGGTATTTATTAAACTTGCTGCCTTGGTTCTCGAAGAAAACCAGTTGAGATATTCAAATGTTTATAATTAACAGTTAACTGTTCGTCTAAAAACTGCATACAATATCCGCATTAGTACATATACTAAGTACAAGGTCTGAATGGAAAAGTTTCTGCAATTTAGTACTTAGTTCTAGTAGTGATTGCCATTTTCTACTGTCATATTCATAAAATTAAATAAAGAGATTTATTTTTTCCGGCTTCCCTGTAAATTTGGCAACATTGCAGGCTATGTTATATTAATTTGTCATCTTCCCTCCATCCACTGTTAAAATTTTAAGATAATTAGGCAAACCGTTCGGCGGTAGCCTTTGCTTGAAGTTAACTACTTTCTCGTACTGCGCCGGAATTATGTTGGTGTCAATATGAATTTCTGTGTGAAAAAATCCGCCACAGAAATGTACGAATTGTTGAAGAATGTTTATGGTGATGAGGGTCTATCTAGTACTCAAGTTTTCGAGCAGTTTAGAAGATTTAAAGAAGGAAGAAAAGAGATCGGAGACGATTAGCGCCTCGACCGTGTACTGACATTGTTTTTTTCGAAATGCGAGTGATTGTTCATATGGATTGGGTGCCTGAGGGGCATTTCATTAACCAAGCATATTACAAAAAGGTTTTGGTAACCCTTCATGTACGGATGAGAGGAAAAAGGGTTGAAATGTGAGAAAACAGCTCGTGGATTCTCCATGAAGACAACGCGCCGGAACAAAACGCTCTGTCCGACCGGCAAGACATTTTTGACGAAATACAAAATCACCGTACTCACTTGACCTAGTGCCATGTGACTTGCTTTTATTCCCAAATTGTAATTCTGCGTTAAAAGGCACCAAATTCGGGACCGAGATGTAGTTATAGAAAAGCGGCAGAGCTTATGAACAACCTAACAAAAAAGGCTTGTTGCTTCCAACAATGGAATATTCGCAACGGGCGGTATAGGGTTCGAGGAGGAGAGTACATTGAAGGTGGCAATATTTGTTGTGTGTAATAGGACTGTTGCAAGAATTTTTATATGACTTCTAAGTATTAAATTTTAAAAGATATTGTTCTTTAAAGAGCCTCAAATTCGAAAATATCACGAAATATCCTTTAGATATTTTACAATTAATTTTTGAAATTTGGATAAATTTTTGAATAAGTCACGTGATCTGAAACAGAATGTGACGTCAGAGTACATACATCTTCAGCGGTTCTAATTGGTCCGTTTATAATGTAAAAAATTTTGTTTGGTGTCAAGCGTATTGTCAAAGTTGTCAAACAAGTGTAAAATTTTTTAAGATTGGTTCAAGTTGTATAATATATAGGTAATAAAAAGTTCAAAATAAAATGAGTAATTTACGATATTGTATTGTGCCTTCTTACAAAAATACTGTTAGGAACAAACCTACTATAGAGTTTATAAATTTGCGAAGAATAGAAAATTGTGGCTAGAAGCAGTAGGTTGAAGAGCTGATAATTTGTCAGAAAAATCGTGTCTTCATGTTTGTGAAGATCATTTCAACTTTCATCCACCTTCAGGGAAAACTTTACATCTGACTATACAGATATTTTTTTCTCGACTTAGATCTACATATCCTATAACAGATTCAATGTAAGAATCACGACCAGAACTTTAAAGTAAAATATATTATCAATTTATATAGTAAATTCAGTTTTTATATTTTATTTCACCTCAACTCTTTAAAATCCCTTATTTCGGTAACAGTAAAACAATCTTTCTCTGATATAAATTCAGCCACCATCCAGCTATCATCGACCTTCAATAAATTGTTCGACTTAACTTGAGTGTAATTTGAATTAGCCATTATTACTTTATTATTCATTTAAATGAGCAATGTCAGCGTCAAATGTCAAATTAAAAGATTTTTTTATTAACATATGACAAACCATAGTCTACGTTTATTTATATAAATAATATGAATAAACGTAGGTGATGGAAAAACTATTTTTCTATTGGCTATTAATGACGTAATGTATGTGCTTCTACGTCATAGGAGTGGGGGTAGTTTTTTAGGACGCCAATCTTTTTATTTAATTATTTCCGTAAATAACAACAAATTATTAAAATAAAAATTATTACTAAGAAAATCATTGCATAAACTTTCATTTAAAATAGTTTTTGAAAAATGTGAAACAGGCTCATTTTATACATTGCCAATGTTTTAAGATCAATATTGTTATTTTGTAGCCCCACCTCGTAAGTTATTTAAAAACACAAGTATGAATAAAATTCCTATTATACAAAAAAATTATCGTTATCAAAGTTTAAACATTTTATGTACAGATTTTTCAAGCCAGAGAAAATCGTACTGTGCACGAAATTGCTGCATAATATGCAATTTTCTCTGGGAACAATTGAAAAAACAAAAACGTCTTGATCTTCCACAACATAATGAAGTGTTTGAAACAAGGCAGCTCGTCGCCAGGCAACATCTGCATGCGCCCCACGTGTGTTGCGAAGGCGCGTGTGCCGGATGTGAGCACGCGACCGCGCCAGCCGTACACACCGAATCCCAACTTTAACAAAATTATAAATTATGATTATCTGAAGTGGGCTGTGGGTAGCATTGCGACCAGCGTTTTATTACTCACTGCTATAATAACTTGCTGTGTTTTACTAACCAGCAACTGTGTAGCTTATATTACTAATACATACTAGGGTAGATAGAAAGTTATAATATATTTGTTAGAATAGAATAAGGACTTGCTACTTTACTTTCACTTATTTTTATCAAGTGCATATATAGTTGTAGACAATGGTGTCATTAGTTTGTTTTAATACCATTGCTTTTACAAATATTTGCATAACTTATGCACATTTGTAAAATAAAAATAAATAAATATAAATATATCATGACGGCATATTACCCATTTCTGGGTGTGTCAATAAGCTTTATCACAGGTATCGATATGATGATGACATATTGTTGTACCGTGCGGGCGCTTACCAGGCGTCAACTTACGGGCACTCATTGCTGGTGTGGAGAGTGCACCCTAGGAGTCGCTTTTGTGACATTTAAATTTCGAAATATTTGGCGTCGGTCGGGATTGAACCCGGTTCCCCAGATTCGCGACTATATAGCGGTGGAGCTGCAGTAATAAAAAAAAAAAACTGATTGAAACTATTTTTCCTACCTTTAATGAAATTTAATTATACATAGTTGCATTTTAATACCAACTGTCTTTAATATGCTAAAAATGCACACACATTTTAAATCAACACATTTTACATGTTTTTAATTTTTTCATTTAAATGTTAAAACATGTTATTCCTGTTTTTATTCATAATGAAACACATCTAAACAAGAGACATGGAAAGTAAAAGAAAGCGTTTTTTTTTCTACAAGCAGCTATCCAAATACATATTTTTGTTAGATACATTAGAGTTAAATTTTCGTACATGACAGAGTACTCTCTACTTATTGAAGACTGAGAATATTCAAATCGGATGTAAGACACCCTAAATTTTTAATTTTAAGTTTTTCCTACAGTTTCACTTAGAGATGCATTCGGGCCGGGCCGGGCTTTGAGGTTTGGATCGACTCGAAGATTGACACAACAAAAAAAATAGCTAGCCCGGCTCGAAAATCGACTCGAAATCGGGCCGGGCCGGGCCAAAGTTCGAAATTGGGTGCATCCGGCATTCCTAATGTTGATTTTTATGTTAAAGCGAAATGTTTAACTTTTTTCGTGTCAAACTTATAAAAAACCTCTACATTCTTATAACTTTCAACATTAGTTAACATAAGTAGTTACAAAAGAGACCTTTTAGTGTAAGTTTGTTATAAAAATTACAAACCTACGTGTATTTAACACTTTGTTTACCAAAGCCATTCGAAAATTTAAATAACTTTTTCATAAATCTTATATAAAAAAATATAATTTACATTTATATAAGGATTTTTTATCTAACTTTGTTTCTGCTCAAAAATAGAACAAGAAATCATTATGGCAGGAACAAAATTCACTTTTATTTAAGTATACGAGTAATAATAAAATAATACATTTTTATTTATTAATATATTTTCAATTTTAAATGGCACAAAAGTGACCCCTGTGGTGCACTCTCCACGCCAGCTATGAGTGCCCGTGAGGTGACGCCTGGTAAGCGCCCACACGGTAAAATATATCGTCATCATTACCGATGTCTACATATGTTGTAGATACTGGCACACCCAGAAATGGGTAATATGCCGTGATGATATATTCATTTATTTATTTATTTATTTATTTATATATTAATATGTGAAGTGTGTTGTTATTAAATCATTTTGATCCTTTTTAACTTCATCCAGATTAAGCAAACTGTGCATTTGATTGAACTATAAGATTTTTCGGGCCGGCCCGAAAATCTCAAATTTTCGGGCCGGGCCAAAATCAAAAGGCCGACTCGCCTCGATTTTTAAAAATGATTAGCCCGATTCGGCCCGATAAAAAATATCTTCGGCCCGGCTCGATGATCGACTCGAAATCGAGCCGGGCTTCGGGCCGGGCCGGGCCAAAGCTCGAAAGCACTTAATCCTTATCACAGTCGAGAAATTTTCCCACATTAATATTATATACAATCCATACTTCGTTCTGTCTATGACTATAAAAAATATTCTAAAGCGGAGAAACGCCGATTTCAAATTTTTGTAAGCATAACTACTTGACATGAATGACTGAGATGCCTCAGAGTAACAGGTCCAAGATTAATATCAGAATGTTGTTTGAGAAAACAAAAATAGATTTACATATTAATCTGTGGTGTTTTAGAACTGTAAATAAAGTCAAGGAGATAAATTCGTTGTTTACAGAAACAAATATAAATTTCGGAATTTCGAGGAAGATGTCACCGCTATAAAATGATGCAGAGTTGACATTAATTTCGAATTTATACGATTCATGATCAAATTCCTTTAAAAACAGGATGTGCTTCTGCATTAAATCACAGTGTTTCAATGCGCCACCGTTTTTACTTGCAACTTCAAAAAAGACATTTAGATTTTGTTTCACTTCCCTCTTTATCTGTGTCATTATTTCGGAAATGGCTCCCTCTTTGTTTGCAGTGTGTGGTTGGTTTTATTACAGCAATTTGGTTTATACTTCGACCACTGTGGCGCCGCATTCGATTTTTACGTGATAGGAATAAAACTTGAAAATCGTCTTATAGCTATTTTTGACTGGAATTATGACTACTGAGGTTTTATTTAGTTCTAGACTTCTGCATCATCGTTGTGATGTTGTTACTCTTGAACTTCCCTCTTTGTTTTCCTGTATTCTGTTCCAGGAATCAAACTCGTATAAAAATATGAAATGACAGTGAATTTCTATTGTAAAACAATCAAAGTAACGTACGATGCGAATGTACAAACATCATGAAAATGAAAACTTCGTATATCATATAACTCAATAAAAGATTTATTTCTTTTATGACTTTATTTTAAGAATACGATCATACAAGTACGAGTATACATATTTATATTATTTGATAGCTCCAATGTCGTTACTTTATTCGACTGAGGGCCGAGATATCTACCTCCTAATAACTTTTTTTGGCAAATAATAACTATAGATACAATTGTTTCAACAATTATTACCATAGGAGTTATTCGCCGAATAAAGTTATTAGGAGGTGGATATCTCGGCCCTGAATCTTAGAACAGAATGGAAAAACAGTACAGAATGGATATAATTGCTAATTATGTAGGTCATATGTTTAAAATATGCATGCACTGCGTCTGGTGCAGATAATATAAGAACAAAGGAATAACTTTCTTATCAAGGGTGGATTTCTCCTACAACATATATATCTGTAATGATACATTAAATTTTTTTAATGAAACTTCATCTCAATTGAAAGCGATCTGTACCTAGTTCTAGAAAGTCTTAATTGTTTTTCGTTAACCTGATGTAATATATATTCTTACTATTCTTTGACGTAAATATTAAACTCATTTTTATTTCAAACAGTGGAATACGCTAATAATTGGAATCACCCAAATTGATATCTTTCAGTACTTATGAAAATATATAAATATAATATGATAATGGTACATTAAAGAACGAGTTTTATAAGTTGTTTTTTCGAACGCGTCAAAGTTTAGAAAATAAATGCCGGATCTGTAAAGTTGGTAACCCGGACATGCAAATATGCAAATTATATTGAAAAAAATAATGTGGCCAGCACATTACCTTCCGTCAATTCTATGTATTTTGTACAAATCCCATATCAAAAGTTCATTGGAAAACATTCTATATATCCAGTAAAATTGTAACACGAACATAGGTACACTATTTTCTACAAATTCCATATCAAAAGTTCCTTGGAAAAGATTCTATAAATCCAATCAAATTATAAGAAGATCTTATGAAACATGCCGAGTGTTCTCTTAATACTTTATTTAACACTGTTTCGCCTAGAGTTTGCTATTGTACTATTTTTAAGATCATACACTATTTAAATTGGAATTCACACTGATATCTGTTAATTAGAATTATTTGAATATATCAGCTGTTTCCATAATTAAAGCAAAGCTGGCTGATTTATGGAAGTTAATCTCTTTATCATTCTTTAACTCTATATCTATTGAATATGAAAAAAAATATATAGTATGTTCTGTCATATTGATAATGACATGAAATGTCAAAAATGATACTTAACTGCATTTTTTCAAGAAAAATTGTTAAGAACTTCAAATAAGGGAACTTCCGGTTGACCAATTATTACCAAAATCTAATCAGGTCTTCATATGGATGTAAAGAACAGGAATACGAAAGAATTATAAACAAAAATAAAATAAATATATCATCACGGCATATAACCCATTTCTGGGTGTGCCAGTATCTACAACACATGTAGACATCGGTAATGATGACGATATATTTTACCGTGTGGGCGCTTACCAGGCGTCACCTCACGGGCACTCATAGTTGGTGTGGAGAGTGCACCACAGGGGTCACTTTCGTGCCATTTAAAATTGGAAATATTTGGCGTCTGTCGGGATCGAACCCGGTTCCTCCAGGTTCGCGACCAGACACTCAGGCACGCGGCCACGGGACCCCATTAAAGAAAGAATTATAATTTTTGGAATTGTAATATTGGCGTTATCGTCGGAGAAATTTTTGTCACACACACACACAAACACACACACACACACACGCACACACACACACACACACACACACACACACGCGCGCACACACACACACACACACAGAGAGAGAGAGAGAGAGAGAGAGAGAGAGAATCATGATAAGGTTAGTAAAATCGTATTCTAGGAACTCTAAAACGTGTTTATTCATTAAAAACTCATCACCGAATTTTTTGACCAAGGACAATACCTTCTTAACCTAAAGCTGACGGAAGGCAAAAATCTGTTGTTACCAGCACTAGCACAATACCTGCCGTCATTTATATAAATTCCATACATAGTTTCCTGTATTTTCAGTTAAATTTCATTGTGACGCAGCAAAGATTGCAATGATAATTAATTTCTTTGTAAATTTTTATGTCTAAATAATTTGAATATGAAGAACATAATGCAATCAAATCGCATTAAGAATAAAATAATTTTTAATATTTAATAACATAAAATGTCAAAAAATTATATTTAACTGCATTTTTTTAAGAAAAACTGTTAAGAGTAAGAGCTTCAAATAAAGATACTTACGGTTGACCATTTCTAACCAAAATCTAATCAAGTGTTCATCATCGTAAAAATAGTAAAATGATATTCTAGGGACCCTGAAACGTGCTTATTAATTAAACACTCATCTCTTTACCTAAATGTGACTGAAGGTAAAATAATGTTGCCGCGTACTTCTCACTGTTAGTTATATTCCGCAACTATCTCGTATTCCTTTTTCATTTGGCATTGTGGAATGATTTCCCCGTTGCTTTATTGACTTTCAGTGCTTCAGTTACATTTCAGTGATGGTTTGGTTAGCTAACACATGTTGGAAACTATTCCATATTCATGCGTGTGCCATATGAAAGGCGGGTATTCCCAAAGTAGCTTGTGCTCGTGAACAAATTGGAGAGGAACGTTCAACTGATGTTTGCGCGGATATAAATAAGTTTATTGAAGTTTAAACCGAACGTTCCGTGAGCTTAATTACTCGACTCAATTTACAGTAATTACGACAGACATGAATGCTCCCTATATGAGTAATGTTTGGCGGACGATAATTACCGTCCATTCAGATTGATAAATATTTCACATATCTTTTCATTATTCAATTAAAACTACATTTTTATACATGCTTCTAGCTTTATGTTTCTGTTTTGAGATTTATTGTAAGAGAAGAAAACAAGAAGCAGAAAAATGTCTTCATTTTTTCCCAAACTTCTTGGAACACTGCATTATTTCAACGTTTTTTGAAACTATTAATTTTTTCATATAGTTAAACATGTTCATTAGTTTCAACGACATGTTAAAAAAGAGTTTAGTTTTTACTATTTTCTAATTTCAAAAGTAGTTCGTTTTTACATGTACTGTTTCAATTTAGTTCAAAAGAGTTGAACTCTATTCTTCATTTTACTTCCTTATACGAAGTAAACGAAGTATTATAATCGCGAAAAAAACGGTTTTTAGATTTCAGCGGAAATATCCATTTTGACCATTCCTGAATCCATTTTGACGTCGTGAGGGCTGTACGTACGTATCTCGCATAACTGAAAAACGGTAAACCGTAGAAAGTTTTGTATATAGAACTGTTAGAACATCTAGTTGTGCACCTCCCTTTTTGGTCATTACATATCTTCCGGAAGTGGTACTTTACTTGAAGCTTATAATAGATTTTAATGAAAAACTGTATTAAAATATAATCCAAAACTTTTAAAATTTGTTACACAAAACTTTTAAGTGATACATTACTTGAAACTTTTGAACAGTTTTTCTGAAAAAAAAATGGTTGCATTTTGATTTTAAAAATAAATGCTTCAAATAAGAGTTTTAGAGAATTCTGCGTCCTAGCACATCAAGTATTATTAAATTACCCCTTTGTATAAACGAGAGATGTAAATTTAAAAACTATGTACTTTTTGATTTTTATAATTAAGTTTGCTGTGGATTAGGATAAAAAATAACAAAAAAATATAAAAAAATTTAATGTCTGTATCAAATTATGTCAAATACGTGCAATTTTATGATCTAAAACTTCTCAAATTTTGTATTTAAAACTCGTATATGATTGAAATTGAAAACAACGCTTTAGATTTTGACTATACATACATACGTATATGATAAACTTGTTGCTCTTAACAGATTTTCGAGGAGAACCAAAAAAAAAAACCAAAAATTCGTATTACAGATCATTCTATTTATTAGAACAACAAATTCGATTTTGTTTATAAACGATCAACCGGAAGTGATACTTTACTTAAAACTCTTTCCAATTTAAACATGGAATTGGCAGGAGGTTATGTGCTGGTCATATCTAATTTTTTACCTTCCGTCTACTTTAGATAAGAAAAGTACAGAAATCATGTAAAATATTGCATTTCTTTATTAATAAATGTGCGAATGTGTATCTGTTTGTGCGTGAGTTATTAAGTTTTAATAAAATTGATTAACCGGTGGTAGTAAAGTTCATAAAAACAAACATCGTCTTTCTCAATCTCAATTTATGATAAATCAAGTAATATTGAATAATATTTCATCTCATATAAGAATTGTTTAAATTATTCTACATATTTAAAGTTACAAATATTGAATCTTGTAATATATCTTGTATGAAAAATTATTGTTAAACGGAATATTATTGTAAGGACTAAATTACAGAAATAGAAAAAAAATATATTACATGTAACATTTTTTTTTTAAGTAGGTCATATTTGCAGAAATCTTTCGACAAGAATCAAGCATACATGTCAGTGGTGTACCCAGGGGAGGTGCTTTAAGGGCCAAACTCTCCCTAAAGAAAAAAAATTGCCAAAAATGTCGAGAAGATATATTTGATTTCTCGAAGGACCGTATGATGAAAATAAGAAACAGTAGATATTTGTTCTATTATGTTTATTTAATGTTTCGGTATGAATAATTGTACAGAGTAAAAACTGACCACCAAACAATGAGAAGGGTGGGGGTGAAAAAGAACTTAGGTAAACAAAATAATAACAAACAAAATACTAAACATAATTATTAATAAATTGTACAGACTTAATTCAATTGTTGTAAATTTAAATTGCTTCGTATGACCATTTAAATTTGCAGGTGGCACAAAATTGGGATATAAGACCTACTTGCAATTAATCAGCACTTTAATAATCAACAAGGTTAACTTAACTTCAGATTATTTGAAATATGTCCCAAAGTTCACACACACACACACACACACACACACACACACACACACACACACACACACACACATATATATATATATATATATATATATATATATATATATATAATATATATACAGGGTGTAAATTTTAAAACGGGTCATAGGGCTATAACATAGAAAACAGTTTTTTAGTCGCCAAAAGTTTCTATATTAATTTATTGAAAAAATAATTGGTGCCTATTATAAAGAAAAAATTACGAATTTTTTAATACCAAACACACTACATTTCTTTTTCATATAAAGCCAGAAAATAAATTTAAAAATTTGTACAATTAAGAAAAAATATCATTAGCCATGAAACTAACAGTAACAAAACATAGTCATTTTTCACTAACATGATAGGGGACAATTAAAGATTAAAGTTATTAATTTATGAACTGATACAAAATAACACAAAATAAAGAAAACGCTAGTATATTTATTTAAGAAACAATTATTATTTATTGTAATAGATATTAACACATTATAGATGATCTACATGTAACAATTTAAACCATTTAATAATTAGTAATTTTTCTTATGGGGTCCCGTGGCCGCGTGCCTGAGTGTCTGGTCGCGAACCTGGGGGAACCGGATTCGATCCCGACTGACGCCAAATATTTCCAATTTTAAATGGCACAAAAGTGACCCCTGTGGTGCACTCTCCACGCCAGCTATGAGTGCCCGTGAGGTGACGCCTGGTAAGCGCCCACACGGTAAAATATATCGTCATCATTACCGATGTCTACATGTGTTGTAGATACTGGCACACCCAGAAAGGGGTAATATGCCGTGATGATATATTTATTTATTTATTTATTTATTTATTTATTTATTTATTTTATGTATACAGTGATAAAATTTGCACTTTCGAGGTGTACAACTAATAAAAAGCGCTGATTTACTTGGTAGTAAATAAATATGATTGTATAATGTATTTTCCTCGAAACACTATTCTGTTTGTAGTTTTATTTGTACATAAAATTTCAGGTATTCTGTCAACATAACTCACATGTCAAGTCAAAAGTAAATTATGAATATATGATTTAAGACTTCCTTAACAACCAACTTCATCTATTCTAGAAAACTGAAAATAAAAACATCCATTCCAATTTCTGGCGCTTTCCGTTAAAAACACAGAAACAAACGAGTGAAAACATTTGCAGCGACCAAGAAAATCCTTAGAGGAAAGTTTCACCGGAAGCTTAAGCCTCCGGGCAGCGTTTATAAATCAAACGCGACCGGAAGTGGGGTTCCAGGCTGGCAACCTCGCGGTGCGAATCTCCCTAACATGTTTGACGATGTCGTCCGTTAGAGCGAAGGCTTAATCCGTAAAGTGGATTCAAATCCGTAAAGTAATTCGACAATCGACGCGGTGGTGTTGCAAGGCCCCTCCAAGGGACGGTTGGGGTAACTTTGTCACTTGTACGCGACGACATCTGCCCGAGAATGCCTCACAAATGTATCTGCAAATGTGGAAGAAAGTGCCCGAGGTTTTTGTTTTCTCAAGTGCACACACGTCGCAAGTCGGAACTAAGTATGTTAAGAAATACTAAAGGCGCCCCTCTATTTTGTGTCTTTATGATGAGAAGTTTCCCTAAGAACTAACAGCTCCTGTATCCATATTAATTTCACATAAGTAATTATTATTCAAAGATTGCTGTATTGCGAAGTAAAATTTAAATTTTCGATAAATTACAAAGATTGTAGGTGTATATGAAATACTTGTTACTATCTCTTTTTTTAAGTTGTTTAGATAGTCATTTTAAAAAGTCATTCAAATACACAGCATCTGTAACATATTGGTATAGGATTCACAATATGTGGTTATAAATAATACGCTTTGTTAACAATAACAAGACATAACTACCGACGAATTCCGAACTTTTGCTTTGTGCATAAAATTTCAAGGGCTTGTGGCGTCAAACTAGGTTAATACGCCACTGTTGCCAAGCACCAAATTACATCATATAACAATACAATTACATTAATTATAATAATCACAATACAATACTTTACATCAATATACTATAAGCATAGCATCTCCTCACTTATTATATATATATAGTTTTTAAGTTTTATTTTCTTTCCGAAGTGAAAACTTAATGGTTGGCATTTGGATCGTACAGCAATGTCATCTATTAACTGCTCCCGGAAGGTTAAATGTTTAAGTGCTGGGCTTACATTCATATTTTTTTATGAGATGTCAAAATCTTGTAAGCATTCTAATCAAATTCTAACAAAAGTTTCCAGAATTTTAATTTTCTAGATGGGAGATGGCTGTGAAACAACTCAAATTTTATTTTAAAATCTGGAAAAACCCGAAAAACTCTAGTTTTAAAACCGGTGATGAGTGAGCGATTTATTCCTGTTGTTTATTTAATTGGCATTTTAGGACTTTTAAAAAATCAATTTAGCAGTTGTAACCACGTGGTAATGTTGTTAATACGGTTTTTCAAAATTATGAAGAAATAAAATCTACAACAAATATAAATGTAAATAATATGATTTACTTATTATTTATTATTTACCCATTGCTGTGAGTGTCAATCTGCTTTGTACATAGGTATTGCTAATGACAGCAGGAATATGTTACGCCAAAACGGCGACTTTGGAACTAGAGTTTCTTTTTGACAAATATTATGATGTTTTCGGCCTTGTATTAATGATGTAAAGTAGGCTATAACCCGAATTAACGTGACGTCACTGCCCACGAAAAAATGTACAAGGTGCACCTAAAGAAGTTTTCACTTCAAAAATATGTACAAAACAGTGCTTCCGAAACTATAAGATCTCGAGAACTCATTTTAGAATTAGAAATGTTTTTCTGTTGAAGACCTGAGAAATTAACGTTTCGAATGATACTTAGGCGTCGGGAAACAACATTTCAATGCATGAGTACAAAATTATTTAAAATTTGTAGAAAATATAATTACTGCAAAACTTCATTTCATTTCTAAAAGAAGGTTTCGTGTTAAAGAAGTGGTTCCTCGTTTTGTTAAATGCGAAGGCGTATGTTTTACTTCATCTTTTTTGACCTAGTTTACATAGGTTAAAACTTGCAAAACAGCAAAAGTACATTTACATTTTTGTCAAGTAAATTTATTCCATGTTGTACAAAAGCCGAGAATAATTATAATTTGTACATTTTAATGAGACAAACATTGTATTTTATTGTTTTGTTTTGTAACTCCTTTGTAAACATTTGGTAAAATGAGTCCGTTTTAACAAACATTACAAAATAAATGAGAGTTGTATAATTCAAATAGGCATATATTTTTTGATTTATTACGATTATTCTCTTTTAAAATTTTTACCTCTCGCTAAAAGAGGTATTGGATTCATGCTAAAAATCACCTATCCAGATTTTAGTGAATAAGCTCGTTTTAAGGTCACTAGAATCCGATTTTAACACTTTTACAATGATGTTTTTCTCTCTCATTGTCTGAATGTGTGGTACTATAAGACTTAAAAAATATTTCACTGCTGTTTCCTCAATCTGATATTCCTGGGAAGAGCTGATTAGATTTTGGTAACAATTGGACAACCGGAAATAATAGTTACTTTAAAAAAATCTTCTAAATATTATTTTTTGAAAATTTTTGTTATTACTTATATTAAAGAATATAAAAATCTCTATCCGACACATTTAAATTTTTTATTTTATCCTCTATGGGGTTAAAGATAGAGACGTATAAATGTATAAAATAATAAGTTGTAAATGTATCTCGCATCTCATATGGAAAACAAGTGGAAAAATTAAAATGTTTGTAATTGACAGATAAATGTGAGTGTCAAAAAGCCAAAGACATTGAAGACTTTTTCTGGGAAGTACATTTAATATTACTTATTTTATTATTAATTAAATATTTTTTAGACGACCATTGTATGACATATCAACGTAGTATCCTAAAACTGAAAGTTAACTTATTACATTAGTGTTACGATATATTTTATATCGTAATAGTTGACACGGTTGCTAGGTTACTATGTCATTATTTTCTGGCTATGTGTATACATTATACATTTGTCAGCTGTCCGTAGGTTTGAACCTACATTTCAGTTTTGTAAAAAAAAGTAATAGTTATTTACATTCGAGTGCGTGTAAGTTGTATTTTACAGCGCGACAGCTTTGTTTAAGGCACGAGCCCTTAAGGTGAGTGCCTTATTAGTGTTCATAACTTGTATGAAATACAAATATCTTAGCTCGTGTGTATTGACTTGCACTCCGCTACGCGTCGTGCGTCAATTTACACTCGCATGATATTTGGTATGTTTTACAACTTGTTACGAAAATAACTATATAATTATAGATACATATACTCGTATTACATATACCCTTCAGAAATAACGCCAATCTTATCAATGAATTGGAAGGATCTCGAACATTAGAAGAATAAGAGTGAATAGAATGAATTAAAAAATATAAAAATATATAAAGAAGATATGTATTTATGTGTGTATCAGAAATGTCAAATAGCCTAATATGGAAATGGCGAGAGGTCTTGTGCTGGCCACAACAGATTTTTTTTTAAATAATTGCATACTAGATTTATTTTTACCCTGCTATATATTAAGAGGTGTACTCGGTTTCCAAAGACGCAAATTCGCAAATTTTAGAAAATTCAGAATTTTATGCTTTAATTTCAAATGAATTATATTATTTTAAATATAAAGTTAAATATTTTAAATTTCCTGTTTTTATAAAGACAGATTGTGTCCACAAAAATGAACGCCTTGCTTTATACCATTAACAAATAGTGCAGTTTATATCAGTTAAAGTTCTACATAAGTTTTAATGTACATTTCAACATTCTATATTCTGCTCTAAGTGAACGCGAAGTCTTATTATTGGCGACTCGTTGTAGTGTGAAAGATATAAAGTGTTTGACTTGTGTGTTACATATTGACGGAAACATTTCCGCATGTCGGCACATCCACATATTGATGTACGTTAGCTGACCGAGTGTTTGAAAAACGAGCATTTAATTACAACGTGGCGATCACAATTTACGCTGAGTGACGCTCGGCAGCTATTAGGGGAGCATCGCAGATTATTTTTAAAATGTCGTCTAAACATTCAACGCACGTGTTTCGCGAGCTAGCACAGCGCAGAACACATGCAAGGGTAGGGTGCCGAAATTAAATCAAAGTTAGAAGATTCCCTCCAAATGTGATTTTTAATTGTTGGAAAATGGCTCATACGTGATTTTTTTCTATATAATCTGAATTTAATTTTTAATTCCACATATACAGTAACTTAAATAAAGGATATCCAAGTATAATATCAGTGTCCTATAAATTTCACATAGGTGATTGAAAAAAATAGAGATAAATAACGGTTTTCTTTGTTATTAATTTTAGACCTATGTTTTTTACAAAGTTGAGAAGACCTTAGTATCATTTTTTCGTATTGAAAGGTCTTGAATTCCACTTCCGGTTTTGTCGAAAGCGATATCATCATTTGCAGTTAAACAGTTACAGTGATGCCAAATATTTACATTTTCATAAATAATTAACATCATTAAATTTTTCATAATTAAGTAGGAAACTTTAATGCATTACAAATTTGCACATTTAAGTTTATGTTACATTATCAGGTAAATGTAACAATATTTGTTTTAGATTATTTTGAATTTGACTTAAAAAAATCTGTTGTGGCTAACACAAGACCTCTCGCCATTTCCATATTAGGCTGTACATGTACATATTGGTTAGTAGTGCGAGTTCGGTTTTAACTAAAACGCTGTTTTAAGATATGTCAAATTTCGTTATTTAATAATAAAAATAAATAATATCAAATTTATCAAAATATGATTTTTAAGCAGAACATAGTTTGCATGCAAACAAATATTTTTAAAAAAAATCGTTCTTTAAATATAAGGGTGAAATTAAATATTGAAATTTGAATTTTAAAATTTCTGGTACATACACAAAAATTCTAATTATTAATATATTTTTTAATTCATTCTATAATAAGTTTCCCCCTACTCTTCTAAATGTTCGAGATTCTTCAAATTAATTGACGAGTTTGGTGGTATTTCTGATTTGTATTTATGTATATTTGTACCTACCTATAATTTTAAATATTTATTTAAAAATAAAATAAATGTAAATGGATTTATGACACTCACAACTTACATTTTCTGTTAATTACAAACATTTTAATTTTTCTGGTTTCCATAGAGTTATTTGGGCTACTAAATATATTACTCTAAAAAGCAAATAATATTACTACCAAGTTTATATATCTACCCATTTTTGAATTATTGCCACAAAAGTCAATATACCCCATATTTAGATAAAAACTTCAAAATTTTTAAAAATCTAATTTTTATGTATCTAGATACTGCTTAATGCTCTGATTCCAAATTTTGAAACCGCAGGTCGATATCTCGTTTCGTTCTCGAGATATTTATATTCAAAGTTTTGCTTAAAACTGCCCATTTTTGGGTAGAAACCCAAAAATGGGTCGAGATATGGATTTGTAGACACGACCATTCGATTCTACGGGAAAAATTACATAAGTGTACCTATTTTCATCATTTTTGTCCCACCGGTTCATTTTTTATGAATAAAAGTTTGAAAACCCCCAAAAATGGCTAAAATCTGAAAAAATCGTAAGGGGTACCCCTTACGATTTTTTCGGATTTTGGCCATTTTCAGTTATTTTGCTTTAGAGATTGTATGCGAACGAAAAGAGATATCGACCTGCGGTTTCAAAATCTGGAATCAGCGCATTGAAGAGTATCTATATACATAAAAATTAGATTTTTGAAAATTTTGAAGTTTTTATCTAAATATGGGGTATATTGACTTTTGGGGCAATAATTCGAAAATGGGTACATATATAAACTTGGTAGTAATATTATTTGCTTGTAAAGACAATGGCTGGTAGCACAAGCCTTGTTTTAACTAAAACGCTGTTTTAAGAAATGCCAAATTTCATTATTTAATAATAAAAATAAATAATATTAAATTTATCAAAATATGATTTTAAAGCAGAACGTAGTTTGTATTCAAACAAATAATTTTTAAAAAATCGTTCTTTAAATATAAGGGTGAAATTAAATATTGAAATTTGAAGTTGACATTTCTTAAAACAGTGTTTTAGTTAAAACAGGGCTTGTGCTACCAGCCAATGTTACATAAGTGTACGCATTTTTAGAATAATGTAGCCCAAATACCTCTATGGAAACCAGTTAAAAAATTAATATGTTTGTAATTGACAGAAAAATGTGAGTTGTCAGTGTCAAAAATCCATTTACATTATTGAAGGCTTTTTCTGGGAAGTACATTTTTTTAATATTTCTTATTTTATTATTAATTAAATATTTAAAATTATAGGTAGCTAGAAGTATCTAGATTTTTGAAAATTTTTAAGTTTTTATCTAAATATGTGGTATATAGACTTTTGGGGCAATAATTCAAAAGTAGGTAGAGATATAAACTTGGTACTAACATTATTTGATTGTAACGGGTTTTTTTCAATATTTATGAGTCTCTATTCTCTATCTCTAAATGTATAGAAGATAAAAATGTTCAATATGTTGGATAGTGAATCCTATGATCTTTAATATTTGTAATTATACAAACTCTCATCAATGAATTGGAAGAATCTCAAACATTACAAGAATAAGAGGAAATCTGTTCATAGAATGAATTAAAAAATGTAAAAATATATAAAGAAGATATGTGTTTTTGTGTTACCAGAAATGTTAAATATGTAGTACAATACTGTATAGCTTAATATGGCAATGCATAGAGGTCTTATACTAGCCACAACAGATTTTTTTAATGGATTAAAGATGTTATTGAAACGATGTAGTACTTGTATCTAAAAGCAAGGGCCTACCTAAACTTAAAAATAAATTATGGTTGCTGTTCTAATCTTTTCTTTTCATGCTCAGTCCGGAAATATAAAAACGACCCCTTGTACCTTGTATATCTCAATGAACTGAAATAAATACTTTCGCAATTACCTAAGTATTCAATATCTAATTTAGGAGCATCATTTTGTTGGGGTTCCGTGGCCGCGTGCCTGAGTGTCTGGTCGCGAACCTGGAGGAACCGGGTTCGATCCCGAATGACGCCAAATATTTCCAATTTTAAATGGCACAAAAGTGACCCCTGTGGTGCACTCTCCACGCCAGCTATGAGTGCCCGCGAGGTGACGCCTGGTAAGCGCCCACACGGTAAAACATATCGCCATCATTACCGATGTCTACATGTGTTGTAGATACTGGCACACCCAGAAATGGGTAATATGCCGTGATGATATATTTATTTATTTATTTATTTATTTTGTTACTTATTTAATTCTAGCACATACTAAATAAACACGCGATAGAATTGCGGAATGTTCTATTTATGTAAGTCAATAAATGTTTTGTACAAAATGTAAAGTTTCCTTTTTTGTAGACAAATTGTTTCAATTTACAATGTTTGAAAACGTATTAAATTCAATTAAAGTAACAAGTAATGAATAAATCATGAATAAAATTTATCTTTCTTCTCTACTATCCTTATTTGGTTAGGAAATGTGACGTACTAGAATAAATTAGATAAAACACGTATATGTAATTACTATTGGATCGTATCTCGCCTTGTAACACGGAGTGTACAATAATACTACTTATTCAGTCCAGAATGTCTATTCTCCTAAATCCTCTTGTGTCCCAAATACAATCCTAATCTTCTACACATGTTCCTCTTACTTTGTTTACATTTGTTTCCCATCCATCACGACACTCAGATGTCATAATAGATTATTCTGTTTAATTACGTCAATTAATTGAACAATTATCATGAGTGAGATATGCAAATGGTGGTAGCAGCCATCAAAGGGAAGATTTAAATCGAAACTAATTAATCAAAATTTTAAAATCAGTTCCTATCGAATCAGATAATCTCCCACCCTCATCAAAATCAAAGCTTACAACCCGTGGCAATAAAGATTTCATCTCACTACGTTTATACTGTTCCGGTCGTACATCATCCCCATAGGAATTTTGAACGGATGTGTGGTAGGATGTAAACGTGGAAATCCGGGTTAGCTAAGGTGAAGGATAATTCGTACCCGACTAATTTGTCAACTTTAACAATTAGCAAAAGTGAAATTATATTTGAAGTAGGTTTCTTCAGTAATACTTTATAAATAAATTTATCATCACCGTTTATTGCATTACCTGTTGCTGAGTGTATCTGGATATATTCGCAGATTTCGGTATGTAACAATATGTTTATGTCGGTATTAAAAAAAAAATGTTCATTACTTACTTACCAGATGTAATTTCAAAATTGGAAATAATGTTTTTGTTGATATAATGCTTTCTCCATTATCTAGAATACAATGTTGATTGGTACAACCAGAAATAGGTATAAACCAGGACAAGGAACCGAAAAAATAGCGGTTAATGTGAACCGAAGTCGAGAACGTAATTTTAAAAATCTGATGTTGCCAACACAAAACCTCCCGCTATTTAATTTTTATTAATTTAAATACATACCTACGTTTTTACTAATGTTGCAAACTATATATTATATTCCGTATTCCATTACATAATAACTATTACTTTTATTTACTATTTTCTTTTTAAAATGTCACTATTATTAATTTGAAGTGATATTTACCTGTTAGTTACATTCATTTGAAATATGAACTGTATAACAAAGGAATTGTGTTTATCTTCGGGATTTATAGAAAAAATGATTTTTAAATTTATCTGTAAAATATATAGAAAAAGTATTAATGTATTCCTTTAGAAAATTAAATAATCTTTAATTTTTATGATGACATAAAATGTGAAAAAATGGCATTTAATGGTATTTTTTTGAAGAAAAATCATTATGAACTTCAGGTAAAGTGCCATTTCCGGTTATGTGATTTACACCAAAATCTAATGGTTTGTTTCCATATTATAATAGGGTACAAAGACAAGGTTTCAGAATTTTCTGAATGATAGTATTTGAGTTAGAGCGACATTTTCCATACACATACACACATACACACACACACACAAACACACATACACATACACACACACATACACACACACATACACACATTAACACACACACACACACACACACACACACACACACACACACACACACACACACACACACACACACACACACACACACACACACACATACAGACATCATTGTGAAAATGTTAAATTTGGAGGCTAGGTGGTCATTTACTAAAATCTCGATATGTGATTTTTAGCATGATCCCTATACCTCCCTTACCAAGGGTAGCGGGAGGTAAAAATGATTTTTGTTCAACACCCATTTTAATCTTTAGTAAACTGGTTTTTAAATAAGTTAAATAAATTATGTAATAAGATCAATAATCATTTTGGAAATACAACATTGATTAACATAAATAATTTTTACGTCTGTTAAAAAATGCACTTTTTTCATTAAAATAGATTTATAAAGTATGTATTTTTTATATAATAAAAGCATGAAAAAAGTATACTTTTTTTCACGCAAACAAGTGAAAAAAAGCTGCTTGTCTTGTATTTTAAACTATTTTTTTTCTATTTTGGCTCTTTCTTCAAAAAAAAAAAAAAAATTTAAATAGCTAAAGTTCCATCTACTTTTTTTTACAATTTATTTACAAACAAACTTACATACTTGTTTACTGTAGTACGTAGTCACGGTGAATGGTGAAAAATTAATCTAATTAAGGTTAGTTAGACTGATTAATACAATGATTAAATACTTCCAGGCATTGCTTTTAATTTATAATTTTAAATTGTTTGCTGAGAAATTGTCATATTAAGGTTTAAGTCAATGAGTATCTAGGATGAGTACTAGAATGGAAATAAAAATAAATTTATTTTTAAAAGAGGAAAGATATCGAATAATTTACTGCATATTTCATATTTTTTTTCCTGATATATAACCTTTTCAAAAAAGGTGTATTTTATTAGTTTATCCAAGTTACATACGGGGTGAGAATTTGTAGGTTACGATAGGGTTATGAAGGGCTTTCACATATAAAATGTGGATCTGGAATAGCCATCATTTTTCTTGATTCTATCTTGGATATACATACATATTTTGTTAGCTATTAAAGATTATTTTAGTTTTAGGTAGGTATTTAATTGTACATTGTCCCAAAAAAAAAACATGTCTTATATAGGGATCTTGAGAACTAAAAGAGATACACAGACGATTAGTTAGACAAAAATTGCCTCATTAGGAGACAATTTTAGTGGTGTATAATAATTTGTGAATGAGTACATAGGTCATCAGGCAAGGCGGAAATTTAAATTTTACAATTTGATTAAAATCGAAAGTGAAATTCAAGACTTTTTATATCAAAAAGTGACATATAAGTTCTGCACCAACTTTATAATTTAAACTATCCATTTAATATTAATAATAAAGAAAATATTCTTTTGTCCCTATTTTTAACTATTTGGCATATTTCAAAATAAAGTAAAACTAAATGTATGAAAAATTAGTGAAAAATTATAATAGTTAAATACCTAAAATAGGTAATTTCAAATTACACGGTATAGATTATAGAATAATTATTACCTTACGCTACCCTATGTAAGGGAGGTATAGGGATCGTGCTAAAAATCGCATATAGAGATTTTAGTGAATAAGCACGTTTTGATGTCCCCAGAATCGGATTTTACAATGATGTCTGTGGGTATGTATGTATGTATGTATGTATGTATGTATGTATGTGTATGTGTGTGTATGTGTGTGTATGTGTGTGTGTGTGTGTGTGCGTGTGTGTGGGTCGTGTAGACTCGATTATTCAAATGCTGTCAGTCAGAAAATTTTGAAATTTTATGTATCCATTCTACACCAATGTGGGAAGAGCTCTTTAGTTTTTAGTGTATATCAGATAACCGGAAGTATCACTTATACAAGCTTTTAACAGTTTTTCTTGCAAAAAATTCATTGAATATAACTTTTCAGAAACTTTTATTAATAAAAATTGAATACAAGTATAATGGTACAATCTTCAATTATCCGATAATAGCATTCAGTAAATAAATTTAAATATAAAAATATAAAATAATTTATTTTTGTACATCATCTTGCCTATGCGTCAAACAAACACGTAATATTTTAATAACAATTTTGACATAATTAAACAAATGTCACTATCAGGAAACAATTACATTAAAATTAATCATGAAATCGTGTTAAAAAGATTGTATTGATTCTAATGAAACTAAGGTTTGTAAAAATAATTATTTTCCATCATACATAAATATTAAATGTACAGGATGAACCGATATAAGTTTGCTATGTTTGCAGCACCATAAATCACACAGCTGTCAATAAGCAAGTAGCAAGTGTTATCAAAGTGTGAAATGTTAGTTTACAATTCCACATTAACGAAATGGATCTTATCAAGCAATAGATGTATGCAAAGGAACTTAATATATTTTGCAGGATTAGCAAATATGTAGGTACGTATTTAAATTAATAAAAATTAAATAGCGGAAGAAATTGGGTTGACCACATCAAATTTTTATTTATTTTAGTACTCGTATGTATATGAAACAACGATAACAATCGGGGTCGTAAATTAAATAACACCATTATTCTGTTGGCCTTATGCAGACAGTAATTCTATAAGATAAATCTATCTCAATCTCCATATTAATACAGCTATTATACATTACCGTGTTTTCGCTACCTCTACTCGCTAACAACTAACCTACTCGTATCTCCCGATTTGGATTACAAAATTTTCTAACCCAGTAACAATCCTGTAACAGTTATTAACGTCATTAGGCCGATGAGGCCAATAACGGACGCGGCTGAGGTTTATAATCAGTCGAGTTCGTTATTTGCATATCGCCTGTGTGGCGTTCAAAATTTTTCGTAATTACATAAAATTTAAACATTTAGGAACAATAAAAATAATAAAATTCTTCTCTTTCTGTCATACTGAACAACTTTTTTGTAGATGTATAAATTCTCCTTGATAACGGTCCATCAAGATACTGTTATTTTTCTAGGAATACTTGATTTTTAATTGTAGGAGACTGTTATAAAAAATAACGGCCGGCGTCCATTATTTTTATCTTTTCACTTTTGTTTTTAGTCCTGTTATATTGTAACAAACCAGGTGTGTTGAAATATTTCGTTTTAACAAAATTATTTGCAATTTGTGTCAATTTAATGTTATTAACCTTTTTGGCTATACGCGAGGGTATTACACTTGTCATTCAGCAAAATTATTGCAATCTTGCATTCTATTTATATTATATAAATAGAATGTTAAATATCGTCGCGTTCAAGGCAAAACGACACAAGCGCCATTTACATAATAAGCCAGGAGACACAAATAACTGTCTGCGCTTTTATACAAATATATTTTTAATGTCTTAACTGCATTAAAAGTAAGCAGATTTTTTAAAACACTTACTTTGACATCAATAACTCGGGCCATTTCACTCTGCATTCACCCATAAGAAACTACGTAGAAATGGAGCATATGCCATTTTAAGCCTGCGTAATAAAATTGTGATTGTCGCTTGCGCAACTTCAAAGTGAAATATCTACTTAAATAAATTTTTCGTACTTATGCCACTGTGTTTAATAGATGGAGGTTACGCCAATCTATCGAAAGGTACCAAAATCGCAAATTACGATTTTTTGGCGCTTAGGCCGTTTTGCCTTGAACGCGACGATTATAATGATAACAGTCAAACGGTCGACAGTCAGCAGACAGTCAGAACAGTAAAACGACAGTCAACAATAGTCTTCGATTCAATCAACCCGGCTGAAGATGAGACCCTAGATCTTCAGGGGTAGTCTACCCCTAGGTATGAGAAGCACATTGCTAAATATCGTTCGTTAATTATAATATCATATAAATATGTTTGTATTTATTTTGTTTATTATATAACTTGTTTTTATTAATACAAATATTTATTTTTGTTTACTTTTGTGTTTAACTATTTTATAACTTATGACCGCAATTCTGTCTTTTGTTTTATTATTAATAAATATTTTCTAAATTATTACTTATTAATAATTGTGTCACCAACCCAGTGCAGTGATCAGCTTACCCGCTGACGCAACAGACAGCAGGGTAAGCACAACCCTACTTAAATCGTTAACGTCACTACTTCTGTTGCACCCCAGTAGCGATTGTTACAATATCATAGTAACAGTATGGTATTACGAAAAAGAAATCTGTTAGTAAATAACGTAATATTTCTATTTGTAATTTAGTAGAGCACTACAACAAACCAAATAACATTAATTCCACAGTAATACATTTAATTTAAATCCAGTAATTAATTTGCCTTGTCATTCATTTGCAATTTAGTCGCGTGTGTTATCATTTACTATAACCTTGCTGGGGTCACGCAGAAAAAGCGTTATTAGTCGTGCTCCATGCGAAATAGAGCAACGCAACGAACAACGTGCAACTAAATTGAAACCCCACTAAATTCTATCTAAATTACTTGTCTTTAGGCCGGCCGGCCACTAGCATTCAACATCCTACTCTATACATAAACAATGGCGTAATTGTTTTGGCGTTGTGACCCTATAAGCCCGGTCCGCAAGGAGATACTACACAAAGGATTTATGCATTGAATCACCTGGGTGCGATTACGCACCAATTTAGTTTGCGAACGCGGTTCTAGCGGCCTCTGTGACGTCATAAGATCTTAATCTCCAGCGAGAGTGCTGGACAGTACTGGATTGCGCAGCGGGAATAATTCGGACACCACCAAATCGACTCTGTTTATTTATTTTTAAATTCTCCAAACGTGTATATATTGTTGTTATCTAGAATATAAGGACTTAATTGGAAAATGAAATATAACGTAAATAGTCAAGTACGAAAAAATTTGTTGTGGCCAGCACAAGACCTCTTGCCATTTCCATATTAGGCTATATAAGTATTGTATTGCACTTCGCTTTCGAACCGTCGTTTTATAATAAAATATTACAGAACTTTACCCAAATATTGTTTTTTATTGTATTTAACATGTCTTCTGCACACATATAATTCTAATTACAGTGAAAGTTCCCTTTGCGGACAGCTCCCACAAGCGGACATCTCTCATAACAGGACAGTTTTTCTGGAACCATATTTTTGGGTATCAATACATTAAGGCAGGTGAAAGGTTTGTCTATTGTAGCATTTTTATTGACCTTGAAGGTCGTTGAAAACCTAAAAAAAGTTTTCAAAAGATTTTATGGCGTTTAAACATCTAAAAAATATTGAGTCGCATTATCAACATTATTTTTTACAAGAAAAATATAGAAACTTGAAACAGTTAAAAATATCAGATTTTTTTTAAAAATAATCTTTTTTCGATATGTTAAAATATGTTGTATTGTTTTGTGTTCAATCTTAGGTTTTATGTACATACATATTAAATATTATTATTATTTTCAGATATATTTTAACTATTTTGAAGTATGTACATATACATATTCTTCAAGTGCATATTTTTCAATAAAAAAATTCCTAGTAAATTTGTACTTTATTTATTATTTTTTTCATATCTTTAAATAGAGCTTTCTTGTAAGCGGACACCTCCCATAAGGGGACAAAAAAGTTGGAACCATCGGTGTCCGCTTATGAGAGCTTTCACTGTATATCTATTTTTCATTGTATGTGGAAGTTTCTAAATGTCAGAGACTCTTCCAATTCATTAACCAGATTGGCGGTATTTCTGATGGATATATGCATTTTACCACAATTTTACCTATAATTTCAAATATTTAATAAATAAAACAATAAGAAAGATTAAATATACTTCCCAGAAAAAGCTATCAGAATGTCACTAAAACTGTCATTTACAAACTATGTTATAAACATTGGCATTTGTCAACTGGTTTTCTTAGTACCTTAACCTCTGCGATTAGATTACTCTATAAATTATAATGTCTTTATCTCTAAATCTATACAAGACATTTTTAAGTGTATTAGATGGAGAATTGTATCTTCTTCAATATTTAATAAAAAAAAACTCCCAAAAAATTATATTTAGAAGAATTTTTCTAAGGAACTACTACTTCCGGTTGTTCAATTGTTACCAAAACCTTTTCAGCTCTTTCCAAGAATGTCAGATTGAGGAAACTGCAGTTAAATATTTTTTAAGTTTTATAGTTTTTGAGGAATCGTCCCTACAACATCCAGACATACACACATACACACATGCACACATCCACATACACACACAGACATAATTTATAAATGTTATAATCGGATTCTAGGGACCTTAAATCGTGCTTATTCAATAAAATCTGGATATGCGAATTTTAGCATGAATCCAATACCTCTCTTAGCGAGACACAATATTTGGGTAAAGTATAAAACGACGGTTCGAAAGCAAAGTGCAATACAATACTTATATAGCCTAATATCGAAATGGGGAGAGGTCTTGTGCTGGCCACAACAAATTTTTTTACCGCAATTGTACATGGAGAAGAAACGAGTTTGCTAAGCTGTATGAACTTTGACGTCACATTATTTAAGATCACGTGACTGTTTAGGGGGTCCCGTGGCCGCGTGCCTAAGTGTCTGGTCGCGAACCTGGAAGAACCGGGTTCGATTCCGACTGACGCCAAATATTTCCAATTTTAAATGGCACAAAAGTGACCCCTATGGTGAACTCTCCACGCCAGCTATGAGTGCCCGTGAGGTGACGCCTGGTAAGCGCCCACACGGTAAAATGTATCGTCATCATTACCGATGTCTACATGTGTTGTAGATACTGGCACACCCAGAAATGGGTAATATGCCGTGATGATATATTTATATTTTATTTATATATATACGTGACTGTTTCAAAATATTACACAAATTTAAATAATTAATTGTAAAATATCTAATAGAGGCTATTTAAAGAATAACCTATTTTTTAATGTAATACTTATTTGGAAGGCATGTCAAAATTCTTGCAACAGGCTAATTATACTCGCCAAAGTACTCGTGAAATGAAGACATTTCTTTACCACATTTTCCAACTTTATTACAACAAACAGTAAAAAACTAATGAAAATAAGGTAATCGCTAAAAACTTTTCAACAAACTGTTAACAAAATTATTCGTTTGTATACAATAAACCACAGCCTACTTTTCCACAAAGCAAAAAAAACTTTTTTTATCCATGACAACCCTTTCTTCTGTCATCGCAACAACTCACATTCCTTCGCGTCATTCATGTCACAAACACATGTACTCCCTATCAAAAAAGGAAATTTGATCCGAAATAATTTTCTAATTTAAATATCATATCCTGGTGTGCTTTGCCCCCATCGATATAGCGTGTTCTCCATCGCCTGAAATGTACATTACACAAGGGTGAAATTCCTGTGTTTCCAACCCCTATGTAACACGATCTGCCCTGCATTGAATAACCTTTGGAACCCTTGCACTTCATAGGGAAGACAATTAATCTACGTCTTTTTATTTCAGTCATGGGAAAGCGATTTTTGACGCTGCTTTGAACAAAGAAGCGATACGGGGATTTTTGATAAGGCCCCTGGATCTTGAAGCTATTTGTTTGTATTGTGCTGTGTGGTTTCCTCTATACATGATGGCAAATTGGCTATGCGAAGCTTTTGAGATGATATATTATAAACAAGTTGTTGTTTGCGAGTAGCTATACTGTATTAGAAAATATTTTTCTAACAAAAAGAGCACTATATAATTTTCTAAATTTACCGATCATAGGTACATTACTTATTTACTTATACAATTATCATTCACATTTTATAATAATCTGATGCCGCCAGCATTTAAGCTACCACTCAGTTATCAATAGTGTATTTTTCACTTTATTGTAAGGTTAGGTGTAATTTTTAATTTTTTATCAATTATATTAGGTATTAGTCTGAATAATATTCAATTACTTCAGTAAATATATAATAGCTATTTACGTATAGAGGGCCGAAAGAAAAGGTTTACGCCTGCGGACGATATTTGAAGACCGACGCGAAGCGGAGGGCTTTTATTCGTCCAAGGGCGTAAACCTCTTTCGGCCTGAAACCAAATGAAACGTAATTTTTAATTGCATGACTAAAAGCTTGTTGCTATGTAAAAAAATATTAGATGGCCAGATGGCTATGCCAAGAAACATTTAGGCGATGCGTTGTATTGGTAACCATTTGTTTTGTGTAAACAAATAATTAAAAATGTCAAGCATGGAGCTTCAACCTGAATATGATATTGAAATTTCTGAAAAAAATTTGCTAGAAGCTAATGAAGCTTTAGCGGATTTATGTCCTGGTAAGTCAAAGGAACGATATCAAAACGAATACGATGGGTTGCAAGCCTGGTTGACAGAAAAAAATGTGACAATTTTCAACGAAACTGTTGTTGCTCGCATATTTCAATGAAAAGGTATGGTGATATATCAATATTACTCGTATATATTGTTATTCTATAGATTGTGCCTACTTTTCAGTCTAAAAAATAAAACAGCTCGACTGATTATTGGTACAAAAGACCATGATAAACCTGGTCTGTAATCTGACATTTCTGCAACTGAAAAAGACAAATCAGTTGAAGCTCCAGTTAAAGAAATCTTCAGAGACAATTCATTTGGAGGGAATTTCGTTGAATAATATATCCAGCTGTATTATAAATATCCACAAATAAAATATTATTTACCGTTATTTGTTTTTTTTTTGTCATATTTTTTACCGCCCGGCAGGCTTTTGCTTTACACTTTACCGCCCGCAGGGTGTAATCTTTCATTTTCCGCCATGGTAACTAAAATGTAAACAAACAATTACAATGCAGTTGTGCGTAAATAATTAAAATGCTAATTGCTTGGATCCACAAAGAGATCAATTTAAAAGTAACACTTCATTTTTTAAAAAATCTTTTTTATACTAGCGTTTTATAACAGCTTTTTGATTGCCATTTTCGTTGCTAAAAGAAATACTTTTAAGCACTAGTGCTTAAAAATGACAGTTTAATGAGTAAAAGTGACAATTTAATTCGTAAAAGTGACAGTTTAGTGCGTAAAATGTTACTTTTAAGCACTAGTGCTTAAAAGTATTTCATTTAACAACGAATTGAAGAACCTGACGTCTGCCTACTTTTTAATTTTGAAAAATTCAAAATGTTGGTATTTTAGAATAAATTATCTGTTTTAAAACGCTATTATAAAAAATCTTGTATGTAATATATTGCGAAATGAGTGTTTTAGGCACGCGACGTAAAATTTGTACGCACGAGGGTAAGCGAGTGGTACAATACGCTACTTATTACATAAATAGCTATTGTGTCCAGCACAAGACCTTCCGTCAATTCGATATCAATCAAATCTCATACCAAAAGTTCCTTGGAAAAGATTCTATAAATCCAATAAAATTATAACACGAACATACACTATGTAAATTACACTTGACACTTTTTTCCTTCTTCTTCAGCTTTTCCCTATTTTATTATGGGTCGCTGTTTCTTACTCTTCTCTTCCACTCATTCCTCTCCAATGTATCTTCTTCATCTAGTGCTTCCTCTCCAAGTCTTCTGCGACATAGTCCTTCCAATTTCTCATTTCCCTTCCTCGCACTCCCGACATTGAAAGTTCCAATCCTGAGGCGAACTGCTTGTCACTTGCAAGGAACACTTTATCACTTATATCAATTTTTGATCCTATACTTTTCATCTTTGGTTTTGCATTTGACACTGACATCTGTCAATTAGAATTTTTTGAATATGACAGCTGTTTCCATGATAAGAAGAATAAGAAGGAAAATGTATAATCAAATCGTATAGAGAATAAGATATGCTTTCATATTAATAATCACATAAAATATCAAAAAATGATATTTAATTGCGGTTTTTCAAGAAAAATTGTTAAGAACTTCAAATATGGGAACTTCCGGTTCACCAATTATAACCAACATCTAATCAGCTCTTCATATTGATGTAAAGAAGAGGAATACGAAAGAATAATAATTTTTAGAATTGTAGTATTGGAATTGTCGGAGAAAAATTTGTCACACACACACTCACTCTCTCTCTCTCTCTCTCTCTCTCTCTCACACACACACACACACACACACACACACACACAGACACACAGACACACAGACACACACACACGCAGACACACACACGCGCGCACACACACACACATACACACACAGACACACACACACACACACACACACACACAGACACACACATACACACACAGACACACACACACACACACAGACACACAGACACACACACACGCAGACACACACACGCGCGCGCACACACACACACACACACATACACACACAGACACACACACACACACACACCCAGACACACACACACACACACACAGCCAGACACACACACAGACACACACACAGACACACACACAGACACACACACAGACACACACACACAAACACACACACACACACAAACACACACACACATACACACACACACACACGGACACACACACACACATATAAAGACATCATCGTAAAACTAGTAAAATCGTATTCAAGGGACACTAAACAATACCTTCCTTACCTAAAGGTGACGGAAGGTAAAAATAGTCATTAAACCTTTTTATATTGTGCAATTTTGTCAGTTATCATTTTATATACCTACCTAAAATATTAGGGTTTTTTGTCAGATTATTTTGTTAAAACATTTAATTGGATAATGGTACATTTTAACATATTATTTATTTTCCAAAGTGTTACAAATTTATTCACGCAACTATTCCCATTTAGGAAACCATAAAACTGCAGTCTAAAGTCCAAACATTTGAAATCATGATTAAAGTAAATATACAGTGCCCTAAATATGTCACTAAGTAACCCAAATATTCCCCTAACTTTAATAACTTACTTTCTCTAAATAAACTCATTTAATATCACGCGAGAATATTAAGCACATTTTTGTTTTTCCGCCTACTAAGATAATAAAAACCTGAAAAATAAAACTTTTCATCACTGGGCATCATTTTATTCGTACTTGTCGTGTTTTCATCTCGGACTAAATATATTCAAGGTGTGCGGGATCTCAGAAGAATTTCTCTGGCACAGAGTGGAAATAAAGTCGCCCTATCAACACCACGGAGTCATTTTGTAGGATTTATAAACAGCAGTGCCGCAAAGTTACACAAAGATGAAGGCGCGTTTTCATAGCGTCTGCTTACACAGAAACGCAAATGAAACGATGGAGTTGATTTAATGTTAATGATTTGCTATTTACATTACAAAAAGGGTAGTGTTTATTTAGTTTTATGTTTAATAAAGATTAAATAAAATTTTTGTAGTGTATATGACTTCAACATATTTTCATTTTAATAGTATCGTATTTTTAAATACATAATTACATTACATTTTGTTTATGGTAATCTCAAAAATAAACTATGTAAAAGTAAATAAAAATTTCATGTTCATATATTTTCCACATTGTTATTTTAGCTGTAAATTTGTTTAAAATAAGTAGAGTCCGAACTTTTAGAGAAAAAACATATTAGCGCAGTCGAAGTCACATTTACACCGCTGGAAGTTACCAAAAAAAGTCACTAGATTTATTTGGCGGGGGAATTGAAATGTTAAAATGAAGGTCACGTCAGCATTTATACTTTCCAGGTTATATTTTCATTAACCAAAACTATTATAGATAATCTACTTAATTTATTCATATAAAATCATAAATACATAACTTTTAATTATAAATTAATTACTTAATTGTAAAATGAAAGTCACAAAGAAAAAGAAATCGTGATAAATGATAATATAAAAATACACAGCGTTAATGAGAAGAACTGTTTTTATTCGTGAAATATCACAAAAAGAGAAATGAAACAAAAAACACGCGCAAATTCAACAAGTGATTTGACAACTACTGAGAGTTTGACGTTTCAATTACGTTTGAAGGTTAACTTGAAATGTCGTCTGATTAAATGCGGCTTCACGAAATAGCGCAGCAGCCAATCACAGGCTTTGATTTTCTCACTAGAATTTCTAGTTACTGTCTATAGTTTAAAAACAGAGTATAATAGTTATTGATGGATCAAGGCACTGAAGTTCGATTTTTTGCTTTTCACGAATGTGGAATTTATTTTCCGATGCCCTTGGGCCTAGAAAAATAAACCATATGAGTGATAAAAAGGAACTTCAGTGCCGCGGAGCATATTAAATTTTATTTGAAATCGAAAAATTGTGAAATTGAAAGGAATACTTATTTTTATAGGTTATGTTTAACTAACTGTCAATTCAATGTTGCTACTCTCAATAATTAAAGTTATTGTAAAGAACCCTCAAAAATTATGTGTTTTGTCTCAAATTTATTCATCAATTATTTATTTCGTTTTTCTTGCACATATTTTTGTCATTTTACGTGCAAATTTACTATTCTACGTCGTACTCCTGCCCCACATGTATAACAATTATTATGAG
Source organism: Ophonus ardosiacus (assembly GCA_943142095.1). Lineage (NCBI taxonomy): Eukaryota > Metazoa > Arthropoda > Insecta > Coleoptera > Carabidae > Ophonus > Ophonus ardosiacus. The sequence goes on along the minus strand of OW964829.1, from coordinate 42,396,427 downwards.
GTTGGCAACACTGCAATTGCATGAAATCGTCGTATAATGGATTATTTTAGTGTTTTTAATGACGATTTCTCTGTACCTACTTTAGTGAAGATTTCAAATAAAACATTTATTAAGCAATATTTATTAATATATTTGCCTGTCCCATTTAAAACGAAACGAAGGGAACAAATTTGACATTTGGCAAGACGTCAATAGAGGTTAATTTTGTTTAAATAATTATACCTGCTCTATAAATTAAATTAATTAATTAATTAATGGGGTCCCGTGGTCGCGTGCATGAGTGTCTGATCGCGAACATGGGGGAACCGGGTATGATCCCGACAGACGCCAAATATTTCCAATTTTAAATGGCACAAAAGTGACCCCTGTGGTACACTCTCCACACCAGCTATGAGTGCCCTTGAGGTAACGCCTGGTAAGCGCCCACACGGTAAAATATATCGTCATCATTACCGATGTCTACATGTGTTGTAGATACTAGCACACCCAGAAATGGGTAATATGCCGTGGTGATATATTTATTTATTTATTTATCTAAATTAAATTTAGTTGTAGAAAAATTATTGTATGCACGTTGTGCCCGAGTGATTTTCCGACTCGCTAAATTTCTTACAATATTTAAATATAATACTTCTGTCAAATTCATTCTCTATGTTTCATTTTAAATAGGACAGGCAAATACATTGCTATCAATCAAATGTCGAGTGGTAACCATGGATATAACAAATGTTTCACGTTAAAAAATACTCACGGTATGTGTGTTTCATAGAGTAATCTGATACTTTTATATTTAACCGTTTTTAAATACAATATTTCCAAAATATATTTGATAATCAGTTTGACAAAAAGTTTAGATTTAGATTTTTTCATTTCTGGGTGTATCTACAACACATGTAGATATCGGTAATGAAGACGATATATTTTACCGTGTGGGCGCTTACCAGGAGTCACCTCACGGGCACTCATAGCTGGTGTGGAGAGTGAACCACAGGGGTCACTTTTGTGCCATTTAAAATTGGAAATATTTGGCGTCTGTCGGGATCAAACCCGGTTCCCCCAGGTTCGCGACCAGACACTCAGGCACGCGGCTACAGGACCCCATATTACAATGGTTGTTGGTACATTCTTTATCGCCGACTTTTTGCAGTAAAATCCCTACTGTTGGGCTTCTGTTTATCATAAATTCATGTTCCATATATTTAAACCTTTCTGAAGAAATACCTATAGAATAGTGAAAGACGCATCAAAATCCCTTTAGTGATTATCGATATTAACGTCAACAGACAAACAGATATAATATAGACAAACCGGCGCCTAACAAGGATCCTATTTTATAATATGTAGGGAAGAACATTATTGGTTGATATGAATCCACTAGTAGATTGCATTTTTAACTAAACTAACCTTTAGTCGAAATTTATTTAAAAATTATCTATTGAAATATGATGTGCTTTTGTACATACATACAAGTTTACTTAAATTCATAAAACACCAACTCAATTTCAATTATAATGCGAGTAGATATAAACAAATTTAACTTTTGAAGTCTACTATTATGTTATCTTTAAAGTTCCATTGTTCCGTAAATGCATGTAAATAGGTTTATATTCATATAAACTAGTTTGTATGCAACGGAATACATATGAGATAATAATTTTCAATACATTTACGAAGTTACTACGGTAGTTCAGAATTAGATGAAACTATGAAACTAAATTAAAACTTCATGTACGCAGACAATAACTATAATGTGTCTTTACTGTACTATTTACTTTTTAATGTTTATATTCTCATTTCTCCCAGTTTAATTCCTATTAAACAATATTATAAAAATGATCAATAATTTCCTAACTGCGGGTCAGGATAGTATGGGTGGTAGTAATATTATTTGTCTCTCAAAGGTTGTGGGTTCCAGCCCTACATAAGGCACGGACACGGTCTTTCCATTTCCAAAAAAATGTAAAGAAACAAAATATTAAATAATCTACATGGCAAATCCATTATTTTAAAAATGGTGTAAAGGGTATAAAATTCCACACGTGATTAAAAAGTAACGCCGATAATGGTAGTACTTTTAAAGGTACGGAGAGGACTGAGTAATGTGAATGGATATAAAAAGAGGTCAGAATAATTTGATCTTTATACCTGTAAAATGGAAAAGACGTATTGCACCCCACGGAAAACAAGTAGAAAAATTAAAATGTACATTTAATATTTCTTATTTTATTATTAATTAAATATTTATAATGATAGATGCACATAATATTATTACATACATACCCATCAGAAATAATAATAATGATAATAATAATAATTATAATAATAATAATAAATAAAAATAAAAATAATAATAATAATAAAAATAATAATAATAATAATAAAAAAATAATAGTAATAATAAAAATAATAATAATAAATAATAATAATATTAAATGATAATAATAAATAATAATAATAAATAATAATAATAATTAATAATAATTATTAATAATCGTAATTATTAATAATAATAATTGATAATAATAATAATATTAATAATAATAATAATTAATAATTATAATAATAATTGATAATTTATTTATTCGTGTCTAATCCATACAGACATGTATAATTCAAATTATAGCGTCAATAGAAAGTACTCGTTTACATCAAAAATGACAATCGTTAGATTTAAAAAGTTCAGAAATAATTTCTTCCTTGGCAGTAGTTATAGTCAATCCTTCCACATTCGCAGTGATGATGGTCAATGGTTAAACGAGGCTCTAATAAGAACCGAAGGTTGGATAATAATAATAATAATAATAATAATAATAATAATAATAATAATAATAATAATAATAATAATAATAATAATAATAATAATAATAATTGATAATGATAATAATAATTAATAATAATAATAGTTAGTAATAATACTAATTAATAATAATAATAATAATTAATAATAATAATTAATAATAATTAATAATATTAATAATAATTAATAATATTAATAATAATTAATATTAATAATAATTTATAATAATAATAATTAATAATAATAATAATTAATAATTAAAAAAAATAATAATAGTAATTAATAATAATAATAGATTTATTGTCATAAAGAAGTCACAATAAGAATATAATTACAAAAATTAACATTTAAATATTCATTTATATTATAATAACATTTTTCAATTAAAAATTGTTTTAAAATTCTAATAAATTTCTTGTTATTTTCAATATTTATTATATCTAATGGCAGATTATTGTACATTTTAATGGCAATATAATGAGGACCTTTGCTATACATTTCAAGTCTGTGTGTTGGATAACTGAAATTTAATTTTGCTCTTGTTGACATATTAGAATGTCTTGATTTTTAACAAAGAGATGTTAATTTTTTCTCACATACACGACAAGCACAAATATATACATAGAAATATCTGTCAATATTTGCAGTTCTATAAAAATTGGTTTACAATGAGTTCTGCTACAAGCATGTACCATAGAACGAACTATTCTTTTTTGTAACACAAATAATTTATTCGCTTCCTTGGATCCACCCCAGAAAATTATGCCATATTTTAATCTACTGTAAACATGTGCAAAGTAGTATGTTTTAAGGGTGTCAAGACTTGAATTGGAAGAATCTCAAACATTAGAAGAATAATAGAAAACTTGTTCATACCAGAAATGTTAAATATGTGCAATACTTATATATAGGCCATCCAGCGAATCAAGCGGTTTACGTCATCGTTTAGGGATTTTTGAAATTTTCTTAATTTTTATAAATATATTTTATTAACGGTATTTTATTGGTTTTTTTATTATTATCATGTATTTGACACCTTTAATAGAAATAATTATATTTGGATATATTATGATTAAGTAAAATTTTGTAAATTTTTGCAAAATGACGTTTGATTATATTTTTTTAATATTGGTAATTCTGAACATGTATATTACTAAATATTATATGTCTATATTATACTTTTCAACGTGTATTGTGACTTCATTTTGTTTTTGGTTTCGTTGTTCATTGTCAAAATGTCAAATGCTCTGTCATGTCAAATTCAAGAGCTTGTAGTTAATTTATTGACTTATTTTGAAAATGAAAAATAGATTGGTGGTTTTTACTTTCACTGAAATCTAATATTGAGGTAATATTGTATGGTATGCAGTATTCTGTATTTTTTTAAGGATCTCACATAATACTAGATAGTTTGTTGTATATATTACAAGAATGAAGTATTTATAACGGCGTAAGCAGTATCGTTCAGAATATTTGAAATAAAATTGGATTTCGCTGGAAAAATATTATACCAGATGTGTTTTTAAGAAAAATTTGGGTTTATGAAGGCAACCCACAGATTTTAATCCGTTTTACATGCTCATGTAAACTTTTTAACATATGACGTCATTGTTTCTAGTGATATTGTATTTATGACGTAAACCGCTTAATTCGCTGGATGGCCTATAGCCTAATATGGAAATGACGAGAGGTCTTGTGCTAGCCACAACTTTTTTACCTAAATATGAATCCATTTCGTTCAATTCCTACAGCCATATTTAATTTTTAATATACAACATAAGATCTTGAAAGAATTCCTGAAAAATCTCTTTCTTGTAGTAGACTTTCCTTTCTCCCATCCTGCAGCCATAACCTCAACAGAGTTTCTTAACGAGCCGGTGACACGAGTCCAACATAACCTCAACCTATCCCGTCTAACGTCTCAGTCAAATACAGACAACGCATATAGCCGCTACTGCTGCAGCATAGCTGTGACATATGTTTGGTATTAATCTAAAATAGGCTCGTCTGTGCTTAATTATAAAGATAATGAGAGCCCAGGGGAAGAATTCAGCGTCCTGCGTCGTTAATGGAGTGTTGAATTATCACTGGACTGACTTTTAGTGATTCCAAACGTACGAGGAAAAATTGAAGCGATGAAATTTGGTTGAGATTAAGAAATATTCAGGAGGAGGACAGGAGTTAAGTTAGATGTTGTTGGACACAAAACGATTTGTCTTGCAAAGAAAAACAAGAAGAGAATTGAAATGCACATGTAATATTAGGAGCATATGTGCAAGTAATGTGCACTGCAGAATAAAATGATACTAAATTTCATTTTACATAATGTTTCATATTTATTATAGCCTATTTAAAGTAGTTCATCCGCGACATCCCTAATCAAGTGAATCAATATATTTAAACTCATTGAAATATTGTATTTTTACTTTAAAAATTGATAAAATAATTTTTAGTTTCAATTGATTTTAGTGAATAAGCACGTTCCGATGTTCCCAGAATGGAGATCTTAACATTTTTACAATGCTGTCTTTGGATATGTATTTGTGTGTATGCGTGTGTAGATCCTGTGGACACTATTACCCAAATACTATCAATCAGAAAAATTTGAAATTTTGTATACCCATTCTATACTAATGTGGGAAAAGCTCATTAGGTTTTAGTGTATATCGGATAACCGGTAGTATCACTTATACAAGCTTTTAATAGTTTTTCTTGTAAAAAATTCATTGAATATAATTTTTCAGCAACTTTTACTAATAAAAATTGAATATAATATTAATCTTAAATTCTACGATAATAGCATTTAGTAAATAACTTTAAATAAAAAAAAAAATATTTTTGTACATCATCTTGCGTCAAACAAAAACATAATATTTTAATAACAATTTTGACATATTTAAACAAATGTCACTGTCAGGAAGCAATTACTTTAAAATTAATCATGAAACCGAGTTAAGGAGATTGTATTGATTCTAATGAAATTAAGATTTGTAAAAATTATATATTTTCCATAATACATACATATTAGATGTACAGGTGATCCATTTTAAGTTTGCTATATTTGCAGCACAATAAATCAAACAGCTGTCAATAAGCACATGTTATCAAAGTTCCAAATATTAGTTTACAACTACACATTAACGAAATGGATCATGTAAAGCAGTAGATATATGCAAAGGAACTTAATATGGTTTTCAAGATATGTAGGTATATATTTAAATTAATAAAAATGGGCTACTTGCGTGGGATTGAAAATCCGATTTCTATCACTATATACGTAATGTAATGTTAAAAATATAAATTTTATTTTAAAAAAATTATTTGTTTTTTAGTAAATTTAGAAAGAAATTTTTCTGTGACGTCATTATATTGAGTACGAGAAGGAAAGCATGTTTAAAAATGTAACGTACAGATGGCATTGCGTGCGAGAAAGTTTTAATTTGAATTTGACATTAGTTCATTTTTCTCTCTCTCTCTGTGGGCTCTCAAATATATTAATTACTTCCCAAATAAACACATAGGTAGTTACATGCAGTTTAAAATATCGATACCAAAAAGACAAACTAAAATACTAACCTCCAAACTATTGTTGAAACGTCAAACAGGAGATTACATTACCCGTACAAACAAATGCTATGGCTTTACGACCATTCATTGGTGCGGCGTAATTCTACGTCATACATGGCGGTAATTCAAATAATCAAATTTCATTATTTGTTTTCTGGCTATTTAATAAAAAAATTGTCAAAAGAAAATATATGGGTAGCAAGTTTTTACCTGCTCTTCAAAAATATTAAATAAAAAAAGGTACGCAAGTAGCCCATTAAATAGAGGAAGGTATTTTGTTGACCACATCGTATTTTTTTATTATAAGTTCTATGTATGACTTCAGTAGTATCGAAATGAAAAAAGCTTCTAAATATTATTTGAAGAATCTGGGACATATAAAAATATCTTATTAATAGATGTAATTTGAATTTTTTTGTGTGTACCAGAAATATTAAATACAATAGCCTAATATGGAAAAGGTGAGAGGTCGTGTGCTATCCGCAACAGATTTTTCTTGTAAGTGGTCACACTGCTGCGTCGAGTCGCGAAAAGTGAAATATTGCTTTTAAAATATATTAATTGATTAATCTCGTTGACAGTTTACTTCTCTGTCATTTTCGCTTTAGGCAATGAAAACAAACAACCCAACAGATTAGAATTTGTCAGGAGATTCCCTCAAAGAGCACTGCGCATGTCTGTTTCCATCGAGCAACATCGAGTGCCTTACAAAAATCAAACAAGTTGATGGTACACGATCTTGTGCGATTGTCATCAATGCACACACTGTTACTACGTGCATTGCTAAATTCAGGTTTGTCTTTTAGTCGATCATGCTCGATCGATATAGATTGTTCAGTGTGAACACGGCTTTAAGAACAGTTTACTAGTTACCTAAGATAAATCTTAGTAAATTTAAAAAAATATTTGAAAGGTTTAACTGATAACCTCAAAATCTATATTATGCATATTGAGAGAGAACTGTAATAATGTTGTACCGTAGGAAGTGAGATGTTTGCAGGCTTCCAAAGTAATAGACTTCCTGTAAGAGAATGCATTAAGTGCAATGGTGTACATACATTTAACTTAATAGATTAACGTAATGCACTTCAAATTAATAACAGACTAATGTGCATCAAGGATAATGATATTGCATCAATTATAAACAGATTATTGCAGTTGCGAGTAATTGATACCAATGATTCGTATTGAATGTTGTTTACCACAGAAGTAATAACTGTCATATGAATTTAAAATCGCGTGTTATATTGCTATTGTCACATTAATACTTGTTATTGCACGGAGAATCTGATAAGCTTAAATAATTAAAAACATTTTTTAATTTATGATTGGGAAGTATTTTCACACCGGTTTGTTTCGTTGATAAAAATTATTTGTTACACGCTTTTTTATTTCACAATTATTTATTTCATATAGTCTGTACTCTGTCATCAGAGTTTGCAGAAACAAGATACAGCGATTTACAATGTAATATCGATAAAACATCTTTACCTACTTTTATTTATTATAGGGAAAATAATAAATATGTATCAGAAAACCTAGCTTAAGTAGTAAAAAAATCGCCCATCAATCCTGAAGCCTCATGTTTACATTCCAGATTTTGACTGAATTTTTCAATTTAATTTAAAACATTCCATTGGAAAAAATCTGTTGTGGCCAACACAAGACCTCCTGCCATTTCCATTTTATGTTATATAAGTAGAATTGTATTGCACTTTGCTATCGAACCGTCGTTTTATAACAAAAAAAATTACAGAACTTTACCCAAATAATGTTTTTATCGTATTTAACATGTCTTCTGCACAGTTCTAATAGATATATGCATTTTACTTATAATTTTAAATATTTAATTAATAAAACAATAAGAAAGATTAAATGTACTTCCCAGAAAAAGTTTTCAGAATGTCACTAAAACGGTTGATTTTTGACACTGACATCTGCCATTTACAAGTTATAAATACTTAAATGTGTCAATTGGTTTCCTTAGTGCCTTGGCCTCTGCGATTAGATTATGTATATTTTACAGTGCCTTTATCTCTAAGTCTATACAAGGTATAATAAAATTTTTAAATGTATCAGATATATATATATATATATATATATATATATATATATATATATATATATATATATATATATATTATAACAGAAATTTTCGAAAAATAATGTTTAGGAGATTTTTGACACTGACATCTACCATTTACAAGTTATAAATACTTAAATGTGTCAATTGGTTTCCTTAGTGCCTTGGCCTCTGCGATTAGATTATGTATATATTACAGTGCCTTTATCTCTAAGTCTATACAAGATATAATAAAAATTTTAAATGTATCAGATATATATATATATATATATTATAACAGAAATTTTCGAAAAATAATGTTTAGTAGATTTTTTAAAGAAACTATTACTTCCGGTTGTCCAATTGTTACCAAAATCAGTTCTTCCCAGGAATGTCAGATTGAGAAAATTGCAGTTAAATATTTTTTAAGTCTTATTGTATTTCAGAAACCGTGGTTCCAGCATACACACACACACACACACACACACACACACACACACACACACATTATCGTAAACATGTTACAATCGGATTATAGGGACCTTAAAACGTGCTTATCCACTAAAATTTGGATATACGATTCTTAGCTGGTCCTGGAAGGTCCCGAGTTCAAATCCGGGAGAAGTCCATATATTTTTCACAAAATATTTATTCGTAGATATATAATTTACATGTGATCATTTATTTCAAACCTATCTACTCGCATATGGTAAAAACAATGACTGTGGCAAAGAATTTTTTATGAACGTCATAAATGAATCTCACGCATAATGGGCTACTTGCGTACCTTTTTTTTATTTAATATTTTTGAAAAGAAGGTAAAAACTTGCTACCCATATTTTTTCTTTTGACAAAATTTTTATTAATTAGCCAGAAAAAAAATAATGAAATTTGATTATTTGAATTCCCACCATGTATGACGTAGAATTACGCCGCAGCAATGAATAGTCGTTAAGTCACAGCGTGGTGCCGTCCCATAGTAAAGGTATGTTTGAGCGGATAATGTAGATCACCTGTTTGACGTTTCAATAATAGTATGAAGGTTAGTATTTTAGTTTATCTTTTTGGTATCGATATTTTAAATTACAAGTAACTACCTATGTGTTTATTTATTAAGTAATTAATGTATTTGAGAGACCAGAGAGAGAGAAAAATGAACTAATGTCAAATTCAAATTAAAACTTTCTCGCACGCCATGCCATCTATTGATAACATTCTTAAACATGCTTCCCCTCCCCCAGTTCAATATAAAGACGTCACAGAAATTTTTTTTTCTTAATTTAGTTATAAAACAAATAATTATTTTAAAATAAAATTTATATTTTTATATATGTTTTCAATATAACATTACGTATATAGTGACAGAAATCGGATTTTCAGTACCACGCAAGTAGCCCATTATAATGGAATACGAATATTAAACATCAACAAAGATAATTAAATTGGGGAAAAAGTTAAATTATTCCAGCTGGATAAAAGTAAAAGTAATATTCAATTAACTTTCCTTTAAGGTCAAGGAAATTATTTTGCGAAGTGGGCTAAAAATTCCAAACTTTTCTTGGTGGAAATTTGGATAATGAGCGAGGCAGGTTGTTCGTTTTCGTGAAATAGTTTTATCTTCCCAATCTAAATGAAGTTGGGAGCTCATTAATATTCGTTAAGATTGACTTTTTCTTCGAGGGGGCAAAATGTCACATCTTTCTTCACAAAATCAATCCCGACTGCTTCCCGCGCAGTTTAGTGACGTCAAGCTGTCACCGAATCTACCATGTTGTTGCAACATCCACCAACGAAGGAAACATGGGCTAAATATACACACCGAACAGGGATTTTAAAAATGCGGGGGCCAAGAAAAGAAATTAAAATCAATATGTCATTATAGATAGAAATAAATATGTCATCGCACTACAGTTGGGTTGAGAAATATTTGGTCAAAAATGAGAGGTGGTAGATTTTAAATTAATGTGAAAAGGTAGACCTTTGATTTGATTAGTTGTTAAGGCTATTTGATACTGCCGGAAATATTTTTGCTCTCCTTCGTTTTCATAATGTTCCCTTTTGGTAAGAATGATTGATAGAATTAAGCCAAAAATATTTTGCTTTGAATATAAAGTAGGTAAATAAAAAAATTACAGTGTCAAAAACAAAAATTTCATATAATTCTAAACAATGTACCTATTACTTCAATTATTTTTAACAATACATTAACATTATAAGACATTCTGCATTATCAGCGATACCTATTGATATTTGTTATTTGTAAACGATTTTTATACGGTTTTTAACGTAGAATAACGTGATGTTATTAGATTTTTTGGAAAATTCGTACACTTAATAAAAACATTTAATTATGAATCTATATTGAATCAAACAAAAAGTTAATTGCTGATCATCATTTATTTATTTTAATTCTATATTTACAATTATTAGTCTCGAAATTATTCTTAGGTCGTTAATTTTGATGAAGTTAAATTATTATTTTTCGACGTTATAGGCTTTGACACATTTCGAAAAATGTAGTCTATTATTTTTTTCTATTTTGGTATTGTTATAAGTCTATGAAAGCACTGAAACATGTCGTTAAGAAGATCTTATAAGCACACGGTTTATACACTGTATGTATTATGTATGCAGTCAGACAAAATTCACAATACACAATATACAAACTGTCAAAATGTGAAATTTTAATTGTTTGCGGGAAGCGCTACCAACACACCTACATATTTGTGTAGTTGTAAACTAATATTTGACATTTTAATAACACGTGCTTATTGACAGCTGTTTGATTTATAGTGCTGCAAACATAGCAAACTTAAATCGGATCATCCTGTACGTCTAATATTTATGTATGATAAAAAATATATTATTTTTACTAACATTAATTTCATTAGACTTCTTAACACGATTTCATTATTAATTTTAATTTAATTGTTTCCTGACAGTGAAATGTGTTTAAATATGTCAAAATTGTTGTTAAAATATTATGTTTTTGTTTGACACCTAGGCAAGATGATGTACAAAAATAAATTATTTTATAATTTAATATTTAAAGTTATTTCAAGTTATTTACTAAATGCTATTATCGTAGAATTGAAGATTGTACCATTACATCCAATTTTTATTAGTAAAAGTTGCTAAAAAAATATATTCAATACATTTTTTACAAGAAAAATTGTTAAAAGTTTGAATAAATGATACTTCCGGTTATCCGATATACACTAAAATCTAATGAGCTCTTCCCACATTAGTATAGAATGAGTATACAAAATTTCAAAATTTTCTGAATGATAGTATTTGTGTAATCGTGTCCACAGGATCCACACACACATACCCACACGTACATGCACACAGACATCATTTTAAAAATGTTAAAATCTGATCATATATACGATTTTTAGCACGATCCCTATACCTCCCTTACCTAGGGTAGCGGGAGGTAAAGGTAAACTAAAAAGGTAGGATTATTTCAAGTACCATAAGGCAATCTGTTAATGTACGACTGCAAGTTTGGAAAACGAACAACAAGGTCGATTTTCGGTAGCGAAATACCACAGCCGGACCACAATAATAATAGCTACTCACGCAACAATCATCCTGCGCCACTCATTCCTGTCCAAATACTCTTCTTTCGTCTCGTCCACATTCATCAAAGCAACTAACTCACTCCACTCTCTTAAGAACATTCTTAGATTCATACATACTAAAATGACAGATTTTCGGTAACAGAATACTGCATCCGGACCAGAATAATAGTTTATAAAATATAAAACAAGAAAAAGATGAGACTATAGTTACCCCACTTTATTCTACTTAAAAACTCGTATAAAATTTATCTGTCTACTCATAATAAACTAGTTGTGAGGTATTTTCAAAAAGACGATAAAAATTTAGAGAAAATAAAAACTACAGATTCTATAAGTATTTCGAGAACAACGTTCTCATCTTCAGTAGTAGTACTTAGAGTTATTAAGACATATGGAATGATTTACATGTAAGAACAAATTGATTATGAATGAATGAAAGTACTTTGAAGGTATGTAACTAAATTAATAGTAGAATAATAAAATTAAGAAAAAGTATGTAGTTTTTGAAGTTGAAGTGAATGTCATCGTAAAAAGTTTGAAAACCCCAGTAGGCCTTGTTTCGGAAACAAACACATGCCGTTATGGTCTTACATCGTACGCATGTGGTTCTGATTAAAATGGCTGACTTACTCGTCACTTACTCGGAGATAAAAACAATTTATGATCGTGCTAAGATAAAAAACTCTTTGAAAGACACGAATTTCATACTAAATTTTGAAAAGAAATGTAGTTTAACTCTTCCAGTAACAAAGGCAGATGTGTGATAAAAAATAGATGTTGAGACTAGTGGCTTATTAATGACTATAGAAAAGTTTATATTCTCCCCGAGATTTTAATGCTTTTTCTATGAAAGCAATTTATTTCCACTGCGGATAATTCCAGTGGTTTAAGATTATACGATAAGAGACGGAATGTAGAATATTTTACGTAAAATCTTTATTAATTAGTTTGAAACTAATCTGAAAAGTAGAAGACAAAAACTTGAAATTTATCTTAATTCTTTGTCATGATGAAACTAACATTTAAATCAGAAATTCCTTCAAATTTATATTCGATATAAATTCTCAACAGTTGCATATTTCCTGAATTCCAAACGATTTTAAGAAAGATATTTACTTTTAAAAAGCAACAGGAATTAGAAATATTTTATCATTTGATTATCAAATATTTTAAAATAAACGATGTTATTAAATATTTCATCACATTTTATACACATTGCTGTAAATTTGAATATTTAATGACAATTTTTAATTCTAAGAGCCGTTCGATAGTAAACATTAATTCTTACTTTATAATACTCATTTTAATGAAACATTGTGAAGTCTAGAAAAATACATCGAATTATAGACAACAAAGTGCATTAAGATCTAAATTAAAATATTCCTCTTTGCATTTTGTTCTTGCTTCGCCGCAAGACCCGCATAATATTTGCATGGCAGTCTTCACTTTGGCTAGATTCAAAGTGTCTATAAACTTGATGGTTCGGCCTGTATTAACTATGTAGAGAAGTGTCCTCATTTATCGCTAATGAGCCTGTTTCACATTTTTTAAAAAGTATTTTAAATAAAAGTATGTAATATTTTTTACAGTAATAAAAAAATAATAATAATTTATTGTTATTTTCGTGAATAATTTAATAAAAAGATTGGCACTAGAAAAACCAACATACGCCATATATTAGAAACTAATGTAGCGAGAATCGAGAATGATGAACATGGCGGCCATACTGTATGTTGCACACAATATTAAAGATAATATATTAGTAGGTATTAATATACAATAAAAACAACATTATTATTATTTATAGGTATAAGAATATATTTTATTTAATAAATAAATAAATAAATATATCATCACGGCATATTACCCATTTCTGGGTGTGCCAGTATCTACAACACATGTAGACATCGGTAGTGATGACGATATATTTTACCGTGTGGGCGCTTACCAGGCGTCACCTCACGGGCACTCATAGCTGGTGTGAAGAAAATTTAATATGTATTCATACTTTTATTTGTTTTAGTTAGAGAAATTGATGGCTCTATTTGATGCGACATGTTCTGCGTAACATCTATCGAAGGTAGAACAGTTTTATAATTAATTCGTTCGTTACAAAAAATCTTGTACAATTCTTATGCATCTTCCGTGCATTCGTCTAAATGAAATACTCGCCGCTTCCTCGCTCGTACTTCAAACAAAGGCTCATGCACGGAAGTTCATGTTTCCGCATTTGTATTGTAAATAATTATTTTGACAATATCTCATTCCAAATTAACTTTTAAAATGAAATATGGTTTATTGTTCATAGCCTACTCCGAGTTAGGATTTTCTTAAACACACTGTATTATGTCTTGGAAATTCGCCCATTATGCATGAGAAATAAAACCATTACATAACATATAATCAAAATGTACTTTATCTTACGTCGATATTTGTCGGTACAATACAAACGAACGACCTAATATTCATTAATTAACAACAATAACATATTTTTTAAATTACTTTATCTTGCATTTATACTTTTTCAAAGAATTCGCACTCCCATTTAATAGACGATTTGCACTAAAGTGCTGATTATATTATAACGAACGCCAAACTTCTCAAAGAATGTTTACAATAAGAATAACTTTTATGTAATAAATGAAAAATATCTTAAGTGGCCTATAGACGGTATGGAACATTTTTGCAATATATTTTGTCATTCGATATATGTATTAGTTATGCAAAGATATTTATAAATGTCTAAATATAAAATTGATTATTAATTGCAGATAAATTTGATTGACATAATTACTTAAAAAATGTAGTCTTAGTTTATCACGGATTAGCTGCTTTGAAAAACACTGCGTTTGATGAAACAATATTATCTAATAAAAGTAGAATCCTAAGAAAAAATTTCGAAACATTTAATTTATATGTTTTCCTAACTGTACCAAACCAACATCCACAGAATCCAAACATTCCTTTTGCTTTCAAAGCAAACAAACATACAAACTAAAAAAACGCATGCGCCAGTGAAAAACCTTTTTGAAGTTCCATCTGCAGCGATCAAATTTCTCTTTTATTTATACGAAAAACAGGCCGCCTTGGTCTTATTTTTGAATAGGGTAACTTCTTGTAGCTATTGACTAACCTAACCTAACAAATTTGGCGCAGGCTTCCATACAAGTCATTGTTGTAAAGAAGAAGCGAAGGTAAGATGAAATTCTATAGCTGAGTGGCGTGTCCTATCTCTATCAGCTGTGAATGGACTGCGAGTGAGCAAGGATGAAGAATAAGTGAATGTGCGTTGCTGGACGTTACAGAAGAGCACTTTGTTATCACGTATTCTACAGCGGCATCACTACGGTTACGGTACGGCACTACTTAGTTTCAATAGCTACTGAGTTATGACAATAAGATGATTGAAATGATAAACGACCATTGGACAACTTTAACGAGGGGACGATGAGACGACGACTGATTAAATGCTTTCTGTAACACGAAAACACATTCACGTATTACGGTATATTTAATATAAATTAAAGTGTACATGCATTTACTATGAGCTCAACCCCACACGTATTTGGTCGTTCGGTCAAACTTTCCTTTTCGTGAAATATTTTATGTCTGCAATAAAACTGTGAAAAAAGTGTCATCACGTTTCATTATTTCACCCATTTGCGTTAAAAAGTGCACTTTTTTATACTTTTATTGTGTTAAAAAAGACATACTTTATATATCCATTTTAATGAAAAAAATCTGTTGTGGCCTGCACAAGACCTCTCGCCATTTCCATATTAGGCTATATAAGTATTGAATTACACTTCCCTTTCGAACCGTCGTTTTACAACAAAAAAATACAGAACTTTACCCAAATACCGATTTTTATTGTATTTAACATGTCTTCTGCACACATATAATTCTATTTATATCTATTTTTCATTGTATGAGGAAGTTTCTAAATGTCATGCAGAGATTCTTCCAATTCCATTTTACCTATAATTTCAAATATTTAATTAATAAAACAATAAGAAAGATTAAATATACTTTTCAGAAAAAGCTATCAGAATGTCACTAAAACTGTTGATTTTTGACACTGACATATGTCATTTAAAAACTATGGAATTTGTCAACTGGTTTCCTTAGTGCCTTAGTCTCTGCGATTAAATTACTCTATATATTATAGTGTCTTTATCTCTAAATCTATACAAGATATAATAAAATTTTTAAGTGTATTAGATAGAGAATTTTATGTTCTTCAATATTTAATAACAAAAATTTCCAAAAAATTATATTTAGAAGAATTATTCTCAGAAACTACTACTTCCGGTTGTTCAATTGTTACCAAAACCTTTTCAGCTCTTCCCAGGAATGTCATATTGAGGAATCCATAGTTAAACAATTCTTAAGTCTTATGGTTTTTGAGGAATCGTGTCTACAACATCCAGACATACACTCATACACATATACACACATACACACACACATACACACACACACACACACAGACATCATTTTAAAAATGTTATAATCAGATTTTAGGGACCTTAAATCGTGCTTATTCAATAAAATCTGGATATGCGAATTTTAGCATGAATCCAATACCTCTCTTAGCGAGAGGTAAAAAATTAAATATAATTTAATAATGTGTACTACTTTAACTTTCAATGTGTAAAGAAATATTATGTTGTTCTACATAATCATAAAATTTCTTTCATTCTGTGCTAAATTTAACCTGGATTATAATTGTGTCATCGATTTTACTAATTAATATTACCGCAAAAAAAAAAACATAGAAAATGAGACCTGTACAAGTACATCGTCGTATCGAATTCAATATTTACGTACAAGTACACTACTCTTTTTCATAAAATGTTGATACATATACATAAATACTTTTTCTTACTTTACCAACATCTGAAGCCAATCGAAAGCAAACATACAAAACTTCCATTTAACCTGATTTCTACAGCAAACATCTCCAATAATGATATCTTAACAAGGGCTTCTGTGCGCAGAAGAACTTCTTAGGTAAAGTCGCGTGGCTTGCTCTCCCTAAAACGAGTAGGGGAGGCCTCATCACACGTTATTCAACGGTAGGAAGAATGCCTGAAGCCGATGTGTCCAACTGTGGTGCATTCACACAACACCTTAATCCTTATTATGTGAGGTTGCATCACCTGCTGCCTGAGAAAAGATCAGTGACTGCAAAAATGTCCAAAAGAAAAAAGGTGTTTCGAGCGTATAGGAATTTTAAAAATCACAGTTAGATCCATATTCGTACACCACTGTTTGTTAAATGTAGCAAAAGATCACCACGCAAACGAGCAACGAGCAAGAGCAATGGGGGATTACGGCTCAATCGAATTAAAGGAAAATAGTAAAAAATTACGAATGTATATGCTGAATAACGAATATTAATAAAAAAATAAAATGGTATAATTGAGATATTTCGGAAATAAAGGGTTTTTTGTTATAGTGCTTCGACACTAATATGAAAATATTTTGATTGGCGAGCGAGAAACCGCCTATACATGCATTACGAATAGCGTGTTAGGAGGTGGGGATTACTACCAATGGAAGTTAAGAAATTCAAATTCGAAAGGAGGGGCTAACATTTCTGTACTACAGTTTCCAAACAGTTTTTATTTTAACATAAATTTCTTGCATTAAATTTAATAATTTAAATACACCTGTAATTATAAAGTATGTAGACTTATACAGTGTTATAATATTCATTTATTTTTATGTAAATATGACTTAAAATAGCATATATTTCAAGAACATTTAGGTCCATGATGAAAACAGTTTGATATAAAAACACATAAATGTGACGTCACGTCAATCTTTTCAAAATTCGGGAGACCATAACTCGCTTATTAATAGGAATTTTTTCACCGGAGTTTCATCAATAGTCTTAGTTTTCCTAATATTTTCAGATGAAATTATAAAAAAAAAATGGTGTAATCCCCCATTATGTACACTCTAAGAAATGTTAGTCGTGTAAAAACGATTATAGATAATATAATGTAGTGTATTAAATTTAATTCATAAAAATTTTAAATTATTTAGTGTAATCTGAAAACACTGATAGCCTTTTTAGCCTCTCTCGAAGTGGTGTTTTTCTTTGCCAATACTTACTTATGTATATTATAACATAAATCAAAAATTGGATATAAAATAAAATGATTAAATCTTTATTAAAATTATAAAACGAAAGGAACATAATAATTCTTAAAAAATAAAATATATTATCGCGGCATATTACCCGTTTCTGGGTGTGCCAATTTGCTTTGTACGCAAATATCAGTAATGATGATGACATATTCGTATATATTCTTTAATTGTAATTAAACATCAATTACATGTTAAACTTTTTTATCCCACCTCAATCAATAAAAATATGTTGTGGCCAGCACATTACCTTCCGTCAATTCTATGTATTTTGTATAAATCCCATACCAAAAGTTCCTTGTAAAATATTCTATATACCTATTCACTAAAATTGTAATACGAACATATACTATTTTCTATAAATTCCATACTGAAAGTTCCTTGGAAAAGATTCTATAAATCCAATAAAATGGGGTATTCCACTCAATTTTTTTTATTATTTTAAATAAAACTTCATTCAGTTTTCAAGCAATTCGTAGTAATAAAAAATCTTAATAGTTCCTAGTTTAACAGTATTTTATTTTTGAGAAATAGTGTAACGTCACATTTTCCCTATACTTGTCTTTCTCACACACATTGCTCTGAGTACGCTGCGAGACAAAGATAACAATTGTATGACGTCAATTTTCCCTTTTAGCAAATGTGAAATATATCGTAAAGCAATTATTTAAAAAATGTTTTCATTGTTTTAACTATTATTTATTGAGCCATACTTTACGTTAAATAGATTTTTTTAAAAATATTTTGTTATGGTGGAATACCCCAATATTACACACATACACTGGTTGACCAAATATAACCAGAATCTAATCAGGTCTTCGTATGGATGTAAAGAAGAGGAATACGAAAGAATAAAATTTGTAGAATTGAGGTATTGGAGTTATCGTCGGAGAAATTTTTGTCACACACACACACACACACACACACTCTCTCTCTCTTTCACACACACACACACACACACACACACATACATACAGACATTATCGTAAAACCAATAAAACCATATACTAGGGACCTTAAAATGTGATTATTCATTAAAAACTCACCACTTACTGAAACCGTGAAGGAAGGTAAAAATATCACGTTTTTTATTACAAAAATATTAACATCTTTTAAAATTGTACACACATATAGATTAAATAGAATCCTTGGTAAATCCAATAATTCTGTCCACATTTTTTCGATAAAATATTTAAACAATATCAACACTAAATCACAGTTGGCACAATAAACATTTAAATTATTATTAAAAAACACTGTGCTGTGTTTTATTTTCCAGTAATCAGTTTTTTTGTGCCTACTGAAACACGTTTAAAGTCGCGCGGTTGTATATGTGAGAGTGGACGAAACACGAAATATGTAGTTTCTTGTGATACTGCAACGAATAAACATACATTTCTGTGTTTTAAGTGATATGCAAACTAATATTTAAAGTGAAATACGAAGATTTATGTGTTTATGTGTGCTATTCCTTAGACAATGGCTCCAGGTATGAAGATTCACTATTTTCCGGTAAGTTCAGAGGCACAATTTACTCTACGTCTAATGTTTTTTATGTATAATGTGATCTTGTCTTATTTATTCTCGAATACAATGGTCTTCTATATTTATAATACATACATTATATATAAACCATTATCTATATATTAAAAATACACTCTTTGGTGTTACAAGTTTAATGCAATTTGGAATTATGTTACATTTTTAAGCATTACAAAGTGTACTTTTCGACGGAATTTATAAATGGTAATACAAATGATATTGTTGTTATTAACAGGTGTACAGTAAATCGAAAAATGAGACAGGCGTTTACATGGGAATTCAGTTTTTCTTTGCGCAAGCGTTACCTAATTATTTTGTGCAGAAAAACTTCATGTGAAAGTTATAGAGAATTAAATTCTGCATCTAAACGAAAAAAGTAAAAATTAATTATAAAATTACAGTTTTTATGAACATTTAATCTAGGTAGCCATGAATTTATGACATAAAATAAACAAATGCATTGTTTTTAACTGTCACTTATAATTAAATTTAGATTAGAGCAGTAAATTAACACAAAACACAAAAAGGTAAAATGTTTTAGTTCTAATAGTTAAAAACAATGGCTGGTAGCACAAGCCTTGTTTTAATTTTAACTAAAACACTATTTTAAGAAATGTAAAATTCAAATTTTAATATTTAATTCCATCCTTATGTTTAAAGAACGATTTTTTAAAAAAATATGTAGTTGCTTGAATACAAACTATGTTCTGCTAATATCATATTTTCATAAATTATATATTATTTATTTTTATTATTAAATAATAAAATTTGATATTTCTTAAAACAGTGTTTTAGTTAATACAAGGCTTGTGCTACCAGCCATTGCATTTGTTTATTTTTTGTCGTATATCCATGGCTGTCTAGACTAAAAGCTCATAAAAACTGTAACTTTATAATTAATTTTTATGTTTATATGAAAAGCTAGAATAATCGTTCCACATAATTTAGATGAATTTAAATATCTCTAACTTTTGTTTAAAGTATTTTTGCATAAAATAATTAGGTAACGTCTTACTTCGATTTACACCCTATAACACATCACTAAATAAGTTCGTAGGATGACGAATAAAACAACAACTTTTAGGCAAAATTCGACTTCAATCATCAACCTAGTTTCCTTCAAGAGCGATACATTCATTCCGCCGCATGAAAAAATTCTTTTTATTGCGCTGAAACAGCTCAAAACAGCGCTCTGAATCGTCAACGCGTTGTTGTTTTTGATCGACTATGAGAAAATGCGGTACCCATTTCGAACAGATCTTTTTCATGCTCAAATGTTCATGCAAAATGGTAAATACACTGCCTTCTGATATCTTTATGGTGTGAGCTATCTCACGCAACTTCAATTTACGATCAACCAAAACCATTTTGTGCACTTTTTTTTATCTTTTCTGGAACAACTGCCGAATTTGGGCGACCAGAGCGTTCAGCATCATCGGTGTTTGTACGGCCGCGTTTAAAATCAGCAAACCACTTCTCTACCATTTGTCTCGATGAAGCATAGTCCGAATAATACTTATCAAGCCATTGCTTTACTTGAACGGTATTTTTTCCCATTAAAAAGCAATGTTTTATCAACACAAGAAAATCAGATTTTTCCATTATATTGAAAATTAAGTAGCGTCACGAAAACCACTATCTTGTGAACTAAACTTCAGATTATCATAAAATTTTGAAACTTATCGTTTGAAAGTTGGTACTTTCTAAAAATCATATGGATTTGTCAATAATGACAGTATCTATATGTCATCCTACCAGGGCCGGCGCTAACTATTTTGCCGCCCTAGGCAAACTTTTTTTATTGCGCCCTACTGAGGTGGGGAGGGGGTAGGTTATTTAAATATAAAATTAAATAACTACTTCTACAGGCTCGCCTTTACGAAGTCGGTTAAATTAGAGTAAAGTTGCCCTGTTAGTAGACCATTTAAAGACGTACCTATTTGTTTTTCCGGAAAAATCATAGGTCACTAGATAAATGCAAAAAATCAGTTATTTTTGATTTTTATTTATGCAAACAACTTCTAAATCTTAAATAATATGAAATTTTGGTTTACACTTTTTACGATACTTTTTTATTTTCGAGTTAATTGATTAAAATTATGATTTTATATTGACGCTATATTGAAAATTTACACCATTGAAAAGAATTTATTTAGCTTTATAAGGATGTTCAATTTATCGAAATCTAATTGTGATAAAAAAATTAGCTTAGTAGTGGTGTAAGAAATAAGAATTCTAAAATATACTTATTTCCTACACCGCTTCTAATCTGAATCACAGCTTATGCAAACATAAATTAATCGATTTCTTGTTTTAATTTGTGCCCAGTTATTAATTATTTCATCATGTTGGTCATTATTGTGCTTTTCTTGAAGCAATGAGGTCCGTATATGTGTTAAAAAAGTATATTTTTTTCATTAAAATGGATTTATAATGTATGTCTTTTTTCAAATAAAAGTGTTCACTTTTTTAAACGCAAACAAATGAAATAATGAACCATTATGGCCCTTTTTCCACACTTTTATTGCAGACGTAAAAAAAATTGAATGGTATTCGAGTAACAAGTGTCTTATTTCAGTCATAGGATTTGACAAACATGCCTACGGCTTATTCGGTTAAACTTTCCTATTCGTGAAATAAGACTATACTTTTTCTCTTGTTGCATAAATAACTATGTACCTATTTAGTAATTTTAAGTTTGCAGTAATTTTTGTGTTTCGGTATTAATAAACAAATAATATTTACAAATTAAAAATTTCTTTCTTGCCGTCGATCGAAAAAAATGCCGCCCCTTAAAAAGTGCCGCCCTAGGCGGACGTCTCGCCGCCTCGCCCCTAGCGCCGGCCCTGCATCCTACGAACTTATTGAGTGACGGATTACATGTAAAGCTCATATCGCTGTTGATTACAACAATTACAATTTTTGATTATAACAATTGAAGCTTTAATGATGACTATAATATGCTGTTTAATATTCAGATAGTTATATGTACATAAACTTTTAAAATTCAGTTTTATTTCATAATTTATATTTATTTGGCTCCAATATGGCAGACGAGTCAGCTAGGTATTATCAACTATCGTAAACTCGCCGTGAAATGAGTATGGACTGAAGTTCAACTTTTTCCCTTCTCCGCACCCTATCCCTTGCCATGCGGTGTTACCGTTTCTTCCCAACTTAGCATTTTCAACATAGTTAGTGACGTCACAAATCTAGTCCTTTTTCATGGCATGTTTTGGGTGCTAGTTCGATTTGAGGGTACATTTAATTTATCTAAGTAAAAGTTTCGCGTATTACTTATTGGGAACCTCTGCTTACCAGCGTCACCGACTAAAGAGCATCAGTGAAACGAATGCAGAACTCAAACCGAATGAATGGACATAAAACGTTAAGTTCTTTGAGGGTCCCTGATACGTAACGCTTCCAACAAAGCTCTACAAGAAGAAGCAAGCGTATTGCATTGAAAGCCGCTCTTGTAACTTCCACAAGAGAAAAGAGCAATCTACATCCATGGCATGCTGAGATGTGGTCGTGGACACTATTCTATGACGTCATGCTTCACGTGACTGTATGTAATCGCGTATTATTGCGGGAACAAATGCCTTTAATGACGGATGAAGAACACGCCAAACAAGGGATCGACTTTTAAGCTGTTGGCAAAAGTTATCAAGAATAGGAAAGGACGCTTTGAAAAAGATTTTAAAATTGAACAGATATTGTCAAAGATTAAATAGAATTGTCAAGTAGGAGATACATTTTTCTCTGGAAAGACGATGAAAATTTCCACTCTTTAATGTGGTAACTGATAAGGATCATACATAATCAAAACTGTCTCTAAAATAACATGTTCTTTTTTGTGTATTTATCGGATAGATTATTTTATTAATATAACGTGTTCATTCATTGTAATATGTGCATTATTTTTAGATTTTATTTTGATTGCTGCTTAAAAAATCTTATTTATTTAATATTGTATTTTTTAAAATGTTTAATACCTAAGTTTTCAAGGCAGTAGGTATGTCATCTTTACAAATTTCTGATTAATAAGTGATTACTTACCAGCAGGCGGTAAATAAATAAAAAATAAAAGATCAAAGCTTACAAAAATTACAACGAAAATTTTTCGAAATGTCGAAATAAATTTCATATATTTTTAAATAAATGCTTCATACCGTTATCAGAAGTATTATCTGCAACCGGTAGGGGGCACTTAATGCCCTTAATACTTATAGCTATTTGACATAATATTACCTATATTAAAAAGAAGTTTCATATGGCAATCTGTCAACGCACGAGTCTACGTTTGGAAAACGAACCAATCCGCTTTCAGTGCTAACAAATTAATCTGAAATTAACATTCTTTAGTTTAAAGTTTTTTTTATTTTATTGTGTAAGGAATGGGTTTAATACGGAATACATTTAGAACATTTATTGTAAGTAATAAAATAAATATGTATATTTAATGGTTCCATATTTATTTTTAATTGCACCTATTTATGAAACTTTAATCCCTTTTTAATGGGGTATTCCACCATAACAAAAAATTTAAAAAAGGGAAAATTGACGTCATACAATTGTTATCTTTCTCTCGCAGCGTACTCAGAGCAGTGTGTGTGAGAAAGACAAGTATAGGGGAAAAGTGACGTTATACTGATTTCTTGAAAATAAAATACTGTTAAACTAGGAACAATTAAGATTTTTCAATTGTATGAATTGCTTCAAAACTGAATGAAGTTTTATTTAAAATAAGAAAAAATTTGAATGATGTTGATTGGCTCAGCTGCACCTCGGTAAACAATCAAAACTAAAATATCTTTGGAAAAAGCAATATACTTTAATGTAAAATAACTGTTATTACAAACTATACTCGCCGTCAAATAATTATGGACTGATACTCATTTTTTTCCTTTTTCCCACTCTGTCCCTTGCCCTGCAGTTTTGCCGCTTCTTCATAACTTATCATTTTTAACAGGACCAATGGAATTGGCAACAATGTGGAAATCGCCAGACAAATTTATTTGACGGCAAATATAGATAATAATAATAATAATAATAATAATAATAATAATAATAATAACAATAAAATAAATTGTTTCTTCTTTAAATAGAAATTTAAAAAAAAATAGATAAATTATCCACCAGTGAATATTCTTATATGGGGCAAGAGACAGATTCTAATTTACTTGGCTTGAAGATTGCTATTGTCTTACGTCATTATTAGAGACAATGTCCAAAATGAATGTTCTTTTATGTAGTAGTCACGATACATCATATACTAAATATGAAACTAATAATTCTGAAACTTGTTACCTATTTTTTATTTATTAACGTATATATTCGATTTAGTTGTTTAGTTTAGGTACAAAATCATATTTGTTCATTTATCACCAATTTCAAATACAAATAAATACAGAAAACGCCTTTGTTACAAAAATTAAATTGATAAAAAGACAGGCAATATACTCACCATATTAAATTTTAATAGTTATCTGGAGATTTGATTAACAAAGATTTGAGTAAAAATACTAATTTGCTTTTTAATGTTTCATATTGTCTTGTCAATTGAATTTTAAAATAATTTGTTTCGAAAACATTGAAACTAAACGATATAAGCTGATTGTTGTTGGATTTCAAATTTTAATCTTCTACTGTGTCAAACAACAAAATAATAGAACAACAAAAAATAAAAATAGCATCTACTAATTGTATTGCACATAAATAAAAACGATATCCGAAATTAGTATTCAACGACGGAAAATGAAATTTAACGATAGAACGTAAAAAGTAATTCCATTGTATGTATTTTGATGTGCATTCATTTTTATTTTTATGTGAATTTATTTTTATTTTCATATTTCGCCACAGCACTTTTAATTTATACATTATTTGTCATAGTTTATAATTCGTATGGTGAAGTACACTTTATCATTTTAATTAGCAATAATATAATAGAGTGTTTAATATAAATATACATATAGGTCAATATTTTTGCTAATTACTCGTACGTTGACAAATTACGAAATAATTATTAGTGACAAAATTTGTAAATTATATTATAATAATACGTATCTAATTATCAACTACTAGATATGTATTTATGTATGATTAATAGTAGAAATTCATTCTAATATGAGTACACTCAATAAATGCAAGTTTGAATAAATCCTTTGTTTGCTAAACAATAACGTAGTTAACGATGTAAACGTAACCATTGTTTGAATTAACATCAAAGAACTGGCATCGAATTAAAATAGAACAGGGATTATTTAGATTAGGTTATAAAGCTTTACCGCAGGATTAAAAATAGAAATTTATATACAGCATAGAAAATTCAAAGACAAACAAAAAATGAACACCGGCATTACATTTATTATTTATGTAGATGCAAAATTTTATCCTCCTATGGAAGAATACGAAATGGGATAGATGTAGTTAATAAAATATATAATGGAATGGATGGAGTGCTTAGAGAATATAATGTTCTATAACAATATTTGTAAACCTATAATAAAATTACATTTGTTGTAATATTTATGTGAAGATTTAAACTTTTTATTTTACATCTAATTCTTCCCAAAAAGCAATCATGTATAAAAGATTCAGGTAAATAATATTATTACCCTTAAGCTAAAATTATTTTTAAGAAATCTGATGTGCCCAACAACTCCTGTCATTTCTAAATAATTACCACGCAGAAAATTTCTTTCAATAATTTAAGATATTTCCAGCGAATTATATCACGGACATATAATACGAATTGTAGAGACACTAAAATAAGATTCTAGACAAAACCCAAAGTATAGCCGCCATTTTTATTCATTTCTCCGCAACAAGGATTGAAATACTGCTAAATTCATTTACTTCATGATCGACTAACTTCATTTCGGTCTGCAGATTTTTTACCTCTCGCTAAGAGAGGTAATGAATTCATGCTAAAAATCGCATATCCAGATTTTAGTGAATAATCACGGTTTTAAGCTCACAAGAACCCGATTATAACATTTTTACGATGATGTCTCTGTGTGTATGTGGAAGTGTGTGTGTGTGTGTGTGTGTGTGTGTGTGTGTGTGAGTGTGTGTGTGTGTGTCTGGACGTTGGAAGGGCGATTCCTCAAAAACTACAATACTTAACAACTGACGTAGTAGTAGTTTAAAAAAAAATCTTATAATTTTATTTTTTGAATTTTTTTATTAATACAGATATTGAAGAACATAAAAATCTCTATCTAATACACTTAAAAACGTTATTATATTTTCTTAAGATTTAGAGATAAAGAAAATAGAATAATCTGTTGCAATAAATCACAAAGTCCAGACTACACCAAGGAAACCAGTCGTTGAGGAGATAAATTCAAAAATCTATTTTTACTGACATTACTGAAAGCTTTTTCTGGGAAGTACTTTTGATATTTCTTATTGAATTATTAATTAAATATTTAAAATTTTTGGTGGGTATGTATACTAATAGTAATATTACATTGATAAGAACTACCGCCAATCCCGTCAATGAATTGGTACCATCTTTAATATTTTAGAAGAATAAGACAAGATTCCTTATAGAATAAAAGAATATTTAGATATAATTAGAATTATTTGTGTATACAAGAAATGTTAAATTCAATACCTACTTATGTAACAAAATGAGGTATTCCACCATAACAAAAAAATATTTTAAAAATCAATTTAACATAAAGTATGGCTCAATAAATAATAGTTAAAACAATGAAAACATTTTTTAAATATTTAACATTTGCTAAAAGGGAAAATTGACGTCATACAATTGTTATCTTTCTCTCACAGCGTACTCAGAGCAGTGTGTGTGAGAAAGACAAGTATAGAGGATGTGTGACGTTACACTGATTTCTCGAAAATAAAGTACTGTTAAACTAGGAACAATTAAGGTTTTTTAATACTATTAATTGGTTCAAAACTGAATGAAGTTATTTTTAAAAAAATTGAATGGAATAGCCCATTGAAATGGCGAGAGGCATTGTGCTAGCCACAACAGATTTTAAGCCATTATGAATAATGAATAAAGTAATTTATTTCATTTAAAATCGTCTCTGAAGTGAACAAAAATTGTCATTAAAAGTTTAGATTTCGGCACTAAAGTAATCCATTATACGACGATTTTATGCAAATGCAGTATTGCGAACTTTATAATAAATATTGTACATGTAAAATAATTTGGGCAGGTGTACGATGTACAATAATAAATTTTTACGTAAAAAGACAAAAAAAAAATGTGCAAGAAAAACGAACTAAATAATATCGATGAATAAGTTTGAGCATGTTTGAGATACCTTATTGCAAATTGACATAAACAATGTTCTTAATTGGTCTCTCAAATCAAAATTATCTTTTAATTATAATAAATGTAAATGTATGACTTTCTCTGTAAAACATAATTTAGTGTCATTTAATTATCAAATGAATAATATTGTTTTGGAGCGTGTAACTCTATTTAATGATTTGGGGATCATTTTTGATCCAAAATTAAGCTTTATTCCCCATTACAATAATATTCTAAAATTGTCCTACAGAAATCTAGGATTCATAATACGTAATACTCAATCTTTTTGTAAACGTCACACTCTTAAAATTCTCTACTATTCATATGTGAGAAGTAAGCTTGAGTATTGCTCTCATATTTGGAACCCTTTATATAACAAACATATAAATGCTATTGAAAATATTCAGAGAAATTTCATACGCTATTGCAATTATAAATTTTGTTCAAATTCATCAAATTATTTTAATTATTCTAACTGTCTAATAGAATTTGGTGTTGTTTCCTTGGATTCTCGTAGGAAAATCCAATCCTGCTTATTTTTATACAAAATTATTAATGGTTTAATTGATGATCAATACCTACTTAATTGTATTAATTTTCGTGTTCCACGTATCAATTCAAGGGATAACTCATTATTTATTTATAACACTCCACGAACAAATTACGAACTTAAATCTCCTATTAGGCAGTTGTGTAGCATATATGACAATATTTGTAAAAAAATTGTTGAACCCGATATTTTCGCTGATTCGCTGTCTAAATTTAGGAAAAAACTTTACCTGGTTGCTTGCTGTATCTCTGCTGTATTTTAAATTATATCAATTTATTAATAACTATATCTGTGTGACTGTCTTTTATTTTCTCATGTAAATGTATTGTTAGTCTATATTTTGTGCTACCGTTTGTAAAATTTTATGTGAATTAATCCTCTATAATTGGGAACTTGATTCCTGTTGAGTGATTAGAATAATAAATAAAACATGTAATTTTAAATTATCTTCACAATATATTTCAGAAAGGTTTACAGACTGTTGTGAAAAATATGTAGTTTAAATTTTAAATTTATAATTATTGTCAATATTGTTAATCATATTCATGTTTCAGCTTCATTCTGTATAACTATTTAAATTCTTTTGCCTGTAGATTTATTTTATTAATAGTCAACCGCCCCATTAAATAGAAATTTACTGCAAGAGAAAAATGCGAGCAAAATAGAATGAATAGATAAAAATAAGAGAAGCTAGACTCAAAAATATGTTGAATGTTGTGCACAGCTTTTTATTTTAATAAACCCAATGGAAAATATGCGCGTCGAAGTTGTGTTAGTGGCATATAAAGCAATAAACATAGCCTGGTCCAGTTGAATTTGCACCGGATAAAAAATTAGTTATTACAGCTTTTGTCCGTAGAGTTGGGAGTACAGAGCTGCTTTGTGTCCGACTGTCACTCATAATTAGTGTTAATTTGGATTAATTTAGTGAAGTGGACGTGTGTTTCGAATTATGTTGCGGTGAAAAATGAGCCACGGCATCTTCCCTCTTCGTCCACGCATGCGTCATGCGTCACGAAGGCCGGAAAAACGTTATGAATGATTTTACACAGCCCGACGCATGTACTGCATGGGCATCTAGTTGGCTTAGACTGCTTTATGCATCTGTCACGATAACTCATCAACCAAGCTTTCTTGGCTCGTTGTTTTGTGTGCGGTGTAACACGTCATTTTTCAAAGTTTAAACAGTCAGTTACTCTAATTTATTTAGATGAATAAACAAAGTAATGAAGCTGACCTGTGAATATGATTAATTAGCTCATCCTCATAGCAGCTTTATTTGTTGTGGATTTAATTACTAGGCTAACATCATGTCCATCCGGACCATAATAACCTTAATTTGATCTAAATATAACCTGTACAACACAACTTTTTTATATGAAAGTAGTCAACGTTGAATTAACAGACACATAAGAAGGGATGGTTTATGATGAATGTACTTTACAAATTTATAATTTTTACCTCTCGCTAAGAGAGGTATTGGATTCATGCTTCGAGCATATACTGACTAGAGGCCGCCTTACGGTGTTTGTTTTGATAGGAACACATACGGAAGCCATGGTGTATTGCAAGCTGCTTATTGAAGCCGTGGTTTATTGCGGACTGCGTATTATCTTAATATTTGTACTACCTTTTTTACAAAGTAATGACTAATTGCTGCTTTTGAAATATGTAAATCATCCTTATTTTCAATAAATTTCAGTCTCGTTACTCTTACGTCATTATTAGTAGGAAACCTAAAAGATACACTTTGTTTAATATATTATTTGTAAAAAAAAATCCCAGTTACTTACACATGAAACGAAATATCCTTGCCTTCTTTGTATTTTTCATTACAATTTGATATACTCCGAGATATACTCACAAACTACACGCAAAAAATAAGGTTTGGTTGTAGTAAAATGACAAGCAGTGACATATAACACAACAAAACACTGCCCGCAATTCACTATGACTTCCGGCCCCCCACCTACATGTCTTCCGATCACTTCATCCTATACATTGGTATAGGGAATTACTTCTCTAGTCAGTACATGCTCGAAGGATTCATGCTGAAAATCACATATCCAGATTTAAGTGAGTAAGCACGATTTAAGGTCCATATAAACCGATTTTAACATTTTTACGATGATGTGTGTGTGTTTGTTTGTGTGTGTGTGTTTGTGTGTGTTTGTGTGTGTGTATATATATGTATGTGTGTATGTATGTGTGGATGCTGGAGGGACGATTACTGAAAAACTATAAGACATAAGACCAGTTTAACTATGAATTCCTCAATCTGACATTCCTGGGAAGAGCTGAAAAGGTATTGAAGAAGATAAAATTCTACATCTGATAT
Source organism: Ophonus ardosiacus (assembly GCA_943142095.1). NCBI lineage: Eukaryota > Metazoa > Arthropoda > Insecta > Coleoptera > Carabidae > Ophonus > Ophonus ardosiacus. The sequence goes on along the minus strand of OW964829.1, from coordinate 42,365,538 downwards.
ATATAAAATTTTTATTATATCTTTTATAAATTTAGAGATAAAGACGCTAAAATATATGAAATATCGGGATGTAATAACTCGAGTAGGCTAAAATACACTAAGGAAACCCGTTGACAAATTCGAATGTTTAAAACATAATTTATAAATGACAGGTGCCAGTGTTAAAAATCAAAAGTTTTAGTTGCATTTTGAAAGCATTTTCTGGGAAGTATATTTAATCTTTCTTATTGTTTTATTAATTAAATATTTAAAATTATAGGTAATATGCATATATCCATTAGAAATACAGCTAATCTTGTTAATGAATTGGAAGAATCAGTCAGATTGAATGATGAAATATTACTGCCTTATAATAAAAATACTTAATTATTGTAAACGAAACGTCACAATCTCTAATCGGTTATTATAGTAAAATTTCGGATGAATTCGAGAAAGCTAGACCTACAATTTCGTTGCTTTTGTTTGAATTCAAGTTAAGAACTATAGCAACTCTACCGTCATCCTAATGACGTTCTCAAAATGTTTCATGAAATAGATTTAAATAATATTTATTTTAAATATTTTATTAAATGTTTGGGTGTTCCAGTCACCACCACCTCATAAAAGTGTATAAAAATACAATAATTAATTATTTAAATAAAAATTGCAATCTTCTCGAATCGAATATCAAATATCAAAATTCAATAACATTTTGAACTAATATGTCTAGGGTTTCTTAAATTTCTTTCCTGTGAACATTTCAGCTATATCGTATTTACATATCTATAATAATAGACAGTAATTAATTTTCTATTAAAATATAAGAAAAATGTGGTTATCAAAATTAGAGATGCACTCGATTTCGAGCTTTGGCCCGGCCCGGCCCGAAGCCCGCCTCGATTTCGAGTCGATCATCGAGCCGGGCCGAAGATATTTTTTATCGGGCCGAATCGGGCTAATCATTTTCAAAAATCGAGGCGAGTCGGACTTTTGATTTTGGCCCGGCCCAAAAATTCGAGCTTTTCGGACCAGCCCGAAAAATCTTCATTCAAATGCACAGTTTCCTTAATATTTTAATGAAAATGGATGAAGTTAAAAAGGATCAAAATGATTTAATAACAACACAATTCACATATTAATAAATAAAAATGTATTATTTTACTTCAAGAATTCAAATTTATTCATTAAAGCATAATAATTATATTGTGATGATGCTATTATTATTGTTATTACTCGTATACTTAAATAAAAGTGATTTTTGTTCCTGCCATAATGGTTTCTTGTCCTATTTCTGAGCAGAAACAAAGTTAGATAAAAAATCCTTATGCAAATTAAAATTCTATTTTTTTATATAAGATTTATCAAAAAATTGTTTAAATCCTTTGGCAAACAAAATGTTAAATACTCGTAGGTCTGTAATTCTTATAACAAACTTACACTAGAAGGGTCTCTTTTTAAACTACTTATGTTAACTAATGTTGAAAGTTATAAGAATGTAGAGGTTTTTTATAAGTTTGACACGAAAAAAGTTAATCATTTCGCCTTAACATAAAAATCAACATTAGGAATGGCGGATGCACCCAATTTCGAGCTTTGGCCCGGCCCGGCCCGAACCCCGGCCCGATTTCGAGTCAATTTTCGAACCGGGCTAGCTAATTTTTTTGTCGAGTCGATCTTCGAGTCGGGCCGGTAATTTTTATTTTCGGGCCGAGTCGATCCAAACCTCAAAGACCGGCCCGGCCCGCCCGAATGCATCTCTAATCAAAATGAAACATTGAACTGAAAAAAAAATTAATTACTTATATTTTTAATTCAGAAAATTGATACATCCATAAATGAAAGGGGGGTCCGTCGACCCGTTCGACCCCCCCTGCGGGCGCCCATGGACCCCTGGCATGGTTGACATGTTGAGTAATCCAAAATTGATCTGCTCTTAGACGTAAGTTTACTGATGATGGCAACTTAGTTGCCGAAATACGTATCTAGTTGTAGCGTTTTTCGTTAAGGTGTAGGGATTTTTAAAACCTCATAAATCACACAAAAGTGAGCCCTGCGGTTATGTATCGCAAATTTCGCATATGGACTTCAGGTTGCTGTATATCTGGCAACAGTAAATAATTGAGTAAAATAATTATTCATGCAAGCCCACAAAAAATTCTGTACTCTGGCGGGTCTGCTCACGGTGCTAATCCAGTCATGAATACAGCGTTAATTTTAATCAAATTACAAGAAAAATCCAAAATATTGTACATTCAAAACCATACAATTAAAAACATCCATAAAAGATGAGGGAGGGACCAAGTCTTGAATAGACAGGGATGAATAACTTAACCACAGGGTTGTCGATTAACAAATCATTGAAATCCGTCCATAGTAACAAATTACTTGCGTTTGTCGCGTCTAATTATAGTCGCATTGACGATACCTATCTTGTCATTATACATTGTGAATTCCTGCAAATGTGAGTTGAAATGCCGCAATCAGTCTGCTTGTCGGCAGGAGAGGTCTGGACCAAGGCAAGAGTCCTGCTAGGAGAGACGCACGACCCCTGTACTTCTGCTGGTCCACTGCCCTAAGCCTCGGGAATACAACAATTATGTTCGCGTCGTTAGACATAGAGAATCCGGTGTATTGAGATTTCTATGCGGTCATTTTAGCTTTTCAAGTGCCCCCCCATCCTGCAACGCAAGTTCATTTCAATATCTTCACTAACGATTAGGAATTTTCAGCAGGAATTTTCATCGGAAGAAAATTGCAAGCATGGTTTATATTGATCATGATTACAAAGTGAAATTTTAAAAATCTGTTGTGGTTAACACAAGACCTCTCGCCATTTCCATATTAAGCTATATAAGTATATTTCTGGTACATACTCAAAAGTTCTAATTATTAATATATTTTTATATTTTTTTTATTCTATAATTAGTTTACTCCTACTCTTCTAGATTCTTCAAATTCATTGACGAGTTTGGCGGTATTTCTGATGTGTACCTATAATTTTAAATATTTAATTAATTAATAAAATAAGATATATTAAATGTACTTCCCAGAAAAAGCCTTCAGTAATGTAAATGGATTTTTGACAAATTTTTCTGTCAGTTACATACGTTTTAATTTTTCAACTGGTTTCCTTGGAGTTATTTGGGCTACTAGATACATTACTCTAAAAATACACTTACGTAATTTTGTCTTTACAAGCAAATAATATTACTACCAAGTTTATATATCAATCCATTTTTGAATTATTGCCCCAAAAGTCAATATACACCATATTTAGATAAAAACTTGGAAATTTTTAAAAATCTAATTTTTATGTGTCTAGATACTTCTTAATGCTCTGATTTCACTTAAATTTTGAAACCGCAGGTCGATATCTCTTTTCGTTCTCGAGATATTTACATTCAAAGTTTTGCTCAAAACTGCCCATTTTTGGGTAGTAACCCAAAAATGGGCCTAGATATGAATTTGGCGATATCATCATTCAATTCTACGGAAAAAAATACATAAGTTCACCAATTTTCATAATTTTCGAACACCGCATACAATCTCTATAACAAAATAACTGAAAATTGCCAAAAATCGCAAAAATCTAAGGTGTACCCCTTAGGATTTTTTCAGATTTTGGCCATTTTCGGGGGTTTTCAAACTTTTATTCATAAAAAATAATTAACCGGTTGGACAAAAATTATGAAAATTGGTACACTTATGTAATTTTTCCCGTAGAATCGAATGGTCGTATCGCCAAATTCATATCTCGACCCATTTTTGGGTTACTACCCAAAAATGGGCGGTTTTGAGCAACAATTTGAATCTAAATATCTCGAGAACGAAAAGAGTTATCGACCTGCGGTTTTAAAATTTGGAATCAGCGCATTGAGAAGTATCTAGATACAGTACCGGCCAAAAATATATCACCTTCATGTTTTTTCAGCATAACTTTTATAAAAATAAATCAAATGCGGTAAAAATTTAACAGTATATATCTGATGTAGGTTCGAACTTGTACATGATGTGCGACGAGATATTACAAAAAATATCATGTATTTCAAGCTATTTATTGAATTTCTTTATTTTTTCTCGCTTATTCTGTCGTTGTGTCTATCGTTATAAACGTATCATTTTGCGTTCTTCATTCTTTTGTGATATGGCGAGGACAAAAGGTGCTGGAAATTTAGACGAACGACAACAAAAAGCCATTATAGAAGGCCGAAAACAAGGGCGAACGCATAAGGAGCTCGCGCAGCAGTTTAACATCTCCAGATCAACGGTGAGTAAAATTATTAAGCGTTGGAATATCCAAGGAGGCTATGTTGAGAAGAAGAAAAGCGGCCGACCACGTTGCACTACTTCCCTCGTCGATCGCAATATCCTCCGCGTATCCCGCAGGGATCCACGTCTTACAGCGCCAGATATTGCGAAGGAGATAGCGACTCCTGGTCAACCTAATCCATCCATACGGACCATACGCCGTCGCCTACAGGCCGCAGGACTGAATGCACGGCGACCCGTGAAGAAGCCGTTCATTTCTGCCAAAAATCGGAAGGTGCGAGTGGAGTGGGCTAAAGAGCATAAAAATTGGTCATCTGAGCAATGGTCAAACGTCATCTGGAGCGATGAAAGTAAGTTTATGTTGTTTGGTAGTGACGGAATAAAATGGATTCGTCGCCCTGAAGGCAAACGTTTCAATCCAAAATATCAACTGCCGACTATGAAGCATGGTGGCGGTTCAGTCTTGGTGTGGGGGGCTTTCTTGGCGAAAGGTATGGGCCCTCTTCACAGAATTCATGGCATTATGGATCGGAAAATGTACATAGACATCCTCAAAAATGTTATGCTTCCATATGCGAAGCGTCTTCATGGTCGAAGCTTCATTTATCAGCAGGATAATGATCCGAAACACAGGGCGCGTGATGTGCAAGAGTGGTTCCGACGCCGTCGTGTGACTCTTTTGAAATGGCCAAGTCAGTCACCCGACTTAAATATTATTGAACCACTCTGGGACGAGCTGGAAAGACGTTTGGCTGGTAAACGAGCTGCAAGCGCAGCCAAGAAGTTCGCCCAACTTGAGGAGGAGTGGAGGAAGATCCCTCAGTCAATAATCGATGCACTCATCGCATCTATACCAAGACGCATCCAAGCTGTGATAGACGCAAAAGGATTTGCGACAAAATATTAATTTTATTTTGTGTTAATTATTTATTAATAATTTTATTAAATATTTTTTATTTTCAGAATTTCGAATAAAATTATTTTTGCCACGTTATTGTTATTATTATTTACTGAAAAGTTTTTATATTAAGTTAATTACACCTACCATCAATATATATTTTCATTTAATAATAATCAGTGCTCTATAATTTTAGTTATGTTGAAAAAACTTAAAGGTGATATACATTTGGCCGGTACTGTACATAAAAATTAGATTTTTGAAAATTTTGAAGTTTTTATCTAAATATGGGGTACATTGACATACACACACACAGACATCATTGTAAAAGTGTAAAAATCGGATTATAGTGACCTTGAAACGTATTTTACATTTTTCTCATTTTTGTTAAAGCTTTTTAAAACTTAGTAGTTAACGATAGCTAATAATCTACAAACATCACTACATCTATATAATATTGCAATAAATTTTCACTGTTTTAGGTAAGAGTTATTGGACTTTAAAAGGTGTGACGTCTCTCCCGGACTTACCCTATTTAAGAAATATCAATTTAAAAATTATTTATATAGAATGTTCTTGAAACAATTTTGTTGGAAACATTATTTTCACTAAAAGATACCTACATAAAATTTGATTTTTACAGAATAATATATCTCTGAAAACATTAAAAAAAATAAAATATTAAACTTCACGTGGGTTAGTAGCGCAGTATAAAACACTAAGTAAAACTTAGAAACCTCTATAAGATAAATTGCGATTACCCTGATATATTATAAAGCGACACTTTAAACTATTAATCTAGATAGCTCTGCAATTTATCACGTTTCATCGTAAATCAAACTTTATATAAAATTGCTTCAGTTATGAGTAACTTCTACTAATCCGTTTACTAGAGAATAGAATCCGAAGTGTGTAGTAAACACCACATAATAGTTTCATATTATGCTTGTTCTAATAATGAGATCTAATGCCTTGTGTGGAATGTGTAATGTACCTACTGTTACTGTTCGTATTTATGATAGAGTCATGAGCACTGACACCTTTACGAGAGCGGGAATTTATGAAAAATAAATTCCAAATTCTGTTGAGAGGTTTCTAAACAAGCAGTTAGTGTTTCATACAGATGTCGACTGGGCTGAGATAGAGCTATTGCCGTTAATTTACATGTATTTAACAAGTAGTAAGTTATGGACACTCCCACGTATAAGTTAAGATGAAAGTGGAGAGAGAAGAAGAATATAAAACAAATTGGATAAAATTGTAGAAAACGAAATAATATAAACAATGTAGAACACTTTCCAAAATCAATTAATTCTGAATAATTATCAGTTTTATAAATAAATATATCATCACGGCATATTACCCATTTCAATAGGGTCCTATACCATAGTCATATTTTAACTTTTGAACATAGTAGGCGTTTATTCCTAAGTTGTCAGTTTTTGACAGTTTCGTTTTATATGAATATTTTACAATTTATACACTTATAATATACATTCATAGTATAAACTGGTTACGAAATAGTTAAATAATAATAGAATTAATAGGTGCAATTCTAGCTCGCCTCCAAAAGGTGCACCGGGATAACGCTAAAGAGCTAGAGCCGCAGGCATTCCAGACTGTCCAAGTGATCTCCTGGATACCAACACATACGTACATAATGCAGACCGAACATCCTATAAATGCTCCATATAACGACCAAATGAAAAAGTCAATAGGTTCACTTCTACGAATTTGCCAGCTAAATATAGAAAGCATAAGTAAATCTAAAAGCGATTGCCTATCCAAGTTCCTGCTGGATAATAATGTTGACATTATACTTCTACAAGAGACGCATACTAAAGACGAGGCACAGTTGCAGTCTAGAGGAAAAATTTATGGTTATAAATTAGTAGGTGCAATAAACAATTCCTCTTATGGTATAGCTACTTACGTAAGAACTAATTTAGAAGATGTTGAAGATATTTTAACTTCAAATGACAATAACATTCATATAATCGCTATAAAGATAAGAGAAATAACAATTGTGAATATTTACAAACCACCTTCTACACCCTGGCCAGAAATAACTCTTCCTGTTTTTTCCCACCCAACTATTTATGCGGGAGATTTCAATAGTCACCATACTCAGTGGAATTATGCAGTTAACGATGCAAATGGACTGAAACTTGTTGAATGGGCAGATGTTGAAAATATGTATTTAGTATACAGTCCTAAAGATATAGGCTCATTCAGGTCAGGTAGGTGGAATACAGAAACTAATCCTGACCTATGTTTCGTCACAGTTAATCAGCAAAAGAAACCAGTTCCTGTCACTCGTCATGTTTTTGAATACTTCCCAAATAGTCAACATCGTCCAATCATTTTAGAAATAGGCATTCAAATTCCAGTAATTCGAAATTCTCAGCTCCCAAGATGGAATTTTTCCAAAGCAAACTGGGTTCAATACTCGGCAGATTTAGATACTAATATTAGATTTATACCACCACTTGCACACAACTATCACAGGTTTGTCAAAATGGTAATTAAAACTGCTAAAAAACATATTCCTAGAGGGGTAAGAAATGAATACATTCCGGGTTGGAATGAAGCTAATGAACTTTTATATGAAGATTTCATGAAAAGTGGGAGATCAGAAGTTGCTGCAGATCTATTGCATAATCTTGACGTGGCAAGAAAAACTAAGTGGATTAATACCACAGAAAGCTTAAATTTCAGGCACTCTAGCAGAAAAGCTTGGAGTCTTCTGAAAAAACTGGGAGCTACCTCATATAAACCACAAGTTAAAGCAAATGTAACTCCAGATCAAGTTGCCAATCATATTGTAAACATGTCTCGAGCAAAAAAAGATAAAACTCATTCACTTAAAATCAAAAAAGAACTTACAATATTAAAGCGAACTAGTATCGAGCAGGAAGATATGTCAAGCGATTTTAGTGAAGATGAAGTGTCATTAGTATTACAAAATATGAAACGTCGAAAAGCACCAGGTTTCGATGATATACATCCTGAATTTCTGACTAATTGTGGCCCTAAAACAAGGAAATGGTTAGCTAAATTTTGCTCTAACATCTTGAATACTGGAATATTACCAAAAGAATTTAAAAAATCAAAAATTGTTGCCATACTAAAACCCGGAAAACCATTGAATAAAGCAGAAAGCTACAGGCCTATTGCCCTATTAAGTGTTGCATATAAATTACTAGAACGTTTAATATATAATAGGATTAGTCCAATCATTCTAGACATCTTGCCCATAGAACAAGCTGGTTTCCGGCCGTACCGCAATTGCGAAGACCAGATTTTAGCACTAACAACATTTATTGAACGAGGATTTGAGCATTGTTTGAAAACAGGGACAGTTTTTGTGGATCTTACGGCCGCGTATGACACGGTTTGGAGAGAAGGCCTAATTTATAAATTACTTAAAATTACTGGTAGTATGAAACTAATTTCCTTAGTGAATAATATGTTAACTAATAGAGTTCTGCAAGTCTCATTGGGAAATTCTATAAGTAAACCAAAATTATTAAACAATGGTCTTCCTCAAGGTTCTGTTTTAGCTCCTCTTTTCTTCAACTTATATATATCCGATTTACCAGAAACAAGTTCCAGAAAATTTGCCTATGCAGATGACCTTGCTCTTGCTACACAGCACACCAACATAAGCACTTTGGAACGGACACTGTCTGGAGATTTAGAAGTATTAAGTGATTATTTTAAGAAATGGCGATTAACTCCGAGCACCGCCAAAACTGAAGTGTGCTGTTTTCATTTGAACAACAGGCTGGCAAGATCAACAATGAATATTTCTTTTAATGGTGTAATCCTACCGCACAACTTCTTTCCAAAATACTTGGGTGTTATATTAGACCGTACCCTTTCATATAAAAAACATTTGCGCACTCTAGCAGCAAAGTTAAGAACCCGTAATAATATTTTGCATAAATTGGTAGGAACTACGTGGGGAGCCGATGCCAGTACACTGAAGACAACTGCAATGAGTTTAGTATACTCAACAGCTGAGTACGCAGCCTCTGTTTGGTTAAATAGTGCCCATGTAAATATGGTTGATACAGTTCTCAATCGAACAATGCGCATAATTTCTGGTTGTATTAAAAGTACCCCACTTAAGTGGCTTCCAGTCCTCAGTCATATTGAGCCACCTAAGATCCGGAGAAGCAAAATTCTAGTTAGGGAGTACAAAAAAACATTACAAAATTTAGACTTACCAGTTCATCAGGATATAATTGAATTTAAAAGACTGAAATCCAGGAAACCTCCAATAAAAACTGCTGAACACTTAGTAAATGAGAATTTCAACGGGTCAGATGCGTGGCGTATTGAATGGCAGAATCAGACTGATTCTACATGGTATTCAATTTTAAATACACAGATACGTCCGGATGGCTTTGATCTAACACGAAAAATTTGGGTTTCATTAAACAGGGTTAGAACTGGGCATGGCAGGTGTGGATCTTCATTTTACAAATGGGGTTTGCGGTCAGATCCAAAATGTGATTGCGGCGCCGAAGAACAAACAATCAATCATATTGTAATTGAATGTCCACTTCGAGCATTCCAGGGAACAATGGAAGACTTCTTTCATGTTACTCCACAAGCAATAGAATGGTTGGACAATCTTGACGTGGACCTATAGTGGATCTTTAACTTTATCTTTTTATTATTATGTATATTTTTGTGCATGTATGTGATGCCATAAGCTAATAATAATAACTATCTTAAATAAGAAGACGAAAATATACATAAATTAATGAGTATTAGTGAAAAAATTTTCTTTAAATATTAACTATGTAGGTCACAAACTACAAGCGATTGAACCTGATTACTAATTGGGTATGACGTGTTAGGTACTAAGAATTTGATTGGTCGTCTGATTTTAAAAAGAAGATTCGCGCATCTATAGCGGTCACCTTTGAAAGAATATGAAATGTCATGATGTTCTATAACCTAACAAAACATTTAACAATTTTGTGTTTGATGAATTTGTTTAATTATAACATCTAGTAATTTTAACAATAATCATGTATTTATAAATAAATCAATTTGTAATATGAATTAAATTAATAATAATATTAATTAAATTAATATTGAAACTTCAAAACAGGCAAACATTAGCGCCATCCGTCGTCATACTTTGTGTAATAATATTGTCAAACTGTTTCAATGTTCTGTAATTTATTAGGAAGAAATCCTTGTTAAATGCTTATTATTTATGTTATTTATACTTAGTAATAATTTCTTCGTAAATATAACGTATAAGTTTTTATATAAAAACATTTCAGCTATGCAAACATGAAAAAAATTGTTTCTACTATAACTAACAGTTTGTCCCATTGTTTGTCGATCACTCGTTAGTACCCGCTACGTCACGCACAAATTCTTAATCTTTAAAAATTCATATCTCGCTTATTACGTAAAATTTTTAAGTCGCGTTTGCACTGAAGTTCTTATTTTATCCTGTTCTTACAGGAAAAAAATAAAAGAAAAATGGTATAGGACCCCATTCAGCAGAAAATAAGTGTACCTACGCGATTTTTTTGCAAGTTAATATACTTGCAGAAAATCACTGTAAACTCATATTTAATACTGCATACATATTAAACTGCGCCAGTAAATTTAACTGTCAGATAAAATGAAAAATATAGCATCGATATTATAGCATAAGTTATAAAATTACTGGTGTCAATTTTTCCATGCGACATTTTTTGTTTTACCTGGCAGTTTAACCAGAGATGAAAGTACTGTTTGTTAACACGTATTACATATTAAAAAATACCCATTACAAAATAATTTTCTATTAAATTGTAATCGGTATAGTACGACTATTTTATTACCTATGTAATATATTCCTTTCGTATTCATGAACTTTACCATTATAAACGAGAAATAAATGTACAGAAACTTCAGGAGTTCGAAATTTGTTCTTAAGTTTGCTCGTTACATCCGTTAACTCCTTGTAACTGTTCGCTTAGTAAATGAGTTCGACTTTAAATACATGTATGTGCAAGCAAGAAACTTACAGAAGCAAGAGAATGAATACTTTCTGGTGCAAAGGACATCGATGATCGATGGATAGAAATGTTCAAAACTAATTTGGTATTTTAATATTTAGGTCACATAACCTATTATGATAAATAAATAGGATTTGAGGTCCATAGTATATCTGTGAGTGTGTGTGCGTATCGATCTGCGTATGAGTGCGCGTGTGTGTCGTATGTATCCTGTAAGAAATAATACATTAAATTGTCAATTGCATTTGAGGCTCTAAACAGCTCCCTTATGGCCGGTTGTACCAACGTAACTTAAATATTAATTTGGCTTAAATTGACAATACTGTATAGAAATGAAATGCCAAATGAATTGCATTTGTCCAGTTTAAAATTTAGGTCTTGTTGGTGCAAATGGACATTAGAAAAAAATCATTCATTACTTTCGTGAAGCATATTATTTTTTAAAACAATTTGTAGCTCTTGAAAATAGTTTAAATTAAATTGAAATGTTCATGAAATCGAAAACTTGTATTGCATTCAAATTTCCTATCCAAATTCCTACTATATATCAGAAAATAACTTTTATTGTTTTCACGTTCCGTTACCTTTAGGCTTTAGGCAAGGAAGGTATGAGTGAACAGATAATGTCAGCCAACGGGATTTGAACCCAGAACCACTGTCTTGCTGGGTTCAAATCCAGGTGGCTGACATTATCTTTTCACTCTTTCGTAATTTATTTAGAATAAATAGGTTGCACACTCTAAGTACATTTGTAAGGAACATAGTTTTTAGTAAAAAAAAATCGGTGGTGAGTTTTTAAAAATAAGCACGTTTTAGGGTCCCTAGATATGATTTTACTAATTGGTCAACCGAAAGTTTTCTTATTTGAAGTTCCTAACAGTTTTTCTTGAAAAAACACAGTTAAATATAATTTTTTGACATTTTATGTGATTATCAATATGAAAGAATAACGGGCCATTTTCATAATCAGGTTCACTTTAAGACTTTAGTTAACATTACTTTAAGACTTTATCTTTATTTTAAAGTAAAGCTACACTGCTCGCTATAGTACTAAAGTTATATTTTGAAAACGAATACAACTTTAAATTAAAGTATAAATCAGCCAGCTTTTTATAAAAATAGAAACAGTTCGTATCATCGACATTTAAACTAATAGACGCAGCGTACGAGCAAAACGCTTGCCCCGCTATAACGGTGCAGACACAGTATCTCTATCCTTCAACAGAATGGAAGTTAAGAAAACGCGGCAAAATAAAAAAAATATTTGTCCCTAACTTGTTATACTTGGTGCATAATCATTAAGAGTATAGATTTAATTTTTTTTACAAGTAATAATTAATAAGAACTTAAATATAAAATGATAGCTGAACCGCGTACATACTGCTGACTGCACGAAATACACCGTTTCCCCATTATTTTGTCGCATACACACCTCACAACACATATACGTCTATATATATTTACAGAAATAATTGTCCAAAAAAGTAAATAATATACAAACAGTCATGAAACGTCAAATGTATATTTTGACAACTATTTAGTGATAGAGAGCGATGTATAGAGGTTTACATATGGGTGAAAAAGATGTAAAATGAGTACGAACGCATGCGCAGTATACTTTAACTGAGAACTTCCGTACTGTCGAAGGACAGAATATATATTTCTATCCTTTTATGTTGGAGCATTATTCTAACAATAAAAGAATAGGAAACACTTGGTCCATTAGTTTAAAGGTCGATGGTTCGTATATTCAAATAATTCTTATTGACAGATTTCAATGTCAAGTGCAATATGTTCGTTTTATAATTTTATTGGATTTATAGAATCTCTGCTAAGATACTTTCGGTATGGAATTTGTAGAAAGTAATATGTTACAATATTACTGGATATATAGAATATTTTCCAAGGAACTTTTGGTAAAAATACATAGAATTGACGAAAGGTAATGTGCTGGTCTCATAATTTTTTTTATAAAAATAATTTTCATAAGTTAAATTTTGCAAATTTTATGCGCATACATAGACAAGTTTAGTACTGCTAATATAATATAATATATTCACTAACGGTATTATAGTTGTATGAAGAAACTATTATAGATGATATATCAATCTAGTCAGGGTATTGGCATATAGGTACTTATACCTATCGATATAATTTACACATGTGTACAAGTAGTAGGTTATGCTACGCATGTAACACTCTCCCACTTGCGGAGAGGACAACGTCTGAGAAGTTGTCCGCAACAATTAAACTCCACGTATGATTAATGTGCGTATGCAAAATCAGGCACCTCTATTACCCTTGATTGATTACCTAGGGAGGCAGGCCTCATTGTTACGACCAGGTAACAGTTTTAATTTAGGCAGACAGAAAAAATCACCGCCATCACCGGAGTCTGATTAATATCGGACAAGCGGTTACCCCACAAAGATAATTTAAAACAATAGTATGTTTACATGGTGAGCAAGCAGTTGATTTATATTTTACAGGGGCCGCATTCCCAGATGTATGTTGGTCTTGCTATCACAGTTGGCGTGGTGTTTTCTTTTTGTTTCGAAAACAAAAACTTAAAACAGGTCTGTGTGTTCGTTCCGAAGCTGACAGCAGGAATAAAAACTTCGACGGTGAAGGATGGAGCATACGTGATGAAGAAGGAAAGATTCGCACGAGATTTATAAAATGTTTCCACTTTTTAGACATTATAGTGTCGCGGGCTGGCACGGCCTATTGAGATAAGGAATATATTAGAGGACCACACCAGTTGAGTGGAATGGGATACCGGCTACTTAATTCCCAGAAGCTCTTCAGCATGTCTTTCATTCATTTCAAATTTTAATTGAACATTTCATTGCTTTTGGGAAATAATATAAGAAGAACAAAGTAGGTATCTACTGAGAAATCTGTATAATAATGAGCTTTAACAAATTCAAATAAATTATTTCATATGTATTTGCAATAAGCTATATTAGTATATTATGCAACGAGTTTGTAATGATACCTATTAACACACTAGTATGCAGTTTAAGATACGAGCCATGGCGAGTATCGTAAATCATGCAAGTGTATTAATAGTCATCATACATGAGCTGCATTCACTATTTTTTCTACGACTATTTATAATAATTTCAAAAATAATCTATAAAACAACAAATTGGTTATAAAATTAATCTGTATCATAATGATAATTTGTATCATAATGAAAAGAAAATCTGAATCATAATAAGTGGTGAGTGAAATGTTATTCAAATGCAGATGACACATACCTAATAAGTAGGTACAGTAAAATTTTTGAAAGAAGTCCGATCAAGGCCATCTACGAATTGTATCTATGAATTAAGATTTTGTGCTGTCAAATTTAGTAGTGTCTTTTACTTAGTTTTTATGACGGTACATAATATCTTGTGTACCTCATAAAAACTATGTAAACGGAACTAGTAAATTTGACAGCATAAAATCTTAATTCATAGATACAATTCGTAGATATTATTTAATAGTACACGTACATTGCAGTTATAAACAAAAGGTTAATTGCGAATTTCCCAAATATAAATATTATGCCACACCAGGAATGTGTATCTTCGCGTAATCTATGATAGTTTAATTATATACGTAAACAATGCGTAAACTTTGTAGTTGCACATGCGCAACTGAGGTATAACGAAATGAAGATAATTTCATACTTATTTTAAGTCAGTGTCATTAATAATAAATAAACAAAAATGGGATATGGAAAAGAACACGAAAATCTTTAACGAAATTATTTTTTTTCTAAAACGCAACGTTACAGTTAGTTATTATCGTAAAATTTCGGATGAATTGTGTTTTTGTTTAAATTGAAGTTAATAACTATAGTCACACTATTGTCAGCACAATGACATTCTCAAAATGTTTCATGAAATACATTGAAATAATATTAAATAAATAAATAAATATATCATCACGGCATATTACCCATTTCTGGGTATGCCAGTATCTACAACACATGTAGACATCGGTAATGATGACGATATATTTTACCGTGTGTGCGCTTGCCAGGCGTCACCTCTCGGGCACTCATAGCTGGTGTGGAGAGTGCACCACAGGGGTCACTTTTGTGCCAATTAAAATTGGAAATATTTGGCGTCTGTCGGGATCGAACCCGGTTCCCCCAGGTTCGCGATCAGACACTCAGGTACGCGGCCACGGGAGTAATATTTATTTTAAATATTTTATTAATTTTTTTCTATAGTAGATGTTAAACTGTGCTTTTATCTACTCAAAATAGTAGATAAAGTAGCACTTTAACCGGAAGGGTAGATAAAGTAACAATTAATAATAACATATAATTGGTATTTTTTATTCTTTTCTTTAACATCTGCTATAGAAAAAAATAGAATCTTATACACGACGATAAAATTAAATTATCGACTCGCGAAAAATAATTTTATCGTCTTGTATAAAAAATAACTATTAAACATCTTTATTTTTGTATTCAGTAGTAATTAATTTGACAAGGAAAAGAAGATGTGATAAAAATATTATTACGTCACAAATAATTTCAGACAATTAAAAATTTATATCTCGCTTACTAATTTCTTAATTTTTTTATATATTATCAGAAAAAAAATGAAAACATGGCAGACTACCTCGTTAAAATAGGAAAGAATTTTTATATGACTTCTAAGTATGTACTACATTTTAAAAGATATTATTCTTTAAAGAGCCTCTTATTTGAAAACATCACGAAATATCATTACATCACAGGAGTGGGGGGATTGTTTTTCATGACTATTTCTAATCTTTTTATTTAATTATTTAGGAAAATAACAATAAATTATTATTATTTTTTTTATTACTATGAAAAATATTGCATAAACTTTCATTTAAAATACTATTTGAAAAATGTGAAACCGGCTCATTATTACAATCCGTTGAAGCAGATTATCAACTATACCGAGCAATGTGAAAACATGTAAAACTATAAATTTATTTGCGAATGTTACCTACATACATATATACGTATTTATATTTTTAATTTCCTCAATAAAATTTCTCATTCTTTTATACTTTCTTCAAACGAAATGTATTTCCAACTCGATTGCAGTTTCCAATTTATTCCACAAACAAATTTTTGCTTTAACTTTGTTAACAACGGAATTAATTCCTCAAAGTTCTTTCCAATAAAAACTAAAACTATTTCGATTTAACTTTAAATCTCCTTAAAACTCAATTAACCATTCCAAGCCACAAACAAAACTATTAAAAAATTCCTAAACCTTTGACTTTTCCCAGACAGAGAGAAGAATGTAAGGCTATTGTCTTTCCGAATGTTACCTCTTTTGTTTCACATCAAGGGACACACGGAGATACGTAGTCGTCCATTATAAGTCACCCATACTTCTTTAAATTAAGCGAAACAGAGGAGACTTGAGGAATATAGCCCTTATCGAGCGCCTCTCAAAGAGAAGACGACGCCGTACAGAGATATGTGCAAGAAATGAGCCGTCATATTTTAATGGCTCGTAACTGCTCGCAGTGCTCCCTGTTGTCGATGGAGCTAAAGTTCTAAAGAGACTCTAATTGTGCCCAACCGACTGATGATTTGACACAAACGGAATCGATAGTTTTCTTTCAACTGTAAAGATCGTTTGTGGTGAATTGTTACTCTCTCGGGCTAATAATAGGGCAGATATGGACCCTAAATATGTGCTCAGTGTTCTATATTATAGCAGAAAGCATAGTACTCGTAGTAATAAAGCTCTATTCATAGAAATGATGCTAATTAATAAGAAGGAATGGAACTTCTCAGAAATGTATCTTTATGAGTGTGATTAGTACATCATCAGGTTTAATGGCTGGTGTTAAAGTGAAGGTTATTATTATTACTAAAACCAAAATCAACTATTCTCCACAATTTACTATTATAGGAAATTACACCTTAACCTTAAAAAATCTGATATAGCCAGTACATTACTATCATCATGAAGAGCTGATTAGATTTTGGTTATAATTGGTCAACCGGAAGTACCCTTATTTGAAGTTCTTAACAGTTTTTCTTGAAAAAACGTAGTTAAATATCATTTTTCGACATTTTATGTGATTATCAATATGAAAGAATATCTTAAATTGTATTTATCTTCACAAATAATTTTCAAAATTATTGTTTCCATTATTTTCTAAACAACAATCACAATTACTTATTATAAATAATGACATTTTGACATAACAATAGCAGTTTAGTATAAGTTAATTGTTCTGTTATTAATTATGGCCTACTGTTTTGTGTTATATTAAATAAAATTTATTTAATTTTCAAATGAATTTATCTCAATATTTTTTTTATGAAAGAACAAAATATTTATATGGTTGAATTCAGAAAAAAAATACTATGTCGAATAAGCCTAAAAAATGTATAATATCCTATTTAAAAAAATGTAACTTTGGTTTGTAACTTGAGAACCACTGGTTTCATTTTTTTTTTTTTTTTCTTCAATAAGTGAATATCTCCCTTGATCTACTGCTTGATATTCTTCTTTTCCTAATAATAAAGAAAATAATTGGGGTGTCCCGTATTCGTAAAACGCCCTGTGTTTAAAATGTATTAATTCATATCATTTTATTACACTAAGGGCCGGTTTTTCAATCTCTGGTTAAAATTTTAACTTCTAGTTAAGTAAACAATAGCTTTGTTCGATGAGAAGTGCTTGAAGTGCAGAGCAGAATAGTGCAGTGCTGTGTAGTGTACACTAGTACAGTCTAATTCTTGTGGTTTCATAAAACACACTAGTGTATATTTGGGCAAGTTTGCTCAGCTGTGAGTAATCAAGCCAAGCGTAGCCAAAGGTGTAAAAGGTTAGGTTGTTTATAAACACAGTCATATCATAAAGCTGCAAAGAAGTGACTGCAGAAATGTCTGTTTTAAAGAGCATAATGTTTGAACTAATAAACGATTCTGACGAAAATCAATCATCACTTGATTCTTCATCAGATTCAGAGACAGATATATTAATTAATTCTTTATATAACAAAATAAAGAGAACGTGCATTAAAAATTTTAGGTTAATAAACAGATGTGTAGATAGGATAGAATTACAATGTGTACCGAACAACATTTAGTTACCCCCACTCCTAGTCTGCACTTTCTACACTACCTCGCGAGTCAGGTCAGAAACGTGAGCACTAGTTCTTAAAATTTTTGTCATCGAACAGCCTGCCAGAAGCTGCTCGTTTCTCATAAAACATGTTAATGTAAGAAAGTTAACACTAGGGCGGCCTAGTACATGTCATCGAACAAAGCTAATATTGCATCGTTTTGTTGAAAGCAATGATAAACCTGTCATTTGACACTTCATTTCGTTTCAATTTTGTTTATTTAACCCTTAGTTAAAATTTTAACTAGACTTTGAAAAACCGGCACAAACAAAAAAAAAGTGCAGTATAACTAATTGTTCCAATAACGTTGCTAAAAAGTTATTGGAAAGAATAACTTAATTCAGGAATTAATTAAACTTCCAACTTATTATCTCAAATAACGACTTCATTTTCTTTTCTCTATAAAGTTCCTTAGCGATGAATATATATTATTTAAACTTTATGTAAATTATTAGCTATATTACCGAGTTTTATGAAAGTTCTATAGGTACATGAATATTAATAGGAAGTAAAAATATTCTCCTAGAGATAGTACAGCAACGACTAACAATGAAGTTTCCTATCATATCGACCATATCCTTGCAAGTATTTCCGTTGTGCAGTACTCGTACGATAATATAATAAGTCAACATAATATTTCATTCCCTGTGGTCAGGGACGGCGCAAGGATTGAATTAATAGGTAGGGACAAGTTGGGCACGGGTGGGCACTTACATAAAGAAAAAGTTAAATGTCATTTTATTATAAGCGTGGTCTACACTAAAAATATGGTTTTTATGTGAGCAAACAAATTTTTTTTCAAATTTATAATTTATTAAATACAAATTATTTTTAGAAAAAGAAGTTTTGGATTATATTTTAATAGAAAAAATCAGCATCAACTTTCTGGTGCTCTAAAACGCAATCTGTGTAGATTCTTCGGTGTACGTGATCCATTTCGTAAATGTGTATCGGATCACCTGTACATAATATTCATATATGTTGGAAAATATATTATTTTTACAAACCTTAATTTCATTAGATTCATAGTTATTTACATTTGAGTGCGTGTAAGTTGTATTTTACAGCGCGACAGCTTTGTTTAAGGCACGAGCCCTTAAGGCGAGTGCCTTATTAGCTGGAGCGCTGTAAAATACTTCACGCACGAGAATTGTATCAAATTTTTTGGCCGACGATAATGAAAATCACTTTTTTTAATGAGGTAGGTTATACTTCTGAAAAGGGTTAGTTTAAAATACTGGGGTTAAGTCAATTTCCAAATTTGATTTTACTTACCTTCATTAGAGTACTTCTTCTGGCGAAAATTTATTTGTAATAATAGACGTTGTTTATGACTGATGATATATTTATTTGCTCATGTTTTCTTCGTAATAAATAATAGGTAGGTATCGAAATTTGACATTTCAGCAATTTTCGCCTCGCGTATTTGACAGGTATATCGATCGGTGACTATGTCGGTAACGGCGGATTTTTACAATAATGACAGATGTCGCTGCCGTGATTTTGGTTTATATAAATTAATTTTAAATATAGGAAATGTTAAAGTAAAAAAATAACTTAAGTAGGTAGTACTTTTTTACATGAACTTTATTATAGTAAAGATATTTTTTTTTCTAAATGCCCATAAACGTCCAGTGTATTTTGATTATTTTACCGCATAGTTAGACAAGTTACAACACAATAAGCGTAAAATGTAGGTTACACTTGCTGTGTGTACAATTGTAAAGTTCCCATTACACTTCAGGAGGGCAAAAAATATATTACCACATTCCTGACAGTGGTATTTGTTTAAATATGTCAAAATTGTTATTAAAGTATTGTTTTTGTTTGGCGCATAGGTAAGATGATGTATAAAAATAAATTATTTTATAAATTCATATAAGTTATTTACTAAATGCTATTATCGTATAATTGAAGATTATACCATTATATTCAATTTTTATTAGGAAATAACACTAATAACTAATGAGCTCTTCCCATATTAGTATAGAATGGGTACAGAAAATTTCAAAATTTTTCAGGATCCACACACACACACACACACACACACACACACACACATACACACACACAGACATCATTGTAAAAATGTTATGTCTATATGCGATTTTTGCACGATCCCTATACAGTAAAATTTTTAAAAGAAGTCCGATCAAGGCCATCTACGAATTGCATCTATGAATTAAGATTTTATGCTGTCAAATTTAGTAGTGTCATTTACATAGTTTTTATGAGGTACACAAGATATTATGTACCCTCATAAAAACTAAGTAAAAGACACTACTAAATTTGACAGCACAAAATCTTAATTCATAGATACAATTCGAAGATGGCCTTGATCGGACTTCTTTCAAAAATTTTACTGTACCTCCCTTACCTAGGGTAGCGGGAGGTAAAAAGCGGATAAGTACAGCCTATTTTGAAGTGAGCAAGTGCCCTCTCGGGCCCACCCCTGGCGCCGTCCCTGGCCTGTCCCAATCAATACAATTAACGCATCAGTTTCAAAGTTTTAAACAATTGGGCATTATTTATACTAGGATTATATACAATAGTAGATTTAACGTCATTAGCAAATTTATATTTACCAGTAATGAGGAAAGATAATTAATTAAACAATGGTATCATCAATAAATTATTTACAATTGTTAATTTTAATTAATTGTTATCTTTCTGCCATTATATTTGCAACATTTGTATTTGAGATTAAATGTTAAGTATTAATTTATACATATAATTTTATATCGGGAATTGACGTTTCAGAGTGCTACCATGTTAATAATAGGTATTATGTATGTTTTCAAGTAATCACTCTGTACATACAGGTTAGTTAAAAGCATGGAGACGGCGATTTATTGTTGTTAATATTCATTTTAGGAAATTATGTTCATTACAAAAGTTTTTTTAAGAAATTTTGATCTACATTTGAGAATACTTGAATTTTTTTTTTTCTTCAATTGTTTTTGAGTTACGCTTGTCCGCGTAATTTTTTTAAATGGGAACCTATTAATTTTACTCTACCATTCGATAGAGTGTTTTTTCTCTTTACAACAGTATGTTTGTTTTTTTATTTTTCAATTTATTTTAATAACATTTTTACAAGGAAAAACACCGGTTTAAGTATTTACGAATAGTAGGTTCATCTAAGATAGACAAAATTATTTCCAATAAAGTTGTCGGTCACAATCTTATCATTAAAATCAAATTAATAACTAAGTAAATTACATCACGCTCGAGTTTGTTTATCGCTTCGCTTTTGTCTATTCGTAAATACTTGAACCGGTGTTTTTCCTTGTAAAAATATTATTAAAATAAATTGAAAAATAAAAAAAAAAACAAACATACTGTTGTAAAGAGAAAAAAACACTCTATCGAATGGTAGAATAAAATTAATAGGTTCCCATTTAAAAAAATTACGCGGACAAGCGTAAAAACAATTGAAGAAAAAAAATTCAAGTATTCTCAAATGTAGATCAAAATTTCTTAAAAAACTTTTGTATTGAACATAATTTCCTAAAATGAATATTAACGACAATAAATCGCCGTCTCCATACTTTTAACTAACCTGTATAAACACTCGTATTTGAACATCTTTAATAATGTAATGTTAAAAGAACTCGAATAGTATGCTAAAATATGAATGTTTTAAAAATTATTTAATGTAGTGTAGGTATATTATATTAACGGCCGGTTTCATAATAAAGATAAAGTAACTTTAATTTTAAAGTTTGATCTAAAAGTAAAAATAGCGTTTCATAATTCAACTTTAAGTTAAAGTTGTTAGTTTAAAGTCCTTTAAAATAAAGTTATCTGACAGTTCCTTTAAGAAAATCTAAAGGAGCTGCATTATAAAAAAATACATGTAATAAAAGAAGAAGAATTCATAATAGTTATTTATGTATTAAGAGCGTAAGGAGGCTTTTATGGCCTGCGGTGGGATTTTGAGCCCGAGGCGTAAGCCGAGGGATAAAAACACGTCAAATGCCATAAAAGCAAGTTACGCTCGTGGTATATACAAAACTTTATGCACGGACGACAATTTTCAAATTATGAGTGTTAGAAAAATTGTATCGAAAAGAATTTGTCCTCGTACATCCAGTATCTAGTGTTGCTATGAAAGCGGAAAACAACAGTTTATTGTTTGTTTATTAGTTCTGTCATTTGAGTTTTATTTTGTTTATCTCCGTGCTTTTCATATAAATATCACAATATTAATTTTCATTTTTCATTAAAGAATATAAGAATTTTTGATTTGTAATAAAAACTTTTCATGTTGCCTTTTTAAATTGTTTATAATGTAGGTTATAATTTGGTTTGACGTTTCATTATAGCCCAGCGGGCTATAATGAGTCCCGCGGGCTATAAAATGACGTTTATGTCAAAGAAATTCGTGTATAATTGTCAAATTATGATACGTCCGTGCATAAATAGCTATATATGGAACTTACAAGTGAGTAAATACATATTTTATCATGAATTTGTGCGAGAGAAATTAATTTTTCAAACTCTACGAAAAAATCCTAATGTTGCATGCGCTGATTTTAAAAAGTATATGAAACCATTTACCAAATTTGAATTCATAGTCATTATTTGAAAACAATATGGATATTCTGGATATGTAGTAGGATCCTTTTATAAGAAGCACAGTTCCATACGTAACAGTATACCTCTTTGTAACACATGTCTGTTTGTAACCAAAAGCAGTAAAAAGATATTTTTATTTATTTTATCGTCTGAAAAACAAGTTAGAGTGGCAATAAATATAAAAATCCTGTGCAGTCCATTAAGAAAGGAGTAAAAAGCCTTCAAACGCTTTTTAATGTAGCATTATTTAAAGCCACATAAGATTTCACGCACAACCACTTCAGATAGAGAAAAAAGAAAAAGTGTTCGCATCTGGCATGTGTTGGAAGGGTTAATCCAATTATTCCCACCCCTTTAACAACTGATTCTGTTCTGTCACTTGGGCATAGCCAGCTGTAGTTTCTGTTTACTGTAACGTTTAATCTCCTCTGTCATTTTTATCAGGTTGATCTTCACACGAACCGTTCTATTTAATTTCCAACTGCAGCCTCGAGGCGGAGCTGTCACTACTGTCACCAACTCATGGAGATAACATCTAGGAAGAAACAAATACAATACTCGATATAAAAGTTATCATATATTCATTAATAATTTTAAAATATAGTTTGGTTCTTTGGCCAAAAAATTCGGTGGTTTTTAATGAATAAGCACGTTTTAAGGTCCCTACAATACGATTTTACTGGTTTTACGATAATGTCTGTATGTGTGTGTGTGTGTTTGTGTGTGCGTCCGTGTGTGTGTGTGTGACAAATTTTTCTCCAACGATAACTCCAAAACTACAATTCTAAAAATTATGATTCTTTCGTATTCCTCTTCCTTGCAACCCTATGAAGAGCTGATTAAATTTTGGTTATAATTGGTCAACCGGAAGTACCCTTATTTGAAGTTCTTAACAGTTTTTCTTGAAAAATCGGAGTTAAATATCATTTTCGACATTTTATGTGATTATCAATAGAAAGAATATCTTATTCTCTATACGGTTCGATTATACATTTTCCTTCATATTCAATAGATATAGTTATAGAGAGATTAAGAGAGATTAACTTTCGAAAATCAGTCAGCTTTGCAAAAATTATGAAAACAAGAGATATATTCAAAAAAATCTAATTAACAGATGTCAGTGTCAAGTGTAAAACCAAAGTGGAAAGTATATGATCTGAAAGTTATATAAGTGACAGAGTGTCCCTCGCAAGTGACTTGCATTTGCGGCCTCGCTTCAAGATAGGAACTTATAATGCCAGAGGTACGAGAAAGGCAAAAGAGAAGATGGAAGGACTATAGCAGAAGATTTGAGAGAGGAAGAACTGTGTCATGAAGGTGCTTTGGACAGGAATGAGTAGAAGAGAAGAGTAAGAAACAGCGACTTCTAATAAAATAGGGAAAAGTTGAAGCAGGAGGAAATGTTAAGTGCAATACATAATGTACGTTCGTATTCGTATTAAAATTTTATTAGATTTTAGAATCTTTTCAAAGAAACTTTCAGTATGGATATGTAAAAAATAGTGTGTTCTTGTTACAATTATATAGGATATACAGAATCTTTTTCAAGGAACTTTTGGTATAGGATATGTACAAAATACATCGAATTAACGGAAGGTTTTGTGCTGGCCACAACAGATTTTTAAATAATGCTCAAAGTTTTATTGTTTCACCCATATTTATGCTCAAAACAAAAATGTAAACTTGGCGTAAACCACTGAATAATATTTTGATTTCAACGTCAACGTCACTGGATAAAGATTAACACACAGGACAGTGTAGTGATAATTACATGAATCATCAATCAACGATTCATCAAAATGAACAAACGCAACACGATTTTTGAAGCGGTAATACTAGTAGTAGATGAAAATGAGGTACATGCTCTAGTGGGATTTGAACCAGGATATACGAAGTGGCAACACTATCACTGCGCAATTTCCAATCCAGAACTGAATAATTTTATTAGTAATACCTAAATATGTAAAAATTGAAAAGATGAGATAGAGATCAGAAAAAATGACTGTCGAGTTCAGCAATAAAAATATAAATATATGTAATGGGTGTTTTTTTTTTTGCTTAGATAGAACTTATGAAAGGGTTAACTGTCAAACGAGCTGTCTTACTGCGTTCATTTTTTGACATTTATGATCGGTATACTCTGGCAAACCATCATGAATAGACTCACGCTTGAAAAACGCTACTAAATTATCCAAACTTACTCTGAAAATCAGTCGTCGATTCGCGCAACTTATAGACGACTTCGTGATTGGTTTAACGGGTTTGTTAATAAGCCAAATTGCCGCATATGGAGTGAGACCAATCCACAAGAGACCATACAAACTCCATTACTTCCAGAAAAATGCACCGTTTGGTGCGGTTTACATGCTGGTTGTATCATCGGACCTAATTTCTTCAAAAATGAGGTCAGAGCTCGCGTTATGGTCAATGGAGATCGTTACTGCACCATGATCAATAATTTTTGTTTGAAAATATGGATCACATTGATCCGGACGAGATGTGGTTTCAACAGGATGGCGCTACGTGCCATACGGCGACTGCAACCATCGACTTATTGAAATCAAAATTTGGCGATAAGTTGATTTCGAGAAATGGGCCTGTCAATTGGCCTCCAAGGTCGTGCGATTTGACACCTCTCGATTATTTCCTGTGGGGCTACGTGAAGTCACTGGTTTATGCTGATAAACCACCAACAATTGACGCCTTGGAGGACAACATTGTCCGTGTTATTCGTGACATACGGGCAGCAATGCTCGAAAAAGTGGCTCAAAATTAGACGTTCAGAATGCGCTTTATCAAGAACAGCCGCGGTGGCCATATGCCCGAAATCTTTTACAAATGTTAATGACATGTATTGATCTTTCGAATAAACAAAAAAATTGATTAAAATCTAATTTTTTGTGTTACTTTTTACAATATGAAGATCTGTCGGGCTTAAAAAAACACGCTGTAGTAATTATGACAAAGCGACATATCGCTCACTGCTTGCATTATAATATTGAGTGTCAACGAGCTATTTGCACCTCTCGTTTGAAATGAAGACATGCTCTGTATAGTAAAATAATCTTACTGTTCCTTTAAAATAAATGCTATTTTTGTTTGATAAAAACTGTAGTCCCAAAAATTATTTCAAACAAAAATAGTATTTATGTTAAAGGAATAAAAAGATTATTTTACTATACAGAGCACTTAGAGTAGGTAGAAGTATCAGGCGATGCATATCTTCATTCCAATAGAACGGCGCAAATAATTGCCTGTTTTATCCAATATTATAAAGCAAACAGTAAGCGATATTCCGCTTTGTTATGATTACGATATTTACAGATTTATTGCTGGACCAGACAGAGTCAATTATTCTGACAATATATGTTGATGCTCTTAGATTTTTAAATAGCTATATTAAAATCATGGTTGAAATGAACACTATGGCTGGTAGCACAAGCGTGGTGCTAACACCGGTGTTAACTAGAACCATGTCAACGACTTGACACATACTTCAGGTTTGTTAAGAAAACAAGTGTTGCCAATATATTGATCAAGTTGAAAATTTACTGACAGCCATATTCAATAAAACCGCCGACACAATTTAAATTATTTAATATGTTTTGTTTTTAACTTGTTTCCAGGAAAAACAGTTTTAAATAATGAGGTCAAATTTATTGAATATGGCTGTCAGTACATATTCGATTTAATTCAGTATATTGGCAACTCTTATTTTGTTAACAACCCTGAAGTATGTGCCAAGTCATTGACACGGTTCTAGTTGACACCGGTGTTAGAACCACGCTTGTGCTACCAGCCTATATGTATTCGTAAAAGATTAAAATTTCAAGCAGTACTCCATATATAACAACATATATTTTAATTGTATTAATAAGAGTTTTTATCAAATTATTAAATGTAAAACAAGAGTGGTACAATACTCGTATAAATTATATTTTATTATAATTGGCGACAATAAATCGTTATATTAAATATTGAAATCAAATAGAATAATATAAAATTAAATAAATTAAATACAACAATAATAAAATAAAATTATTTGCAATTCCACACATTTATATACTCAAATTTTATAAAATATCCCGGGTGCTATGTAGAGAAAACAATGTTTGTTTTTTATTTTGCTGTACTTAGTTACTTGTTAACTTTAAACAAAAATGTTTCAAATACGAGTTGTAGATAATAAAATTCTATACCAAAGTCACTAATCAGATTTTATTTTGCACGTTTTATAACCTTTAAAACAGAATTTCAAAAGAAATTGCTTTCCAATGCATTCTACAATAAAATAAGTAAGGCTACAATAAAACTTAATATATAATGTGGCATTTAGACGATTAACCGACAAAATCACCGATATAATAAATAGATAATACTATATTTGGTTATACTGAAGATAACTTTTGAACAGTTCTGATTTTTCTTACCAAACAGCTCCTTGTTATTTTGAGTTTGAGAATACTACATGTTTCCCGCACGATTGCAAGATAAAATACGAGTAACTTGTTATATACTCGTAAGGTATTCTCAAAATACGTATATTTTTAGAAGATAAAAAAAATACATTCGTTATCCAAATTTTATGGCCAATTTTATTATATGTTTATCTGCACATTGTAATACATATCAAAAATAAATTGGAAAATAAGAGTTGTCGTTAACAACGTGATTGAAGTTAACATGTTTTTCGTAACCGGGCCTCAATGATTTATTCGTTATATTGCACATAGGTCTATTTACATCATAAGTACTCACATTATTTTTCAAAATTTTAGTAATTCATTTTGAATAACAACTGAATTTTTTACCTCTCGCTAAGAGAGGTATCGGATTCATGCTAAAATTCGCATATCCAGATTTTAGTGAATACGCACGATTTAAGGTCCCTAAAA
Source organism: Ophonus ardosiacus (assembly GCA_943142095.1). NCBI lineage: Eukaryota > Metazoa > Arthropoda > Insecta > Coleoptera > Carabidae > Ophonus > Ophonus ardosiacus. Next base: position 42,337,750 of record OW964829.1, on the reverse strand, counting down.
TCGATTATAACATTTTTAAAATAATGTCTGTGTGTGTATGTCTGGATGTTGTCGACACGATTCCACAAAAACTATAAGACTTAAGAACTGTTTAACTATTGATTCCTCAATCTGACATTCCTGGGAAGAGCTGAAGAGGTTTTGGTAACAATTGAACAACCGGAAGTAGCAGTTTCTTAGAAAAATTCTTCTAAATATAATTTTTTGGGAGTTTTTTTTATTAAATATTGAAGAACATAAAATTCTCCATCTAATACACTTAAAAATTTAATTATATCTTGTATAGATTTAGAGATAAAGACATAATATATAGAGTAATCTAATCGCAGAGGCTAAGGCACTAAGGAAACCAATTGACAAATTCCAATGTTTATAACATAGTTTGTAAATGACATATGTCAGTGTCAAAAATCAACAGTTTTAGTGACATTCTGATAGCTTTTTCTGGGAAGTATATTTAATCTTTCTTATTATTTTATTAATTAAATATTTGAAATTGTAGGTAAAATGCATATATCCATCAGAAATACCACCAATCTGGTTAATGCATTGGAAGTATCTCTCACATTTAGAAACTTCCTCATACAATGAAAAATAGATATAATTAAAATTATATGTGTGCAGAAGACAATACAATAAAAAACAATATTTGTGTAAAGTTTTGTAATTTTTTGTTATAAAACGACGGTTCGAAAGCGAAGTGCAATACAATACTATAGCCTAATATGGAATGGCAAGAGGTCTTGTGCTGGCCACAACAGATTTTTTTCTATTGTCTTATATTTAATTTTATATGTCAAATTTAAAATTACCCTAGAACTGAAGCAAAAAAAGTCAAAACTCATTTGTAGGTAAGTAAAACACTTTGTTTTCGTATAAACAATGAAGTTATTATTTCTATTTCCTTTCTTATCATTGGAATCTTTCAACTAGAATTCAATTAAATTGTACCCTTGTTGTGGTCCAGGTTGTCACCAAGCAACAAAACCTTCTTGTGTTTCTGAATAATTCTGAGATACTGAGATGCTTACCTGATAAATCGTGATGTTTTGACAGCCACAGCTGTCTAGATTTAATGTCAGAGAAAGATCTGTTTCTGGTTTTGTACAAATGGATACAAATCGCTCATGTGTCGCTGAATGGATTTGTGTTGGAATTTCGTTAAATTTAAACATGTTTTGGATTATTTTGTGAGACGTGTGGTTGATAAATTTGATTTGGTGCGTACACAAATTCCAACACGATTATAGTTGATGTGTACCAACGTGGTTTACAAATTTTTGACCTATATTCATTGCATAACAAAATTTTAATTAAAATTTCAATGATTTTTGAAAGTGTGCAGGGTTTTAACATTATCGTACTGTTATTTAAAGTTCTAATGTTTTTTTATAAACAAGGGCGTACTGGGACTGGATTTTTACTGGATATTCAACCATGTTGTTGGCAGAAAAATGGCGGTTGCCATGTGTTTTATCATTAACAAATCTTAATTATCAAAATTCATCGTATTTTAATGTGTCCTTTTTGATTGTCTCTGTGGTTCTTTTTGGATGCTGGTGGGATTCCCTCAGGAACATGTTTGGAGGGAGGACATCCGTCTTTTCTGTTTCCAAGTGTTTCAATGTTGGAAGGTTTTTGGGGCTGGAACCAGCCCTGCCAATTTATTTCTTTATAACGTTTTTACATTTTTTACTTTTTCGACGTTGTATTAATGGCCATGCCTGTTGTTTGATGTTTGTCTAGGAATACTCTGATGTGATGTGTAAAATTTCTTAAAATGATCCTTCCGAAACGTTCCAAACATTGAATATGATTTTATGAAAAATATAAATGTTCTTCATTCTTCCCCACCTTCAGAAGGCGGTAATCTTTCGTGTTATTTAAAATAATTGAAATAGTTAACAATGGAAAATCGCAAAAAAGAGCCAAAGGCAGTGGTAGAAAATCTATAAAAAATAAATCGTAAAAAGAGGAAAATCTTATTCTAGGGAGTCTAAAACGTGCTTATTCATTAAAAACTCACCACCGATTTCTTTGCCCAAAGACAATACCTTCCTTACCTAAAGGTGACGGAACCTAAAATCACTAAAAACATTTTTTTCTACAGTCTTTATATAAAGTAGGTATTTCCGCTAGCTTTTGTCAGTTTGCCACTCATGTGCGACAAAGTAGAAAAACGCTTGCTGACCGAATTTCTATCGATAAAACGTTGAGAAATGTCACTTGTCTACATTCTTAATGGGAACGTTTAGTCAGGAACTAATGGCGCTGTAGTTACTTACACATTTACCACCTCCACACGACTGCTACTGCTCTGTCGGTATATTACTTAATCAAACAACATACCGTACTGCTGTGTAAAGGAATAGAGAAATAAAATAGAGCATTCATTTACAAAAACGAAAGTAAAAAAATGCTTAGATTAGTTTGAAGCAATAGCTCAAGAAGAATGGAAAATAAATTAAAATTAAAAAATATTATCGTTATTTATGAAGGGTGGCTTGCATGAAAGTGGATTAACTCTCGAGTTACGCTAACATAGAATTACGTATACAAAAAGAGAGTTACCAGCCTGTTTGACAGCTATCCTTATGTCAAAAAATAATAATATGGCAGACAGTTGTCATTTTATTCGTCATATTCAACATAAGAAAGGAAAGTATTAACAAAATTACTTTTTTAGGTTAGCTGTCAAACAGGCTGGTAACACTCTGTTTGTATACGTAACCCTAGGTTAGCGTAACTCCAGGGTTAACCCACTTTCATGCAATCTACCCTAAGTAGTAATGTCAGTATAAAGTGTAGGTGCATTTTATTATTTTTTGTTATGGTGGAGGATCCCATTGTGCCGACTGTAGAAAAAATCTTGTGTGTGTGTGAGACGATTTCGAAATCTCTAAATCGACAATATCTCATATTGCGCTCTTAATGCACAAATATCTATAGTAGAGTGGTAACAGCTTTGTTTAAGGCACGAGCCCTTAAGACGAGTGCCTTATTAGCTGGAGCGCTGTAAAATACTTCACGCACGAGAATTGTATCAAATTTTTTGGCCGACGATAATGAAAATCACTTTTTTTAATGAGATAGGTTGTACTTCTGAAAAGGGTTAGTTTAAAATACTGGGGTTAAGTCAATTTCCAAATTTGATTTTACTTACCTTCATTAGAGTACTTCTTCTAGCGAAAATTTATCTGTAATAATAGACGTTGTTTATGACTGATAATATATTTATTTGCTCATGTTTTCTTCGTAAATAATAGGTAGGTGTCGATATTTGACATTTCAGCAATGTTCGCCTCGCGTATTTGACAGGTATATCGATCGGTGACTATGTCGTTAACGGCGGATTTTTACAATAATGACAGATGTCGCTGCCGTGAGTTTGGTTTATATAAATTAATTTTAAATATAGGAAATGTTAAAGTAAAAAAATAACTTAAGTAGGTAGTACTTTTTTACATGAACTTTATGTGTATTTTGATTATTTTACCGCATAGTTAGACAAGTTACAACACAGTAAGCGTAAAATGTAGGTTACACTTGCTGTGTATACAAATGTAAAGTTCCCATTACACTTCAGGAGGGCAAAAAAAAAAATTAATGATATAATTGGAATTAATCACCGCATTCCTATTTATTATTAGTAGCATTTCAAAAGAAAAAAAAATCAGGTACATGTTGAATTAAGAAACCAATAAAATACCGGTGATTTGTATCTGATATACATTGAAATGGAAGTTAAAAAAAGCAAATAATTATGCCGGGAGGCAATCTTGGCGTAGCACGTAGAATTTATCAAAAGACATTTCCACTTTAATACCGGAAAGCTCGCGTACATCACCCCCTGAAAATCCGGTGCGCTTTCAGCTACTTCCTTTTGATTTTTCAGTGCCTTTTCTCATCCTGTCTTGCGACACGACTGTACCATAACTTTCGGCTGAATGAGCTCCGAAGATGAAGAGACATAAATCGATATGTTTGGTATAAATATTAACGCCGGATCAGCATTTTATATGTTTGGAAACATCTTCCACAACGCAGTCGGCCAAAAAAAGAACTGCAGCTTTTGACAAGATGATCGATATTTGTTAATGAGAGTTTCGCTGGCCTACTTCTCGCCCCAACTGGGAAGTTTTTTCAAATGGTCATCAAAATCGCTAATGATGTAAACTTGAGTCATCAACTTTCGCCAATTTGTAAACGGGAAATTTTATTTACACTTTTTTTGATACATTTTTGTTGATATGTTTCTGAATAAATTAATTTTTGTTTGTTTTTTAAAATTAATTTATTCATAAATTCAAAATTCATTAACTTTCAACCCACATTTCTAGATGAGAAATTTAATTAAATAATAATATTTAAGTTTGCAAGTATAATACAATTTGAAATTAATTATAAGGTTTCATTCTTAAAATCAACATCTTCGATGAATCCATATTAGCGCTAAGAAAAGATTTCCATGGCCGTCTTTATTGTCGTAGGATTTAATTTTAATATAGAAATTGAGTTAGTGTACACAATGTCTTCAATACAGCGTATAATCCCCGCCATTGTTTAAGTTTTTAAGCTTCATTTCCGCAATTAAAGCACCGCTGGGGACTTTATTAACTTCCCCAACTTAGTTACACTGGGTACTTTTAAGTTTTCTATGTTGGCAGCCAGTACCAGTACGCAGGGATATTGCTGCGTGCATAGTTTTCTTCTGTCTTAGTGTACTAGACATTCTCTCTCTGGGAAGTTTGCAAACTTGCTGGACGTACAAACTTCTGGATTTCAAAGGGAAATTAATATCTCAGCATCATTATGAATTGAAAAGATAAAAAATAGTTTGATAACTTTGTATTCACGCTGAAACGATGGATAATTTTTCATTTGTCTGATTAAAGTTTTTATGGACTCTATTATTACTGGATACTCTGATAATAGACTCCCAATATACTCCAGACAGATAGAACTGATGAATATTTTCTAAAGAACAGATGGAATCTGCTCGTTCGAATCAACTTATTCTATTATTTTCTCAGCGACGACATTTTCTCGCCGTTATAATCTGAGAAAAGGAATACGTTTCATGTTTCAAAACAATAGAAAAATATCTGTTGTGGCCAGTACAATACCTCTCGCCATTTCCATTTATGTTATATAAGTATTGTATTCCACTTCGCTATCGAACCTTTAGGTAACGAAGATATTGTCTTTGGTCAAAAAATTCGGTGGTGCGTTTTTAATGAATAAGCACGATTTACGGTCCGTCCTATACGTATTTACTATTTTTAAGATGATGTCTGTATGTGTGTCCGTGTGTGTGTGTCCGTGTGTGTGTGTGTGTGTGTGTGTGTGTGTGTGTGTGTCTGTGTGTGACAATTCTAAAAATTATAATTTTTTCGTATTCCTCTTCTTTACATCCAGATGAAGAGGTGATTACATTTTGGTCACAACTGTTCCACCGGAAGTACCTTTATTTGAAGTTTTTAACAGTTTTTCTTAAAAAAACGCAGTTAAATAGTATTTTTTCACATTTTATTTTTATTATATATTAAAGGAAATGCTCTTCTCTATACAGTTTTATTATATATTTTCATTCATATTCAATAGATATAATGTTAAAGAATTACAAAGATATTAACTTTCAAAAATCAGTTAGCTTTGGTATTTATCATGGAAACAGGTGATATATTCAAAAAATTCTAATTGACAGATGTCAGTGTCTAGTGCAAAACCAAATATTAAAAGCGTAGGATTAGGATGTGGTATGTCATAGGTCATAGTGTTCCTCGCAAGTGACATGCAGTTGCAGCCTTGTCTTATGATTGGAACTTCCAATGCGGGGAGCATGAGGAAGGCCAAAGAGATGGAAGAATTGTATCGTAGATGACTTGAGAGAGGAAGAACTAAGTGAAGAAGATACATTGGACAGGAATGAGTGGAACAGAAGAGTAAGAAACAGCGACCCATAATACAATAGGGAAAGCTGAACAAGAAAGAGGAAGTGTCAAGTGCATTTACATAGTGTATGTTCATTCATTATAATTTTATTGGATTTATAGAATCTTTTCAAATAAACTTTTGGTAAGGAATTTGTAAAAAAATAGTATGTGCTCGTGTTACAATTTTACGTGATATGTAGAATCTTTTCCAAGGAAATTTTGGTATGGAATTTGTACAAAATACATCGAATTGACGGAAGGTTTTGTGCTGGCCACAACAGATTTTTTTATTAAACATCGTACAGATAGCAAAATATCGTTTTAGATTTATTACGAGTATAATTTGACGAAGATATTGTTTTATATTTACTGTTGTATAAATAAATTGTAGTATTTAGAGCATTACGAGAAGGAAAAATATTGTAACATATAATTTTAAAATAACTACGTTGGCAAACTGAAGATACACATACAGTTACACATTTAGAGGTAGTAAATTTCTTGTCAGTTATCGATGGCTACGTGCTACGTTCCTTGGTAAGAAAGTATTTATTTTTATTTATTTAAACTGTGCAATTACTGTCAAACTCTCGTTGCAGTTGAAATAATTGTAATAAAAGTTGCAAACCGTTGTTCTAGGAACGACGAGTCTATACATTTATCGATCTGTTCGTTCATTTGAATCGACTTAGACTTAGTGGAATGAAGCCGGTGAAGCTTCGCGATACCGCGATGGGTAACATATGGCACGAGTTCTCAAGTTCCCTGGAAACTTCCAGTATAAAGTATATACACAACAGTTGCCTTCGAATCAGAACTTATAATTTACAACTTCTTTGTAAAAAGTTATGAAGGGGAGGCGACAAGTCTGATATACCTGTTTCTTCGCAAACCGAGAATGTCTGCTTGACACTTTTATGAATTTGCATAGAATGCACATGTTTCAAGTTTCGACAAATAGAAGGTTAACTAAATATCATTCAAGTGCAATGAACTTTATCTTAATAATTAAAACGTTATTCGGTTGAAAGTCTTAAGCCAGGTTTCTACATGAAATGATTATTGGCGACACTAGACTAACGCCAATTTAGTTACAAAAACTACAAGACTTAAGACTTGTTTAACTATGAATTCCTCAACCTGACATTCCTGGGAAGAGCTGAAAAGGTTTTGTTAACAATTGGACAACCGAAAGTAGTAGTTAAATAATAAAATATAAAAAATAATCCATTACAATCAGATAATGTTACTACCAAGTTTATATCTCTACCTACTTTTGAATTATTACCCCAAAAATCTATACGCTCCATATTTAGATAAAAACTTCAAAATTTGCAAAAAATCTAATGTATCTAAATACTTTTCAATATGCAGATTCCAAATTTTTAAACCGCAGGTCGATATCTCATTTCGTTCTCGAGATATTTAGATTCAAAGTTTTGCTCAAAACTGCCCATTTTTGGGTAGTAACCCAAATATGGGTCGAGATATGAATTTGGCGATATCATCATTCGATTCTACGGGAAAAAATACGTAAGTACACCAATTTTTATAATTTTTGAACACCGCATACAATCTCTAAAGCAAAATAACTGAAAATTGCCAAAAATCGCAAAAATCTAAGGTATACCCCTTAAGATTTTTTCAGATTTTGGCCATTTTCGGGGGTTTTCAAACTTTTATTCATAAAAAATGAACCGGTTGGACAAAAATTATAAAAATTGGTACACTTATGAATTTTTTCCCGTAGAATCGAATGGTCGTGTTGCCAAATTCATATCTCGACCCATTTTTGGGATACTACCCAAAAATGGGCAGTTTTGATCAAAACTTTGAATCTAAATATCTCGAGAACGAAAACCTGCGGTTTTAAAATTTGGAATCACAGCATTAAAAAGTATCTAGATCCATAAAAATTAGATTTTTGAAAATAGTGAAGTTTTATCTAAATATGGGGTATATTGACTTTTGAGGCAATAATTCAAAAATGGGTAGATGTATAAACTTGGTAGTAATATTATTTGCTTGTAAAGACAATGTTACTCAAGTATACGCATTTTTAGAGTAATGTATCTAGTAGCCCAAATAACTCCATGGAAACCAGTTGAAACTTCCGGTTAACCAATTATAACCAAAATCTAATCAGCTCTTCATATGGATGTAAAGAAATGTATATGAAAGAATTATAATTTTTAAAATTGTAATATTCACAACTCACCATCGAATTTTTTGATCAAAGGCAATACCTTCCTTATCTAAAGGTGACGGTTGGTAAAAATGAATATAATGATATTATATAAATATATTACAGCATTTTTTTTTTCAAATATTTAGATAATAATAGATAGTAATTCTCAATGTATAGTTTATAAATATGTATCTATGTTTCATTTAGAAATTCTGTGTTCATCTAAAAACTATATAAAATAAGTCTGAACTTACGTAACAACATGTCTGGGTTTTACAACTTTTTAAAAACATCATATTTGAAAACGATTTTATACAACAAAAAATGTAAATATTAAATAATTTAATCATACGGAACGATAAATTAGACTATGCTTATGTTATATATATATATATATATATATATATATATATATATAATTTGTTGTTGCATCTTTTCAATAGTGTTGCAATCCAATCAAAAAACCCGTTACATTGTCATCAACACTTCATCGAACGAGTTGTCCCCTCTCTATAAAGAGATGAGAACTCTCTGAAAGACTTTGCAATAATTGTCACTTCAAAAATTGGCCCAATTCGATTTAAACATGATTCTCTTTACGAGCAAAAAATGTCTGTTTATTGTTCGAAGCTTTAACCCCCCTCCCTTGTAACTCATTCAGTCTTTGTATCCAGTGCCGTCACGTGACCAGGGTATAATTTGCATACTGTATTAGGTTAGGAAAGGGCTAAGGGAACTCCCAATCTCATGGGGTGATTGCAGATAATTTGCCTCTGAGTAATGGGAGAGAAAAATTGTGCCGATGATTAGTAAGGAGGCCAACGTTTGATAACTCAGCTAGAATAATTGTTAATGTTGTTTATTGTCATGTATATTAGACTGATTGGATCATTACAGATTTGGGAGAATAGGTTATATGATGTGTAATAAATATACTGACCAAAGTGGCGTTAATATAACTCTAGTCTAGTTTTATACGGTGGCAACACTGATGGATCGGTTTCAATCCAGTATAAAGTGACATATTTGATACGAGTATTGTTATTATTGCTTGTTAATTATGAATTTATTACATACAGTTGGTGTTAATTTACGTTTTATTTTCGAAGCTATAAACACTAACCATAAAGTCTTATTTTATTTATACTTATTTTCGTAGATGTGAATGAGCCCTTAACATAATTATATTGAGAGAACCTTATAAAAAAATCTGATGGGGCCAACACAAAACCTCCCGCAATTTAATTTTTATTAATTAAAATACATACCTACGTATTTACTAACGCTGCAAACTGTTCCTTTGCAGAAAACTATTGCTTTATTTACTATTTAATTTTTAAAATGTCACTATTATAATTTGAAGTGATTAGTTTTATGACAGTGAAGTTTACTTGTCAGTTACATTCATTTGAAATATGAGCTGCGTAACAAAGGCATTGTGTTTATCTTAGGCTTCGGGATGTATAAAAAAAATAATTTTTAATTTATCTGTAAAATATATAGAAAAAGTAGTAATGTATACCTGTAGAAAATTCAATAATAATTAATTTTCATAATGACATAAAATTTTTTAAAGAAAAACCATTATGAGCTGCAAGTAAAGAGCCATTTCCGTTTATATGATTTACACCAAAATCTAATGGTTTTTTTTTCATATTAGAATAGGGTATAAATACAAGGTTTCAGAATTTTCTGAATGATAGTATTTGAGTTAGAGCGACGACAATATTCTTACACACACACACACACACACACACACACACACACACACATACATACAGACATCATCGTCAAAATGTTAAAATTGGATTCTAGGGACCTGTTTCGAATTGTTTGAACCAAATGTAAATGTAAATAATAAATGCTCGAAGGATCAGAATTTCAATTAGAATTCGATTAATGAATAATCAAATTGAATATAGGTGTGGGAATAATATCACAAAGGAACCAGTAAATCAAGCACAGACTACTGACCTTATGTGACGGGAACCAGCGTTGACTCGAAGGAGGTTACAACACAGGAACAACGGGAAATGGATTTGAGCTCGAACCAGCGTCGACTGCATGGGAAATGCTCGAAGGACCAGAATTCCAATTAGAATTCAATTAATGAATAATCAATATGAATATTGGTGTGGTAATAATATCACAAAGGACCCAGTAAATCAAGCATAGACTACTGACCTTATGTGACGGGAACCAGCATTGACTCGAAGGACGTTACAACACAGGAACAACGGGAAATGGATTTGAGCTCGAACCAGCGTCGACTGCATGGGACCAGCTAACAGGAACTGGGCTACTTTGTACCTCCAAAAGGATTGAAGGACAGGAACCAGGAACAGCTTACTTATGAAAACCAATCCCACAATTGAATTGGTCCAAAATTTATTAAACTCAATCGCTTAATAAAAGAATGTCAATTTCTAAATGGATCCAGATGGAACGGCAGATAACCATTAGAAATATACCACTTAAATTGAATTCTCGAAGTGTTACAAGTAAGATTCACTATAATATTTAAAGTCCCAACACTATTAACTCATATTGATTTGCCAAAAGACATAAGAAAATTTAATTAGAAAACGAATACATTTTAATTGATAACTATTTAATTACAACGAACAAAGAATTTTGACTTGATATGAAAATTACAAGAGCAACTCACAATACATGCGGATGAATAAAATTGTACTCTTGTTTATTTATGTTATTTTTTTTATATTGCTAGGTTCTTTGTATTGTTGTGATTAAATTGTTTTTACAGGCGTCTATATGTTTTTCTTATATTTACAATTCATGAAATACGCTATTTTTTTACTTTATAAGGCGATATTCTTTTGTGTCAGTAGCCGTCTTGATTCATCTAGTTGCTCTGTGACAGTATTCCCAAACACGACCTTAAAACATGGTCATTTACTAAAATCTCGATATGTGATTTTTAGCACTAGCTGTATACCTCCCTTACCTAGGCTTACCTAGGGTAGCGGGAGGTAAAAATAAATACATAAAAACGAAAGATTACTACCTATACCCTTCAAGTATTGAACCGTGTCTATTAAAAAATCCAATCGAAATACCGTTATAAATTTCCATTGCAAAGACAGCACTTAATAACGATTTGAGAAGATTACCCAATAACAATTTTCCGGTAATCCTCGCTGTAAACCTGCCTGCCCCTAATAATACATATATCGTGATCGGGCGGATTACACTGGTAAAGGGTTTAGTCGCGTATAAAAACAACATTTGGCCCAAGTGCCGACGCGACCCGGGGCTACGGATAACTTCAACACATGTTCTCCTGTCCGCAAATCGCTAAATAATAGCGAAGCAAGCTGCGCAGGCCTGAGGGTACGCAGGAACTGGAATTACGAGGTATTATCCTTCAAGGACTTCTACTGATCGACTTTACAAAGATACTAGGTATGTAAGTAGAGTTTTATAATCTGTTAATATTTACTTTTTGAAGACAGTATACTTCATTTCACGTAAGAAAATAGCATATGGCGCTTGAGAGTCGATCAGTTTTACGTGCATTAAATAAATAATTTAAATTCGTGAAACCAAACTTTCTCAATAATAATAGTTATTTATGTATCAAAGTATTGATGTTATACTTTTTAACACGAATTTGGCTGTAACTCTGTACCGAAACGTTTCCGGACATACCTTCATATAACATTTTTTTTCTACGACCACCATGAAAAGTTGACATTTGTGCTCTATTTTGTCATCGTAAAGTTGATGGTTACTAAGGAACGAGCAAAAAAATACTTTACCGCGCGTCTCCCATAGCAACGCGCGGTAAAGTGCTCAATTTGCTCGCTTAGATAAATACATATTTTTGCTGAAATCTTAATTTATTAAAACAATACTTACGGAATCTAAAATATAGGTTAGGTTCATTTTTACACTTGAAACGTGCTACAAACAATATACCTGAAGTTAGCTACATTACCAATTTAGTTAGGTTAGGTATTTAATTATATATAATAACAACTCTACTGATGAATGTACATTGTATTACAACTTTAAATATTTAATAACACACATTTCATAATTAACAAACTTATTGGATTTAATTATTGGCGGATAATGTTAATATTGAATGTGCACTTTTGGCAGTTTTGTATATTCATTTCAGAACAACTTAAAAACAGCTGACGAAGATAAATTAGATTCTGTGACTGTGACACTCACTAGTTTTCAGTTCTTAACTGCTAGTGTTGATTTTAGCATGGAATAAATGGACCAAAGAGAAGACGATTTCATTAGATTTTTACAAAAAGAAAGCTAGTAAGACATTTTCACTGTAATTCTTGATTTTTTTAACTTACACCATTCAATGGAGAGGTTATAATTCCTTTCGTATAATGCTTTTGATTTTGCAAATAAATTCAAGGAAGTATTTTGCGCCGTTTCAAATATATCTGGAGGAGTGCAGGAAAAATCACTATCTTTTACTGACAGAATTTTGTATTTATTTACTTGGATACTCACATCGTCATGGTTACACACAACACAAAACAGAAATTGGTTGAGGTTGAATTGAACTTACTAAATAGGTATTATTATTTTTTCTATTTTGGTTAGTAAAGTCGTAGAAAAAATTATGTGTGCATCTCTAGCGTAAAGTATCTTTATTGCTCGCGCTCGAAAATTGAAGCGCGAGCGTAGCGACCGCTACGATAAAAAGTATAGATGTACTAATTATGGAGTTAAGTTCTACAATCGGTTAAACTTTGTACGCTTATTTACATAACACCCTGTATTGTTTCCTTTATAATTTTTGATAATAAACTTTTACTTCTAACTGTTGAGAACGTTATCTTTTACATTTATATTAAATTCATTTGTTATACCGTAAATTTAAATATGTTTTTGGTGGGTTTGCAGGTGGCAGATTTTTTTTTATAAAGAATAACATTTTTCACTAAAATAAAAAATAAAAAGTTCTTCCTCTTCTAAATGTTAATTCAGGTTAATCCGGCCATGCATCAACATATAAAAATATAACGAAGTAACTAATATGAATCTGTTAAAAGTGGAATGTGTATTTTGTTAGTCAATCTCAAGAGGCCTGTAAACTTATACTCGCAAGCAAGAAAAATTGATACATTGTGCAGATTGCTCCATCAAATAATTTATTTTGAAACAGTACCAATTTGAAGAGGTCGACATTCTCGTATCTAACATACCACACGCATACGAATACGAGTTTCGCAGTTGGCAGCTGAGTACGAACGAAGAAGACGGGAGATATTCTTTTGTTGTGAGTCAGAGCCCACTCGAGTGTTGGAGTGGCACTCTTGAACCGCTAGGCGGCTCTGCGTATTTAATGCGAGCCATTGAACGATTATGGGGAACGAACTTCACCCTTACGGAAGGAGGACTAAAGTCTACGTTCATTTGAATAAATGCTGCCGGCTAAATTTAACAGGAGTTGAACGAAGTGTTGTATTACACTTGAGGATTGTGGCATGGCATGGGCTTATACTACACTTTGTGGTTTCATTTTATGCGTACGGGTTTACCTACATTCTGTTGGTGTTTTATTTATGGCTAAATTATTACTGCTTTTCTGGCAACAACAAAATATTTCTTTGGATTTTCTTTTCAATTTATTTTGCACACACAACATATTTTTTAGAAGACAACAAGTATTTTATTTTACGAGTACCGTTATTTATTCACAAAGTAAACATATTGCAAGGAATTTTACATCTAAAAAATCGCATCAAAAAGAAAAAAGAAATGATCATTCTTTTCAGTGATGAATATGTAGAAGGTATATTGTATAGAATTTTTTTGCCATTTTTATTTCCCAATTTAAAGAATAAATTTTATTTAATAAATTATCAAATGAATTTTTTGTTTTCATAGAACCGAATATAAAATATCTGTAATACTTTATTTACCTAATATTTTGTTTCTTAAAGTCGGTTTTTCAATATCTGGTTAAAATTTTAACTAAAAGTTATTAATGATCATTTTGGTACCTTAAATAATATTAACCTAAAAACAAACTGTTTTGAACCGGCTGACAAAACGGTTTGAACACGGTTTAACCGCTTGCGTCAGTGACGTCACCGTTGCAACGCTAAAATGTAATGGTTTGAACCGGGTTAAACCGATTTTGAACCAGTGTATCGCCAAAAAACACCTCATGTTTCACGTTAAAAAATAGGTACTCGCGGTATAAATAACGTAAACTGCTTTCATATTGGCTATAAATGATGTGCTTTATGTACTCCGACATCACACTATTAGAATAATAACACGTAGAAGATAATATAAGATTGATAATACAAATATCCAGAATAGAAATACGTGTATTTCTGAAGAACTATTTTCATACATTATTCATATTTCACTATTATTTTAAGTTTTGGTGTTGACTTATTGAAATATGTTCAATAGCAGTTGAAGTTTGAAATTGTATTTTAAAATCCCCCTTAATTTAAAATCTGCTGGTGTCATATATGTTTCTGACATTCATTTATAACCAGGCGAAATTTAAACCCTCGCATCGCAAATACAAGAGCACTTTTCTAGTAAATAAATTCTCCTTGCGCTAGAGCAGACACATTATAGTAGAAAATCCTAGCTTCCAAAATGTAAACAACGCGCCCGACACCAGCATTAAAATATAACGCAAAAATATTGCTTATGCTACAGCAGAAAACAAACATTCCCAGCAAACAAACGAACGTACGTATGAGATTAGGAGGAACCGGCGTCATGAATAATTCACGGATTACTTTATTTATTATTAATTAATGCAAATCTTACAAATATATTCAAATCAGTTTGTTTCGTGGTTCCCGCAAAGACAAAAGGATTTTAATAATCCGAAAGAACTGGGTTTCAGGGTAGTAGGATTTTGAAATTGAAATAAGTATAACACCACAAATTGGTTTTAGAAATGTCGTACGAGAACGACACCTCAAATGATATTTAAATTGCGAGCTTCTACTTTGGAATCAATCTGCTATCAGCTTTGCCCTAAATTATTTATACATTTCTTTCGAAAATTAGCATACATTTTCAAAAGTTTCATAATTGTTATCTGAAACATTTTCATTGTTTCTTTCTCCAAATACATATCCTCTTCATCAATGGAATAAAAAATATTTTTCATAACAATAAATTTATTATTTACGCGGACGTATTGAATTTTTAGTTGTTAAATCAATATCTATTGGATAATTTTTTTAAACACTTGTTAAAAATTAACCACTTCGGGCCGGTTAAATTTTTAACTTCTAGTTAAGTAAACAATATTGCATCGTTTTGTAGACAGTTATGATAAATATGCATTTGACAGTTCATTTCGTTTCAATTTTTGTTCAAATTTTAACCAGATATTCAAAAACCGGCCCTTGGTTACAGAATAGACTCGATTGTGAAAAAAAGTGATTTTGGTCGCCATTTTTTCAATAAGGCGCTCCGCACGGTAGTGCCCCAAGGTCACAAATATAGTATTTTATTCAGAATAAAAATTGTACTAAATTGCCAATTTGCAAAACTTCTGGAATTTTTTCCGAGCAAGTACAACTTTCACTCCATATTGCTTGTGCTACACGGTAAATAAAAGCTTTGTTGTGATTACCAAAAATGAGTTCCAGCAGCAATTTTTTTTTTTTTTGTCAATATAGGACCAGCAAATATATTTGTTACAGTTACCTAGGTAAATTTGCTGGTAAAAAATTGTTGTGGCAACAAATACAGTTTTGTTATATATAACAAAAGATATTTGTTATGCGAACAAATAAAATAAGTTACCATTAAGAAATATAAACTTGTTATACGAACAAATAAATTAAGTTACTATTAAGAAATATAAATTTGTTATGCGAACAAATAAAATAACCATTATTAACAATTATGAATTTGTTTTGGAAACTAATAAATTTTGATAGATATACAAATGCATTAATGAGATAGTAAGGTAAAAATTAAATACATGCGTATTATAATAATTTTATTTATTTATAATTATAATCTATATACATGTAACAAATATTATATAAAAAATAACATATGAAACAATAGTCACTTAAATTATATAGATTTATCAGTAATCGATACATACCTTCAAATTTCTCAATAAGACACTAATTGCCATTGTTTTAAAATATCTTTTGCAAAATCATCCATTTTTATTGACGGGCACAAGAAACAAGCACTTTTAAAACACGATTTTCGACAGGCTAAAACTTAACAGCGCAAGCAAATGCGATACGACGTAATATAGTTATAACACGAACAGTGAATTATACTGTATACCAGGGAATACTCTGTCCACACAAAAGTTTTAGTTACCTGTACAAAGAATATGGCGAAAAAAAGAATTTGTAATCTTTACAAAATATAATGTCACAGGATACAAAAAAATAAAATTTGTCCCAGTAACAGATTAAATATTTTTAATTGTTGCAAAATGAATTTGTAATCTGAACAAAGTAACAAAATGACTGCTTAGTACTACTAATAATAATTGCTACCATGACTAATATTTTACAGCAAATAATACTTTTTATACACAACAAAAATTGTTTAGTTTTGGAAACTTAAAATACAAAGTTCTTCGTATACACGGCGAAAACATATTGTTGAAATAACAAAAAAAATACAGTTAACTAAATTTTGTCCGGAATATCAATGTATTTTTTTACCGTGTATTGAAAGAAACAATTTGTTTATAATTTTCATGATTCTATATAAATTTTAAGATTAATATAAAAGAAATTTAAAAACTTTAAAATTACGATTAAACATTTGTAATTTAAAATTCGACATTACTTTGTTATTTATTATTTTTACTCAATGGAAATCTAATGTAATATTAATCATTAATATAAATTCATTTGCGATAAAACAGACAAAATACCTCTTGAAATAATAAAATGGAAATCTATTTTAAGACGTTCAAGGCTATAATTTCTTGGGAGTAATGAAATATTTATCAGATATGAAAATTTAATTGAACCCTTAGCAATCAAATATCGAAGTGGTATCATCGTATTTCTGTCAGCACTTGTTTCATTTCAAAAATGGCGCTCTATGTTTAGGAAATTGAATCACGTAATGGACGTAATTCAGGAATTCAGGCAGAGTGGTGTAAAATTTACGACGAGCGATAAAATATTCAGTTTAATATTTTATTTTTATTTTCTTAATCTTGGGAGCATACCTGATTCTTGTTACTGCCATTTACCCATGTAAATTACTTAGAAATCGTAAAACTGGACATAAAACAGTATATCAAAAAGTCATGATTGAAATAATAAAATAAAAAGGTCCTATGACATTCATATTCAAAATGAACCATGACGAAATGTCAAGAATTAAAAACGTACCTCGTAAAATAAAATTAAAATATTGGTCACGTTTGCCAAACATGGATTGAGAATGAATTTTTAACTTTTATTGATTGGGTTTATTACAGAGAATGACTGTACGATGATAGGCACAGGAATATACCATCAGGAATATATGTATAGAAAGAATTTTAAATGAAGGCAACTTGAAAGCTTTATATATGATGTAGATGCATTATCAGTTGATGACAAAATGACTGGTAATGAAAAATACATACTAATTTAGAAAAGGAAAATTCAATTCAAATTTTATAATTTTGAACCATATTTCAAAAATAATATATTATTAGCATATATCATGGAAATAATATACAGTGTGAACACTGAAAACCGTGACATAGGCGTTTAACATGGGAAAATAGTTTTTTTGAAATATTATCTGTCCCGCAAAAGTATAGTGGGAGTTTTTGATATGGTTAGAAAGATTATTTAATTTGGCATCGAAGAGTATCTAAATACTTCTAATTTAATGCTTTATTATTGAAATATTTACGAAAATATAATGCTACTTGACAGTTATTACTTATAACTTAGTAAAAACAGTAATCATGGAAACGTATTCGGTAGATTTTTCACTAGTTCAAATCCCTCCCGGTTCAAGTTAATATTTTTATTATTTTTATATATATATATATATATATATATATATATATAACGTTCGTGTGTGTGTCTCTGTATGTGTGTGTGTATGTGTGTGTGTGTGTGTGTGTGTATGTGCGTGTATCTGTGTGGATATTGGAACCACGGTTTCTTAAGACATGTTTAACTGCGGTTTCCTCAATCTGACATTAATGGGAAGAGCTGATTAGATTTGGTAACGATTGTACAACCGGAAGTAATAGTTTCTTAAAAAAAATTCTAAATGTTATTTTTTGAAAATTTATGTTATTACAAATATTAAAGAATTTAAAAATCTCTACCCGATACATTTAAAAATTTTATTATGTCTTCTATAGATTTAGAGATAGAGAAAGATAATAAGTAATATGTTGTAATAATCTCACAGCCGAAATAACTCCATAGAAACCAGTTCAAAAATTAAAATGTTTGTAATTGATAGATAAATGTTAGTGTTAAAAATCCAAAGACATTACTGAAGATCTTTCTGGGAAGTACATTTAACATTTCTTATTTTATTATTAATTAAATATTGAAAGTTATAAATAAATATGTGTATCACATATACCCTTCTGAAATACCGCCAATCTCATCAATGAATTGGAAGAATCTCGAACATTTAGAAGAGTAAGAAGAATCATAGAATGAATTTAAAAATATAAGTATATATAAAGAAGAGATGTAATTAGAATTTTTTGTTTGTACCAAAAATGTTATATAGGTACAATACTTATACCGTGAGTATTTTTAACGTGAAACATTGCGTTTGTCATATCCATGGTTACGACTTGACATTTGATAAGACGTCAATAGAGGTTAATTTTGTTTAAATAATTATACCTGCATTCTAAAATAAAATTAGTTGTAGAAACAATATAGTGTGCACCTTGTGCCCGAGTGGTTTCCTGACTTGGCTAAATTTCTTACAATATTTAAATATAATACTACTGTCAAATTCATTCCCCATGTGTCATTTTAAATGTACAGACAAATACATTGCTGTCAATCAAATGTCAAATCATAAGTTATAGGAAAATTCAACTGTTATCTGTCATATTTACAACATGTCATTACAGGTTAATTTTGTTTAAATAATTATACCTGTTTTCTAAAAATTAAATTTAGATATAGAAAAAATACTGTGTGCACTTTGTGTCCAAAATATGTTTAGTGCTCTCGAGCGGTTTTCTGACTCCGCTAAATTTCTAACAATATTTAAATATAATACTTCTGTCAGATTCGTTCCCTATGTTTCATTTTAAATGGAACGGGCAAATACATTGCTGTCAATCAAATATCAAGTCGTAACCATGGATATGACAAACCCAATGTTTCATGTTAAAAAATACTCACGGTATAGCGTAATATGAAAATGGCGAGAGGTATTGTGCTAGCCACAACAGGTTTCAATAATTTATAATCCCAAGTTCATTTGAATTCAAAGGAGGAATTAATAACTGTTTAACTAAATATTTTTTTTATATTTTCTGTAAATACTACAGTATAGGTACATTGGTAAACAATAATATCGTATCAAAGTTTCACACTTTTATTTCAGTTCAATACCATTCTTCTTCAACATAATATTCAGTAAGTAGTAAGTATTCTTTTATTTTGACATATGTATGTCATATCAATATTTATTCCATATATTCTGTTTCACATTACTGCCTTGGAAACACAACATCCAAAAACATAAAACAAAATAACAAATCAAAACAACGTAACGTTTATCATCATTATCATCCGTGTAGCATCATCTACAATCAATATCTTCCATCTGATTGCTTCCTTTCATTTATCATAACCCAACAAAACAACACATACATTTATGCTCCTTTACACATAAATAAAACAAAAAGAATTGGTTGCTATTTACATCAAAGAATCGTTACTTTTTTCTGGGAATTCATAAACGAAAGATTGAATCGTAAACCGGCGACACTGTAACTATGTGCTGCTGCTGTTTCGAGCAGGGTTATTAGCAATTCGATGGAAAGAATGAGAGACTGCGAAGATATTTTTTCTCTACTATGATTGTGATTTCTCGTGGAAATTATAGCGTATACGAATGTCATTACTGTCATCAATAACAATACGAATATTTTTATATAATCTATTTATACTTATAGGGATAGAATATTTTAAAGTACAAAAGTAAAATTAATGGAAATAAACATATATCTGTACCGGGTGTCTATTTTTTGTGAATTATAGGAAATATAATTGTATAATTTTCATATTGATGAAAATTCTGCCGTTTTAATTTTAGAACTAAAGTGTAAATCCATACATTCTTCAAAATTAAAAACTGTATTAAATATAACATAATATTCAAATAGTCGTATTTGTTTGACTTTCATATACCGGGTGTAACAACGTGCATTTACGCGTAAAAAATTATTTTTTACGTTTACGTGTAAACAATGCGTAAAAAATGTTAAATAAGTAAAAAAACGTAGATAATGTATAATTTTAGTTCTTCATAACGACACTAGATCACTTGTTGTTTACAAATGTCAGATTACAGTAACTTTCTTTAATCCTATTATAAATATATTCTAAAACGACTGAAACTATGATAACTTTATGAGAAATTAACTGAAATTATTGTAAAGTATTAAAAAACATTCTGAAACTATAGATAAATGAACATAAAATGCTTAAAATTTGTATAAAATTCATTTTTAAGTTCGAAGCTAACGATTTAAATCTATTTCATGTTATTAACAATTAATAAATAGAAAATGAAATTTTAGTTGCATTTTTTTTATTCGCCGTCAACTTTTAAATATCTTCAAATTTTATTTCTTTACAATTTACATAAAACATATAAAACATTTTAAAAATATAATATAATATGCTTCAAATTTTACTAATCTGCTTGTTGATAGTTACCTGAGGGTACCTAATTGTTTGTCTGAAATTTTAAGTGTATTAGATGGAGAATTTTATGTTCTTCAATATTTAATAACAAAAATTTCTAATATATTATATTTAGAAGAATTTTTCTAAGAAACTACTACTTCCGGTTGTTCAATTGTTACCAAAACCTTTTCAGCTCTTCCCAGGAATGTCAGATTGAGGAATCCATATTTAAACAGTTCTTAAGTTTTATAGATTTTGAGGAATCGTCCCTACAACATCCAGACATACACACACACACACGCACACATACACACATACACACATCCACACACACACACACACACACACACACAAACACAGACATTTTAAAAATGTTTTAATCGGATTCTAGGGACCTTAAATCGTGCTTATTCACTAAAATCTAGATATGCGAATTTGAGCATGAATCCAATACCTCTCTTAGCGAGAGGTAAAAAGAATTCTTTAACAGTAAATTTGACGTTTAGTGCGAGTCAACTTCAAGGCATAATATGCTCCTGCAAAACCTGAAAATCTAATTCCTAAAATCCTAAATAATGACTTTATTTAGGGCGTATAAATTTAGGATTTAGGTGACAAAAGTGCAACATTGGACACAGCCTTAGTCAAGAAGTCATTAATAAGGAAATGATTGTCAAATAGATCTTAATACAAATTACCCAGCATATTGCCCGAAATATGTACATCACGACAACGTTTAAAAAGGGGCAAAATAACTCCTAAACGCAGTGAACATTTCAATATAAGTGATCGTTTTGGCTGTATCCGATGTTGCACTTTTATCACCCTAATATCAAAATCCTAAATTTATATGCCCTAAATCTAGTGATTATTAGGAATTAGATTTTAAGGTTTTGCAGGAACACACTTTGGCTGTGTCCGAAGTTGTACTTTTATTACCCTAATATCTAAATCCTAAATTTATATGCCCTAAATCTAGTGAATATTTAGGATTTTAGGAATTAGATTTTAGGGTTTTACAGGAGTACAGTATGCCTTGAAGTTGACGTGCACTAATTGAACAAATCATATTCGTTGCTATAATTTATACAAAACGTCAAATTTAGCGTCAAAGAATAGCTTCTTAGCTTCTATTTTATGAAATATAAATATTAACATTTACTCTTAAGCATCAAATTAAATTGAAATGTATAATTTATTTTTGTTATTCTAAAGTGTTGCCATGCAAACATTAGTGTGCCATTCGGAGTTGTATTTATGTGAAGAAGGCATAAATCCTAAAAACTAAATGTCAAAATGCGACATCGGACACAGCCTTTGCCTTGAAGTTGACGCGCACTAATTAAACAAATCATATTCGTTGCTATAATTTGTATAAAACGTGAAATTTACTGTCATAGAATAGCTTCTTAGCTTTATTTTAAGAATTATAATATTAACATACAAACCAATGGATATCACTAGTGTGTCATTCGGAGTTGTATTTATGTGAAGAAGACCTAAATAGTAAATGCCAAAATGCGACATCGGACACAGCCTTTCTAGGGATATATTATTTTTCAATTTTTGAATGTTTAAGTTTGCATTATTGACTGGCTTTTAATTAATTAGTGCCACAGTTGATAATTATCAAACTGTAACAAAATTAATCTACAAATTCAGCCAAGTACATAATCTTAATCCATATATATCCGACTGTGACTCCAGTTCCATGTTGCAACTTTCCCCCGTGTAATTCCAACCCCTAGCGTTGGCAAGTTGTAACAGGGCAAGTTCAGGTTAAACTTGCTAGCTTCACGCTAATACGTCCCCGATTCACACGGATTTACGGCAACAGCGGACACACGTCAAACTTATTAAATTAATTTGATATTAATTCCGCAACCGCTCGAGTGTTCGTCGGAGGAAATCTTCACTGAGCAGGTGAGCTAAATGCGAAGCCTGAGATGAGAAAATGGGAAGTTTCTCCCGGGATTTCCGCGGATGTCTGGATCTGGATGTTTGAGGTTACGTTTTGTTGGCGGGAAATCCAATTGCCTTGAGGATTCAACCAAACCCTGAATACATGCTGACTAGCGTATTTTAAAACTTAAACAAAGACGTATTCTCAAACCACCAAATAATGAGATGAGGACTTAGCAAATAAAAGCATATTTAGCATAATGAGCCGGTTTCACATTTTATTTTAAATGGAGGATAATGCGAAAATTTTCGAAAAAAGAAATAATAATAATTTAATGTCATTTTTGTAAATAATTAAATACAAAAATTGGTGCCACGTCGTACAGCATATCATTCATAGCCAATAGGAAAATAGTTATTTATATAAATAAAAGTAAGCGATAGTTTGTCACATGTTAAATTGTATCTACTCTGACGTCACATTCTGTGTCAGACCACATAGTTTTTCAAAATGTTATACAAATTTTAATATTTAATTGCAAAATATGTAATGGATATTTCGTGATACTTTCAAATTTGAGGCTCTTTAAAGAACAATATCTTTTAAAATACAGGGTGTTCTGAAAATGGGTGAAAAGCTTCAGTTATAACGATTCTTTGATTAATTTTGAGTCGATAATCCTAATGCAAAAAATTTGTACGGCCCTTCGTAAAGCCGCACGATGCCATCAAACTTGTAAATGTGCAACTAGAACTATGCGATTTTTTTAAAATCATTCACGAAATATCATTGCTCTTTACATTCTAGAAGAATTGTGTAAAATTTGATGTACGTAGCTAAACGTTTGATATCAAATATTTAAAATTTTAACTCTTCTAAAGTAGATTTTTTTTAATTTGAATACGTACGACAACCATGTATAAAACAGTTTTTTGTTTGAAACAGAAATTATAAATAATCTGTCAAATTTTGACGTTTATCAGTTGACGTTTGATTTTATAATTTATTTCTTTTTGTTTGGCGAATGAAACATTGGATAATTAGAATGTATACCTTTAACGAATATGCTGATGTTTATGGTATATGGATTTTGCAATGGGAATGCGAACTTGAATTCTGTTTCCCAAAGGCTACAGCTATGTCTGGAAACTGATGAATATCAGTTTGAACATTTATTATAAATTGACTTTATTTGCAAGTTATTGACTATTATAATTATAATTATTATTATTTTTGTTATTTTTATTACTACATAAATACTCAAAATATCGTTTACATTGAATTTTTTTAATTAATAAAGCAAAGCTGGTATCTTAAGTAAATATATTCAATTCCCAATTTGAATTTCCACTGAGTGTACCTATGTTAACATAATGTTGACATAAAATTTATACTAATTTGCATAGCTACCTGATAACTACTATAACAGTTTGATTCGGTGTTGCCAAATTTACACTTCTTTTAAGTAGCTCGTGTGGCTTTACGAAGGGCCGTACAATTTTTTTGCATTAGGATTATCGACTCAGAATTAATCAAAAAATCGTTCTACCTGAAGCTTTTCACCCATTTTTAGAACACCCTGTATAGTACTAAATGTGTAGATGGATGAATATAAATATCAAAAATGTTATGAAGTCTGGCATTGCGGATTGTGCGTCTTCGCGTAATCTATGAAAGATTACTTACATGCGTAAACAATGTAAAGAATAATGTCATATATAGACAAGCGTAGAGAATATAATCTATGCATCTAAACTTTGTATATATTGCATATGCGCAGTAGAGATTTAGCAAAAAACCCTTGATTTCTTACTTAGAACGAACGAAAATTTCACTTTAAAACACCTAAAAGACAAATGCAAATTTTCTCACCAAAATAGAATTACAGGTAGTTTAGTGCAAATCGAAATATCGTTTTCTAATTGCTTTGAATTTAATTTAATTCATGCACTCATCAGATATCGACTGTATTTTAAGCGATCGAAAAAAATTGATGCACATAAATATATTACGATTTAAGATTAAAATCGCTCATTTCTATTATAATACCTAAATAATATATATTCTTTCTTATAGGCATTTTTTCATCATTTTCATCTTCATTACCTACATTAGTATTATTTCATAAAAAAAGCAATTTTTAGTTATAATCTTTTTTAGAAATAATGCTTTTGATCTAAACTATTTTTGTAATATAATAGAAAAAATTGGAATAAAAAAATATTATATTTGTTGATAGGTGTTTGTTTTTCGACTTTTACGTAGTTATGATTAGTGTACGTCAAGTTTTTGTAAAAATATGTGCTATTAGCATACAACTAACTGATGTGTCCCAGGCCAATTTGTGACATCTATTTGTGACAACGTAAAATACATTGCCTCACTGTTTCAATAAAATGGCACCGTAACATACTTTCAACGGGTCATTCATAATATACTTTGTAAATTAATTAGTAATAGTTAATATTTGTTGTCCCTTTTTAAGAAAAAAAAATAAATAAACAATGGGGTCATTTCACATTTTCTGATTTATTTTTTTCTTGAAAAAATAGGTTAAATTAAACATGTGTATATGTGTTTTACATCTTACAAGTCTTTAGAATCAGAGATATGATTTTTTAAAATTTGCGTTTAATTCCAAATATTTCAACGGCTGACGACACATATTCACGGATACGACAGTCTAGCTCTACCGGTTTAATTTAGAACAATGATTATTTGGTTTGGTATTTATTTAAATAAATGGTTTATTTACATATCTTATAATGCACTAGTACTTTTAAAGAAATAGAAAGTAAAAATAATCTTCTCTCTTGTATATTTTGCTGTCAGCTGTCACATTTTTAGGTTAGGTTACTGTTTCATGTTGTGAAGCGTGTGTGTGTGAGAGAGAATTGTCTTTGTGTGAGTATGAATATGTGTCGTCACAAATTTAGTCCATGTTTAAAAGCGCGAAAGTTTATTAGCAAAATTTATGAATAAAAAGTTGCATATTTCAAATTATTTTCTATTACTATATTTATTAAATTATTATTTATTTTTTTTTTTAAATGACCCCATTACCCATAGTGCGCAAACAAAGTACAAATTTTAATTACGCTTACAACATCATTGTCTACGCGTAGACAATGACGTGTTTTACGTAGCATAGATTAGAGGCGAAATTTTGAGAGGAGTACATAGCAAATAAAATGCATGTTAAGCATAATTATAAAGTTGGAAAAGTGTGTAGAATTAATGATTATAAATGTCAAAAATGTTATGAAGTTAGGCAGTTTCCGCACAATTTCCAAGTCAAGTTATTCAAATCCATCAATTAATAATTTAAAACGCTTGAAAAGCAAACAAAATAAACTCATCCGAAAGTTAGCTAAAAGCGAACATCAGCCGCCAAACGCCAACTTAGCAGATTTATCTTTCAGGAAACTTTCAATTTTACGTCAACACGCGAAAAAGTATTATAACAAGTATCTCGGAATAAGTCGAACGACGGAGTTAGAAAGTAATTGCCGAACTGAACCGATACGACAAACCCCCGAAACAGCCTTTCTCAAGCCAACTTCGCGCATCAACCTTCACGCCCGGCTATAAAGTTCTTGACAAGGAATCAAGTGATCCATGAACCGGAATTTAAATATGTCAAAACGAGGCAAATACCAGGCAGACATTTTGCTGCACTCGCCGGGTTTTCGCCTCGATGCCGATGTGCCGATGCTTTAACCCCATCGTAAACGCGAGTTGACACGCGGACGTGAGTAAACACTCGGGGACGTGGGTCATGTTGCGACCTCAGCTGCACAAATAGATTTTTATGTTTTACGTGTTTGCGACTGAAATTTGGTTAGGTGCTGCCTTGTTTACATTCAAATTATTATAGATTCCACTTTTCTGACCGTATCATTCCCTCGCAGCTTCCTATAAACAAATGAATATGCAATAAACAATAACGCTACGTTTCGCTTCGTGATATCCAGTTTTTGCAGTTTTGTAGTTTCGTTGAAATAAAAATGTTTTTAAAACAAACATAAACACTACTCTAATAAAAAGCCACTGCAAATATCAATATTAATTACCATCGTTCATTTTGCATACTGGTCATAGTCCCATGGCCCGTTAAACAAATGTATGTACGCATGCGCATTGAGTAAATTAAATTTAAATAAGTAATATGATCGATAAAAACCGTTGAATTTTACTGAACTAAATTGTGATCGCATTAACTTTGAGATCTTCACATTTTTATATACCAGGTGTCTTAAACATACCGACACATAGGAGATTAACAAGTGAAATCAGGAGTGGGATCACGTAAAAGTGAAAACGATATTGCGATTATCGAGAAGTGAAAACGATATTCGTTTCCTTAGCGATCACGTAAAATTAGTCACTCAACTTCGATTATTTCCGTAAAGTGACTACGTTTTGCGAAAACGATATCGTTTATAGACTAATGTTTTTGTATTAAATAGTAATTTTGACAGATAATTTATATGTCATTAAAAATTTTAATCTAATATCAAAACGTATTATTCTGGCCTTTCGTTCATAATAGCAATGCTATAAGAATTGAAGAAAGATACAAGTTAATTATCAATTAGTTACAGATGCCATGTGTCAACTAATTTTGTTCCTTTTAATATTCCAGAAGAAAAATTTATGAAGTAAACAAAAATATTTCTAAATATATAATTAAAACATTAAGATACCATTTAAGACTGCAAGTAGACAAGATTGTTATTTTAAAGTAATCTAGTTTTTATTACGTTTTGTATTTCAAGTAAGTAAAGTATGGATGGGCCAAATTTAAATAACGGCGCAGAACCTTCGGGCAGGCTGCGGAAAATGATCAATTCATAAATTTTAATTTTTTGTAAAAACTACAAAATAATCACAAAACACAAGCTAGAATCGTTATCCCTGTTGCTTCGCAGAATGCAATAGTTATTAAAATTTCCTTTCTTGGATTTATTCTTGTAATCAATATTCTTGGGCTGGAATCAAAATATGCTTTTTTGTAATGAACACTTTTAAAGTTACTAGAATATCAACAATGCCAGAAAATATTTCTTTTGGGTAGTTCTTTCTACTAACTAAGAAAATATCTAATCAACAAGATTTAAATTTTCTATCATAATTTCAAAAGAGTAAAAATATAGCTATAGTAAATCATACGCATTTGGTTCTTTGCAACATGTTAGTATTAAAAAATTCATGAATTTTTCGTAGATTCATTCTTGTAATCAATATTCGTTTTATATTTTTTTTTATTTTATTATAATTATTTCATTTTCGCCTTGCCAAAAAATACCTTTCAAATTTAATTTATTTTTAAATCATTTATAATAACATTTCTTTCCAAAACGTCAAATTTAACTTACTGCTCACTACATTTTTTTACTTAAATGTAATTAGAAAAAGATATACCTATACCCAAATGTATTAAATAAAAAGGGACGTAAGATACGACTATCGTTTTCACATGCTTTGAGAGTGTCGACTAGAATTCACATTTTTTCGATCCAAAACGATATCGTTTTCGGTTTTCACTATTTACGAGATCACATTTTCACTTGTCGACAGTCGCAATGTCGTTTTCACAGTTACATGATCCCACTACAGTTATACTCGCCGTCAAATGAGTATGGACTGATATTCAACTTTTTCCCTTCGCCGCACTCTGTCCCTTTGCCCGGCGGTGTTGCCGTTTCTTCATAGCTTAGCATTTTTAACATTGCCCCTGAGTTGGCAACAATGTAGAATTCTCCAGTCCATGTCTATTTGACGGAAATTCCAATTGCGACGTTTCGGTTCTGTTTAGAACCATTTTCAAGCAATTATTAAAATTTTAAAAAATTATAAAGTTTTACATTTTAATTATAAATGAAGTTACAAGAATTAGAAAACCAATGTGTTATAATTTTATTGGATTTATAGAAACTTTTTCAATGAATTTTCAGTATGGAATTTGTAGAAAATAGTATATGTTCGTGTTAAAATTTTACTGGATATATAGAATCTTTTCCAAGGAACTTTTGGTATGGACTTTGTGTAAAATACATAGAATGGGCTACTTGTGAACCTTTTTTTATTTAATATTTTTGAAGAGAAGGTAAAAACTTGCTACCCATATTTTTTCTTTTGACAAAATTTTTATTAATTAGCCAGAAAAAAAATAATAAAATTTGATTATTTGAATTCCCGCCATGTATGACGTAGAATTACGCCACACCAATGAATAGTCGTAAAGCCAAAGTGTGGTGCCGTCCCATAGTAATGGTATGTTTGTGCGGGTAATGTAGATTACCTGTTTGACGTTTCAACAATAGTTTGGAGGTTAGTTTTTTAGTTTATCTTTTTGGTATCGATATTTTAAATTACATGTAATTACCTATGTGTTTATTCATAAAGTAATTAATGTATTTGAGAGACCAGAGAGAGAGAGAAAAATGAACTAATGTCAAATTCAAATTAAAACTTTTTCGCACGCCGTGCCATCTATTGATAACATTCTTAAACATGCTTCCCCTCCCCCAGTTCAATATAAAGACGTCACAGAAAATTTTCTTTCTTAATTTAGTAAAAAGCAAATAATTATTTTAAAATAAAATTTATATTTTTATATATGTTTTCACTATAACATTACGTATATAGTGACAGAAATCGGATTTTCAGTAGCACGCAACTAGCCCATTGGCGGCCACATCAGATTTTTTTTCCACATCAGAGTACAAAAAAAAAATAATTAGTAACTCAGCGTAAAATTCAATTTGCTGCTATATTCGAGGAAATACATTTTAAAACGAAATTCATGTTAAGAAACGTCGACTGCAACCTATTGTAAAATTTGAAGCCCTTTCATTCAGTGTGAGTAACTCGATGGCGTCCACAGAGAGGAAATGACTTATATTTAACAGGTAACGTCGGTTGGCAGGCGAAGTGAACAGCTACAACTCTCGATACAGCTCCACCACGTCTGGATGTCTGTCAAACCGATTCCCTCAATGGCCGGCACAGGATATGAACCGCGCTGCATGAAACTTCCGCTGATAGACTGCGTTCCGCTTCGACTTGACACGCGGAGAATTCAAATAGATATGTTACATCGAGAGAAATGTTTACATTTGAAAATAAATGTCAATAATTGAATAAAAATCTATAACATGTTATTAAAATATGTCATATCTTTGGGCTGATAAAAATGTTCGTAACATGTGTCGGAATTTAATTTTATACTTGTTCATTTATATAAACAAGATCAAGTTTAATTATAAGAAATATTAAACATTGTAAAAATAATATTAAGCTCTTAACACAAACATTGTGTCAGTTTTATGTTTGTTTACAATGCAGGCGGTAGATTTTTCATTGCCCAACTTATATGTGCTGAAATTTTAAAGATACAAGAAAAAGTTTAATGTAAAGTTTGTTTAGTACTACCTATTCTATAATTTTGCATAAAGATTTTTTCCAATGGCCTACTAATTTTCCATAAAAATATCTTACATTTATTTTTTTAAAATAGACCACCTGTATATTTCTACGGAATAAGGTTCGAAATCAATTTCTCTTTACAATGATGTACAACAAATAGGGGGGTTTGCCTTTAAATGGGGTATTCCGACTTTTTATCTTACATTTATTTTTTTTAAGTAGAACACCTGTATATTTGTACGGAATAAGGTTCGAAATCAATTTCTCTTTACAATGATATACAACAAATAGGGGTTTGCCTTTAAATGGGGTATTCCGACATTTTTTAAAAATATTTTTTTAAATTAGTACATACCATTAGGACCATGAATATCTAACTTTGAGTAAGAAAATGTAAGCATCACATGAGGTATGAATTTTAAAAAATTTCATCGAAATTCAAATTTTCTTATCATGGCGCGCTCATGACGTCAACTCGATGGTGACATCTGCAACGAACTTCAGCGCCTAAATCCACATGTTCATGACAGCCATTTGCTTGTTTACATATGATTTTAGTAGCAGCGTGTATTTCGGTGTTTGTCCTGTGTTTGTTTATGGTAAAAATAGGAGTAATAATTATAAAGTGGACGAAATGTCAAACAAGAAATATACCCGCTCGTGTTAACTACTGGCACCATCTGTGTTTTTAAACGAAAATATTTACTTTGAAATGAGCAACAGATTATAAACTTGACGTCACAAATTTCAAGGACGTTTCTAGAGCTGTAAAATTCCAATTTTGTAACAGTAAATTTTGAATTAAAACTTTTTATTAAACATGTTTTATTATATTTTTCTACTATATGAAGATGGAAACTATAGAAAAAAGTTATTATTTTGCATTAATTCCATATCACCGGAATACCCCATTATGTGTAATAAAGCAAATAACAAATCATAACAGTCGGCTATAAAATTCTATTGTTTATACCTGTACATCTGTGAAAACTGCAAAGCATATCAACTTTTTCACTATTTTTGTAACCGGTGTTAATTTTTTTTTAATTAAATACGAACCTCCACACTTTTCTCACTAATACAAGCCCTAACAACTATATGTTCGGATACTTTTTAATTTCTATCAAAATTTATTTTTAATATGCCATTACTTGCTTAATATATTTCTTATTAATTTGAAAACTTCGATTTTAGATAAAATCATAATTTGACTAGGTACTCTATAACGATAAAATGGAAGAAAAATAACTGAATGTAAGTTTTTTACATAACTCAGATAAGTAAAGATTTTTACAAAATTCATTTTGTATCAACTATGTATAAAGTAACATTTCAAAACGTCAAAAAGTTAGGTAAAATTCAACTTTTTAAAACTAGATAAAAATATTTTAATTATTATTATAATTAAGTACTTATTTGTAAGGAAATTATTAATTTTTTGGTAGATTCAATCAACTCAACAAATAGTGTTTTGAAAGTGATTTTATTTGACATTTTAAAATCTGAAAAGTTTGAAAGAAAGTATAGCAAAATAGAAGTTAAATGTCCAGTTTTCTTTAAAGCTCTTGAGAAAACCGTTTCTAAACGTTTTTCTTCACATTTCAAGCGTATTTTACGCTCAACTTTCTATTTTTACCTGAGAACACACTTGACTTTTTTGGTTCATATGTGACAATTTCAAAAGAACTTCTCACTTCATCCAACTCCTCCGCTGTCCCGGGAAAATAATAAAAAATGTATACTAACATTGCAATGAAGGGTAAAATATTTGTGGTTTACCTGTCAAACTATCACTACCACTATCACCATTTGATCCTCGACGAACTGATTTCTTACGTGGATGTGGTTGACCCATGAACTCTTTTCTGTGGACATCTGTCATAAGACGCTTGTTGTGGGAAAATATACTGCGGTATACTGCCATACCACAACTAGGATGTAGCTGCAAATTAATAATAAATATTTAGTATAACAATTTATTTATTGTAAATTCACTCTACAGAAGTGTACAGGTGGTACAAATTCGAGTTCCTTATACGAAAAACTTTCTTATAAGCACGCTACAGTAAAATTATGGGCCAACTTTTTGAGACAACTTTAATATGCACCACAGGAATTTTTGATCATCTTTTGTTTTTGAGCTACGGGCTATAACTTGTTTTTCGCTTATTTTGAAAATACTTCATACATCGTTTATTATGAGAGATACAGAAAAAATGTTTAGTATTTTTATACAGTTTTTTTTACCTACCGCTACCCTTGGTAAGGGAGGTATAGGGATCGTGCTAAAAATCACATATCGAGATTTTAGTAAATGACCACGTTTTAAGGTCCCTAGAATCCAATTTTCACATTTTCACGATGATGTCTGTATGTGTGTATGTGTGTATGCATGTGTGTGTGTGTGAGTGTATGTGTATGGATTTTGTCTTCGCTCTAACTCAAATACTATCATTAAAAAAAATCTGAAACCTTGTATTTATACCGTATTCTAATAGGAATAGAAGCCATTAGATTTTGGTGAAAATCGAATAAACGAAAATAGCACTTTACTTGAAGCTCATAATGGGTTTTCTTCAAAAAATACCATTAAATGCCATTTTTTCGCATTTAATGTCATTGGAAAATTATAGATTATTGAATTTTGTACATGCATACATTAATACTTTTTCTATATATTTTACAGATAAATTTAAAAATCATTTTTCTTTTTTTAATCCCGAAGCCTAAGATAAACACAATTCCTTTGTTACACAGTTTATTTTTCAAATGAATGTAGCTGACAGATAAACGTCATTGTCAAAATAGTAATCACTTCAAATTAATAATAGTGACATATTAAATAATAAAGAAAATCGTAAATAAAGCAATAGTTATATGCAATAGAACATAATATAGTTTGAAGCATTTCTAAATACGTAGGTATGTATTTAAATTAATAAAAATTAAATAGCGGGAGGTTTTGTGTTGGCCATATCAGATTTTTTTTACATAGAATAACGTAGTGTAATTAGATTTTTTTCAAAACTTAATAATTCTCGAGATATCACACAATAGTATATTGTATAACTAGTACTGAAAGTTGGATATTTCACACGAACGTGAAGTTTGAGCCATGAGCCGAAGGCCATGATTTGTTTATTTTTAATTTTATTTTCATTATTTTTACTTATTTTCCTAATTTATCAAGAGAATATATGTACCACATTTTTGGAATCGTATCAATTCCAACTACAACGCCAAAAAATACAATAACTAATCTGAAAAAAAATTACTAAAAAGAATTTTTAGAATATAATTAATAGATAGATAATTAAAAGAAACAAATTATGTTGGTAATTGTTTTTTTTTATTCTTTTCTTAACAAATTTCATTTTATTCACCCCAAAAAAATAATAATTCATGTTTTATTAATGTTTAAAAAGAATGAATGTAGACTTGTTATACATCGTTAAAAAGCTCATAAAATAAGTAAAAAGTTGATTCTATTTTCAACATTACTGTGCCATTCAGAGTTGAATTTATGTGAAAAAGACCTAAATCCTAAATACTAAATGCCAAAATGCGACATTAGACACAGCCTTAGGACATTTAAATTTAGGATTTAGATATTAGGATGATAAAAGTGTAATATCGGACACATTCTATATAAGGTTGGGCTCCATATTTGCGAACAATATTCCACTTTCGAACTAATGAAAGAATAATACAACATCTTTAAAATATGGCGGTTATGAAATAAGCGTGTTTTCCGAATAATGGCACGCTTTGATAGTTAGATAGATAATAAACTTTGATATTAGTTGCCTATCATGTTTATACTTTCTTTTGTTTCTCATATTCATTTATACTACACAAAACAGGTTCTCTTACAAATTTTTTTGTTAATAAATCTGGTAACAAAATTATGACCATGTTAAATAGGTTTTCTAATCAAACTACAGATTTTTGAAATATTTTAAAGTTTTGGTTGTGATGGTTTATTTTGACATAGTAATTGAAACAGTGAGGTAAAACATGTAATTGAAATGTAAGTAAAAATACCATTGAAACAAGTGGAATTCTTGTCCCGAAGTAGAAAAAAGTAAGTGAATTTAAAATTAAAACTTGCATAACAATCTGCTCTAAAAAGAAATAAAATTTGTAAAAAAACAGTTTTTTAGACGCCAAAAGTTTCTATATTAATGTATTTAAAAAAGAATTAGTGCATATTATAAAGAAAAAAATTACGATATTTTTAATACCAAACACATTACATTTCTGTTTCATATAAAGCCAGAAAATACATTTAAAAATTTGTAAAATTAAGAAAAAATAACAATAGCCATGAAACTGACAGTAACAAAACATTGTCATCTTTTAATAACATGATAGGGGACAATTAAAGTTATTAATTTATGAACTCATATAAAATAACATAAAATATAGAAAACACTAGGATATTTATTTAAGAAACAATAATATTTATTGTAATAGGTATTTATAAATTAAAAATGATCTACATGTAATAAGAAATAAACTATAAGAAACGAGAAAAATGAAAGATGTATGAAACAATATGACGGGAAATTAAAGCGAAAAGTGATTCTTCTCAGCATAAGTGAATTGAATTTGTTTCATTACAGAATATATTCGTTCGGAACAAAATACGCGTAGGTTGAGTTGAAGGAAATGGAATTTAAATGCAAACCGTTCTTTCCGAACTTCTGCAGAAAACAACCATCGTTTGCGCTGACATTTCTAGCAGAAAAGCAAAAAATAAACGTCTGTTTTTACGTTTATTCTATTTTCGCAAAATTGTTTCTTTTCCCGATGCAAATGTCTCCAGGAATATCTTTAAAATTCAAATTTCGAATGTTGTTTTGACTGCTCCATACATCTCCCTTCTCGCAGCGGTTAAATGGAATATTTTCATAGCGTTTTCTTATTTTTTTACTTTTGAAGTCAATTCATTGGTAAATTGATATAGGAGAGAAGCGAAGACACTTTCTGTCGCCCTCATCGTTTAGTATTGATGTATTTATGAATGTACGAAGGACGATAGGGGTTGAACCCTGCCTGGGTTGCATCATAAAGAAACTCTGGCGACCTTAAATTTTATAATACAAAAACATGTAAACTACTGTTTGGAGGGACGAGTAATGTAATTTTGATAGAAACGTCTAAACTTGGAATAACGAAAGTTGAGTTATTATTTTCTATTTTACTGAGGAATATGTACAGAGCATCGACCTTTAAACTAATGGACCAAGTGTCTCCTATTCTTTTATTATTAGAATAATGCTCCAACAAAAAAGGATAGAAATATATATTCTATCCTTCAACAGTACGGAAGTTCTCAGTTAAAGTATATTGCGCATGCGTTCGTAATCATTGTACATCTTTTCCAGCCATATGTAAACATCTATACATCGCTCTCTATCACTAAATAGTTGTCAAAATCTACTTTTGACGTTTCGTGACAGTTTGTGTATTATTTACTTTTTTGGAGAACATTTACAATTATTTCTGTCAATACATACGTATATGTGTTGTGAAGTGTGTATGCGACAAATAATGGGGAAACGGTGTATTTCGTGCAGTCAGCAGTACGTACGCGGTTCAGCTTTGTCATTTCATATGTAAGTTCTTAATTATTACTTGTAAATAATATGTATAAAATATATTGTATTAAATATATATAATAAAACTAATTAGGCACAAAAAAATTAAATCTATACTCTTGTCAAATCAATTTTTTTTATTTTGCCGCGTTTTCTTAACTTCCGTACTATTGAAGGATAGAGATACTGTGTCTGCACCGTTATGGCGGGACAAGCGTTTTGCTCGTAAGCTGCGTCTATTAGTTTAAAGGTCGATGGTACATAGTGTACTAAGTAGGTACTATATCATCGGCTGACTATTAGAATGTAATATGTCCACAAATATTACTTTCGAGAAGAACTGCTTTAAAAATTTAAAATTTTATTGTAAAGAATGGATAATTATTATATATGTTGACATTTGTTTGTTTGTATAGTTTCATTTTCCTTGACTTTGTATGAAATTTGTTAAATTATATTTTTTTCGGAATAACATACTGTTATTATGACATAACAGGACTAAAAACAAAAATGAAAAAATAGAAATAACGGCCTAGGCCGTTATTTTTTATAACAGTCTGTTATCTAGGAGAATTTATAAATTAACCAAAAAAGTTGTTCAGTATGACAGATATAGAAGAATTTTATTATTCCTAAATGTTTAAATTTTATGTTATTACGAAAAATCTTGAACTCAAATAAAGATATTTCTGTATCATGTCTACAATTTTTATTATTATTTTTATTTTTGTTATTGAAATTTTGAGAATATCTTGAAATGTGTTTGAAATAAAATATGTAGGCCTTGATATTCCTAGTTTATTTATTAAAGTCGTTATATAAAGTCGGACGTTTCGTGCATTACATGAGCACATCCTCAGCTACAAAAATGAATATTATGCAGAACTACATTGTTCAAATATAAAATTAATTAGTTTTCACTCATTTATATACTAATATACCATAATGGTAATTGTTACAATAGTGATGAAATAGTCCATTTGCCATATTTTATTGACAAACGCGTTTCCCTTTATTTTTTATTACGTTCCTTCTCCACAGTTGGCGCAATGGTTTATACAATATATTTTCACAACATTTCACTTTTAAATTCAGAGTTTCATCTACCATCATGGCATGAACATGTTTTTTCTTTCATTTGTCTTCTGCTACTTTCCAAATTTGCTACTTTCCAATGCGAATACAAAGATATATCTACAATATATTAATAATTTGTTAAATGAAGTTATGTCAAAATATTAAAATGGAAAATTTACTTCTGTTAGGTATAGGAGGGTATAGGTACACATCCGAAAAGTAAATTGAAATAGAATTTTTTTTAATTTAATCTTTTTAATTTAAAAGTAGAGCTGATACGTAATATACTATTGTCTGAATTTACTGAGTTTTATTTCACTGTTACAATATCCAAGTTGATTTAATATAGAGATGTTCCAATAACTTCCTATCGACATTCGGTGTAAAAAATTGTAAAAGTTGTGAGTCCGTAGTGGACAGTTCGTTGGCAATTAAAAAAGTATTAGGTTTTCAGCAGATTTGGAAAATTACTAAATATGTTGGTAGTTCTATTTCATTTCAGAAGATGAACTTTAGAAAAAATAAAACTTGGCGTATAAGCTGCCCGGCGAATTGAAAACTGAAACTAACTTTTATTTTAATTATAGAAGATGAAAAAGTTTCATTTAAACTGTGACGGATTTCTGTCCCTGACAAGATATTTAGTACGAATGTTTCAAAAACTAGATACAACGTTTTAATTAACGTTTCGATTGAGTGCTTTAATTTTTTAATTAATTTTCGCGACTTAAATTAATACTCATCTTTTTGGGACATCTCGTTATGTGTACATCCGAATGTGCGCCGCACTGCACAGCTGCTTTTTTACCTCCCGCTACCCTAGGTAAGGGAGGTATAGGGATCGTGCTAAAAATCGGATATAGAGATTTTAGTGAATAAGCACGTTTTGATGTCCTCAGAATCCGATTTTAACATTTTTACAATGATGTCTGTAGGTATGTATGTGTGTGTGTCTGTGTGTATGTGTGTGTGTGTGTGTGTATCGTGTAGACACGATTACTCAAATACTATCAATAAGAAAAATTTGAAATTTTGTATATCGATTCTATACTAATGTGGGAAGAGCTCATTAGTTTTGAGTGTATATTGGATAACCGGAAGTATCATTTATACAAGCTTTTAACAGTTTTTCTTGTAAAAAAATTCATTGAATATAATTTTTTAGCAACTTTTACCAATACAAATTGAATATAATGGCACAATCTTCAATTCTACGATAATAGCATTTAGTACATAACTTGAAATAACTTTATATTATATTATAAAATAATTTATTTTTGCCTCTTCGTCAAACAAAAACAATACTTTAATAACAAATTTGATATATTTAAACAAATGTCACTGTCACGAAGCAATTTTCATTAAAATTAATAATGAAACCGTGTTAAGAAGAATTTAGTAGTTTAAAAATGATTCTAATGAAATTAAGGTTTGTAAAAATAATATATTTTCCATCATGCATAAATATTAGATATACAGGATAATTCGATTTAAGTTTGATGTTTGCAGCATTATATATCAAACAGCTCTCAATAAGAACGTGATTTCAAAGTGTCAAATAATAGTTTGCAACTACACATTTACGAAATGGATAAGGTACGGCGAAGAATTTACACAGATTGCGTTTTAGAGAATAAGGAAGTTGGTGATGATTTTGACAATAATGTGTGTGTGTGACGATTTTTCCTTAAAATATATTAATGATCCAAAAGTTCGCAAAGTTGGTATTTAATACTGTTATATAATTTGAAACAACATATTAGATTTTGACTATATATGATAAACCGGATGTAGTACTTAATTTGAAGCTCTAACACATTTTTTAGGAAAAACATAATAAAATATAATCCAAAATTTCGTATTACAAACTTTTCTATTTATTGGAACAACAAAGTAGATTTTGTTTACAAACGATCAATCGGAAGTGAAACTTTACTTAAAGCTCATTGCTATTTTAAACATGGAAATGGCGGGAGGTCATGTGCTGGCCACATCAGATTTTTTCTTTATACATATGAAGTTTTATTTTTTCCTAAGAGTTTAAATTAGTTCCATTTAAATGAATGTCTACTTTTTAGATAATTTAACTTTTTGTGGCATATTTTATTAAGAATATCTCCCATGACACCGTATAATTATTTCCTGCAAAATTAATTAGATTTCCTTTCGTAACATGATACTGTTCGTCTCCGTTACAAAAAGTGCAAATTTGCATAGAAATCTGCATGTTTTAGCGTGCGAAAAATCTATCAGTTATCAGGTGGAGAGTAGGTAATCCGTAAGAGGTTTTTCTCGTCTTGCTATCGGTTTAAAGTGGCAGAAGCTCCGAGAAATGGACACTTCCGGTAGTGAGTGTACGCCGTGAAATGTTGATGAGGGAAGGTATATTCAAGACGGTTGCTATAGGCGGGAATTAAACTGCTAAATAAATGACGAACGCTCCAAACCAAATGGAATTGCAAGTGTGCGATGTGTGAGTTTTTTCACATGCAGCGCCTGCACGGCGGGTTGACGAACTAACCTCCAGACCGCTGAGAATTCAGCCCTTTGTTCTTTGAATTAATCCGCTCTGTTGAATTTGTAAAATTCCAGTTCACGTTAATTGTTAAATCACGATCATTTGTAATGTAGATTGTGGTGTAACCCTTTTTGTTTCCGATGTTGATTTGTAATCGTTCTTTTTTGTGTTATGTTGTTTGTTGGGAGTTTTAAAATTATTGCTCTCTCCCGCACAAAAGCAATTAGATTAATTAAAAAACTGCGATGCGATGGACTATTGGCGCGGAAATATCTAGCCCACATTTCCACTACATATTGTCAATAAATATTTTAACATACAAATAAATTTAATTAATAATTTTCATAACAACAAAAATTTGACATTTAATAAAATTTATATTGTGAAATCTACAAGCATACCACACCGCACCATAATTCCGATCGCCTCGTATTCGCGATTTAACTATAGCGAATTTAATGCCTCTATTCTGTACACCTCTATAAGCTCTGTAAGCCCTGTAACCTTGTTAAGTGCAAGACTGTAGTAAAAATGCTACGAGCCCAAATTCATACTAGTTGGCCTAGTCGCTAAAATATTATTTGATTTACTATACAAATAATAACTAACGTAATTGTCGGATTCTTTTGTGGTTCTTGTACTATATAGCTAGATATATTTTCTAAAATGTTTTGTTGTTTTAATGTCAAATGAAATAATTCATAACTTTACTAACAATACAAGAAAAATAAATAAAGTTTGAAAAGAATTTGTTTGACAGAGTTTAGAAATGGCATCATAAAAATTAAGGCAATTTTTAAGAATAATCGTAGACTTATTGTATAAGTACGTTTCAAGGTCACTCGAGTCCGATTTTAACATTTTTACAATGTTATATATATATATGTGTGTGTGTGTGTTTGTGCGTGTTTGTGTGTTTGTGTGTGTGTGTGTGTGTGGATGTGTGTATATGCGTGTGTGTATGTGTGTATGTGTGTGTGTGTTTCTCAAATTCTATAAAACTAAAGACCAATTTAACTACATATTCCTTAATTTGACATTAATGGGAAGAGCTGAAAATGTTTTGGTAACAATTGGACAACCGGAAGTAGTAGTTTCTTAAAAGCATCTTCTAAATTTTATTTTTTTGAAATTTGTATAATTACTTGTATAATTACAAATATTAAAGACCATATGATTCTCAATCCAATACATTGAACATTTTTATTCTCGTATCTTCTATACATTTAGATATAGAGACACATAAATATATAAAATAATCCATTACAATCAAATAATGTTACTACCAAGTTTATATCTCTACCTACTTTTGAATTATTGCCCCAAAAGTCAATATACCCCATATTTAAATAAAAACTTCAAAATATTCAAAAATCTAATTTTTATGCTGCTAGATACTTCTCAATGCGCTGATTCCAGATTTTGAAACCGCAGGTCGATATCTCTTTTCGTTCTCGAGATATTTAGATTCAAAGTTTTGCTCAAAACTGCCCATTTTTGGGTAGTAACCCAAAAATGGGTCGAGATATGAATTTGGCGATATCATAATTCGATTCTACAGGAAAAAATATATAAGTACACCAATTTTCATAATTTTTGAACACCGCATACAATTTCTAAAGCAAAATAACTGAAAATCGCCAAAAATCGCAAAAATCTAAGGTGTACCCCTTAGGATTTTTTCAGATTTTGGCCATTTTCTGGGGTTTTCAAACTTTTATTCATAAAAAATGAACCGGTTGGACAAAAATAATGAAATTTGGTACACCTATGTAATTTTGCCCGTAGAATTGAATGGTCGTGTCGCCAAATTCATACCCCGACCCATTTTTGGGTTACTACCCGAAAATGGGCAGTTTTGAGCAAAACTTTGAATCTAA
This sequence comes from Ophonus ardosiacus, assembly GCA_943142095.1. Classification (NCBI taxonomy): domain Eukaryota; kingdom Metazoa; phylum Arthropoda; class Insecta; order Coleoptera; family Carabidae; genus Ophonus; species Ophonus ardosiacus. The sequence goes on along the minus strand of OW964829.1, from coordinate 42,296,342 downwards.
ATATCTCGAGAACGAATAGAGATATCGACCTGCGGTATCAAAATTTGGAATCAGCGCATTGAGAAGTATCTAGATAAATACAAATTAGATTTTTGAAAATTTTGAAGTTTTTATCTAAATATAGGATATATTGACTTTGGAGCAATAATTCAAAAATGGGTAGATGTATAAACTTGGTAGTAATATTATTTGCTTGTAAAGACAATGTTACGTAAGTGTACGCATTTTTAGAGTAATGTATCTAATATCCCAAATAAATCCATTGAAACCAGTTGAAAAATTAAAATGTTTGTAATTGACAAAAAATGTGAGTTGTCAGTGTCAAAAATCCAATCACATTACTGAAAGCTTTTTATATGAAGTACATTTAGTATTTCTTATTTTATTATTAATTAAATATTTAAAATTATAGGTACATATATACATACATATACGTATACACATCAGAAATACCGCCAAACTCGTCAATGAATTTGAAAAATCTCGAACATTTAGAAGAGTAGGAGGAAACTTATTATAGAATAAATTTAAAAATATAAAAATATATTAATAATTAGAATTTTTGTGTGTGTAATACTTATATAGCCTAATATGGAAATGGCGAAAGGTCTTGTGTTAGTCACTACAGATTATTTCTTTTTGAAAATGGTCTTCTGAGTATGCGCTGTTCTCGGAATCTCAGGGCTATCATTTAACTACATTAACGAAATTAGACGGAATACTATGATACAGTTTGGTAAAATTTGTTGACTTTTTAAAACGCACTCAGGTCAGGCGCTACGCGCGAAATTTCTGAATTAGCATTCTTCGGTATAATCTATCGATTTTATACGGTTTTGTCCGTAATTTTGTTCGTGGGCTCATCTACATTTATTTAACACCACAAGAAAAAATAATAAGTTACAGTATAATCTGACAAATCAAGATTCTACACCGAGCAATTCAAATTTATTTACCTTGTTTTAGTTCTAAAATTTACCACTTGTGGCGTATCGCTTAGCATGAATCGCGAGTATCTGCTGTAGCTGTAGGGTAGGGTTGGCTTGAAGCGGCAACACAAGTTGGCTGTGTCTGTGGGTTTCGAGGTTATGTAAGGGATAAGTCGTTACGAGAAGTGTTATAGGTTCCACGGGCATTAGACCGATGGGAATTTGATCGTTTCGTAAGTTCGAGAACGTTTAATTAGATCCTAGAGTGCGTTGTTATCTACAGGTGCTTGAACTGATAGGCAGCGCAAGGTGATTGCAGTTATTGACACCCTATCGCCTATCAGAAAAGATGAGGTGACATCACTCCCTTTTCTCTAATTCAGGAGATTTCCTACACTCTCCACAATGAAATAATCAATAATATATATAAAAAAAAGCTGATGTGGCCAACACAAAACCTCCCGCTATTTAATTTTTATTAATTTAAATACATACCTACCTACGTATTTACTAACACTCCAAACTGTTCCATTGCATAAAACTATTGCTTTATTTACTATTTTCTTTTTAAAATGTCACTATTATTAATTTGAAGTGATTAGTTTTTTGACAGTGACATTTACTGTCAGTTACATTCATTTGAAATATGAACTGTGTAACAAAGGAATTGTGTTTATCTTAGGCTTCGGGACTAATAAAAAAAATATTTTTAAATTTATCTGTAAAATATATAGAAAAAGTATTAATGTATTCATGTAGAAAATTCAATAATCTTTAATTTCCATAACGACAAAATGCGAAAAAATGGTATTTAATGGTATTTTTTGAAGAAAAACCATTATGAGCTTCAGGTACAGTGCCATTTCCGGTTATCCGATTTACACCAAAATCTAATGGCTTCTTTTCATATTAGAATAGGGAAGAAATACAAGGTTTCAGAATTTTCTGAATGATAGTATTTGAGTTAGAGCGAAGACAAAATCCCTACACATACACACACACACATACACACATACAGACATCATCGTGAAAATGTTAAAATTGGATTCTAGGGACCTTAAAACGTGGTCATTTACTAAACTCTAGATATGTTATTTTTAGCACGATCCCTATACCTCCCTTACTAAGGGTAGCGGGAGGTAAAAATAACTGGATTTATTTTCTAGCTGGCGGTAGGGCGGTAGTTCCAACTTCTCCCGCTAGGTATTTTTACTAGCCACCTTTCTGGATTTGCTTCCCAAGCGTCATCCTTGGGGATACATCTGAGCGGTCAGTGTGACTTTTTTCGTAAGCGTTGTTTGACGTATTGGCGAACATTAAAGAGTAATATGTTAACTTTAAGTTCTGTTCCTTATTAGGGAAATCAGCAGCAATGCTTGGGAAAGCTTAAAAAATCCGAATCGATTTCTAATTTTTCTTTCAAGTCCTGGTGCACAATCAAATGGTTAGCTCTGTGGTCGTCGGAAAGCATACGTGGAACCAATTTTGCCGCTACACGTTTCATCTTCAAATTTAAAAATAATTAAAATAAATACATCATCACGGCATATTAGCCATTACTGGGTGTGCCGGTATCTACTATACGTAATGATGACGATATATTTTTACTGTGTGGGCGTTTACCAGGCGTCATCTCACGGGCACTCATAGCTGGTGTGGAAAGTGCATCACAGGAATCACTTTTGTGCGATTAAAAGTCTGCACTGGCCGAGATCAAACCCGGGTCACCAAATTGGCAACCAGACACTATATGCACACGGCCACGCGACCACCAAATTTGCAGCCAAAATTTGTTGGGATAAACTCCAAGTTATTTTAGTGAGCTCCTACAATTAATTGATTGTTCTATGACGACCAGACATGATTGTATCACGGTTTTTTCAATGCTTTGGTTCATATTGAAAGTCAAGAGACGCCCAGGTTCATTTTTAATTGACTTTCGGCTACTTTTAAGACGAAAAAACCACTCATAAATCTTTGTTTGTCTCCTCTCCATAAGCCCTCCGAAGCATTGCTGCTGTTGATTTTCCTGACAGGAAACAAAACTTTAATGTCCGATTGTTTTTGGAACCCCCCTCAGGAGTAAATAAATAGATAAAGACTTTAGGGCGTATTATACGAGTATATTGCTGAGTTAAACGTTAATTCACAGGCGATTCGAACCTAGGGCGTTAGAATCATAACTCGTCGCTTATTCATTACAATTTTTTCATTTCATAAAAAATCTTTTTCGTTTTAATCAGAAACCATGGAGTACTTCTTAGAGTAAACCAATAAGAGCCGGCCGATAATGCAATTTTTTGTAAAAGCAACGCGACTTTTTTTGTCATAACCACTTTCATATTTGTGCGATAAGAAAGTATTGTCTTCAGTAGGGTTCAAACTAGGACTGTCAAAACCCCAGCTAGTCCCCTCATTTTTGTATTAGTGATATTCTATTCTTCATAATATTATCAAAAATGGTAGATACTCGTATTAGGAATAGATTATACTATATTTTAAGATATAAACTGTCAAAATTAAAGTAGAATTCGCTAATCCAAAAATGAGGATTAGCTTAAACTTCAGTTAATATTTTTCTAAAATTGATGCAAAATATGTGTATAATAATTTCTTCTGTTTTGTGTTTACGATCTTCGTGAAAATTTATAACGGTTGCATGTTGATGGTGGAAAAGCAAAAAGCCAAAAAGGGATAATTTTAATAATTTTATCTTTGCAATAAACGTCATAAGCATGAGCGGATAATGAAGGAGCAATCGTAGGCGTTCTTTTACTGTTTCGCGTGGCAATAATTTTGGTTTAAATGCGGGCAACTAACAGCCACACTACAGGGGGCACTTAGCAGACCGTGTGATACATTCGAGCACAATCATAATTTATTTTAATTTTGAGCTACGCTGTAGGGAAACATGCAAACGCATGTTTGTTTATTCCTACATAAATGATGTCATCATCAAAGTTGTGTGCGAAATCTGTTACCAAATACGAGTTTACATTTGTGTCATGCAGAGTTTATTACCTATGTCCATCTCGCGTAAAATATCAACATGAATAGGAGTAGTTTACGGACATTTGGAAAATTGCTGAGTGGAGTGGAAAGTTGTAACTGGTTCTCCTATAAATTTAACAAACTTTTCAAAACTAAGCACACATTTTTGTCACTTTGAACAAAATTCGTTAAGTGCTGGTTGCAGTTTTACTAATGCCCGGTTTCTCCAGAGCAACTTAGGACTTAAGTCGTTGCTTATTCCTAAGTTTCACCTTAAACCGTTGCACCACGCAAAAATGTCAAAATGTGAGACGTAAGTAGCACTTCAATGTAAGTCGCAAAAAACGGTGACTTATGTGATTATGTGTCATATGTCAGTTGACAAATCGGTAAGTCGCGGTAAATTTGTTCCGTTTTGGGCTGTTACGGCGTGAAAATTAAATAATATGAAGAAGAAACGATTAAATTATAGCAAAGAAGAAGAAAATTGCTCTGTGAGAGTGTAGAAACAAAGATATAAAGAGAATAATTGAAAATAAAAAAATCATTGTGGTGTCTATGTCCAATATTCAAAAAGATAACATCTGGAAATTAATTGCCGCAGCACTGGCAATAAAATGTGTGCAAATATGAAGACTGATAAAAGGAAGACGACATCGAAGAAAAAGGCTTCCGTAAGACTGCTGGTGGTCCACAAAAATATTAAAAATGAATAATATAATATATTTGGAACAAATCAATTCTGTTACTTATTTGTCGCGGAGTTCTACCATTTTCGACAATATCAACTTCCTTCATAGTGACGTTAACGTCGTCAAAATTAGGGAAATCCTGTAAATCCATATCAAATATTGTTGAATGAATACAAACATAAATCCTAATAAACAGAATAACAGTTTTGATGTTTGACAGATGACGTTTTATTTTGAATCGCTAAATTTCAAATTGACCAATCATAGAGCAACATTACATTGTTGCCAATGTAATTTGTGACATAAGTTAAGTTCGCATTTAAATTTGCTGGTGCAACGCATTTGGGATATAAGGCCTACTTACAATTAAGTAGCACTTTAATAAACAACAACTTAAGTTGCTGTGGAGAAACCGGGCATAAATATTCCATTGACGACTTTTTAAACAATTGAATACTGTTCCTCTGCATCTGTAATTTTGTGTATTTAATTACGTTTTGATTATTTCTAAATTTTATTTATTATCTTGTACTATTTGATATTTCATTATTACGTTTGATTTTACCTTCCGTCATACCGTAGGTGAGGTAATGTTTTCGGTTCAAAAATTCGATAGTAAGTTTTCAGTGAATAAGTTTTTACTATTTTTCCAATGATGTGTGTGTGTATGTGTGTGTTGTTATTAAAACAAAAATTCTTGCAACAGCCCTATTGAGTGTGCTGAGGCCGCTTACGGCTAAATTATTTCTTGATTACTCAGTGCCGCTCCGTGGATAAAAGGCGCCTTTGTGCAAAGTTATATATCAGCGACCCCCATAATGTATAATTAACAAATTAATAAACGCTTTAATTAAAGTTTAAATTATACTTTTCTTCAAAAAATGATAGATTTAAAATATTGATGAAAATTTCTTTGTTTGATTCATTCTTGTAATTAATATTATTTAGTTAATCAAAATCGTTTGTTGTAATCAACAATTTTACAGTTATAGTTTGCAATACAACAATTCCAGAAAATTATCCGTTTGGCAGGATTCATTCTTGTAATTAATATTATTAGGTTAATCAAAATCGTTTGTTGTAATCAACAATTTTAGAGTTATAGTTTGCAACACAACAATTCCAGAAAATTATCCGTTTGGCAGGATATTTGTTTTACTCTTTTCCTGCTAAATTCTTATAGTAAATCGGAGAAATTCAGAAAAGAAAAATAAACTTAACATACTAAGATTTCAGAATTGTAAATCATAAGGATTTAATGCTTCGCAAAATGCTTGTACATATTTAAATATTGGATTTATTGTTGGATCCATTATTGAAATCAAAATTTTTGAGCTATAATTAAAATATACTTTGTTGTAATCAACACCTTAACAGTTACTATATCAATAAAACAATGCTAGAAAAATATCCGTTTGGTAGGATAATTATTTGAGGTTAGGTACTTAGAGCTCTGTTGCAAACAAATTAAAAAACAATTGTTCACTTCTGTCGCCTCACTACGTATGTAAATTCTATAATATTTTTTTTTGCGTTAGGTAAAAGCATTTTATAAAAATGTGCCCACCCGCATGGAGCGGCCCTGTGATTACTTATTTCAGTAGGCGTGTCTTGTACTAGTGTTAAGTAAATCTGCGTCTAGGTTAGAATCATCTAATGCTAGAATTATAAAAGAAGTCGTTGCAACTGGCATTAGTCAGCCGATAGACTCGAACATGCAAAGTGCCAGCACTTTAATATGAACGGCTATCCACACTCAATTCCTATACTAAAGAGTGGTTTTCCAATTTGACAAACTTTTCAACATTACACAAACATTTTTTTCTTTATAAAGTGACTTTAAATATAATTCATTATTCTCTTTATTCACGGTATTTATCCTTCACAAATTTTTCTTTGTGAGTTGATTGATTCACCTCCCTTTATTTGCTTAGGAAAAAAGAAATCATCAATCTACCACCGGACTATTATTCACCGAAAATGTATTCCCTACCGAACTGGCCAAGAGGCCATGTAAACAATGCAGCATATTCATTGCAAACACCGTTCCTTCGACAAAATATAGCTGATCCCTATCATAATTCGTCGTGCCAACACCACGCAGCCTTGCTCGTATATTTGAATATTTCGCAAAGAATATTCCTTCGCGAAAAAACACCAATGCCTATGAGTGAGTCACTGGCAGTAAAACTATTCACATCTTTACGACACGAATAATGTCAAAAGGAAGGTTCCCGCTATCATCTTCCCCTACTTGTCTGTCACTTTGCAACAATCGTCAAGAAAATAAATATAAATATATCCATGACAAAGGCCGAACGATGTTTTCTCCTCGTATAAATGGAAGTGAAGAACATCAGGGCAGGGAAAAGTTTTCTTAATTCATTCGACGAATCACGCACTTAGTGAAGTTTGTGACTGAGAGGTTATACGAGTATAGAAGGAAGTTTAGGTGCGTTCGAAATTCGCATTTGGGTTTAGGGAATGGATATTTTATTTGCAAAAGTTTACAAACGCTACATCTAAATAATAAATTAAGCAAGAAAGATAAACAAGTCGACAGAAGAATAATTTTATGCTTTCTAGATTTAAACATGCAAAACACAATATTTTATCTGAGATTGTTAGGAAAATAGTTATTAAAACAATATGCGTTTTAAAAGTAGTAAGCGAATAAAATGCATAAAAAAATATTTTTGTACAATCGGTTTTTTTTAATGTGTACCGATAGAATCTCCAAGGCAGTAAGCTTTATTTACAAATTACTGATCAATAAGTAATGTGAATCACATGCCGTTTAGGAGGCGATAAGTAAATAAAATCAACGATCAAAGTTTACTTTTAAAATGACAATTAAATACATCAAAATAATTTTCATTTTTTTTTAATTTTGTTTCCAAATATATAAAAATATACCGTGAGTATTTTTTAACGTGAAACATTGGGTTTGTCATATCCATGGTTACGACATATGCCTGTCCATTTTAAAATGAATGAATAGGGAACGAATTTGACAGAAGTATTATATTTAAATATTGTAAGAAATTTAGCCAAGTCAGAAAATCACTCGAGAGCACTAAACATATTTCGGGCACAAGGTGCACACGACATTTTTTCTACAACTAAATTTTAATTTTAGAAAACAGGTATAATTATTTAAACAAAATTAACCTCTAATGACATCATGTCAATGTGACATTTGATTGACAGCAATGTATTTGTTTGTCTCATTTAAAATGAAACATATAGGGAATGAATTTGACAGAAGTATATATTTAAATATTGTAAGAAATTTAACCAAATCAGAAAATCACTGGGGCACAAGGTGCACACAATATTTTTTCTACAACTAAATTTAATTTAGAAAGTAGGTATAATTATTTAAACAAAATTAACATCTACTGACGTTTTGTCAAATGCCAAATTTGTTCCTTATATTTCATTTTAAATGGGACAGGTAAATACAGTGCAGTCAATCAAATGCCAAGTCGTAACCATGGATATGACAAACCCAATGTGTCAAGTTAAAAAATACTCACGGTATAGCGTCTTCTTTTTGAAATATGAAAATTAATGTCACTTCCTGTTAAACTTTATGAAACTCATTTGGATGTCATAAAGTACTTCTTTAAAGAACACAAACCTAATTTCTGTTAGGTTGGTTTTAGAAGTCCTACTATTGAAATGAAGTAATAACAAAAGTAAATGTTACTACTGCCAACAATCAAATAAAAATTAAAGATTCCTAATCAATATTCATAAATTTGAAAATGAAATGAATATTTTTAAAAATTTATGACAAAAGAACGAAAATAGAAAAAAAAGTATAAAATACACGTTTCATAAGACATTTTAGCGCACTTGTCCCTTAGAAAATTCACGGCTCATTTCTAATAAAAACACGTGCGTTAAATACTTGTCTTATGAAACATATTTTAATGTACTAAAATATTTTTCACTAGACTGAATTGACATGTGTATAATTTTGTCAATTTACGCTCTAATATCGATGCAATATTTTCATTTTATCTAGCAGTTAAGTTAACTGATACTTTATTCAAAGTTAACGAGTTTTTTAAGACACCGATATTTACATAGTATGATTTTAATATTCGCAAAACTTCAATAAAGAAATTGTTCACGAAAGTTCCCTGACAAAACTTCTCTGTCGAAAATATCTGCATGAATTCCTGAACTATGTTAAATTTCGTTGTCGTCGAGCTTTAGTGAGAAGTGGCATGTAGCAATGTAGATGAAAATCTTAAAAGCTCAATTCGAACACAGCCGAAGTAGAGTTGCAGACGAAACCAAGCGAGAAGAAGTGAATGTCTAAGACAGTAAAAACAGTCAGAGCAGTGTTTATCGGCTGTAACAAATCGGCGAGGGGTGACATTACAATCTCTCTGTTCACTCTTTGCCATTTAATGTATGAATCTCTTATAAGAATCCTCTGGGCCACCGTCGGGAAAACTCCCCAGTGAAAGATCCGCATGGCCATGGATTTATCATCCGCCAATACGCCTTAAATTGATAGCGTGTGTGATGCTATCATTTTGTTGTTGTTTCTACGGACATATTGTGCTTTATCACGCTTTTCTCATGACGTGCGCTCATTTTTTACTTTTTTGTTTTAAGTTTTTTGGAAGTTAGTGCGTTGGGTTGATCGTGGACAGAACTGCTGTAGAGAAATTGTGTCCCGGAAAAAATTCTCTTGTGCTTGGCAGTGCAAGATGTCTGTCTGACGAACGTCGGGTGTTTTGTTTTTGCCCGGAGAAGCTTTCTTGTGAGACGGTGGTTAGTTATCTTGAATTATACGACAAGTACACTACTTTTTCTTCTGTCTCCTATTTCAGACGAAGGCAAATATTATTTAATTTTAAATTACATTTAAGTTTACTACATTTCCTCTTGAATTATTCCAAGAGATAATTTTAACGGCATCCTTACAAAATTTAATGAAAATAACTTTTCTAGAATATGATATTTCATATAGCTATCAAAATAAAGTATAGCAGACTCTCTATTAATCAAATTCGCAAGGGGGTATTTAAATTTGTTCGAATTAGAGAGAATTGAACTAAAGAAAGTAAAAGAAAATTAAATAAACATTTGTATAAATTACAAACGGTATGAATATACAGTAGGAAAAAATATTTACAATCGGTTAGTAATATGTCGATTTCTGACTTTTAAAAAGTAGGGAAGTTAGTTATTGTTAACCTCTTTTTCCAAGAGGTTGGAAAGTATAGTGTGAATATAGCTGAGATTGGATAAGATGTTAACAATTACTCGAAATTAGTGCTGTGAGGATCCGGCAAAACTTGGATCCGAGTTCCCGGATCTCAAAATATCCGGTTCCTCGGATATCCGATGTTCGAATATTAAAGCGGATATCCGTAAATTTAATTCGGATTTGGATCCGGATCCCTTTTGGATTCGGATCTGGATCCGGATTCGATGTTTTGTTTACGGATCCGGATCCGAATTTTAATTCTGGATTCAATTCTATTAACTAGGTATATCAAATAAAAATTTATTGTGGATTATTTCATAATCAGATTTATTTGGTTTTGAAACTCCATGATAATACTTATACATTCAAATATTATCGTCGGGTTCAATACTGAGAATATTCGAATCCGAGAACCGATGCAGATTCTGAAATTCCATGTCTAAAATCCATTACTCATACTCATATTCCGAACCGGATCCAAAATCCAATACTCAGATTTGGGTCCAAAATCCGATTCTCAGATCCGGATCCAAAATCCGATACTCAGATCCGGATCCAAAATCCGATACTCAGATCCGGATAGTTCAACAATCAATTATCCGGATATCCGGATATTTTTGAATCCGAAACCGAAACTATCCGGATCCGGATCCCACCACTACTCGAAATCTCAGTGAAACAGCATTTATTCATACAACACCAACATTTAGGTGCACACTTGCACCTTCTTCAGGGTCTACAACAATTAACAAAAACAATTTAATACATACAAAATAACATGGACATTATCACACAGTAACATCTTACGAAATATTACATATCATGTTGGAATTTATAGTGGACGTGATAGGGAATTGTGCTCTATGGTGACTTGTTAATTGTAGTAAAACCCAATTTTTTTGTCTCAATTCTTTGAATTGCCACAAAGCCATTGAAGTAAGTAATTATCAAATACCTAACAGAAAATATAACAATATGGGATCCTGTGGCCGCGTGCCTGAGCGTCTGGTCGCGAACTTGGGGATCTGGGTTCGATTCCGACCGACACCAAATATTTCGAATTTTACATGGCACAAAAGTGACCCCTGTCGTGCACTCTCCACGCCAACAATGAGTGCCCGTAAGGTAACGATTGGTAAGCGCCCTTCGCTCTACAAATATGTCATCATCATTACCGATATATGCGATAAAGCAGATTGTGGCACACTCAGAAATGGGTAATATACCGTGATGATATATTTTATTTATTTATTTTAAAATATAAAAGTGGAATACAGTTTTTTTTAATTATTAATATTTTATTGTATTTTGTACTTTAAAGATATATGAAGTCGCTGAAAAACACATTTTAAACATTTTTAAATAATGAACAGAAAAGAGACTATTGCTAATTCGTGATTTTCTGTATTAAATTTTGGTATTTTTCAAGATTCGAGTTTGGTCCTTGTAAATTCGTTTCGACTATGTATAATATTATATTAAAATGTATGTTACACAACTTTAAAGGTATAATACTTATTATGGGGTTCCGTGGCCGCGTGCCTGAGTGTCTGGTCGCGAACCCGGGGGAACCGGGTTCGATCCCGACAGACGCCAAATATTTCCAATTTTAAATGGCACAAAAGTGACCCCTGTGGTGCACTCTCCACACCAGCTATGAGTGCCCGTGAGGTGACGCCTGGTAAGCGCCCAAACAGTAAAATATATCGTCATCATTACCGATGTCTACATGTGTAGATACTGGCACACCCAGAAATGGGTAATATGCCGTGATGATATATTTATTTATTTATTTTATACTTATTAAAATATCTTTCAGAACTCACATTAATAATTGGAATAATACTACCTTTATTAGTTTAAGTTCTAATAATACTTCATATTTAGAAAGATCCGTGCTTAAAAGTACAGCAGAACTATTTTTAAAATATTCTCAAAGATAGGATGTTACTACTAGCAAAATTTTTAAGATATAAAACTAAACAATATATGAAATAGTGTTGTTCGACTGTATGAAATATGGTATAAATAATGACAACTTTTGAAAGTTGTAGATTTACGAGTAACCAAACTCTTAGATACATAATTCAAGCAAAACATGACTTTAAACCGACACTGGAGCACCAGACCTTGGTTGGGAGGCAACGGAGTGAAAAGAAGAACATCTAATTCTGTGTGTAAAAACGATAAATCATACGTAGCTCGGCGATATGTGAAACAAGCAGTCTTGAATCTTCCTCGACTCGTATTTCATCCGTAGCGGTTTTTATTGGCGCGGAATCGCATCGCATCGAGGGGTCAGAAACTAAGAGGAAAATGTCGTGGAGGCGATATACACCAGGCAGGAGATATATCACCGACTAACTTCAGATTACTGAATGAGGAAATTGAATGATATGTCGCAGAAGCTTCCACCGGTTGACAACTCGTATTATTTTATTTCATAGTACGATAAATATCAAACAAAACGAAAGAAATTATTTGATATCCACTTTTGACAACAGATCTATTGTCCAAAACGAAACAAAGAAATAATCATAAGTTTATATGTTCTTTTGTTGAAGATACTTTACTCTAATACTTATTTTCTTTCAATTTCTGATAATAATTTTTATGGGATTCGAAATATTTATTGCTTTTCATTAATTCTAATGAAAACTATGATTCAATACAACAGCAAATAATCGTATTTGCAAAATCTTTTTGGTGAAAATTTATGCATCACTAAGTAATTGGTATTACATAGCTTATAACGAATCAAAATTGGTATTGTTATCCCAATAGTTTGAGGTGAGATACATGAATATTTTATTACAACTTTTCTAGAAACTTTATCAAATACATATAGGATGAACCCGAGCTTCCGTGACATAAACGTTTGTACATAGCAATTTAAAGAGAAAAAATCTGATGTGGCCAACACATGACCTCCCGCCAATTCCATGTTTAAAATAGCAGTGAGCTTTAAGTAAAGTATCATTTCCGGTTAATCGTTTGTAAATAAAATCTAATTTGTTGTCCAATAAATAGAAAAGTCTGTAATACGAAATTTTGGATTGTTTTATTGTTTTTCCTCAAAAATCTGTTAGAGCTCCAAATTAAGTACTACATCCGATTTATCATACATGGTAAAAATCTAATATGTTGTTTCAAATTATATATTCTTGTAAATATCAGCATCATCTTCTAGGTGCTCTAAAACGCAATCTTTGTAAATTCTTCGCCGTACATGATCCATTTCGTAAATATGTAGTTGTAAATTAATATTAATTTATAGTGCTGCAAAAATAGCAATTAGCAAATTTAAATCAGATCACTCTGTACATCTAACATTTATGTATGATGGAAAATATATTATTTTTACAAACCTTAATTAAATATTTTACTATTATATTCTCCTTAACACGGTTTCATTATTAATTTTAATATAATTGCTTCTTGTCAGTGACATTTGTTTAAATATGTCAAAACTGTCATTAAAATTATGTTTTTGTTTGACGCATAGGCTAGATGATACATGAAAATAAATTATATTATATATTCATATTTAAAGTTATTTAGAGATATTTACTAAATGTTATTATCGTAGAATTGAAGATTATACCATTAATCAATTTTAATTAGTAAAAGTTGCTAAAAAATAATATTCAATGAATTTTTTACAAGAAAAACTTTTAAAAGCTTGTATAAATGATACTTCCGGTTATCCGATATATACTAAAAACTAATGAGCACTTCCCATATTAGTATAGAATGGGTATACAAAATTTCAAATTTTTCTGATTGATAGTATTTGAGTAATCGTGCCCACAAGATCCACACACACGGACACACACGCAGACACACAGACACACATACACACATACATACCTACAGACATCATTGTAAAAATGTTAAAATCGGATTCTGGGGACATCAAAACGTGCTTATTCAATAAAATCCCTATATACGATTTTTAGCACGATCCCTATACCTCCCTTACCTAGGGTAGCGGGAGGTAAAAAAACTCAATTTTTCGGTACATAAATTTTTAAATTTCGTATGAACTGACGATTTCTACACTGTTACCAAATCACTGGTCATGTTGAAAAAGCTAAAGACCTATTTATAATGAACGTTAAACGCTACATAACGACTAAACGTTTTGCATTTCTGCTTGCGTTACTTCATTATAAATAGGCCTTAAATTATGAAGAAGCTGCAATACCGTTTGACAAGGGACAGGGTAGGGAGAAGTGAAACAGTTGAGCAACAGTCCATAGTTATTTGTCGGCGACTGTAGCAATAAATTACAATCGCATGTCGCTTTTACAATCTTAATATGCAAATTACTATTATGATTCTTCATCTTTTCGCATTAATGCATTTGTTTGTCACTTTTTGACAATAATGCGAAAAAATGGTAGATAATATCATGATAATACATTATTTTTTTCTTTTATAAATGTTGAATCTAAGTGGAATTATATAAAACCTTGTATGTGATTCGTTGCAAAATCGGATTTTCCGCACATGATGCCGAACTCACTTAGTTCTTTTACATCTATTGCAAAAAAAACACTATCTCTTGGCTACTATACATTTCTAAATAGCAATTTCATAAAACAAGAAAAATTGTTTCACAGAACCATGTTGATTCAAAATTTTATAGCATTTATTAGATTGGATTTTGTGAATATCGTGGTTACAACGGTCCAAGTTCGAATTCAACCAGAGTAAATTTGAAAATTGTTTTTTCTAGGTTACAGTTTCGAGAACTGAAATAGTAATTTACGTAACAAGACCTGAAAGTGATACTTTACTGGGTGAGCAAGCATATTCCAGAGCGAGCTTTGGAAGCTTGTGAGCCCAGTATAGACACTTTCAGGTCATGTTGGGTACAATATTTTTTTTGCGATCCTAAAAAAAGAATAAAAAAGTTTTATTTTATTTTTTACTGAAAGCAAATAAGATATAAATAAACAACTGAAACATGGAAACATTTAGCTTTACAGGTCCCGGGATCGGTAAAGTACTTTCCGATCCCTTATAGACAACTTTCCGAGCTAGCTCAGCAAAGAAGGACTTTCCGGTCTAAATAGTGATCAGAAAGAGCTCATTTTCTGGGTGATCGCGAAAAAAGATAATGATTGGTAAGCTAGGTCTACGACGAGTACGGTATAGATATAAATACTTATTTTCATTATCAAAAACTGCAAGTAAAAAAGCAAATTGGTACACCCAATAATGGGTAACAATCCGGAATGTTGATTAATTTTTAGCAACGTTTCTACGACAACAATTTCCTTTCCGAAAAGGGTTATTTTCCACACGCAAGTGTCAATTAATCAAAATCTTTACCCTTTTTGTTTCTACCATGTGTCACAATTTACTGTCTACTGAGTTTCAAACCATTGTTCTAGAAAGTTTCTTATTGTATTTTTATATCTTTCCGCCAATAGAAAACCCCACCGATATAGTAAATCCAAAACACTTCTAAAAGGTTGAAACTAAAGAAAGAAAAGCGAGCTGAAGATTTCGCGCACCTAGCAGACCACGTGAAAAACATCCATCCATTAGTAATGCGAACATCGCCGATCCAGCGGCGGGGTATAAATAATTTAATGCCCCGGTGCCTTGTCCTGTTCTGCGAGGAGTACGAGGAAGGAAGGAAGAGGTGAGGAAGAAGGAAAGACGCTGGCTGGCGCGGCGCGGTAGGTATGTAGGTGGATTATCGTTCGCCACCGGAAATTGGAGTGCGTTGTTTCGCGAAACGGAACTCGTTGTTTTATTGTCGCCTGTTAAATTATTATCGAATGTGCATTCCATTCTTTCCCTGGTTTAGACCCACTGCCTACGGCTTTAATATATTACACATACCAAAGACGCAAAATACAAAAAGAAACAGAACTATTTTACCAATTTCATAAACAATTTTTAGACTATATACTGAGAGTGTAAATGTGCCAAGTCCACTTTTGAACGAAAATGACAATTTGGTAACATTTTGTTGCTGGAATACGTGATCTTAATTCGTTGTTATCTACCTAACTTCTATGGACCAGAAAAACTACAGCAATGCAATGCAATTCTGCAATATCTAAGCGGCCTTTAAAATTAAAGAGAATTTGTGCTAATTTCGTCTGTGTTTGTAAAATTTATAAAACTGTGCATGCATTCTACGATCGTGAGCATTCTCCATAAAGCAATAAGTGTCCCTGCAGAATATTACGGAATATGTCGAGAAGGTAGCAGAAATCCAAAGAAATATATAATTTACCCCAAACATACTTTTTTAAAAACTTTTTAAAAAGCATTCGCCCAGGAAAATAGAAATATTAATACATATTTAGTATTTTTTTAAATAATATTTATCGAAATTTAAGTTAGGTTAGGTTATTGGGCACATTAAATATAATGAAAAAATTAAGGATTATTTCAAGTTACGATCCAATGATAATTGGAAAATCAAACCACAATGGCATATGTATGGTATTCTTCTGATATCTCTATCTCTATTTCAGTTCCAATAACTAAAATTTCATTCTTCTTTCTGATAAAATAAATTATGCTAATTGATTTTATAATTTTTATTAAATGTCAATCATATAATAGTTATATTTAAATTGTAATTAAGGTACCAGGGGCATTATCGACCGTTTAATTCCTGTGGTCCCGTCAACGTATAATGTCTTACTGTATGTTATTAATATTCTACGGATTACGGATCAGAAAATCTTAATAAAATTTATGAAATAGGTAGGTAGGCTATGAATGCTTGTGCTTGTTTTTAGACTATATCCGTGTCAATATCCATTTCTTGACATTACCATAGCAGCAATTCATAATGCTCTTGGGCATTATTTGATATATACCCTGAAACAGGGTTATTATGAAAATAATATACCGGTTTGACATTATTTGTAATTAAGGTACCAAGAATGTTATAAAAACAATAATGCCTGAGATCAACAGTGTATGTACTTTGACCGAAGTTAGGTCTAATGGTATTGAGAAATACTAATCGAAAAAAAATTACACTATTCATTACATCAGTCTTGTACAATAAAATTATTTGTAAATTTAATCTCCTATGTGTAGGTCTTATAGTTTTCGAGATATAAGTGATAGCCCATTGAAACATTCTGAACCTACAATAATTTTTAATAAATTTTTCGACACTATATCATTATCAGTTTATTTGTTCAAATCTTCTTCCTCTTACTATAATTTACATCTTGTGCTCAGCGTAAAGGGCAGGTGCACAGTGTACCATTATCGTGTTGTACAAATAATAAAATAGGAACAAAGCTTTCCTTTTTCTGATAAAGATAGTTCTACCGCGAAGGTATGTTTATTTTAAACTGCTATTATTATACTTTATACATACAAATATATCAAGGAAATACGCTAGTATAACATTTATATAAAGTACATTCTCCGTATAGCGATTCTCACCTTTGAGAGAAGTGTAGAAGAAAATTCTAAAATATACATTTATATCAAGAATTTAAAGAACATTGGAAAATAACTCATGCTTTAGATATTCTAAAATCGATCCCCGTTTGCTACTAGTCACATTATATCATTCATTTTTTAATTTTCGCCTACCTATACGTAAAATATGTATTTTAATCGTGCAAAAAATCGCATATTGACTGTTTTTGTAGATAAACAGGTTTTAAAGTCCCTAGAATCCGATTTTAACATTTTCACGATGATGAAATTGACGAAATTGTGAATGAATGATTTTATATGTTAAAGTCCTACATTAATTTGAAATAAATAATTTAAATTCTTGAAAGCAAACTATGTTAATAATAAATATTTTTATCTGTAAAAATTACAACAAAACATGGTTATACATCAATTAATTCTATAAATTTTATTTATAACTGACAAGAGACAGGTAATATTTTTTGGATTTTTTGAACTATGTTTGCATTATGATCAGTCAAAGGGCAGAATTTATGGCCTTATCTAAACCAACGCTATTTTCTTACGTGAAATGAAATATAAGTACCTATATTTTAAATTATTAAAATATCTTTCAGAACTCATATTATTAATTGGAAAAATACTACCTTTTTTTTAGTTTATGTTCTGTATTTATTAATTTTAACCCAACGTTTCGGCACCATAAACTGGTGCCTTCTTCAGGGGATACATTGACATAAATATGTTAAAAAACAATAATAACAAGTAACCAAGGTAACAAGAAATATTCATAAATGTTACCTTTTTTATGTATACAATTTTCTAGACAATATATGCATGCCCGGCAATAACAAGGACGGCGAACATGCATCTTCTCAGGAAAAAATCTCCTTTTGCAAGAGGAAAAACCGTCCCAAAAACTGGCAGAGAAGTGATCTGTTTAACTCAGAGACGCTTTATCGGTAGCGAAATACCGCAGCCGTACTCTATGTAAACAGATGTTAGAAAAAGATTTATAAAAATTGTATACATATTACAAATTACAACATATTTAATATTGGAAGCCATGCGCGACTAAGTTCTAATCCGTCACAATGATTGAAATTGATATTTCTTGTTTTATAAGTCTCAATGGCTTCTCTAATTAATCTGTTGTTAAGTCGAGAAGGTCTTAATTAATTGTATGTAATTATATTTTTGTCCTCCTGAAGTGTAATGCGAACTTTACAATTGTATACACAGCAACTGTAATCTACTTTATGCGCTTACTATGTTGTAACTTGTCTAACTATGCGGTAAAATAACTGGAAGCTTATAGGCATTTAGGAAAGAAATCATCTTTACTATAATAAAGTTCATGAAAAAAGTACTACCTTACGTAAGTTATTTTTTTAATTTTACATTTCCTATATTTAAAACGAATTTATATAAACCAAAATCACATCAGCGACATCTGTCATTATTGTAAAAAAAATCCGCCGTTATCGACATAGTCACCGATCGATATACCTGTCAAATACGAGAGGCGAACAATACTCAAATGTCAAATATCGGCACCAATGTATTAAAAATTAGATATTTTTACCTTCCATCACCTTTAAGGAAGATATTTGGTCAAAATATTCGATGATAAGCACGTTTTAGAGTCCATAGAATACGATTTTACTATTTTTAGGATAATCTATGTGGAGTTTATACAAAATAACTTAACTAAAGATAATGTGCTGGCCACATCAGATTTTTGCATAAAAAGAAATTCAATCTCCACACTAACAATATTAGCTATATAATGAAAAATGACATAGCTGTAGTTATATCAGATTTTTAAAATTGAATTGACTTTAATAAATATCAAATTGATAATGAAAAATTAATATAACAATTGTGGTCTTTGTGACAGGAAGAACAAATAAAATCGAATCGCATTACCCCAAACAAAAATCCATTTTTCATTGGAATCGTTCGATTCATGACAATAGCTAACCCCTTGCGCTTAACTCAATTCAAAAGAAATCAATTTTTCTCGAATCCTCCTTTTTAACATTTAACAGCGTGACATCGTATACCAACGTCTTGTCCTGCCAGCAACAAAATGAAAATTCAATTTTGCTGGCAACGCCGCCAAGCGGCCGTCGCAGAAAGGTCAGAAAAGCGAATGAGTCATCCTCATACATCAGCCGTCAGGAGCAGACACATCTTTAGAAAAAGACAGCGCTATGCTCTCCTCCAATGAGGGACAAAGAAAGTCGTAAAGATTATGCCACGTGTCATTAACTATAATTATACTTAAATTTCTGCGGTTGTTATAGCCCTATAAAACTTATTTTTGCTGTGCGCGAGTTTTTGTTGACGTGAAATGGAGATGTGACTGTGAGGATTCACTTACCGAGTATGTAAGAGGGCCTGGACTTTTGTCGGGTTCTTTATACGGGAAACGTTCACAAATTGGAATAGTCTTGCTGGTCGCTTTTGGAAGACCTGGGAGAGTGTATTCTCCAACCGCTGAAAAACGAACATTATAATAAAATTACTAGGTATTTCAAATCATTTTGTAAATAAAATCAATTATTGACAAGTTCTTTTAATCATTGATTTAAATTATTTTTTCCATTGACCGTGTATCAATAGGTTATTAATGTATATAGTCTATTTGAGAATGACTGGCAGTAATAAACCATTATTTGCAAGTGTAGTATTGGATTTTTGCCAGCAATGCGGCAAATAAAACTACCAGAAAAATCAGTTGTAACTACACTAGGATGGTCAAAATAAGCCGCACGCTTTGTACCTGTAACGAAACTTACTTTTCGAACAATAGAAATGCCGTCCGATAATTCCCGTCGGTCTGTGTCATAGACGTAGATAGGACTTGTAGAGTGATCTGTTTATACATTTACTAAAAATAAAAGTTTTTAATATTTAAATATAACTTTCTCAGTCATTAATATTATATTGCATACATTTAATATTTACATACACACATTCAATATTTACATTTTTATTTGTTACCATATTTTACATTATATTCAGGTAGTTTCATCTTAATTATTTAAATGACTTTACCTGACCCTGAAAAACAACTTAGACCTAAAACTATAGTTCTCTACCGAATTTAGTCATTTCAACTATCCCTGTGCAAACAATTATTGGCGCGCCACTGGAATGTCTTTGACAGAATGATTTATTACTGCCAGTCATTCTCAAATAGACTATAGGAAATCACTGATTTATGACCCATATTAATGCATGATTTTTATAATAAATGATTTTAGTACGTAACCATAGGTACCACATACCACATACCATTGCTAAACAATTGTAAAACCTTGTGTCAGACGTTTCTAACCTAATTTTTTTTTTGTTATGGATAGATTTACAATCGGGTATTATCTCATTATTTTTTTAATTTTTACCTCTCGCTAAGAGAGGTATTGGATTCATGCTAAAATTCGCATATCCAGATTTTATTGAATAAGCACGATTTAAGGTCCCTAGAATCCGATTACAACATTTTTTAAAATGATGTCTCTCTCTCTGTGTGTGTGTGTGTGTGTGTGTGTGTGTGTGTGTGTGTGTGTGTGTATGTGTGTATGTGTGTGTGTGTGTGTGTATGTATGGATGTTGGAGGGACGATTCCTCAAAAACTATAAGACTTAAAAAATATTTAACTGCAGTTTCTTCAATCTGACATTCCTGGCAAGAGCTGAAAAGGTTTTGGTAACAATTGAACAACCGGAAGTAGTAGTTTCTTAGAAAAATTCTTCTAAATATAATTTTTTGGTAGTTTTTTTTTTATTAAATATTGACATAAAATTCTCCATCTAATACACTTAAAAATTTTATTATATCTTGTATAGATTTAGAGATAAAGACACTAAAATTTATAGAGTAAACTAATCGCAGAGGCTAAGGCACTAAGGAAACCAGTTGACAAATTCCAATGTTTATAACATAGTTTGTAAATGACACATGTCATTGTCAAATATCAACAGTTTTAGTGACATTCTGATAGCTTTTTCTGGGAAGTATATTTAATTTTTCTTATTGTTTTATTAATTAAATATTTGAAATTATAGGTAAAATTGTGGTAAAATGCATATATCCATCAGAAATACCGCCAATCTGGTTAATGAATTGGAAGAACCTGTGACATTTAGAAACTTCCTCATAAAATGAAAAATATATATAATTAGAATTATATGTGTGCAGAAGACATGTTAAATACAATAAAAAACAATATTTGGGTAAAGTTCTGTAATATTTTGTTAACGACTTATATAGCCTAATATGGAAATGGCGAGAGGTCTTGTGCTGGCCACAACAGATTTTTTATTTAAAAAAAACAATGTATTTTCCGGTATAAAACAAGCTTTATAGTATATGATTTACACATCTGCATTCATTTAATCTTAAATGTTACTTTATTTGCATTTTAATAATTTAATAGTGAAACAATTGTTTTCCTAGTAAATTTCTTTTCTTTGTATTCTCTAACAAAATTACTTAGCTTTATTCGTCTAGAAATGAAAACATCAATAAATCCGAGATCAAAACAGCGCGAAGATTCCGTTGACACAACATTTTATTAAAGCATTTCTCGCACCACAAACAAACCGAACGTGAACAGCAGTGGTGAACACTAAAGTAATTTACAGTTTAGAGTGAAAGCTCTAGCGTATAAGTTAAGCAGATCTAGCGTTAAAAACAAATTACAGTGCGGTTCTTTTGTGATTGCGCTGAGGAACCGTCTCTCCGTTCCGTTCGCTTTTAGGGCGATTATGACGCAGAGTGCACTTACACCGAAAGTCGGATAAGTGATGTGGGTTACAGAGTTATCCGGCTACAGCTTGCTTGATTAAATGAGTTATCGCTCCGTTGTACGAAAGAGGATTGCAGCAGCATCCAGCAAAGCATCCAGGATTCAGGAAACTGACTATGAGATGAACGCGCAAAGGATTTTCTTCTGAATTGTACAACCGTGAAAATTTATGACAACCGGAATGGTTAAATATTTTAGTGCGATTTCAGGCTGTTGCACTAACTAGATGACTTACTCGTTCGCATAAACGGAATAGTTTGTTAACTAGCATTTACGCTTTAGAGGGATTTTCTCTACGATCTGACACACAATTCGTTTTTTAGCTTTGACAAAAAGCATTGTAGTTTGTAGTAAAATGGGGTCATACCACATTTTCCAATTTATTTTTTTTCTGTAAGTATACTTAAAGCCACTTACAGAAATATATATTTTATGTCACATAAGTTTCTAGTTTTACAGAAATAATTTTTTAAAGTTTATATTAAATTTCAAATGACGTCATGGGTTTGCGACCGTGACCGTAGTCCCTCCTATCGAATAAAAATGGAACAACGTTTGACGTTTATGTTATATTTGACTTGAAAGCAAACGTGACAGCAAGTTATTTTGTACTGATGCTTTTGTTTTTATTGTATATTGAATAATTTAATTATGGAAATTAATCTCGAGGTTTAGGAATACGAACAAAAACTTTATTTTTGCTTCTCAACGAGATGTTCTCGCAAGACGGCACAGAACAATATTATACAACCATGGTAATAACTAAATCACACACAATTTGTATTTATTAGAACATTTCGTTATTTGTACTTACATTTAAACAAAAACAACTTGTTGCAAAGATATTTACTTTGAAAATGTTGGATATGTTCGAAAAATGTGACAGCTGTGCGCTGCGCTGACATTCATGTACAGTACTTTGCGTGACTATCATTGTATGTGTGTACAAACCCATGACGTCACAAAATAAGACTCAAAGGGTGGAATTCAGTGGGTTGTATTAAGGTCTGTATTAAAACTTGCATTAAGTTTTTGGGTTTTTTAATAAATTGTTTCCACAAGTTGGAACTGCACAGTTCTTCTTCACCATGTTTTATCATTAGTATCATTATAAATATACAATTATTGCACTTTTATGTATTATATCATATATCAAGCTCACAAACCTGCAATTAAAAATAATATTTCTCTAATGAAATAATTAAATCTTTATGAAACAAAAAAGATTGAATAGAGCGCACTTTTCCTCTGACAGCTTTATAAATATTTGGATAGTTTATTCTGTTTAACTTCGCGTTTGAAGTTTGTGATATTGTGACCTTCATGTACGTGTGACTAGTGTCGTTGTGTGAGTAGCCGATACATGACGTCACAGAAAATCGTAGCGCGAATATCTTTTAAGTAAATTATGAATGAAAAGTATTATATTTTGGTATGTTTTATGTTGCAATATGGACAATAAGTGTCATAGATTCTATTTTTATAAAAATATTAACAACATTTTTTTTTGCATGACCCCATTGTATTGCTTATTCTTAAACTTTCAGGGAACAGATAAAATGGGCACCTGTATATTAGGGTGTAACAAGTATAACTACAAAATTATAAAATATGCATTACTTCGAATTAAAAGGAAAGAGATTTTCTTTGTAAAGTTATTATATATAAATTTGTAAGCATTGCGCCAGTAACCTCCACGAAAATTTGAATTCTTGTTAGATAATCAGAGCAAAATATGAAATGAAACGAAAGGAAGCAAAAGTCAATTTTAAGAATGAAGAGACATAAAACAAGCAGAAAATTGAGCGAGGAAATAACAAAAGAGAACGAGTTTCATTGTGCGGTTAAGAAAATTTAATATTAATCAATTTGGGCTCGGGAACATTGAGATTTCCTCAGGGGCTAGCAATCAGGACAATATACTCCTGTTCGAGGATAAGTGAAGCTAACAAGCTCCGCTCTGTCAATGTGAAGCTATTACCTCCAGGTCACTTCAAAGCAATGCATAAATTTTCCATTACATGCGGAATACAACTGTATCATGCAAAATTCGATGCACTCCAGAGAATTTCCTCGTAATTTCATAAGAGGTAAGAGGATATAATGTATACATCTCCTTACGAGAAAATCAATACTCGACAACTCAATCAAGATTTCCAATTTCCAATCATATTTTTATCGCAAAATTGGCTTCTATTTAATATAATAGTACTAACTCCGTTTGATAAGTTTTGCAAGAGACTCAACTTTATGACACAGGTAATTTCAAACTATTTGTCCCGTATTACGAGCGCACTTTTTTAATAAAAGTGCTTTTATTATAAAAGTGCGTTCCTAAGTCAGATCTTCACAGAAAGAACAAAAATTTAAATTTTATCTAATTATAATTAGATATTATTTAATAATAATTTAGTATAATTTGCAAATTTTAATTTAGCTTTTTAATTAATTCTAAATAGATAATAAATATTTTATAAAAAAATCGTTAAATTAAATATGCAAATGGTTATTTTAATTACTTATTTTATTTAATTTTACTATATTTTGCCTTCATTATTTTTATCCTACAATTTTCGGCAATTAATCTAATGAATTAGGTAAGTAAATAGAAAATTTAAATATATATATATATATATATATATATATATATATATATATATATGTTAATTAAAAATCTCGCCATAGGCGTTTAACAAGTGAGAACAGTTTTTCTTTGCGCATAAGTCCCCAATTAATTTTAGACAAAAATGTTTCAAACAAATGTTGTTGATATTAATATTCTACGCTTAAATCACTAAACAGATTATTTTGCACGTTTAGTAACTTGTAAAATCTAATTTGAAATTGTACAAATATTGCTCATTTGTAGCGATACCTATGAAATTGAAACAAAATTACAAAGAAATTCATATCGTTTGAACTGTCAGAAATTTAGTTTTATAGTTTACAGAATGTAAACATATAATAATAATAATAATAATAATAAAAGTTATTTAAGTGTTAGATTTTAAAAATAATACCTGTGTAGTGATTTAGGTGCAGAATTGAATTATCTGTTACTTTTAATTGAAAACTGAATTTCTGACAGTTCAAACGATACACATTTCCTCGTAACTTTGTTTCAATTTCATGGGTATCGTTAGAAATGAGCAATATTTTTATACTATTTCAAATTAGATTTTACAAGTTACCAAACGTGCAAAATTAAAACTGTTTACTGATTTAAGCGTAGAATATAATTATCTATAACATTTAATTGAAACATTTTGGGGACTTTTGCGCAAAGAAAAACTGCTTTCCCATGTTAAACGCCTATGGCCAGATTTTTAATTAACACACTGTGTATATATACAGGGTGTAAATTTTAAAACGGGTCATAGGGCTATAACATAGAAAAACAGTTTTTTAGAGGCCAAAAGTTTCCATATTAATTTATTGAAAAAATAATTAGTACTTATTATAAAGAAAAAAATTACGAATTTTTTGATACCAAACACATTACATTTCTGTTGCATATAAAGCCAGAAAATAAATTTAAAAATTTGTACAATTAAGAAAAAATAACATTAGCCATGAAACTGACTGTAACAAAACATTGTCATTTTTTACTAACATGATAGAGGACAATTAAAGATTAAAGTTATTAATTTATGAACTAATACCAAATATCAAAATAAAGAAAATACTAGGGTATTTATTTAAGGAACAATTATTATTTATTGTAATAGGTATTTACAAATTAAACATGTACAACAATTAAAACCATTTAATAATTTGTAATTTTTCTTTATGAGAAATTATTCTTGATTTCTTTTTAATAAAACGAAAATAATAATAATTTAACAAATAATGGGCTAAAAACGTTTATGAACGTCGTAAGTCAACAATTTTGTTTTGTTTCTACTAATTTCAAGGCTAATGATATTTTTCCTCAATTGTGCAAATTTTTAAATTTATTTTCTCGCTTTATGTGAAACAGAAATGTAATGTGTTTGGTATCAAAAAATTCGTAATTTTTTTCTCTATAATAAGCACTAATTCTTTTTTCAATAAATTAATACAGAAACTTTTGGCGTCTAAAAAACTGTTTTTCTATGTTATAGCCCTATGACCCGTTTTAAAATTTACACCCTGTATATATATATATATATATATATATATATATATATATATATATATATATATATATATATATATATATATATATATATATATAGTTAATTTCTTTATTTATGTTTAGTTCAATACTAAATGTAGTCATTTTATCTAATTTTGTATTTAATTTTACTATAATTTGTTATTAAAAATTTAGAAAATTTAACTAAATCAACTTAGATTAAATTATCTGAAACATTTATTTAGTTAATTTAACTACAATTTAGATGTTTTTTTCTGTGTTTGACTCTATACATAAACGTTTTTCATACGGTCAGTATTAAACAAATCTTTTATTCATTATTGATTAAGTGTAAATAGTATCTGGTTCTTTTGCAATTAAAAATAAATAAATTAATAAAAGTAAAAAAAGTTATTACGTATTTGCAATTTTTTGCATAATAATTATATTTCTACTCCTATGCTTTAATATACTTATTAAGTATGTATCATCTGTGCCTGTATATAGAAGTTATTATTTATTCGTAGATGACATATTTCTTTATTAAAAAATTAAATAAAGTAAATATTTTATTGCCCTGTAAAATGAATATTAATTTTACGAACTTGATGTAGTAAAACATTAAAATATGTAAAGTAAAAAATAAAAAGTGTCTATAAAAAACATTAATTAGTCTTTGGAAAAATGGAAGACATTAATGTTTCAAGAAGTCATATTTTCCTAAATCAAAGTTTCTTCTGTTGCAATGAAGAAAACATAATTAGTTATTTTTTACTACAGTTCTATAAAACTTCGGATTTAATTTTAATTACAATCAAGGAAATGTAACAACCATTTTTATCTCTCGCTATGAGAAGTACTGAATTCATGTTAAAATTGCATATCCAAATTTTAGTGATGTCCGTATGTGTGCGCTTAGGTACGTGTGTGTATGGATTTTGGAAAGACGATTCCTCAAAAACTATAAGACTAGAGACCTGTTTAACTACGTATTCATCAATCTGGCATTAATGGTAAGAGCTGAAAGAGTCAGTTTCAATTGGCCTGAATTAGCGGAGCTTTATGTACGTACTAATATTTCATATAAGAAACTAATGCCCGGTTTCTCCAGAGAAACTTACGACTTAAGTCGTTGCTTATTCCTAAGTTCCACCTTAAACTGTTGCACCACGCAAAAATGTCAAAATGTGAGACGTAAGTAGCACTTAAATGTAAGTCGAAAAAATCGGTGACTTATGTGGTTATGTGTCATATGTCAGTTGATATATCGGTAAGTCACGATAAATTTGTTTCGTTTTGGGCTGTTATGGCAAGAAAATTAGATGATATAAAGAAGAAACGATTAAATTGTAGCAAAGAGAAAGAAAATTGGTCTGTAAGATTGTAGAAACAAAGATTTAAAGAGAATATTAAAAATAAAAAAATCATTGCGGTGTCCATGTCTAATATTCAAAAAGATAACACCTGGAAATTAATTGCTGCAGCATTGGCAATAAAATGTGTGCAAATATGTAGACTGACGCAAGGAAGACGACATCGAAGAAAAAGGCTTCAGTTTATAGGACTGGCAGTAGTCCACATAAAAATATTAAAAATAAATAATATATTTGGAACAAATCAATTCTGTTACTTATTTGTCGCGGAGTCCTACCATTTTCGACAATATCGACTTCCATCACAGTATCCACGACGTTAAAGTCGTCAAAATTAGGGAAATCCTGTAAATCCATATCGAATATTGTTGAATAAATATAAACCCTGTTAAACACATTGACAGCTTTGACATTTGGCAGCCGGTATTTTATTTTGAATCGCTAAATTTCAAATTGACCAATCATAGAACAACATTACGCTGTTGCCAATGTAATTTGTGACATAAGTTAAGTTCGCATTTGAATTTGCTGGTGCAACGCAATTGGGATATAAGTCCTACTTACAATTAAGTAGCACTTTAATAATCAACAACTTAAGTTGCTGTGGAGAAACCGGGCATAAGAATTATTACACAACCTTTTATTTTTGGCAGCATGAAATAGATATTCAAATCAGCATTGTTCGATCCACACTATATTATCTTACAGCCTCTTCATGGTATTGTCTTTCATCTGTATAATTCATTGTCTTCTTCTGGAGAAAGTATATTTACGACGCCAAAATGTAATTATTTTTTCTGAATTATGTTACAATTTGATAATTAATTTCAGAGTGGGTATAAATTCAGTTTTTGTAGGTGTAGATGAGGATATGATAGCAGAAAGCAATTTCAATTTTTCTTGCGGGAAGTGGGTCATTGCAATTTGTAGCGGTATGTCTTTACGAGCTCCTTTTTTCTTGTTTCTCTTTTCATTTCTCTTTTTGCTACCTTTTGTACGAGACAGAATTTGGGAGGACATTATTTATGTCATGTGTTTCTTGATGTATAACGTTTACAAAACGATTTCATGCTTTTTCATCCTTTTCATTATTATTACATTCGTGTTTCTTGTAAATTGTAAATATCTGACGTTTAGACATAAATACTGACAGTATGACAATCTACTCATTTATTATTGTATTCCATGCTGTCACCAAAATTTGTTATGTATTTTAAAATTAAAGATGCCCTAAGTCAATATAGCTATGGTGATGTTATCACCTACCTGTTGTCATTATTTTCATTAGTATCTGAGTGAATTAGGGCTAGGACTTCGAACTGGGTATTTAGTTACATGGGAAATACCCACCCACCCGGACCAAATGGAATACGGTTCGGAGCCGATTCTTCACCCATAAGACCCGTGAGACCCAGAAGAACCACAGACCCATATTACCCGTAAGAACCACAGACCCATATTACCCATAAGAACCGTATTGCCCTTAACGTTATATATTTATATATTACTAACTTATAAAACTATTGTATTATGTGAAGTGTTTAATCAAATAAATTAACTAAATTAAATAAAATTATTTTTCAACGGTAAGATTATGTAAACAAATAGCAATGTAATAATACATTTTACGGGTGATATGGTTCTTACGGGTAATATGGGTCTCTGGTTCTTACGGGTAATACGGGTCTGTGGTTCTTATGGGTAATACGGGTCTTATGGGTGTAGATTGGTTCCGACCCGTATTCACTGAAATACGGGTGGGCGGGTGGTCTTTTGGATCCACTGGTATTCCGAGCACTAGAGTGAATAGATTCAAAAACTAGATTACTTTTATTATTACTGTCAAAATAGTTATTTTCGTAACAAGTTATGAAATATGCCAAATATCATACGAGTGTAAATTGACGCACGACGCGTAGCGGAGTGCAAGTCAATACACACGAGCTAAGACATTTAAATTTCATACAAGTTATGAACATTATTTTTTAGACGAGTATAAATAAATTTTTTGCCCTCCTGTGTAATGGGAACTTTACAATTGTATACACAGCAAGTGTAACCTAAATTTTACGCTTACTGTGTTGTAACTTGTCTAAGTATGGGGTAAAATAATCAAAATACACTGGACGTTTATGGGCATTTAGAAAAGAAATCATCTTTACTATAATAAAGTTCATGTAAAAAAGTACTACCTACTTAAGTTTAACATTTCCTATATTTAAAATTAATTTATATAAACCAAACTCACGGTAGCGACATCCGTCATTATTGTAAAAATCCGCCGTTACCGACATAGTCACCGATCGATATACCTTTCAAATATGCGAGGCGAACATTGCTGAAATGTCAAATATCGACACCTACCTATTATTTATTACGAAGAAAACATGAGCAAATAAATAAATTATCAGTCATAAACAACGTCTATTATTACAGATAAATTTTTGCTAGAAGAAGTACTCTAATGAAGGTAAGTAAAATCAAATTTGGAAATTGACAACCCCAGTATTTTAAACTAACCCTTTTCAGAAGTACAACCTATCTCATTGAAAAAAGTGATTTTCATTATCGTCAGCCAAAAAATTTGATACAATTCTCGTGCGTGAAGTATTTTACAGCGCTCCAGCTAATAAGGCACGAGCCCTTAAGGCGAGTGCCTTAACAAAGCTGTCGCGCTGTAAAATACAACTTACACGCACTCGAATGTAAATAACTATTACTTTTTTTTCAAAACTGAAATTTAGGTTCAAACGTACGGACAGCTGACAAATGAATAATGTATACATATAGCCAGAAAATAATGACATAGTAACCTAGCAACCGTTTCAACTATTACGATATGAAATATATCGTAACACTAATGTCATAAGTTCAACTTTCAGTGTTAGGATACTACTATGATATGTCATACTTCTCAAAATGGTCGTCTAAAAATTTGATGATTATTATTATTATCGTTTTTCTTTTTTGAGAAATTATACAGGGTGTTATGGAAGTAAGTGTACAAGCTTAAGTGTATGTGGCAATAATTTTTGTTTAACATGCTTTCTACAAGAACTAGAAGCCTTTAAAATTGACCAATCACGTCATAGTTCAAAATGACATATAAAATCATTGGAGTCGCGGTATATTTCAGATTTTCACAATGAAAAACTACAAGTTTATGAGTACTAATTATAAGTAATTAGACTAACAAATAAATAAAATAGATGAGTACAAAATAATTCAAAGTAATTTTTATTGTTGAAATGTCAGTTTTGACAATCAATATTTTTTCCAGAAAACATATTAATTTTTACTTTTTTACAAAATTTTGAACTATAACATGATTGTACACTTACTTACATAACATCCTGTACATTACAAAATAGTTATTTATGAATAAGTACACACTGTAGAGTGCGTAAATATGTACTTTGCGCACGGTTATAGGAAAACAAATTATACTCATTATAAACTATAAATATATATTTTACACGAATTTTTATGCACTACATCTAGTAATTTGTTTGAAGCAAATTTTCCCAAAAGCGTACAGAGAAGTTTTACTAGACGTATAATATAAAAAAAAATACATCATCACGGCATATTACCCATTTCTGAGTGTGCCACAATCTGCTTTATCGCAGATATCGGTAATTACCGATATTTACTAGATGTAGTTGTGGAAAGTACTCCACAGAGACCTTCTTCAATTTATTCAAACAACTTATTACGTTATATTATTATAAAATCTTCAGTGTATCACGTAATCTTCTCATTCGCTCGCCTTGTACATACTTAATTTAAATCATGAAATATTATACAACATATTTTCAACAAAATTATCATCGTAAATCTACTCATACTCGTATAACCTTACTTTAAAATTCTGGTCAATCTTTACTCTTTTCGATTAAAATTCCTGTTTGGTATCTGGTATACTTATAATCCGTGATAAAGTAACTAGGTGTAAGTTAGCTTAGCTAAATCTTGCGAAAGTTTACGAGTCTAGACTCGACCGTATAGCGTACAGCGGACTCACCAGGTGTATCCTGTATACTTCCCGCCATCTTGGCGAACTTTTCGTCAGACGTTCCAAAGGGAACGTGCTTTCCGGTAGCGAAAGACTGTTTGTCAGCGATGTTCTTAAAGGATTCTATGATGTTGTACGATGCTGGATCCGGTTCACACTAAAAGGAAGAACATATTTTGATAACTAGCATAATAAAAATGGGGGATTCCACCATTTTTTTTATAATTTCTTTTAAAAGTACAAATAAAACTAAGATGATGAAAATCCGGTAAAAAAAATCTATTAAGAAGCGAGTTATGGTCCCTCGAAATTTGAAAAATATGAACCCAAATGTTCTTAAAATATGCTATTTTTAAATTATATTTACAAAAAATAAATGAATATTGAAACACTGTATAAGTCTACATACTTTGTAATTGCAAGTGTATTTAAATTATTAAGTTTAATGGAAGAAACTTATTTTCAAATAATTTTTTTTTGGAAAATGTAGAGCTGGAGTTTTGGGCCGTCCTTAGAAATTAGAATTTTTTAACTTCCATTGGTAGTAAGACTGTATCCGATGTCACATTTTGACATTTAGTATTTAGGATTTAGATCTTCATATAAATACAACTCCGAATGGCACCCTAATTCCATCCGTTGGTTTGTATGGCAACAATTTAGAACAAAAATGAATTATACAATTCGATTTAATTTGACGCTTTAGAATAATTGTTATATTTCATAAAATAGAAGCTAAGAAGCTATTCTTTGACAGTAAATTTGACGTTTTGTATAAATTATAGCGACGAACAAGATTTGTTTAATTAGTGCGCGTCAACTTCAAGGCTTAGAGTGCTCTTGCAAAACCCTAAAATCTAATTCCTAAAATCCTAAATAATGACATTTATTTAGAGCATATAAATTTAGGATTTAGATATTAAGGTGATAAAAGTGCAATATTGGACACAGCTTAAGACCCGCCTCCTAATACACTATTTGTATTGCATTTCCATAACAAAAAATCTCTTATTTCCGAAGTATTTAAATTATATCATTTTATTTCTTTATTATTATTTATTATTCAGCATATACATTCGTATTTTTTTACTAATTTCCCTTAATTCCATTGAACTGGAATCCTCTATTGCTTTCACGCTTTTGCGATCTTAACCTCGGTTAAGTCAGAAAATTTAAATAAATAATACACCACTAATTTCACAGTTCTGTAAAGGTAAATTTATAATTTGCCCATTTCTCGGCTCTCGCCATTAGGATTTGGGTTATCTGAAAACATACGACGTTGGTTACATTAAAACAATGTTACCCCATTAATAGATCATTTAAAAAAGTATTTGTTTTGCTCAAAAATTTAAATTGCATAGATACGTAGATCGTTCAATAAATACAATAGTATTAATTCTTGCTTATAACAAACCACTTTTGAAGGCATGAAAGAAACGACCTTAAGTTCAATGTTATTTTTTCCGTTCAAAACTAATTCGCAAATAACGAACTTTCGTATATATTCAAATATATTTTGATCGATTTTTCGCTTATAGCTAACTTTGAATCGTGTGTTTAAGTACAAAGTACAACGTTATCTGTCTTGTATGTATTTCGTTAACCGATTATTATTCTTCATTGCTATAGACCATTAGGAAATTGGTGAGTTAGAACAAAAAAATGTTGATCTATGTATCAGCTTGATTCCGTAATCAGCTGATTATTAATCAACGGTTTAATGGCGAATTCGGCAACAAAAGTCATCTTGTAACATACTTGCACCATAATTAACTTTGTTATTATTACTTTTTTGCTAGTAGTTAGGTACCTAACTTAATTTTTCCAACGTCATTTAAAAAATGGCACTTTTTTATTGAAATATAGTCATTAAAGTAACGTTTTAATGATAAGGACTGATAAAAATATTCATTAAAAACTTACTTTAGAAAACAATACCTCTCTTAGGTATTGGTGACAGAAGGTAAAAAAAAATTCGTTGTTAACTGAGTTGACATCATTAATGCAGAAATATTTTTTATAAAAAATGCATATTTTCAAGAAATCGAGGCAGATTTTATTAAAA
The DNA here is from genome assembly GCA_943142095.1 of Ophonus ardosiacus. Classification (NCBI taxonomy): domain Eukaryota; kingdom Metazoa; phylum Arthropoda; class Insecta; order Coleoptera; family Carabidae; genus Ophonus; species Ophonus ardosiacus. The sequence goes on along the minus strand of OW964829.1, from coordinate 42,262,689 downwards.
CTATAGTTGTTTTCATGCTTTAATAAAAAAGGTATCGCGAAACTTTATGATCTCTTCTTCCTCGTTATACTTCGGAAACTATAAGAATTCTTTCCCGAAGAATGCTGGTGCCTAGCCTACTATTAATCACTGTAAATAATTATAAAACTAGGTAACTTGGACTTGTTCCCTTATCGATTTCCTTGTCAGAAGTTTGTGAAATGTTGGCTGAGAATTAGACAACAAAATGTAACATTAATGTTCGCAGTAGTGTGTTAACATTAACTGAACAAATAATATCCATTGCAGGAAATGTCATCAGCTATACGTAGATACAAGCGCAGCGTCAACATCAGCACAAGTGAAGTCCTATTAGGAACAATTTAGATCAGTAGCAATTTACAATGTGTCTAATTATCGCATTAGGATGAAGCACTATAACAACGTGAACAATATTGTCTAACAAAAGCTTGAAAGCCACCATAACCCAAATTCTACCCTTCACCTCTGCTAATTACTTAATTAATCCAATTAATTCATACACAGCCCTTTTCCTCTGACAATACAAGAACAAACAGACCTATTATCCTGCTGTAAGGAGAATCCAACTCGTTTATTTTTTAATTAACCCAACTGCGTCACGCATTTCCTGTAAGGGATTCTGGATTCGAATGAGACTAATAAGAGTTTTAGGGTTGTTCTTCAAGATAAGAAAATGTCTCAAACGAATTTAGACTTATTTTGCCATAAAGATAATCAAAAACATATTTGTTTCATACTTAAATAAGTAAACATAACATCAGTACTTCGTACTCTTTAGTAATTTTATTTTTGCCCTCCTGAAGTGTAATGGGAACTTTACAATTGTATACACAGCAAGTGTAACCTACATTTTACACTTACTGTGTTGTAACTTGTCTAACTATGCGGTAAAATAATCAAAATACACTGGACGTTTATGGGCATTTAGAAAAGAAATCATCTTTACTGTAATAAAGTTCATGTAAAATAGTACTACCTACATAAATTATTTTTTTATTTTAACATTTCCTAGCGACATCTGTCATTATTGTAAAAATCCGCCGTTACCGACATAGTCACCGATCGATATACCTGTCAAATACGCGAAGCGAAAATTGCTGAAATGTCAAATATCGACACCTATCTATTATTTACTACGAAGAAAACATGAGCAAATAAATATATTATCAGTCATAAACAACGTCTATTATTACAAATAAATTTTGGCTAGAAGAAGTACTCTAATGAATGTAAGTAAAATCAAATTTGGAAATTGACTTAACCCCAATATTTTAAACTAACCCTTTTCGGAAGTATAACCTATCTCATTAAAAAAAGTGATTTTCATTATCGTCGGCCAAAAAATTTGATACAATTCTCGTGCGTGAAGTATTTTACAGCGCTCCAGCTCCTTAAGGGCTCGTGCCTTAAACAAAGCTGTCGCGCTGTAAAATACAACTTACGCGCACTCGAATGTAAATAACTATTGTTACTCACTTGTAAACTTGATTTATTGATACCGCCTACTATGGTAGAAATGAAATGGCAGAATACTTACGTCATCAAAAAATATCCCTAAAGTAATGACGTCATATACTACTAAGTTTACATGGGATACTAATTTATAAGGCGCGAGCAGTCATGTGACTTTGTTGGTCTTTCTTGATAAGCAGATATGGGGAACCCGTGACAGAATGACAGCTAGTAATATAAATGACAAACGTCATCATTTTTCATTCCAAATTTCATGATTTCAGGTGGTTTATCTTCTGACCAACGGTTCTAGTTTGCGCAGTTATACGATTTTGGTCAGCTGTTTTGTTAAAAATTAACTTTGTAATTTGGAAGTGAAAGCGTCATTTTTTGTTATATATGTATATGATTGACGAATTTTCATCTGAAGAGTCGTATGAATCGGGGGAATTTTCTTCTAGTGATGAAGACAATCTGGAAATGTTTGGCGAAAATCTGAGGTCAAAGAATGAAAATTATTTAGAAGAAACAGTAATAAATTGTAATCATTTACATACATAGATGTCAAATGTAATTATTTTACATTCCAAATTTCATGATTTACCAATTTCATGTAATTTATGTAACTCGCCAAGTAAAGTCCACACTCCTGATGACAAAGAAACTACGTGAACTTAGAAAATCTTGAAATTTTGAATGAAAATTTATGACATTTTTAAGTTATGTACATGATTACTAGCTGTCATTCTGATACGAGTGCCCATATCTTCTTGTCAAAATTTGCTTATTTGCAGGGCATCTGTTCCTCTCTAAAAATACATAATTTAATTAAAGATTGATAACAAAATAAATATTTTAAAAAAAAATACCTTTTGAACGGCATTTAACGAGTTTCTGAAATTGCTTTTTTTAAGCTTTAGGCAATATTATTGTGGATATATTATAGTATATTAGCATGTCACAAATCAGGACAAATACTTAACACAGAGAAAACTGACAACCAAGTGACAATAGTGTGACAGGATAGATATTCGATCGATATAAAATTTAATGTAAACATTGTCATGCCAACGTACCGGTATAAAAATGAACTACAATTATTTCAAATTGCGTAAAAGAATAAGAGATTAACTTAAAAATACTTGTAAATTTAATTAATATATACGTTCCTTAATACTAGTATTTTTCTTTCTTCTGTATTTAAAAATAAATAATTTCTACAAGTTATATTTCATTTTATAAAGTTTTTTTCAAGTCTAGGACGCAAGTCTTCTGCCTTTTCATTTTCACTATACCAGTACCCAACTTGTAAAACTGGTTGCGAACTTTTAAAAATTTTACAAATAGTATCACGTTGACATTGTCAAGAAGTCGCAGACAAATAAAAGAAGGAAGTGCTGTATAGTGGAAATTTGGTTTTTCTTTACTAACCAAACATCCTATACAACATATCAAAAATTCAGATCTACCTGACCTTTTGTAGGGTATCCGGATCCCGGATTTGTCTCCGTATGACGTATAACTTCTTTTTAATTCCTAACATGGAGGACTTTTTGAGTTCATTGATGTTTTTCCACGTTAAACGCGTCTTTTCGTGTTATATTTGACATAATTTTTGCATTTTTATTATTAGTTCTTTATTAATAAACGATCTACATTAAATGGGTTCTATTAATTGCAGAAAGTAGCGATTATTGAAAATTATTAATATTCTGAAAAAAAGTAACAATAAAAAGAGTCGCGTCACATGGCATTCGGATTCGAAGAATCTGATGTAAATCATTAACGCCTGAATCGCTTCATTCCTGCACGTGAAACGTCAGACACAGACGCATAAATTGCCCATCGACGAATTAGCCATGAAATATTCAATAATAGGCCTGGTTATTAGCATTCTGCAGTAGCACACATCTCGCACACGTCAAATAAACAATCGCTGCTGCTTGAAAGATTTACACAGGCTACTATGACAGCGAAACAATGGAAAAACAAACACATCCATGGCACTCTAGACTGTGTTTCACGCTCGATCGACTTCAATACTTATTCGCCGTGGATGTAGATGAGATGTACGTTAACGTGCAGGGAAAGGGGTAATGCACTCGACATGAGGTGGGTTTCCACACATGCATATATGAAGCAGGGGCGTACGTGGAACTAGGGCACTCAGCATTAAGTTAAGCTAATACATACAAGCTCTAATACCATCTTGCTACATATAAGATACTTCACAAGCAATGTATTTCAATGCAAAGTAACTCCGTGGAAGATAGACCACTATATTTAAACGCTTGTAACTTTGCAATTTTCGATATAAAAATACAATATAAATATTACTCTGTTATGCAACTGATCAATTTTGGGTCTCGTCGCGAACCCGAGGAACTGGGTTCGATTCAGACAGACGCCAAAAATTATTTCGAACCTCAAGCTTGGAGGCAATTTCTGTAGAAATTCCGCAAACCATTCTAATAAAAGCTCCTGAAGCTTTAGTAGAAATGATATTATTTTTATCTCCCGCTACCCTTGGTAAAGGAAGTGTAGGGATCGTGCTAAAAATCACATATCGAGATTTTAGTAAATGACCACGTTTTAAGGTCCCTAGAATCCAATTTTAACATTTTCACGATAATGTCTGTATGTGTGTATGTGTGTGTATGTGTGTGTGTGTGTGTGTGTATGTATGTTGGTATGTGTATGGATTTTGTTGGCGCTCTAACTCAAATACTATCATTCAGAAAATTCTGAAACCCTGTATTTCTACCCTGTTCTAATATGGAAAAATACCATTAGATTTTGGTGTAAATCAGATAACCGGAAATAGCACTTTACCTGAAGCCTATAATGGTTTTTCTTCAAAAAATACCATTAAATGACATTTTTTTTGCATTTTGTCATTATGAAAATTAAAGATAATTGAATTTTGTACAGGAATACATTAATACTTCTTCTATATATTTTACAGATAAATTTAAAAATCTTTTTTTTTATTAATCCCGAAGCCTAAACACAATTCCTTTGTTACACAGGGTCGCGATAAGACACTCAGGCACGCGGCCACGGGACCGGGTTCGATCCCGACTGACGCCAAATATTTCCAATTTTAAATGGCATAAAAATGACCCCTGTGGTGCACTCTACACGCCAGCTATGAGTGCCCGTGAGGTGACGCCTGGTAAGCGCCCCCACGGTATATATATCGTCATCATTACCGATGTCTACATGTGTTGTAGATACTGGCACACCCAGAAATGGGTAATATGCCGTGATGATATATTTTTTTTATTTATTTATTTGTTACACAGTTGATATTTCAAATGAATGTAACTGACAAGTAAATATCACTGTCAAAAAAATAATCACTTCTAATTAATAATAGTGACATTTTATAAAGAAAATAGTAAATAAAGCAACAGTTATATGCAATGGAACATAATATAGTTTGCAGCATTAGTAAAAACGTAGGTATGTCTTAAATTAATAAAAAATAAATAGCGGGAGGTTTTGTGTTGGCCACATCAGATTTTAAAAATAAGATTATATTTCCAATTGTTTTTTTAACTTTTTGTTTACCAATCGGTGGGCTTTTGCTCTACTTTACTGCCCGTTTGCGTTACTTTACCGCCCGCAGGGTGTAATCTTTCAGTTTCCGCCATAGAAACTACAATATATACAAACAATTTTAATACAGTAAAATAACTTGTAAATCTGCTAATTTTTTTGCCTTGTTGAACAAGTAACTATTTTTAAGTGTCCACGAGTGTATTATAAAAAAAAAATATAAAATTTTGCGGTCCCCTATTGTGAAAATGAAATGTGATGTATTGAAAACTGAAAGCACTCGAACAAAACAATCATTAAATCCCGAGTACCCTTTTAAAAGCGAAATCACTGTGCACCTCACAAATGAAAACGTCTACCCGATAACCAATGAAGCAACAACCGCACGTCCACGTCCACGTCCGGTGCTCATGTATATGTATAACGAACACAACATATTTACATTTTAAAATCGGTTTTCACACTGAACGTTGGTGATTCGTTTGCTTATTAAATCTGCACTTGATGAGCTGTCAGTCTCAAGCTCAGGAACACGTCGTGCGCATGTGCGAGTGATTTACATACGCGAACACGTGCGGAAGGTGATGGAAAAGATGATAATTTGTTGGGAATGTAGCAGCATGTGGGCCGAACTAAAGTGAACAGAGCAATAAACGAGAACTCGGACGGAAATGGTCAGGAAAGTGATTATCCACGGAAAAATTTGTTTCGTTGCCGTTGCCATGGTTGTTTGTTCACCTTTTAGTTGCTTGTTTTGTTACTTTCGACGCGTTGTTAGTTATTTAATTAAAGTCTACATAAATGTATACATTCTCAGTTCGTTTTAAAATAGTTTCTGTACCTGTGCCTGATATGGTTTCCATTAAAATAGAATATTCAAAGCTACAAAAACAACATATACAGGGTGTCTCAATGAGCTTGCTCACTATTGGTAACTTTTTTATTTGAAGAGATACGAGGTTGGTTAAATGAGCAAAATTGTGCCATTTTATATTAGAAAAATGGTCATGTAGACAAAATAAAAATTGTGTCAGCGGTTCCCAAAATTTGGGACAGAATATATATTTTTTAAATGGAACTATATATTTTTTATTATCTTATTGGAAAGAATATTTTTTTCTCTCTCCAATAAGGTAATGTTGTTTATGTACAATTTTTTCAAATAAACGAGTTATTTACGTTTAAACATAAAAATTATCTTTTATTAGTTTAGGTCAAGTAAACTATGGAAACAATTGTCTTTTATAAAATTATTATATTATTAATTTATTTTACAGTAATAACAAAACAAAGAAAATATTCAAATTGAAAGCCATTATTTCTTTCGCACATTTAAACTCTTTTGAAAAGAGAGCCGACCGTTCTACGTAACTGGTGTCTAGATATAACTTTCCATATAGCACGATCATATCTAACTTTTCTTCATTTGTAAAGTTATTAAACATTATTAAACACAGAGAATTTTACGGGAGAAATTATTAAACGTCATAAAAACAAAGAATCAATTGTTTCCATGGCTTACTTGACTAAAAAACTAATAAAATAGTCTACAAAATTTAAATTTTTAATCGTAAATAACTCGTTTATTTGAAAAAATTGTACATAAACAACATTACCTTATTGGAAAGAGAAAAAAATACTCTTTTCAATAAGATAATAAAATATATATGGTTCCATTTAAAAAATATATATATTGTCCCAAATTTTGAGAACCGCTGACACAAATTTTATTTTGTCTACATGACCAATTTTCTAATAAAAAATGGCACAATTTTGCTCATTTAACCAACCTTGTACCTCTTCAAATAAAAAAGTTACCAATAGTGAGCAAGCTTATTGAGACACCCTGTATACAGAGTGTTCCAGATAACGTGCAATACTTATTTACTTATCAAGACAGGGAAGTTCATCTTTTCATGACTAATAAAATAACCATAATGAGCCATGAAAAGGAACTACATTGACGAGATAAGTATTAATTTTTTTCTGAAATCGTATAAGAATTCAAAATTACTGAATGGCACATATAACCTATTTTTATTTAACGAGTAAATCACATTGAAAACTAAAGGAACTCTATTTAAAATTGTACAAGAATTTAAAACAACTGTACACTGAACATTATATAAATAATTTAAATTCGTGAAACCAAATCTTGACAAGGGATGCACTCGATCTCGAACTTTAGCCCGGCCCGGCTCGAAGCCCGCCTCGATTTCGAGTCGATCATTGAGCCGGGCCTAAGATATTTTTTTATCGGGCCGAATCGGGCTAATTATTTGCAAAAGTTGAGGCGAGTCGGACTTTTGATTTTGGCCCAACCCGAAAATTCGAGTTTTACGGGCCGGCCCGAAAAATCTTATAGTTCAATCAAATGCACAATTTTCTTAATATTTTAATGAAAATGGATGAAGTTGAAAAGTGTCAAAATGATTTAATAACAACATACTTCACATCTTAACAACAAAAATGTTATTTTACTTCAAAAATTCAAGGTTATATTCATTAAAGCATAATAATGCTATTGTCATGTTATCATTACTATTGTTACTATTCGTATACTTTAATAAAAGTGATTTTTATTTACTATAATGATTACTTGTCTTATTTTTGTGTAGAAATAAAGTTAGATAAAAAAATTCTTATGTAAATGACATCTTTGTGTGTGAAACAGTTTAAATTTTTAAGTGCCTTTGGGAAACAAAGTCTCTAATTTTTATAACAAACTTACACCAGAAGTGCCTCTTTTTTAACAACTTATGTTAACTAATGTCGAAAGTTATAAGGATGTAGAGGTTTTTTATAAATTTGGCACGAAAAAAGTTAAACATTTCACCTTACATAAAAATCAAAATTAGGAATGTCGGATGCACCCAATTTCGAGCTTTAGCCCGACTCGGCCCGATTTCGAGTCAATTTTCGAGCCGGGCCAGCTAATTTATTGTTGAGTCGATCTTCGAATCGGGCCGGCAATTTTTATTTTCGGGCCGAGTCGATCCAAACCTCAAAGCCCGGTCCGGCCCGGCCCGAATGCATCTCTAATCTTGACAATAAAAATATTTTTTTACGTGGTTAAATATTACTTAATTCTTAATTATTTTATAATTCACAGCTGACAAGTGATATTTTTTCGCTTTTGTGAACTAGAGTATTCTGACCAATCAGAGGGCAGAATTTATATCCCTATCTAAGTTAACGCTATTTCCTTCCGTGAAATGAAGTAAAGAACATTAAATAAAGAATTGTATGTTTTTGTTTCATTCTGGTGTTTTCTTTTAATATTGTCATTTGAAAACCGAAAATAAATCACCCTTTTTAAAAAAAAAATAGTTGTTACATTTCTTTATTATACATTGATCTTTAATTTTAAATTCAATATTTATTAAAAATTGCAACAAAAAATTAACCAAATAATTATTGTTAAATTTAACATTTTAACAAATATTAGACTCATTGCTCTATGCCTGTTCTCAATATACAGGGAATTTATGCATATTAACATGCAACATATGGTCAATCACTTCCATGGTTACTCATTATTGTCAAAAAATGACAGCAATGTAATATTTGTCCATTTTAAAATGCAACATACAAAATTTGTAGTTTTGTATTATCAAAACAAATTTTCAATAAATTAGCCTACATACGATTAACAAAAAAGAATCAAAATATGAATGTTGCACATTTTAACAAACTTTAGCTTACAAAAATTCATCTTTCATGTAATAAATGTTAAAAAAAAATACCCCCATTCACACTAAGGCAATATTCTAGTCGGTCGTAGTAAGAATTGACACCATTTGTAATGTTTTCTGGAGATATCTCCTGTTCTGTAATACTATTTATAATGTTGCATTTTAAAGTGGACAAATATTACACTGCTGTCATTTTTTGACAATAGTGAGTAACCATGGAAGTGATGAACCATAATGTTGCATTTTAAAATAAATTCTCTGTAGAAGTTTCCACTTCATGAAATAATGTAGAAGTCACATCATATCGCCCACCTGTACTAGCGCCGTCTGTTCTAGACATCATCGATTATCCATATTAGAAAAGTTGTTCTAAATTTGCATGAAACTTAGTGAATAATTAGAACAAATAAACTACAGCAATGGAGCTTCAGCTTGTCTAGGAGTTAAACTGGAAACATTACTTGATCACCTCTATTATCTGAAGTAATTTCATTTGCAAACAGTCTGGGAAGTATTGCAGTTTGCCAGAACGCCTTCGGGAAGCAAGTCAAACCAAGCGTTGTGGGTTTTTGTCGACGCGGTTGTAATTATAGCTCTGATGGGTTCGTTATGAACATTTCAGTCTAAAGTTTTCTGTACATTGGGAAAATATTGGCTGTTATATGAGTTGTGGAGTAGGGTTTTGGTGTTAAAAGGTCCTTGACAGGAAAGCAAGGGTGGTTTATTTATACAGGACCGAACGATTCGGCCGTAGAGATTAGCGTATCGTGTTAATGCTCACCCTATATTTAAGCTATGGGTGAAACTGTAGCTGGATATTGCGGTGTCACTAACCCTAACTGCAATTTAACGCCTCCGGAATGAAGATTTCATAAAGACCCAGAATTCATATTCGGGTGAAACTTTAATGCGCCTGCACCCTCGACTATTTCGCAAGCACCAATAAATTAAAAGCGACATGCACAAAAGACCGCGACACGATGATTACAAATTATTTCCGATTACAACATTTAAAATGCGCCATCTCTGAAAAACAACAAAATACATTTATAGAATTTTAGAGGAGATGCTGTTTTTGATACATATACGAATATCTAAGAATGTACCTAATTAAACTAACCTCACATACTACTAGGGTAGGTAAATCAAGTTGTCTCTTGCCGTAATATTGTTATTACATTCATATTTTACTGGTGTAAGAATTGGTTATTTTAATGTAATCAATAGCATTATAAAACTAAAATGGAGTCTTAAGGTAAAGTTATAACTAAAGAAAAAACCCCTTAACCTTAACAATAAATTTAAAAACTAAATACGTATTTCGAGAACTAAGTTCTCATCATCAGTAGAAACTACAACGTAAAAACAGAGAAGTTAAGATTACTCAGTATGTAAACCATACCAGAGGTCAAAACAGCTCTGAGGAATTAGGGAGAGAATCAATAGCATATGATGGGTACAGGAAAACTAATGGAATTCAAATTCAGTCAATAGTTGAAAAATATATTTTCGGCTTCAACTAGTTTTAGCACCACATGTGCATTCTTCAGGAGTTACATAATTATTCCCCGTAATGATGCTACAAATATTATGGATAAAAATAGTTTTTAACTTACGTGAAAATAATAGTAATAATAAATAACTTTATTGACGAACGTCAAAGGCTGTTCTGCCACCTAACCAAAAAATTACAAAAATATTCCAAAAACAATTATAAAACAAAGATTCAAAAATTCATACAATACAGTATAACAAAGAATAAACTAAACTAAATTAAGTTATTAATTTAAGCCATGATATATAATATATACACACATAAATATATTCCAAAATTGTAGAAAACTTAACTAATTATTAATTTCACGAAAGATATATATATATATATATATATATATATATATATATATATATATATATATAAACAAACACAAATTTTAGAAGAATAAGCCGTAAAGTTAAACAAATTTAAAAATACAAAATTAAGTATTAGTAATAGTAATAGGGTATAAATGCAAATTTAGAGCAAAAATAAAAATAATTATTTGAAGGTATGGAGCACACTTTTCATGTTATTTTTAAAAGAATTGTTAGAACATTCTTTAAGCTTAAATGGTAACGAATTATAAAGTTTAGGAGCCAACTAAGAAAAAGAGTTTTTATATTTTACCTTATTAAAAGAAGGTATAGCACATAAATCATTGCCTCTTAGGGTATATACATTATTCTTAAATTTTAATTTATTAATTAAATATTGTGGATAACCCGCAGTTCTAATTTTGTGTATTAGGCAAAGAAATAGTATTTTATTATTATATTAACAAAAAATTGTATTGAACGTATAAAAATATATAAAACATAGAAAACATAAACTATGGTTGTCATATAACAAAATAATTTTCATTCTAAACACAGATTTACAGCTTCGACAGTCTCTGCTGTAAATCTGGTATTTTAGTGCCTAGTTAAAATAGTTATTTACAATACAAATGCGGAAACAAGAACTTCCGTGCATGAGCCTTTGTTTGAAGTACGAGCGAGCAACGCGAGCGAGTATTTCATTTAGGCGAATGCACGAAAGGTATTAAAGTATGGTAATAAAAGTATGAATACATATTAAATTATCTTTAAATAAAATATATTCTTTTATCTATTAATAATAATAATGTTGTTTTTATTGTATATTAATACCTACTAATATTATCTTTAATATTATGTGCAACATACAGTATGGCCGCCATGTTCATCATTCTCGATTCTCATTACATTAGTTTCTAATAGATGACGTTAGTAGTATTAAAATGTCAAAATTAGCAACGATTCTGATTTTATTTAAATAATTTTTATTCTTTCAACTCATTTTCCTAAATTATTATGTTCTTATATTAAATTTGTTGTAATGTACAAAAACATTAAAAATAAAATAGCACTTTTAAGCTACTCGATCAAAGTAGTTTCCATTGAGACACTAGTGCGGGAAGTAAAACAATAGCGCGAGAATATGGTCTTTCGGATTGTGAGTTGGCTGCGGGAAATATTAGTCTCTAGGCAGTGAGTACGAAAAAATATTTCCAGTGCTCTATCAGTTTTTAAGTGTAAATGTTAATTTGTTTCATACATTTTATTTATAACTTTTCGTTTAAGAACCCGAAAGGAATTCTAATTAATTTAGGCTATTTTCTAAAAAAAAAAATATTGAATCAAAACTCCGAAGTGGTCGATTTCTATGCACATAAGTATGCATACATGTGATAAAATGCCGTATAATATATTGTATGCAAAAAAATATTATCTTCTCGCATGATAAAATGCCGGGACACGGATTACAACAATCAAATTTGTAAAAGAGTCATGTATTCAAGTATTCACTTCTTCAAACCGTTAAAATGAATTATGAAACCGTCCATTAAACCTTGGCCGCCATAAAACACTCTCATCATAAGCCTTAACTTTCCACCCATAAGCATTTCCCTTGAAACAAAGGGCCTCGGCCTCCACTCTGCACTTATGTAAAAACTCGGCTGGCTCCCGCTGAATCCCTCGCTCGGTGACAGAGGGGTAGATTCCGCCCTGTCCTGCGAGACTGGTTATAATGCCATATAATCTAGCGGGTAGTTGGCACCCCGCGGACTCACCCATTGCGACAGGGGTGTAAATAACAAACAAGTAGCTAACTGACAGCCTGTATGTCCACACTGATTCAACTGAATTTTACCATAGGCGGAGAAGGCAAATACAGGAAAGTGGGTGTTTGCTATTGGTAAACTATTATATAGGTGGCGTGTGTTTAGTTGAGAACTGCGTTTACTAACCAATCTGAAAATATCAACTTATTTTATTTTTACCTCCCGCTACCCTAGGTAAGGGAGGTATAGGGATCGTGCTAAAAATCGGATATAGAGATTTTAGTGTGTCTGTAGGTATGCATATATATATATATATATATATATATATATATATATATATATATATATATATATATATATATATATATACAGGGTGTCTTAATAAGCTTGCTCACTATTGGTAACTTTTTTATTTGAAGAGATAGAAGGTTGGTTAAATGAGCAAAATTGTGCCATTTTATATTAGAAAAATGGTCATGTAGACAAAATAAAAATTGTGTCAGCGGTTCCCAAACTTTGGGACAGAATATATAGTTTTTAAATGGAACTATATACTTTTTATTATCTTATTGGAAAGAGTATTTTTTTCTCTCTCCAATAAGGTAATGTTGTTTATGTACATTTTTTTTAAATAAACAAGTTATTTACGTTTAAAGATAAAAATTATCTTTTATTAGTTTAGGTCAAGTAAACTATGGAAACAATTGTCTTTTATAAAATTATTATTTTATTAATTTATTTTACAGTAATAACAAAACAAAGAAAATATTCAAATTGAAAGCCATTACTTCTTTCGCACATTTAAACTATTTTGGAAAGAGAGCCGACCGTTCTACGTAACTGGTGACTAGATATAACTTTCCATATAGCACGATCATATCTAACTTTTCTTCATTTGTAAAGTTATTAAACATTATTAAACAAATAGAACTTTACGGGAGAAATTGTTAAACTTCAAAAAAACAAAGAATCAATTGTTTCCATGGCTTACTTGACTAAAAAACTAATAAAATAATGTACAAAATTTAAATTTTTAACCGTAAATAACTCGTTTATTTGAAAAAATTGTACATAAACAACATTACCTTATTGGAAAGAGAGAAAAATACTCTTTCCAATAAGATAATAAAAAATATATGGTTCCATTTAAAATTTTTGAAGAAAAACAATAAAACATAATCCAAAATTTCGTATTACAGACTTTTCTATTTATTGGACAACAAATTAGATTTTATTTACAAACGATCACCCGGAAGTGATACTTTACTTAAAGCTCACTGCTATTTTAAACATGAAATTGGCGGGAGGCCATGTGCTGGCCACATCAGATTTTTTGAATAACAAATGAGTCACATCCACAAACAGAGGTGGGGAATCCCCTGAATTTTTTTGATTGGATATAGAACATAATAAAAGTATTGTTAAATAATAATTACTTTAACACGTAATCTATATTGTATACATGTACACAAGTATGTTGTACGTTTAATCAAATTTATAATTATAGACACTGAGAATCCTATTACACATACAATTATTGGTATTTCTCAAATTTCTATTTATTTTATTTTATAAATATATAATAGTGTACAAATAGCAATGTTGTTAAGATTGTGGGTGTCTGTTTGCGTGGACGTCCGATGTATAAGTGCGTGGATGTTATTTTGTAAGTATTATGCCAAGAAAAAGAAGTTTCCACGTGCGTAGAATGGACGAGCTTATAGGAATGCAATTATGTATATATGGATGAGACGAAAAAGTGCGTTCAGAAACAGGAATGTGTGGCGAAGGATGATTGCTGCATGATTGATTTACGGGTTTGTGCCAACTCATATTGTGGGGAATGCCGTTAATATATGCATTCATGTATCTATGTAAATAATATTTTTATATGCGTACGAGTAGAAATTTAACAGTTTTTGCAAGAAGTTATACAAACGTTCTTCAATTTCTTTACATACTATTATTTTTCTCCAATTGTGTTTTTACTATGGGGTCGCGTGGCCTTTTACATATAGTGTCTGGTTGCCAATCTAGTGACCCAGGGTCGATCCCGACCCCAGACTTTTAATCGCACGGAAGTGATCTCTGTGGTGCACTCTCCACACGTAAGAAAATAGTTAATGGCGCTTAAGAGCCGACCGTTTTTACTTACATTAAAAAAATCATTAAATTTGTAACACCAAATTATGTACACAATTAATATTTTTTTCACTACTAGCCTAGGAACCCACTATTGCTTACCTTTATTTGACATGACAAATTGTTTTTCACTACCGCTTGCTTGTAACCATGGTAACCTAGGTCAATAATAATTTATTATTAACCTAGGTCTATAATGCAAACTGTCACTTTTCAATCAAACTCAAGCCTCCAAATCCAAATATTACTTAACTCATTAAACTCAAGAAATGTGTTAAGTATATAATTTAAATTTGCCACTATAATTTTAAATTGACCTACGCTGCCGCCTCGCCTGTCCACTGTGCTGTTTTGGTGAAAATGTGAAATATTTGTAGATGTAGGATTGAACAAATCACTATTTTTTTTGTATTTGTAGGTAAATACATTTCAATAGCACAAAGTGTTTTTATTAAATAATTAAATCTAATACAAATCAAGGCCCATAAGTGAGGTTATCAAACCAGTGAAATGAGCAAAACGCCAGATAAAAACAAATGCAGCCTACTTTGTTTTTGTGAATATTAACAAATAAGTAACGTTATTATTCATGTCAAAGTGATTGTTATTATCAATAAAAAAATTCAAATAGGATTTATGTGCTAGTAGTGAAAAAAATAGTATATAAACCACGGTTGAGAAGATCATTATTGACTAGGCGCCTTATATCCCTCGGGTTTCTTCCTCGGGTTACATAAGGCGCTGGGTCAATAATGATTATCTTCTCAACCTTGGCGTATAGGTATAATATACTATTATTCAATTTTGTCGTTTTAAACTGTCATTATTAACTCCATAGCAACAACTATAAGTAACATTTTATTCACAACTGAATTAAAAAATACAACGACTCCATCATCAGAATCATATAGTTTTAAAAGAAGTTTACAATATTTTATTTTACATTTGAACGTAGAAATTAATACGTTTTCGTTTATCCGTTTATTTGAAAATAATTACAATTTTCAAATAGCACAAAACTGACCTTTGCTTGAAAGTAGTTTGGTTTTTTATGTTTATTATATATTTATCACTTTAAAACTTCTTATGTGAATAATTAAATCTAAATTTTCTAAGGGCCAGTTTTACAATCTCCGGTTAGAATTTTAACTGCAAGTTAAATGAACAATATTGAATCAGATTTTTGACAGCAATGATCAATTTGTCATTTGACAGTTCGTTTCGTTTCAATATTGTTTAACTGGCAGTTAAAATTTTAACCGGAGATTGTAAAACGTCCTAAGCAAGCATTATATAATAAATGGTGGCCGAGCGCTCGGACTCTGAGTTCGTGGGTTCGTTTTCCACCAGGGGCTTGGATGTTTGTGTGTGTGTGTCTTTAATACTTTGTAATATATACATGTAACGCAAAAGTTTATAACGTTAAAAAATAAAGTATTATAGGACAATAACTTAAGAGAGTTGAAAGCTGACAAAATATTATTATAATATAATAAATTGATAAATCAGAACTTGGTTACATTCACATAGATTTTGGTGGCAGGTAAACAAACACTGTGTGGGGAAGGTAAGATATATTTATCACACTGTTGTCTGTATCCTGTTTTGGCGTGATAAATAATTAGAAATACCAACATCCGAATGAACATGGCCAATACAAATAACATTCCGAGAAACCACGTAACCCAGTTTCGCATCCGCACAAAGCGAGACATACCTTCCCGGCCATTGTCATGTCAGAATTTCATATTACACGGCCGTACTTGAGCGCATTCACTTCACAGTATCAAACAATCAGAGGCAACGGCAGCGCCCCCTCGCGAAACTCATTTGCGACGCCTCTGGAGTGGCGTTGGCGTCCTTAGCGCCTGCCACTATTTACACAAAGCGTTCACTTTAATTGAAATATATTGTCTACTCGCTGATTGTTTACCGAGCGGTTGTAACGTTACAATTTACTGAATCGCTTTGCATGTAACGCGCGCTATTTAATTTCAGCAATTCTACATGTGTACCAGTACCATACAGGCTGGAAGTGAAATGGATGTGTATGAGTATGAGTATGTACAAATGCTCACATTTAAACGGATTAATCGGATGGGATCATTTGCTAATTCTACACACGTTTTTATTTTAAAAACAAACTAAATGCCTTTGTTACCACATTCACTTATTTCTTTTTTAACCATTCGCACGATTTATTCAAATTGAAGTGAAACCTGTATCATGAATACATTTAAAAGCAAAGTTAACAATTTTTTTGACCATGTACAATTTTTAGATGTAACCATAGTTGAGTGCGCTAAATAAAAGGTCGAGTTGTCGAGTCCGAATGCCCTCGATTATTATTTCTAATTTTCAAATCGTACAAATGCGTAGTGTTTTCTCTTTCAACTTTCAATTTTTATTTTGTGATTTAAATGTGTAAATTACCGAGAAAAGCATTATTTGGTAGAATAAAAATCTGTTGTGGTCAGCACAAGACCTCTCGCCATTTCCATATTAGGCTACATAAGTATTGTATTGCACTTTGCTATCGAAACATCGTTTTATAACAAAATATTACAGAACTTTACCCAAATATTGTATTTTGTTGTATTTAACATGTCTTCTGCACATATATAATTCTAATTACATCTATTTTTCATTGTATGAGGAAGTTCCTGATTGTCAGAGATTCTTCCAATTCATTAACCAGATTGGCGGTATTTCTGATGGATAATGAATACGAGAATTGTATCAAATTTTTTAGTCGACGATAATGAAAATCACTTTTTTGCCCTCCTGAAGTGTAATGGAAACTTTACAATTATATACACATCAAGTGTAACCTACATTTTACGCTTACTGTGTTGTAACTTGTCTAACTATGCAGTAAAATAATTAAAATACACTGGACGTTCATTTAGAAAAGAAATCATCTTTACTATAATAAAGTTCATGTAAAAAAAGTACTACCTACTAGTTCTTTTTTACCTTTAACATTTCCTATATTTAAAATTAATTTATATAAACCAAAATCACGGCAGCGACATCTGTAATTATTGTAAAAATCCGCCGTTACCGACATAGTCACCGATCGATATACCTGTCAAATACGCGAGGCGAACATTGCTGAAATGTCAAATATCGACACCTACCTATTATTTATTACGAAGAAAAGATGAGCAAATAAATATATTATCAGTCATAAACAACGTCTGTTATTACAAATAAATTTTCGCCCTTTTCAAAAGTACAACCTATCTCATTAAAAAAAGTGATTTTCATTATCGTCGGCCAAAAAATTTAATGCAATTCTCGTGCGTGAAGTATTTTACAGCGCTCCAGCTAATAAGGCCTTAAGGGCTCGTGCCTTAAACAAAGCTGTCGCGCTGTAAAATACAACTTACACGCACTCGAATGTAAATAACTATTTTTAATGAGATAGGTTGTACTTCTGAAAAGGGTTAGTTTAAAATATTGGGGTTAAGTCAATTTCCAAATGTGATTTTACTTACCTTCATTAGAGTACTTCTTCTAGCGAAAATTTATTTGTAATAATAGACGTTGTTTATGACTGATAATATATTTATTTGCTCATGTTTTCTTCGTAATAAATAATAGGTAGGTGTCGATATTTGACATTTCAGCAATGCTCGCGTATTTGACAGGTATATCGATCGGTGACTATGTCGGTAACGGCGGATTTTTACAATAATGACAGATGTCGCTGCAGTGATTTTGGTTTATATAAATTCATTTTAAATATAGGAAATGTTAAAGTAAAAAAATAACTTAAGTAGGTAGTACTTTTTTACATGAACTTTATTATAGTAAAGATGATTTCTTTACTAATTGTCAATAAACGTCCAGTGTATTTTGATTATTTTACCGCATAGTTAGACAAGTTACAACACAGTAAGAGTAAAATGTAGGTTACACTTGCTGTGTATACAATTGTAAAGTTCCCATTACACTTCAGGAGGGTAAAAAAAAATAATTCCAGATTTATGAAATAAAAAAGAAGAATATTTTAATGAATAGTAACTAATCAAAAATAACTGCTGTATTTTCTGAGGACGCTACATCGTCAACCTACATCATAAATAAATAAAAATTGTTTCTAAAACAGAAGTTGGAATTTTTACTCAAAAAATGTTGAAACATCAAAGGTTGAATGAATAATTCAAATAATTTCAAAACAATGTCCACAAACAAAATTGTTTTGAAATTCTGGAATAACTGTAGTGCACGACACAAACACCTCCACAAACATTGCAGTCATGTGTTAACAATAGCATCGAAGACAACCGATAAACGCATGCCTGCTGATCCGATGAAAAGTTAAATTGGTACCGTGCAATCTGCTTTCGATTTTTGATTCTAACCATCGGTGCGCTGGCTTTAATGACGATCGAGAATAATGTGGAACTGATAATAACGAATGCAACTTGAATGAGAACGCGACAGTTCCCAGCTGTTTGTTCATAGTTGGCCTTGTTTTCCGCGAGTTTCGATTGAATTTTGTTTCGTGATAAATAGTTTTAATTAAATGAATTTCTACGCCAGCTACCTGCATTGTTGCCTCAGGGTTTCTACAATACGGGAAATAACTTTTTGTTCTCAACGTTCGACGTTTCACGCTTAGATTATTATAATTTTAATTTACATTTCATATAACTTTATACTTTATCGAGTTGGGAATAAACTTTCGGTTCGCACCTTTTACCTATTTATAATGAGTATTTTATTTTGTAAAGTGCGTTTTAATATAAACGTCTAGTCTAGGTAGTTCTCTTTGTAATTAACTCAATGTTTCATTTAATGAATTTTATAATTACTTCTTGTTATATTTCACACTTTTGCTTTATATTCAATTATATTGCTCTTCTCATTTCATTATATTCATTAACAATGTGTACATGGAAATATTAATGTTATACAACGCGTAACAATATTTCGTTTTGACATTTAGACCAAGTTTACAACATACGAGGGTGGATTGAAATTCGCTGCCTAATAAAGGAGAAGTTTATATTGTTTCGCTTTCGCAGAGATTCCTCGACATATCCTTCAGTCACACTTTAGGACATCCATCCGATTATTATTTTTATTATTATTACTCACTTTTTGTACATTGTATGTATATAAGCGGCGATGTAATAGCGATGAGACAATTTTCTTACATATTTCTTTATCCTCTGCACTTTGTATTTCATGGGAATGAAGATGAAATTAGGAAGGACGGACACAGCATCCTTATCCGGGACTCGAACCCGGAACCCTTGGGTCGTGAGTCAGCTATGTTGCTCGCTACACTACCGGGGTCGGTTCTTTAGGACATCCATCCGATTGAACAACTTCAGAGGACGTACAGTAAAATTTTTGAAAGAAGTCCGATCAAGGCCATCTACGTATTGCATCTATGAATTCAGATTTTATGCTGTCAAATTTAGTAGTGTCGTTTACATAGTTTTTATTAGGTACACAAGATATTATATACCCTCATAAAAACTAAGTAAAAGACACTACTAAATTTGACAGCACAAAATCTTAATTCATAGATACAATTCGTAGATGGCCTTGATCGGACTTCTTTCAAAAATTTTACTGTACACTGCAAACTCCGAATTCCAATATAATTTCTAAATGCAGTTTTTATTTAACCGTGAAAATTTTAATTTCAATGTTTATAACAAAAAGTGAACAAATACGAAAGTATCCATAGTAACAGAGCAATTGAAATTTACAAACGTACGTACTCCACGTAAAATGTTTTTTTAATCGCTGTCAAATAAGTAAGGACCGATATGAAACTTTTTCCCTGCATATAATACAACATTAAATTTATTTGATATTTAAACAAACGATTGACGGTTGTGATCGAAAAGTAAATTCGGCCAAAAAGTAAACAAGTCAGCCTATCCTTTCACATACCATCCAGTTACATAAAGATCAGTGATGTTACACCACTGATATACGCATTTACCTATTATTCTAATGTATCCGTCGAATCAGTGAATTCCTTTTTCGGTTAAATCTTGTAGGCTAATAAAAAAATAGGAAATAAATATCCCCACTTCTCCAAAAACCCCTTCATTTTACGAACCCACTCTCGTATTGTGATCAGCTTTTCAGTCTTTCCTTTGTTTTAATAAAGCTGAATCCATTATTGCATTTTAATATTTGGTATTTAAGTTTTTACACAACTTACTTTAAGCACAAATCGGAATGAGCACAAATTGTAAAAACGTACATGACTCTTTTAATAAGCGTGTATGAACCTCGCGGCGCAAATCTTAAATTAACGAATAACGACTGTCCAGGGCATCGAGCCCGCAAAAAACTGGGTTCGGTTTATGTTCAGGTTAATGTGTTTTTTGAGAGATGGGTTCGGGTGCGGTTTTGTTCCGGGTTCAAGCATTTTCAGGATGAAAATTGAATTAATAATGCAACGCAAGACAAGAATACGAACACAATTCAATGTCATGAACGCAGACGTAGAAGGCGTTGATGATCGGTTGTAAGTAGTACGATAACGTATATGTTTCAATAAACTGAACGGAGCTGAACCCTGACCCGAATTTTAATACCTAGTTCAATTGAAAAATATGCCCGAGGTTCAGTTCTGGGTTTGTGTTCGCTAAAATGTTTCGGTTTTAGTTCGGTTCAGGTTCGATTCCCTGCAACTGTCATAATTGATAATATCATTTAGTACATTTAAATTTACGGTTTTGTGCATTACAGGATAACAAGGATGCAACATTAGACACAGCCTAAATCAACAGCAATCATAAGGTACGGTATAAAACTGCAAGTATCATTTTCTTTTATTTTGTCGTGAGAGAACAAGTTATCAATAAACCGATCTGTTGTAGAGGCTTCTAAATTCAGTTATAAAACAATTTCATTTCAATCAACATCCCCTATTCTTTTCCCACCACAATCAAATCTGTACCCATTTTTCATTCCCCTACTGTGCATTGCATCCGCATCCCTTATCCTACTCATAGCAAATCCCTAAACAGGACGTCTTAATCTGCTGCAAATCCACTCTCACGATCCACAGCCCATAAAATTAGAACCTCGTAGACGTACAGAACTACGTACGTAGAAATATTCACGAGACTATATAACTTCATATACGAGCCCAAACTCATGACAATTTGGCCGGTTTACATTTGGTTTCAAATTTCTACAAAATTCCATCGGTTGCTTTAAATATAGACAAAACTTTAAAAAATTCTGTGAGCCAAATCATTGGTGATAATAGGTTGACCGGCAGATTTCACTTCTACCCTTTACTTCGTAAAAATCCAGTGCGTACAGTAAAACCTACCTTGCAAGACAATACTCACAGATGTGCAGGATTTAGGGATACAATGCCTAGTATAATTAGGGATGCATTTGGGCCGGGCCGGGCTTTGAGGTCAGTAGTGGCAGCACGCACTTTAGAATTCTATCATAGAAAGCAGGCGAATACGATTTTACTTTTACGAAACTTGGTAGCACGCACTTTAGAATTCTATATTCGCATTCTGATTCGAAAATTATTGGATCTTATATTATTAAAATAAAAAATATTATTACAGTTGTATATAATAAATGTATAAATTATATATAAATTGGCTTTGAATAGAACTGTGGCAAAATAATGACGTTCTTTTGATACTTTCGCCTCAAGTCGAACGCTTACAGGCGAATATTTTGAGACACGCATGCTACCAAATTTTCGCTTCGATGCGAAAAGCGAAAACAAATGCCTTTTTTGATAGAATTCTAAAGTGCGTGCTACCACCACTGGTTCGACTCAACCCGAAAATAAAATTGCCGGCTCGACTCAAAAATTCACTCAACAAAAAAATAGCCGGCTCGATTCGAAAAATGACTCAAAATCGGGCTGGGCTTTGGGTCGGACCAGACCAAAGCTCGAAATTGAGTGCATCCCCGGCATTCCGAATTTTGATTTTGATATGAAAAAAAATGTTTTATTTTTTTCGTGTCAAACTTAAAGAAAACTCCTTAAAACACGTACAACAGTAATTAACAAAGTTGTTAAACAAGAGACGCTTCTATTATAAGCTTGTTATAAAAATCACAGACTTACGATTATTTTATTTAACATTTTGTTCGAAATTTTACAAATCTTTTTTAAAAAATCGAGTTCTTAAGGGTTTATTTTATCTAATTTTGTTTCTAATAAAAAAAGAAATCATTATATGGTAGCAACAAAAATTACTTTTATTTAAGGATACGAGTAATAATAATAATAATAATAATAATAATAATAATAATAATAATAATAATAATAATCACAATAGCATTGTTGAGCTTCAATGAATAACTTTGAATTCTTCAAGAAAAATAACTTAAAATATTTTCTTTATTTATTAAGATATGCGGGATGTTGTTATTAAATGATTTTTATAGTTTTTAACTCCATCCATTTTCATTAAAATGTTGAGGAAACTGTGCAACTGATCTAACTAAAAGTTTTTTCGGACCGGCCCGAAACGTTCTCTCTTTCGGACCGGACCAAGTCCGAATCGCCTCAACTTTTGCAAATGATTAGCCCGATTTGGCCCGAGAAAAAATTCTTCGTCTCGGCTTTATGATCGACTCGAAATTGAGTTGGGTTTCAGGCCGGGCCGGGCCAAAACCCGAGATCGAGTGTATCCCTAATTACAATGAAAGCTGGTATCACTTATAAAAGCAATTTAACCCAATATTACATAGATGAATATTTGAATAACATATTCATTTTTTTGCAAGTTTATAGTTATTTACATTCGAGTGCGTGTAAGTTGTATTTTACAGCGCGACAGCTTTGTTTACGGCACGAGCCCTTAAGGCGAGTGCCTTATTAGCTGGAGCGCTGTAAAATACTTCACGCACGAGAATTGTATCAAATTTTTTGGCCGACGATAATGAAAATCACTTTTTTTAATGAGATAGGTTGTACTTCTGAAAATGGTTAGTTAAAATACTGGGGTTAAGTCAATTTCCAAATTTGATTTTACTTACCTTCATTAGAGTACTTCTTCTAGCGAAAATTTATTTGTAATAATAGACGTTGTTTATGACTGATAATATATTTATTTGCTCATCTTTTCTTCGTAATAAATAATAGGTAGGTGTCGAAATTTGACATTTCAGCAATGTTCGCCTCGCGTATTTGACAGGTATATCGATCGGTGACTATGTCGGTAACGGCGGATTTTTACAATAATGACAAATGTCATTTTGTTTATATAAATTAATTTTAAATATAGGAAATTTTAAAGTAAAAAAAATAACTTAAGTAGGTAGTAGTTTTTTACATGAACTTTATTATAATAAAGATGATTTCTTTTCTAAATGCCCATAAACGTCCAGTGTATTTTGATTATTTTACCGCATGATTAGACAAGTTACAACACAGTAAGCGTAAAATGTAGGTTACACTTGCTGTGTATGCAATTGTAAAGTTCCCATTACACTTCAGGAGGGCAAAAAATTTATTTTTTAAACTAGTCGAAAGAAATTTGTAGAAATTTCTCACCATTGCGTAGGTTTTATAATTTGTTTGTTGAAAATGGATAACATCTACCTCCAGTTTTATAGAAAATGAGATTTTGCTTTGCATATTAATCTATCTTAAGCTAAATCTTAGGTATATGGTAATAATAAAATACGGACTCACCGTTTCTTTTTTACGTTTGAATCTGCATGTCATAGAGCTGAACACGGACGTTCTATTTGGTGGTTCTTGGGGACAGCAACGTAAATAAGCAATATCATATTCTCCCGGTCCTGGGTAGTCGTTAAGAACTTCTAAAGACTTTCTACATTCAGAACTGTTGAATGAGGCTCTATATCCATCGTATCGGACACATTTTACGCCAGTTACTTCATAGTCACCTGGTCCTGGCAGATTGAGACAAAGGAAAATGTTGTAAAATGAATATAATATTGAATTATAAACAAATATATCATCACGGCTTATTACCCATTTCTAGGTGTGCCAATTTACTTCAATGAGGTTCTCCACTCTAATTTTTTAATTATTTCAAATTAAAGTTCGTTAAATTTTCAAGCAATTCCTACTATTAAAACGGCTCAATTGTCTTTAGATTAATTGTATTTGTTTTTAAAGTCAATATGACGTCACGGCGACACTCCTATCTTTCTCTCACTCCGCACCAGATTCTATAGTAAGCTGCAAGAGAAAGATAGCAATAGTGTGACGTCACAGCGACACTGCCAATAAATTCCAAATATCTCGTAAGTAGTAATTAATAAAAAAAAATGTTATTAAAATATCTTTCAGAACTCATATTATTAATTGGAATAATACTACCTTTTTTTTGTTTAAGTTCTGTATTTATTATTTAAACCCAACGTTTCGGCACCATAAACTGGTGCCTTCTTCAGGGGATACATTGACATAAATATGTGAAATAACAAAAACAACAAGTAAGAAAGGTAACAAGAAATGTTCATAAATGTTACCTTTTTATGTATACAATTTTCTAGACAATTATGCAAGCCCGGCAATAAAGAGTACGGCTGCGGTATTTCGCTACCGGTAAAGCGTCTCTGAGTTATACAGATCACATCTCTGCCAGTTTTTGGGACTGTTTTTCCTCTGGCATAAAGAGATTTTTTCCTGAGAAGATGCATGTTCGCCGTCCATGTTATTGCCGGGCATGCATGTATTGTCCAGAAAATTGTATACATAAAAAAGGTAACATTTATGAACATTTCTTGTTACCTTGGTTACTTGTTGTTTTTGTTATTTCACATATTTATGTCAATGTATCCCCTGAAGAAGGCACCAGTTTATGGTGCCGAAACGTTGGGTCTCAATAATAAATACAGAACTTAAATTAAAAAAAGGTAGTATTATTCCAATTTAAAAAAATGTTATTTTATCTTAATCGTTATTTATTGAGTAGTACTTTAAGTACAAATTTTACATTTTATTATATTTTGTTATGGTACAGGACCTCATTTTGGCAATGACGATATATCTGCACCGTTCAGGGCGTTTTTCAAACGTCACCTTAGGCCAAAACACTAATTACTTTTTTCTGTTTTCATTATTAAAATACCCAATGACGGACAAAATATGTGCTAATTTAATCTGACAATGGTCAAAGTCTACTACAAATGTCCATTTCTCAATCAAAATTTCACGATTCTCTAATTTCAGAAGAAAAAAAACATAATATGTACCCTATTTGCATTCTCGACCAAAAAAATGCACTAACGATTCTTGATACAGAAATAATTATTATTGGTTTCCCAAAGTTATGGGGTCCCGTGGCCTCGTGCCTGAGTGTCTGGTCGCGAACCTGGAAGTACCGGGTTCGATCCCGACCGACGCCAAATATTTCAAATTTTAAATGGCACAAAAGTGACCCCTGTGGAGCACTCTCCACGCCAGCAACAAGTGTTCGTGAGGTGACGCCTGGTAAACGTCCGCACGGTACAAATATGTCATCATCATTACCGATATCTGCGATAAAGCAGATTGGCACACCCAGAAATGGGTAATATGCTGTGATGATATATTTATTTATTTATTTATTTGTTTCCCAAAGGTTGAATTCGACAAATAATTGACATTTTGCTATTACCAAACTTACGAATTAAATAAATTTTTAAACAATGAGCTACTTGCGTTTTACTGAAAATTTCTGTCAGTATATACGTAATGTTATATTGAAAACATATATAAAAATATAAATTTTATTTTAAAATAATTATTTGTTTTTTACTAAATTAAGAAAGAAAATTTTCTGTGACATCTTTATATTGAAATGGCGGAGGGGAAGCATGTTTAAGAATGTTGTCAATAGATGGCATGGCATGCGAGAAAGTTTTAATTTTAATTTGACATTAGTTCATTTTTCTCTCTCTCTGGTCTCTCAAATACATTAATTACTTTATAAATAAACACATAGGTAGTTACTTGTAATTTAAAATATCGATACCACTGAAATATATACTAACTGGAACTCGCATACTCTACCTATCAGCGTACGCTGCACTGAAGCCTCATTGAACAATAATGGCTGGTCCTGTTCGCGCACGTTCGTGCCGAAACGACCCTAGCCAAATAACTCGTATCATAGCAGATCGCTTTGTTTTCATATTATGCTTCATTTATTTAAACATGCGCCACACGAAATAATTTCCGTCTGCTCACGAACTGTCTCGATGTTTGCCGACTACCCCAGCAGCATGCTTTCAATATGCTTCACAGTCACGGTTCGTACGCGCATTCCAGTTAGTATATATTTCAGTGATCGATACCAAAAAGATAAACTAAAACATACTATTGCTATGGGACAGCACCACGCTGAGGCGTAATTCTACGTCATACATGGCGAGAATTCAAATAATCAAATTTCATTATTTTTTTCTGGCTAATTAACAAAAAATTTGTCAAAAGAAAAAATATGGGTAGCAAGTTTTTACCTTCTCTTCAAAAATATTAAATAAAAAAAAGGTACGCAAGTAGCCCATTGAAAAATAAACTACTAAACAATTAGGTATCTGTACCACAAAATTGTTTTATTACACTAAATTGACGATAATTAATTGTTGATGAAGATTATACTCTACCTGGCGTATGGATGACTTTTCTTTTAGGAAATCTCAGCGCCTCGTTCAAAAATGGCACCTTTTTAACCCTAGTATCTCGCCTGTGTTTGTAACAATCACAAACATCGTATGTTTGTGGTCCGGGACCGTCGTCGACTTTATAAACAAAGCGCTTGGCGTAGGACAGCGGTTTGAGGCTCAAGTTCTTCGGCTTTCCTATTTTATCGAGATCCACGACTTCGTAATAACCCGGCCCAGGCTTGCCCTAAAACATAACAGCTTTCCATAAAAACTTTACGAGATGGAATTATGTCGGTGTAACGCATCCTGCCTACTTGGCGGCTTCCCGCAAAGCTTTTTCGAAATGAAGGCGCTTAAAAGCCAAGTGCGTGCATTTAAACTCAAGTGTGATGTATTAAAGAGGGTTATACGCACGAATAAACTCTGTAATATTGTTTATCGGTTTACTTTATGTAAATTTGTGAGGAATTTTTAATAACACTAAAATATAATCACGCAATTTAAACCTATATAAAACACTGGCTTTCTTTTATTAAAAATAAAGCCACCTACTTCCTAATCTTTAGTCTTTATCAGCTATAATATCCCGAGGACATTGATAATTACGAAATAATTTTATAACAGTTACCGAAAGCGCGTTGCTTGGTAACAGCCCGACGCCAAAGGCGGAGGTGGTGTTATACCCAAATCATTCAAACAGCCAATGCACGTCATTAATAAAAATTGAATTTTAGTAACTAGATGTGTGACGTCATGTACTGCTACGTTTGCAGAGGTTTTAGAATCTTTATGAAAAGAGTTATACAGATTGCAATCTATATTATCGACATGGTCATGAACTGTCACATCTACAAAATAAATACTATATTTTCGTCTCTGTCCATTTCTATTTAAATTATTTTATAATACTAACCTTATTTATACTTATGTATGCCATATAAAGGCAATAAATAAAAGTGAGCCGAATTTCAAAGAAATGTACCGAATTCTTCTGATTGATTAGAAGTGCTATCTTTGGCAGATGCACAGATTTTGTGTTTGCGTTAACGGTCACGTTGCGTCGTTGCGTTGCGTTTAACATTACTTTAATATAAATAGGCCTTTTCAACGCACAAAAATGTTTCAAACACGATACAAATATTTTTCAAATAATAACTTTGACAGTATGAACATACAAATTATCAATGTTGCCAACTATAGCAACAATTAAACGAATAATATGACGTTGATGTACATTATTTATATATTATTCATGTCATATACGACAAGTAATGAACTCTATTATTCATCTTAATAATAATTATATAAGGCTATACACTTTTTATTTCATTTTTCACTATTAGTGATTTTAATGCATTAAGGTTTTTACACTAAGTGATGACGTGCATTGGCTGCTTGAATGATTTGGGTATAAAAGCATCGTGCTTGAGGAAGTGTGACAAAATTATAAGTATCAATGATCGAGGGGTATTCGGTGAGAAATTTTTTTGCAGTTTAAACATTAAATTTGCCTAAAATTTGTATTTGACAGAATTTTTGTGTCTAACTCAGTAGATGTCACTTGTAGCTATGAACGTGATGTGGCTATGAATATGTTCAGTGTGAAGTGTGCAATGAGAATGAGACCTCTTTGAGTGAGACCAAAGAGAAGAAGAAAAGACATACAAAAGTCTATAAATATTCTCCACATTTAGTTTTTTATTTAATACAGTATTTTTTGATGTGTTTTCTTCTATAATTTTGTTGATTAAATCGTCATTTTCATTGACAGCGTGAAAATGACATTTTCAAATTAAAACAACTAATCTTTAATTATATGTCAAAAAGTGTTTGTTACTTAGCAACTTAGTGACATAAGTGATAATTGTCTTAGGATAATTATCAGCTATAATATCCCGAGGACATTGATAATTACGAAATAATTTTATGACAGTTACCGAAAGCGCTTTGCTTGGTAACAGCCCGACACCGAAGGCGGAGGTGGTGTTACCTAAAAGCAACGTGCTTGAGGAAGTGTGATAAAATTATAAGTATTTATCAAGGATCGAGGGGTATTCGGTAAGAAAATTTTTTGCAGTTTTAACATTAAATTTGCCTAAAATTTGTATTTGACAGAATTTTTGTGTCTAACATAGCCCAGTAGATGTCACTAGTAGTCATGAACGTGAATGTAGCTATGAATATGTTCAGTGTGAAGTGTGCAATGAGAATGAGACCTCTTTGAGTCAGACCAAAGAGAAGAAGATAAGACAAACAAAAGTCATAAATATTCTCCACATTTAGTTTTTTATTTAATACAGTATTTTTTGATGTGTTTTCTTCTATAATTTTGTTGATTAAATCGTCATTTTCATTGACAGCGTGAAAATGACATTTTTAAATTAAAACAATTAATCTTTAATTATATGTCAAAAAGTGTTTGTTACTTAGCAAATTAGTGACATAAGTGATATTTGTCTTAGGATAATTATCAGTGTAAGTTTGTTTTGATTGGTTACTTTCGCACACGTGGTCAGCAATAAATGGATTCAATTGGATAATTTTTTAACCAAAAAATTTTCAGAGTAATATAATATCGGGTGTCCGAAGTTAGTAGGCTACCAGTACAATTTTATCTTTTTACTTTCCGTCATTTTTAGGTAAGGAACGTATTGTCTGATAAAAAATTCAGTGTTGAGATTTTAATCAATGAGCACGTTTTAGGGTCTCGAGAATAGAATTTTACTAGTTTTACAATGTATGTGTGTGTGTGTCTGTGTGTCCATGTGTCTGTATGTGTGTCAAAATTTTCTCCGGTGATAACTCCAAAACTACAATTCTAAAAATTATATTCTTTCGTATTCCTCTTCTTTACATCTGTATGAAGAACTGATAAGATTTTGGTTATAATTGCTCCCTTATTTGAAGTTCTTAACAGTTTTTCTTGAAAAATCGCAGTTAGATATCATTTTTTAATATTTTATGAAAGAATATCTTATTGTCTATAAGGTGTGATTATACATTTTCCTTCATATTCAATAGATATAGAGTTAAAGAATTAAAAAAAGATTAACTATAAAACTTTTTAAAATGAAAGAATAGTTCTACCCTTATATTATGGCTGTCAAATCAGGAACTACTTTTTAAGACATTATTTAAAATAAAGTTCATTAAATAATTACATGTTATAATCCTGTCTTATAACGATATTTACAGATAATTTGCTATATATAATTAAAAATATTTTTTCAATTAAAACTCAAAGAGCTTTCTACGGTATAATTATAATTTTAATTAAATATTTCAGCCTGACAAATTGGAGTAAATAAAAAGAATATCACATTAAAAATGACTAATGCGAAAACATAATTAGGGATTAAATAAATGTTTATCACGAAAACGAATCGATTTTCCAAAAATAAATATTAATTTAGTCAACAAGCCTTATTTAATTATAAATAAAATGTAATTTAAGCGCGAGTGACATCTTAACGAATAAGCGACTGCATTTGACACAGTGGAAGATTAGAAGAAATGCTTTAATTCGACGCTTTTCATAAACGAAATTAATGGGTCCAAGTGGCTAACCGTTTATCCTCCTACGTATTTCCTTCATTCATTTCCTAATTAACACTTCAAATAAATAGGACGACCGTTCAAACAATAAGAAAACCGTGCCGTGGGAAAGGAAGTTTTCTTAAACAAATTACTGCGGGATTCACGTTTCATTTAGGTCCCGGCGATATGCCAAATTTAAAAATCTGTTGTGGCCAGCCTCTCTCGCCATTTCCATTTTATGCTATATAAATATTGTATTGCATTTCGCTGTCGAAACGTTATTTTATAATAAAAAATTAACATATCTTGTGTACATAAAAAATTCTAATTCTTTTATTCTATGTGTTACTATATGTTAGAGATTCTTTCTATTCATTGACTAGATTGGTACTCTGTCTTATGGATATATGCATTTTGCCTATAATTTTAAATATTTAAATAAAATAATTAAAAAATTAAATGTTCTTTCTAGAAAAACCTTTCAGTAATGTTGATTTTTGACACTGGCATTTATTTATCAATTACAAACTATGTTACAATCATTTGAATTTGTCAATTGGTTTCCTTAGGCTGTGTCTGATGTCGCATTTTGATATTTAGATTTTAGGATTTAGATCTTAATACAACTCCGAATGGCACACTAGTGATATCCATTGGTTTTTATGGCAACACTTTAGAACAACAAAAATGAATTATATAATTCGATTCAATTTGATTCTTGAGAGTAAATGTTAATATTATATTTCATAAAATAGAATTTAAAAAGCTGTTCTATGACAGTAAATTTGACGTTTTGTACAAATTATAGCAACGAACATGATTTGTTTAATTAGTGCGCGTCAACTTCAAAGCATAGTGTGCCCCTACAAAACCCTAAAATCTAATTCCTAAAACCATAAATAATCACTAGATTTAGGGCATATAAATTTAGGTTTTAGATATTAGGGTGATAAATTCCAACGACTAGTTTATAACCAATCATGATGCAAAACACTTGAAAATTCAACCAATGGGAACAGTATTATACTGATAAAACCTCGTTACCCCGGTAAAACTCCGTTACCCCGATAATTTTCGGCTACCAAGTAAATAAACAGTTGTTATTGTTTATAACTGTCAGTGTGACAATTAATGTGTCAAGTTTTTTATTTTGCGTTGTCTTTGGAATTTATCTCACCAAATACCACACGACCTCTCAGATTTTCTCAGATAAACTTTTATTTTTAAGCACTCATTTTTTTTTGCTTTTAAGCAAAATCACTCAAGCAAACTGACATTAGGTAAAACCCCTCCTCCTTCGGAGTCGGGATTTACCATGCAGTTTGCTTTCGTGTTTGTTGCTAAGCAAAAAAAAATCGTAGAAATAAAAATTTATCGATAAAATCAGAAGGTCTTGTGATATTACTTCTGATAAAAGTGCAACATCGGACACAGCCTTAGTGTAGTTTGGACTTTGTGATTTATTACGTCAAATCATTCTATATATTACATTCTTTATTTCTAAAATCTATAGAATAAAATATCGCATGGAAAAATGGCATAACGAAAAATTAATGCAATTTGAATAATAATTTCGGTGGCTGTTTTTAGTTTATTAGACCGATAATTTAACAAGGAATTTTTTTACAAAATTGAAGTACAGGCCTTAAAAGCATATTATTATTTTCTCAATAAAATTTATCAGAAAAAAAATTAAATTTGTTTGTGTATTGTACATATTATGTAATGTAATGCAAATATCTTCCTTTGTTTTATGCCCCGAAGTAAAAAAATTCGCATCCTTCATCAATTTCTAATAAGAATACATAGCTACCTCATTTTATTATAAAATGTCAAATGTCTACTTTTGCATCTACTGTGTCCCATTTAGAGGGGCCACCATTGGAATCTCGAGAACTATAAGAGATACGATGTCGGTTAAATGGACTTTTTGTGCGCCTTTGGGAGACCATCTCAGATGTGCTTTTATTTTTACAAAAATTCTCATAGGGCACTAGATAATGACGAAAAACTGAATATTGTTGATTTTTTCTATTTCAAATAACTTCTAAACTGTTAGTAATTGAGAAAAACGTTTCAAATATAAAAGATAGATATTTTTATTAAATAACAAGTAGCGTACGAAACACATTTTTATATCTGTAAGTTTTTGAGATAAAACACAAACTTATATTTTTTTAAATAGAACCCATTTCTGATTTTAGTCTCAAAAAAATAAATATTTTTTTTCTCTTTTCAATGATGTAAGGGTTATTATGTTTTATATTTGTTTTGCTCCTAAAATTTAATTTTTCTGTTTATTTTCCTGAGTTTTCTTATTATTTCCCAAAAAAAAAAACGTTATTAGTTTCATTAATTATATTATATTTCATCGATATAATTTATTTTATGCCTTTATTACTTAATATTTTCATTCTAGACTCATATTTACAAATTACACTATAATGTGCCAAGGGCGACCTGATACAAAATATTATAAAAATTAATTTGATACGAATTTTTTTAACGAAATAAATTATTTAAATACAAGGAGTATTTCCAAATAGAAATCTACCAATATTTTCAAAATAATTGTGAATTTAATACAAAATAAGGAAAAAATAATAATTTTTAAGGCAAAACAAATATAAAACATAATAACCCCTACATCATTGAAAAGAGAAAAAAATATTGATTTTTTTGAGACTAAAATCAGATATGGGTTCCATTTAAAAAAATATAAGTTTGTGTTATATCTCAAAAATTTACGGATATAAAAATTTATTTCGTACGCCGCTGGTTAGTTAATAAAAATATCTATCATTATCTTGTGCCTTGTGAGAATTTTTGGAAAAATAAAAGCACATCTGAGATGGTCTCCCAAACGCGCACAAAAAGTTCCATTTAACCGACATCGTATCTCTTATAGTTCTCGAGATCCCAATGGTGGCACCTCTAAATGGGACAAACTGTATACGCTTCATATGTACCAGGAAATTTTTTCAAAATATTTTTACTCACCTCTTTCTGTGATTCACATATAAGCTGACAAGTGTACCGAGGGACATTACAACACTTGCGCATTAACGCTCTAAATTTTTCACTTTCATGGGGATGAGGGCATGTAATGAACTTGACATCGTAGTCGCCTGGTCCGGGATTCAAGTTTGTTGCAAGTTTCGATCGCTGCCCTCTCATTCTTGACCAACGACAACCACTGTACCTTTTCGAATTAAAATTTAATTCGCCCTAAAATACGGTACAGTAAGTTCCACAAAAACTTTGACATAGGATTTATGACCTTTATCTACCTAAAATTTCAATTTACATTGCACAAGAAAATGAAATGCAGGTCACTGAAATATATACTAACTGGAATGCGCGTACGAACCGTGACTGTGAAGCATATTGAAAGCCTGCTGCTGGAGTAGTCGGCAAACATCGAGACAGTTCGTGAGTAAACGGAAATTATTTCGTGTGGCGCATGTTTAAATAAATGAAGCATAATATGAAAACAATGCGATCAGCTATGATACGAGTTATTCGGACAGGACCAGCCATTATTGTGCAATGAGGCTTCAGTGCAGCGTACGCTGATAGGTAGAGTATGCGAGTTCCAGTTAGTATATATTTCAGTGATGCAGGTTATTTAATTTAAATTTGTAATCTGACTTGAGATCTAATTGTAAGAAATATGTACGATAATGCTTGTTATTTTAGCAAAGAAATATACTATTAAGGCTATTTACTATTTACGTATATATTTTTGACAGGTAATTTACAAAATATCTATGAGATGCAACTTTCATATATTTAAAATTTGTCGGAAAATATGCTTTTCAAATTTTTATGCGGGATATAATTTTATTTAATAAATAAAACTTTGAATATCCTTACCTTTTTTTTTAATTCATAATAAATTTTGATTAATTTAAGTGGTTTAAATCGCTTAGGAATCAAATTGCTATGAACAGAACAATAATCAACTCATTATGGATGATAGCATAATCAATTGATTAATATTTTATTTTAAATAGGACAGGTAAATATATTGCTGTTAATCAAATGTCGAGTCGTAAGCATGGATATGACAAACCCAATATTTCACGGTAAAAATACTCACGGTATTTTGGAAATTACTTGAAAATACTAAATTTATAACAATTGTAATTAAATATTTTAATTATTGCCCCAAAAGTCAATAAACCCCATTTTCAGATAAAAACTTCAAAATTTTCAAAAATCTAATTTTCATGTATCTAGATACTTCTCAATGCGCTGATACCAAATTTTGAAACCGCAGGTCGATATCTCTTCTCGTTCTCGAGATATTTAGTTTCAAAGTTTTGCTCAAAACTGCCCATTTTTGGGTAATGACCCCAAAATGGGTCGAGATATGAATTTGGCGACAACAGCATTCGATTCTACGGGCAAAATTACATAGGTACACCAATTTTCAGAATTTTTGAACACCGCATACAATCTCTAAAGCAAAATAACTGAAAATGGCCAAAAATCGCAAAAATCGTGAGGGGTACCCCTTACGATTTTTTCAGATTTTAGTAATTTTTAGGGGTTTTCACGCTTTTATTCATAAAAAATGAACCGGTTGGAGAAAAATTATGAAAATTGCTATACTTGTGTATTTTTATCCGTAGAATCGAATGATGACATCCGCAAATTCATATCTTGGCCCATTTTTGGGTTATTACCCAAAAATGGGCAGTTTTGTGCAAAATTTTGAATGTAAATAACTCGAGAACGAAAAGAGATAGCGACCTGCGGTTTCAAAATTTGGAATCAGCGCATTAAGAAGTATCTAGATACATAAAAATTAGATTTTTGAAAATTTTGAGGTTTTTATTTAAATATGGGGTATATGGTCTTTTGGGGCAATAATTCAAAAATGGGTAGAGATATAATCTTGGTAGTAATATTATTTGATTGTAAAGAAAATTTTTAGAGTATTTGAACAACTGAGTGAATTTTTAGAAATAAAAGTTATAAAAGAAAGTTGTTTTCATTTTAAATGGGACAGGTAAATATATTGCTATCAATCAAATATCGAGTCGTAACCATGGATATGCCAAACCCAATGTTTCACGTTAAAAAATACTCATATATATATATATATATATATATATATATATATATATATATATATATATATATATATATATATATATTGTTGTTACAGCAATTGACATGAATTTATCATGATTTCTATGTACAAATTGATAGAAATAAATAACAATTTAAGCTTCATTTCGGCAACCCCAAAACTAGAGAAGCAATTAGTAATGATAAATTATACAATTAAGTAAAACAAATGCATTTTTTCCAATTATTTATGTATTCTACTATCTCATTTGGATTCATTAATCTTTCCTAACGCACCCTTTTTATTATCTTGTACTATTACACGCTATCTTAAGGAACCCTTAATTACAATTTAACATATTTATTTTCCCCCTAGATTTTTTACTTTCCCAATGTTTCTACTTAAAATACAAAAAGATTGCATCTTGAATCAGTAATAAATTTAACATTCTAATGAATAATAACATTTAAAAGCTACTCATTCAATTCATTTGACTGCTTAACACGTAATTTTGGATAAAAAAATTCAAATGCAATCTTCGTTGTTACTATTGACTGATGCCAAATATTTTGAATTTTAAATGGCACAAAAGTGACCCTGTGGTGCCCTCTCTACTCCAGAAATGAGTACCGGTAAAGTCACGCCTGGTAAGTACCCGCACGGTACAAGTATAAAGTGTTAAAAAAAAAACCCAATTCGGAGTAGGCTATGAACAAATAAACGTATGTCTTAAATTTAATTAAATGTCAATTGGATACAAGAACCATTATGTTGGCACCATTTGTGAAATTGGTTAATATTTCTCTGAAGGTTCCTGCAGTCATTTACAGATGAGATCGTAGAATAAAATTTCGCATCATCAGCATACATTAAAAACTCAATACCGATGTATGTCATCAGACATCATTCATGAAAATGTTGAACAATAGTGGTCCCAGTACGGAGCCTTGAGGAACACCAGATTTTTGTATAAAGTTTGATGAATGGTAGCCCTGATATCTAACGAATTGATGTCGGTTACTTAAATAAGAAGCAATAAGAGTCACTAAAGGATTGGAAAGACCAGAGTCCTTTTTTCACCCACTGTATCCCATTGAGTGCTTTAATAAAATATTACCACACTAGAATTTTATTAATGCCCGGGTTGCACCGCTGACGCTTTATTTTAAAGTGTCTCTTAAACTGACAATATCATATCAAAACGAAATGTCAAATGAGTAATTGAATATTATTGCCAAAATGCGATTAGCAAAAAAAAAAAAAATTGTACCTTTTTTCTATTTAAATCGAAAAAAGATAGTCTAATTCATCGATCAGTATGATTAAATTATTTTTTATTTATATTTTTTGTTATATAAAATCGTTTTAAATTATGATATTTTTAAAAAGTTGCAAAAAACAGCCATGTTTTGTCGTCACAACGTTACGAACCAAGTTCAGACTCATTTCAAACAGACATTTTATATGGACACATAATTTCTAAAAGAAAAATATATATAAACTATAAATTGAGGATTGCATATCTGAATATGCTATAATATATTAATATAATATCGTTCTATTTATTTTTATAAAAATAATTTTCATTTGGTGTGAAATTATCTACGTTACATCAGATGTTTCTTTCACTTTTGAATCTTTGAATTAGACGGTAAAAAGTTATAAACGCATGTGAGACATTGAATATATTGCAGAATATTATTTTATTCTCTATTTTGGCACGAAACACCGTTCCATCGACATGTTTACATTCATAAATTTTAGGTTATCTTTAAATGTCACTCTGACGTTTAAGACAATGTGAAAATCAAACTGGTCGTGCCTTTCACTTTGTGACGTCATTGGACAAGGGACGAAGCGGGGGTCTAGCAGCCTCATTTTAAAGAATGTCATTTTCAATTACAATTTTTTCATGATTAAAGATAGATTTGAGGAAAAATAAAAAATACGGGTCTATTATTTTTCACTACTCTATCGATTAAAATTATAAAAAAAAGTCGTGCATGACCTCATTATTTGTGATCAATCCTAAATGTTTAACTCATAGAAATGGGCCTAAATGACCAACGAGATTTTAAATTAGCGAAGAAAGATTTTATGAAAAATTCATTCCTACATCAAGTAGGACGTTCTAACTTAGGGCCAGTTTTACAATCTCTGGTCATAATTTTAACTGTAAGTTAAATAAACAATATTGAATCGGATTATTGACAGCAATGATCAATTTGTCATTTGACAGTTCATTTCGCTTCAATTTTGTTTATTTAACTGGCAGTTAAAATTTTAACCCGAGATTGTAAAACTGGCCCCTAGGGAACAAGTAGCTCAGTTGCTTGGAGCGTATTTAACCTTTCACTTATTTTTGAGTACGAGAATATGATTTTTTACTTTTGCAAAATACATACTTACATAAGGTACTTCATAGTACGCTGGTCCTAATGTGGTATCATAATCAGGTGGCGGAATTTTAATCAAGTCATCATCTTCAGTAATGTCATATCCGTTAACATCCTTCCTGCCAGGTATAGTCGGTGCACTTGCTCCTTTAGTAAATGGAACCCGACATACAATAAGTCTACCAGCATTGCCCTTTTTTCTCGCAGATCGAATATACGGTTTTCTAGAATATTTTTCATTTGGAGGTCCTTCGTCTTTAACATCAAACGTAACTCGAGGTGCGGAATATTGCAAACTACATCCATACTAAAATTATAATTAGTGAATAGGTTTCTTTAGGGAGAATTATTTTTTATACTTTTATTTTTGATCGAATAGCAGGGGGATCATATATAGCCTCAGTGTAGCTTACAGTTTTGATGGGTTTTCGATGGTCAAAGGATAAGAACGGTGCGTAGTTTGCTAGAATAAATAAAACAAAGATATAAGAATATAAAATGCTTATAATTTCTTACTTTTTCTATATTTGCAACTTGGGTAAGTAACAATATAAGTATTAGGAGCTACATTAGTTGGTGTAGTACTAGGAATTTCAAAACATTTTCTTGGAGCCAAATTCATCGTTTAGTTATATTTCAAATCATCTTTAAATTGGTATAAAGAGGTGAAAATACAGCTGTCATTATGACGTACTATAAATAAAAACTGAAATAGTTGCTATGGTTTACAATATTTTCAAATTGTTTTGGAAGCTTATACCGTGAGTATTTTTTAACGTGAAACATTGGGTTTGTCATGTCATCTCCATGGTTCTGACTTGACATTTGATTGCCAGCAATGTATTTGCCCGTTCCATTTAAAATGAAACAGGAAACGAATTTGACATTTGATAAGACGTCACTAGAGGTTAATTTTGTTTAAATAATTATACCTGCATTCTAAATTAAAAATAGTGTAAAAAAAATATGTGCACCTTATGCCCGAGTGGTTTTCTGAGTCGGCTAAATTTCTTACAATATTTAAATATAATATTTCTGTCAAATTCATTCCCCATGTGTCATTTCCAGGGAATACTCGTCATTTCAAATGAGACAGACAAATACATTGCTGTCAATCAAATGTCAAATCATAACTTATAGGAAAATTCAACGGTTGTCATATTGACAAGATGTCATTAGAGGTTAATTTTGTTTAAATAATTATACCTGTTTTCTAAAAATTAAATTTAGATGTAGAAAAAATACTGTGTGCACCTTGTGCCCGAAAAATGTTTAGTGCTCTCGAGTGGTTTTCTGACTCCGCTAAATTTCTTACAATATTTAATAATACATCTGTCAGATTCGTTCCCTATGTTTCATTTTAAATGAAACGGACAAATACATTCCTGTCAATCAAATATGAAGTCGTAACCATGGATATGACAAACCCAATGTTTCACATTAAAAAATACTCACTGTAGTTTCATTAGCGTTATTGGGCCGATAATAGGCAAATAACAGACGCGGC
This sequence comes from Ophonus ardosiacus, assembly GCA_943142095.1. Lineage (NCBI taxonomy): Eukaryota > Metazoa > Arthropoda > Insecta > Coleoptera > Carabidae > Ophonus > Ophonus ardosiacus. Next base: position 42,223,081 of record OW964829.1, on the reverse strand, counting down.
TGAGGTTTATAATTCTTATTATCCGTGATTTTCAATTATCTGTCACATGCTCGTCCCGATGAACACGGATAATCGAGGTTCTACCGTATTTAATTTCATAGATATAAACTTTTCCAAGTTCATATTGTATGAAAATTAGGGACCTGCTGCCATCTGTACACTTTTTACGAAACTCTCCATATTATCTCTAGCAGTGAATCTCTACTACGATCCTACAAACGATTTAGGCAATTTGCAAAATGTTTATGTTATTTGAAAAGTATATTCATCGGTATTCTAAACTTTCCATCAGTTATTTCTTATATCTGCCCTGAATAACTGTAAATAGTGATTTACAAAACAATATAAAATATAAAAAAAAAAATATAAAAAATATTGCATGTTGTACACAAAATGATTAGTTTGAGTAACAGTAATTTTACGTAATTTAACCTGAAAGTGATACCTTACTACCTACTGAACTAGCTAGCTAGAATATACCGGCGACGTAGGCGAGCTTTAAAAGCTTGCGAGCCCAGTAATGATACTTTCATATCGTGTGGGTACAATATTTTTTCGCGGTTCTGAAAAAAGGATAAATAAAAAATCTGTAGGTGCATTATTTTATTTTTTATTGAGAGAAAACAAAAAATAAATAAATAAATAAATAAATAAATAAACAACTGATCGCCATAAAAACATTCATACAGACAATTTTCCCTGCTAGCAAGAATTTTCGGTATAAAATTGATCAGAAATAGCTTATTTTCTGGACGATCATGAAAAAACTAATAAAAACTAATACATTTGTTTTTTCAAAAAAATACAAAGATTGCTAGAAATTGGTAAAAATGTATGTTTTTATTTTATAAAGTAATATTGAATTTTGAAAATTTATGAACTAAATCAGGAAGTAGCAATTAAATCAAAATAAATAAATAATAATCTTCAATTGATTTGTCCATTTAATTTGTAGTTATCAATATTGTTTTCATTTTATTAATGTAATAATTAGGCCCGGTTTTTCAGTCTGTAGATAAAATGTCAGTTAACTTAACTGTCGGATAAAAGAAAAATATTGCATCATATAATTGATTTGTATATAATTTTGTCAATTTACGCTCTAATTTTGATGCGATATTTTCATTTTGTTATGTTAGCTGACACTTTATCCTGAGATTGAAAAGCCGGCCATAATAAGTATTTTTTGTTGTTCAAAACAAAAGAATAGATAAGTTTCGTATTTCAATACCACATTGTTCTTTTCAATTTTGTCCCCGCATGACACGATATTTACGAATTCATGACATTTTGTATTATTATGTATCATTTAATTTTCATATGTAATAGATAGAAACTATAATACCATGTTAAGCATATTTACATTTAAAATAAATTGTAATTGTTTACTACTACTCATGTATTTTGTAGTACAATTTGCGTTTTGCATCTCAGGGAGCTACTGCCATCTGTAGCGTTTCTATGAAGTTTAACACATGTTCTCTGCAATCTCTACACAACGAATTCATCCAATCCGAATCAACAAACTGTTTATTCTGTTTGTAAAGTGACTGGTGACAACAGTATTGAAAACTTTTATAACGTAGAAAGTATTGCATATTATACACAAAATGACTATTGAAGATGATCAGTTTGATTCTATGTTCCTCTCTATTGCTCAGCATCATCCACAAGGTCCTTCCCAAGTAAGTCCACATTTTCTAACCTATAATATCGATTTAACAGTAATTCTGGAAATTTCTTTTAGCTTCTAGATACATTTGTAAGTTTCCTAGGACGTAAAACCGATTTCTTTGTTGGCGGAGGTGATGGAGCTTGGGAGAAGGTACGAAGTATTATTAAAAATATCCAAATAAATAGAATTATGTACTCACACATGTCTATTTTATAGTTGGTAATGAGCACATTCCATAAACATGAGGCAATCAGCAGAGAAAAACACGAAACAGAATTAAAAGAAAAGAGAGAACGCGAGGCTGCTAAACGGGCTGCACAAGAAAGAAAAGAAGCTGCAGAACGTGTACCAGAACCTGTAACAGAAAACAAAGCTGCAGAAATCACAGAACTAACGGATGAAGAGGCCGACAAACTGCAAAAAGAATTAGATGCTAAGAAAAATCCTCCTCTTGTGCCAGAACCACAGACAGAGCAGCCGAAGGTAGATGACGACGATGAAGATGAAAAGGATAAGGACAAGCTCAAACCGAATATAGGCAACGGCTGTGACTTAGACAACTACAAATGGACCCAAACTCTACAAGATATAGAGGTAAGTGAAATATATCAGTTAAATAGGATTGGGGGTTTCCACTATTTTTCAATTTTTTATGTTATTCTTCATGAAAAGTTATATGTTTTAGAACAAATAAAACGTTTTTATTATAACGGGTTTTCAGTAAAAAAATATTGAAAATAGTATTTTTCGTAGTTCGTTTAAACGGCCAATTTTTACCGCTATGAAAGTATGTATGGGTCCGGGATGTCTGCGCTAACGCTCAATAGATGGTGCTGCTCTATTTCATTTTTCTTGAACTAACATACATAGATATTTAATATTAATAATAAAAATAATAAATTACAAGACGACGAAATTTTTTTTGTACATAAAATAAAGAATTATCTAAGGAATAACTTTCAAACATATTTAATTTACAATTTACATTTGAATTTATTCGACATATATGGGAATAGGTACCGCAAACTATTCCCATGTCGACCGGATTGACCAGTAAAATCTGAAATGTAAAACCGATCCGGACTATGACGTCACGGTCTGGCAGCGTTTCAAATTAAGTATAAGTTTTCTTGCATTTAAAAGAAAATGGAATCATATTTAACCATTTAGTTAGTGTTTTCATAAATGTATTACAATATGTTTTATTGTAATAGTGCTATTTTTCACTATTTTGATAGCGGTGGAAACTCCCAAGATTTGTGAAAGATTCATTGACCCAAAGGGAACGGATATACTGGCTCAGTTATACGGTTAGAGTGTCTCACTATATATGAGAAGGTCCAGAGTTCAAATCCCTGCGGGCTCCATGAATATTTCACAAAATCTTTCTTCATTAATTAAAATTTCCTGATCTTGAAGGTCCATTTCTACGATTTAAACATATAGGTTGGATCACAAATAATTCTTATCAATGAAATATATCAAATTAATATTTGTTATATTTATTAAATACATAATCGTACAAATACGATAACTGACTAACAAGAAAACATTAAATTAATTAGAATATTTACATAATAATACTAATACAAGTATCACAGAAGTAACATACGATTTGAAGCATAACGTAAGCTTACAAGGTAATAATTTGGTTTACCATTACAATATAATAATTTAAAATACGTTTCTATAATATAAATTAATTCAGCTTCTGCTGCATAGGTACTTAATGTAACGTTTGTCTTCTGGCTCGCACTGTAACAAAAAAAAAAAAACATTAGAATTTGCATCCAATAAATAAATATATTACATTATGAAATAGTTTGTCGGTCTGTGAGAATGTGTACAAAAATTGTCACATGTATTAGAAGAAAAAGATAATGGGGAATTCCGCCATTATTTTATAATTTCATCTGAAAGTATAAGTCAACCAAAGGCAATTTATAAAAATCCGGTGAAAAAATCTTATTTTATTAATAAGCGAGTTATGTTCCCCGGAAGTTTAAAAAAATTAATATGACGTCTCCAAACAGCAAATCACTGATAACAAAAATAATAATAATTTATTATTATTTTCGTAAATAATTAAATAACAGATTGGCGCCAGAAAGTCATGAGAAACAACTCCCCCACTTATGTGACGTCGGAGTACATACAACACGTCAATAGAGAGTTATTGCAACTTCTAAGATGAAAGAACGTAAACGTTAACTTTATGTAGAAAACACTTTATTTTAGAAATAAAGGACTTTCAATTTCAATGTTTACCGCATTTAATTAGTGCATTCACGCTAACGTTAACGCTAAAAGCAACACAAACGAAGTTACATCCACACTTTTCACCGAAACATAACCTCAAAAGATACAGAGCGTGTGACGTTAAACGCTCGCTATTCCATTGCACATAACGTGTCTCCTTATTCATATAACGTGAACCTTATTAGTACGCATGCGCACTTGGGCTGTCACGTGACTTTAAAGTGCACGTTATTTTTGCGTTGAAGCTGCAATAACTCTCTATTCATAGCCAATAGGAAAACAGTTTACGTTATTTATATAAATAAAAGTAGGCGATAGTTTGTCACATGTTAAACTGTATGTACTCAGGTTCAAATCACGTAACATTTTCAAAATGTTACACAAAAATTTCAATTGTAAAATATCTAAAGGATATTTTCAAATTTGAGGCTCTTTAAAGAACGATACCTATCTTTTAAAATTTAATCCTTGGGCTGTGTTCAATGTTGCACTTTTATCACGCTAATATCTAAATACTAAACGCGCACTAATTAAACAAATCTTGTTCGTTGCTATAATTTGTACAAAACGTCAAATTTACCGTCAAAGAATAGCTTCTTTGCTTCTATTTTGTGAAATATAATATTAACATTTACTCTCAAGCATCAAATTCAGTTGAATTGTATAATTCATTTTTGTTGTTCTAAAGTGTGGCCATATAAACCAATTCCTAAATACTAAATACCAAAATGCGACATCGGACACATCCTTAGAAATCATATAAAAATTCTTACAACAGTCCTATTGTTCGCGTTTTAATTTATTTTTAAAAAATAAATACTTACTCTCAATGCAAAAAATAGCACCAATGATTCCTATCATAAATAATATCGACATGGAAATGACTAAAATTGTGAGTTGATGTTTACTGCAAAAACTCCTCGATTTTGGTTTATTCGGGCGATGATTCACGTTGACGACAGTGAAGTGCATCGAGCTTGCTATCGACACATTGTCCAGTTCTTTGTCTTGCTTCGGTGGGAATACGCCACCATTTTGTTCGAGATAAATTTGTAGATTTGTCTCTTTCCTTCCAAGCGATTCTTGTTCGGCTTGAATTTGAGCCAAGTTTGCCGCTGTAAGCAGCAATGTGCCTGACTTTGTACTCTGCAAAAAAAAAGAAATATTTGTTAAAATCATAACTATATATAAAAAAATATTAGAATAATAACTTTGTTTCATTTTATTTAATGTTTTCTTTAATTATATCAATATATTTTTATTTGTTATTTTTAGAAAAGTATTTTGCAAAAACAATAAATATGAATAAGAAAAATATACAACGTTGATAGAGCTGTTTATTTTTATTACAATGCGTTGTTAACAAATATTTTACTATTTGTCATGTATGTATTAGAAATTAGAAGGGACCGTGTTAAAATTCTGATTTTGCTGAAAACGATACCATCGTTGATATTCAATGGAATAATATTTAATTTTTATATTTTCTGAAAATAATGGGGTATTCTATTAATTAAAAAAAAATCTGTTGTGGCCAGCACAAGACCTCTCGCCATTTCCATATTAGGCTATATAAGTATTGTATTGCACTTCCCTTTCAAACCGTCGTTTTATAACAAAAAAAAATACGGAACTTTATCCAAATATTGTTTTTTATTGTATTTAACATGTCTTCTGCACACATATAATTCTAATTATATCTATTTTTCATTGTATGAGGAAGTTTCTAAATGTCAGAGATTCTTCCAATTCATTAATCAGATTGGCGGTATTTCTGATGGATATATGCAATTTAACCTATAATTTCAAATATTTAATTAATAAACCAATAAGAAAGATTAAATATACTTCTCAGAAAAAGCTGTCAGAATGTCACTAAAACTGTTGATTTTTGACACTGACGTGTCATTTGAAAACTATGTTATAAACATTGGAATTTGTCAACTGGTTTCCTTAGTGCCTTGGCTTCTGCGATTAAATTACTCTATATATTATAGTGTCTTTATCTCTAAATCTATACAAGATATAATAAAAAATTTAAGTGTACTAGATTGAGAATTTTATGTTCTTCAATATTTAATAACAAAAATTTCCAAAAAATTATATTTAGAAGAACTTTTCTCAGAAACTACTACTTCCGGTTGTTAAATTGCTACCAAAACCTTTTCAGCTCTTCACAGGAATGTCAGATTGAGGAATCCATAGTTAAACAATTTTTAAGTCTTATGGTTTTTGAGGAATCGTGTCTACAACATCCAGACATACAGACATACACACACACACACACACATACACACACACACACACACACACACACACACACACACACACATACACACACACACACACAGAGACAGACATCATTTTAAAAATGTTATAATCGTATTCTAGGAACCTTAATTCGTGCTTATTCACTGAAATCTAGATATGCGAATTTTAGCATGAATCCAATACCTCTCTTAGCGAGAGGTAAAAATCTGATAATATATAAAATCTAAGATTGTTGGTAAAAATGCGATGTTAAAATTCGAATTAGTAAGCAAGATTATGAATTTTTTAAAGTCTGAAATTATTTGTGACGTCATTGTTCCGAGATGGTTACTCAAACAGCTAATTCTAGGGGTATCTGCTCGGGTATCTGCATTGTCTGCATTTGGCATATATTTTTTAAAAAATCAACAATGATATTATCGCTTCCAGCAAACCCAGAAATAGAATTTAAGATCTTTTCATATTAAAAAGTGGCATTTATATTTGCCCGCAACTTTGTAATTTAAACTACAAGCTATTACAGGAAATGATGTATATAAATATATTACATAAGTAGTATTTTTAAACTTAATTTTCTATTGATTTTTTACTTACTTGCGTGCTGTTTTTACTTGACGTTGAACCTTGCGAAGATGTTGAGCCTCGAGCTAATGTTGGTCTGGGTATATGCCAACTCATATTGAGATCTGCCATTTGCTTATTAGAGATCTGAAACAATATTATTATTGTTAATTACACATATACGCACAATCTACTCTTTGACTTAATATAATTTTAATTATATGTATAAGAAAAACGTCAGTTTCCTGAACACATAACTGTATTTATATTTTAATTTTCAGTATTCTCTAATGATAGGTTGTCAAGTGAGGAGAATTATTTGTCATTTGTAAAGGGCCTTGTGTAATTTAAACAAAATTCAAGGCAGTAGCATTTATTTTAAATAATGAATATTAAATTATTAAAAATAAAAGTTGTTAAGGTGAAGATAATATTTCAGCATCCTGTAATTATTTAGTCTAATTAATAAACAAAAAGATATAAGATTCGTTAATTACGTTCATTATTTTTTTTATTGTAAAATATTAACACGTGGTTTTAATTTTGCATCCTTGCAAAAAGTTGTCATCAACTGGTTCACATTTTATGTGTTTTTGATAGTTGTACGACCATGAAACTTCATATTTGGCATAAAGTGTTTTAAAAACTATTAATTTTATTCTGTTAACTGATGTTGATGTTGTACATATTTAAGTTTTAGGTTAGGCAAGAGCAAGGTATTCCTCTTTTTTGTTCTAGTGCAAAAACTACGATTATTTAATATTTTGACACAGTTTTTGTTACTATTTACAAATAGTTCTCGATTATTTATTAGGATAACAACGTTATTAACGAAATAGTAAAATTTTCTTAACGGGCTTCAAATAAAAAACAAGAACAAGAAATAAATAATTACTTTTATCTTTATTAATCTTCTTTTTTACCTTCCGCTACCCTTGGTAAGGAATGACGCACCTTTGAAGGTCCCGAGAATCCGATTTTAACGATTATGTCTGTGAGTGTATGTGTGTGTGTGTGTGTGTGTGTGTGTGTGTGTGTGTAGGTCCTCTACGCTGTAAGTCAAATACTATTTTGAAACATCGTATTTCTACCTTATTGTGGAAAAAAGCGATTAGATTTTGGTGTAAATTAGATAACCGGAAATGACACTTTTCTTGAAACAAAATAGTTTTTATTCGAAAAATACCTTTAAATGCTATTTTTCGCGATTTATGTTATTATTGAAATTAAAGATTATTAAATTTTGTACAGGTATGCATTCATACTTTTTCTATATATTTTATAGATAAGTTTATGAAATAATCTATTTTATAAATCCCGGAACCTATGTTTTAAAGATAAACATAATTCCTTAGTTACACAATGGGGTATTCCACCATAACAAAAAAAAATTTAAAAAAAATTCAATTTAACATAAAGTATGGCTCAATAAATAATAGTTAAAACAATGAAAACATTTTTTAAGTAATTACTTTACGAGATATTTCACATTTGCTAAAAGGGAAAATTGACGTCATACAATTGTTATCTTTCTCTCGCAGCGTACTCAGAGCAGTGTGTGTGAGAAAGACAAGTATAGGGGAATTGTGACGTTACACTGATTTCTCGAAAATAAAATACTGTTAAACTAGGAACAATTAAGATTTTTTAATACTATGAATTGCTTCAAAACTGAATGAAGATTTATTTAAAATAATAAAAAAATTTGAGTGGAATACCCCATTCAGATTTCAAATATATGTGACAGTTAATTGTCACTGTCAAAAAACCTATAATTTCAAATTAATGGTAACAACGTTTTAAAAAGAAAATAGAAAATAAAACAATAGATGTAGTTATATTATAATAAATATGTAGGTATGTATTTAGAGTAATAAATTTTAAATGGCGGGAGGTGTTGTGCTGGCCACATCAGATTTTATTGATTGAAGAATGCGTTATTCATATGTTTCATTCTTCATGGCCGCCTTGTAATATAAAATAACAACTGCTTTGAGATGCAAAAAGAACAAAATTCTTTAATTGTGCTATTGTACGGCTGGCGTGTAAAGCCGCCTTTACTCTCCAATATCGAGCCGGATATCTGCATGTTATTCATATGCAGAAATTGATCCTATGTGACACACCTAGCAGTATTTTTTTAGTATACTATAACCCAGTTATCAAGATACGATATCTTAGCAATATTACGGTAGTTATTTTTATGGGGAATAATTGGTCGTAATTTTGAACAACATGTAGTACATAAATGGCATAATTGTTCATAATTGTTGATTTATTATAATAAAAATATGGGCGTAAAATAATATAAAATATATACATAATATATGGAGGGTACTAAAAATTTATTACTAATAACTACTAGTGGTTACTACTTTATGCAGTTCAAGTAGAACGCCTGTCAAAGTATGAAAGAAAAATTGTAGACAGAAATTCTGGTATTTATATTAAAATCACTATTTTTGTCAAAAAATGTGCAACAATTAAGATTTTTGGTTATCTTGCATTCTACAAATCTTGCATTTTCATTATAATTCGTATATTGTATATTTTTAATACATTAGTTATACGGGGTATAAAAATATACTGAAGGTATCCTAATCCTAAATAATGGATACAACATGTGATCTCGAGAATTGTGAGAAGTACGAGGTCACTAAAATTAGACGAAAGTTGTCCCAATAGAAGGCCATTAAATGATTTATATGTTTATCTGAAAAAATTAGGTTACTAGATATTATTAGCAGATTGGCGATTTTGATATTTTTAAATAACTTCCCTGTATGAAACAATACTGAATTTGATTTACACTTCTTAGGCCTAGTTTTACAATATCTGGTTAAAATTTTATCTGTCAGTTAAATAAAGAAAATTGAACCGAAATGACAAATTTATCATTGTCAATAATCCGATTCAATATGTTTGTTTAACTTATAGTTAAAATTCTCACCGGAGATTGTAAAACTGGCCCTTAGGATCATGCTTCTTTGATTTATTTTAAATGTTTTAACACTAATAGATTTTAAGTTGTCAAAATTATAATGTTATTACAGTATCATCATTGAATAGAGATTATTGTCTGTACATTGATAATGAAATTAAGTAAGTTATAGCCGAGACAGACGACAAAAATTAATTATCATTAACGGTTAGATATAGTATGCGCACGTGAACTTGAGACTATTGACAGATGTCAAAATTGCGTCTATTAACAAACTAGAAAATAATGTATGTAGTAAGCTCGTACTACTTATTGTATTGTACTCATACAGTACAAAACAATTTTAATAGACGCAATTTTGTCATCTGTCAATAGTCTCAAGTTCACGTGTGCATACTATATCTAACCGTTAAAGATCATTAATTTTTGTCGTCTGTCTCGGGTATTATTGTCTATTAAACAAATGAAGAAAATAATTGTGATACATTTTCATTCATATTTTCAAATTACTTATCGCTGAAATCATTAAAATCCCTTTTTTAAAATGTCAAAGGCAAGTAAGAATACAAGACTTTTTCAAGAAAATTAGGGAGTACAAGATTAATTTAAATTTCTTGACTCGTTTTCCAAGACGAGACAATAGGTAGCTTAGCTTAGCAGGACAACTTTAATGGGAAAGGATAAAAAAGAGAATCTAATTAGGACAAAAATGCAAATATATTCATCAACAAATGAATAATGCATCAAATCCTTTATCATATTCCCATTGACCGCAAAATAAACGCAGTAAAATCCCAAGAATTTACGTCCACCTTGAACCACGTCTTCGACCTGTCCTCTTGCGAGTCTTGCTTGCATTACGAAGGACCTAACATAACCTAACTGGCAACCGCCAAGGTTTGCCAGTAGCAATTAATCTAGAATATTGCAAATTGTTCATCTTGGCTGGCCATATTTTGTTTCCGGATATTGTTTTAGGAAATTTATTTATTTTTTATTCACTTTTAAAAGTAGTGTTGGAGTACCTTGTGGTCGTATGATTTTTTTAACATTCAGGAAACTAGGGTTCGGCTTATCAAGGTAGTTCTAGGATTTTTTAAAAATTGATTGTATAGATTGAGTTAAAAAATCAATCTCGGGTTTTTTTATTTTAAGTAGATTTGGACGTATCGAGAGCCACAACGGCTCTCAACTTCAACATTTAGGTAAAAACATGAAATAGAGTTTTACATTAAGCATTTACGCGGTTTTAAAAATTTACTCACTAAATCCTTCTTGAGGTGCCATGTCCGTAAATTTCATACTGGTTTTATGGTTCTGATAAGGCGAACCCACTGAAATATATACTAACTGGAACTCGCATACTCTACCTATCAGCGTACGCTACACTGAAGCTCATTGAACAATAATGGCTGGTCCTGCTCGCGTACGTTCGTGTCGAACCGAACCTAGCCGAATAACTCGTATCATTGCTGATCGCTTTGTTTTCTTATTATGCTTCATTTATTTAAACATGCGCCACACGAAATAATTTCCGTCTACTCACGAACTGTCTCGATGTTTGCCAAATACTCCAGCAGCAGGCTTCCGTCTACTCACGAACTGTGTCGATGTTTGCCGACTACTCCAGCAGCAGGCTTTCAATATGCTTCACAGTCACGGTTCGTACGCGCATTCCAGTTAGTATATATTTCAGTGGGCGAACCCTAGTTTTCCTGAATGTTAAAAAAATTTACTCACTTATTCAACATTGACAAGTTGATTTGAATTTTAAAATTTTGTAAATAAATAATTTTATTGCTTATCCTTGAAATGTTTGTTAGTGGTACTAACACTTCGAATATTTTAATTATATGTAAAATAATTATTAGTAATGCTCAAGTTTGTATTTAGGAGCCGTATATGGAAAGATGCATTACAAGCTATATATTATTATAAGGTTAATAATAAAATATGATTATTTATAGTTTTTATAAACAGTAAGCTTTTATAATTTATATGTTCGTATAAAATATATACCTTGAAATTTTTAATTATCAACTGAATATATTTCATTGTTCTTGACAAAATTATAACATACTTGCGTCAGTATTAACATTAAAAAATCAATTTATTCTTACTAAAACCATCAGACTGGAAAACGTACCTTAAAATATTAATTTAATATACCATTATTATGTTTCATATGTTAGATATTTTATCTATTGACGTCATATGAATCATACAGGTAACAGGTATACCTAACCTTACTCAACAAATGAATTCTTGAAAGAAATTGAAATGATTTACCATTTGCAGTTGTTTCTTGCATTCGTCGATATAAACAATTAATCGGTTTTGTTTTTACAATTAGAGTAACCGTGATCAAAAATGCGGAAATGAATATTTTACTGATACCGATATTTAAACGATTATCTACTGATATTCATCTGTTTGAAAACAATTCAACTTTCTATTTTTTAGGTAGTTGTGACGAAATATAAAAAAGACACCATGACACAATTGTTTAAATTTTGATTTTAGACAGGAAAAGAAGATAAACTATTATCAATAAATGCTTGAATATGGAATGTATAATTAAATATGCGTGGACATACAATTTTACGCATCAGGTATTGCGATCTAAGGCCACTTGATTCTAATCATGATTAAATTAATAATAAGGAGGCATTAAACCAATAAAATTATGATTTACACTCCGCATTATCATAATCATATTTTTAATTTTATATACAAGTCAATATTGTTCAATCATTTGCATAATTTCATACCTCATGGAAATAATATATATATTACCTTTTTGGTATGTGGCAAATGTTTCTGACATTTCGATTAGAAAAATGTTCGTTTTAGAGCGGTTATAAAATATGCGGAACTTAAAGTATTGTGCAATACAGAGAAAAAGCTATCGCGTGTATTTCAAGATATGCGGTATTTTTTCAATTATTTTGGCGTTTATTCACAATATGATAATTGTTGTACGGCTTAAAGACTTGCTTAATTATTTATTGTTTAACAAACTCATTGCGTACTTTTTTAATTTCTTACTTCCTTTTAACGCTAATGTCATTGTTACTCATCTTCATTTGTTCAGAATTTTATTGTTACTAACTTATTTTACTCCAATTTTTTTTTAAGTTTTGTTGAAATATAGTTATGCTTTGGTAGACATTTACTACTTTTCGATATGTATATAAGTTCTTTTTTCTTTAGAAACTGGTTTTGGTATTTTTGAAGGAAAGGTGTTATTTTAAAAATTATTAATAATTACGACCATAATTTATTGATGTTGGGACGTTTCGGGACTCAATAGTTCCCATCTTCAACCTTGTGGTTGTTACATACTATAAAAATTATATGTTTTGGTGCATGTCATGTTTTTTTAAATACATTTACCAATGGCCTACTTGCGTGGTACTGAAAATCCGATTTCTGCCACTATATACGTAATGTTATATTGAAAACATATATAAAAATATAAATTTTATTTTAAAATAATTATTTGATTTTTACTAAATTAAGAAAGAAATTTTTCTGTGACGTCTTTATATTGAACTGGGGAGGGGAAGCATGTTTAAGAATGTTATCAATAGATGGCATGGCATGCGAGAAAGTTTTAATTTGAATTTGACATTAGTTCATTTTTCTCTCTCTCTGGTCTCTCAAATACATTAATACATTATAAATAAACACATAGGTAATTACTTGTAATTTAAAATATCGATACCAAAAAGATAAACTAAAATACTAACCTCCAAACTATTGTTGAAACGTCAAACAGGTGATCTACATTACACCACTCTTGGCTTTGCGACTATTCATTGGTGCGGCGTAATTCTACGTCATACATGGCGGTAATTCAAATAATCAAATTTCATTATTTTTTTCTGGCTAATTAATAAAAATTTTGTCAAAAGAAAAAATATGGCTAGCAAGTTTTTACCTTCTCTTCAAAAATATTAAATAAAAAAAAGGTACGCAAGTAGCCCATTGGAAATTTTACATTGACACAATGATCTATACTGGGTGTTAAAAAATGAGTAAAAAAAAAGATTAATCAACATGGGTCCGATCTTCAACTATTTTTGAGAAAGAGGCCATTTTGTATTAGAATCGAAGAAAAACTGACAAAGATAGTGATTGAACAAATTTTGTCTATGTCAATAAACAGAATATAAAAAAACAGTAAAATTTTATATGAAACATTTTTTTTTTACTTCCTTATAATTATGAAGTTATTTGAAAACTGAATATTGGCCAAGGTCGCCATAACAAAATTGTCTTAGTACAATTATTCGATTTTTTTTTAACAAAAACACATCTAAGATGACATCTGAAAGGTACTCAAAAAGTCTCATTTAATAAAAGTCGTAACTCGTAACAGTTTTCGAGATAGCAGAGGTAAACCCCGAAAAAACTCATTTTTCACTGCTTTATATCTCGGAAACTATTGAAGATTGGACCCATATTCATTAAGCTTTTTTTACTCATTTTGGTCAGTACTATAAATATGCCTTCATAATTCGTTACACTTATTTTTAACACCCTGTATAAGCTACGCTGATAAAATTTTAAGATATAGTATTTCAATAAACCTCCGAGTGAATTCGTTATTTCTTCAACTCCGAATTGATTCGGAAGTTTGTGAATTAACGAGTATCTTTACAGACAGTGTTATAACTAGTGTAGAGAATGAACCACAAAGAATATTTGTAAATAAATAACTTCGACTGGATTCGCACTCTTGTCGTTAAAACCACAATGAATCACAATCATGGATTCCATCGTTCAATAGCTATAATGATCATGATAAACAATATTAGTATTTTATATGAATGCGTAAAAAAACAATACATTCCTGAAATGTCTGAAAGGTCACAAATCTAAAAATAACCTGAAAATTAAACCGCATTCAAGATCTTCAGCACACATTGAACCTCCTTGACTTCCTTTCATGCACGCATACAATCTCATCTGTGTCCAGTAATAATTGCTTTCTTGCACGTACCACAATGAGTATGTCATGTCAGAAACATTATTCGCGTGACCAATGCATACTTAGATGCTAATAATTACTGGAAATTTACTTACGAGACGAGAAGAATAGAAATTTCTTGCAAATATTGGGTTTGTTGGCACAACAAAATATGCAACTAATTGCTAAAATAGAATTAAAGGTTATTCTTATTACTTCCATCTGGAGCGAACAGAAAGGTGTTTATCTTATGTTGATTGTTGTTATTGGAATTTGTCATTGTCACATAATGAAATTATAATCTTACTTTATTGTTTAAAATTTATTTCCTGATGCGGTTTTAAGAAAATTTTAGATACATATATTTTTTTTTGCCATGTATCTAAAATTTTCTTAATTCTCATCTCCTGAGGAAGGCTCATGTGGAGCTCGAAACCGGTCGACCCGAGAATTTAAATAAAATTTTGTGACTGCAATCCAGAAATTTTTATTACCTCATCTTTATTTCCTGAGTTTATTTCTGGTTCTCTTAAATTTACACTCGAGAATCTACATGACAATATAGCAAATATTTAGTGATTTGGAAGATTATATAATAAATGTTAATATTCCTTTTCTCTTGCTTTGGCTAGTACAAGTGCATTTAGGAACAACAATGTTCGCTAATAGCCAGAAATTCCAGTGCACATGACACGAATTAAAAATTTCTTTAGAATAGGGATTGAAATATTGTGCTGAACGACCAAATGAATTTTAATCGTATATTTAAAATCTGTTATTCGAACAAACCTATTGAAATTAAATTGTTTGTTTAATAGTTGACATTTCATTCCTTGTTCAAATATGGAAATTCCATGGTTTTTTTTTTATGTTAGCATCATATAGTAGCTTAGAAGCATTAAAAGTAGTTTTTTATTATCTTTAAAATCCGTTTTGTTTAAAAATAAATTACACACCTAATAGGAAAAAACACATTCATAATTTATATTCATAACATATTTAAACCGTTTCTATGACGTGTCAGAATTAATATTTAAAATATTAGTATTGTTCACGTAACTTTATAAAGAACCAGTTTAACAATATAAAAATTCTATTATTTAAATTTTAAATAAAATTCCAATTTATTAAAACAGAATTGGGCAAAATATTCCACACAAGTATCTAAATATGGTAACGAATTCAAGAATCAAATATTGACACCCATTTGACTTTATATATTTTTATAATTGCTGAAAAATATCAATTTATGTGACTTCAATTATTAGCGAACTCTACTAATTGAGTACAAAATGAGCTTCACATCTACATCATAGAATATTAAAAAAAAAAATCTGTTGTGGCCAGCACAAGACCTCTCGCCATTTCCATATTAGGCTATGTAAGTATTGTACTGCACTTCGCTTTCGAACCGTCGTTTTATAACAAAATATCACAGAACTTTACCCAAATATTGTTTTTTATTGTATTTAACTCTAATTATATATATTTTTCATTGTATGAGGAAGTTTCTAAATGTCAGAGATTGTTCCATTTAATTAACCAGATTGGCGGTATTTCTGATGGGTATATGCATTTTACCACAATTTTACCTATAATTTGAAATATTTAATTAATAAAACAATAAGAAAAATTAAATATATTTCCCAGAAAAAGCTATCAGAATGTCACTAAAACTGTTGATATTTGACAATGACATGTGTCATGTTATAAACATTGGAATTTGTCAACTGGTTTCTATATATTCTATAAATTATAGTGTCTTTATCTCTAAATCTATACAAGATATAATAAAATTTTTAATTGTATTAGATGGAGAATTTTATGTTCTTCAATATTTAATAAAAAAAAAACTCCCAAAAATTATATTTAGAAGATTTTTTCTAAGAAACTACTACTTCCGGTTGTTCAGTTGTTACCAAAACCTTTTCAGCTCTTCCCAGGAATGTCAGATTGAGGAAACTGCAGTTAAATATTTTTTAAGTCTTATAGTTTTTGAGGAATCGTGTCTACAACATCCAGACATACACACACATACACACAGACACACACACAGACATCATTTTAAAAATGTTATAATCGGATTGTAGGGACCTTAAATCGTGCTTATTCAATAAAATCTGGATATGCGAATTTTAGCATGAATCCAATACCTCTCTTAGCGAGAGGTAAAAAATACAGCATAACGAATAACTGATTTTGACTAAATTTAATAAAAAATAAAATTACCATATAAATAAACTATTTTCAAAAACTTGCTCTTTTCTTATTTTCATAATAATACTCGTACCAACGTAACGTGCACGCATTCTATTCTAATGCCCATATTCATAAACGCTCATAAAGTTTCAAAACGGAGCGTTAAAATTTTTGACAAATAGAATTAAACTTTACAAATAAAATTTCGATTTTTCTTTCAATGTCGACTGTTTTTATTGGATAAAAATTATAACGAACCGTTAAAAATTTTTACGAGTGTTTATGAATATGGGCATTTTACACTCTGAAATACTTATCATTTTACTGTCAAAATTGACAGCTGTGCTATAAACGCCATCTTGGATTTCATTTTTGTTTTAGAACATGACTTAGTTTTGTTTCGTGTAAAGAGTGCATTACATATTTCTGACTTTAATTTCTGGTACGACGTTTGCACTGACTACAAGTCCAGTTAACAGCTGACTGAAAGATTTTGTTATAAATTTTTCGCTATTGTAAACTTGGTTCGCGTTTAAACCAATCAGAAAACTGGAATCGTAAGCACTATCTTACTCCTAACACCATTCTTCGCTATACTAATATACTAATATAGATAATAACATAGTAATAACTAATTGAAAAAATATGTAATGTATTATTTCACTGTTTAGCACTTATATTCCAACATATAATTCATTTAATTATAAAAGAAAAATCGCACAAAGTATGCAAATCATATAATTTTCTATATTACTTTCATAGGTAAGTAACTGTAAATTAATAAACGCTCTTTCCGCTGTAATTGCGAAAAATATATTGTTTCACTTCAACAATATAATTTCTGAGTGAAACTATTAATTATTCTTCAACTAATGTATAAGTCGTGTATTCGATGAGTTTTTATACCTTCTGCTCTGGATTTGCAATTGCAACACGGAACTTTTGGTGTTTGTGTTAATGCTTTCAACATGAGTACAAATCGCAATCGTTTTTGCGCTGCATAAGTGATAATCAGCCATAAAGCCTGCAGAAGAAAATGTTTCGCAATATTCGATTCGAACATACTCACAGGTACAGTGATTGAACATTGTTTTGAACTGATTTGCTCTGAAAAGCACACAAGGTGTATATACAAGTTAAGAATTATTAAATGTTAGAATTACTCATTGTAGTTAAGCAATAATTCTATGACATTATTGAAATATGAGATATTTTGATGAATAATAAATAATTGGGCATTGTTTAGCTATTTTATGAGCAATACTTTGTCTAATAATTTCGAAACATATTTTTAAAACATTTTGAATTCAAATGATTTATTATTATAAAATGTGAACACAAAAATTAAACAAACCTTTTAACCATTTGATGCAGTTCTGATACAGACAACTTACAAAACTCAAATCATGAATGATGAAAAGTAACATTACTGTGTTTCTAAATATCAAATAAAAACCAATGTTTCTAAAGCTTAATAGATTTGCTCTTGAAAAATGTCTATAGTCTATTTGAGAATGATTGGCAGTAATAAATCATTCTGTCAAAGACATTCCAGTGTCGCGCCAATAATTGTTTGCACAGGGATAGTCGAAATGACTAAATTCGGTAGAGAACTATAGTTTTAGGTCTAAGTTGTTTTTCAGGGTCAGGTAAAGTCATTTAAATAATTAAGATGTTTTTGAAGAATATTTTGAACAGATGCTGGATTTGATACCTCAGGGTTCGGTCATAGTTATGGACAACGCCAGTTATCATTCGCGAGTAAGTGAAAAACTTCCAACAAGTGCGTGGAGAAAACATGACATAGAACAGTGGCTATCGTCAAAAAATATTGATTTTGAGATGGGAATTATCAAAACTGAGCTTTTGGCTATAGCTAAATTACATAGACATAAATTTATTCATCATGTTATTGATGATATGGCAGCGAATCGCGGTATTACTGTCCTTCGTTTACCGCCCTATCACTGCGAGCTCAATCCAATTGAATTAGTTTGGGCTCAAGTTTAAGGTGAAGTAGCGCGAAACAACACCACTTTTAAATTGGACAATGTGAAAAAACTTTTTATGGATGCATTAAAACATGTGACTGCCGATAATTGGAAAAACTGTATTCAACATGTCATAAAGGAAGAAGACCAAATGTGCAAACTTGACCATCTGATAGACGAAACGATCGAGCCATTTATAATTTCAGTAGGACAAGATTCAGAATCAGATTCTGATTTTTAATAATTTATGTATAAATATATAAGTATATGTAATGTAATATGTATATTTAATAGAAATATGACAGGTACCAATATCTTGACAACACACATGAAATAAGTATAAATTTTAGTATGTAACAAATAAAAATGTAAATATTGAATGTATGTATGTAAATATTAAATGTATGCAATATAATAATAATGACTGAGAAAGTTATATTTAAATATTAAAAACTTTTATTTTTAGTAAATGTATAAACAGATCCTCTACAAATCCTATCTACGTCTATGACACAGTCTGACGGGGATTATCGGACGGCATTTCTATTGTTCGACAAGTAAGTTTCGTTCCATGTACAAAGCGTGCGGCTTATTTTGACCATCCTAGTGTAGTTACAACTGATTTTTCTGGTAGTTTTATTTGCCGCATTGCTGGCAAAAATCCAATACTACTCTTGCAAATAATGATTTATTACTGCCAGTCATTCTCAAATAGACTATAGTCTCAAATTTTAGGCATCACTCCGTATTAAAGCATAGGAGTAGAAAAAAGTTATTAACAATGTTCTAATTGGTTTTTAACAAGATCACATTTCATATTTGACGTCAATGCGTGTTGTGTGAATCTGTTAATTAACATTGAATGAAACTAAACTGTGTGAACTTGTGGAGTTGCAACAAAAAAATTAGATCACCATTTAGTAATACCTGTAATTATGTAAACGAAACTATAATTTCACTTATTTTTGTCTGTTCCTGAATTTCTCTCATAAATTAGAAGTCACGTTTTGTTGTTGAGTTGAATATTATGTTAATTTTATTTACAATTACTCGCCATACATGGAGGACACATTATGTGTGATTATATCATAGGAACAAAAATATTGTATTAGGTCAAGAACACGTATTATTCAGAATAGAAGTAAATATGTTTACTAAAACCCATTAATATTGTATGTCATGTGAATAGAAATATTAAAATTAAAACGGCCTACCTACATTACCACTTATTGCAAAATTGTTCTGAAATTATTTCAATAGATTACTAAACAGTTTACAACGTTATATTTTATGTGTGAAAAAATTCATATTAACAAAATATCAGGTTTAAAAAACAAATTTAATTGAAACTAGATTTATAACTATGTATTTTTAAAATTTATTTTACAAATATTATTTATATTATTTGTAAAATATGATCTACAGAAACTACATTATAATAGTTTGTTTTTTATTTTTAAAATTTTGTTCTGATTTAAGAAATAAGTTTCATTTTTTGTAAATAAAATATATTCACTAATATGATAATAGTAATTAAGGTACCAAGGGTTGTTATAAGAACAATAATGCCTGAGGTCAACAGTGTACTGTCGAGGGCCTCTGGCCCGAGGCGAGTACGTTGACCGAAGGCATTATTGTCGTTTAACACCCGTGGTGCCTTCAATGTTTTATGTCTTACTAGAAATTCTTAATAAACATTTAGCCTGACTAGAATTTATCAAACAAAAATAAGCACAAAATTTTAATACAATTTACAAAGTAGCCTGTGAATGCGATTTCTAGGCAATATTTTGTTTCTGTAAACAAAGCATTTTTTCAAACAAAAAATATATTTCTTGTGGTATTTTTCTGTCAATATGGACGAGCAATGTTATTGCTAAGAATAAGAAGTATGCTGGTTTGTATTTGTGATGAAACAAATATGATTATAAAATACTACAATTCACAATGCTTCTTAACCTTAACTGCACTTTATGTTAGTATCAGTATTATTAACCTTAGTTTGTTGTCAACATTACCATAGCAACTTAATACGCCCTAGGGTATTATTTACTCAATAACGGACCTAATGTTGAGATTGTTATAAAACAATAACATACTAGTAAGACATAAAAAATAAAACAAATGTTATGATATGACTGGTTGATTTTATTATGTTGTAATATCGATGCCATAATTCTTTTTCGTTTTAACTGAAAATACTAGGACTAAGTTACCCAAACTAACTAATATCATCACTACCATTTAACGTTACATTGGTGTAATTAAAAAAAAATCTGATGTAGCCAGTCTTTACGTTCCGTCAATTCTATGTATTTTGTACAAATCCCATACCAAAAGTTCCTTGGAAAAGATTCTTTATATCCAGTAAAATTGTAACACGAACATATACTATTTTCTACAAATTCCAAACCGAAAGTTCCATGTAAAAGATTCTATAAATCCAATAAAATTATAAGACGAGCTTATACTATGTAAATTGCAATTGCCACTGACATCGTCAATTAGAATTATTTGAATATATCTGCAGTTTCCATGGTTGTAGCATAGCTGACTGATTTATGAAAGTTAATCTCTTTATAATTCTTTTACTCTATATCTATAATATGAAGCAAACTATGTAATCAAATCGTATGGACAATGAAATATTCTTTCATATTTATAATAACCTGAAATGTCGAAGAGTGATATTTAACAGCGTTTTTTAAGAAAAACTGTTAAGAACTTCAAATAAGGGTACTTCCGGTTGACAATTATAACCAAAATCTAATCAGCTCTACATATGGATGTCAACAAGAGGAATACGAAAGAATTATAATTTTTAGAATACATACAGACAAAATCGTATTCTAGGCACGCTAAACGTGCTTATTTATTAAAAACTCCCCACTAAATTTTTTGACTAGACAATACTTTCATTACCTAAAGGGGGCGGAAGGTAAAAACAATTGAATTTGTAATTTGAACTGAAACAACCCTGTTGAAGAATAAATACTACTAATCATTGTTTTTAATTTAGTTTATTTATACTGGAATAATATTACCTTCAGGGGAAATTATGTCAATTTCCCCTGAAGAAGGCACCAGTTTATGGTGCCGAAACGATGGGTTTTATTAATAAAAAGAATACAGAACTTATACTAAAAAAGGTAGTATTATTCCAATTATTAATATGAGTTCTGAGAGATATTTTAATAATTTATTTATATCGTTTTATTTTTTGCTAAACATTTGATATTTAATGAACTCAAAACCGTAACCGATGTATTTCCGAACTATGTAATAAGGAAAGTAATATTTAGGAATTTTCTAAAAAACAACGGTTACATTAATTACAAACTTTAATTTTAAACCAATATTTCTACAAATTTTCAAAATCTTTTTGAATGGCAAATTGTATTTATGTTACCAATATTAATTAAAATTAATCCTATTGATATCATTTGTTACAAATTGTAACAGTTTCGTGTTTTGTTATTTTGTTGAATTAAAAAATATCTTAATTAGTAAGTTTTGTTTAAAACTAAATAAATAAAAACAAATGGAACTCACATTATCTTGTGCCATAGCCATCAAAGCACTTATAACAACACTAAACCAACCAAAACGACCAAACAAAAATCTCAAGCTTCAACATCAAGAGTTGCCCGCCGACTAATCTCATTTTCCTTCGCGCCTTCACTTAAATAACATCCAGAACTGCACAGGTGAGCGGCTTCGGCAGCTCAGCTGACTGTCAGACTAGTGCTAAAGTGTTGGAGATTCCACACCGCTCACCTGAAATATGGAAACGGAGCTAGCTTTGTGGTTTTACCTTGATTTCATTCTGTGCCGGATAGAGCTACTGTGGAATTTGACGAAGATGGAAATGTAGTATTTTTTTATAAATTACCAAATTACAAAGTATGTAATATATGTATTGAAAATTATTAATGAAAAATGTAGTAGTTAATGACAAAATGTGTATCAACACGGTAAAAAATCTGATGTGGCCAACACAAAACCTCCCGCAATTTAATTTTTATTAATTAAAATACATACCTACGTATTTATTAATGCTGCAGACTGCTCCATTGCATATAACTATTGCTTTATTTACTATTTTCTTTTTAAAATGTCACTATGAACTGATTAGTTTTTCGACAGTGACTTAATTTTTATTAATTTAAATACATACCTACATATTTACTAATGCTGCAAACTATATAAGTTCCTTTGCATATAACACAAAACTATTGCTTTATTTACGATTTTCTTTATTATTTAAAATATATATATATATATCATCACGGCATATTACCCATTTCTGGGTGTGCCAGTATCTACAACACATGTAGACATCGGTAATGATGACGATATTTTTTTTTTATTATTATTTAATATCACTATTATTATTTTGAAGTGATTCGTTTTTGAACAATGACGTTTACCTGTCAGTTACATTCATTTGAAAAATGAACTGTGTAACAAAGGAATTGTATTTATCTTAGGCTTCAGGATTAAAAGAAAAAAATGATTTTTAAATTTATCTGTAAAATACTCGTATAAACTTTCAAAATTAGAGTAGAATTCGCTAATCCAAAAATGTGGATTAGCTTAAACTTTTTTGTGAATCGCGATGCAAGAGATTAGAGTTAAATCTATTATTTCCAACTCAAGAGATTGTCATTAAAGTTAGGAATGACGTATTTCCCAACCTCCAAAAGGTTAGGAATCGGTATATTACAATAATGATTATGAATAAAATATTTTACCCGTATTTTATTTGGTATAAATCTTCATTCATAACTTTAATAAAAACTATTCGCGCTGTAATGGTATATCGCGTTACAACTCCAAAGTGATTATATAGTAGTATTAAGCGACAAGATCATAATTTTATATTATTAAAAATTTCACACTGCTAACACGTGGTTGGGTGACAGTGCTAACAGGTGTGAACAACTTTATTCACTAAAAAGCGCACATATTTAAAGTTCTGAAGTCAAGTTAAAATTCAATCAAATGTTTAAAACATTATTTTTCAATAAAGTATTTAATTGAGTTACATGAAGATAGTAATAAATAACAACAATAGAAAACTTTTCTTCACAATATATTTTTTAATTCAAAAACATTTCAACTGCCATAAAGTCATCATCAAATGTACGAAAACAATAATTATAAATTAATAATTAATTGTTATTTAGATTATTTTTCAATGTCATACAAATTTCTATTATATCCAAATACTGCTATTAAAATATGTATTAATTTCTATAATGATAATGCATTTAAAAATTTTGTGTAAAATGACGCTGACATTACTAAACACGCGACTGACGTTTTTTACTAATGACCAGTGACGTCACGCCGAAACTTGGTGAAATTTGAACGGTAATATATTTCGGTTCTCTCTTCTTATCTGACGTCAACTTCATTACAATTTTAACTAAAACTTTCAGAAATATACTTTATGCCATATTAAACATTATTTCAAGAAATAAAATTTAGGGAATTTAATTTTTTAATATCCAACCGGTATATTATTATTATCATCATAATAACCTTGCTTCCAGGGTAATTATGTAACAAATAATGCCCAAGGGCATTATGAGTTGTTGCTATGGTAATGTTGTTAAGAAATTGATATTGACACTGGGATGAAACTACTTCGTAAATTTTATTAAAACTTTCTGATCCTTAATCCGTAGAAAATTAAAAAAATAGCAAGACATTAAACATTGAAGGCACCACGGGAGTTAGACGAACAATAATGCCTTTTGTCTTTATAACGCTAATTTTTTTAACGGTCCGTTTACATGTAACGGATTGTGTTTAGAATACACCCATTAGTACCTTAATTACAATAATAACATAGTAATGGGGCCTATTCTGTGTAACTCTGTAGTTATTTTTTAACAACTGGTTAAAAAATTTAACCAATCAAGTATGTTGGTATAAAACAAAAATTGGTATTTTTAGTTGTTAATTCAATACCTATTGGATATTTTTTTAACCAGTTAAAAATTAACCACTGAATTACAGAATAACCCTGAATATTGAAAAGTAACGTCGGATTGGCCTGTGTCATTAAATATGAAGTCTTGTATGACCGTGAAGAGGAATTATAAAAAAAGACATTTGATATGCCAACACACCTATTTATGTATTTAAAGAAACAAAATGTATAGAGTTAGTAAAATACAAAAACGTGGCTTACCATACGTCTTTAATGCTAAAGAATTATATACCTACTCCTCATTTTTTTTTCTAAATGTCCTTATAGCATAAATCTTTCAAATGTTTGGGAAAACCATAATTGTATATGGAAAAAAATCCCCCAAAATAATTATCATGATGCAAAATAATTATCATGATGCAAATACCGTAAAGTATTTTTACGACCGTTATTTTCCCTGTTATTTCATTCGTATGAATGTGTAAAACAGCGTGTTTATAGTTAAAAAAGTAAATAAAAATATCCGGTACGCCTCATATTTATTCGTTTTGCTCGATACAAAAATGGTTACAGAACGCTGTTAACTAATAATCTTCCATTACGAATGTAAAATAGTTCATTCACATTTACAATTTTAGACACCTATACTTTTCTATAATATGAAATAATTGACCATCTTTTACTATTGTTGAATAATTAACTGTTCTAAGTAGCGGTGGCCAACGACAAAACTCTTATTGCCTGGAAATAATTTTAATAATTTTATCATAAAATTATACGGATATACCATTAATTCTTCGAAATATTATCTATCGCTGTCGTTATGAACAAGAAATAAATACACTGACAGAGTTGACTTCTGATCATAGCTGACCTCAAAACCACTGTCTGCCAATTATGAATTGTCCGTTAGGTATTGTTATAGTTTTTTTAAAAAAAAACGACATCTATAGCAGTTATGATACTCATAATAATCCTAGGTATGTTAATAACTATAAGTACGATGCTGTTATTTTAAATGAACTTGTACAAAATAAAGTAGTACTTTCTTCTAAATCCTGTTTTACACAATCATATATTTACAACTACATTTACATGCAAAATATTTTAATTTTTACATAATAAATTTTGATCAAATACTTCACGTTTTACACGGTAATATATTTATGATGTTTCTTACTATCGCCAACTTAAATATATTTTTATTTTCGCGCAATAACAACTGCGACAATCTTATTTTTATTTTAATTTTTTTGTTTATTGTTCTTGAAATATTTGAACTTGACGTTTGGTTTTGACAAAAACAGTTTTATAGAACAGAGTACCCAACTATACATGAAATGTAAACTTATATTTAATGAAAACCAAAATTTGAAGCAAATACCCATCAATATTAGAACATAATTTGAGAATTTTTTACAACATCGTATGGTACCATAAGAAGTTGTAAAAATGCTCTGAAATTGCTTGATCAAATACGAAGTTGTAAAAATGCATGTAAATTTATGATAATGTAAAACAAGCTTAAAATATACCTGTAGCACAACGAGGCAATCACTGGGATTCTGTAACTCGTCCGAAATCAAACGGTACCATTATCACTATAGAAACGTATTTTTTTTTTAAGATGATTGGTATATTTACGTCATAATGGGCTACTTGCGTGGTACTGAAAATCCAATTTCTATCATTTAATACGTAATGTTATATTGAAAACATGTATAAAAATATAAATTTTATTTTAAAAAAAATATTTGTTTTTTAGTAAGTTAAGAAAGAAAATTTTCTGTGACGTAATTATATTGAACTAAAAAAGGGAACCATGTTTAAGAATGTAACTTATAGATGGCATTTCGTACGAGAAAATTTGTATTTGACATTTTTCTCTCTCTGGGCTCTCAAATATATTAATTACTTCACAAATAAACACATAGGTAGTTACATGTAATTTAAAATATCGATACGAAAACGACAAACTAAAATACTAACCTCCAAACTACTGTTGAAACGTCAAACAGGAGATCTACATTACCCGTACAAACAAACGTTATGGCTTTACGACCACTCATTGGTGCGGCGTAATTCTACGTCATACATGGCGGTAATTCAAATAATCAAATTTCATTATTTTTTTTTCTGGCTAATTAATAATTATTTATTTATAAGTTTTTACCTGCTCTTCAAAAATGTGAAATAAAAAAAGCTACGCAAGTAGCCCATTGTCAAATGTGTAATTTGTAAACTTCTATGTAACCAAAGTGATATCGGTACCGATTACTATCGAATGAGTAAAGCGTGGATTACACGATGAAGTTTTTATTTTCAAGTGGCTTTATAAGTGACCTTACAAGTTTATTTACACGTTCAAGTTTTACTTGAATTAAAATATTCAAGTGTCAAAATTACATTATATTGGTCGCGTTCAGCCGTACCTAGCAGCTATATAGCTGCTAGCTAGCGCTAGATAGCAGCGGTCGTGGTAATTCGACCGGTCCATAATGCTAGTACTGCCATCCATATACATCTGTCAAATTTAACCTATAAATTATTTTTTCGCTGGTAGGACGTTGCCATTTGTGTGAAATAATAACATTAAATGAATAATAATAATTGGTCTTCTGAAAGGAAAATTTAGAAGACTTAAATATTTAGATATGAGCCGTTTGGACATGGCTTCATATTCATATTGTATTATTTCATTTGAATTTGAATTTACTAGCGCCATATTTCCTATTTTTGACAGTTATAGCAGTACGCTAGGTCATCTAGCGCATTTTGTTTTCGCTAGCCCGCTAGACTAGCAGCTAGAATCTAGCGGTCAGTCAGCGAACCGTTCAACGAGGTTCGCTAGGTTAGCGAGCTAGCAGCTAGGTGCGGCTGAATGCGACCATTGTCACTGAATTTTCCTCACTTGAATTTTTTGTATATAGCCATCAAGATTTCAATTACTTCTCTACCCCTATTTTGCCATTTTACAGTTTAATGTCAAATCACTTATAACACTACTTGTATACACAAATGACATTTAACAGTTACTTGGCAGTCAAACTTATAGGGACTTTTAAGAAAAAGTAGCGCATGTTCCAGTTTTTCTTTAAAAGTTTTTCGTGATCTATTCATTCGTCTCTCTTGCACTCATGTCATTGTGCGAACCACTTGAAAAGAAAAACATCGTGTAATGCACGCTTTACAGAATCCTAATTTATTCAGTATTTAACTTTTACGGAGTGAACATCTTTGAGAATCTGAATCTGAAGTTGGTTTTTAATAATAGCAACTTTTCATTTGGAGTATGCGCCCAGGCTCTCATATAAAATAAAAAAGCAAAATCATAAATAAGTTTTCATTCATTTATTTAGAAATTAAAATAGTTACCATTGTTTCATAGATAATTAAAAATGTATAATGTAAAATATTTAGAACAATTTCTTAATAATATTTATTACAATCATTTCTATTATTCTTTTGACAGTGGTAAATAAAAGAACAGTTATCATTTAAATAACTCATTATGATAATCCTGCATGAATAATTCTTATTGTTTCAGTCGTCAGCTGAACTACATACTTTTTAATATCAAATCAAATATTCCTCTTATAACAGTCATCATAACATCAGAGTGCAGGAACTGTAACAGGATATAATAACATAGGGCTTGTCTTGGATTGAAATACGTAACTTTTGCAATTATTACAACACCGTTTGATACTGACGTGTAACACTGTTTTTATTTGAAGTTTGTGGCTGTACCACACCTTGCATCTTCATTCCTTGAAAGAAATAATATACTTTCTTCATGTTACACCATTTATGTAATAGTTGTGAAGTTATGATGTCAGAGAAATTGACAATGACATTTAGTGAATTACATTGAAGCGTGTAGTAGTTTCTTAAAATATGTTCTAGCTTATCTATAATTGTTATAAGAATTGAATAATAGAATAAGTTAGAGAAAGCAGGTTAAAGAGGTAGTAAACTTCAATTAAATGTTTAAATAATTAAATACAAAAGTGCATGGCATTTACTGTTAGCAATTATTCATTAAATAGCACGACGTAGAAAATAAAATATATTTATTTGAAATCGTCACTAAAGTACACAAAAATCGGCACTGAAGTTATCCATTATAGGACGATTTCATGCAATGGGGGATTCCAGCTCAATCGAATTAAAGGAAAATAGTAAAAAAATACGAATGTATATGCTGAATAACGAATATTAATAACAAAAATATGTTGTGGCCAGCACAAGACCTCTCGCCATTTCCATATTGGGCTATATAAGTATTGTATTGCACTCCGCTTTCGAACCGTCGTTTTATAACAAAATCTTACAGAACATTACCCAAATATTGTTTTTTATTATATTTAACATGTCTTCTACACACATATAATCCTAATTATATCTATTTTTCATTGTATGAGGAAGTTTCTAAATGTCAAAGATTGTTGCAATTCATTAACCAGATTGGCGGTATTTCTGATGGATTTATGCATTTTACCACAATTTTACCTATAATTTCAAATATTTAATTAATAAAACAATAAGAAAAGTTAAATATACTTCCCTGAAAAAGCTATCAGAATGTCACTAAAACTATTGATATTTGACAATGACATGTGTCATGTTATAAACATTGGAATTTGTCAACTGGTTTCCTTAGTGCCTTGGCCTCTGCGATTAGTTTACTCTATAAATTATAGAGTCTTTATCTCTAAATCTATACAAGATATAATAAAAATTTTAAGTGTATTAGATGGAGAATTTTATGTTCTTCAATATTTAATAAAAGAAACTCCCAAAAAATTATATTTAGAAGCATTTTTCTAAGAAACTACTACTTCCGGTTGTTCAATTGTTACCAAAACCTTTTCAGCTCTACCCAGGAATGTCAGATTGAGGAAACTGCAGTTAAATATTTTTTAAGTATTATAGTTTTTGAGGAATCGTGACTACAACATCCAGACATACATACACACACACATACACAGACATCCACACACACACACACACATACACAGACATCCACACACACACACACACACACACACACACACAGACAGACATAATTTTAAAAATGTTATAATCGGATTCTAGGGACCTTAAATCGTGCTTATTCAATAAAATCTGGATATGCGAATTTTAGCATGAATCCAATACCTCTCTTAGCGAGAGGTAAAAAATGAAATGGTATAATTGAGATATTTCGGAAATAAGGGTTTTTTTTGTTATAGCGCTTCGACACGTTTATGAAATCAATATATTGGCGACCGAAAGACCGCCTATACATGCATAACAAAAGCGTGTTAGGAGGTGGGGGAGTTTTCAAACAGTTTTCATTTTAACATAAATTTCTTGCATTAAATTAATAATTTATACCTGTAATTATAAAGTATGTAGACTTATACAGTGTTATAATATTAATTTATTTTATGTAAATATAACTTAAAATAGCATATATTTCAAGAACATATAGGTCCATGATGAAAACAGTTTGATATAAAAACACATAAATATGACGTCACGTCAATCTTTTGAAAATTCGGGAGACCATAACTCGCTTATTAATAGGAATTTTTTCACCGGATTTTCATCAATAGTCTTAATTTTCCTAATATTTTCAGATGAAATTATAAAAAAAAAAGTAGTGGAATCCCCCCATTCCAGTGTTGCCAACCTTATGATAATTGCTGTACATGTGAGATAATTTGGGCAGTGGTACGATACAAAATAAGTAGTGAATTGCACCTAAAATGACAAAAATATGTGCAAGAAGAACGAAATAAATAATTTGACATAAAACTCATAATTTTGACTGTTCTTTACAATAGCAACATTAAATGTTAGGCTGACAGTTATTTAAACATAACCTATAAAAATAGCTATTGCTCTCAACTAAATTCCTCGGCAACTAAATTCCACATTTGTGCTAAAAAAAAAAAAAAAAAAATAGAACTTCAGTGCCTTGATACATAAATAACTATTTTACATCAAAAAATTTACGGATAGCTTTTTATGGTTTTCTTTAGTTTATTCGAACATAAAACATACATTTCTTAAAAAATGTTTTTTCCAAACGCCTCCATTTATAGGTATAATGTAGGCATAGCAATCGCATGAAATTTTATATTGCTTAATTTTGGTAAATAATCACTTTTTAAGATCTCTTTCTAAAATGTGAAAAAGAAAGTTTTCCCTTGATGACTGTTTATCGGTGTACGTGTCTGTGAACACGAGTATTTTACTTGAGTTTTTTATTTACGTAATGGCATAGTAAATAAATACATATCTTTCTTTCATACTCCTCTTCTTCTTAATATTTTTTCTTGAAAAAATTCAGTTAAATAACATTTTTCGACATTTTATGTTATTATAAATATGAAAGAATATGTTGTGGTCTACGGTTTGATTACACATTTTCCTTCACATTCAATAGTTATAGAGTTAAAGAATTATAAAAATTTACTTTCATAAATCAGCCAGCTATGCTATAACCATGCAAACTGTTGATATATTCAAATAATTGTAATTGACAGATGTCAGTATCAAGTTCAATTTACATAGTATATGTCCGTGTTATAATTTTATTGGATATATAATATCTTTTCCAAGAAGCTTTCGATGTGGGATTTGTACAAAAAAATTGACGGTTTTTTTCAAACAACATAGGGAATTGTCAAAGTCTTCAAACTGTCATATATCAACTTTTTATCGAAACGTTATTGTCATTTTCTTTTAACTGTATAATTCAATATTTCTTATTATTAATTAGGTACCTAGAGTAAAATTTTTGAAAGAAGTCCGATCAAGGACATCTACGGATTGCATCTATGAATTAAGATTTTATGCTGTCAAATTTAGTAGTGTCGTTTACATAGTTTTTATGAGGTACACAAGATATTATGTATCCTCATAAAAACTAAGTAAACGACACTACTAAATTTGACAGCACAAAATCTTAATTCATGGATACAATTCGTAGATGGCCTTGATCGGATTTCTTTCAAAAATTTTACTGTACCTTATTCTGATATTCTTAGTTTTATAATTATTAGAGAATTTTCTAATAGTTGCTGGATTGGCTGACTTATACTACTCAAAATTTAATATCTGTCACCTGATTAGAATTAGTGTCACGCTAATAAAACAGCGGTGAGTTCTATATCTATAGTGACCATATTCTTATTTTTTAATTATATGATTAATTGCATTTCATATTATAGAGCAGGAAAATTGTTATATTTTATTTATTTGTATGTTATCTATAGCTGAGTTCTGTAATTCTGCCAATCTATTTATAGTGTTTTATTTTTTGGTTAAAGTTGATATTTAACTTTTAATGAACTCACAACCACAAACGATCTTATTTTTTAAATATGCATGTAATAAGGAAAGTATATAGTAATTAGTAATTTTCTCGAAGAGGAAAAATACAAAATTGCGAAACTTATATTTTATTCAACGATTATGACTGGTAGAATTCACTCAAAATTATAGTCACTCTAATTAATTATCGTGGTTACCATTTAAAAAATCTGACGTGGCCAACACAAAACCTCCCGCTATTTAATTTTTATTAATTTAAATACATATCTACGTATTTAGTAATGCTTCAAACTATATTATGTTCCACTGCATATAACTATTGCTTTATTTACGATTTTCTTTATTATTTAATATGTCACTATTATTAATTTGAAGTGATTAGTTTTTTGACAATGACGTTTACCTGCCAGTTACATTCATTTGAAAAATAAACTGTGTAACAAAGGAATTGTGTTTATCTTAGGCTTCGGGATTAAAAAAAGAAAAATCATTTTTAAATTTATCTGTAAAATATATAGAAAAAGTATTAATGTATACCTGTACAAAATTCAATAATGTATAATTTTCATAATGACAAAATGCGATAAAATGGCATTTAATGGTATTTTTTGAAGAAAAACCATTATGAACTTCAAGTAAAGTGCCATTTCTGTTTATCCGATTTACACCAAAATCTAATGGCTTCTTTTCGTATTAGAATAGGGTAGAAATACAAGGTTTCAGAATTTTCTGAATGATAATATTTGAGTTAAAGCGAAACAAAATTCCTACACACACATACAGACATCGTGAAAATGTTTAAAATGGATTCTAGGGACCTTGAAACGTGGTCATTTACTAAAATCTCAATATGTGATTTTTAGCACGATCCCTATACCTCCCTTACCAAGAGTAGCGGGAGGTAAAATACATTATGCAAAAGTGGACACAAATTGAATATTTTATCATAATTTCTGTAAATATAATGAAATCGCTAGCGAATTACCAGCGAAGACGATAAATTTCATTTTTACTATACTATGATCTTACGCATGTAAAAAGAATGAAGACATAATTATGTCATTTTTTCATACCAAAAATATCATCCATTGTATTCGATATCTCGAAGTCACGTAGATAGACCATGACTCACAGGTCAAACTTCGGAATATAATTCCCATATGTTTCTTTAGTATTCACCGCAACAAATAATCTCTATGATTATTACAATACATTTCTCTAACTGTAAATTTCATCGACTAATGTCGAAATGTACTTTTCCGTGGTCTGTGACCCCAACAGGTTCGGCATCTTACAAATTATCATATCGTTGTATCTAGTTGAAAACAAAAGTTATTTATAACTAATTAATGCCATCGTAAAGTTTAGCTGAACATTAGAAGATCAGATAGTAAAAGTTCATAAATTTTTTAGTGTGCGTAATAGCAGACAAATGAACTCGTGAGTATGAGACATAATGGCTACTTATGTGAAGAATGAAATAAAAAATAAAACCACTAACAATACTGACGACAGGATTTGTAAGAAGTCGAGGACGTTTAAATATCGACTACGTTTTTTCTTGCAAGTATGTATCAAGTTTCGGATTGATTGCTTTTTTTTGTTTTGTGTTGTGTATTTTGCATTCTAGTTCACCTGGTTGAATAGTAAAAATACAAATAAAGACATTTCACTGGTAATTTGTTGAATAGAATGTTGTTTTAAACGAATATTTTAAAATCACACAAATAACTAAGATGATGTTCACCTTTATTTTAAAGGACAATTCTTTATTTAGAAAAATGGCCTTTAATTTTATTTATTTCTTCAAAACCCACTTTTGTCCTTTATTTTTAAATGATTACGACAAATTCTTTTCTAAAGGCGGTTTTATGCAGCCTACTTTTTATTTTACCTTTTATTTTAATTTTACTTTAAGAACTAAAGTTGACCAACTTTCAACTTAAGACCGTTAAAGTAAATGATTTTCACAACTGCGCATGTGCATGTGCAACACATCACGTGACAAGTGTCAGCGTGTGTTGTATTTATTTGTTTATATACACAAAATATTACTTTTGTGTCCATTTTGAAAGGTTATAATTATCTGTTTACATTTATGACTACTGATAAGCCAGAAAAATCACATCTACGCATGTGTACTGAAGGCTTTAAAGTAGCTGCATAAAGTACCAAACTTAAAATAAAAGCGAAAAAGAAAAGAAAAAGTAAAATAAAAAGTAAGCTGCATAAATCCACCTTAAGAAACGTCACAATATTTCTTCCAATGAATGAGTATTTGTGAAAACATTTGACAAATTTAGTTTAATGCAAAGGTGGTATTAGTTGCCTGATGCAGTATCTTTCTGAAAAAAAATAATTTCACGTTATCGGCGTGGCCATTAAAAAGTTATGGTCTAATCAATGTTGGGACACCTACGTTTCATACACTAGTGGTTCACTAATAATAACAAGTATCATCTTAAAAGATGACATATCCATATAAACTGCCATACCAAATTTCATCCAAATCGAATAAAGCGTCCGGTTATTATAAGCAAAATTAATTTTTTTTTTTTTTTTTTTTTTCGAAGAACTTTGAAGCAGAATTCTGGCTAAATGTCCCCCTATTTAAGAGACTCTCTGTATATTTGAAGATACGGTAAAAGCAAATTCTAAAGGATAACAGTAAAATATTACAGACAATTTGTCATTAAAAAGAAAACGATAATAATCTCCAATTCTACTAGAGTCTAGAGTTTCTAAATAGCAAAACTACGTTTTTATATCTCGGTTTTACCGAAAATAACATTAGGGAACTCATTTAGACCTTATAACGGATATAAATCATCAGAAACTACAAATTAATCTTAATCGTCGTTCTATTCTGTCAACAGTAATAAGAAAGGCACGTTCCAAGCCGGATATGATATGCAAGGCGTAGACCTGAAGTGAAATATAAATAACGGTGACAAGTAAATAAATGAACCAAAAGAGGAAATTCTGATGGGATCTGTTTTGAAATGGTTATGTCATATAGGGAGTATTTTGTAATTCACAAGAATTGTATTAATCGAACCAGTGGTTTAGAAATTTACAAATTTAATTGTACATCAAAAAGCATGAGCGAAGTTCATATGAAATATTGTTACATAAATAGGATTTGTCAAGAATAATAAAATATAAACATAAATAATATTGCAACAATAAATAAATATTCGTAAGTTAGGAGTATTATTATTACATATTTATAATCTGTCTTTAAAATTTTGTTTTCCATGGGCTTTCCTGATTTTCTTATTCTTAATCATTTCAGTGTGATCCTCGTGTACATTTAATCGTAATGAAGAAAAATTAATAAATTTTACAGTTCATTAACACATAGGTATTGAAAATAAAGTAATAATTTTAAATAGTTATTTATGTATTAAGAGCGTAAGGAGGCTTTTATGGCCTGTGGAGGGATTTTGAGCCCGAGGCGTAAGCTGAGGGATAAAAACACGTCAAAGACCATAAAAGCAAGTTACGCTCGTTGTACATACAAAACTTTATGCACGGACGAAAATTTTCAAATTATGAGTGTTAGAAAAATTGTATCGAAAAGAATTTGTCCTCGTGCATCCAGTATCTAGTGTTGTTATGAAAGCGGAGAACAACAGTTTATTGTTTGTTTATTAGTTATGTCATTTGAGTTTTATGTATTTATTTATAATCTGAATTTAATATACTAAAACTACGTGAAACCTTACTAATTTTTTATGTACTTTAATATTTTATGTTAACTTTTTGTTTGTTGTTAATTACATTCTTCTTTTTTTATTACTATTTTGATTTCCAGTAAATGCTTCCAAGCTACAATTATGATTTATGTTCTTCGGAATTACATGCACATGTGTGTAATTGTTTGTAAATAAATGATTAAAGAACTAAGACTTGAATCTACGAGATCTCGTCGACGATAAGACGTTTTTGCAAAGTGATGTAAGAATCTTAAACGATGAAGCCTTTTCTTTATTGAGTATTGGTGTCATGTGCTGGGAGAATTTATAAATGATTATTTTTTGCTAATGCAAATTTTTTTCATGAGGAAAATACAAAAACTGTAAGAGATGTAAAGATATAATTATGTGGAAATAGAAGAATAGAGATGATAGATGGAGATTTCAAATTTATTTTTATCTACACCATTATCAAGAAAGTTATTCTTTTTATATAAAGGAAATTATAATATTTAATGCTGACTATATGGTGATTTCAATGATCAGTCAAGCAATAGACTAGGAAATTTGTACGTATGGATAATTTAGTCTGAAAAGAATTGGCACTGAAGAGTCTAGATCACTCTGAATGATTGATTACTACTTGATGAATTTGATTATAGAATTAAGTGTATTTATATATCACTAATGTATTTGAATACCTCATGCAAATAATTATGTGAAAGTATTTGAAAATTATGTTATTTACATCATACTTTTCCACTTTTGCAATATTGACGATTATCATTATTGTAAAATAAATACCAACGTATATTTTTTTTTGTTTACACATTATTATCTATAGTATAATGATTATAATATAAATAATGATATATCATCACAGGTTATTTCCTATTACTGATTGAGTCAATGTAAGTACTCTTATTTGTACACATTAAAAAATTACGCCCGTGTTAAATTTTTACACTTGCCCATATTCATAACCACTCGTAAAATTATAAACGGTTCGTTATAATTTTGATCCAATAAAAACAGTCAACATTGAAAGAAAAATCGAAATTTAATTTGTCAAGTTTGATTTTATTTGTCAAAAATTATAACGAACCGTTTTGCCACATTACGGATGTTTATGAATATGGGCATTAGTGAATATTTTACTGTATAGAAGTTTCGACTACACTAAAATAATATGATATGTTTTACCCTTAAATTTTCTCCTTGGCATATTATTTATGTTACCCATCAAAGTTAAATTTTTTTTTTCAGATTATATCTTCAAAAAAGTAATTAAAAAAGCAGAATGTAAACTTACGACATTCAAAACACCTTATTTTGATAAAATATTAGGTTTATTTCCATTCAATATAACAAATTCTCTCTTCCACCTATATATTCTGCATATCTCTAGAAATCAAAAAGTCTCTAGGTTTCTAACACAAATTGGGGTCATTTCAAAAAAAATAATTGCCGATTTTTTTTTATAAAATCATGAAATCCATCTCATTTAATATAGTAATAGAAAATAATTTGAAATATGCGACTTTTCATTCATAAATTTGCTAATAAACTTTCACGCTTTTAAACACGGACTAAATTTGTGACGACACAAATTCATACTCACACAAAGACAATTCTCTCTCTCACACACACACACACACACACACACACACACACACACACACGCGTCACAACATGAAACAGGAACCTAACCTAAAAGTGTGACAGCTGACAGCAAAATATACAAGAGAGAAGATTATTATTACTTTCTATTTCTTTAAAAGTACTAGTGCAGTATAAGGTATGTAAATAAACCATTTATTTAAATAAATACCAAACCAAAAAGCCATAGTTCTAAATTAAACCGGTAGAGCTCGACTGTCGTATCCGTGAATATGTGTCGTCAACCGTTTAATTTGAAATTAAACGCAACTTTTAAAAAATCATATCTCTGATTCTAAAGACTTGTAAGATGTAAAACATACACATACATGTTTAATTTGACCTATTTTTTCAAGAAAAAAATAAATCAGAAAATGTGAAATGACCCCATAATTCATATTAAATATAACTTTTTATGTTAGGAAGAAGAAACGCCGTACTTGTTGATAGATAAAATGTATTAACGGATTTCTCGGCGGTGATTGTAAGGAATTATATTGTTGTTATTCCATAAAGTAGTTAATTTTATTTAAATTTCCAATATTTCGTTACACATTTTGTAACTTCATCAGGGAATAAAATAGTTTTAACTGGTCTAATCACTTGACAAATTGATAAATTCAGAAACATTCAATTTTATTATTGTTATTTGTTTATGCTCTACACTGATGTACATATTATTAAAAGAATTTTGGCTATATAAATATAAAATATAAGTTACATTAAAAAAATATTTAAAAAACTTGTAAAACTGTGGGAAACTTTTTACCTTCCGTCACCTTTAGGTAAGGTATTGTCTTTGTTCAAAAATGTCGGTGGTGAGTTTTTAATGAATAAGCACGTTTTAGGGTCCCTACATTACGAATTTACTATTTTTAAGATGATGTCTGTATGTATGTGTGTCCGTGTGTGACAAATTTTTCTCCGACGATAACTCCAATACTACAATTCTAAAAATTATAATTCTTTCGTATTCTGCCTCTGTACGTCCATATGAAGAGTTGATTACATTCTGGTTATAATTGATTCACTGGAAGTACCCTTATTTGAAGTTTTTAACACTTTTTCTTAAAAAAACGCAGTTAAATATTATTTTTTAACATTTTGTTATTAAATTTATTAAAGAAAATACTCTTCTCTATATGGTTTGATTATACATTTCCCTTCATATTCAATAGATGTACAGTTAAATTAATTTTCAAAAATTAGTCAGCTTTGCTATTTATCATGGAAACAGCTGATGTATTCAAAAAATTCTAATTGACAGATATCAGTTGCAAGTGCAAATCCAAATATGGAAAGTATGGGATCAAAAATTAGTATGTCATAGAAGATGGAAGGACTATATCGCAGAAGACTTGAGAAAGGAAGGATTGTGTGAAGAAGATGCGTTGGACAGGAATGACTGGAAGAGAAGAGGAAACAGCGACCCCTAATAAAATAGGGCAAAGCTGAAGCAGAGAGAAAAATGTGTCAAGTGCATTTTACTTAGTGTATGTTTATGTCATAATTTTATTGGATTTATAGAACCTTTTCAAATGAACTTTTGGTATGGAATTTGTAAAAAATAGTATGTGTTCGTGTTCGATTTTACATGAAACTGTTCCATGGTCCTTTTGGTATGCGATTTGTACAAAATACATCGAATTGACGGAAGGTCTTGTGCTGGCCACAACAGATTTTTATTTTTATGAACATGTATAAAGCTAACCTCTTTGTTAAACTAAATTTCTTTTGAAATATAATGAATAAATCTTTATATTTACTTGGATAATGATTTTAACCCACCTGTTGCCATAGGAATAAGTTGAGTGGACAAAACATAAGGTTTCAAGTTCCGTATCCAAGTAAGAAACAACAAGTGTCAATACCAGGATTGAACAAAATTAACTCTCAGCTGAATAGAAAGCTTTATTATCTATTTATATTTATTTACTTAAGAGAAGAGCAATTTATATCCAATTAATCAAATTATATCAATTGAACTTGGAAACAGCTATTTGTTATTTGCAATTTAATACTCCGATGATATCATTCGCAGTCATTTCCAATAATCTAATTAAATTCTCTTGCCCTTGCTTGGCGAAGACGGATGCTGATCTTTTGTAATCGCATTCGCATATTGAGTTGTTTTACTGAAAAACCTTTATGTTTCTGCGAACGGTTGCTGTTACCAGTCGATCATTGCTCAATTCACCGCCGACATTAATTATATGAATTTTGAACTGCTGATAATAGAGTTGTCTCAATGAGAAACAAAACGCAAGGACGACTGTATATTCTTTAAGTGATTTTTTAGAGTGGATAAACACTTCAATGAATAACGCTCCTCTCACTTGTTGAGGGTTGAAATAATATTATAGCATTTAAGAAACATTCAACAATTTACAAGAACTTCCTTATATATTAACAGCACCTTTGAGCACAATCATAAATATGTACAGAATATTTTTTATCAGACAACAAAGCATAATAATATAACTAGAGAGTGTGATAAATTGAAAATAATTTAACAGATATTTCGAAAACTTTAGTGGTTATTGCCAAATTGCAACAATTTGACAAAGAATCTTGAGAATTATTTTCTAATTGATTCTCACTCTCAAATTAGATTATTTTTTGATCCACAAATTTGTTTCAAACAACACTATCCCTGTCGGGCCATTGTAACGACATCTACTGTCGTAATGGGGGATTCCACCAATTTTTTTTTATATAATGTCATCTGAAAATATTAGGAAAACTAAGACTATTGATGAAAATCCGGTGAAGAAAATCCTATTAATAAGCGAGTTATAGTCTCCCGAATTTTGAAAAGATTGACGTGACGTCACGCATATGTGTTTTTATATCAAACTGTTTTCATCATGGACCTAAATGTTTTTGAAATATATGCTATTTTAAGTTATATTTACATAAAATAAATGAATATTGTAACACTGTATAAGTCTAC
The DNA here is from genome assembly GCA_943142095.1 of Ophonus ardosiacus. Classification (NCBI taxonomy): domain Eukaryota; kingdom Metazoa; phylum Arthropoda; class Insecta; order Coleoptera; family Carabidae; genus Ophonus; species Ophonus ardosiacus. Next base: position 42,182,632 of record OW964829.1, on the reverse strand, counting down.
ATACTTTATAATTACAAGTTTAATGCAAGAAATTTATGTTAAAATAAAAACTGTTTGAAAACTGCAATACAGAAATGTTAGCCCCTGCTTTCGAATTTGAATTTCTTAACTTCCATTGGTAGTACCCCCACCTCCTAACACGTTATTTGTTATGCATGTATAGGCGGTCTCTCGATCGCCAATCAAAATATTATACATAGAATTCATATTCATGTCGAAGCGCTATAAAAAAAAACCCTTATTTCCGAAATATTTCAATTATACCATTTAATTTTTTTTATTAAAATTCGTTATTCAGTATATACATTCGTATTTGTTTACTACTTTCCTTTAATTCGATTGAGTTGGAATCCCCTATTAACTAGCTTCATTCATATCATGGTGTAGTTGGCAAGTCAATTTTTACAAGGCAAAATATATATAAATAATCGTCTCCACGCCAAGTGAAGTAATATTGTTTCCAGAAGTGGTTTCTATAATTTTTTGGTTTATTCCATTCAGAAACGGCACTAAATAGATATTTTTCGCTCATTTTACTTGTGTTGATAACTATCTGATATTTGTCAGCAAAAACAAAAGCTACAGAGGTTATTTACTTTTAAATTAAATAATGATAGCATTGGTTAAAACGAAGACGTGTCAAACATTGAAACATTACATTGTTTTTTTTTTTTATACCCAACAGGCTAAGCCCAAATTAAGGGTAGGAAAGTAGTACATTTTTCACAAAGATAATACACATTACATTTTGCATATAATTTTGAAAAATTTTGCAAAGTCAAAAGAGAAAATATCGACAGCAGAAAATTTAGAATTATAGACGTGGCACATTCTGTGAATAGGTGACAACATTAAACAGTTAGTTCGAGCTAAGGGCAAGTAAAATGTAAGGTTACTTCTGGTACGGACAATGGGAGTATGAAAATGAAGGGAAGAGAGAGAGCGAGGATCATCAACACAATAATTAATTATTTTTGACAAGTGTAGTACAAGAGCATTTTCACGACGTTCAAAAAGACTCCTAAAATTAAACATAACCAACAACTGTTGATTCGTTATTGAATATACTGGGTACCTGTTATGAATTTTGTAATAAAGATATTTTAGGAATTTCTTTTGAACAGACTCGAGTAAATCTTGATGGACTTCATATATAGGGTTCCAGATAATATGGCAGTATTCAAGTTTAGCCCGAACAAATGAATAATATATGCTTTTAATAGCTGAAAGATTTTGGAACGATTTACTGTTTCTAATTACAGTTTAATTAATTACATATTTAACTAATACTAATACTAATACATATTTAACTAATTACAGTTTTAAGAAATGTTAAAAAAATAATCTATTTACCCCCGGTTTAAAGGACAGAATAAATTCGAATCAATTTTAGTCATTTTGTCATGTTTAACAGTACTGTCATTTGAAGGAATAAATTTTACGTAGTGTGGAAGTAAATTTATCTGTTATTTATAAAACCGCCCAGATTGCACGCGTCGCTTATTCCTTGAAAAAATATTACCTACAAAATTTATTAATCTATAGACAAAATAAAACTGCTGCATGTCAGTGCATTTCTACAATAGTCAATAACCTATTTACACCGAAAATATCAAATACTTGTTAAACTTTGAGTCTACTAATTTCTATTGAAAGTTTCCATTTTTTAAAATACAAATATGAAATTTTATGCTGTCAACTGCGCTAAATACAGAAACATCATTGCTTCGCTTGTTACAGTTGTTTTGTAGGCGTCGTGAGAAGTGAGGAGGGGTTTGTTTACAAACAGTAAAGTATGATTCATTTCTTATTTTATTAACGTTCTATGTTCACATCAGTAATCTACATTGTTTATTGTATTATTTCACGTGTATTTGAAAACCAAAGTCACAAACCACAAATCAAAATGAAATATGTACAAGAAACAGGTGACAGCTCGTCAATGGCTTCTGCTGTATAGTTCACTTGTTTTTTTTTTTAATGGTCGTCAAAATTAAAAAAAAAATAAATAAATATGTATTATACGTTATTTATTATTGTCTTATGTATTTATCCATGTTATACAATCTAAAAATTTTCACCTCCTGAAGAAGACACATGAGGTGTCGAAACCGGTAGAGGCGGAAAATATATTTAATATTTGACTGAAATCTAGTAATTTTCTTTCCTTCATCACCTTTCCAGTCAAGAAGTTCTTGCAGCCGTTACTAATTAACATTGTACATTGTAGTTACAAAACAAGCTAGTCTTAAAGTAGGACCTTATAATAAACCTATATGAGATGACAGCGTATTATTTATATGACAAAATGTAGTCATTCAAGTTACAATAATTAAATATTAATGCTCATATTTATAAACAGATAATAAATATTTTGTAAAAAATCGTTAATTTAAATATGCAAATGGTTACTTTAATTATTTATTTTATTTAATTTTACTATATTTTGGATTCTTTATTTTAACCTACAGTTTTAGCTAGTTCATCTAATGAATTAGGTAGAAAATTTAAACACATTTTGTTGATTTCTTCATTTATATTTAGTTCAATATTAATTACGATGTAAATGCGGTCATTTCATCTAATTTTGTATTTACATTCTATAATTGTTATATATAATTTGTTATACAAATTTAGAAAATTTAACTAAATCAACTTAGATAATTTATTAAAACATAGTAGTAGACTGAAAAATAAGGAATTTGTTTAGTTAATTTAACTATTACTAAATTTAATGTTATTTTCTATTCTCTAAGAATTATGGGGTCCCGTGGCCGCGTGCCTGAGTGTCTGGTCACGAAACTGGGGGAATCGGGTTCGACCCCGACAAACGCCAAATATTTCCAATTTTAAATGGCACAAAAGTGACCCCTGTGGTGCACTCTCCACACCAGCTAAGAGTGCTCGTAATGTGACGCCTGGTAAGCGCCCACACGGTAAAATATATCGTCATCATTATCGATGTCTACATGTGTTGTAGATACTGGCACACCCAGAAATGGGTAATATACCGTGATGATATATTTATTTATTTATTAACAATTTAGATAGTTTTTTTTTTCTGTGTTGAAAACAGTCCTAAATTGACAAATCATCAGTACAGTAATGTCAATTTTTTTGCCGGCCTAGTCTTGTAAATAAGTGTTTCCAAACCGATGTACAAAATGAATTTATTTATATTACCACTATAAATAGTCTGTAGATGATAGTACTTGTAGTATTTACTTTATGAAACAAGTTGTTAATACATGTATAAAGTGTCCTTGATATGAAATTTAATATTTGTCAAAACAGTACAAATATGTCGTGATTATTGAAATTAACATAAAGCAGATTGGCACAGCTGCAGTAATGAATAAAAACATGTCATTACATTTATTTATTTCATATAAATAATAATTGAAATTTATGTATTTTAAACAAGTGATAATAAACACATTTTCTAGGTTGTGTTTGTAACAAATGTTAAAATGTGGTAATTATGACATCATCAAAACAAAGTGAGCATGCTAAAGAAAGTAATCTAGCTAACTATGGTAATTGTTTAGGTGTATCCTATACCCTTGAACAAATAATTAAGTTCTCACTTACATACCACACGTGGAACAATTATTATAATATTTACTTGCACGAGATGAATCTATATATCTCACTCTATCAATGCATCATTGATGCATTATTTATCTATATAAATTACACATTAGGTTTGTTCGCGGTAGCGATCCCGGACTAGTTTGAGCATCACACGCATGCGCAGTTTCGATTTAATCGTTCGCGGTACGATTCTGACTGATAACTCCGTGTTCGCGGAACACTATGGACTGGTACATGATTGGTTATGTACTAATCAGACCAGTCCGAAAATTGAAGCAAGTACTATAAATCAGAGACTAATTGCGTGTATGCAGTGCATACTTTTCTGTGTTTAATTACGTTTATTTTAACAATTTCACAAATTTTAAATAAATAAATATTTGAAGGTAAGTTTATAATATTGCCTCCATTTCAGTTCAAAACTATATAATATTTTCATTCAGATACATAACATACATAACCTCAAACGTCAAAATGAGCGTTCGCGGTAGAAAAAATTCCAAATCAATCTCGGATCACGCATGCGTTTTTAACGATTTATGAATTAGTACGGAACAAGTAAGTTTGGGATCAGTCAGGGATTGTTACCGCGAACAAACCTATTATTAAAGTCACCGTGGTCACCCATTGATGGAAATCGATCATGAACATTATCGATCAGTTTCAATGTTGTACAGATCTACCTACACCTTGTGCGTCACCAAAAGTGACAATAAAAATGACCGTGTGAATTCCCGTCTATGAATAGAAATACTTTGACATTTTAAATTTCCGTATGTAAAAATCAGTTTAGTATTTATAATTACCTGTAGAAGCATGCAAATATGTATATACATAATAAGTTATAAATATGTTAATGTACATGTGAAGTATGTTCATCTATACATCTATGCACATAATTATAAGTTATATACGAGTACATACATAGATATGTTTGTTTCATGCAAGTTTATTTATTCATGTGTATTTAACTATACCGTGAGTATTTTTTAACGTGAAACATTAAGTTTGTCATATCCATGGTTACTTGACATTTGATTGCAGCAATGTATTTGCCCGTTCCATTTAAAATGAAACATAGGGAATGAATTTGACATTTGATAAGACGTCAATAGAGGTTAATTTTGTTTAAATAATTATACCTGCATTTTAAATTAAAATTAGTTGTAGAAAAAATATAGTGTGCACCTTGTGCCCGAGTGGTTTTCTGACTCGGCTAAATTTCGTACAATATTTAAATATAATACTTCTGTCAAATTCATTCCCCATGTGTCATTTTAAATGAGACAAACAAATACATTGCTGTCAATCAAATGTCAAATCATAACTTATAGGAAAATTCAACGGTTATCTTTCATATTGACAAGATGTCATTAGAGGTTAATTTTGTTTAAATAATTTTACCAGTTTTCTAAATATTAAATTTAGATGTAGAAAAAATACTGTGTGCACCTTGTGGTGTCCGAAATATGTTTAGTGCTCTCGAGTGGTTTTCTGACTCCGCTAAATTTCTTACAATATTTTAATATAATACTTTTGTCAAATTCGTTCCCTATGTTTCATTTTAAATGGAACGGGCAAATACATTGCTGTCAATCAAATATCAAGTTGTAACCATGGATATGACAAACCCAATGTTTCACGTTAAAAAATACTCACGGTATATTGTTTTTGTAGATTATATACAGGGTGCATGATTTTGGTTGCATACTATGAACAACTTTTTCATTATTAAGCCAAGAAAAAAAATACTCTTTTTAAAATTTGTAAATGACTTCAAATTACTAAAAAAAATGTATATTTGGAGTTTAATCTACATTAAAATCGAACGATTTAGGTTAGGATTTATTTAAATCTGATTCGATTAGAAATCCGATTAAAGACTTCGATATAAACTTACTCAATATTACGTACTTAATAAGTGTGGAAGTGATAGATGAATAAAAGAGAAATAGTTCGATTTAGGTATAGATATTTAAATAGGTAATTAAAAGAATGGGGTATTCCACCATAAAAAAAATAAGAAAAATGTCAATTTAATTTAAAGTATGGCTGAACAAATAATAGTTAAAACAATGAAAACATTTTTTAAATAATTACTTTACGGAGATATTTCACATTTGCTAAAAGGGAAAATTGACGTCATACAATTGTTATTTTTCTCTAGTAGCGTACTCGAGCAGTGTGTGTGAGAAAGACAAGTATAGGGGAAATTATAGTGACTGTATATACATAGTGTGGCCAATAGGGGGATCGATTTTGATTGGTCGGCGCGAATTTGCCTAAATATGGCGGATATTATGCCGACAAAGTGACATTTTCAGATTTGTTACGTGAATTATACGTGAATTGAAGGTAATTATATTATATTTATATTTTAGATAGTGCAAATAATTAAATTACACGCGTATTTGTATATTTTTATAACAAAGTAATATATACATATTTTTTAACATCGCATCTTTTTTAGGTTAACTGTCAAAATTACTAAAAATGTCTAATATTAAGGTATATATTTTAGATGCCTGGTTGCGTGGCGGTTGGTTGTGAAAACAGTTCTTCAGAAGGATTTAAAATGAAAATAAATATTTTCTTATATGCTCTTTCATTAATTGTTTATCGAATTTTGTTTAGTTATCACATCATATGGTGTCCCGTGGCCGCGTGCCTGAGTGTCTGGTCGCGAACCTGGGGGAACCGGGTTCGATCCCGACAGACGCCAAATATTTCCAATTTTAAATGGCACAAAAGTGACTCCTGTGGTGCACTCTCCACGCCAGCAATGAGTGCCCGTGAGGTGACGCCTGGTAAGCGCCCACACGGTAAAATATATCGTCATCATTACCGATGTCTACATGTGTTGTAGATACTGGCACACCCAGAAATGGGTAATATGCCGTGATGATATATTTATTTATTTATTTATCATATGAATTCAAATTTCCCGCGCATTTTGCCTAAATATGGCGGCGGTTGGCCACACTATGTATATACAGTCACTATAGAGGAAATGTGACGTTTCACTGATTTGTCGAAAATAAAATACTGTTAAACTAGGAACAATTAAGATTTTTTAATACCATGAATTGCTTCAAAACTGAATGAAGTTTTATTTAAAATAATAAAAAAAATTGAGTGGAATACCCCATTTCATGTGAGTTTGTTGTTTGACAGTTCATCCTATGTAAAAAATGAAAGAATCCTTTTTTGTATAAAAAAGGCGAACTTTAACTTCGTTCTACTATACTTTTTGTCACCTCCATTTTTCCAATATCACGGAGCAAGGGGCAACGCCCCAAGGTCGCAATTTTAATATTTTATTCAGGATATAAAACTGGACTAAACTGCCAATTTGCAAAAACTCCTGAATTTTTTTCCAGACAAAATACCTATTGCTTAGACTGTATGTGTTTTTTGTGATATTTTAGTGTTACTATTTAATTAATGTGTTTGATATAAAATGTGCCATTTTAAAAAATTTCAACTTCACTATCTGCATAATTAAAAAGAGTGACAAGTGTCACAGTCCTTCTGTTTTTAACACTGTACTCGAAAACTTATATTAGATGGTAGTACTATTTGAAATAAAATAACTAATGTACAACAAAACTCACTCTGTGAGAGAATATTTAAGAAGTTACAGGGAAATTAATACTAATTTTTGCGGTTATTTAATATAACAAAAGAAAAACAAGTTTGCAAAATAATTGAAATAATAATTTAACATTATGAAACTTATTTATTTGAACTAATAATAACATTTATGCACGGACGTATCATAATTTGTCAATTATACACGAATTTCTTTGACATAAACGTAATTTTATAGCCCGCGGGCTTCATTATAGACCGCCGGGCTATAATGACACGTCACACCGAATTATAACCGACAACATAAACAATTTAAACAGGCAACATGAAAAGTTTTAATACAAATCGAAAATTTTTATATTCTTTAATGAAAAATGAAAATTAATTTTGTGATATTTATATGGAAAGCACGGAGATACACAAAATAAAACTCAAATGACATAACTAATAAACAAACAATAAACTGTTGTTCTTCGCTTTCATAGCAACACTAGATACTGGATGTACGACGACAAATTCTTTTCGATACAATTTTTCTAAACACTCATAATTTGAAAATTTTCATAAAGTTTTGTATGTACCACGAGCGTAACTTGCTTTTATGGCCTTTGACGTGTTTTTATCCCTCGGCTTACGCCTCGGGCTCAAAATCCTGCCGCAGGCCATAAAAGCCTCTTTACGCTCTTAATACATAAATAACTATTATGTTAAAATATACTTGATTACTTATCTTTACACAATGACAACTGTCATCTACGGCTGATGACACGAAAACAATTTAGTAGTTGCTAGGTTCGGAATTAAAGTCAAAGATGCTACTTGTACTTCTAATTTAATATGATATCAAACATACAACCAAAAATGAATAGTTTACCTGGATACAAAAAATAGAACCATCGATATTCTCGCCATTATTAGTATTTTAAAGATTTGAAAACATACAAGATATTAAAAAAGTTTACTATATGATGCAAACAAAATCAATCGCATTGTATGTTGATTGACTAGTATTATTTTTAGAACTTTATGTATTCTTCTGTATTTCCTATAAATTAACAATGTTGCTATTTGCATGAAACAAAGAAGAAACAAGTATTTTATTATTAGGTATTATTATTTGAAAATTGTAAGGTTATGTAATGAAAGTAAAATCGCATTTAAATGTACATACTCAAGTAATATAAACATCTTCATCACTTCCAACAAATAAATTCTGTTTACCTTAGATGACAAATCTTATTTAAAACAAATAATAATTTGTAATTCACCTTCCTTTTACTTAACATCATTATAATTCTTAACGCTCGAATCTTTCGTTACCTTCCAAGTGAATTAGATAGAGTTATAGTATAACTAGTACACACAATCTACTTAAAGACCGTAGCATAGACGTCAATATAGAGTGGCAGAAAGTTATAGAAGGAAACTCTTCGATCCATTAACAATGACAAATACCTGATTCAGGGTCTATAACGTAATTTAATCTAGTCTAGTGACATTATCTGACTAATCGGAAATTAATGACATCGAAACAGAATAGTAAGCTATTAATAGATAAGCTGTGACGTAGAATAGCTGTCACTAACTAATTCGTTAGTATAAATTTTAATAATGAATTAATTTTCCGCACATTTAGAATTTTGATGAACTATCTACACGTCCTTAAGCTATAAATTCAAAAATTCCTTAATAAGGTTCACGCCTCATGCTATAATGGGGTCGTTCCCAAAAAAATAAAATTCATTTTTTATCAATATTTATCAAAAATATTAAAATTTTCATTCATAATTTTGTTAATAAAGTTTCGCGGCATCAAAATGTGACGTCATCTAGCGATGAGTCCTATAGTTCAACCTTCAACCAAGTTAGATGATATAGCTGACATATATTTTACTTTTCTATGATTAATAATTAATGTTACTGTTTTTTTTTTTTTTTTTTTGAATTATAAATAATGTCGTATCCATTATGTTTTCTTTTTTTTCTTTGTCGCTCCTTCTTGGTTATTTGAGTGTTTGATCATTGTTAACAGGTACACATATAAATATATTATAATGGTGTGTTTAAGTATGTATTAAAGACACTTCTAGGCAAAAATTATTGTGACATATTGAATAGTAGTTTCATATTTGGCCACTGGAGGATAGTGCTGTCTCATTACTCAGTGATACCACACGAGAAAATTTAAATATTATTAAAAATTTCAAAAATTCGAAGTTGAAATATTATGTACTTCTGGAAGGAAAATATGAACCTACATTAATAACTTTGTTTACCAAAAAAAATCTGTTGTGGCCAGCACAAGACCTCTCGCCATTTCCATATTAGGTTATATAAGAATTGTATTGCACTTCGCTTTCGAACCGTCGTTTTATAACAAAATATTACAGAACTTTACCCAAATATTGTTTTTTATTGTATTTAACATGTCTTCTGCACACATATAATTCTAATTATATCTATTTTTCATTGCATGAGGAAGTTTCTAAATGTCAGAGATTGTTCCAATTCATTAACCAGATTGGCGGTATTTCTGATGGATATATGCATTTTACCACAATTTTACTTGTAATTTGAAATATTTAATTAATAAAACAATAAGAAAAATTAAATATACTTCCCAGAAAAAGCTATCAGAATGTCACTAAAACTGTTGATATTTGACAATGACATGTGTCATTTACAAACTATGTTATAAACATTGGAATTTGTCAACTGGTTTCCTTAGTGCCTTGGCCTCTGCGATTAGTTTACTCTATAAATTATAGTGTTTTTATCTCTAAATCTATACAAGATATAATAAAAATTTTATGTGTATTAGATGGAGAATTTTATGTTCTTCGATATTTAATAAAAAAAAACTACCAAAAATTATATTTAGAAGAATTTTTCCAAGAACTACTACTACCGGTTGTTCAATTGTTACCAGAACCTTTTCAGCTCTTCCCACACACACACACACACACACACACACACACACACACACACACACACACACACACACACATACACACAGACATCATTTTAAAAATGTTATAATCGGATTCTAGGGACCTTAAATCGTGGTTATTCAATAAAATCTGGATATGCGAATTTTAGCATGAATCCAATACCTCTCTTAGCGAGACGTAATATATGAAAAGATCGCCATTATTGAGTATAAGAAAATGAGGTAGGCCGTGGACAACAGAGTGAAAATATTTTGTGAAAAACCTGATTTAACAGCGTGCTACTTTTGGCCTTTTTAGACAGCAATATATAATAATTAATTTGATATTTCATTTCGATGTGACGTTTTCAATTTAAGGAACGTAAAATTTAAGTTATGCTGGTATTGCTGGTACAATCGACCATTAATAATTTTTAAAATTTATATACTATTTTATATATAGTATATCTTTTGAAGGTAAAATAAATATGTAAGAGCAGTAATAATTTTATTTATAAATATTTTTAGAGAAAAAAAAAATGTTGGCTGACCCTATTCAATTATTTAGTTTGGTGCAACCAAACTTTATCTGATCTGCAAATATTATCCATGTTAAACTTCTGTGCTATTTATAGAATTATTCCGCAATGATAAAACTGAGCGTAAGTTGATTTCGATCTGTTTTTGTTTCTCCTGTTCGGCCAATTTTTTAGTTATATAATAATATACAACCTACAATATAAACTACGTAAGCTTTAAAACTACAAATTTAAATGTATTGAACCTAACAATTTTTAATACCGGGTATGGTTCCGGGTAGAAACCAGCTAACTATAATATTTCTGATTCACTCCGGATTCGATTTTATTAAATAAAAACTATTGCCGGTCGCATTTTTGTTTGGAATTCAACCACGTAAATAATATCTTAATTCATAGTGCAGAATTGAACAATTATTAAAAAGCAAAGATAACAGAATAGCAATTTGTGTATTAAGAGCGCGAAATGTGATATTGGGTGGGATTCTGTAACTCGTCCGTTATCAAACGGTGCCGTTATCACTATAGAAACGTATTTTTTATAAGATGATTGATAGATTTATGTCATACTTGAAAAATAAAATGAGATCTTTCATGTAACCATATAGATAACGGTACCGCTTTATAACGGACGAGTTACAAAATCCCACCCATTGTCGATTGAGAAGTTGTTGCCCGCGATGTAGGGTAGGAGCGCGACATTCTATCGAAATTGACAATGTCCATTTACGCTCGAAACACACACACACACACAATAGCATTTTACTTGGTTATGTAATATACCGACAGAGCAGTCATATGTCAAATTGAATTGTGCAGGTGGTAAATGTGTAAGTAACTACAGCGCTATTAGTTCCTGACTAAACGTTCCCGTTAAGAATGTAGACAATGGGGTCATTTCACATTTTCTGATTTATTTTTTTCTTGAAAAAATAGGTCAAATTAAACATGTATATGTATGTTTTATATTTTACAAGTCTTTAGAATCAGAGATATGATTTTTTAAAAGTTGCGTTTAATTTCAAATATTTCAACGGCTGACGACACATATTCACGGATACGACAGTCGAGCTCTACCGGTTTAATTTAGAACTATGATTATTTGGTTTGGTATTTACTTAAATAAATGGTTTATTTACATACCTTATACTGCACTAGTACTTTTAAAGAAATAGAAAGTAATAATAATCTTCTCTCTTGTATATTTTGCTGTCAGCTGTCACACTTTTAGGTTAGGTTACTGTTTCATGTTGTGAAGCGTGTGCGTGTGAGAGAGAATTGTCTTTGTGTGAGTATGAATTTGTGTCGTCACAAATTTAGTCCGTGTTTAAAAGCGCGAAAGTTTATTAGCAAATTTATGAATGAAAAGTCGCATATTTCAAATTATTTTCTATTACTATATTTATTAAATGAGATGGATTTCATTATTTTATAAAAAAAATCGACAATTATTTTTTTTGAAATGACCCCATTGATATGCATTTCTCAACATTTTGTAGTTAGAAATTCGGACAGCGAGCGTTTTTTCTACTTTATCGCGCATGAGCGGCAGAGTGAAATTTTGTGTTAACAAAAGCGAGCGCAAATGCCTACTTTATATATAAAAATATAAACTCTAGAAAAATGATATTTTTATTTTCATCTTCGTAATTAACATACAAATTGCATCTAAACATATACTTGTATAGAACGAAATTAGCTTCGCTTCATTTTGTGGTTACTAAATTATTTGAGCTAGTATTGGTATTACTCAATCGCATTTCAAGATCACGATCATCTAAATATATCTGTGGCATTTAGAATTTCTAGTGATATTATCGTATGCTACACATTTCATATAGGTCCCGTAAAAGAAGTTGAACAACCTTGTAAGATTACGCAACACATCAAAGTTTTCAACTTTGTATAAGACGATTAATCATTATAGTTTAAATGGATTTTCTTGAAATTTAAAATCGGTTATTAATTAATAATTTAATATGTACAGTAATTCAATAACTGTATACCGTATGTCCACGGATCGTGTTCCAAAGAGTAAAAACTGTTTTATTTTATAATAAAATGTATTCTTGATAAAAGTTTTTGGATGTCCCGAAACGGCCAATTTAGTTTTAAAATTTTTCCTTTAGTTACAGATAAAAATCGAAAATTGGTAGTTTTAGTTGAAAATTATTCTAAGTCCCAAAAAATAAGTTTGCGTTGTCATGGTAATTGCCGTTATTTATTTATTTTCATTAATTGTCAGTTATAAAAATCAACCATAATCGTTGAAAATGTTGTCAAAAGACGAACGAATTTACCTAATTCAATGCTATGGGAAAGATAAATTCTAAAAACTCGATTTTAAACTTAAATTATATTTTTATTATGATTACATAATAAACAAAAATAAACGTATCTACATACATATGTATGTTTATGACATGTTCTGCTCCTCAGCATATGCTATTTTTTACATTAACCATGTATATATATAATAAATTAATAGTGATTGAAAGTATTGTTAAAAAGTGGAATTATGAAAATATTGCATTTTATATTGAAGGTCACAAGCACATAAAATTAATTATAACTATTATAACTTCATATTTTTTTAATTTTTATGGTTTATAATATAAAGTAGGCATTATATTTATTTCACATGGCAACATCTTTCAAAACTTGTTCTATTAATTGCATTTATTTTTTATAAGTATGTACCTACATATATCACTTCACACTTATTTTATAATAGCAAATTGTTCGCATATTCAATATCATACTTTTTTTTATAATTTCAACTATCGCATGAGTATAAAAGATAATATAATTTATTCTTATTATAAAATTTTATAGTCCATTAATCCTAGATCTGACACGTGGAATATATTCGTCATCCACTGTTCTTTTTTTTTGTTAAAATAATCATAAAACAATTACTTTTTGTTATAAATATGGTATAATCATTACGAAAATAACATTGCATAACTGTAATACACCAGTATTTAACCTTTTCGTAATACCATACTGTTATTATGATATAAAAGGATTAACACAAAAGTGAAAAGATAAAAATAACGGACGCCGGTCGTTATTTTTTATAACAGTCGCCTACAATTAAGGATCAAAATGTTCCTAGAAAATAACAGCATCTTGATGGACCGTTATCACGGAAAAATTATAAATCAACAAAAAAGTTGTTCAGTATGACAGAAAGAGAAGAATTTTATTATTCCTAAATGTTTAAATTTTATATTACGAAAAATTTTAACCTTGTAATTTGGCGTCATTTTCTGTTATATATACGATTGACGAATTTTCATCTGAAGAGTCGTATGAATCGGGGGAATTTTCTTCTAGTGATGAAGACAATCTGGAAATGTTTGGCGAAAATCCGAGATCAAAGAATGAAAATTATTTAGAACAGTAATAGTAATCAAATCATGTACATACATAGATGTCAAATGTCAATATTTTTATTCCAAATTTCATGTGATTTCTGTAACTCGCCAAGTAAAGTCCACGCACCTGGTGACAAAGAAACCACGTGAACTTACAAAATCTTGATATTTTGAATTAAAATTTATGATATTTATAAGTTATGTACATGATTACTAGCTGTTATTCTGAAACGGGTGCCCATATCTGCTTGTCAAGATTTGCTTATTTGCAGGGCATTTGCTCCTCTCTAAAAATACATAGTTTAAATATTGATAACAAGAGAAATATTTGAAAAAAAAAACCTTCTGAACGGCTTTCAACGGAATTAATGGCCCACAATTCCCATTCGAAATAGTTCATGACAAGATTAGTTTCTGAAATTGCTTTTTTAAGCTTTATATGAATGTAAACTGACAACCAAGTGACAATAGTGACAGGATAGATATTCGATCGATATAAAATTTAATGTAAACATTGCCATGCCAACGTACCGGTATAAAAATGAACTACAATTATTTCAAATAATTTCAAATTGCGTAAAAGAAAAAGAGATTAACTTAAAAATACTTGTAAATTTCATTAATATATACGTTTCTTAATACTATTATTTTTCTTTCTTTAATAAATAATTTTTACAAGTTATATTTGATTTTATAAAGTTTTTTTCAGATCTATGACGTAGGTCTTCTACCATTTCATTTTCACTATATGATGATTATGAGTAGAAGCTTTTGGGGGTGTATTCTGTATCTAGTCATGTTAATTTTAAATTTCTCACCACAGTAGCAGTCATTGATTAGAAAATTAATGACAGGTAACAAATTTGTCTGCATTGATTATAAATTTTAACAAGTTGCTAAAATGAACATGTTAAGATACATAATACAACTCACGATTTGCAAAATAAATGATGGAATCATTACATAAGTTTGAAAAAAACTGTTTATTTTTTTGTTTAGTATTGAAATAATATCTGAAAGAAAAAAGTGGGAAGTCTTAAAATGTATACCTCCACTTGTCAAAAAATATCATTTTGCTTGGCATCATCATCAAAAATACTTTATTACAGCCAATTAATTAGAAAAAACTGACCTTTAATGTGTACAAATTTCTTCAATTAATTCTACATTCCACATTTGTAATTACATACGCCGACAAATCACATGATTCACGCCACGCTCTGTGTCTTAAACCGGACCTGACCTGCTCTGCAAAAACTAAATCAGATTATTACGCTAGGAGTTAAATAACAATTTCTCATAATGAAATACTTGAATAATTATTTTAAATCCTCATTTGATTCAATGTAAGGTCATGTGGACCACGAGGCTTACAGACTTAAAGATCACTCACGAGCAACTTCGAGCCCAAATTTGACGGATAGAACATAAATTATATACTCACTTTCTATCTTATCGTATCACGGACACTACTAAATAGATTTACAGACATAATTTGTTCTTGTTAACTTTTTGCTGTTTTATTTTAGTGAAATTATGATTTACATGCTGAGTAACCTTGCTTATACATATCCATTTATTTTTATTATAAATTATTTCACATCTTTTTATTTTCAGGATCTAGACTTTTTTGGAAAAAACTAAAATATTTGCAGATGAGTAAACAAAATGATTATAAAAGTTCAGATTTTAAGAAATCATAACAAAAATGAAAAACAGGTTCTATTTTTTATAATCGCCAAAATATAACTTAACTGGAATTATGTAAAAACTACATGTAAAATACAAAGAAATATTTACATGAAATTATGGACAATGCTATATTTTACTTAAATTTCCGAGACAAAAGTGACTCATTTTAGAAAAAAATTAAATATGTTAGTATTTCTTTTTTCGTAATACCATACTGTTACTATGATATAACAGGATTAAAAACAAAAGTAAAAAAATATAAATAACTCCGGCCATTATTTTTCATAACAGTCGCCTACAATTAAGGATCAAAGTGTTCCTTGGAAAATAACAGCATCTTGATGGACCGTTGTCACGGAAAATTTATAAATCAACAAAAAAGTTGTTCAGTATGACAGAAAGAGAAGAATTTTATAGTGGGCTACTTGCGTACCTTTTTACCTCCCGCTACCCTTGGTAAGGGAGGTATAGGGATCGTGCTAAAAATCTCATATCGAGATTTTAGTAAATGACCACGTTTTAAGTTCCCTATAATCCATTTTTAACATTTTCACGATGATGTGTGTATGTGTGTATGTGTGTGTGTATGTGTGTGTGTATGTGTGTGTGTATGTGTAGGGATTTTGTCTTCACTCTAACTCAAATACTATCATTCAGAAAATTCTGAAACCTTGTATTTTCATCCCATTCTAATATGAATAGAAGCCATTAGATTTTGGTTTAAATCGGATAACCGGAAATGGCACTTTACCTGAAGCTCATAATGGTTTTTCTTCAAAAAATACCATTAAATGCCATTTTTTCGCATTTTATGTCTTATGAAAATTAAAGATTATTGAATTTTCTATTGGAATACATTAATACTTTTTCTATATATTTTACACATAAATTTAAAAATAATTTTTTTATTAGTCGCGAAGCCTAAGATAAACACAATAATTCGTTTGTTACACAGTTCATATTTCAAATGAATGTAACTGACAGTTAATGTCACTGTCAAAAAACTAATCACTTCAAATTAATAATAGTGACATTTTAAAAAGAAAATAGTAAATAAAGCAATAGTTTTCTGCAATGGAACAGTTTGCAGCGATAGTAAATACGTAAGTATGTATTTAAATTAATAAAAATTCAATAGCGGGAGGTTTTGTGTTGGCCACATCAGATTTTTTTATTTAATATTTTTGAAGAGAAGGTAAAAACTTGGTACCCATATTTTTTCTTTTGACAAAATTTTTATTAATTAGCTAGAAAAAAATTAATGAAATTTGATTATTTGAATTCCCGCCATGTATGACGTAGAATTACGCCGCACCAATGAATTGTCGTAAAGTCACAGCGTGGTGCCTTCCCATAGTAATGGTATGTTTATGCGGGTAATGTAGATCTCCTGTTTGTCGTTTCAATAATAGTTTGGAGGTGGAGTAATTAATGTATTTGAGAGACCAGAGAGACAGAAAAATGAACTATGTAATGTCAAATTCAAATTAAAACTTTCTCGCACGCCATGCCATCTATTGATAATATTCTTAAACATGCTTCCCCTCCCCCAGTTCAATATAAAGACGTCACAGAAAATTTCCTTTCTTAATTTAGTAAAAAACAAATAATTATCCTTTATCACAAGTTTCATGTTTTTTAACTTTTTCAAAAAGCATAAAATTCAGAATATCAGTGACAGATTGACAGCTGGTACAGTGTTGTGATGTCACTACACTGATAATATAATGGCGGGAAACGTTAATTTGAATCGCCATTACACGAATCGAGTTAAGCGGACTCTATCTAACGGTGTGATAACACACTAATTTTGTGTCATAAAGAGGTATGATGGTATAGTTTCTTAAATGCTATAATTAAGGTAATGAACAATGATTATAAACAGATTTTGTTTTCCTTTTTATATTTTGTTCAGTCTCCTATAGAAACTTTCTTGCATTTTAACTGTAAACTAAATTTCACAAAAGTTACTGCGTATATCAAGTTTTAGCAAAAGTATCTTTTTCGTGTATTTTTAAATTGTAGGTAATATTTTATTAATAAATATGAAAAAAATTTAATAGGTAAAAAATTACGTTGAAAAACGATCAAGGTTTCTCCTTATGAGACATCTCTGGATATTCAGAAACAAAAAGGTACAAAAATGCATTTAATTACCTAAGTAGTATGTCCATAACAAATTTAAAATTTTAGTGCAATTTTAATGTCAAATAAAAACAAATAAATAAAACATTAGTAATTCAATGGCTCTCTGAAATTGTTATAAATTGCGAATATTAATATGCGTTTTTTTTTGTAAAATTAAATGAAAATCTACCCCATAATAGGGCTGTTGCAAGAATTTTTATATTACCTCTAAATACTAATTTGTTCCTTAAAGTGCGTCACGAAATATCCATTACATAGTTTACAATTAAATATAGAAATTTGTGTAATATTTTGAAAAAGTCACGTGATCTGAAATAGAATGTAACGTCAAAGCACATACAATTTAACATGTGACAAACTATCGCCTACTTTTATTTATAAAAATAACGAAAATTGTTTTTCTATTGGCTACGAATGAGGTATTTGTATTATGTACTGAGACGTCACAGGAGTGGGGGGGGGGGGGGGGGGGTTGTTTATCATGACTATTTCTGGCGCCAATTTCTAAATTTAATATAAAGAACATGTTATCAAAAAATAACAATAGTGTTCCACTTATTATGGACACTATTTTATACAACAAATTCGATTTTAGAGCGGTTAAATTTTACTTGCAGTGTATTTTACTTTAGTTTTGCAAGAGCGTTGATTTAAAGTGTAATGAACATGTCAGATATGAAATATAATCTTCTTGGCACCTTTCAAACTTTTTAAATGCATGCCCATCAAAACAAAACCTCGTGTCGTAACAGAAGCTGCTACAAATTCTTCCTAGTTACGAAACACTTTCAAATTTTCACGGAGCAGTCTTAACTAACGATTGGCGCCACATAAATATTTTCTACTAATTGAATCGAATCAGATATAGGACCTAGACGAGGACCGGTACTCTAAGGTCGGTCTTTGACACTTGTTGGAATCTCCAATACCCGGATTTTGTAGTTGGCTGTGTTTACAAAATACAATCGGGTTTTCAATATTTTGAAAAGAACCACTCGTAGAATCCTGTTTAGCAAGGTTAGAATAGGATTTTTTTAACTTGTTAATAGTAGAAAACCAAATTTGAAAGACTGACGTAATTGTGTTGTGGGATCAAAACAATAGGTAGTAAAAGAATAAAAAGTCACATGATTGATATGGATAACTGATCATAAAATGATGATGATGATGATGATGATGATGGTACGTGCGTATTATGTGAAAAGTTATATAAACAATACCATATTTTATAGTATGTATTATATTTTACGCTCGTCTGCATTAAAATTGTTTGTTTACATCTTAGTTACCATGGCGGAAACTGCTGGCGGTAAATTAGTATCTACATGCGGGCTATAAAGTAGAGTAAAAGCCCGGCGACTGATAAACAAAACATTTCGTGATGAATTTCTTCAGAAATTGCTTCCAAGCTTGACATTTGACAGTTTTATATTTTTTAATTCATTTTATGAACAAGTTTCTTTCTGGCGGTATACGGGGTGTTCCATTTAAGTGCTACACTATTGCAATCTCTAGAACCGTAAGAGATACGAAGTTGGTTAAATTAGCAAACAATTTCTATATTATAAGGGCCCAGTGGCGTATTTACGGGGGGGGGGGGGATATGGGGGGGATATATCCCCCCACCCCATGACATCGGAAAAGAGTAAAAATCAAGACGTTTGAATACTGTTTTACGATGTTTTTGCAATATCATGTAATATGTTATTATAGAACAGGTCGCCTAAAAACCAAGGCGTTGTTATATTTTTATCTACGATAAACTTTTTGATTATTATACAAAATATTTTTATATATACAAGCCCCCTCCCCCCCCCCCCCCCCCCGGTCATGTCATATCCCCCCCCAAGGGTCATGTCTGGATACGCCACTGTAAGGGCCGGTATTATAAATTTAGTTCCATAGTAAATTTAATTAAATAAACAAATGCAACGCAAATTTTTGACAACAATGATTTAAATTTCATAAGAACATAGAAATTGTTTCGAATTTGTTCATTTTATTAAATTTACTTTGGAACTAAATTTAACTGGACGTTTATAATACCGGCCCTTAGAATATTAAAATGAGCATTACAAAAATTATTTTCAACCAGTGGTTCTCAAAATACAGAATTCAACTTTTTAATTTTAAATGAGAACCTACTTTTTATACGCCTATTCGATTCAGCATTTTTTTCTGAATACAACAATATAAAATGTTTATAAATAAATAAATAAATATATCATCACGGCATATTACCCATTTCTGGGTGTGCCAGTATCTACAACACATGTAGACATCGGTAATGATGACGATATATTTTACCGTGTGGGCGCTTACCAGGCGTCACCTCACGGGCACTCATTGCTGGTGTGGAGAGTGCACCACAGGGGTCACTTTTATAAAATGTTTATACCCTTACATAAAGAAAAAATCTGATGTGGCCAACACAAAACCTCCCGCAATTTAATTTTTATTAATTAAAATACATACCTACGTATTTACTAACGCTGCAAACTGTTCCATTGCATCTCGATATGAGATTTTTAGCACGATCCCTATACCTCCCTTACCAAGTGTAGCGGGAGGTAAGAAACGAGAAAAATGCAAAAGAAAAATTATTATTTTCATATTTATTTCTACATGTAATCAGAGTGCCACACTAAAATATCCGGTATTTTTTATTTAAATATATTTTTTAAATAAACCATACATTTATGCAAATATCTTGTACGACGTTTGATGCAACTTATTAAAAATGTAATAGGATATGATCGTGTTATACATTCAACCTCATGGCTATTTTTATTCGCTCTATTTACTAATAAAACGTAAATAGAGTCCTGTAATACAATATTTATATTGCGTGTACCATACACGAGTCAATTTTTTCTTTCACATTATTTATGTTTGCATATTTTTTCTGTCACTTTTTGCCTGCATAGTAGCGACCAATAATCATCCTCGTAATTTCCAATATATCGATTGCTGCCTGTCGATCGTGATCATAGCCTCCCTGACTCATTCCAATCTAATCCTATGCTAATTGTTTTAATTACATCGATAAATCATTCATTACATAACACGTGCGTATGGTAATTATCAATATACTGTGAAGATGTGCGAGATAAAAACTGTACACTCCTTTATTCAAATCTATTAACCACAGTATAGTTTTTACGTTATTAATAATATAATAATGAGCCTGTTTCACATTTTTCAAAAACTATTTTAAATGAAAGAATATGGAATGATTTTCTTAGTAATAATTTTTATTTTAACAATTTGTTGTTATTTGTGGAAATAATTAAATAAAAAGATTGGCGTCCTGAAAAACTACCCCCCACTCCTGTGACGTAGAAGCACATACATTACATCATTAATAGCCAATAGGAAAATAGTTTTTCCATCACCTACGTTTGTTCATATTATTTATACCGTGAGTATTTTTTAACGTGAAACATTGGATTTGTCATCCATGGTTACGACTTGACATTTGATTGACAGCAATGTATTTGCCTGTCCCATTTAAAATGAAACATAGGGAACGAATTTGACATTTGACAAGACGTCAGTGGAGGTTTTTTTTTAAATAATTCTACCTGCTTTCTAAATTAAATTTAGTTGTAGAAAAAATATTGTATGCACCTTGTTCCCGAGGATTTTCTGACAATTCTTAAATATAATACTTCTGTCAAATTCATTCCCTATGTTATAAATGAGACAGGTAAATATATAGCTGTCAATCAAATGTCAAGTCGTAACTTATAGTGGTTATCTGTCATATTGACACGATGTCATTAGAGGTTAATTTTGTTTGTTTCTAAAAATTAAATTTAGTTGTAGAAAAAATATTGTGTGCACCTTGTGCCCGAAATATGTTTAGTATTCTTGAGTGGTTTTCTGACTTGGGTAAATTTCTTACAATATTTAAATTATAATACATCTGTCAAATTCGTTCCCTATGTTTCATTTTAAGTGGGACACGCAAATGCATTGCTGTCAATCAAAAGTTGAATCGTAACTATGGATACGACAAACCCAATGTTTCACATTAAAAAATTCTCACGGTATAAATACACGTAGGCTAAAGTTTGTCACATGTTAATAACAAAATCTTTTAATTTGACATTTGACGCTGACATTGCTCATTGTAAATGAATAATAAAGTAATAATGGCTAATTCAAATTACACTCAAGCTAAATCGGATAATTAACCGAAGGTCGATAGCTGGATGATGGCTGAATTTATATCAGAACGATTGTTTTACTGCTACCGAAATAAAGGCTGTTAAAGAATTGAGGTAAAATAAAATATAAAAACTGAATTTATTATATAAATTGATAATATATTTTACTTTAAAGTTCTGGTCGTGATTCTTATTTGACACTTGTTTGACAACTTTGACAATATACTTGACACCTTAGAACCGCTGAAGATGTATGTACTCTGACGTCACATTCTGTTTCAGATCACGTAACTTATTCAAAATTTTATCCAAATTTCAAAAATTAATTGTAAAATATCTAAAGGATATTTCGTGATATTTTCAAATTTGAGGCTCGTTAAAGAACAATATCTTTTCAAATTTAATACTTAGAAGTCATATAAAAATTCTTGCAACAGCCCTATTGTGGAAGAATTTCATTTAAATATATCTTTGACATTGATATTGATATATAAAAACAAGATGTAATGGTAATGTTACAAAAATGTAACCCGGAATACATATATGTTGATTTATATATTTATTGTTATCTTGTCATCTGAAAAGCAACGTGGGGAAATTTTGGGCGTACAGGTTGAAATTGTAATTGTGATATATGATACTCGTTTGACATTTTGTCCTTGTCTTATCAAGATTTTAGTTAGTTAAAAACGTATTGTGCATACAAAATACTCTTTGTTATATGATGCAGGAAACTTCAGATATTATATTTAATGAGACATCGACCTACTCAGCTAATAACAATCACATTCATTTTTTGTTGAAATCAAATACAGCAAATCCCTAGAAAGTGTAACCTAGGCAGGGTTGGAAAAAATCATGATTTTTTGATTTTTTTCAATTTTTAAAGATTAGTGGTGTTATTGTACTTTTTTAATTGTTCTAAAAGCAATATAAACATTTTATTTCATAAACGAAAACGAAATCTGTAATAAACCCTAAAAGATGAATTTGAATTTTTGCATAAATTTAGTATATAACGTACCCACGCGCGCGCGTCTTTTTAAACAATACATACCTAAATAAAATAGGTCAAAACATATAATCAGTAATCTGTTAGAATTCAAATACAGTCCATATTTTTGTTCTTATTTTTACTTTTGTAGTAAATAAATTCATTTTTATTACAATTTGATTTTTTTTTCATCTGTAATAAAAATCAGTGATTTTTTAAAAAAAATCAATTGATTTAAATCAGGCCAACCCTGAACCTAGGTGTAACTATAATGGGTTTGACGTAAAAAATCGTGTTGGTTGAGATAGTGAAATAAATTTTGCCCTGTGATTAGCCAGAATGCAAATTTTTGATATTACTAATATTGAAGAACATAAAATTCTATATCTGATACATTTATAGTAGGTATATTATGTGGCAAGTGTGTGAAGTTGAAATTTTTACATGAGGGTGGAGATTGCGACACAAGCCGAGTGTTGCAAATCACCCGAATGTAAAATAAGCTTCACACACGTGTTACATACTATACTTTTTCTACGACCTTGCAATAAAATATATTTTTTCTTCACATTGTCATTCTTTTAACGTAAAGCCTCTGTATTATCGACTTGTGTAATCATGGTTACCTACGTTACGGATGTTTAACAGCTTTGTTTGATTAAAATACAATTCAGTTTGTAACATTTCACGCACAGTGTGCAAAAAATCAAACTTCACACATAAAAATTGATACGTGAATTACTCACTTCACGCATGGGAGTAGAAAATAGTTATTTATGTATTAAGAGCGTAAGGAGGCTTTTATGGCCTGCGGCGGGATTTTGAGCCCGATGCGTAAGGCGAGGGATAAAAACACGTCAAAGGCCATAAAAGCAAGTTACGCTCGTGGTATCTCCGTTCTTTCCATATAAATATCACAAAATTAATTTTCATTTTCATTAAAGAATAATGGGGTCCAATGGCCGCGTGCCTAAGTGTCTGGTCGCGAACCTGGGGGAACCGGGTTCGATCCCGACAGACGCCAAATATTTCCAATTTTAAATGGCACAAAAGTGACCCCTGTGGTGCACTCTCCACACCAGCTATGAGTGCCCGTGAGGTGACGCCTGGTAAGCGCCCACACGGTAAAATATATCGTCATCATTACCGATGTGTATATGTGTTGTAGATACTGGCACACCCAGAAATGGGTAATATGCCGTGATGATATATTTATTTATTTATTTTCATTAAAGAATATAAAAATTTTCGATTTGTAACTTTTCATGTTGCCTGTTTAAATTGTTTATATTGTAGGTTATAGTTTGGTTTGACCAGTTTGACGTTTCATTATAGTCCGGCGGGCTATAAAATGAAGTTTATGTCAAAGAAATTCGTGTATAATTGTCAAATTATGATAAAGACGCTATAATAATAACGGGATGTAATAAGTCGAGTAGGCTAAACTACACTAAGGAAACCAGTTGATAAATTCAAATGTTTATAACATAATTTGTAAATGACAGATGTCAGTGTCAAAAATCAAAAGTTTTAGTTACATTCTGAAAGCTTTTTCTGGGAAATACATTTAATTAATCTTATTATTTTATTAATTAATTAAAATTATAGGTAACATGCATATATCCATTAGAAATACCGCCAATCTTGATAATGAATTGGAAGAATCTCTTACATTTTGGAAGAATTTCTCATTAACCCGAACCCGATTGACTTTGAACGCTTCAGATTGCATCCGTTGACTAGTCTAGGCGTTTTACAAAACGCGGTTTTGTCTTTTGGCGTCGGTTATCACCAACTTTGTCCAATACTTTTTGCGGTATTCACGTTTGAATTTCTATATCTATTATCGCATAAATTATTTCATGCGTGTTTTAGTATATTCATTAAATTTGAATTTCATTTAAAACATTTCCTTCCGGCTTCAAAATACTTTCTATCCAGGAACTAGTATCCACAATCTTGTATGTTTAGTAAATGTTCTCTGTTGCAACATTATATTATCGCTGGGCGAATGGGCGATCAGCTGCTTTGCGGAGTTTCGCTCAATGTCACGTCGGAAACGGATCCAGAGTAGGACATGAACAATGAACATGTCTGCCGGCACGTGTGCAAGAAATTAAGAGCGTTATGTAAATGCAAAATGGGTGGATGTGTGCAAAATCCTTTTATATCAACTGTAGGATGCTACTGAGTTTACAATGGAGAAACCGCAAATAAATATACGGTCTGATTGAAAAACCGCAGATCAGGATTATAAATATCAACTAAGTGTGAAACAATAACTATAAATTTAGAAAACCTTTGTACGAACAAGTAATTATATAAAATATATCGTTTCTTCTATTTACATTAATGGGTATGTTAATCTGCTGTAAGCAGTTTTGCCGGAATTGTCGATATATTTTTATAGCAAAAGTTTACTGTGTCACCTTACAAACACCTGTCGCTCATGCCTATGTTAGACAGTTTTCCCATCAAATCGCCAATGTGAATATCAAACCGTTTGACGTGACCTCACTTCAGTGAAGTATGTAAATAAATAAATGATAAAGATATTTAATATTAATATTTAAATAAAATAAATAAATATATCATCACGGCATATTACCCATTTCTGGGTGTGCCAATCTGCTTTATCGCAGATATCGGTAATGATGATGACATATTTGTACCGTGCGGGCGCTTACCAGGCGTCACCTCACGGGCACTCATTGCTGGCGTGGAGAGTGCACCACAAGGGTCACTTTTGTGCCATTTAAAATTCGAAATATTTGGCGTCGGTCGGGATCGAACCCGGTACCCCCAGGTTTGCGACCAGACACTCAGGCACGAGGCCACGGGACCCCATATAATAATAATAATAATAATATTATAATATATATTATATTTATAATTTTAAATTATTAGAGACTAGCAGCCCGATTCACAAAAAAGTTTAAGCTAATCCTCGTTTTTGGATTAGTGAATTCTATTCTATTCCGATATTTAAAATTTAATTTCCATGCTATTATTAATAAAGGTAGATACAAGGAATAGATTAGAATATATTTTAAGATATAAACTGTCAAAATTAGAGTAGAATTCGCTAATCCAAAAATGAGGATTAGCTTAAACTTTTTTGTGAATCGGGCTGTAGATGTTTTAGGTTTTATAGGAACAATGTGGGAACTAGATTTAAATTTTGTAAATACTTTTTTGCCCTTCTGAAGTGTAATGGGAACTTTACAATTGTATACACAGCAAGTGCAACCTACATTTTACGCTTACTGTGTTGTAATTTGTCTAACTATGCGATAAAATAATCAAAATACACTGGACGTTTATGGGCATTTAGAAAAGAAATCATCTTTACTATAATAAAGTTCATGTAAAAAAGTACTACCTACATAAGTTATTTTTTTACTTTAACATTTCCTATATTTAAAATTAATTTATATAAACCAAAATCACGGCAGCGACATCTGTCATTATTGTAAAAATCCGCCGTTACCGACATAGTCACCGATCGATATACCTGTCAAATACGCGAGGCGAACATTGCAGAAATGTCAAATATCGACACCTACCTATTATTTATTACGAAGCAAACATGAGCAAATAAATATATTATCAGTCATAAACAACGTCTATTATTACAAATAAATTTTCGCTAGAAGAAGTACTCTAATGAAGGAAAGTAAAATCAAATTTGGAAATTGACTTAACCCCAGTATTTTAAAATAACCCTTTTCAGAAGTACAACCTGTCTCATTAAAAAAAGTGATTTTCATTATCATCGGCCAAAAATTTTGATACAATTCTCGTGCGTGAAGTATTTTACAGCGCTCCAGCTAATAAGGCACTCGCCTTAAGGGCTCGTGCCTTAAACAAAGCTGTCGCGCTGTAAAATACAACTTAGACTCACTCGAATGTAAATAACTATTTTCACTGCCTCATTGTTGATTAAGCATTTTTTACTCAATTTGGTCAGTACTATATGCCCTTAAAAAATTTTACACTTATATTGAAACACCCTGTATGTACAGTAGTTATCTTCAGGTTAAAAAACTGCATTTGCATGAAATCGTCGTAAATGTATTACTTTAGTACTGATTTTTAAGCACTTTAGTGACGATTTCAAATAAAAGAATTCTAATCTATCATAGCAACTTTAATTGAAAGTCTGAAGTTTAAAAAATAAAAATTATAGAAAACAAAAATATTTGACTTCATTTACATCTGAATTAATTTTTAATGTCTTTTTTCCGGTGATTACAACAATCAGAGCAAGAGCAACAGTTGAATCATAATAATTGCAGTCAGCTTGATGTAAACAAATCATTATTAAGTGGACTTAATTTTACCTATCCTATTTATATTTATATTTTTTTAATTGGAATTGCTAATTTGTTTTCTAGGAATCTATTACAAGTATTCTAATGTTCAGTGATTCATAACTTTTCATTAACACCTCTGCATACTTGGAAGTTTATTTTTAATTTATTCTGTTTGGAAAATCCACTCCTACAAATTTAATAAAATATTTATAGCACCAGCAAGAATTCAAAATATTTTTTACGCCATTTGTGAATTGGCTAATTCTATTATGAAGTAAAACAAAAATGTCTCAGTCTCACAACCTTGTTGTGGACGTATGCAAATGTTATTTGTAACCGCCTACTATAGTGAGTTTAGACATGGATATCTTGGCCTTTTGTATTTGTTTCTTTGTTTCGAATTACAGGAAATTAATGAGATTGTCTCAAGAAAATAAAAATGCTTGAAAAAGAGTTACGTCTTTATTTGTTGCGGCAATAAAAATGTTATACAACGAATTTCATTCTTAATGGTTGTTAAAATACTGGACAATTGTTAATTAAATAATAAAACAGTTGTAGATCACACCAGACAACTAGGTGTCATTGCAATCGCAAATTGAAAAAACAATGATAGACATCATTGTGGTAGAGATATTGAATAAGCAACACGCATTAGGATAACCACTTTTTTCTGAAATTTTTACTTGTTTGAATGTAAAATATTAAGGGTATTTCATTTCATTTAATTGTGATATAATTTTTAAAAAATTAGACCTGACAGCATGAAAAAATCTGTTGTGGCCAGCACAAAACCTCTCGCCATTTCCATATTAGGCTTTATAAGTATTGTATTGCACTTCGCTATCGAACCGTCGTTTTATAACAAAAAATTACAGAACTTTACCCAAATATTGTTTTTTATTGTATTTAACATGTCTTCTGCACACATATAATACTAATTATATCTATTTTTCATTGTATAAGGAAGTTCCTAAATGTCAGAGATTCTTCCAATTCATTAACCAGATTGGCGGTATTTCTGATAAATATATGCATTTTACCTATAATTTCAAATATTTAATTAATAAAACAATAAGAAAAATTAAATGTACTTCCCAGAAAAAGCTATCAGAATGTCACTAAAACTGTTGATTTTTGACACTGACATCTGTCATTTAAAAACTATGTTATAAACATTTGAATTTGTCAAGTTGTTTCCTTAGTGCCTTAGCCTCTGCGATTAGAATATTCTATATATTATAGTGTCTTTATCTCTTAATCTATACAAGATATAATAAAAATTTTTAATGTATTAGATGGAGAATTTTATGTTCTTCAATATTTGTAATTTCCAAAAAATTATATTTAGAAAAATTTTTCTAAGAAATTACTAATTCCGGTTGTCCAATTGTTGCCAAATCAGCTCTTCCCAGGAATATCAGATTGAGGAATTCAAGTTAAACAGGTCTTAAGTCTTGTAGTTTTTGAGGAATCGTCCCTCCAACATCCAGACATACACACACACACATTCACACACACCCAGACATCATTTTAAAAATGTTATAATCGGATTCTAGGGACCTTAAATCGTGTTTATTCACTTAAAATCTGGATATGCAAATTTTAGCATGAATCCAATACCTCTCTTAGCGAGAGGCAAAAGGACAGATTTCATACTTATTTAAAAGTAAAGTCATTGAACACGTATAAATCGCACTTTTACAGAGTGAGTATAATAGTTATTTACTTATCAGGGCAGGGAAATTCATATTTTCACAACAAAATGGAAAACGCCTTGGCAAATAACCATAATGAATCATGAAAAGGAACTTCAATGACAAGATAAATATTAATTTATTTCTGAAATCGTATAAGAATTCAAAATTACTGAATGTTACATATAATCTATTTTCATTTAACAAATAAACCACTTTGAAAATTTAAGGAACTGTATTTAAAATTATAGGTACAAGAATTTGAAACAAATATATACTGGACATCGTTTATTTAAATTTTATAATTGTATTTCATATTTGTTGGATTATTGGTATAATGAAAGTGTTTGTTATGCAAAATAAAATAAACAATTAAATATAATTTGATTTAATATTAAATTGTGTAATACCATAATGTATATAAAAGTGTGGGGACATTATTGGAGTTAGTTATCATGTATTACTTGAATGGAACACAATAAATATTTATAAAGTTTAATACGTTCATAGTTGTATATATCATAAAATGTGTATGTGAAAATAAATATGGCAATTTTGCATTTTACTTCCCCCTAGGCAGGGAAATTCAATTTCCCTATCGATTTTGCAACAGGGAAGCAGTAGATTACGACGATTTCAGGTAAAAAATACTGATTCAGTTGGCAATAACAAAAAATTACTTGAAATTAGTAACATTGATACAAAAATTTATTTCCTGTTTTTGATAGTGAAATTTGAAAATTTAAATTTGGATATATTTACAATTTTTTATTAAAATGGTAAGGAAATTATCCATAAGCAATAATCTAAAGCATCACATTAGCTGTCAGATCCCACTTCGGACATAACCTATTTGTATTTATAGTCAAAATGACATGTCAAATAGTATTTCCGCTTTCACCTGATGTTGTGTAAACTAGAATAAAATGATCCCCAGAAGCTGTTGCAAGAATTTTTATATGACTTCTAAGTATTAAATTTGAAAAGATATTGTTCTTTAATGTGCCTCAAATTTGAAAATATCACTAAATATCTTTTAGATATTTTACAATTAATTTTTGAAATTTGGATAAAATTTTGAATAAGTCACATGATCTGAAACAGAATGTGACGTCAGAGTACATACATCTTCAGCGGTTCTAAGGTGTCAAGTGTATTGTCAAAGTTGTCAAACAAGTGTCAAATAAGAATCACGACCAGAACTTTAAAGTAAAATATATTATCAATTTATATAATAAATTCAGTTTTTATATTTTATTTTACCTCAACTCTTTAACACCCCTTATTTCGGTAGCAGTAAAACAATCGTTCTGATATAAATTCAGCCATCATCCAGCTATCGACCTTCGGTTCATTGCCCGATTTAGCTTGAATGTAATTTGAATTAGCCATTATTACTTTATTATTCATTTACAATGAGCAATGTCAGCGTCAAATGTCAAATTAAAAGATTTTGTTATTAACATGTGACAAACTTTAGCCTACGTTTATTTATATAAATAATATGTGATGGAAAAACTATTTTCCTATTGGCTATTAATGATGTAATGTATGTGCTTCTACGTCACAGGAGTGGGGGGTAGTTTTTCAGGACGCCAATCTTTTTATTTAATTATTTCCACAAATAACAAATTATTAAAATAAAAATTATTACTAAGAAAATCATTCCATAAACTTTCATTTAAAATAGATTTTGAAAAATGTGAAACAGGCTCATTGTATTGCCAACTGCATATTGCATCATTTGTTTTTGATCACTCTGTATGATAAAAGTGGTCAAGCGCATCTAGTGTGCGATTATTAAATATTGTATCAAATTGATAAATTTGCTTGTTTATTTGAAAAATGTTAAAAAAGCAAATAATATAAGGACCAGATGACAAACATTGAACAGTTGTTGAAATAAAACGTGTTTACCTAACACGTGATAAATTTCCACGTTTCCACATATTTATAAAATATATCTTTACTTATCTGTATCACAATGGGGTATGTGATTAAATTTTGATTTTTACATATATGATACTAGACCAAAAAATAAAATACCCGTATTTTTTTAAATTGATTAATTATTCGTAGTTTACGAAAAAATATTTATTAAATCTTTGGAGAAGGGATCTGTGACGTCAGTAGGGTAGAATAATAGAAGAAGACAGTTAGACTGAGATAGATATATTGTGGTAGGCGAAAGTGACAGCAGCTCTCACGTTCGCCATTCCATAACCTATCACAACATATCTATCTCAGTCTAACTGTCTTCTTCTACCATTCTACCCTACTGACGTCACAGATTCCTTCTCTAAAACATCAAATTGCTAATAACAATATTATTACAAACTAATGTTTAGTTTTTATTATTATAATGAGAAGCTATAGAGGTTTGTTTTTATATATTATGACATATATTTAAATTCGGTCACATACCCCATTGACTACTTTATCTTAAATTCCATTTAAGTATTTGAATAAAATATTACAATTTCACTGAAGCGTTCCATATTAAAATAAATTAAATACATATGTATGTTTTAATATAAATAAAAGATAATGATAATATTAGATATTACTGCATCTATAATTTGTAAAAATGTTCGCAATTAATTAAAATTATTCTATTTAATATACGATAATTTAGCAATGAAATATTCTTGTTTATGTAAATACTAAATTGCTGAGTGGTATGCAAATTTTCAGAGTGAACTTTGGTATTATTTTTGAGTGTTTACAATGTTAAGTATGACTAGCTTGTTGGCACAAAATAAAGATGTTTATTTAAGCTCATATATCCTGGTTTGTCACTAAAAAAGTTAGATTTATTTGTAAAAATATTGCAATTTGTAAAACTTGCCGAAATATACTAACGTGAACAAAAAATACTCTTTACTACAAAATATTCATAAAGTAAAAAATGAATATTTTATTATTCAATTCACTAGGTTTTTACTTCCTTGTACGAAGTAAAGGAAGTATTGTAATCGCGAAAAAATTCGGTTTCCAGATTTCAACGGAAATATCCATTTTGACCATCCCTGAATCCATTTTGACTAATTTCGTCGTGACGTCTGTACGTACGTACGTATCTCGCATAACTGAAAAACGGGAAGCCGTAGAAAGTTAAAATTTTGTATTTAGGACTGTTATAACATCTAGTTGTGCACCTCCCTTTTTGGTCATTGCATATCTTTCAGAAGTGGTACTTTACTTGAAGCCCATAATAGATTTTAATGGAAAACTATATTAAAATATAATCCAAAACTTTTCAAATTTGGTATATAAGACTTTTATATCAATGGGAATAACATAATAGATTTTAGTAAAAATGGTCTACCCGGAAGTGGTACTTTACTTGAAGTCTATAGTAGATTTTAATGAAAAACTACATTAAAATATAATCCAAAACTTTTCAAATTTGGTATATAATACTTTTATGTCAATGGGAATAACATAATAGATTTGAGTCAAAATGGTATACCAGGAAGTGGTACTTTACATGAAACCTATAATAGATTTTAATGGAAAACTATATTAAAATATCCAAAACTTTTCAAATTTGGTATATAATACTTTTATATCAATGGAAATAACATAATAGACTTTGGTTAAAATGGTCTAACCGGAAGTGATACTTTACTTGAAGCTATTATCAGTTTTTCTTGAAAAAAATGGTGTTATTTTGAATTTATCAATAAATGCTTCAAATAAAAGTTTTAGAGAATTGAATTTTGCGTCGAAAACTTCAAGTATGATTAAATTAGTTCTTTGTATAAGCGAGATATGTAAATTTAAACATTATGTACTTTTTGGTTTCTGTAATTAAGTTTGCTATGAATTAGGACAAGAAATAACAAAAAAATAAAGAATTTAATGTCAATGTCAAATTATGTCAAATAGGTGCAATTTTATGATTGGGTCTGTTATTATACATATTTTAATTATTAACAAAATATGTATAGTGTAACAGGCGTACAAGGAAGTCATGTGGTGTCCACATCAGATATTTTATTTAGTTTTTTTATGTAATTATGTGTAATTTGTAAAATTTGTTGAAATAATTTAGAAAGGAAAAAATACTATTCAAAATGTTTACCAGACTTTAAAAAATGCTGTTATTCATAATTTGTATAAGATTACAATAATTATACATTTACTAATTGGGCATTAAACATTTCGCTTTTGAGAAAATTGCTTGTCAAAAAAATAACCTATTGTTTAAACTGCTATGGGTAATCCCAAAATAGTTCAACAAATCTCTAAGAGAGGTCAATAACAGCACGAACGAAAGTCCGATTAATAAAACCATTCTAATAAACCTTTCAAGATCAAATATAAAAATAGATTTTTTCAATGATCAAATCATATTGTCTGTGTTGTTTTTATAACATTTCCTTTCAATAATTAATAACACACGAAAAAATGCCCTAATTATTAATGTTAGCGCCATTGTTTATAAAGCTAACAAAAAAGTGGCCTTTTCGATTTGTAATGATTGAATAAGAATTAATAACTGAAATTAAGACAAATCAGAATTATGTGTTTTGATTAATTCAGTTTCGAAACATGTGTGAAAATTTTCAAAGAACACGATTGAAATGCCGTAAATATAATTGTCCATAATTAACTATGAGAATTTAAAAAATACAAAGTTACCTCAAAGAATAGCAAATTTCACACTATATTAACTTTAAAAATAATCACTCACGCACTCTATTCACAAACTTTACTAACTGTACTTACCAAAACATACATTTAAATTTCAGTAACCTCTCAACAATAGGGGGACGACATATTATGCAATTGTTGTCGAATCCACCAATAGTTTCAAAGAAATTAATTTTGATAACGCCTACTTAGAATGAAAGTGAAACTTTCTGAGTACGTTGGCGATTATATCTATATTTATTTCTTTGTCAGGTGTTTGTATGCAAGTTGCGATTGTTTCGTAATGTTTAGAGCCAACTGACCGTGAAGGATTCGAACCCTTGACACTGAAATTAAATTTATGCGACTTTGACCGATTCTGATCGATTTGTAGATTTTTCTAAGACGTCACTTGAAAACTATTTCTGAAATTTTCCTCGGATTCGGCATTGAGTTTTTCTCATAATGTTTACTAATTTATTTATTTTTTTGTGTGGCTACGAGTATACGTGATATATGAGACAAGGAATTCAACGAAAGTAATAGACATAAATTAGAAGACATTAAAATAATATTTGTTATTTTAATCATAAGGTTATATTAAATTTGATATTTTAATTTGCCTTCATTTTTAATATTTATTTCTGAATTGTGTGTTCTCCATTTTTGTATGTGCCCACATAATATGCTCTTCGTGACTTGCAATCTCATCTCACATCTAAAATGCAAAAGGGTCAAATCCAGTAACTAATGTTGAAGGCGTAATAATATTAAGAAGGTATATTACATCAAAACGGGATTGGCATGATTTAAATCAACAGATTTTCTAAATAAAAAATAAAAAATCTGTTGTGGCCAGCATCATACCTTCCGTCAATTCGATGTATTTTGTATATGTATATCCCATACCAAAAGTTCCTTGAAAAAGATTGTGTATATCCTATAAAATTGTAACACGAACACACTATTTTTTACAAATTCTATACCAAAAGTTCCTTTCCCTATTTTATTAGGGGTCGCTGTTTCTTACTCTTCTCTTTTAATCATTCCTGTCCAACGCAACTTCTTCACACAATTCTTCCTCTCTCAAATCTTCTGCTACACAGTCCTTCCATCTTCTTCTCTTTGGAGGGACACTATCACATTCACACATAACTTTCTGACCCTATACTTTCAATTTTGGTTTTGCATTTGTCAATTAAATTTTTCTGAATACATATATCTGTTTCCATAATTTTAAGAAAGCTGACTAATTTTTGAAAGTTAATCTCTCTTAATGTCTCTATAACTCTATATCTATTGAATATGAACGAAACTGTATAATCAAACCGTATAGAGAATAAGATATTCTTTCATATTGATAATCACAAAATGTCGAAAAATAATATTTAACTGCGTTTTTTCAAGAAAAACTGTTAAAAACTTCAAATAAGGGTACTTCGGGTGGATCAATTATAAATTCGTATTCTAGGGGCCCTAAAACGTGCTTATTCATTAAAAACTCACCAACGAATTTTTTGACCAAAGATTCCAATTATAATAAAAATATATTTATTTGCTACAAAAGTATAAATAACAAAAATATGTGCTGTATGTACTAATATCTAAATAATAAATGATATTATTATTTTACCACTTTAATTTTCATATAACAAAAGAAAAGAAATAAGTTTTTAAATATACTCGTAACAAAAAGTTTTTCGGTACCCAGTTTTCTTAGCTTGGAGTACACAAGTCCAAATGAAGAGAAAGCTCGTTCAATTGACGCCGATGAAGATATTGCACACAAGAACTGTTTAATGTGTAATTTATTTTATACTTCTGGTATATCTTTTTGTGAAAGATTCTTAAACAATTAAAAATCATGATTTTTGCCAATCCTGCATCAAACCATAACCTTTCATCACCATCAAAATAAGTCCAATGGTTCATATTTTTTAGAATTTAATATTAAATATACCTATCCATAGTATCTAGTTCACTTCATCAATAATACACTTTCCTTCCACTTTATAAAAGCTCCTAACTTATCGTCTAAAACTGGGCCAAATATACCTCTTAATTAACAAAATAATCTTAATGTCTTATGGTAAATATTATTTAATGTATTATTGATTTGCTTTAATGTAGTACTTTGAATCATTTTAAATTATGTAATTTGGGTAAACAAAAAACAAAAATATAATTTATATAATCTTAAGAATTTGTAACATGGGTATATTAATATTGGCTGTTGTTATTATTTATTACTGACTGAATAGATCCGGCACAAGGATAAAATATGTATAAAAATATTTATTTTAAAAGTAGCGCTACTACCAGGCTATTTATGGGTACATAACCAAAACTGTATTTCGTCTTGTTACAATTATTATACATCCGTAAAGTATCATTTTGTTAATTAAAATTGGCCTCTTAATATACTAAAATGATTCTATGGAGATGGTGTTTATGATATTTTATTCACAATCATTATAGTAATATACAGATTCCTAACCTTTTGGAGGTTGGAAAATACGTCATTCCTAACTTTAATGACAATCTCTTGGGTTGGAAATAACAGATTTCACTTCCATCTCTTGGGTTGGAAATGTTTATGTAGGGTAGGGGTTGCCTAGCAACATTGCCGTAGATCCCCATAATTAAGTAGGCTAAACAAATTTTAAGACAGCTGTCAAAATATTAATAAAATTATAGGTTATAATTCATTGATTTATTTTGAAAATTATTGTTTTAAAATGTGGATGATTGTGAATAAAATAGTATACATAATCTCGGTGGGAGTTTCATAACAGCCTCGCGCATTATCTCACCTTGAGGCTTCGCCTCCCCGTAATATACATAAGCCCTCGGCTGTAATGAAACATCTCCCACCTCGGATGTAATATACTATTACCTGTTGCGGAGAACGGAAATCTACACGTGCACTTAATCCTTTTTCATCTACTTATAAATTTTACAGATTATAAAAATATATGATATCAGTTATTTATGCAAGAAGTGTGTAAAGCAGTACTTTTTTTGTTCGCGTGCGATGAAATATAAATACATACGAGTATATAAATTATATTTAAACTTTGGAGATAGATAATGCTCTGGTGATGATATAAAATGTATCGAATCGAAACTACTTCATAGTTGAAATTTTTGTGGTTATGTTACAGACGTTGACGATATGTCAGATGTCAAATGTTAATATCATAATATTAACATGAGTAAATAATTTCTTTATTAATAAGTTTAACTAATATATTTTGAATTTATCAATCAATATTTAAACTACAGAGGTATATAAAAATATCAATAATACTATGTAACTTTACTTATTCCAAAAAAATCTTATCGTGGAATATGAATATTTCATATTCCACATGTGGAAGATGAGGGGTCTTTTTATATTTATGGACACACGCAAAATGTACGTATAACACTTGTAGATAAAATGCTTATTTGAATTTTTCTGATTTGTCACTCTAGTAACGTATATTATTTTAGGATTTTAGACGATTAGTCAAATAGAAATTTTCGGAATTAAATAAGAATGTTGTCCGATTTATTTCTATTTTCCAGATGGTTGCAGATTATAAAGTTATTTACACAAGTTCATCTGGCATCCTCTAATTATCATCATTCAATAACATAATGGAAAATTTCTGCTGCATAACAAACTACATTACAGTTCTATATTTTCTCATAAAAATCACGATGCAAACCAATTAAATGCTTCAAGATTGTTAATTGAATTATAAATTCCGCAATAATAATAATGAGTTGGAAGCCCGTCTCACATAATGTCTTCATTCGCATTACCTCGACATTATGTCACATAATTACACTGTTATCATCTCTAGATAAACGGATGCTAGCAAGGCATTGCCAGGTGGAATGCTTAGCTAGCTTTCAAAGTTACAAAAACACTAAAGACGAGTTTACATTCGCACGCGGGAACTTATTCAGCAGGGACATTACGAGAATTTAGGTTAGAAATTTAGTTTTTTTCATTTTATTATTTGTTTTACCAAGGGCGAGTTTTACAATCTGTAGATAGAATTTCAACTGTACAAATGTGTAAATCTCGCTTTAAATATTTCAGTAAATTGCAGATGGATATTCTTGGAACACTACCATTGTACACACGAGCAGAAGATAATTGTTGGTTATGATGTAAGGCTTTGTAATGGAGTATTTGTTCTTGGGATGTCTACAAGTAAAGTTAATTGTTCATCATTGGAGTTTTATTGCTTTCATGACAATTTATTAAAATTACACGGAGAGGAAAATATTTTAACATCTCTAATTATTTGTTTCATTCACTAATATATTATCCCGAGAAATTTCTTGTTTTCCGTAACACATTTGTCATTTGTAAATTTCAATGGTAAACTTAATATTTTGTGCTGGCATTACAATTTACAAAAGTTGAAAAAAGATTTGAGGAAGAAACTATAATACTGTTGAAAAAAAAATCGTAAAAAGTGACACGTTTTTAAAGATTATGCAAAAAATTAATAGTGTTATATAACGACGAAACAAAAACATATTTGAAATGTTTGGTAATATTTAAAATTGTACAAATCAATACCGCTTTTTTCAATTATTTTAATTAATTTTTTATTAATCGCTGATTCAATAATTTATTAAATACGTACTTGTTACATGTTATGGATATTTGTGTTTAATGCTAATTTTCCAAATATTAACATAAATTACGAATTATACGGTGTTTTAAAAAAAAAAAACAGAATAAGCTATCAACAACAAAACGTATGTCAATTTGAAAGTATTTAATTATATGTTATTTTCACACCCGATATTGTCAAAATGTTTTCGAAAGAAATCAAAGCTTTTCTTTTTGAATCCTTATTTTAGAAAAGAAATAAATTAGAAAACGGTAAATAGTTCTTTATAATCTTTTCTCCTTAAAATTACATTTCACGATCAATTTTGACAACTTGACTCTTGAATTAAACAATAATCAGATATACGTTTCTGTGTTCATAAGTTCATAGCCTACTCCGAATTAGGTTTTTTACCTCCCACTACCCTTGGTAAGGGAGGAATACGGATCGTGCTAAAAATCACATTTCGAGATTTTAGTAAATAACCACGTTTTAAGGTCCTTAGAATCCAATTTTAACATATTCACGATGATGTCTGCATGTGTGTATGCGTGTGTGTGTGTGTGTGTGTGTGTGTGTGTGTGTGTGTGTGTGTGTATGTATGAATTTTGTCTTCTCTCTAACCCAAATATCATTCAAAAAATTTTGAAACCTTGTATTTCTACCCTATTCTAATATGAAAAGAAACCATTAAATTTTGGTGTAAATCGGATATAATGGCACTTTAATTGAAGCTCATAATATTTTTTCTTCAAAAAATACCATTAAATACTATTTTTTGCATTTTATCATTATGAAAATTAAAGATTATTGAATTTTCTACAGTTATACATTAATACTTTTTCTATACCGTGAGTATTTTTTAACGTGAAACATTGGGTTTGTCATATCCATGGTTACGACTTGATATTTGATTGACAGCAATGTATTTGCCCGTTCCATTTAAAATGAAACATAGGGAACGAATCTGACAGAAATATTATATTTAAATATTGTAAGAAATTTAGCGGAGTCGGAAAACCACTCGAGAGCACTAAACATATTTCGGGCATAAGGTGCACACAGTATTTTTTCTACATCTAAATTTAATTTTTAGAAAACAGGTATAATTATTTAAATAAAAAACCTCTAATGATATCTTGTCAATATGACAGATAACCGTTGAATTTTCCTATAAGTTATGATTTGACATTTGATTGACAGCAATGTATTTGTCTGTCTTATTTAAAATGGCACATGAGGAATGAATTTGGCAGAAGTATTATATTTAAATATTGTAAGAAATTTAGCTGAGTCAGAAAACCACTCGGGCACAAGGTGTACACTATATTTTTTCTACAACTAATTTTAATTTAGAAAGCAGGTATAATTATTTAAACAAAATTAACCTCTATTGACGTCTTATCAAATGTCAAATTCGTTCCCCATGTTTCATTTTAAATGGAACGGGCAAATACATTGCTGTCAATCAAATGTCGAGTCGTAACCATGGATATGACAAACCCAATGTTTTAATTAAAAAATTACTCACGGTATATTTTACAAATAAATTTAAAAATCTTTTTTTGTAATCCCGAAGCTTAAGATAAACATAGTTCCTTTGTTACACAGTTCATTTTTCAAATGAATGTAACTGACAGATAAACGTCATTGGCAAAAAAGTAATCACTTCAAATTAATAATAGTGACATGTTAAATAATAAAGCAAATCGTAAATAAAGCAATAGTTATATGCAATGGAACATAATATAGTTTGAAGCATTACTAAATTTGTAAGTATGTATTTAAATTAATAAAAATTAAATAGCGGGAGGTTTTGTATTGGCCACATCAGATTTTTTTTCTGAACACACTGCACTTTACAAAATTTTTGGAAACTGTAGTAATGTTTTTATTATATTATATAAATAAGAAATAATTTAATATTGTTTACATTGAATTATACATAAATTCCAGCATTTATGACTATTATAAAGTCCGTGTGAAATACGATGACAATCAAATATAACTCTACGTATGATAATCTGTCGAACGTGATATTATTTTCCATTTATAAGCAAACCTTCACATTTACCATAACATACTTACATACATTCGTTATATTTTATAATACCATCAGCATCAGTGTGCATTAAATCGTGTGTATTATTCTGTTGTTAATGAGTTACAATAACTCTTGAGTTTTGTAATGCAGGACAATTACAAATCACAACAGAAAGGAATATTAAAAACAAGATGAAAAGCCAAAGGTCACGTGCAGCATTAATTTCACTAATTAAAACTACATGTTAATTAATCCAACTTCAAATGGGTCAGTCGTTAAGAGAAAAACAGCAGTTTGGGTCAAGGGTGATACATGACACATTATTGTATTGTACGTTCACACTCATCCGTATAAGTCTTAACAATGATTTCATTACTAAATCACGTTCAATATTTGTTTGATTAAACGTTTTAAGGCTTTTCGCTTACTGTCCGAATTCTAATGAGCTTTTTTATATTTGTATATCCAAGGTTTTATTGAAAATTGATGCAGTTTTACTTTTCCCAGAAGGCTGTAGCGTACATTAAACTTTGCGTGAGGTTAATTCTTATGTTGTTTTGTTAATAATTATCAATTTGTGCTAGATTTGATCTACGAGACATGAATATCTATCTGTGTTGCATACAATTGTGCAATTTGCCATAAATATGATTAAGCGCATTACATAGCTTTATGTTTTTGTAAAATATGAAGATAACAACCTGCTACTTTTTGTTCTTATTTTTTATGAAGGAAGAGAAACGCATCACGATGAGTTATTTTAAGAACTTACTAACATATTTTTTACTATATGATTATATTTCTCAATAAACTTTTTTCATAAGGTCACTCAGATTACTCTAAAATAAAGGCTTTTTCATATTTTACCTTGTAAATGTCATAAGAATTCTGTTTACATAACAATGTAATAAAACCGACAATAATTATAAATTTAGGTGTCAATGTCTGGTATAAAACAATTTAACCTACACTAAAGACAAAAACTATCGTTTTGACAACTTTTTCTAACCGACCAAGTTTCATATGTAGTATATTAGATTTCTTGCGAGGATTGCGAAGCAAAATATACAGGCCAGACCGAAAGATATTTAAGGATAAAAGTGGAAGAACACAAAAGGAATGAAAAGAAAGAAAACCAAAAGAATAAATGCGCCTTAATGGAACATCAAAACACATTTTTGATTTTGAAAAAGCATGTGTGTTGGAAACAAAAAAAAAAATACAAAAAAAAAAACTAACATTAGAAATGTTTCACATAAAACCAAATAAAGATAATGTAAACTCTAAAACAGACCTCATAAGCCTTAGTACAATCTACAACAACTTAATAAATGACAAAATAAAATATATGCAAAATTAAGTTTATTCTTATATTAGACATAAAAAATAAAGAAATAAATTTTTTATATTTTTACCTCCCGCTACCCTTGGTAAGGGAGGTATAGGGATCGTGCTAAAAATCACATATCGAGATTTTAGTAAATGTTTTAAGGTCCCTAGAATCCAATTTTAGCATTTTCACGATGATGTATGTACAGTAAAATTTTTGAAAGAAGTCCGATCAAGGCCATCTACGAATTGTATCTATGAATTAAGATTTTGTGCTGTCAAATTTAGTAGTGTCTTTTACTTAGTTTTTATTAGGGTACATAATATTTTGTGCACCTCATAAAAACTATGTAAACGACAATACTAAATTTGACAGCATAAAATCTTAATTCATAGATGCAATTCATAGATGGCCTTGATCGGACTTCTTTAAAAAATTTTAGTGTATGTGTGTGTATGTGCACGGATTTTGTTAGTATTTCTATCCTATTCTAATATGAATAGAAGCCATTAGATTTTGGTGTAAATCGGATAACCGGAAATGGCACTTTACCCGAAGCTCATAATGGTTTTTCTTCAAAAAATACCATTAAATGCCACTTTTTCGCATTTCATGTCTCATGAAAATTAAAGATTATTGAATTTTCTACAGGAATACATTAATACTTTTTCGATATATTTTACAGATAAATTTAAAAATAATTTTGTTTATTAGTCCCGAAGCCTAAGATAAACACAATTCCTTTGTTACACAGTTCATATTTCAAATGAATGTAACTGACAGTAAATGTTACTTCAAATTAATAATAGTGCCATTTTAAAAAGAAAGTAGTAAATAAAGCAATAGTTTTCTGCAATGGAACAGTTTGCAGCGTTAGTAAATACATAGGTATGTATTTTAATTAATAAAAATTAAATTGCGGGAGGTTTTGTGTTGGCCACATCAGATTTTTTACATTAAAACTCGCCATTAGCCTAAGTAACTCCCTCTTTA
Source organism: Ophonus ardosiacus (assembly GCA_943142095.1). Classification (NCBI taxonomy): domain Eukaryota; kingdom Metazoa; phylum Arthropoda; class Insecta; order Coleoptera; family Carabidae; genus Ophonus; species Ophonus ardosiacus. Next base: position 42,139,956 of record OW964829.1, on the reverse strand, counting down.
CAAGGTTAAATAAGTTTAATCCTGCTTTAATAAATGGTTTTTTTTTTTCATTGCTTCTGTGAATGTGCGGAGAAATTTTATCATTGACTTATAATTATTTGAAATTACGAATGCCCTTTATGGTAATAAATCACAAAAATCACAAACATCTATAAAAATTAAAAATTATTTATTTCGTAAGTATTGTCCATTTGTTTAAATATCAATGGCCCATATTCTGACATCTTGAATTAGCGCTACTTCCGAAAAATCGCTATTTCAACTGTCAAATGTCAACGTTAATATTAAAAATAAGAGAAATAAAAATAAATTAAATTATAAATGCCACTTATTTAAAATATTATAGGTTTCAATTACAAAAATATGACACCTATTCTTGTCTATTCATAAAATAAAATAAAATTAAAAAAAATCGAAATAGCGCTACTTCGAGAGGCGAGAATACGGGCCTATGTTTTCAAAAATTTTATACTTAACATTCTTTAGTTCCTGAGGATGATCCTGGTAGAGTCGAAACTTTAGAGATAATAAAAAAAAATTTACATGACTGCATCTTAGAATAATTTACTTTCCTTCCTTTTTCTAATCCATTTCTTTCTTTGCAGGTTAGAATTCCTCTCAAGGTGAATTTTAAAGCACGGCAAAGAGATGTTATCGTCAATTTATCGAAGAAACACTTAGTAGCCGGTATCAGGGGCCAACCACCAATAGTCGATGATGATTTCCCGCACGAAATTAAAGTCGAAGAATCGACCTGGGTCATTGAAGATGGCCACACACTGCTCTTCAATTTGGAGAAGGTCGGTATCGTGATCGTAATGCATTTGTTCTACATGACATCATTGTTATTTATAGATAATAAATTTAATTATCGATTGTTACATTGATTATAGATTCGGGGAAATTGATTTAAAATTGCTTTTAAATTAAATCATAAAAAATATAATTTCCTTATTTTGTTTTAATGTTATAACTGTTTATTTCATTGATACATCCGTTTCAATTGTTTGTAATTATGTAAGTGCCATAAAAGACTTAACTATTAAACGTTGAATAAGTTATTCAGATACTTATAGTCAGAAAAATTGACTGTCGCGTCTAGCAATAAAACTAAAAATATCGTAATTATGATAAAGCGGCATATCGCTTTTGTTGGCGGTATACATACACTTTGACTTAACACTAGATGTGATTGATTGATAAACACTTTTATGGAGACGGACACACAATATTTTTTATACTAAATTTTATTTACAACTTATTATTAACGACTACATTTAAAATAACTAAAAACAAACGGTTATCATATGCAGTAGAGCATATCGTAGGAGTGCGAGATAAAAGGTTATCATACGGAATTCATAACCAAATATCAACCCTACATGTAGACTTGCAATAACTTATATACTTAGTTGTCAACACACAATGGCTGGTAGTATGATCACGGTTTTATTTAATAACAATAATAAATAATATGAAATTTATCAAAATATGATTTTAAAGCAGAACATAGTTTGTATTCAAACAAATATTTTTTAAACAAATCGGTCTTTAAACATACGGTAGAAATTAAATATTTAAATTTGAATTTCTAAAAACAGTGTTTTAGTTAAAACCGAGATCATACTATGAGCCTAACAACCCGATTCACAAAAAAGTTTAATCTAATCCTGATTTTTGGATTAGTGAATTCTATTCTATTCCGGTATTTAAAATTTAATTTTCATGATATTATAAATAAAGGTAGATACTAGGAATAGATTAGACTATATTTTAATATACAGGGTGTCTCTTATATATGGGGACATGACTTAACCACAGATTCCTGAGGTTAAAATAAAACGATTTAACCAAACTTGCTTCTACCGGAAATTGTACCATTTAGCCAGAATTCTGCTTCAAAGTTCTTCGAAAAAAAAATTAGTTTTGCTTATAATAATCGGACACTTTATTCGATTTGGATGAAATTTGGTATGACAGTTTATATGGTTGTAAGTCATCTTTTAAGGTGATATTTGTTACTAATAGCGAACCACTAGTGTATGAAACTTAGATGTCCCAATATTAATTAGACCATAACTTTTTAATGGCAATACCGAAAACGTGAAATTATTTTTCTTCAGAAAAATTACTTGTTTGACATTTGGATAGACTGCTAGATTAAATTTATTTTAAAAATTTAGCAGTGCAGACACTCAGATTTTATTTTTTTCTGTGTGAACCATAACAGATATCATAAATTAGACAGAGAGAGAAAAGTTTACTATTGAATGTATCTTTCCAAAGAAAAATAATTTCACGTTTTCGGCATTGCCATTAAAAAGTTACGGTCTAATCAATGCTGGGACACCTAAGTTTCATACACTAGTGGTTCACTAATAATAACAAGTATCACCTTAAAAGATGACTTATAACCATATGAACTGTTATACCAAATTTCATCCAAATCGAATAAAGCGTCCGGTTATTATAAGCAAAATTAATTTTTTTTTTTTCGAAGAACTTTGAAGCAGAATTCTGGCTAAATGGTACACTTTCCGGTAGAAGCAAGTTTAGTTACATCATCTTATTTTAGCCTCAGGAATCTGTGGTTAAGCCATGTCCCCTTATTTAAGAGACACCCTGTATAAACCGTCAAAATTAGAGTAGAATTCGCTAATCCAAAAATGAGGATTAGCTTAAACTTTTTTGTGAATCGGGCTGTAAATGTCTAAGCGACTGACATACAAACTAATCAGAAACAGTTATGGGAAAATTGATCATTATTTCTAAACAGAAAATTGAAATATTGATTTTTGAATTGTTTGAAAATTTAGGTCAAATCTTATATTCTTTAACCCCAAATCTACTAAAAACAGTAATTTGCAAAAATTACAATCACTTTATTTTCGAAATAAAGTTTTAAACATATCATATACGAAATACACGTAAACGTAAACTAGGTATTAGAAGAGACATTAATTGTTTGCAATAATTAAACGTAGAAAAATTAGCTCTTTTTTGGTTAATACAAAATCATAAGCGATTGCAGAACACTCAGCCATGAACTATAAAAAATTGCTTGTTTGTTATAGGTGAACAAAATGAATTGGTGGGGACGTCTAGTTGCCTCTGATCCAGAAATAAATACAAGGAAAATTAATCCGGAACCATCAAAATTAAGTGATTTAGATGGCGAAACGAGAGGATTAGTCGAGAAAATGATGTATGACCAACGACAAAAAGAATTAGGTCTTCCTACTAGCGATGAACAGAAGAAACAAGATGTTATTAAGAAGTAGTTTATTTAAATAGTAAATAGTTAAACAAAATGTATAAAATATTTCTCTCTTGCAGATTCATGGAACAGCACCCTGAAATGGACTTCTCCAAATGCAAATTCAACTAAGTTTTTCAACATCCACTGGATTTTCATCATGATTATTATTGTTTCGTCCTGCACAATCCAAGAAGAAATAAGTTCAAGATTTATAAAAAATTAACTCCTTTATTACCATTACATAAAAATGCTTAAAATTATCAACAAGCAACATAAGTTATAATAAAATAGCAATTTTTTTTTTAATCATGTATATCAACCTTTAACAAAGTGAACCACCAGTGACACAATCAATACAAGCAACGCCACAAGGAATCCAGTTATATACATAAATTTACTTGAGTCTTCTGATAACTGAATCGGTAGATTTTCTTCGCTGTCAACCGACAAAGTTTCTGGGGGAGGATAGATTTCCGAAAGATCTGAAAAAATAAATTCGTAACATCCACTTCGCGCTACATAAAAATATACGCACCGGCTTGACCCTCTACTTCAACTATACATTTCTTGTCCTGCAAATTTATATCCAATAACTCTTGAAGGGAAATAAATGCTTCAAGCGCTCCTTCGCCCGGAAATAGGTAGTCGGAGAGCATTACTTTGTTGTTTGGTAAAGTTATTAGTACTCTACGGGGTGGTTCGTGCAAGCTGTTTGTATCTTTAAAAAACAACAAAGGTAAGTAAACAATTTACATAAATAGAATACGAGAAAAATGCATGTTCGATATGTTAGTTTAATTAATGAATAAATAATAACAATAAAATTTGAAACAACAATATTAGAACAAAATATTAAGTAAATACAAAGTATTAAGGTAAATAACTCCGTATCAAGTTCGAAAATTTACTGTGTAAGGTAGGCAGTTCTTTGGAAGATTAGCAGGTGAGTTCCTTACATAAAAAACTTTCTTATTAAGCACGCTACAGAAAATTGATGTAGGTCTTTATGGGGAACTTTAATAGGCACCGCAGGAATTTGCGATCTTTTGTTTTTGAACTATAATCAAACTTTATTTTCGCTTATTTTGAAAATACCTTATAACTCGTTTATTATAAAAGATAAAGAAAAAGCGTTTAGATAATTTTTATACTACAGGGAATTTATTTTAACAAAAAATGAGAGCAATGTAATATTTGTCCATTTTAAAATGCAACATACAAAATTTGTAGTTTTGTATTATCAAAACTAATTTGCAATAAATTAGCCTACATACGATTAGCAAAAAATCAAAACATGAATGTTGTACATCTTAAAAAACTTTAGCTTACAAAAATTCATAACTTTCATGTAATAAATGTTAAAAAATACCCTCAATCACTCTGAGGCAACATTCTAGTCGGTCGTAATAAGAATTGACACCATTTGTGATGTGTTGTGGAGGTATCTCCTGTGCTGCAATACTATGTATTTATAATGTTGCATTTTAAAATGGACAAATATTACATTGCTGTCATTGTTTGACAATAGTGAGTAACCATGGAAGTGATAAACTATAATGTTGCATTTTAAAATAAATTCTCTGTATTTTTTACGTGGAACAACATGATGTAATCAGATTTTTAAAAATTTAATAATTCTCAAGACGTTATTTTTAAATGGAAACATATGTTGATAATAGTTCATCTTTTTTTCTTATTTTATATGCTCTACAACGATGTATAACACGTATACATTATTTTGTTTTAGACATGAGCAAAACATGAATTATTAATTTTTTGGTTGAAAAAAAAATTAAATTTATTTAGAAACAATTGAAAAAATCAATTACTTTTCAGTCAATTATTTTCGGATTAGTTAATTTTTTATCGGCGTTGTAGTTGGCTTTGACACAATAAACCCATAAACCATAACAAAAAATAATAAAATTTACACTTTATCCTTAAAGTACTTCTCAATAAATAACGATTAATATAAAAAAAAACATTTTTTTTAATAGTAACTTTGCGAGATATTTGAATTTATTTCCAGGGGTTCAGTTGACGTCACACTTTTGGTATCTTTCTCGCGCAGCCTGCTACAAAAACTGTGTGACAAAGATAGCTATAGGTTTCTTTAAAATCAAATGCTGCTATACAAAAAACAATTATGACTTTTTGATACCACGAATTGCTTCAAAATTAAACGAACTTTTATTTAAAAATATTGGTTTATGGTTTCGAAATATGTAGTATATTTTTTCTGAAGTTTATACAGGATGATTCTTAACCTATATGCATAAATGTGAGGAATGATAGTTTATGATAGGTAATAACAGATAATGAAAAAATATTTTTTTTAGTAAAAGTTGGTTATTTACGGAGATAACGAATAAAATTTGAAATTATTGTAGTAGCAGCTAGGGTGCTGTGCATTAGTGTCATAGCAATTGTTTTCAATCGTGTCTGTCATTATTTCGTAATCTTTCGTGTATTTGAGTTTTTATTATGGCGCATCATTTCACCAACGCAGAATTTATGGATATGATATTAGCGTGCGGAGAAGCAGAACAAAATTCAGTAGCTGCAGCTCGCCTTTATGCACAAAGGTTTCCTCAAAAACATCATCCGTGCGTGTGGTACATCATGAATTCGTCGCGCGCAAATGTGCATCGAAAATGAAGGGAATAACTGCGAACAATTGCTATGATACTCATGCACAGGACCCTAGTTAATTAATTTTTTATTAATTTATTGCTACTAAAATAATGTCAAACTTTATAGTTATCTCCGTAAATAAACAACTTTTACTACCTATCACAAGCTATCAGTCCTCACATTTATGCGTATAGGTCAAGAATCATCCTGTATATTAGAAAAATGAATAGAAATAATGAAAATAACATAAAAATGATTTTAGTGCCGCAAAAATATGTGAAATTCTTTGTAATAGATTAACTTTCAAGACTAGTACGACAAAGTATTACTTTCTCATTTAAAAAAAAAAAAATCCTGAAAATGCGCTATATTCCAGTCGCTTGCAGATACATTATTTTTTACAAAGTAACAGGTTACCTTCAGAAGAGCCACTTTCCTCGTCAACTAAAGAATCCCAGTGCATTTCTAAACGAGAAGCCAAACTGCGTACAATATCCTGTACTACAGCATTCGTAGCTTCATTGATAGTCATTCGTGGTAACAGCCAAAGTTTACTGGAAATCTGGCCCATAATTCTTATAAATCCTCCACATCCTGTTATTTCCAAGTCTTGTTTACATTCTTTACTATCCTGCAGAACACAACATTAACGAAATTCTTAAACGTATCCGTCTCACACCAGTTGGCCCACCCGCTATAGTTTCATTTTATTTATTTAATTTATAATACAAATAATAACTAACAAATTATCGCCAATTTTTATAATATTACGAACGTTCCAATGACACATAGCAAGATGTTTTCTAAAATATTTATTTTTTAATATAAAATGAAATAATGATTAGTTTTACCAATAATGGGGGATCCACCATTGTTTTTATAATTTCATGTGAAAATATACGTAGAACTAAGACTATTGATGAAAATCCGGTAGAAAAATTCCTGTTAATAAGCGAGTTATGGTCCTCCAAAGTTTGAAAAAATTAATGTGACGTCACGTATATATCTATATATTTTTGTATCAAACTGTTTTCATCATGGACCTAAATGTACATGAAATATATGCTATTTTTAAATTATACTTAAAAAAACAAATGAATTTTGTAACACTGTATAAGTCTACATACTTTATAATTGTAAGTGTATTTAAATTATAAAGTTTAATGCTAGAAATTTGTTGAAATAAAAACTGTTTGAAAATTGTAGTGCTGGAGTGCTGGCCCCTACTTTGATATTTGAATTTCTTAACTTCTATTAGTAGTAAGACCTACCTCCTAGCACGCCATAAAAATAATATATATTGAATACATATTCGTGTTGAGCCGCTATAACAAAAAAAAAAACCTTATTTCCGAAGAATTTCAATTATCATTTTATTTCGCATTTTTCAAGAAAAACAAAAAAAATACACTAATTTTAAGTTTTAAAATGTTAGGTTTTATAAAATAAAATGTCTAAGGCCCGATATTTTCATCTCTGGTTAAACTATCGTTTTAGTTAACTGTCGGTTAAGAACCATGTGGCATCAAAAAATTGACACATGTGTAATTTTTACAATTTACAAAATACCGGGCCTAAAGGTATTATGCCCGGTTTCTCCAGAGCAACTTACGACTTAAGTGTAAGTCGAAAAAATCGGTGACTTATGTGGTAATGTGTCATATGTCAATTGACATATCGGTAAGTCGCGATAAATTTGTTTCGTTTTGGTCTGTTACGGTAAGAAAATTAGATGATATAAAGAAGAAACAATTAAATTATAGCAAAGATGAAGAAAATTGGTCTGTGAAATTGTAGAAACAAAGATTTAAAGAGAATATTGAAAATTAAAAAATCATTGCGGTGTCCATGTCCAATATTCAAAAAGATAACACCTGGAAATTAATTGCCGCAGCATTGGCAATAAAATGTGTGCAAATATGGAGACTGACGCAAGGAAGACGACATCGAAGAAAAAGGCTTCAGTTTATAAGACTGGCGGTGGTTCACATAAAAATATTAAAAATAAATAATATATTTGGAACAAATCAATTCTGTTACTTATTTGTCGCGGAGTCCTTCCATTTTCGACAATATCGACTTCCATCACAGTATCCACGACGTTAACGTCGTCAAAATTAGGGAAATCCTGTAAATCCATATCGAATAGTGTTGAATGAATACAAATATAAACCCTGTTAAACACATTGACAGCTTTGACATTTGACAGCCGGTATTTTATTTTGAATCGCTAAATTTCAAATTGACCAATCATAAAACAACATTACGCTGTTGCCAATGTAATTTGTGACATAAGTTCGCATTTGAATTTGCTAGTGCAACGCAATTGAGATATAAGTCCTACTTACAATTAAGTAGCACTTTAATAATCCACAACTTAAGTTACTGTGGGGAAACCGGGCATAAGGCCCGATATTTTCATCTCTGGTTAAACTATCGTTTTAGTTAACTGTCGGTTAAGAAGCATGTGTCATCAAAAAATTGACACATGTGTAATATATAATATCGATATTGTGTTTTTCTTTTAACTAACAGTTATATTAACAGGCTGTTTAATCGAAGATAAAAATACCGGGCCTAAAGGAATTACAGTAGTAGTTTACTGTAAATTGACAATAATTTATAGTAGTTATTTGTATCAAAAATTAAATTAAATCAGGTGGGGCAAATGTGGGACGGGGCTCGTAGGAATATACGTACACAAGGCATGTAAATGGATATTTGAATAGCTTTGGATTCCTTAGCTTCTTTATTCGTATTTTTAGATTTTATGATTTTTCGTTTTTTTCCAAGTGTTTCCAAAGTTTCTGCATTATCCTTAAGTTCATTATCGAATAAAAATACGGCATTTTCAAAACTACTATTTACATTTTCTAATATTGCCTATAAAATATTAATGTAATATTATAAAACTTATTGGTTTCAATTTCATACTTGTAAATGCTTCTTGAAAGGCCAGTCATAGCTTCCTTTAAAAATCGGGAATGTTTGATCAACGTCAAATTTGCATTCAAGTTGGTTCCATTTCATAGCTTTAGGTAAAAATTTAAATTCAGCTGGTTTTACTGAGGAAGTAACTACGTTATATGTTTTGCTAGTAATGTTTTCCGTGGAGCTACAGTAATGTAGGATTAACTTCTCTGTAGATTCATTATTGCCATGTAGGTAAACATTAAGAGCTAATTGCGTATGAATCTGATTTAAAATTGCTCTTAGTTTCGGATGGATGGGAGATAACAAGTCATCGGCAGATACACAAAAAATACCAAGCACATACATCCCTCCAGGGAGCATTCGTGTGGCATGTTTAGCATGATCTGCTACCCAGACTTCAGATATGTCGTCTATTTTCTTTGATGAAGCACTAATTTCTACATTCGTTTTTGTTTTATCGGTTGCTTGTGAAGGCGGTGTTTTCGCAAAATGTATGACGTAGTCCTTGCCAGCAGTAGTCTACAAAAGAAAGGTTATGTACAGTTACATGAATAAATATTATTTGCAAAGTAATAATACCGTAATTCTGAATTTATTAAATATTTTAAAGTTATACTTACTTGACCTAATATCAAGCCGACTGTACAACCATCTGTTTTTGCCAAATTTTGAATGTATGGTAATAAATTTTCATCTGCTGTCGCACTACGAACCATTGTTGCAATTTGTTACAATACTAAAATTTGAAGCTAAAACATTTGTTAAACAAAAATTATAAAGCACTTTAATTATCACATTGACGTCTTGAACACTTGCTGTCACTTCGATTCATTTCTATCAGTGTTGCCACTAGTATGTGCAGAATTTATTGTAGATAGGGTCAGGGATCGGCAACCTTTGTTTTAAATGGGCTGCATTCAATGTTGAATAATTCAACATCAAACTTTTTTGGCAGGTCACTTTCCCTACCTTTACCTTCCTATACATCTAACATTTATCATATTTCATAATAGCTAACCAGTTTAAAACTTATGTGCATGCATACTTTTATTTATTTTTACACTGCTACCTAAGGTAAGATCAATGATATGTACATACGAGGGTTGTACAATATATATTGTACCTAATATATAAAACAAATTTATTTTTCAACATAATCACTTGCTCTTTTTTAAAAAACTCAGGAGTCTTTATCGCAGATGAAATTATAAACTGCTGCCATAACAGCTTCGTCGGTTGTAAAATTTCTTCCTCGGATAATTTCAGTTAGCTCGAGAAATAAATAAAAACCTCTGGGCGTTAGGTCAGATGAATACGGTGGATGTAACATCAGTCTGAAACCGACATCGTGAATTGCGTTCATGGATACAAAACTTTTATGAACTTGAGCGTGGTCCTGATGAGACAGAATTCCAAGCGATAATTTTCCTTTTTTCTGTAATGCAACCACGAATTTAAACAATTAATGTTCTGTAAACAACTGAAACACTGCGAGCCAAAAAGCTGTTTGGATTTTGATTAAACAACGCCAAACTGGCTTCTAGGGAGTGGTTATCTCTCGTTTATGTGCGGACGTCAATATTCGGGGTACCCATCTTGCTGACATATTATGAAGCTTTGTAAATTATTAACAATAGAATACTCAAATTTGGCACTTCGTTTGTCAGATAAACAATTGCTGTTCTTATGAAGACAATATTTCAAAGCCTACTATGTTAGGGACATTTAACCCTCGTAGGTTGTAATAGGTAATCCGCAAAAAAGTGAAAAACTGTTTGACATCAGTGTACATACCGTAATATATTCTATACATCATGCTGTCAATACAAACTAATTTTATCGTTATAATTTAGCTGGAAATTAATTTTTTGATAATAACAGTTCAATAAATTCAAAGTAAACAATCTCTAATGTTTAATTTTCTCTAATAGCTCCCTATAGTTTTTGTTGTATTTTAATGATGAACTCCATAGATCGATATAATAAATATACATTTTTAAAATATTTACAAATATTACTTAATGAAATATAACTATTTTTAACATATTATTACATTTATTCTCAATTAAATTACAATACTGCTTTATTATCACTGAAATAATTTAAGATTGCTTAATTTTCCTTTTTAACCATGGTAAATATTTCCGAACGTCGGTGTATATTCCGTATTTTCCTTTTTTTCCACAACTCTCTCCAAAACTAGTGATTCCTTGGACAGTCCACCCATATCGTTTTCCCTTTGGGAGGCACATGAATCCTCCCCCACTGTCACCGGAACAAGTATCGATCCCCCCACTTCTATATCCGGCGCAGAACATATTCTCTGTGATGACGTATCTTCTATATGCTCTCTTGCAAGTTTCTTTTGATACTACTGGCATCTGAAAATAACATAGAAATAAAATTAGTAGGTAGGTCACAATTTACGTTGAACAATATTCATAGCTATTACTGGCATCTATTGGGTGATTTTATAATTATAAAAATTTTGCTAAATACAAATTCTTCGTAAATTTAATTAAAATTGCAAAAAAAATTCTCTCCGAATACTCAACGACCATTGAGAAATACTTATAATTTTATCACAACTTCCTCAAGCACGTTGCTTACAGGTAACGACCCTCCGCCTTCGGCGTCGGGCGGTTACCAAGCAACGCGCTTTCGGTAACTGTCATAAAATTATGTCGTAATTATCAGAGTCCTTTGACATTACAGCTAATTTGAAACTATTCATATTTCGCTTACTATTACGAATTTTAACATCGCGTTTTTGTCAATACTCTTATGTCCATATTCATAAACACTCGTAAAGTTTGAAAACGGTTCGTTATAATTTTTGACAAATAGAATCAAACTTGACAAATAAAATTTCGATTTTTCTTTCAATGACGACTGTTTTTATTGGATAAAAAGTATAACGAACCATTTAAAATTTTTACGAGTGTTTATGAATACGGGCATTAGACTTATGCCCGTATTCACCAACATCAAATAAATCTTTGAATAGCTTATTCACTGAATAAGAGAAAAATGTCGCATCAAAATATGACATCTAGAATAAATACCTTCATTTGTGTCATGGTATCGATGCGATATTTTCCTCTTATTCAATGAATAAGCTATTCAAAGATTTATTTGATGTTGGTGAATATGGGCATTAGATATATTATATATATATATATTACAAAAATATATAAAAATAATGTAGAATACCCCATTGATTTTTTATATGAAATAGTTAATTATACTTACTTGTGCTTCGCGTAAATATTTTGATCCTAACATATCATAAGGTGATCGTTTTCCCCATCCAACAATAGTACAATTCTGTTTTCCTGGCAGTGATGAATTATTTGGTAAACAAGCATAAGGCAGTGGTACACTTTTAGGTAGTTTCAGTAATGCTATATCATTATCTACTGTTCTTGTATCGTAATTATAATGAGGGTACATCTCTCGTATATGATATTCTAATTCTGACCCGTCATCATATGAAATATCATATTCGTTCAGTCGAACATAAAGAATTTTGCGGAGACAGTGTGCTGCTGTCAAGACCCAGTTTGGAGAAATTAAAGTTCCTCCGCAAAATACTTCCTAAAAGAAATCATATCTTTAAAATAAGTATATATCGTATACTTTTTACCTAAAGTGAAAAATATTTTTATTATTATTTCTATGCCCATAATTAAAACAGTTTTATATTGTATAATTAAAATATACAAAATATTAATCAGTATAAATAAATATTTTATTGAATATTTGTAAAAAGAAAATGCAGAAAAATGGACATCTGTGGTGTACACTCTAAGAAATTTTAGCCGTGTAAAACCGATTTGGTAAGTGGTAAAATATATTTGTGTAAAAATCAACACTAAATTTTGTGAAATTTTGCATATTGTAAATAAAATGTGGTAAAAATTGTATATACAGTGTTAAATAATGTAATTTCAAAAAATCTTACACTATTTAAAGTATTTTTTGATAAAGAAATTTCATTTTACACTATGATCAGTGCTGTCATGTTCGTAATGAAACAAGTTAAAAATCGCAAAGTGGTTAGTCTGTTGTGATATTTGGCAGCGAATAGACATATTTCTGTGTATTAAAGACAATGTTTAAACTTATATTTAAAGTGCAATATTTTTTTGTGTAAATGTGTTTTCTTGAACGAAGGCATCAGGTTTGAAGATTTTTCATTACCCGGTAAGTAAATTTACCATCATTTAATGTAATATGTAAAATGCATTTTACAAATTAGATCTATAAATATATTGTTCTTATTTATTTATAATACATATATTATGTAGGGATTTTGTATTATTACATACATAATCAAAATATATTAGTTGATGCCATGTTACGAAAATAAGCGTATTCAATTTTGAACCACTTTAACGAGTACTTTTATACCAAATGGATATTTAAGTGGTTAAATTTGCACAACATCGTGTGGACTTATATAAACCAATTTTAGGGTATTTTATACAGAATTTCTTAGAGTGTACTCTTCACGCCAGCCTCAAGTGTCTGCACTGATTACATAATATTATTGAGTATTTTTACCATAACAACGTTTTATGTACTCGTTTATTATTATATCCATATATCTCGTAATGTTAATTTATTTACTACTGCTAATTATAAATTTGAGACATTTCGAGTCGAGATCGAGAGAAGCTAAGAAAAAGTATGATAATAGAAGTATTTATTACTTTATTGACTTTGACGAGAAACGATTATTTTATTTACACATATTAATGAAGTATAAGATTCTGTTTATTACGGGCATAGAAAAATACGAGCCCATACCCATAATAATTCGGCCGGTTTACATTTTCAACTAATTATAAAACCTAGGCAGTCCAAATTTAGCTTCTATCGAGAGCCTTTACTCTTCGCACAACGCAATAGTTATTAAGAGCATTAGGCCGATATTAGGCAAATAACGGACGCGGCTTAGATTTGTAAACCGAGGCGATAGCAGAAGGTTTATAATTAGCCGAGTTAGTTATTTGCATGTCGGCCGTGTGGCGTTCAAGATTTTTCGTAATAACACCATTCACAAAAAGGTTTATGCTAATCCTCATTTTGGATTAGCGAATTCTACTCTAATTTTGACAGTTTATCTTAAAATATGGTCTAATATATTCCTAGTATCTACATTTATTGATAATATCATGAAAATTAAATTGTAAATACCGGAATAGAACAGAATTCACTAATCCAAAAATGAGGATTAGCTTAAACTTTTTTGTGAATCGGGCTGTTAGGAATTATAAAATAATAATAAAATTCTTTCTTTCTGTCATACTGAACAACTTTTTTGTTGATTTATAAATTCTCCTCGACAACGGTCCATCAAGCGGCCGTTATTTTTATCTTTTCACTTTTGTTTTTAGTCCTGTTATATCATAGTAATGTATGGTATTACGAAAAACACCAAACAGTACAGTAAAACGTACCTTGCAAGACATATGGGACAATACTCACAAAAAAATGTGCAGGGCTTGATACAGTGCCTAATAGAATTAAAGCTGATATTACTATACTCGCCAACAAATAAATATGGACTGATACTCATTTTTACCCTTCTTTCCAACCTGTCCTTTGCCCTACGGTGTTGCCGCTCCTTCATAACTTAGCATTTTTAACATGACCAACGGAATTGGCAACTGTGGAAAAATCTCCAGTTCATATTTACTTGACGGCAAGTATAATAACGGAATACTGAATTTATATTTTAAAGGTCGAAAGAATTTTGCGTTGGTTTTATAATTTGTTTTTTAAAAATGTAAACCGGCCGAACTACATATTTTGAGTTTGGGCTCCTATTTCAAAATTATTTTATTTGTTATACTTTTCTATAATTTAGAAGAGCGACATGCCAGGGCCATTTCTCTGGTTTAGAAATTTGTCCTCCCATAATCCTCAGCATATTATACATAGTATTATACTGGTACTTATTATTCTTTCTTGTTCTATATGCAACACCACATTTTCGTGGCTTTCTTCTTTTTATTTTCTTTTTTCCCCTACTTGACGACACATCTAAAATTTAGAAACATTAAAATTCAATTTACATTTTTTTGAAAAAAATACCTACCGTAATTATATTTCCTGTTATTAGTATTTTGTTTTCTATTCAACATGCTCTCTATCCACTCATGACAAGCAGTGCCATCTTTGTAACAATAAGCCATTTGCACATCCGGATTTTGTTCACAGGTGCCTGTTCTTCGACAATATCTCTGTCTTCGAGTTGTGCATTGCTCTGTACATGTTGTCCACTCGCTCCATCGAGTATACAGGCTATCGTCTTCTAATCGACGAGTTTCTATTTTCTGTAAATTAAAGAGAATTGAAACATCTGCGTGTGAACAATTAATTTAAGAAGAAACTGTATCTGAGTATGTTTTTAGGTCATACCATTATCCGAGTAGTGTTTTTGTTCTTGTTTTTTCGCCTCCTACATCGTGGAGAGTCACAAGGCCTCTGTTCGTACAGGATAGAATGTTTACATTTTGGGGAAATGCACACTTTTCTTCTAACTTTCTGGCATCTTCTACAAAGGGACCACTTGGACCATTTGTCATATAGTTTTTCTGTGCTATCTTCACCGAAAACAAAAAACAAGAAAAATATTTTTATTTGAAATCGTCACTAAAGTGCACAAAACTCGTCAATAAAGCTCAGAAATAGGCACTAAAGTGACGATTCATTGCACTTGCAGTGTTGCCAACATTATGATAATTGCTGTACATATAAGATAAATTTGGGCAGGTGTACGATGTACAATAGTAAATTTATACGTAAAGTTATAAAAATATTTGAAAGAAAAATTAGGGGATTCGAATTAAAGGAAAATAGTAAAAAAATACGAATGTATATGCTGAATAACGAATATTAATAATAGTAATTAAGTATTAATAATAGTAATTAAGGTACCAAGGGTTGTTATAAGGACAATAATGCCTGAGGTCAACAGTGTACTGTCGAGGGCCTCTGGCCCGGAGCGAGTACGTTGACCGAAGGCATTTTTGTCGTTTCACACCCGTGGTGCCTTCAACGTTTTATGTCTTACTAGAAATTCTTAATAAACATTTTGTCTGACTAGAATTTATCAAACAAAAATAATAAATAACAAAATTTTAATACAACTTACAAAGTAGCCTGTGAATGCGGTATATATTTCTTGTGGTATTTTTCTGTCAATATGGACGAGCAATGTTATTGCTAAGAATAAGAAATATGCTGGTTTGTATTTGTGATGAAACAAATATGATTATAAACGACTACAATTCACAATGCTTCTTAACCTTAACTGCACTTAGTGCACTTTATGTTAGTACCAGTATAATTAACCTCAGTTTGTTGTCAACATTACCATAGCAACTTAATACGCCCTAGGGCATTATTTACTCAATAACGGACCTAATGTTGAGGTTGTTATAAAACAATAACATACTAGTAAGACATAAAAAAATGAAATGGTATAATTGAAATATTTCGGAAATAAGGGGTTTTTTGTTATAGCGCTTCGACACGAATATGAATTCAATATATTATATTTTGATTGGCGACCGAAAGACCGCCTATACATGCATAATAAATCCCGTGTTAGGAGGTGGGGGTTACTACCAATGGAAGTTAAGAAATTCAAATTCGAAAGGAGGGGCTAACATTCCTGTACTGCAGTTCTCAAACAGTTTTTATTTTAACAAATTTCTTGCATTAATCTTAATAATTTAAATTCACTTGTAATTATAAAGTATGTAGACTTATACAGTGTTATAATATTCATTTATTTTATGTAAATATAACTTAAAATAGCATATATTTCAAGAACATTTAGGTCCATGATGAAAACAGTTTGATATAAAAACACATTGCGTGACGTCACGTCAATTCAAAATTCGGGAGACCATAACTCGCTTATTAATAGGATTTTTTTCACCGGATTTTCATCAATGGTATTAGTTTTCCTAATATTTTCAGATGAAATTATAAAAAAAAGTGGTGGAATCTCCCATTATGTGATGAATAAGTTTGAGATAAAAAAACAATTTTGAGTGTTCTTTACGATAACTTCAATATCCGAGGTTAGCAACATTGAATGTCAGAGTGACAGATTATATTATACATGCCGTCAAATAAACCTGGACTGGAGATTTCTGCACTGTTGCCAATTCCATTGGTTGTGTTTAAAATGTTAAATTATAAAGAAGCGACAACATCGCAGGGCAAAGGATAGGGTGGGAAGAAAGGAAAAAAATTGAGCATCAGTCCATATTTATTTAACGGCGAGTATAGAACCTAACCTATAAAATAAATATTCCTTTCATTTTAACTATACTTCATTTCACGTAGAATAATAGTGACGAGAAGATAGGTGCAGTTTGATCTTTTTTTATTGGTTTGTAGAATAGTCCGATATTATCCAATTAAACAACAAGATCAAACTGCACCTATCTTCCCATCATTATTTTCTTACGTGAAATGAAGTATATTTTTCAATTTCAAATAAAATTTAATATGCATCTCGTCATTGAAGTTCTTTTTTAACACTCATATGGTTTATTTTCCTCGGCCCTAAGGGCCTCGGCATATAAATTCCATATTCGTGATAAAAAATAAAACTTCAGAGCCTTGATACATAAATAACTATTATTTAAATTTAATTTTCTAAATAAAAAAGTTATAATTAAACTATAAATGCAAATTACATTCTGTAAGGGACATATTTCATCTACATTAGACGCTTGATAAACTGCAAACTATTTCTTAAAATGCTTATTGTGGGCTCTCTTTTAAAGATAAGTATATGCTGTAACAGACTGCTCAATAATTTATTTTTTTTCGACGAATTGTTTCACTATAGTTGCCACAGCTCGGCTTCCTTTTATCACAGATTAATGTTTCATACATCAAAACTTTTCTCGAGACGTGACATCTCTATGGAATAGTGAAAACCGCAGACTAGTAGTACTTTCTTGAGAGTTATAGCGCCAATAAACAAATAAAAAGACAGAAGTCTATTGAGGTACTTTATATGTGTACGGGTCGAATAAAATTAAAAAATACATATGCATTTTCAAAATTAACACTACGAATAGTTGTTTCACTAAAGGCATCTATGATTTATTTAATTATTGTAATGTTATTGCTACAGTAATATACAAATTATTTACTGCCTTTGTTATTTTAGCAACAAAATCTTAATCTGTAAATAAAACCCAACGACACTATGTAAAAAATATTTTTTTGCTGGATACAATCTATTCACTCTATAAATAAATAAATAAATATATCATCACGGCATATTACCCATTTCTGGGTGTGCCATTATCTACACATATGTAGACATCGGTAATGATGACGATATATTTTACCGTGTGGGCGCTTACCAGGCGTCACCTCACGGGCACTCATAGCTGCTCTATTATATGTATATATATGGTTTCTCAAATTCTATAAGACTAAGGACCAATTTAACTACGTATTCCTTAATCTGGCATTAATGGGAAGAGCTGAAAAGGTTTTGGCAACAATTGGACAACCGGAAGTAGTAGTTTCTTAAAAAAATCTTCTAAATTGTATTTTTTGAAATTTGTAAAATTACAAATATTAAAGATCATATACGATTCTCTATCCAATACATTGAATATTTTTTTTATATCTTCTATACATTTAGAGATAGAGACTCAAAAATATATAAAATAATCCCTTACAATGAAATAATGTTACTAACAAGTTTATATATCTACCCATTTTTGAATTATTGCCCCAAAAGTCAATATACCGCATATTTAGATAAAAACTTCAAAATTTTCAAAAATCTAATCTAATCTAGATACTCCTCAATACGCTGATTCCAAATTTTGAAACCGCAGGTCGGTATCTCTTTCCGTTCTCGAGATATTTAGATTCAAAGTTTCGTTCAAAATTGCCCATTTTTGGGTAGTAACCCAAAAATGGGTCGAGATATGATTTTGGCGATATCATAATTCGATTCTACGGGAAAAAATACATAAGTACACTAATTTTCATAATTTTTGAAGACCGCATAAAATCTCTAAAGCTAAATAACTGAAAATGGCCAAAAATCGCAAAAATCTAAGGTGTACCCCTTACGATTTTTCCAGATTTTGGCCATTTTCAGGGGTTTTCAAACTTTTATTCATAAAAAATGAACCGGTTGGACAAAAGTTATGAAAATTGGTACATTTATGTAATTTTGCCCGTAGAATCGAATGGTAATATCGCCAAATTCATATCTCAACCCATTTTTGGGTTATTACCCAAAAATGGGCAGTTTTGAACAAAACTTTGAATCTAAATATCTCGAGAAGGAAAAAAGATATCGACCTGCGGTTTCAAAAGTTGGAATCAGAGCATTAAGAAGTATCTAGATACATAAAAATTAGATTTTTGAAAATTTTAAAATTTTTATCTAATATGGGGTATATTGACTTTTGGGGCAATAATTCAAAAATAGGTAGATATATAAACTTGGTAGTAACATTATTTGCTTGTAAAGACAATGTTACGTAAGTGTACGCATTTTTAGAGTAATGTATCTAGTAGCCCAAATAACCAGTTGAAAAAATTAAATGTTTGTACTTGACAGAACAGAGTTGTCAGTGTCAAAAATCCATTTACATTACTGAAGGTATTTTCTGGGAAGTACATTTAATATTTCATATTTTATTATTAATTAAATATTTGTAATTAGAGGTACATATATATACATCAGAAATACCGCCAAACTCGTCAATGAATTTGAAGAATCTCGAACATTTAGAAGAGTAGAAGGAAACTTATTATAGAATGAATTAAAAAATATATTAATAATTAGAATTTTTGTGTATGTACCAGAAATGTTAAACACTTATATAGCTTAATATGGAAATGGCAAGAGGTCTTGTGTTAGCCACTACAGATTTTTTGTTATAAAACGCCGGTTCGATAGCGAAGTGCAATACAATACTTATATAACATAAAATGGAAATGGTGAGAGGTATTGTGCGTGGCCACAACAGATTTTTCACATTTTTATTGCAGACGTAAAAAAATTTGTATGCAACTCGAGTAAGTGTCTTATTTCACTCATAGGATTTGTCGAACTTTCACATTCGTGAAATAAGACTATACTTTTTACACTTGTTGCATAAATAACTATTCTGAACAATTTGAAGGCTATATTTCTTTTTGCAATGGCACCTACAATTTTTTGTATATCCATTTTACATACCTAATAATACTTAATATAGAAAATATTTTATAGTATCAAAGTGCTTTAATTCACAATTTTGTTATTCTACACTGGGAGCATTATTTCGTGCACTATCTCGCGCACACTTCCAAAATCAGACATAGGTACATAAAACAAACAAAAAAATGAATTATAATATAAATAAATGATTATAATTTAATAAAATATGTATTAAACTTAAAAATTAAATGTGTCAATATTTATTGGAAAAATCAACTGTTATCTGTCTTATTGGCAAAATGGTCAATAGAGGTTAATTTCTTGAAATAGTTATACCTGTTTTTTGAATATTAAATTTAGAAAACATAAAAAAATGTAATAAATAAAAATAATAAAGAAAAAGTTACAAAATTTAATTCTCTAGTTATATTATGAGAATATTAAATACACGGCATTCTGCAAATTATTTTACTTGTGTCTATAATTTGTTATATTGGGATCCGTTAAATCGAGGTTCTACTATATTTCCTTTCCGTGTGTACAAAGTAACACGAAACTTCCATTTGACGAATAGAATTTTACCTGCGTTTGTGATGTTTACATCCCTAATGGACTCACTAATTGGTTTTACCTCCTCAAAAAATTCTTCCAATTTGTCTTCTTGGTCAGTGGCATCAAATCTGTGGGCCTAAAAATAAATACAAACATCTGGTAATCATTTTTATTTATTTATTTGTTCCACGTGGTCGAAGAATCTAATTTTGTTTTTTGTGGGAAATGTTAGTGAGAAATCAATTGGTTATTTCATTTCCTGTCCCTGAATTTAATTCTGCTTGTCAACATAAATCTTATGAAGCGCAAATTTTATTTGCAATAATAGGTATAAAATTGCACTTGACAATGATGGTCGTTACATGATTAGATAAAATATTTTACAAACATTTTTATCGGGTAACAATTGCTTGTGCTAAATACAATTTAATGAGAAAACAAATAAGGAATATAGCTTTGAGGTTGTTCCGAAAGTAATTAAATTTATAGTTCATCCGATGAAGTTGTTGACAACAAGTTCATTTCCATTGTTTTTTATTTAGAAACAGACGTCTGTTTATTTTAAATGTTAATGGGATGCTGGAAGCCCAACTAGGGTCTATTATAATTTGATATTTTATGAATTTTAAATTACGAGGTTCGTTGTAGTTCTTTGTATGCAAATGAGTTGATTACATACCATTTACATCGTGCTCAGATGCACAACTTAATTCATAATTTTAAATGTAGAGATATAAATTATATAGTTAATGTGTGCACTTACATAACCCGGAACACTTTTTGGTTTTTAGAGTTCTTAATGAATTTAATCGAGCGATAAGCCTAACATATAAAGATTCTATTCTTTGACGTGAACTCTACTAGGTCAGTAGAGATTTTTCGAGCGCGATGTTTAGTAAACATGATAAATATTTTTCCTTCGGGATTTGGATTTGTATATGGTGGATATGATGGCCATGCTAAAAATATGTTAGCGGATTTTTTTTAAATTATCATGCGGAAATGTCTAGATTTATTAGTATTGATTTTGGTTCCGTTTTATTCAATGCCACCTTTGATTAATTCGATTAATAATACGCGATTTAATCCTTTCCTTTGGTATTTGATTACTGAAAATTTGTCATTTCAGTGATTTGCATATTTAATATTACTAATTTAATTACACATTTAATACAAACAGGAAGAAGAAATACTACCTTATTCTATTCTAACATACAAAATTTAGAGAATATATTTAAAAAATATACATAATTATAAAGCAGTTTATTAATTAAATATTTACTTATTTTTAAAAAATAAATAATACAGTATGTTTAAAAAAAACTAACTCGGAGTAGGCTATGAACACAGAATCATATATGTCTGATCATTATTCAATTCAAAAGTCAAGTTGTCAAAATTAATCTTGAAATGTAATTTTAAGAAGAAAAGATAATAAAGAAGGAACAGACTATTGCCATTTGCCGTTTTCTAATTTATTTCCATTTCTAAAATAAGATTCAAGAAGAGAAGAAAGTGTAACACAGGGACCACATTTGTATTATTTGCAAATTGACAATATTTTCAAATAGAAAAAAAAAAATATATTTGTCGATTGCGCCAAAGTACTAAAATTTTAAGGTTTCCATAAATTGACAATATTTTTGTTGAAGAGTCGCTTAAAATTTAAGTCTTATTGGTGCAAATGGGTACTTATCTTACAAAGTAAATTACGACAAATAAGTAAATAATTTTATCACCATCGCTATAACTTTATTTTTTTGGTGCAATTTGATTAACATATATTTCGATATTGAAAATATATCGAGTGTCTATTTTTTTCTGAGCATTCTAAAATTTTCAATTAGCAATATTTCTTTACCTATTAATTTTACAGCAAAAAGTGTAAAGGCAAAAGCTATTCAGAATTAAGAACTGCCTCTAGTGGGCTTAAAATTATTAGTCAAATATCTTTGTATCTCATGAAAAAAAAACTAAATAAAAACTGAATCATTTTAACAATTTTTAAGCAATTGTTAGTATGCCATGGAAAGTAAAACAAATTACGATTTGCCAGTTTTTCAGTTGTAAAATAATTGTTAGAATCATGAAACTTTTGTTTGAATTTGTAAATTAACCAGATATTTATTGATAGCACAGGGTGTGCAGTTGTGGTGTGTAGCCTATGTGTATAATAATAAAAGATAATGAGTAAATAAGATTGTATGAAAATAATATAATTCGGAAAATTCGTCAAAATAAAAAAATGATTATGATAACAGCTACAAAATAAATAAATAATAGCTACTTATGTAATAAGTTGCGAAATGTGTGATTTAGGCACGCGAGGTGAAATTTGTACGCACGAGCATAAGCGAGTGAAACAACACGTCAAGTGCCTAAAACACTCATTTCGCAATGTATTACATACAAGATTTTTTATAATAGCGTTTTAAAACAGGTCATTTATTCTCAAATATCAACATTTTGAATTTTTCAAAATTAAAAAGAAGGCAGACGTCTAATTGATCTATTCGTTGCTAAATGAAATTCTTTTAAGCACTAGTGCTTAAAGCCTGTATCCCACGATACAACGTATCGGCAATTTATTGCAGTTAACTGCAACAGTTGCTCGTACGTGTGACAAAACGCTGTGTGCTAGGCAACTTTTTAGCTGCAATTAGTTTAGATGTACGCAGCTAAACTTTTTCGATAACGGCAACTTTCTAGAAGCAACTCGTTTAAGCGCATGCGCTAGATCACAGATGCAGCATGCAGCAACCAAAAATAACTTATGTTTGAAGCATCGTATGATCACGCAGGCGTCATTCTTGTCAAAATCATACTTTTATTGTCAACAATACGTGTGCTCGCATATTAAGTACATACAATTGAAGACTGATACTTTAAATAATAAACATGTGGAAGAGGAACTGATCAACCTTTTGAAAAGTTTCCCAGTTTTATCGGATGTTAAAGATCAAATATCAAAATTTCCCTATATCTGGTAGAAACTTTAAGCAACGTATTTCCCTAGATTTTAAGGGAACATACATTCCGTGGGATAGAATAATCGTCATGTTGCCGATATCGGCAACTCAAGTTGCTCGTATTTTTCATCGTGGGATACGGCCTTAAGAGTAACATTTTACGCATTAAACTGTCACTTTTTCGCGTTAAACCGTCATTTTTAAGTACTAGTGCTTAAAAATGTTACTTTGTTAGGTTGTTGTTATAAAACGCTAGTATAAAAATAAATAAATAAAATTTTATTCAATTTTGACGTTTTAAACTGTCATTATTAACTCCATAGCAACAACTATAAGTAACACTTTTTCACATGTGAATTAAAAATTTTTTTAAATCACTCACAAAATTTTAACTCACTCTCGCATTCTGCAACAAAAAATGCATTTAAAAATAACAACAAGAACGAAAATAACACATAATTTATCAGACATTATCAGCCCTTTTCATTATTTTTTACGACATAAATGACAGACAATGAAGCTTTTTAAATATGTGACTTCTATCAGCGACAATTGTCATGCTTAGCCTACTAACTGATCAATTTTTTATTTTGTCAAAATTAAATATTATAATGGTTTTTATTATTATTTCGTCAAAATTGAATAAAATATTGTACAAACCACGTGAGCTAAGAATGTTTATTCACTCGAAGAATTTAACTCACTCGCCCTTCGGGCTCGTGAGCTAAACTTTCTTCTCGTGACTAAACATTACCTTAGCTTACTTGGTGTGTAAATATCTAATAAAGCATGAATGAAACACCTACTATTAAATTATTTTTTGAAATAAAAAAAAAATTGGTGGGATAAAGTTTTTGATTATGTATTAGGAAAACAGCAATACAGTGAGCAAATAAACAATAAAATAACAAAGTAGAATATAGAATTACATAAATGAAATGAATTTAAAAAATTAATGAATATTTTTTAAAATATTTGTAACATTTTCCTTACCTCATTTTTGACCAAATTGCAGATAATCACTACTATTATTATCACAACAACTTTTAATATCATCTTGTCAACATTCACCTCAATAGTGTCCTAAATCATTTGCCATTGTTTCACTAACACATAATCTTTATCAACGAGTATTTTTTCTCCTAAATGCGAGAACCTTGCGCGATATTTTGGCGGGCTTGTCTGTTACACGTGCTTTGAAAGATCCGTGAGACGCGAGCGAGACTGTCTCTGCGGATCGACACAGACTGAAAGACAACAACGAGAACGAGTTGTGCGCGACACAGACTCAGATGATCTGTAGATACGGTGGTGAGAGATAGATCATCAATCAGAAGTCTGATTTAGGATACAGGATTTGGAATTTAGATGATTAATGAAATTGGAGATTGATTTGTTTTGATATTTGAACAGAGATATCAACTATGAAAAAGAAAGTGATTATTTTCATGTACATGTACAGTATGTATATTTGGCTGTATGCATTTATAATATGTTCGGTTCATTATGGTTAACTTAGGTTTGGAGCTGGGACTAGTACTTCAGTACTTATTAAAAACAAGTTTGAGTACATAAATACTCTATACCCTTGTACCTAAGCAGTATGTTTTTCAGAAGTACAAAAGAAAATAAAAAATGGTGATAAAAATTAATCTGAAGGGGTATTTGAATTTGTTCGAATCAGAGAGAGTTCGGATTAGAGATAGTAAAAGAAAATTAAATGAACATTATTATGAGGACAAAGTAGTATAAAATTAAAAATGAATATTTTACAACGTGAACATTTAGACTTACCTATGTTGGGTAAAATCTAACAAATCGCTTTTTACCTTCCGTCAAAACCAAAAGGTATTGTCTTTGGTCAAAAAATTCGGTGGTGAGTTTTTAATGAATAATCACGTTTTAAGATCCCTAGAATACGATTTTACTAATTTTACATTGATATGTGTGTGTGTGTGTGTGTGTGTGTGTGTCTGTGTGTGTGTGTGTCCGTGTGTGTGTGACAAATTTTTGTCCGACAATAACTTCAAAATTACAATTCTAAAAATTATGATTCTTTCGTATTCCTCTTCTTTAAACCATATGAAGAGCTGATTAGATTTTGGTTATAATTGGTCCACCGGAAGTACCCTTATTTGAAGTTCTTAACAGTTTTTCTGGAAAAAACGCAGTTAAATATTCTTTTTCGACATTTTATGATCATTAATATGAAAGAAAATCTTATTCTCTATACGATTTGATTATACGTTTTCCTTCATATTCAATAGATATAGAGTTATAGAGAGATTAAGAGAGGTTAACTTTCAAAAATCAGTCAACTTTGCAAAAATTATGGAAACAGCAGATATATTCAAAAAATTCTAATTGACAGATGTCAGTGTCAAGAGCAAAATCAAAGTGACACATAAGTGACAGAGTGTCCCTCGCAAGTGACTTGCAGTTTCAATGCCGGGAGTACGAGGAAGGCCAAAGAGAAGATGGAAGGACTGTGTAGCAAAATATTTGAGAGAAGAAGAACTGTGTGAAGAAGATGCGTTGGATAGGAATGAGGAAGTGTGAAGTGCAATTTACAGAATGTACATTCGTGTTATAATTATATTGGATTTATAGAATCTTTTCAAAGGAACTTGCAATATGGAATTTGTAGAAAATAGTGTATTCGTGTTACAATTTTACAGGATATATAGAATCTTTTCCAAGGAACTTTTGGTATCGGATTTGTACAAAATACATTGAATTGACGGTAGGTTTTGTGCTGGCCACAACAGATTTTTTTGCAAAGTACTAGAAACTATATTAATAAGAGACGTGAATACATTATTCATCTTTTTCTTATTTCTCTAAACAAAAAATTGAATGCGGTCAGCGCATTAACCTCCCGCCATGTCCATTTTTGCCTCCCGCTGCCCTAGGTAACGGAGGTATAAGGATCGTGCTAAAAATCGATTTTAACATTTTTACAATGATGTCTGTGGCTATGTTGTGTGTGTGTGTGTGTGTGTGTGTGTGTGTGTGTGTGTGTGTGTGTGTGTGTGTGTGTGTGTGTGTGTGTGTGTGTGTGTGTGTATTCGTGTGTGTGGACGTTTTCCAAATACTATCGATCAGAAAATTTTGAAATTTTGCATACCTATTCTAGACTAAAATTAGTTTTTAGTGTGTATCGGATAATAGGAACAGGAAGTATCACTTATACAAGCCTTTAACAGTTTTCCTTGTAAAAAATTCATTGAATATTTTTCAGCAACTTTTACCAATAAAAATTGAATATAATGGTACAATCTTCAATTCTACGATAATAGCATTTTAGTAAATAACTTTAAAAAAATAATTTATTTTTATACATCATTTTGCGTATGCGTCAAACAAAAACATAATACCTTAATAACAATTTTGATATATTTAAACAAATGTCACTGTCAGGAAACAATTACATTAAAATTAATAATGAAACCGTATTAAGGAGAATATAGTTGTAATATATTTGATTCTAATGAATTTAAGTTTTGTAAAAATAATAGGTGGTAGTATGAACAAGTGATTAAGGGTGATTAGCTAGGAGATGACTAGCAGTGTTTTAGTGCTGTCAATCGTTTATGGATTATTTTAGAGCAAAATACTCCAAATAGCAGTTATAGAAAAATTAATTGTAGACAACTTTTAGTTGAAGTATTTTTCTCTAAAATAATCGATAAACGATTGACAGCGCTAAAACACTGCTAGTCATCTTCTAGCTAATCACCCTTAATCACTTGTCATACTACCACCCAAAATATTTTCCATCTTTTGTAAAGATGTTGTACTATTTTGAAGTTTTTCAATTAGTTTTGTCAATATTTGTGAAATTTATTTTGTGTATGATATATTTGTTAAATGTAAAATAAAGATTGTTATAAGTGAATGTAAAAATATTTGAACATAATGATAGCTTTATTCATACTGCGTGGTTAAATACCCAGCAGGAGGTAATGGGCTGGCCACATCAGATTTTTACCTTCCGTCACCTATACGTAGTAAGGAAGGTATTGGCCTTTGTGATCAAAAAATACTACAATCAAAATATTACAATTTTTTTGTATTGTCTGCATTGTTTATATTAATGAATTGATTAATTTGTGAGAGTGCTAGAACAATAATAATATTATTGAGTATTGATTTGACGAGGATCAGTGACCGTAGAGCACCGCACAATAATTGTCTGCGCATGGATGGGTCCAGAGCTATGGGATCGCATTGCATTGATTGGCAATCGACAATTGATCCTCGATCGGTTCTGGGGCCATTGTTCCCTGATTGCGCTACCATGAGGCTTGGTGTCACGCAGCATCAATGCGTAAACTTGCGTATCCATATGCTGATCACATCGCCGATGTCACTTTTATTTGTTACCTCTTCTCTTGGTGTGGGTTGTACGTATATATGGTAATTACATTTATTAGTTTGCCCTTATTTTGTATAAATTTGTACGAGTATTATAATAAGTTTACTATCAAGGATGTTTTAATCATTTCGGGTGAAAATCTGCTATAGGTACATTATTTTATGATGTGAAGTTTTATTCTCTGGAATCGACTTGAAAACAGGGCATCGAACCCGCCAAAAACTGGGTTCGGTTTAGGTTCAGGTTAATTTGTTTTTTGAAAGATGGATTCGAGTGCGGTTCTGGTTCAAGCATTAATAAAATTTGCGGTTTTGTTCGCGGTTCAGGTTCGAAATATTATATAAAATGAGAGCCGGAATTTACGCAAAACGCAACAAGAAACGAACATAATTTTCACGAAAAATCAGCCCAGACAGCAACGCAGACGCCTAAGACGTCGATTATCGGCTGTATTTACTTTTCGAACTAAAAATTAATCTGAACCGGAGTTGAACCCCGAACCTGAATTTTAATACTCGGTTCGGTTTCGACTCAGGTTCAATTAAAAATATATATGAGGTTCGGTTCTCGGTTTGGGTTCCCTAAAATGTTACGGTTTAGTTCCGGTTTTGATTCGGTTCAGGTTCGGGTTCGATGCCCTGCTTGAAAATAGTCATTTTCGGACATTTTTTTAATAAAAAAAATCTGTTGTGGCCAGCGCAAGACCTAACGTTAATTTGATGTATTTTGCACAAATCCTATACCAAAAGTTTATTGGAAAAGAATCTACATATCGAGTAAAATTGTAACACGAACATAATACATTTTTTTACAAATTCCATACAGAAAGTTCCCTGGAAAATCCAATAATACTCATATGTAAATACTCTAAAAATGCGTACACTTGCGTATCATTCTCTCTACTATTAAATAATATTACTACCAAGTTTATATCTCCACCCATTTATGAATTATAGCTCCAAAAGTCAATATACGCCACATTTAGATAAAAACTTTAAAATTTTCAAAAATCTAATTTTTATGTATCTAGATACTTCTCAATGCGCTGATTCCAAATTTTAAAACCGCAGGTCGATATCTCTTTTCGTTCTCGAGATATTTAGATTCAAAGTTTTGCTCAAAACTACCCATTTTTGGGTTATTACCCAAAAATGGGTCGAGATATGAATTTGGCGACACGACCATTCGATTCTACGGGTAAAATTACATAAGTGTACCAATTTTCATAATTTTTGTCCAACCGGTTCATTTTTTATGTATAAAAGCTTGAAAACCCCTGAAAATGGACAAAATCTGAAAAAATCGTAAGGGGTACCCCTTACGATTTTTGCGATTTTTGGCCATTTTCAGTAATTTTGCTTTAGAGCTTGTATGCGGTGTTCAAAAATGATAAAAATTGGTGTACTTATGTAATTTTGCCCGTAGAATCGAATGGTGGTATCGCCAAAGTCATATCTCGACCCATTTTTGGGTACTTACCCAAAAATGGGCATTTTTGGGCAAAACTTTGAATCTAAATATCTCGAGAACGAAAAGAGATACCGCCCTGCGGTTTTAAAATTTGGAATCAGTGCATTGAGAAGTATCTAGATACTTAAAAATTTTATTTTTGAAAATTTTGAAGTTTTTATCTAAATGTCGGGTATATTGACTTTTGGTGCAATAAACCTACCTATATTAAATACTACTCGTTTGTATAATAATTCAGACAATACACTTTTAATTTAAGCTACAGGCATTTCTATTATTTTCTCTTGCTGTCAAAATTTAGTACAGAATTGAGAAAGATAGACTGGAGAAGAATGTAAAGCACGTTGTTGGAATATAGTAGAAGAATATTAATGAATAGTTAAAAATAATTCATGTTTTGTGTACGTGTGAAAGCAAGAATTTAAAATTCGTGCAACGTTGTATTTTTGGCGTTAAAGATGTATGAGGAATGTAAATAAAGAAATAAAAGTAGTCATTAACAAATAATTCACTGGTAGTAATTTTATTGAATTATTATAACAAGTGAAATATTATAC
Organism: Ophonus ardosiacus; assembly: GCA_943142095.1. Taxonomy (NCBI): domain Eukaryota; kingdom Metazoa; phylum Arthropoda; class Insecta; order Coleoptera; family Carabidae; genus Ophonus; species Ophonus ardosiacus. The sequence continues at coordinate 42,109,988 of OW964829.1, read as the reverse complement.
ATAAATGTCAATGTCAACCATGTAATTTAATACGCTTTTTCATCTTCTATTAATAACACAATTTTTGTCAAATTTCTTCCGCGTCTATATTTTTTTACAAAAATCCGTTACATTAATTATCAAACTAATTACTTTTTCAACATAAGTGCAAAGTAACAAATTCTTAAAACTAAACGACAATGGCTGGTAGCACAAGCCTTGTTTTAACTAAAACACTGTTTTAAGAAATGCCAAATTTCATTATTTAATAATAAAAATAAATAATATCAAATTTATCAAAATATGATTTTAAAGCAGAACATAGTTTGTATTCAAACAAATATTTTTTAAATAATCATTCTTTAAACATAAGGGTGAAATTAAATATTGAAATTTTTATTTGACATTTCTTAAAACAGTGTTTTAGTTAAAACAAGGCTTGTGTTACCCAGTGGCGTACCGTAGGTTTTTGCCGCCCGGGGCAGATGTTATATTTGCCAACCCCCCCACCCCCGCGAAATTTTTTTTTTCATTTAAGGTCAAATGCCTTATAATTGAAAGTTACATTTTTTTCAAGGGATGTAAAAGTGTATGAAGAATTACTCCCATTTTTAGCGCTTTTGAAGAAATTCTCAACTTTCATTAATGTCTAATACCAATGAAAAGAAAAAAATAAATTTTAATATTTTGTAAACATAAGCTTTGTGAATAATTTAAACGTTATTGTTTTCGAGTGTTTAAAAAAGTTAAAGTGTTAGATTTCAGTTTTCATCAATAATTTACATTTGAAATTTGGTAAGTTGACTCAAAATGAAATTTTAATATAAAATAATAAAAAAAAATTGTTTTAAATTAATTAATTTAATTTTAATAATTTTTATTGTTAAAGTACACCATACATTCATGCGCATAAACATTCAAAAAGTAATACAATTAAACTAATCATTTTTAAATAAAAATTTATGAATATTTTATATAAAAACTGCATTTTGAATCAACATGCCAAATTTCAATTCTTAATCATTAATGCTGAGAGATAACACCTATACTTTTGTAATTATTATAAACAAAATATAAACAATTAAAAAAAAATAACATTTAAATTATTCCAAAGCCTATGGTTTCAAAACAATATTTTTCTTTCATTTACACATATTGATACTAGACACCAATGAAATTGAGCATTTCTTCATTCGCGCTAAAAATGGGGTTTTTGCCGCCCCTAGCAATGTGCCGCCCGGGGCGGGTGCCCCCTTTGCCCCCCTCACCTTCCCCACGCTACGCTACTGGTGTTACCAGCCAATATGTTTGTTATTATTATCCTGGGAAAATGTAAATATGTTCATTATATATGCCTCTGTTACTCTATAATTTATAATCCGTTTTCATGCATGGAAACTTGATACACTTACACTGTAGTTGAAATGAAAATATCATTCCCAAATTAGTTATAGTCTAATGACTACAATGATATATGCCATGAATAACTTTCTTTCATGGTAGTGGTTAATCGAATCAGACTTTCTACGGAAGAACATGCCTGTCCTTGGAGTACTTACGAATATCCTAATCGCTGGTTGTATATACGTACGTACTATGTACGACTATGAGTACTCAGCATTGCCATATATGCCACGGTTTTTTGTTGTCTCATTCTACCAGCTGTTGTATCCGACACGTGTTTTTTACTGATTATTTTCAACTAATAAAAATACTTGCAACATGACTGACTAAAAAGGGTAGTAGCTTTTTAACCTATATTTTCAGTCATAAATTTTTTAATTGTTTTATATCTTTTTACGTGCCATAAGCACATATTTAAATACTATTTAAAATGAATTTTTGCTTATTTGAATGAATATTTACTGAGTATTTGACGTGAGGTATTTTAAAATATTAAAAAATTGTATTTATCTTAAAACTAGACTTTAAAACTGTACCTATTTCATGCCTTCTGCTATTACCTTTTTAAGATACGGAATACATTTCCAAGTATAGTGCGGTACACCAATCTTACCTGACGGGTAAGGGAAAGAAATGTTCGTATCGTGATAATTCCATAAACGCCGTCAAATAATAATTATTACAGTAACTTTGCGTTTCTAACTCATTTGTGTACCTACGCTTATCATCCGCGTGTAAACAAGACAGAAACTGATACGAACACCAAATGCACAGATTAATTGCCAATATAAGAAAGTCTGCGTACTGCGTAGCTTTAAAACTTATTTGGACAACCATTATACGTTATATTAGTTATGCGCAAAGTAAATTAATTGTATTTCGTTTGGATTTAAACGGAGCGCATATATTAGACAGCGATTTGTGCTAATACGAGTAATTTTTCATAGTTCATCTTTCGTGTCCCGGACTATAATAGTTATTTACATAGAGAGGGTCGAAAGAAAAGGTTTACTCCTGTGGACGAAATTTGAAGCCCAACGCGTAGCGGAGGTCTTTTATTCGTCCAAGGGTGTAAACTTCTTTCAGCCCGAGGTATGTACAACGTTTTACAGACAACTGCAATCAAATGAAATGATTTTAAATTATTTTTTAAATACATTTAAAGCTTGTTGCTATATAAAAATATTACATGGCCATGTGGCCATGTCACAAAACAATAAGGCGATGCGTTGCATTGCGAACTATTTGGTTTTATGAATATTTTTTTAAATGTCAAACTTGGAGATTTGAAACAATTTCTGAAGTAATTCCTTAAGCAATTCTAACAAAATCTAGTGAAAATTTAGCGAAACTAATATCGTTTTTTAAAAATACAAGTCTTGATTATATTTCCAATTGTATTTTTGACGTTTTGCTGACCAGTAGGCGGGCTCTTACTGTATTTTACCGCCCGCATATGCTACTTTACCGCCCGCAGGGTGTAATCTTTCAGTTTCCGCCATGGTAACTACGATGTAAACAAACAATTTTAAAGCAGATGTGCGTAAATGAATGAAGAAAATAACGAAACATTGAAAGTAAACCAAATAATACTTGTTTGTAGTGTTGTTGAGACTCGAGACCAGATGAGTCTCGAGGTCAAACTCGAGGCCGAGACTAGACCAGTACCGAGACTCTCGCCGAAACTTACGAGAGTCTCGTCTAATGTTTTATGTAATATGACTCAGTGATCCGGACAAAATAAGGCAAGAAATATTTATGCAACAAAAACAAAAAACTACTCGTAACAATACAATTTTTTGTACTAAATTTTATTACGTCACTAATGTTTATGAACAGTTTAAAAAAAATACATTTTAATACAACAATAACAAAATAAAAGTAAACTCATGCAAAATATGATATAAGTATAGCAGTGGCGTGCGGTCAGTTCCTAGGTTGGATATGCACTGTGCAGTCCTATTTCGGGAGATGGTAATTTATTAAATATATAGTTATTTGTTATTTTTTATTTTTTTTACATAAATTAGAAAATTCGAAGAAAAATACATTTTTATTATACTTCATCTTTAATTTTGAGAAAATAAATTGTTAAACTTTAAACATTTACAGCTCAATTCACAAAAAAGTTTAAGCTAATACTCATTTTCGGATTAGCGAATTCTACTCTAATTTTGACAGTTTATATCTTAAAATATATAAAAATATAGTCTAATATTTTAAATACCGAAATAGAATAGAATTCACTAATCCAAAAATGAGGATTAGCTTAAACTTTTTTGTTAATCGGGCTGTTAAGTTTTAAAAATTAATGTCAATATTAAAGTTATATAACAAACGATGATTTGTTTTTTCATATATTGTCAATGATATTCTTTTAATTTTTTTTTGCAATTTGAAATTGAAACAGGTCTATTTATGTGACTCCAATTATTAACGAACTCCATTCTTTGAAAATAAAATGAGTTTAACATCTACGACAAAAAATTTTTTAAAAAACTATTACGGTTTAACGAATACCAATTAAAATTTTCTAGAACTATATACGTATCGCTTTCAAGTTTCATAAAAAAAATTTAAAAAATATTAGGTAACCCCATTGTCCATTCTTCTTGCTGCTTTTATATGGATAGGTTAAGAATGCAATCTTTGTCAGTCGTTTATGCATTATTTTGATGAAAAATTTTACAAATCAAATAAAAGATACATACAATTATTTTTCTTTGTCAGAGTAAAAACAATGCTAGTCAATTGCTCGCTAATCATACGTAATCAGTTGTTCATACTACCTGCCTATAAGCCTATACTTCTTTTTCTATATCTCGATCTATACGTACTAATACATATAAAGATGTAAATCCGATTACATAATAAAATAATCATTTTTTGTTAATCTTAAGCTTAAGCTACTGTAATAAAAACATCTAAGATCGGAGATATACTCGTACACATGATTGTAACTGAAGATTGCAAGGTAATTGGCATTAAAAAAATCTATAGTTTATGTTATACGGTTTTGCCAAATAATTTTGTTAGAAAATAACATACCGGTATTTTTTATAAGAAACCAAGAAACGTTATATTTTTGTGGCAATTATTTTCTGTTGCTTAATAATACAAAAACTTATGAATTAATAATCTCCACTGATAGTAAAATTCAAAAAGCAAACTCAGTAACTATATGGATTAACATTAGATGATTCACTCAGTGGAAATCTACGTGTTATAAATATTAGTAAAAAATTGTTTTCTAATATTTTTCTTCTTAAAAGATTAAAGTACTTAATTGATTTGTCAACTGTGCATATAATATATTTTGCTCTTTTTCACTCTATTTTAAATTATGGGATCATATGGTGGTGTAATGCACCTAATTTTAATAAAAAATAGATTACAAAAGAAACCAGTCAGAACTATGTGTAACTTAAATCCTAAAGAGTCATGTAAATAATATTTTATTGATCTCGAAATCATGCCACTTCCCAAACTTTATATGTACTCTCATTCTTTAAAAATACATAGGAGAAAAACTACTTTTTCTGCTAATAAAGATCACTCCTTCAGCTTCTCTTTCACGTAAGCCTAAATTTAAATTCAGTAAATTCGAAAAAAAATCTTTAAATTTTGATTTTTTACAACGTTTTGCCGGAAAATGTCTAACTTTTTGATGAAAATAAATTTAAAGTAAATTTAAAACAATATTTATTAAGAAATATTTTTTACTCTATTGAAGAATATTTGAATTGTAAACATGTCATGTGATATTATGTTATGTGCTTTTTTGTTAATCTGACATGCTATTAATTTTTTAATGTAGTGTTGTTATAAAAAAATCTGATGTTGCCAACACAAAACCTCCCGCTATTGAATTTTTATTACTTTAAATACATACTTACCTATTTAATAACGCTGCAAACTGTTCCATTGCAGAAAACTATTGCTTTATTTACTATTTTCTTTTTAAAATGTCACTATTATTAATTTGAAGTGACAAGTTTTCTGACAGTGACATTTACTGTCAGTTATATTCATTTGAAAAATGAACTGTGTAACAAAGGAAAGATTTTATCTTAGGCTTCGTGACTAATAAAAAAAATTACTTTTAAATTTATCTGTAAAATATATAGAAAAAGTATTAATGTATTCCTGTAGAAAATTCAATAATCTTTAATTTTCATAAAACATAAAATGCGAAAAAATGGCATTTAATGGTATTTTTTGAAGAAAAACCATTATGAGCTGCAGGTAAAGTGTCATTTCCGTTTATCCGATTTACACCAAAATTTAATGGCTTCTATTCCTATTGGAATAGGATAGAAATACAAGGTTTCAGAATTTTCTGAATGATAGTATTTGAGTTAGAGTGCAAACAAAATTCGTACACATACACACACACATATATGTATGTATATACACATACACACACAAACACACATACAGACATCATCGTGAAAATGTTAAAAATGGATTCTAGGGACCTTAAAACGTGGTCATTTACTAAAATCTCGATATGTAATATTTAGTACGATCCCTATACCTCCCTTACCAAGGGTAGCGGGATGTAAAAAACAATATACAATAGTATTTATAATTTTGAAAGCAGTATTCTGAAAATGATGTTACAAATAGCAACCTGTAGTTTAAAAATTATTTATTCACTATATGCGTAAAACAGTATCGAACTGATAACTCACTGAAGAAAATAAACGGCATTAGTCTTGTCTTCTACGAGAATATATTACTGAGCAAGTGAATACTTGCAGCATTTTGATTTTTGTGCTTGTTCTTGAACTTAATAAAAATCGAAATTTAATTTATATTCTAATATTCTGCTGGCTTTAAATAGACTATCTATGGGCCCACGGCGACTAGTACCGCACCTAAACAAATTTTGTGATCGGTGTCTAGAGACCGATAACGCACAGAAATGAAACAGCATTTTCTACCACTGAATTCAACATCTTTATTTATATTTTTAAAACATTTTTAAAATATTTATATAAACAATTTAATTTTGTTAAAATTAGATAACTATTAAAAATATATTATTTCATATCCAATACAGGAACAGATCCAGTCCATTTACCCCTAGAAGTTTACTGTCTTGTTATCTGTTTTGTAAGGTTTATCTATATTAAGTTACTAATTCTTCCACTAAGTTCCTAACAAAGTGGTAAAGGCCATTTCATATCTTTTACTTTCTCAGCAAATACGTTAATTGCCGCTAACAAGTCCTATAAAAAATAACAAAAACTAGTCTGGAACATGCAACTAAAAGAAAGTGGATCTCAAAATACAAGACAGAAGAATTATTATGAGTTTTCGCAACGTATTTCGCAAACTCAGCCTACAAGCGAATGAATTGAGAATTATGTTGAATATTTATTTAATTATAAAATAAAATAAATTACAGTCAATAAATAAACATATCTAAATAGAACTTTTATATTAATTTAAATTAAAATACATTTCCGTTAGGATATTTTTTTGAAAAATTAGCACCACATACATCACGAAAAATAAAATATTACAGTGTTTTGACATCACAAACATATAATTCTTATCTTAAATGTAACCTGCAACAATTATTTTATACTAACACATTTTCATAAAATTTAAAAATAATTATACAGTGTGTCCCATTTAGAGGTGCCACAATTGGGATCTCGAGAACTATAAGATATATACGATGTCGGTTAAATGGATCTTTTTGTGCGCCTTTGGGAGACCATCTCAGATGTGCTTTTGTTTTTTCAAAAATTCTCATAGGGCACTAGATAAAGACGAAAAACTGAATATTGTTGATTTTTTCTTGTTCATATAACTTCTAAATTATTAGTAAGTGAGTAAAACATTTCAAATATAAAAGATAGATATTTTTATTAGATAACCAGTGACGTACGAAATAAATTTATATGTCCGTAAATTTTCGAGATATAACACAAACTTATATTTTTTTAAATGGAACCCATACCTGATTCCTGATTTCAATCTCAAAAAAATCATAATTTTTTTCTCTTTTCAATGATGTAAGGGTTATTATGTTTTATATTTGTTTTGCTCCTACAATTTAATTTTTCTCTTTATTTTCCTGAACTTTCTAATTATTTCCCAAAAAAACATTATTATTTTTATTAATTATATTGTATTTGATCGAAATAATTTGTTTTATGCTTTTATTTCTTAATATTTTTATTCTAGACTCATAATCACAAATTACACTATAATGTGCCAAGGGTGACCAGATACAAAATATTATAAAAATTTGTTTGATACGTGTTTTGAGCAAAATTTTATAACGAAATAAATTATTTAAATAGAAGGAGTATTTCTAAATAGAAATCTACCAATATTTTCAAAATAATTATAAATTTAATACAAAATAAGGAAAAAATAATAATTTTGAAGGCAAAACAAATATAAAACATAATAACCCTTACATCGTTGAAAAGAGAAAAAAATAATGATTTTTAGAGACTAAAATCAGATATGGGTTCCATTTAAAAAAATATAAGTTTGGGTTATATCTTTATTTATTATATTTATTTCGTACGCCACTGGTTAGTTAATAAAAATATCTATCTTTTGTATTTGAAACGTTTTTCTCAATTATTAATAGTTTAGAAGTTATTTGAAAAAGAAAAAATCAACAATATTCAGTTTTTCGTCATTATCTAGTGCCCTATGAGAATTTTTGGAAAAACAAAAGCACATCTGAGATGGCCTCTCAAAGGCACACAAAAAGTTCCATTTAACCGACATCGTATCTCTTATAGTTCTCGAGATCCCAATGGATATATATATATATATATATACGACTATCTCATCACAACCACTCAAACTGAATGTGTCAGTTGAGCTTCAACAAATTTTTAATATTTTTTTAAAATTAGTATAAAAATAGCCATCACTATAATAAATTTTGTAACATGTACAAAACATAAAAGTATTAACTAAATACAAAATCTACTTTAAAAGTACATACAAACAAATTTTATACAAAGTGTTATAAAAATGTTTAGCCAAATTTCAAGATATTAATCTACTCTATGCACTGAAGCAAACAAAAAGTATATATAAAAGTTTATGTTTTAAACCGCGTTAAGGTATCTTTAACTTTAATCTTTAAAAATCATCGGTAATTTTTACTTCCTTGTACGAAGTAAAGGAAGTATTGTAATCGCGAAAAATTTCGGTTTCCAGATTTCAACGGAAATATCCATTTTGACCATAACTGAATCCATTTTGACTAATTTCGGCGTGACGTCTGTACGTACGTATGTACGTACGTATCTCGCATAACTGAAAAACGGGAAGCCGTAGAAAGTTAAAATTTTGTATTTAGGACTGTTATAACATCTAGTTGTGCACCTCCCTTTTTAGTCATTGCATAACTTTCAGAAGTGGTACTTTACTTGAAGTCCATAATAGATTTTAATGGAAAACTATATTAAAATATAATCCAAAACTTTTCAAATTTGGTATATAAGACTTTTATATCAATGGGAATAACATAATAGATTTTAGTAAAAATGGTCTACCCGGAAGTGGTACTTTACTTGAAGCCTATAGTAGATTTTAATGAAAAACTACATTAAAATATAATCCAAAACCTTTCAAATTTGGTATATAATATTTTTATATCAATGAGAATAACATAATAGATTTTAGTTAAAATGGTATACCCGGAAGTGGTACTTTACTTGAAACTATAATAGATTTTATTGGAAAACTATATTAAAATATTAAAATATAATCCAAAACTTTTCAAATTTGGTATATCTCTTATATCAATGGAAATAACATAATAGACTTTGGTTAAAATAGTCTAACCGGAAGTGATACTTTACTTGAAGCTATTATCAGTTTTTCTTGAAAAAAATGGTGTTATTTTGAATTTAACAATAAATGTTTCAAATAAAAGTTTTAGAGAATTGAATTTTGCGTCAAGTATAAGCGAGATATTTAAATTTAAACATTATGTACTTTTTGGTTTCTGTAATTAAGTTTGCTATGAATTAGGACAAGAAATAACAAAAAAATAAAGAATTTAATGTCAATGTCACACAGAAAATAACGAGCTTTAAGTTTGTATTAAAAAAACTTGAATTTTTCATCCCTGTCTCGATCTAAACAACATATGTTAAAATCGTTTCTTTGTAGGGTAAAAACCTGTATTGACCATATTATCACTAACGTAAATCAACCTATAATTTACTTAGTCAAGGAATCATATCCGAAAATGATTTATTCTAATTCTGTCACTTTCTTATCTTCATCCTACTTAAAATTATGCCACAATGTGACTGGTGTGTTGGGCATATCAAATACTTGTACCCAATGCCCATCTTTGGGACCAATGGTGAGTCTACCGAGCTCAGACTTCTTTCCGAGTTTGTTCCGACACATCAGCCGCACTTCACACTGCACAGCGTACAGATTAGAGTTTCGCACAGTGGCATGAAGAGTTGCAGTTGTCGGCTCGAGTTTCAAGCTAATGGTCGGATCGAATCTGTCGCTTTTCCACCTGGCAACTGGGACGTTGCATTCATATACTTTCATCTTCACGTACAAAGACCCTAAGAATATACAAAATTGAAGTTAATACCTTCCCTGTAAACAATTGTTTTAAATTCTAAAAATACGAATGTATATGCTGAATAACGAATATTAATAAAAAAATGAAATGGTATAATTGAAATATTTCGGAAATAAGGGTTTTTTTTGTTATATATAACGCAAACGCTTCGATATAAATATGAATTCAATATATAATATTTTGATTGGCGACCGAAAGACCGCCTATACATGCATAACAAATAGCGTGTTAGGAGGTGGGGGTTACTTCCAATGGAAGTTAAGAAATTCAAATTCGAAAGGAGGGGCTAACATTCCTGTACTGCAGTTTTCAAACAGTTTTTATTTTAACATAAATTTCTTGCATTAAACTTAATAATTTAAATAAAATAAAATAAATAAATATATCATCACGGCATATTACCCATTTCTGGGTGTGCCAGTATCTACAACACATGTAGACGTCGGTAATGATGACGATATATTTTACCGTGTGGGCGCTTACCAGGCGTCACCTCACGGGCACTTATTGCTGGCGTGGAGAGTGCACCACAGGGGTCACTTTTGTGCCATTTAAATTTGGAAATATTTGGCGTCTGTCGGGATCGAACCCGGTTCCCCCAGGTTCGCGACCAGACACTCAGGCACGCGGCCACGGGACCCCATAAATAATTAAAATAATAATAATAATTAAATAAATAGTAATAATAATAATAATAATAATTTAAATATACTTGTAATTATAAAGTATGTAGACTTATACAGTGTTATAATATTCATTTATTTTATGTAAATATAACTTAAAATAGCGTATATTTCAAGAACATTTAGGTCCATGATGAAAACAGTTTGATATAAAAACACATATGCGTGACGGCACATCAATCTTTTCAAAATTCGGGAGACCATAACTCGCTTATTGATAGAAATTTTTTCACCGGATTTTCATCAATAGTCTTAGTTTTCCTAATATTTTCAGATGAAATTATAAAAAAAATGGTGGAATCCCCCATTTACTTGTTAAATGAAAATGATCCTTTCAATAATTTTGAAAATTTCAGAAAAAAAAAATAATACTTATCTCGTCAATGACTTTCACGGGTTCCCCATATGAATTGAGGTACAGAAACAAAAAAAAAAGTATATTTTTTTTACAAATTGTGAATTCTTCGAATGGATAAGTAAATAATTGGTAGAAACGGAGATAAAGGTCTATCCTGTTTTTCAACCCTTGCTAAGAAGATGATAAGTAGGATAAAGATTAAAAAAACGGTTTAAGATCAGACGATATACGAATGTAACTCTTTCATTTTTTCAAATTTTTACAACATTAAATTTACATTTCCCTTAGGAAGGCACTTTGACTGCCGAAACGTTGGACTTGTATTAAAAACGTTTTCATAAATTTTCAATATTGATTTCTCCGTTTCTCGTAATCAATTAATTTTTTACACTAGTCCTAACCTAACACACCCTGTTCCCTGTATTATTGTAAACTTTTGTTAAAACTATTTGATGCTGATGATGGTGGCGTTGCACTACCGAAACGTCCAAGAAAAAAAAATAATAAACGGGATCTACATTGCCAAGTCATTATTTATTTAAACATTAACTTGGATGTATTTTTTGCTCAAAATTCCTTCGTTATCATTAAGATGCCAAAGTAATTTTTGTTTCATAATTATCATTGCTTCTTATTGTTTTTGTTGCTATTCTAGGCGGAAATGAATCACCATTGAAGTCTTCATTCAATCAAAAACAAATTAACCAGCTGCATATTGCAAAATTAATTAATGAATTAGTTTTAGTTTCATTCGTATATCTAATCAAAATAAAATGTGCAATGCAATCTCAGTGACATTGCACTTGACTTCTCATTTTTGTGTATGGATAATAGATTAGAACCGATATTATGTACGTAGTAAAGATAATTATTGCTTATATAATGCTCCCCAAGCGCGTAAATTAGGTTAATTATAGCAATTAATTTTGCATCTACATTGACATTTTATTTAGGTCGTTACCCTATCCTAGTCATATTTGAATGTCACGTGTAAACAAAAAACTAATACAGTGGCAGTGGCGTATCCAGAAATTCTGTTTGGAGGGGACAAATTCCTTGTAGCATAGGCATAATGGCAAAAAATAAGGAGAAATCAATTTTTCATTACGCAAACGTTACCTAATTATTCTATGCAAAATACTTCAAATAAAAGTTAAAGGGATTTAAATCTAAATCATGTAAAACGATAAAAGCAAAAATTAATTATAAAGTTACAGTTTTTATGAGCTTTTAGTCTGGGCTGCCATGGATTTATGACAAAAAATAAACAAATGCATTATTTTTATTTGTCATAAGGCTAATCCACTGTAATCGAAAAGAGTAAAAGTTTATCAAAAATATGAAAGATAACAGTTAAACGATAAGAAAAATACGAACTATTTTTTTTTTAATTACTCCCTCTAAAAAATACGGGGAGTTCTACTTTTGATGACGTAATACATGTGGACGGGCGTTTAAGCAAATAGGATTTAAGTTTGAACATCGACTGTATGGAGCTCTGCTCTCACTTCGCTACAACCAAGAATATAATTATTCGGGTGTGTCGGATATATTCGGATGCTGTTCGGGTGATTTTCTTGTCGTTGCATGTTCGTTGATCTATCTGCCGCACTCCTTTGAAATTTGTTTGAAATCGTGAGTCACCAACCATGCGCTGTGCGTTACCAACGTGAGAATGTCAAAATGTTTTTGTAAAATAAGAAAAAAAGTAAAATAAATGAATTGCAATAATATATTTTCTTTCCCTAATAATAAAATATAATATTACAATTCAAATATACATTATTTTGTAATTTGCTCAACATTTTTTCGTAATTCTCTGGACCACTGTTTGTTTACTTCTGGTATACCCACATTACCTACGTCACAAATGAAATTTATAATTCATACCTCAATATCTCGCTTATTTGGAGGAATTTTAAACTCGGATTTTCACATATTGTCTTACATACTTATGTAGTTCAAAATAAAAAATTAAAAAAAAATATCGTGGAATAGCCTATTATAACTAAATTTGGATGAAATGGTAAATTAACACAAAAAGATGAAGGCCTGTAGTATTTACTCTTAAACAGGGGTGATTAAGCGTTAACTAAAGTAACAAATTCAGTTGTTTTTTAATCACCCCCATGTATATTTAAATGATAGTCATGGTAATTAGTTAGTCAGGGTGACTAAAATTTTGAGTAAATACTACCGATCAAAGTGTTTTAGTTCTAATTGACAGTTGTTAAAAACAACGCATTTGTTTATTTTTTTGTGGTAAATTCATGGCTGCCTACACTAAAAGTTCATAAAAATCGTAACTTTATTAGTTATTTATGCAATAAAAGTAAAAAATATAGTCTCATTTCACGAAAGTTTGACGGAACGAGCCGCAGGCGAGTTTATTAAATCCTATGAGTGAAATAAGACACTTTTTACTCGAGTTGTAAACAATTTTTTTTACGTCTGGAAATAAAAGTGTGAAAAAATGTCCGTAACGTTTCATTATTTCACAGGTTTGCTTTAAAAAAGTGCATTTTTTCATACTTATGTTACAAAAGGCCTGTTTTATAAATAGTGCACTTTTTTAACAGACGTAAAAAAATAATTTTTATGTTTATATGACGAGCTAGAATAATAATTTTTCATGATTTAGATGCAGAATTTAAATCTCTATAACTTTTATTTAAATAAAATAAATAAATATATCATCACGGCATATTACCCATTTCTGGGTGTGCCAGTATCTACAACACATGTAGACATCGGTAATGATGACGATATAATTTACCGTGTGGGCGTTTACCAGGCGTCACCTCACGGGCACTCATAGATGGTGTGGAGAGTGCACCACAGGGGTCACTTTTGTGCCATTTAAAATTGGAAATATTTGGCGTCTGTCGGGATCGAACCCGGTTCCCCCAGGTTCGCGACCAGACACTCAGGCACGCGGCCACTTTTATTTAAATAAAGTATATTTTTCATACAATAATTTGATAAAGTTTCCCACGTTTAAACTCCTGTATTCCTCTTTTCGATTTACACCCTGTACAATTTTCTATATAAGAGTGTATAAAAGATACGGATAGAATAACAATTTATAAGTATTAAAAAACGACTATTTTAATAAAAACAACTCATATTCTTCGGGAGTTCTTTTCTACGCTCTTTTAAATTTTGGAGGGGCAGTTGCTCTCTTTGCCCTTTCCTGAATACGCCACTGAACGAATAAATTACCTGTTATGTTTTCATGTGATTCCATTGTTTGGATAGCAAACCTTAATCGGGAGAGTGATAAAGTTATCATATCATTTTGTCCATCTTCACTAACAGAATAGTTCATTGTTAGTTCTACGGATCCTTTGTTGTTATCAACCTATAATTCTTGTAATCAATAATAATTATAAAAAATAGAATTAAAATACTTACATTTTTGTTTGGTTCAACTAACCCACTAGAAATACTTTTAACAGCTCTCCAAATATCGGGAGTTCCCAAACAGTTATTTCTTAACCTTTGAGTAAAAGCCTTAGCTTCTAAATTATACGTCACAGCTCCTACTGTTCTTCTTTTGTACAATGACACTCTCTCACTATTTCTTGTGGATTCGCTTCTTTTCAAACCAGAAGCTGCGCTTAAAGAATTTTCTAGAAAAGCTCTGAACGAGTTTCCTGATAATCTACCTCTTGGTTTCGTCTCTTCGGATGCTCGAACGTTTTCTAGGATTGCGTACACGGTTAAAACGACGAATTTACCAGTAAGTTGTTCGGTGATACGATTTGAATTTGTTGATAATTCAAAGACGAATTCTTGGTTAAAAACTGGCCAAGATTCTTTTTGGAGTTTCGTTTCGAATTTGTCTTTTCCAGGAAACAATTTTACCTGAAAAAATAAATTAAAAAGAAAAGCAAAACATTAATAATGTGGTTCTAACGGTTCAGAGGTTCGAATCTTAATGACGTCAAAGTACGAGGCAAAGTAATGAAACTTTTCGGTTGTAGGAAAAACATTGCATGCAACACATAACACATGTGTAAGTAGTTATTTATGTATTAAAAGCAAGTTACGCTCGTGGTACATAAAAAACTTTATGCACGGACGAAAATTTTCAAATTGTGAATGTTAGAAAAATTGTATCGAAAAGAATTTGTCCTCGTACATCCCAGTATCTAGTGTTGCTATGAAAGCGGAGAACTACAGTTTATTGTTTGTTTATTAGTTATGTCATTTGAGTTTTATTTTGTGTGTCTCCGTGCTTTCCATATAAATATCACAAAATTAATTTTCATTTTTCATTAAAGAACATAAAAAAATTCGATTTGTAATAAAAACTTTTCATATTGCCTGTTTAAATTGTTTATATTGCAGGTTATAATTTGGTTTCACGTTTCATTATAGGCCGGCGGGCTATAAAATGACGTTTATGTCATAGAAATTCGTGTACAATTGTCAAATTATGATACGTCCATGCATAAATAGTATTTTTATCTCATGCTATAGCATTCGATCAAAAAAGTACAACTTTACATACTTGCATAAATAACTATTTCATATTTTATCTCGCTGAAAATGTATGATATTATTTTTAAAATCTACTATCCATACCTAATATTTTCTGACTACAACTATCGAACTTCAAAAGGTATTGAATAATAAATAAACAGTTAAATTATTTAAATATAATTCAACAATACGCTCAACATACAATATCATTTACCAATTCAATTATTATTTTAAATTTGCAAAGTCACTTCCGAGCTATAAAAGGAAACATCAAGACAATTCTTCTTTCTTTACCTTTACTACGTATCCTTCTGGGCGTGTAAGCCCATAAAGTGTGGGCAGGTGTCGGGCCCCTATAACAGTAACCTTGAGCTCTCTAGTAGATTCGTTCACAGCCACCTTAAATCCTAATTCCGGGTCCAGAATACCGGCAAGATGCCGTTGGGCTCCTCCGGGAGCAAATATGTCCTTGACTCGTTGGACCATGGACGCCATTTTAAGGCAGGTGCATTTTAGGGATCTAAGTAGGGAAATGATTTTAATTAATATATCAAATAACTTCTATAAAATTAAATATAACTTGTAGAAACTATTTACATATTTTTAAATAAAGAAATCTCGAACATTTAGAAGAACAGGAGGAAACTTATTTACAAATTAAAAAATATAAAAATATATAAATAATACATAGAATTTTATGTGTATACCAAAAATGTTAAATACAATATGTACTTATACAGCCTAATATGGAAATGGGGAGAGGTCTTGTGCTGGCCACAACAGATTTTTCTTTTTACGACAAATTTTTGAACAGTAATAGTAATATACAGGGGAGTATTTAGATATAAGTATTATTTGTTGACACTGTATAATATTTATAGCAAATAAATATTTAGAAAAATATATCTGTATATTATATCTGTATTATAATATTCGGTCACTTTAATATGTTATTATGTATGAATACGTTTATGAATGTGGCTGAGGTGAAAGAACTGTGCATGGATAGGAATGTGTGGCGAAGGATGATTGTTGCGTAACTATTATTGCGGTCCGGATGCGGTTATTCGCTACCGAAAATCAGTCACATTAATATGTTCTTTGTATGAATGTTATGGTGATTTTGGACAAGGCGAAAGAAGAATGTTTTTAAAGAGTTAAGTGATTCAGTGGAGCTCTTACTTTCATCCCTTTTCTTATTGTTTTCGGGTTTTTGCTAACCCACTAAGTGGGAAACGCGTGATTTTATGTATGTATGTATGTATTATAATATTCAAAATTCACAAAGCTAATATTACTAAGAAGTAACTTTTTGTTTCATCATATGTAACTATTACTCATATTACAGTTGTTTTGTAACTCTATTAGCAAGTCTACTTTTAAATATCATTCATATTTCTAAATAAGACGTTGAAGTAGTTTATTCAGTGGAAAAGATAATAGACAGATATTTGTATAAACAATGATTCTTTCATTTGCTTCTTAGTCATAATTATTATTTTTGGTTTATTAATTTAATTATTGTTGCATTTAATAAAAAAATATACAGGGTGTCTCAATAAGCTTGCTCACTATTGGTAACTTTTTTATTTGAAGAGGTACGAGGTTGGTTAAATGAGCAAAATTGTGCCATTTTATATTAGAAAATTGGTCATGTAGACAAAATAAAAATTGTGTCAGCGGTTCTCAAAATTTGGGACAAAATATATATTTTTTAAATGGAACCATATATTTTTTATTATCTTATTGGAAAGAGTAAATTTTTCTCTTTCCAATAAGGTAATGTTGTTTATATACAATTTTTTCAAATAAACGAGTTATTTACGGTTAAAAAATTAAATTTTGTAAACTATTTTATTAGTTTTTTAGTCAAGTAAGCCATGGAAACAATTGATTCTTTGTTTGTTTGACGTTTAATAATATCTCCCGTAAAGTTCTCTGTGTTTAATAATGTTTAATAAATTTACAAATGAAGAAAAGTTAGATATGATCTTGCTATATGGAAAGTTATATCTCGACACCAGTTACGTAGAACGGTCGGCTCTCTTTCCAAAAGAGAGAAAATAATGGCTTTCAATTTGAATATTTTCTTTGTTTTGTTATTACTGTAAAATAAATTAATAAAATAATAATTTTATAAAAGACAATTGTTTCCATAGTTTACTTGACCTAAACTAATAAAAAATAATTTTTATCTTTAAACGTAAATAACTCGTTTATTTGAAAAAATTGTACATAAACAACATTACCTTATTGGAAAGAGAAAAAAATACTCTTTCCAATAAGATAATAAAAAATATATAGTTCCATTTAAAAAATATACATTCTGTCCCAAATTTTGAGAACCGCTGACACAATTTTTATTTTGGCTACATGACCAATTTTCTAATATAAAATGTCACAATTTTGCTCATTTAACCAACCTCGTATCTCTTCAAATAAAAAAGTTACCAATAGTGAGCAAGCTTATTGAGACATCCTGTATAAATATATCATCAGGGCGTATTACCTATTGCTGGGTGTACCAATCTGCTTTATACGCAAATTTCTGTAATGATGATGACATATTTGTACCTTGCTGGTGTTTACCAGATATCACCTTACTACGGGCACTCATTGCTGGAATGGAGAGTGCACCACGGGGGTTGAAATTTTTTTTCTGGCATCGGCCGGTTCCCCAGATTCGCGATCTAACGCTCAGGCTTCAGGCACAGAAGATATGACTTTTCAATGAAGTTTCTATGTTTATATAAAAATTCTAACTATACTATAACATAAAATCTAGCAGTAAAACAGTGATACAATTTTTTTAGGTCAGCACAATACCTCTTGCCATTTCCGTTTTGTTAAATAAGTATCGAATTTAACATTTCTTGTACAAACAAATAATTCTAATTATATCTATTCTATCATTCTATAAGGAATCTTGTCCTACTCTTCTAAAATGTTCAAGATGGTTCCAATGCATTGTTGGGATTAGCGGTATTTCTTAAGGATTACTATTAATATACATACCTACCTACAATTTAAATATTTAATTAACAATTTAATAAGAAATATAAAATGTACTTCCTAGAGAAAGCTTTCAGTAATGCCAGTAAAACGGTTGATTTTTGACACGGACATTTATCTGTCACGCGTTAAAATGTCTCAATCATTAATCGCCCTCATTAACACACTTGATAAATAAATAACTACTGATGTACAATTTTTTCGTATCCCTATAACAATTTTACATTATTTTTAATATGCAAAACCAGGATTCGATACCAAATTATTCGTATTTTAAATCGCACAAAACTTAGATCTTTGGTGCACACTCCACGCTGGTATTGAGTGCCCCTGAGGTGACGCCTGGTAAATACCTCCACAGTACAGCAGTACCAATAAGGCATTATCTTTACCGATTTCTTCTGTGTACAAAGCAGATTGGCACATATAGCTATGGGTAATATGCCGTGATGATTTATTTTTTATTAATTTAAATATATTCATTTGAATGAAACAATAATGGCCAGTACAATGAACAAGGCTTAAAATTTGGGCCAGATTTAAATAAAAAAGTAAAAGTGCATATCGAAATTTTGGCAGCAATATATTATAATTCATTTGACATTTCATTTCGATGCAATATTGCCAGGTTAAGCCAAGTTTAATATTTAAAGTGAAGAATAGCGACGGATGGATAAAAAATGAAGGATAATAAATTAATATACAGCACCTTGATGTCGAAACATTGTTAATTTTAATAAATTTATAAAAACCTTAACCCAATTAATGTTTAATTTTATTTAATATACCCCTTCTTTGCAAACATTTCGGTTTTTATTAAACCACTATAAAGTACATACATATGCCAAAATATACAAAATAAAATTGTAAATTGCTTACCATCAGAAGCTTTCTTTTTAAATTTACAAATGATGTTACACATGTGACAACGTTATTTTAAAAATCTGTTGTGGCCAGCACAAGACCTCTCGCCATTTCCATATTAGGCTATATAAGTATTGTATTGCACTTTCCTTTCGAACCGTCGTTTTATAACAAAATATCACAGAACTTTACCCAAATATTGTTTTTGATTATATTTAACATGTCTTCTGCACACATATATAATTCTAATTATATATATTTTTCATTGAATGAGGAAATTCCTAAATTTCAGAGATTCTTCCAATTCATTAATCAGATTGGCAGTATTTCTGATGGATATATGCATTTTACCTATAATTCAAATATTTAATTATTAAAACAATAAGGAAGATTAAATATACTTCCCAGAAAAACTATCAGAATGTCACTAAAACTGTTGATTTTTGACATTGACATATGTCATTTACAAACTATGTTATAAACATTTGAATTTGTCAAGTGGTTTCCTTAGTGCCTTAGCCTCTGCGATTAGATTATATATATATATATATATATATATATATATATATATATATATATAAATATATAAATATATTATAATGTCTTTATATCTAAATCTATACAAGATATAATAAAAATTTTAAGTGTATTAGATGGAGAATTTTGATATTCAATATTTGTCATCCCAAAAAAATATATTTAGAAGAATTTTTCTAAGAAACTACTACTTCCGGTTGTCCAATTGTTACCAAACCCTTTTCGGATCTTCCCAGGAATGTCAGATTGAGGAAACTGTAGTTAAATATTTTTTAAGTCTTATAGTTTTTGAGGAATCGTCCCTCCAACATCCAGACACACATATACACACATCCACACACACACAGACATCATTTTAAAAATGTTATAATCGGATTCTAGGAACCTTAAATCGTGCTTATTCAATAAAATCTTGATATGCGAATTTTAGCATGAATCCAATACCTCTCTTAGCGAGAGGTTTTACATCATCCTGCTCTGCAGCAAGTAAGCAATTTATAATTTTATTTTGTATGTTTTTATATTGCATCGTTTGTTTTCTTTTGTTCGCCAGCACTGAGGATGGTTTAATAAAAACCAAAATGTTTGCAAACAAGGAGTACCTATATTAATTTATTATCCATTATCCGTCGATATTCTTCAGTTTAATTTACTTTTGGATACGAATTCTACATCGATTTAATATTTATGTTTCGTTGGTGCATAATTGACTAAAAAATAACAAAAATAAAGTAGTAAATACTTACCTACTTAATATATAATTGATCACACAATCCTTTACCACACAATCAGAGAGTTCTAAACTGTTTGAATGTTTGTAATATAGTTTAGTGTAAATTAAATTAGAATAGTAATAGTAGTTCAGTTAAATGATCTTGTGAGAAACACTGCTCTTGCTCAGACTCAGTAGGCTGCGATAATCACGTAGCGACTAACAAGCCAGCATCAAAAAGGATCACTTGAACGGTTAATTTACTTAAATTAGTGGCTATTTAAACCAATTCTTCTGCTTATAAACTATCTTTACAGCGATCGAAAGTATAAATGGCCAATAGAGACATATTATGTTGTGCATGTAATTGTTAATGTAGTTACTGGTATAAAATGTTATATATCTGATAACAATTTTATAAACTTGAGATTAGATATATGTAATCTAAAGTAATTAATAATGTTTGGACTGCAAATATTTTCTTTGTACTTGTGTTATTTTATGGGAATATATATTTTATATAATATAATAAAATGTTTTATAAAGAACTCAGGGCCGGTTCATATTATAACGCTCATAGGGCCCCAAGCGGATAATTTTTGTAAAATTAAATTTCACAATAGTATTGGTATTATTAAACACTGTTTTGCTATTGCGATTTTAGTTTGTATTTTAATCAATAGCAGTTTCCACAATTTTTTTATATTTTACAGATAAATTTAAAAAATAATCTTTTTATAAATCCCAGAGCCTATGTTTTAAAGATAAACATAATTCCTTTGTTACAGTTCATATTTCAAATGTATGTAAGTGACAGATAAATGTCACTGTCAAAAAACTAATCACAAATTAATTATAAAAGAAAACAGTAAATACAGTCGAATTCCGTTTTAAAAAATTGAATTTTACCTAACTCTATGACATTTTGAAATATCGCTTTTTACATAATTGATACAAAATGAGTTCTGTTAAAATCTTTACGTAAAGAATATTAGGCAAGTGACAATTGATACAAAAAGAAACAGGAATATATCAATAACGATTTCTTTAATATCAATTTATGACTTACACCCAATTCCTATACATCAGAAGGAAGATCTACATTGGTTTCAGAACTCATTTTCACCTAAGGATTAAATTAAATAATAAAATTTATTTATTTTCACGGCAACGCTTTGTTAAATTGAACTGTCATAGAGAAACCTAGAATTTTGTGTATTTTTAAATTATTTTAGTGGAATAAGATAAAAAAAAATTACATAATACGTTACGAAAACGTGATGTTTGTCTCACATGATATGAAAAACTCGCTTCGCTCGTTTTGGCAAATATTATGTTCTTCAAACTATATCACTCTTAAGATACGAAAATAATTGCAAGACCTACTCGACTTAACAACAGATTAATTAGAGAAGCCATTGAGATTTATAAAAAAAGAAATATCAATCTCAATCATTGTGACGGATTACTTAGTCGCGCATGGCTTCCAATATTAAATATGTTGTAATTTGTAATATGTATACATTTTTTTCTAAACTTTTACTAACCTCTGTTAATAAAGAGTACGGCTACGGTATTTCGCTACCGATAAAGCGTCTCTGAGTTATACAGATCACTTCTCTGCCAGTTTTTGGGACGGTTTTTCCTTTGGCAAAAGGAGATTTTTTCCTGAGAAGATGCATGTTCGCCGCCCATGTTATTGCCGGGCATGCATATATTGTCTAGAAAATTGTACACATAAAAAGGTAACATTTATGAACATTTCTTGTTACCTTGGTTACTTGTTGTTTTTGTTATTTCACATATTTATGTCAATGTATCCCCTGAAGAAGGCACCAGTTTATGGTGCCGAAACGTTGGGTTTAAATAATAAATACAGAACTTAAACTAAAAAAAAGGTAGTATTATTCCAATTTATATCACTCTTTTCATAACTGATTATGTAAACAACTATTTACCTCTGCAATAAAAGAAAAAAGTGCCATAACGTTTCACTATTTCACCCTTTTACGTTAAAAAAGTTCACTTTTTCACACTGTTATTGTGTTAAAAAAATACATACTTTATAAATCCATTTTAATGAAAAAAGTGTACTTATTTTAGTGTAATAGTGTTATTTTTCACTATTTTGATAACGGTGGAAACGCCATATCTAAAGAATTCATTTTATCTGAAACTGAAACAAAAAAAGATATAGGTACGTTTTATTTTTTGATATTAAAATTTTTGTACTTTTCGGCATCAAAATAAACGACTGTTATTTTCTTCAAAATATTTATATTTACAATACATAAAGATCTCAAGTATAAATATTTTTACATTCTGTACATAATAACACATTAAATTAAAAGCAATTGGTAACATAATACTTTAATACTTAAGAACAACTGTTTCTAGTTGCGTGATCACAGTATGAATTAGAGTTCTGAAATTTCTATTTCTGTAACATTTTGATCAAACTTAACAACGGATTTCTTCCTTTCGGTTGTTGGTTCGATGTATTCGTTTTCCACTGTGAAAACGTCATCATTTTCATCTAGAATTTTTTCGTCTTTTACACTGTCAAGTTCATCTTCATCGTCTAAGTCTTCTGGTTTAAAACCAACGGAAAGACCAGTTGGTCTTCGGTCACTAACTCTTGTTTCGTTAATTTTTCTGTAATTTATTTAATATTACTGTAAACATGTTTTTCTTTGCTATACCTGCCGTGAAGTAAATATGGACTGGGGATTTCTACACTGTTGCCAATTCCACTGGTCATGTTGAAAATTCTAAGTTATAAAGAAGCGGCAACACCGCCGGGCAAGGGACAGTGTGGGAGAAGGAAAAACATCAGTCCATATTTATTTGACGGTGAGTATAACGAACTAAAATGACGTGATTGTTTATTATAATAATTTGTAGGTTAAATAATTTTGATGAAGATAAATTATGAAATGTTTGACATT
Organism: Ophonus ardosiacus; assembly: GCA_943142095.1. NCBI lineage: Eukaryota > Metazoa > Arthropoda > Insecta > Coleoptera > Carabidae > Ophonus > Ophonus ardosiacus. The sequence goes on along the minus strand of OW964829.1, from coordinate 42,086,404 downwards.
TAAATGAGGCTAATTTTGTTTCCTGTTTTTAAAACTGTCCTTGAGTGAAACAATTGACTTATTTAAAAACGCTTCCTTACTTTTATAAAATTACTTACGTTTCAACTGGTGCCGGTGCACTATACGTCGATTCTCTATTGTTGTGTTTTTCGTATTTTATCGGACCGCCTACAATTTTTGGCCTGTAACAGACAAATTATTTAAATATATTATTACTAAAAGTATATACCAGTTAATGAGAAGAATAATTATAAACCGTGAAAACAATACGTGTATCAAGAAGCGTTTCCGGAATAAGTGATACCAACTTTGAAATTTTAAATGGAACATACTGTAATTTTTATTGGGGCTAGGGCTTAGAACTGGGTATTAAGAAATGAAAAATCAACACGAAATACAAAAATGCTACACGCCAATGTATACGAACTATGTTGACAGTTCCAAATTACTTCCTGGGCCCGAATTTTGTAACTAATTATCTGTTGTGACCAGCACAAGACCTCTCGCCATTTCCATTTTAGGCTATATAAGTATTGTATTCCACTTTGCTATCAAACCGTCGTTTTATAACAAAATATTACAGAACTTTACCCAAATATTGTTCTTTATTGTATTTAACATTCTAAATGTCAGAGATTCTTCCAATTGATTAACCAGATTGGCGGTATTTCTGATGGATATATGCATTTTACATATAATTTGAAATATTTAATTAATAAAACAATAAGAAAGACTAAATGTACTTCCCAGAAAAGATATCAGAATGTCACTAAAACTGTTGATTTTTGACACTGACATTAATATCTGTCATAGACATTTGAATTTGTCAACTCCAACTGGTTTCCTTAGTGTAGTTTCGTCAACTCTACTTATTATATCCCGATATTCTATATATTATAACTTCGTTATCTCTAAATTTATAGAAGATATAATAAAAAATTTAAATGTATCAGATATAGAAACAGGTCTTATGTCTTACAGTTTTTGAGGAATCACACACACACATCATTGTAAAAATGTTAAAATCGGATTCTAGTGACTTGAAACGTGCTTATTCATTAAAATCTGGATATGTGATTTTTTAGCATGATTCCAATACCTCTCTTAGCGAGAGGTAAAAAGCGGTAACGAATACGAATTCAATATGACGAGTACGCCATTTTATTTTCTATTCAGATTCACGAATTCTACCGAATTGTGTAAAATCATCTATTCATCTTGAAATTTTAAATTTACCGCACAGTTTTAATTATAAAATTTACCAAAATATGTTCCTAAATGTTTCTTATGGTAATCAATCTTCTTACATTTTGAGTATTATTTCTTTTCATAATTTCCTCAAAATAAAATAAATACATAAATAGGCCATCCTGCTAAAAATATTATTTTAAATCTTTGTCAAATTAACTTATATTCCAAATAATAATACAATAATATTGCAAGACAATGAAACTTCTATTAAAAGTCACTGACAATCCTATTCTACAATGTAATACGCTATTCAAATGCTTCAGACCACTCGAATAGCTTATTCAGTGTAAAATGGCTGCCTTTACAATGGAGTGGGATCTGAATTTGTATTCGATATCGCTTTCTAGTTACAAAATAGGCGCCCTGAAGATAGTTACGACATACATCCTGTGTGGCAAAAAGAGTGTACTTCAAGTATGTATGTCTTCACCAATCACACATTTTTTATTGCGCAATGCTATTCTTTCGAGAAGAATACTATACTCGTATACATTTCAACTTACAATAATAAACACGTTTACAACTACAAAAAGTGATAAATAATCACAACACACGAAAGATTTACCTATAGGCCATCCAGCGAATCAAGCGGTTTACGTCATAAATACAATATCACTAGAAACAATGACGTCATATGTTAAAAAGTTTACATGAGCATGTAAAACGAATTAAAATATATATGAACTGTGGGTTGCCTTCATAAATCCAAATCTTTCTTAAAAAGGTAACACGTCTGGTATCATTTTTTTTCAGCAAAATCCAATTTTATTTAAAATATTCTGAACGATACTGCTTACGCCGTTATCAATACTTCATTCTTGTAGTATATGCAACAAACCATCTAGTATTATGTGAGATCCTTAAAAAAAATACAGAATACTGCATACCATACAATTTCTAACTGTTTCTGTACATTGCGTATAGCGTTTGCCACACGCTGTACATATAGATTTAATTTTCAAATTATTACTAATAAAAGAACGAAATATTACCTCAATATTACAATTCAGTGAAAGTAAGAGCCCACCAAACTATTTTGCATTTTCAAAATAAGTCAATAAATTAACTACAAGCTCTTGAATTTGACATGACAGAGCATTTGACATTTTATCAATGAACAACGAAACCAAAAACAAAATGAAATCACAATACAGGTTGAAAAGTATAATATAGACATATAATATTTAGTAATATACATGTTCAGAATTACCAATATTAAAAAAATATAATCAAACGTCATTTTGTAAAAATTTACAAAATTTTACTTAATAATAATATATCCAAATATAATTATTTCTATTAAAGGTGTCAAATACATAATAATAATAAAAAAATCAATAAAATACCGTTAATAAAATATATTTAAAAAAATAAAGAAAATGTCAAAAATCCCTAAACGATGACGTAAACCGCTTGATTCGCTGGATGGCCTATACTCAAAGTTATTTTTATTTAAACCCTAATTAAAGAAAAGCACATTTTTAAATATCCAAAATTCGTACCTGACGTAAAATATGTAGGCTGCTATAATAGCAATGATAACTAGGCCCAATAAAACAGATAGCGTCGATACAGCTGCAATCCATCCAGAATTATCTGCTTCTTCTGCCTCACCAGGAGTAGCATATGCGATTGCCTCTATAGATTCTTCCATGCTGCTTTTTTCAATTAAGCTATTCAAATAATAAAAGCATGTTAGTGTATTAACAAACATTAATTTGCTAAAAGATTGAACAAGTTAAATATTTGGAATATATGACTTTTCTGTTCACATATTATCTAAAAATACTAATTTCCAATTATGGACATTGCGCAGTTTATGAAATAAAAATTAATATTTTTTAAATATGTTCAAATATTTAAACATGTTTGCAATGATAGGATGTTTATTTTAAATCGTTGCTATCTCGAAAACTTTAAGAGCTACAAAGAATTGTCAAACAATTTTTATTTTACCAGAATGTATAATAAACAGTAAAAAAATCGGCCAATAATTCTCAAAATATAGGACCTAATTTTTAAATTTTAAATAGAAAAATCTGATGTGGCCAACACAAAACCTCCCGCTATTTAATTTTTACATGCATACATAAAATCACGCGTTTCCCACTTAGTGGGTTAGAAAATCCCAGAAACAATTGTAACAATAAGAAAAGGGATAAGAGTAAGAGCTCAGCTGACTCACTTCACTCTTTAACAACATTCTTCTTTCGCCTTGCCCACAATCATCATAGCATTCATACATAAGAACATATTAAAGTGACCGATTTTCGGTAGTGAATAACCGCATTCGGACCAGAATAATAGTTACGCAACAATCATCCTTCGCCACACATTCCTACCCATTTTTATTAATTTAAATACATACTTACGTATTTACTAACGCTGCAAACTGTTTCATTGCATAAAACTATTGATGTATTTACTATTTTCTTTTTAAAATATCACTATTATTAATTTGAAACGATTACTTTTTTGACAGTGACATTTACTAGCAGTTACATTCATTTGAAATATGAACTGTGTAACAAAGGAATTGTGTTTATGTTAGGCTTCGGGACTAATAAAAAAATTATTTTTAAATTTATCTGCAAAATATATAGAAAAAATATTAATGTATTCCTGTAGAAAATTCAATAATCTTTAATTTTTATAAGATATACAATGTGAAAAAATGGCATTTAATGATATTTTTTGAAGAAAAACCATTATGTGCTTCAGGTAAAGTGCCATTTCCGGTTATCCGGTTTACACAAAAATCTAATGGCTTCTTTTCATATTAGAATAGGATAGAAATACAAGGTTTCAGAATTTTCTGAATGATAGTATTTGAGTTAGAGCGAAGACAAAATCCCTACACATACATACACACACATACATACACACACACATACAGACATCATCGTGAAAATGTTAAAATTGGATTCTACGGACTTTAAAACGTGGTCATTTACTAAAATCTCGATATGTGATTTTCAGCACGATCCCTATACCTCCCTTACCAAGGGTAGCGGGAGGTAAAAATAGATAAACTCTTTTTCCGTGAGTTGATACTCACGTCAATATCTTCTGGAAGAATTAGTAAACTTTCGTTTTCTAAGACGTTTTTTATTCAGAGTGGTTAAAAGCTGCACAAAAGTATCACAAGATAATTTCGATTGCTTCAAATAGATAACTGAATTCTAAAGTACAGTTAATTTACTGATTGCGTCGAGATCTCGTCTTGAATTTCTCGAATATTTGAAATAAGAGTAATACCCTCGAGATTTACTCGAGACAAAAGTAGAAATTCGAGGTCTAGATGTACTATTTTTTTATAATACAAGTGTAACAGAAATAAGTACATTAAATTTAACCAGTGATAAAACTCGTCGACAGAAAATATTTCTTTAGTGACGATTTCAAATAAATATTTTTTTTTCTTTTCTAACAGTTATATAAAATAGAAATTGTTTGCCAATTTAACCTTCTTCTTAGCTTTTATACGTACTCTTAATTTTCAAGATAGCAATAGTGGTTCATTTAAAATTATATTTTTTTCTAGATTTTTATCAAAAATCAGATCAGCTGGAATGAACCAGTTTTTAACATTATATAACCACGTGCTTACTTTTTGAAGTCATCCGCAAGAACAATCTTATTCTCTACATCAAGTGCATAAGTCACTATTCTTAGTACTGGGATTTTATCGTCATCTCTGGTTCTTCTGAATGTTTCGTCATCCTCTTCTTCAGATTTTTCTTCAGATTTTTCTTCGGATGATCCATCTGCTTTTGGAAGCGCAGAACTCGATAGGTATTTCACAGTTGTTTTTGTTTCAGAACTTAACCGTGCTATAAAGTTGTCTATTTCAGAATATGGGATGTCGTTTACTGTTAATACAGTGATATGTTCTTCTTTCAATAATTTCACCTATAATGTTACAAATATTCTGTTATTACATCACATTACACTCTTTTTCACATGTCTGCTTTGAATAATAATGTTTTTTACAGATATTTTCTATTTATATTTTAAACCGCCAGCTTCAGAGAACAGACTCATATATATAGTTAAATTATTTGAATTTTTTATTAAAAATAATAAATTATCTAATCACGTAACTGATGTAGAATAGGAAATAAATGATTCGTCATTAGATATTTTAATAATTATTTCGTGTCAGTCAGTGGCACGAAAATATACAGTCACTCAAAAAAGTCTCCGTACGACAGTATTTTTAATGTATTTTGGGAAAAATAGCAGTCTAAAACCCAATATATTTAATTTCCTTTTAATCCAAAATAAAACGCAGTATAATACGCCGATGATAGCATTATGTCTAGGGGCTATAGTAATTATTGCAACAATGGATAGCAAAGGTTCCCTCGACATTTTAAAATCAAATTTTAAACAATGTGTCGAAAAATAGGGCCTTAACAGACAATTTTAATTTCGTGCATCAGAAAAATTCGACAAATAATTCGCGTCTATAAGAGAATGCGTACTAAATATGCTTAATCATCCCTCACAGTCTCCGGACTTTAATCAGATTGAGAAAGTGCGGAAAATTCTTAAAATAAACAAGAATTTAAAGCAAAAAAGAATTTAAAATTAATTACAAGTAAAATGGCAGAATATAATGCCATCAGTGACCAAAAATTTGGTGGATTCAATGACTCATCGCTTAGTTACTGGTGGAAAAACCAAAGGAAAACCCTCGAAATATGATATTTCTTTATGAAACATAAATAAATGGTTTATTATTTAAATGTTTTGGTTATCGTACGGAGACTTTTTTGTCATGAAATTATGAATACTTTCAAAGTTTACCCCATAATATAAATAAATTAAGTAATTTTTTTGTTTATTTTACATTAATAATAACGTAATATACTGCGTTTTATTTTGGATTAACAGGAAATTAAATATATTGGGTTTTAGACTGCTATTTTTCCTAAAATACATTAAAACTACTGTCGTACGGAGACTTTTTTGTATGACTGTACCTGACAAAACGAAGTTAAAACTAAAACAATTATTCAAAGCAGTCGATGTATTAACTAATAAAATTTTTAAATGTATTCGTACCGTAACATTTAAAGTTGATTTTAATCCATCTTTTGCTCCATCCCTGTCTGTAGCTGTTACGACAAATTCTGTATCAGACGACAAGTCTTCTGGATAAATTATTCCATTTTTCGGATCAATAATGAAGTCTTCGTTAACACTATAACGAATTATAGCATTTTCCCCTAAATCTGCATCAGTTGCCTACAAGATAAAAAGTAAAATGTATCTCTAATACTAATATGAAACTGTTAAAAATGATAATTACTGTTGTTCTCTACTTACAGTTACTCTGACAAGATATGGTGGTGCTATATAATTAGTTATTTCTGAACTGGGATATCCAATAATCAATGGATTTGGCTCAACAAATTTAGGGTAATTGTCATTTTTGTCTCCAATAATTACAACTACTTCCATTGTATCAGGCCTAGCTGGTATGGAAGAAATATCTATACAAGAACCTTTGGTTTTTGATTCTTCTTTTACATTAAAAATCAAATTCTTGAATGACGATTGGTAGGTTGCTGTTTCAACAGCCTGTACTTGAGTTTTTACTTGGACGACCATCATATCTTTAAATTTAGGATCTTCTCTATCTATTTTTGCTTTGAGGTATACATTTTTTTCGTTGATTTCAAACCATTCTGAATAAAAATATTTTTGAAAATTATAAATATTTTTTAAAAATAAAAAGTAACCAAACCTGTATTATCTATGAGGAGTTCATAGTTTTCTATTTTTTCTACAATAAGTGTTCGGGGTGAATCTTCAGGGATAGTACGAACATCTAAACTATTCTCAAATATGAAGTTGTTGTTTATTATCAAAACAATCTAAGAAAATAATGTAATAAATAAAATGTTAAAAAGAAAATATAATTTTCTTACGCTCATTGTGTCTTTAGATTTACTCTGTTTTCCTTCTGCTTGAAGAGTAATTTCGTAAATATATTTTTTATCTGGTAAATTTTCTTTAAGTTTTAGTTCTCCCATTTTAGTGTATTCAAATTTATTTGAAATATCTAAAAACAAGTGTTTCATATATGAACAAATTAAAATTGTTTTTATTTTACCTGAAGGTTCAATTGAATAAATTATCTCTTCGTCTGAATTATCTGTAATAACTTTATATGTACCAATAATAGTGTCAATAGGAATGGGAAGATCTTTAACTATTACATCAACTTGTTTATCATAAGAAATCGTAGATGGAATTAAATCATTGTTTACTATTAAGATTACCTAAGAAAACAAAACAATAAATAAATCAAATATGTGATATTACAATAAAAAAAAAATCATACACTCATTGTGGCTTTAGATTTACTCTTTTGTCCTTCTGCTTGAAGAGTTATTTCGTAAATATATTTTTTATCTGATAAATTTTCTTTAAGTTTTACTTCTCCCATTTTAGTGTATTCAAATTTATTTGAAATATCTAAAAACAAGTGTTTCATATATGAACAAATAAAAATTGTTTTTATTTTACCTGAAGGTTCAATTGAATAAATTATCTCTTCGTCTGAATTATCTGATGTAGCTATATATGTACCAATAATAGTGCCAGTAGCAATCGGAGGATCTTTAACTATTACATCAACTTGTTTATCATAATAAACTGTAGATGGAACTAAATCATTGTTTACTATTAAGATTACCTAAGAAAACAAAATAATAAATAAATGTAATATCTAATATGAGAAGGAAAAAATCATACACTCATTGTTGTTTTAGATTTACTCTGTTTTCCTTCTGCTTGAAGAGTCATTTCGTAAATATATTTTTTATCTGATAAACTTTCTTTAAGTCTTAGTTCTCCCTTGTTAGTGTATTCAAATTTATTAGAAATATCTGAAAACTTCAATGTTTCATCGATGAATAAATTAAATTGCTTTTATTTTACCTGAAGGTTCAATTGAATAAATTATTTCTTCGTCTGAAATATCTGATTTAGCTGTATATGTACCAATAATAGTCCCAATAGCTATGGGTGGATTTTTAACTGTTACATCAACTTGTTTATCATAATAGATTGTAGGTGTAATTAAATCCTTGTTTACTATTAAAATTACCTAAAAAAAATATATAGATAAATAAATAAAATATATAATTTTAGAAGAAAATTCTTACACTCATTGTGGCTTGCGATTTACTTTGTTTTCCTTCAGCTTGAAGAGTAATTTCGTAAATATTATTGGTATCTGATAAACTTTCTTTAAGTTTCAATTCTCCGTTTTTAGTGTATTCAAACTTACTTGAAGTATCTGAAAACATGTTTAGTTAATATTCAAGTCATAACTTAAAAGTAAAAACTTAAAAAGTAAATAGTTAGTTCCGCTGAACGTTTATTTATGGGTATTTATTAATGTATACAGAAAAGTAATTAACACTTGTGTTTCTTACAATATTTTTCTGTTGACTGTATCATTTTGAATGAAGAAAATCTAATTTTAATCCATAACAGTTTTTAGGTTAGTGCTTAATGATAGAACGTACAGCACGTTATCCTGCTGGAAGCACTTCTTAGAGTACATTTGTATAAAGCTTGAGTCCTGCTGGAAGTACATCACACCGCTCATAAGCCTCTCCTTCTAGCAGTACTATGGTTAACTTTCAGCAGTTCGTAATAATTATTTTAACACAGGGCTTTAAAAATCAAAATTAAGTATAACATTTTCAAAAACCACGGCGTAGAATATAATTTTGGAGTAAGGTACAAAAACGTTCATTGCATTTGAAAAAAATATATATTGTATATTTTTGTAAAATATACACAAATAAAACAAACGATATTATAAAGAATTAAGAAAAATAGTAATTAAGAAGTTAGGCCGATAGTCCGTACTGAATATGAACTTTACCTTCTTGATTTTCAAGTTTTAAAGCAAAGGTAGATATGTTTGTACAATTTCCATCAATTTCCCATTGAACTGTTGCTATATTTTTGGTTTTTATTATGTTTTTAACAACACCGTAGCATCTAGCACTACGCCACTGGTCACCAAATACGGAAAAACTCCAAGAATTATCATTTTTAGAGTCAAAATTCGTTACTGCGACAGAAACACGGCTCCCGACGCGTAACCTTTTCCATACTGATTACAACAAACTTGAACTTGTCGTAACTTGCTTAATAATAAAGGTACAGACTCAGTCAAAAAATGCGCATAAAGCTTAAAATCTGAGGAATATTTGGTATTCTTAAAAGTCCAGCCAGAAGGCTAGAAAGTACTGAAATATCCAAATATACAAAGTACTCTCCCGAAGCTATTTGGTCCTGCTGACAGGGTGCTGTACATTCTATCATTAACGTATTTATTTATACATTCATTAATAGAAAATCGTATTAAGATGACATGTCGAAACATTCATTAATAGGAAATTATGCATTAAAAGGGCCATTAACAAACTTAATAAATGCAATCATTAGCTCTGTTCGATGAGAAGTGCTTGAAGTGCAGAGCAGAATAGTGCAGTGCAGTGTAGTGTACACTAGTTCAGTCTAATTCTTGTGGTTTCATAAAACACACTAGTGTATATTTGGGCAAGTTTGCTCAGCTGTGAGTAATCAAGCCAAGCGTAGCCAAAGGTGTAAAAGGTTAGGTTGTTTATAAACACAGTCATATCATAAAGCTGCAAAGAAGTGACTGCAGAAATGTCTGTTTTAAAGAGCATAATGTTTGAACTAATAAACGATTCTGACGAAAATCAATCATCACTTGATTCTTCATCAGATTCAGAGACATATATATTAATTAATTCTTTATATAACAAAACAAAGAGAATATACTATATCTGAATCCATTATTTTATTTTCTCAATAAGTAAAATTTTAGGTTAATAAACAGATGTGTAGATAAGATAGAATTAAAATGTCTACCGAACAACATTTAGTTACCCCCACTCCTACTCTGCACTTTCTACACCACCTCGCGAGTCAGGTCAGAAACGTGAGCACTAGTTCTTAAAATTTTTGTCATCGAACAGCCTGCCAGAAGCTGCCCGTTTCTCATAAAACATGTTAGTGTAAGGAAGTTAACACTAGGGCGGCCTAGTACATGTCATCGAACAAAGCTATTAATGTGTTCCCTGCGCCCACGCTTTACAAAGTCTCGATTATTAATAACACACTTGTTATTTAATTTACAATTTATTTTACCTTTAGATTGAATTGAATAAATAATCTCTTCGTTTACGTTGTCTGAAACAGCTTGATATGTACCAATAATAGTGCCAATAGCTATGGGTTGATCTTTAACTATTACATCAACTTGTTTATCGTAATAGACTGTAGGTGTAATTAAATCATTGTTTACTATTAAAATTACCTAAAAAAACAAAATAATAAAGAAATAAATTATTTTTAATATTAGAAAAAAAAGCATACACTCATTGTAGTTTTCGATTTACTCTTCTGTCCTTCCGCTTTAAGAGTAATTTCGTTAATATATTTTGCATTTAATAAACTGTCTTTAAGTTTTAGTTCTCCCTCTTTAGTGTATTCAAATTTATTAGAAATGTCTGAAAATATAAGTGTAAGTGTTTCATATTTGAATAAATTAAAGTTTATTTTATTTTACCTGAAGGTTCAATTGAATAAATTATCTCTTCGTCTACATTATCTGATATAGCTTTATATGTACCAATAATAGTGTCAATAGGAATGGGAGGATCTTTAACTATTACATCAACTTGTTTATCATAAGAAATCGTAGATGGAATTAAATCATTGTTTACTATTAAAATTACCTAAGAAAACAAAATAATAAATAAATAAAATACGTGATATTACAATAAAAAAAATTCATACGCTCATTGTGTCTTTAGATTTACTCTTTTGTCCTTCCGCTTGAAGAGTTATTTCGTAAATATATTTTTTATCTGATAAATTTTCTTTAAGTTTTAGTTCTCCCATTTTAGTGTATTCAAATTTATTTGAAATACCTAAAAACAAATGTTTCATATATGAACAAATTAAAATTGTTTTTATTTTACCTGAAGGTTCAATTGAATAAATTATCTCTTCGTCTGAATTATCTGTAATAACTTTATATGTACCAATAATAGTGTCAATAGGAATGGGAGGATCTTTAACTATTACATCAACTTGTTTATCATAAGAAATCGTAGATGGAATTAAATCATTGTTTACTATTAAAATTACCTAAAAAAATAAATAAATAAATAAATAAAATTTATAATTTTAGAAAAAAAATCTTACGCTCATTGTGGCTTTCGAATTGCTCTGTTTTCCTTCAGCTTGAAGAGTAATTTCGTAAATATATTTTGTATCTGATAAACTTTCTTTAAGTTTCAGTTCTCCATTTTTAGTGTATTCAAATTTACTTGAAATATCTGAAAATGTGTTTAGTTAATATTCAAGTTAAAAAGTAAATTAATAATAAAAAAATATTTTTCTGTTGATCGTTTTTATTGTTTTTATTAATTAAAACAGAAAAGTTTGTTAATGGCCCTTATTAATGCATAATTTTCTACGAATTAATGATTTTGTGACCCATCGTTTAGCATGTTTTTTTATTAATAAATGTATAAATACGTTAAGTACTAAACCCAAAAAGAAATAAGAAAAATAAAATTAAATTTTCTTTATTCGTAATGATATTGTCAGAGGAAAAAATATTGTAACACATGTGTTTTTGCCTAATTGAAGATTAATAATTTAAATCATTAACACGTTCGCTGTGCCCACGCTTTACAAAAGTCTCGCTTAGTAATCATCCATAATAATTATGCATTTGATATTTAAATAACAATTTATTTTACCTGTTGATTCAATTGAATAAATGATCTCTTCGTCTGTATTATCTGAAGTAGCTTTATATGTACCAATAATAGTGCCACTGTCAATCGGAGGATCTTTAACAACTACCTCAACTTTCTTATCATAATATATTTTAGATGAAATTAAATCATTGCTAACTATTAAAATTACCTAAAAAACAAATAAATAAATGAAATACATGTATAATATAAGAAAAATATTTTTTACATTCATAGTGGCTTCAGATTTACTCAGTTGTCCTTGTGCTTGAAGGGTAATTTGGTAAAAATATTCTTCGTATGTTAAACTCTCTTTAAGTTTCAGCTCTCCGTTTTTATTGTATTCAAATTTAATTGAAATATCTGAAAACAAATTTATTTTATTGAAAATTAAACAATATTTGGGTTTAGTTCTGTATAAATTTATTAATTAATTTATTATTATTACATTTATTATTTATGTTGTTATTATTATAAAAACCTGAAGAAGATAGCACCTTGCTGTCGAAACGTTGTTATTTTTAATAAATTTATACAGAACTAAACCCAAATATTGTTTAATTTTATTTATAATAAGCATCTTATTATATTTACAAAAAATCTTTACGGTCTCGTGGGCTGAAACTTTGTTCTCATGACTAAACATTAACAATCTTATTTTTCTCCACATTTTATTATTTAGGGATATATAAATTTTATATGGTTGAAAAAATGCTATCGAGTGGTATTATTGTCAATATTTTAAAAAAGTATAACAATATTTTTAACTTGAAAACCACTGGTTCAATTTTTTTTTATATAAAAAGATTTCTCCGTTCTTCTTCCACAACTTCGCTATTTAGCATTTTTTAAATAATTTTTATATCTATAATTAGATGAATTCAAAAAGTATTAGTCACAAACCCAGTTACAATTCTTTTCTTACGGTCGGTGGAAAATTAAAATAATTTTTATTTTACCTGAAGGTTCAATTGAATAAATAATCTCTTCATCTGAATCATCTGATGAAGCTTTGTATGTACCAATAATAGTGCCAATAGCAATGGGAGGATCTTGAACTATTACCTCAACTTGTTTATCATAGTGAACTGTAGGTGATATTAAATTGTTTACTATTAAAATTACCTAAAAAAAATTAACATAAATAAATAAAATACGTAATATTAAAAAAAATAATCTTACACTCATTGTGGCTTTAGATTTACTCTGTGTTCCTTCCGCTTGAAGAATAATTTCGTAATTATTTTCTTTATCTGATAACTTTTCTTTAAGTTTTAGTTCTCCCGTTTTGGTGTATTCAAATTTATTTGAAATATCTGAAAACATAACTGTTTCATCTAAGAAAATATTAAAATTATTTTAATTTTACCTGAAGGTTCAATTGAATAAATTATCTCTTCGTCTAAATTAACTGATGTAGCTTCATATGTACCAATAACAGTGTCAATAGCAATTGGAGGATCTTTAACAACTATCTCAAATTTCTTATCATAATATATTTTAGATGAAATTAAATCATTGCTTACTATTAAAATTACCTAAAAAAACAAATAAATAAATAAATGAAATGCATGTATAATATTAGAAATATTTTTTTTACATTCATTGTGGCTGTAGATTTACTCAGTTGTCCTTGTGCTTGAAGGGTTATTTGATAAAAATATTCTTTGTATGTTAAACTCTCTTTAAGTTTCAGGTCTCCGTTTTTATTGTATTCAAATTTACTTGAAATATCTGAAAACAAATTTATTTTAATTATAAAAAAATCTTTACGGTCTCGTGGGCTTAAACTTTGTTCTCATGATTAAACATTAACAATCTTATTTTTCTCCACATTTTTATTATTTAGGGATATATAAATTTTATATGGTTGAAAAAATGCTATCGAGTGGTGTTATTGTCAATATTTTAAAAAAGTATAACAATATTTTCTAACTTGAAAACCACTGGTTTATTTTTTTTTTATAAACAGATGTCTCCGTTCTTCTTCTACAACTGCGCTATTTAGCATTTTTTAAATAATTTTTATATCTATAATTAGATGAATTCAAAAAGTATTAGTCACAAACCCAGTTACAATGAGGTCAAGCACGACTTTTTTTATAATTTTAATCGATAGAGTAGTGAAAAATAATAGACCCGTATTTTTTATTTTTCCTCAAATCGATCTTTAATCATGAAAAAATTGTAATTGAAAATGACATTCTTTAATATGCGGCTGAAGACCCCCGCTTCGTCCCTTGTACAATGACGTCACAGAGTGAGAAGCACGACCATTTTGATTTTCACATTGTCTTAAACGTCAAAGTGACATTTAAAGACAACCAAAAATTTATGAAAGTAAACATGTCGATGGAACGTTGTTTCGTGCCAAAATAAAGAATAAAATAATATTCTGGAATATATTCAATGTCTCATATGCGTTTATAACCTCCTACCGTTTAATTCAAAAATTCAAAAGTGAAAGAAACATCTGATGTAACGTAGATAATTTCACGCCAAATGAAAATTATATTTATAAAAATAAATAGAACAATATTATATTAATATAATATAGCATATTTAGATATGTAATCCTCAATTTATAGTTTATATATATTTTTCTTTTAGAAATTATGTGTCCATATAAAATGTTTGTTTGAAATGAGTCTAAACTTCGTTCGTAACGTTGTGACGACAAAACATGGCTCGTTTTTGCAACTTTTTAAAAATACCATACTTTAAAACGATTTTATACAACAAAAAATATAAATAAAAAATAATTTAATCATACTGATCGATGAATTAGACTATCCTTTTTCGATTTAAACAGAAAAAAGGTACAATTATTTTTTTTTGCATGACCTCATTCTTTTCTTACGGTCGGTGGAAAATTCAAATAATTTTTATTTTACCTGAAGGTTCAATTGAATAAATAATCTCTTCTTCTGAATCATCTGATGAAGCTTTATATGTACCAATAATAGTGCCAATAGCAATGGGAGGATCTTGAACTATTACCTCAACTTGTTTATCATAGTGAACTGTAGGTGATATTAAATTGTTTACTATTAAAATTACCTAAAAATAATAACATAAATAAATAAAACAACGTAATATTAAAAAAAATCTTACACTCATTGTGGCTTTAGATTTACTCTGTGTTCCTTCTGCTTGAAGAATAATTTCGTAATTATTTTTTTTATCTGATAACACTTCTTTAAGTTTTAGTTCTCCCGTTTTAGTGTATTCAAATTTATTAGAATAATCTGAAAATATCAATGTTTCATCTATGAATAAATTAAAATTGCTTTTATACTACCTGAAGGTTTAATTGAATAAATTATCTCTTCGTCTGAATTATCTGATGTAGCTGTATAAGTACCAATAATGCCAATGGCAATCGGAGGATCTTTGACTATTATATCAACTTGTTTGTTATAATGAACTGTAACTCTTGAATCTGAAAAAAGTTTTTGTTTAACAACAAATATAGCTTAAATAAATTAAATTATTTATATATGGCCCAGTATAAAATTAAAATCTAATACAAATAAATTTTTATACCATCAGGTGGATTTGGAGATTCGATAACAACCACAGTGTATCCAGATTTTGTTGCGCCTTTGTATTTAGCTTCTATTGTTACCGAAATGAAATGTCGTTCTTCAAATTCACTTTCCGGAATTGGTTTTTTAATAAGTAACTTATGGTTTTTGTTATCAAATTCAAAATTTGTTTCAAACTCTGTAACATTAACGATATTATTAAGTATTTCATAAAATAAATAAATTTATACCTTCAGAAACCAAATTAAATTCAACTTCTAAAGATTCATCCGCTATCAAAATAATATCGTCGTGATTTATTGTATTTGGATCAACATATGTTGCATGGTAATATGCCTCTTCAAAAACAGGAGGTGCAATTAAATTATTTTTGGGGCCATTAATTATAACGACAGTTCTACCAGAAAGAAGAGAATCTTTATATGAAGCTAAAACTGTTAATGAAACATAATTTTTGTTGTCAAATAGGTTTTCAGGTAATTTCTGAATAACTGTTAGTTTATTTTCCACAACTTTAAAATGATTAGCAAGATCGTCAATATCTAAAAAAAATAACATAAATAAATAATTATCTTTAAAAATATAAATGTCTAAATATTATACCGGATGAAATTGTGTATTCAACTTCATATTTATCATTATTTTTTTCGAACGTAAATTCATCAATATGAATTTCTTTCTCGCCTTCATATTGTGCTTCATATACACCTTTTGCAAATTCTGGTTTTGGTATTTCTTCATGAGCATTTATAATAACTATAGTTTTTCCAGAAAGAGAGACGCCGTTATATTTAGCTTCAACTGTTAGTGAAATATAATTTTTGGTCTCAAATACATTATCGGGCAATTCCTTATTAATTGTTAATTTATTTTCTACAACTTCAAAATGTTCTGCTAGATCTTTAATTTCTAAAAATAATAATAATAAATAATTATATTAAATAATGTTAATGTCAAAATATTATACCGGGCAAAATTGTATATTCAACTTTGTAGTTTTCATTATTGTTTTCGAACGTAAATTCATCAATTTGAATTTCTTTCTCGCCTTCATACTGTGCTTCATATACATCTTTTGAAAATTCTGGTTTTGGTATTTCTTTGGGAGCATTTAAAATAACAATAGTTTTTCCAGAAAGAGAGACGTCGTTATATTTAGCTTCAACTGTTAGTGAAATATAATTTTTGGTTTCAAATACATTATCGGGCAATTCCTTATTAATTGTTAATTTATTTTCTACAACTTCAAAATGTTCTGCTAGATCTTTAATTTCTAAAAATAATAATAATAAATAAGTATAGTAAAAAACATTAATGCCAAAATATTGTACCGGGCAAAATTGTATATTCAACTTTGTAGTTTTCGTTATTGTTTTCGAACGTAAATTCATCAATTTGAATTTCTTTCTCTCCTTCATACTGTGCTTCATATACATCTTTTGCAAATTCTGGTTTTGGTATTTCTTCAGGAGCATTTATAATAACTATAGTTTTTCCAGCAAGAGAGACGCCGTTATATTTAGCTTCAACTGTTAGTGAAATATAATTTTTGGTCTCAAATACATTATCGGGCAATTCCTTATTAATTGTTAATTTATTTTCTACAACTTCAAAATGTTCTGCAAGATCTTTAATTTCTAAAAATAATAATAATAAATAATTATATTAAATAATGTTAATGTCAAAATATTGTACCGGGCAAAATTGTATATTCAACTTTGTAGTTTTCGTTATTGTTTTCGAATGTAAATTCATCAATTTGAATTTCTTTGTCGCCTTTATACTGTGCTTCGTATACATCTTTTGCAAATTCTGGTTTTGGTATTTCTTCAGGAGCATTTATAATAACTATAGTTTTTCCAGCAAGAGAGACGTCGTTATATTTAGCTTCAACTGTTAATGAAACATATTTTTTGGTCTCAAATACATTATCGGGCAATTCCTTATTAATTGTTAATTTATTTTCTACAACTTCAAAATGTTCTTCTAGATCTTTAATTTCTAAAATTAATAATAAAAAATAATTATATTAAAAAATGTTAATGTCAAAATATTGTACCGGGCAAAATTGTATATTCAACTTTATAGTTTTCATTATTGTTTTCGAATGTAAATTCATCAATTTGAATTTCTTTTTCGCCGTCATACTGTGCTTCATATACATCTTTTGCAAATTCTGGTTTTGGTATTTCTTCAGGAGCATTTATAATAACAATAGTTTTACCAGAAATTCCTTCAGGATCATACTTTGCTTCAATCATTACATAAATAAATGTTTTGTCATCAAATACAGACGCTTGTAGAGGATTTTCTTGTTTAATACGTAATTGTCCATTGTCAAATACAAAATGTTCTTTATATTCTAAAAATAATTTTTGCTTAAAATAATTTCTTATATTATTATGTAAATATATTACCAGAATGAATTTCAATTATTGGTTCATGGTCCTTTTTATTGTTCAAAAGAATTGGCTCATGTTTTATTTCTGTTTCACTTATATACTCTGCTTCATACACTTCTTTTTCAAATGCCGGCAAAATTTCTTTTGGACCGTTTATATAAACAACAGTTCT
Organism: Ophonus ardosiacus; assembly: GCA_943142095.1. Classification (NCBI taxonomy): domain Eukaryota; kingdom Metazoa; phylum Arthropoda; class Insecta; order Coleoptera; family Carabidae; genus Ophonus; species Ophonus ardosiacus. The sequence goes on along the minus strand of OW964829.1, from coordinate 42,068,199 downwards.
ACCAGTGTAAGGGATATTATCATACGTTGCTTCAATTATAATTGAAATGTAATCATCATTTTCAAATACAGTTTCAGGAAGATTCTTTACTTTTAATTTATTAGTATTGGGATCAAATTCAAAATATTTACTAAAATCTAAAAAGAATTTTTTGTAATTTACTACAACAAAAATATTTGAGATTTTTACCATCAGAAATAATAGTATATTTGGCTTTTTCTTCAGATTTTAATTTAATAGGTTGGTGTTCTACTTCATTCGGATTAATGTACTGGGCCACATATAACAAAGATTCAAATTCTGGAATTATATCAATACCATCTTTAACCGGAGGATTTATAATAACTATAGTTTTTCCTGGAAGTTCAGCTTTTTCATAAGTAGCTATAATGGTAAAAGTTATGAAGTTTCTTTTCTCAAAAGTGTTGTCAGGAAGGGATTCTTTGCTTGAGAATTTCATTGTCTTCTCATCAAAATCAAAATATTTGTCATATTCTGGAGCTAAAATTTTTGAATTATTATTTTGTTTATTTCTAATTAATTATATTTACCATCTGAAGAAAATGTTATTGTGGGTTCGAAAACTTCGTTTAACAACTTTATTTCAAAAGGTTCAATTTGATTATTTTCTTGCAATTCAGCAACGTATATTGGTTTTTCAAATACTGGATTGGGTGGAATTGATTCTATTTTATCTACTTTTAATAATATGCTAACCGAATTTACTTCACCTTTTGCTTTTATATTCTTAAACAGGAAATAATATAACATATATTTTATAATACAGATTACATGTATAGTCTGTTCGCTCCTAGCTGAAACAAGCCGATAATTTATTACCCCAATAGTTATTACCACAAACCATAAACCACTTTCTTGAGCCTTTGTTCATCAAACGGCGGTCAGTTGTAAATGGAGTGTTGAACAAGGATTGTATTCAGTTCGTTTTGATATATGCGTTTGTAAATTTTTAAGAGAATTTTTTGAAATTATTTTGAAATGTATTTACAGCTAGGTATTATCATTGAACAGGTATACTTAAGAATTACCTGGAAAGACGTTTTCGGCTAATGACATTGTTTTCGGGTTTGGCTATCATCATAATTTGTAGGAATTATTTAATCTACTATTCATTTAAGTCACCCTTGATTGAATTTCGTTCCTTTATAATCCCGGTTTTCTTTTGTCTTAACTCAGTTTACATGTAACATTAGTTAGCAGCGGTTGTAAGTGAAATTTTAAATATGGAAATGTGGATATCGACAATGCTTCTGCCAGTGTTAGGGACTAAGTCAATACCTGTGACACCGATGCCGACGTTGTGCAAAGTGATGAAGACACAAATTGTTTTAAATATTTCATCAACGAACAAACGCAGCAAGTTATATTAAATGTGTATAATCATTTTGTAGAAGTGGCTGAAACGAATGCTCTGAAAAGAACTTCGATTGCGACAAAAACGTCTCTCGCATCCGTTCGTCGCATTGTAAAACAAGGAGTTCCAGTTAAAAATTTCCCTGACAGTTCTAAGCCTGTAAAAAGTGTGAAGGAAAGTTGCCATTATTTGATTATTTTATGACGAGTGTAACTATATACTTGTAATAATGACATTTTCCCTTCCTTATGCAGATTTCGAATACGTCCCTGTTCCACACTACCTGAGGATTTTCTATTTGTTTGTGGTAATATCTATTGGGATAATAAAATACCGGCTTGTTTCAGCTAGGAACGAACAGACTTTAACTTACTTCTACAGTCAGTTCACAATTTAAGTCTTGGTTCAAATTAACAATTTTGTCTTTTGTTTTTAAATTTGTTTTGTAATTTTTGGGTGCAACAGCCACAATGGAACCCATTTCAAAATTATCATTACACTCATTTGATAGACTAAATTGAAGATTTCCTTTTTGATCCTCTAAGTTTATGTCATTTACTTGAATTTCAGTACCGGTTATTTCGGTTGATGGGGCGAGTGGCATTTTTAAATTAAAATCAAATGTTTCTCCGATAATTTTTGGAGGGTAAAACTCTGTCTGTTCTACATACAAACGGAATTTCTGAAACATACATAACGTATTAATTAAATACCAGCGGAATCTGGGCAACAAGTGAGGAAAAATATACTTGTTTTACGTGTTCCACACAAGATTTTTTCTACTACCGTTTGAGATAAATGTAAACATGTTACTGTTAATAAATATTTGCAACAAATAAATCTATTTTTTTACAACATTAAATTTTTCTACAATGAAATATATTTCCGAACTCATAATGAATACTGAAATAAAGGACTTTTTCAAACAGTAGTAGGAAAAATATATTGCGTCAAACAGTTCCAAACCTTTGTTACAGATTTCTCATTTGAACATTCAAATGATATATCCGCTGACAACTGGTTCTTCGTTTCTGTTTTAACATATTCTTCAAAACTGTTAGTTAGAGTAAATATTACATCGTCTTTATCTATTGAACAATCCACATATTCCAAATCTAATCTACAAGCTACAAAAATACAGGTAATAAATTAATAATTTTGAATAAACTATTATTTTTTTTTGTTTACCTGTAATATGTTCAACTTTTTTCTTGACTGTTTTACCTGGTTTATCAGTACTGTCCACCTCAAATCTTATTTCTGTGTTCCATCCATCCTCATTTGACATCGAACAATCTCCTGCAATTATTTAACAATTAATGATACGATTATTTAAATTTTGAACCAAAAAACCAATTATTTATATATTTTATCTACACAGGGTTATTGAAAACAAAGGTACAAATAACTATTTTCTTAATCATTAATGTTAAACTTGTAGTTCAAATTGCATAATCACGAGCGAACTTAAATGCTATTTTTTGGTGGAACAAGGCCCTGAATTCTCCGTTTGGTCACGTTGATTTTTACCTATTTATGCTAAAAATCGCAATCTCAGACTTTAGCGAATAAGTACGACAACATTTTACGATGATGTGTGTGTATGTGTTAGGGGGTGGGGGGTGGTCTCAAATACTATAAGATTTAAGACATGTTTAACTACGATTTCTTCAATCTGACATTAATGGGAAGAGCTGATTAGATTTTGATAACAATTGGGTAACCGGAAATACTAGTTTCTAAAAAAAAATCTAAATATTATTGTTTGAAAATTTATGTTAATACACACATTAAAGAATACGAAAATCTCTATCCGATATGAGTTTGTTCCTTTATCTAAAACTATTTGTACCTCCCGTAATAATTGTTTATAATAAAGGTTCATTCCTCATTCAAACAAAATTTGATAGATTATAAATACATAGATAATCTATATGCCATAACTGGGCGACGGACAACTGAGCAAATCATACTTGGCTATGAATAACTGAGCAATAGTGACTTGGGCAACTATCATCTGGGCGACAGAAACTAAATAAAAATGCACGCTTAACAGGCATACAATTTGGCACATTTTTTGAAACAAGTAAAAATCTTTAGTTAAAAGAGACGTTCTGATTCTTTTAACACGTTCACTGCCTATGACACATACGTTGTGTCATCTGGTATTTTGCGTGCTATGCCGATGACACAACGTCTGTGCCATCATTATATACATTCTTCTATACTTCAGTATCTTACAGGCATTAGGAACTTACAGTTGCGCTCTTATAGGCACCTCAGGTACACTTTATACAGGTACATAGTTGGTTTTGGGTTTTGGACACTCTGATTTCCACAATAGACAATCAATTGCCGGGACCATCGGTGCAAAAGAAAGTACGTTCTTGTCGTGACAAAAAGCTTATATCAGATGCAGAATTACAGAACAAAAAATTTGGAGAAGTATTAGAAAACCAAAAGTGATAATATAATATAATCAGTATATGTCGGGAGTAAATTGCTAGGACTAAATGCTGATATGTCAGTGAAAGGTAAACCATGAGCTGGTATAAAAAACTCATAATACATCTCACATCACTAATTTCTAGAGTCCCATTTCCAAAAATGTAATGACACAAGTGTTCTGTCATATGGCATAGTAAAAATAATAGTGATATAGTTAGTTTCCACAACTAAGACCCGGCATAACAGGCAGTAACAGGGCAGATGATCGACAGTGAACGTGTTAAACATACCTTTAAAATATACTGAGGACCCGCCATCGACTAAATCCATTAATTGTGATTTTAACTGGGATGAAGGAGGGCACAAATTTAATGTTGGATAAAAATTATATAGTTTTGTTGGATTCATTTCGTTTATTCAGATAATTCTGATTTTGTCCAGTTAACCATCGACCAGTCGCCTTTGTTCAAATATATATATATATATATATAATACCTTTAAATATAAGTTTTTCGCGATTTACGTTATTATAAGAATTAAAGATTATTAAATTTTCTACAGATATGCATTCATACTTTTTCTATATAAAATAATCTATTTTATAAATCCCGGATCCTATGGTTTAAAGATAAACACAAATCCTTTGTTACACAGTTCAGATTTCAAATGTATGTAACTAATAAACGTCATTGTCAAAAAACCTATAATTTCAAATTATTAATGGTAATGTTTTAAAAAGAAAATTGTAATAGTAAATAAAACAATACTTATACGAATGCAAAAGAACATATTACAGTTTTCAGCATCAATAAATATGTAGGTATATATGTAAATTAATAAAAGTTAAAAAAATAACACTCGGTTACAATTTCGCCATTTACGGCATCATCAGAAATACAGGCAGGTAAATGGCTGGCCACAACAGATATTTTCCATTGAGTACATGAAAAACGTGTTTGTTCCTCTTTGTTGGTAGTTTTTACTAATATTTTTTGACATTGAGAAATGTAAGTTGTATTATTTTAAAAAAATATAACTATAAAAGGATATACCTCGAACGGTTACCGCCTTCTCGAGGTGGGGAAAATGAAGAACAGTTTTAATTTTCATAAAATCATATTTAATGTTTGGAACGTTTCGGAAGTTGGAAAACTTCCATCATCAGCCAGAGATTTGTTTAAAAACACAAATATCACATCTATATTGACAAGCATAGTTTTTTTTATCGTGAAGAAAACTTTTTCTTCACGATAAAAAAAACAACGTTCCAAACATTGAATATGATTTTATGAATATTAAAATAATTTCAACAACTACAAAACTATACAAGGATATGAGAAAATGATTTGGGAAAATAGAGGGAAATGTGAATATTTGTATTAATAAGTAATTATGTTCTGAATTCAGTTTTTTCCCTCGGTTTATCCATTAACAGCCGACAGATAAATTTACTTCCTTAGTCCTAAGTAAATAAAATTTATTCTTACAAATGAGTCGAAATTTTGTCAATAACATCCCATAAAATGAATAAAATTGATTCGAATTTGTTAATCTTAATAAATTTACTTTGGAAGAAAGTTTATTCTGTCCTTTATAAAACCGAAGGTTAATCAGATAGTCTGTTACTATTTTGTTCTAAATGCTACGACAGAAAATCTCATTCTCGAAGGTACATTATGTATATTTGAAAAGAAATATTAGTATTGAATTACATTAATTAAATTTAGTAATTATTATTTCTTATTCTGATTTCATACAGTTACCTTTTTGTGTTCGTACATTATTAACAAACAGAACTAGTACAAATACAAAAAACTTTAGCCACATTTTGAAAAAAACTTCACATAATTTTCACTAAATATACAATTGTCACTTCACAGGTAGAATGTTTCACAATAGCTTAAAATTACTGCAAGTTAATGTGGTGGTATCTTATCGATAGATACTTTATCAGATGATTATGTTCGATCTTATCGGTAATATAAAATAACTTTATACTTGATATTATGCGAATTACATCTATATTCAATAATGATCTAATATTTTATAAAATTCAATTGTATTTATTTATCGAGAGACTATAAAAAGTATTATCAGAAAACATAAGAAAGGAAATTTTATAAACCTTATCAGTACCTAAGTTTTGAAATTTAAAACATGGGTTGGGTGGAAAGTTCGCCCTTTCACTTAGGAGAAAAATTTTTTTTTAAATATTTATCATTAACCATATTATTAATTAGAAAATATAAACTTAATATGCTCCATGTTTAAGCAAAGCTCTAGTAACAAACAGCTAATTGTGCGTTAAAAGAAGCATACATTTTTACCTCCCGTTATCGAGATTTTGATAAATGATCACGATTTAAGGTCCCTGGAATCCAATTTTAACATTTCCACCATGATGTGATTATGTGTGTGTGTGTGTGTGTACGGATTTTATCAACGCTCTAACTCAAATACTATCATTCAGAAAATTCTAAAACTTTGTATTTCTACCTTATTCTAATATAGAAAACAGCCATTAGATTTTGGTGTAAGTCAGCTAACCGGAAATAGCACTTTACTTAAAGTTCAAAATAATTTTTCTTTGAAAAATACCTTTAAATGTATTTTGTTCGCGATTTGTGTTATACGAATTAAATATTATTAAATTTTCCACAGGTATGCATTTATATTTTTTCTGTATATTTTATAGAAAAATATATAAAATAATCTGTTTTATAAATCCCGGAGCATATGTTTTAAAGATAAACACAATTCCTTAGTAACACAGTTCAGATTTCAGATACGAGGGTCACGCCAAAATTATTGAGATACAGAAATATTATTTGAAGGAGAAGCATGTAGTTTTACTGGTGTTTCAAATTAGTCCCCCTCTGCTTCAATACACTTTTGTAATCGAATTTTCCAGAGATGGAAATACTCCATTATGGTGTTGTTAATCTCCTCTTCTGACGTAAAATGACGACCACGTAAATGTTTTTTCAAATTAAAAAATAGCCAGAAGTCACACATTGCAAGATCAGGAGAATACGGATGCTCAATGACTTTAATACCATTTTCTTTCAAAAAATTAACAGTTGTCGCAGCGGTATGGGAGGACGCATTATTAATTTTCACACTGCGAAGAACTTCAGGTAGACATTTTTGTGTGTACCAATTGGCAGTAACAGTCTTATGACCCTCTAAACTAATTGCTTTCACAAGACCTGTACTTCTGTTGGATCATCTTCAAACACCCATACCCTACTTTCTTGACGCGTTGGAACATCATAAAAGGGTATGTAAGTTTCATCGCCAGTTACAATTTTAGAAAGAATACGATGACCGCCAGTATTTAACAATTTTAAAGTGGCGCGACTAATTGTAACACGCTTGGCTTTTTGTTCTTCCGTTAAGTTGTGTGGCACCCAACGAGAAACAATTTTTTTAACACGAAGTTCTTCATGCAAAATTTTTGCTATTGCTGCGGATCCAATGCCAAGGGCATCTTCCATCGTTTGATAGGTGACACGATTGTCATCCTTTATCATTTGTCTGATGGCAGCTACATTTTCTGGCACTCTTTTGAATTCTGAAAACTAGCGAAATATAGTTGCTCGAGATGGAGCTTCATCTCCAAATGCCAATCGTAGACGTTCCTCGCACAGTTCTTCACGTAATCCAATTTTAAACTCGTAGTAAATCATAGCGCGATAATGCTCTCTTCCTAACTTCATGTTGCAGTTTATTTCCACTTCGAATTCCACCACAATAAATCACTTCAACCAGATGTTATTATTGGACAGATATTTTAAATAAATTGTAGTTTGACATTTATGCACTAAAAATTTTCCAAAGCCAACTGTTTCCCAGCATCTCAATAATTTTGGAGTGACCCACGTATACCTACGTCATTGTCATAGAACCTCTTATTTCAAATTATTAATGGTAACGTTTTAAAAAGAAAATTGTAATAGTAAATAAAACAATAGTTATTTATATTATACGAATGTAAAGGAATATAAGTTTTCAACATTAATAAATATGTAGATATGTATTTAAATTAATTAAAGTTGAAAAAATAATAATAATTCTCGGTTTAGTTTTACAAGAGTAAACATTTCCCACCCATGGGGTGGAAGCGTGTTTTGGTGTTTTATCATTAAGTTATTTTCCACCCATAAGATTGTCATTGCAGTTAAGAATGATATATTTTTCAACCTCTAGGTTAGGTATAAATATAAATTACTATAATGATTGTGAATAAACTATATTTAATTATAAATTTATGTTAAATTATATTATATGTAAATAAAATTTGGCAAGTTTTCAATTCCTTATTTATACAATAATTAAAATGTATATCATCAAATTATATTAACAAAGATAAATATCTTAAAATACAATATCCGGCATTTTTTTCTATTGAAGTAGTTATCCCTACTCGAAGTTTGGAGGTCTCGTAGTCCTGATAGGAATTCTAGGAGACAAGTTGATCATACTGGCCCATTGTCCTTCACAGAGATCGTCAAATCCCATTCCTCGAAGGTAAACTCCCCCTAAAGACCCAGGACCACGGCAAGTTGGTTGGGATTCCCACACCTTATCTCTGTTGTTTTTCAACCAGCTAAAAATACATTATGTAGAAATTTTTAATGCAAAATCTTTAAAAATCGAATTTTGGTTCAAGAAAATTTTTCATTTTATTAATATTTTTTTTAATGTGTACTAATTTTTTTTTAAATCACAGCTCGATATATTTTTTCACTTTCAAAATATTTGGCTTCAAAGTTTAGGTACAGTATCTCATATAAACACAACACTTACGAACATAACTCAAAAATATAGACAAGTATAATGAAAATTTAAAACAAATAGGCTATTCCACGACATTTTTTTAAATTTTTTTTCTTGAAATACATAAAAATATAAGACCACATGTGAAAGTCCGAGTTAAAAATTCCTTCAAATAAGCGAGATATATTAAGGTCCGAATTTTAAATCTGCTTTGTGACGTAGGTAATGTGGATATACCAGAAGTAAACAAACAGTGGTTCACAAACCACGAAAAATTGTTAAGCAAATTACAAAATAATGTATATTTAAATTGTAATATTATAATTCATTATTAGAGACATAAAATAAATTATTTCACTTAATTTATTTCACTTTTTTTCTCATTTTATAAAAATAAAGAAATTAGAACGTCACCCGAACAGCAACCGAACAGATCCGACACACCCGAAAAAGTATATTCTTAGTTAGGGCGGGGCTTCTCAAAATCGGAGGTCATACTTGGATCCTATTTGCTCAAACACTCGTGCACATGTCCTGCATCATCAAAAGCAAAACTCCCCGTATCTTCTAGAAGGAATAATTTATAATAAAAGAAATATGGTTTTCCTTATCCTTTAACTATTATCATTCTTATTTTCAATAAACTTTTAATATTTTTGATTACTGTGGAATAGCCTATTGTACCTTTTCTTTACAAATGAATTTTATTGCAAAATGTACATTTCGGTTACTCTGTAACCATCATCAGTTGCAACAATCGAGTGTTGCAACTGATGATGGAAAAAAATTGTTGAACTTAAAAATCTATCTTTGTAATAAATAAAGAGATAATAATTGGCAATAATTGATTACAATAATCAAAACAATATGATAAAAATCATTTTTCTTTTGATGTTAATAAAAAATAACTGAGATATAATGAACATGAGTATGTATTGTGTTACTATTTATAAAAAATAATGATTTTTGTTAATATTAAAAGAAAATATAATACATTTTTATCTTATCACTGTTTTGATTATTGTAATTAATTATTGTCAATTATTTTCATTTTTATTTAATGCAAAGTTATTGTTATTTTTAAATGATTGTAATAGGACGTAGAAGATAGGTTTTTAAAATGTAAACCATTTTTTTATAAAAAAAAAATGCTAGAGAATTGAACCCAAATATTCGACTTTTCTTTAATTCCAAACGAGATTCCAGTAGGCATTCTAACCATTAGACCACGAAAGACATTTGAATATCTTTTCATATTACTTAATAAAAAATTGAGTCAATTATTTATTTGAAAATATTTATATTTTTTTCCAATTTATGTAATAATAATGGATTGCTTGGGACACTCGGTATATACATATATATACCGTGAGTATTTTTTAACGTGAAACATTGGGTTGGTCACATCCAGGGTTACGATTCGACATTTGATTGACAGCAATGTATTTGCGTGTCCCATTTAAAATGAAACATAGGGAACGAATTTGACAGATGAATTATATTTAAATATTGTAAGAAATTTAGCCAAGTCAGATAACCACTCAAGAGCACTAAACATATTTCGGGCACAAGGTGCACACAATATTTTTTCTACAATTAAATTAAATTTTTAGGAAACTGGTATAATTATTTAAACAAAATTAACCTCTAATGACATCTTGTCAATAAGACTGATAACCGCTGAATTTTCCTATAAGTTACGACTTGACCTTTTATTAACAGCAATGTATTTGCCTGTCTCATTTAAAACATAGGGAATGAATTTGACAGAAGTATTATATTAAAATATTGTAAGAAATTTGGCCAAGTCAGAAAATCACTCGGACACTAGGTGCACACAATAATTTTTCTACAACTAAATTTAATTTAGAAAGCAGGTATAATTATTTAAACAAAATTAACCTCTATTGACGTTTTGTCAAATGTCAAATTCGTTCCCTATGTTTCATTTTAAATGGGACACGCAAATACATTGCTGTCAATCAAATGTCGAATCGTAACCATGGATATGACAAACCCAATGTTTCACATTAAAAAATACTCACGGTATATATATATATATATATATATATATATATATATATATATATATATATATATATATTGCGGGAGTCATTTTGAGTAAAAAATGTTAAATGATAGTTACATATTATTTTAGTTTGAGAATAAATAAAAATATTCTTACGTTGCTAAATATAAAGCAGCACAATCGCAGTGCCATGGATTTTTAGCCAATTTAATATTTATTAAAGAAGTCAGTTTGTCCAAACTTTTAGATGGTAAATATTGGAAACGATTACTGTCCAAATGTCTGTAACAAAACTAATTCATATTTTTTCTTACCTACCATATTTCATGACTTACAATTTTTGTAAACTTGGTGTAGGATAAAACGTATATTCATCAACAGTTTTTAACATATTATTATTCAGTAAAAGAGAGGTTAAATTTGCCAACCCTTCAAAAGAGTAACTTTGTAAATGTTCTAAATTATTAGAAAAAAGAAATAATTTGTGCAGATTTTTAGTTTCGTTGAACAAATTACGTGTAATTTCAGGAATATCATTTTGCTCTAAATGTAGTTCAGTCAATTTATTCAAATTCATAAACTCTGACCCATAAAGCTAAAAAAAAACATTCAAAAAGGAACTAAATAATATAGCATCTTACTTGTAATAACTGGTTTGAAGACAAATCTAACACTAAAAGATTTTCTAATTTCTTGAATACCCCTGTTGTTATTGTTGATAATTTATTTTTTCTTAAATTCAAATACTCTAAATTAATAAGATTGTTAAAAACGTTTGGCTCCAAATCTTGTATAGAATTTTCAGCAAGTTTCAATCTTTTCAGAGAAATCAAATCAGAAAATAATTCATTCTGAAGTCTTTTCATTTTATTTGTAGTTAAATCTAAATCTTCTAAAAATCCTAAATCATTAAAAATTGTGTCTGGAAGATCCATAAGTTTATTCCTGGATAAATGAATTACTGTAATTTTTGTGTTTCCTCTAAAGATACCACCTGGTAAAGTTTTTATGTTGTTGTAAGATAGATCTAAAGATCTCAAATTTCTTAATTTTAAAAATAAATCATTTGGCAATTCATCTAATAAGTTTTTGTGAAGTCTCCTGAAAAAAAAAAACATTAAAAAGTGAATAAGTAATTTATGTCCCATAAGTTTTGGAACAATTTCAACATGTTTCTGTAATAAATACTGCATTTACTTAAAGTTTAGTAATACTTAATAATTAACTATTTTAGAAGCAATAAAATTGTGATCTTAAATAAAGATGGATGTATTCTTCAACAAGAGGCAACTTTCTACGGATATCTAGCATTGGGTTTTGGACGACATCTACAGCGATTTCTCGGACTTTACACTAAGCAATTCCGAAATTAAGGGAAATGATGGTTTTTATACTGACATTATTGTAGAGGTCCCTAATAATATCAGTTATAAATAAAAAGCCAAATTCGCAGGTAAGGTGTTGGCGTGCTATTTCCACATGACAATATAGCAAATATTTAGTGGTTTGAAAGAATTTATAATAACTGTTAATATTCGTTTTCTTTTACTTTGGCTAGTAAAAGTGAATGTAGGAACAACAATGCTCGCTAATAACCAGAAGTTCCACTGCGCATGTTAAAAACTAAAACTTCTTTAAAATCCGCGGACTATTCTGACGATTGGAAACTGATCAGGGATTGAAATATTTTAATGAACAAATAAATGATTTTTAATAGGGATGCACTCGATCTCGAGCTTTGGCCCGGCCCGGCCCGAAGCCCGCCTCGATTTCGAGTCAATCATCGAGCCGGGCCGAAGATATTTTTTTTTCGGGCCGAATCGGGCTAATCTTTGTAAAAGTTGAGGCGAGTCGGATTCTTGATTTTGGCCCGACCCGAAAATTTGAGCTTTTCGGCCTGAAAAATCTTATAGTTCAATTAAATGCTTAGTTTCCTTAATATTTTAATGAAAATGGATGGAGTTAAAAAGGATCAAAATGATTTAATAACAACATTTTTCACATCTTAATAAATAAAAATCTGATGTGGCCAACACTAAACCTCCCGCTATTGAATTTTTATTAATTTAAATACATACTTACGTATTTACTAAAGCTGCAAACTGTTCCATTGCAGAAAACTATTGCTTTATTTACTATTTTCTTTTTAAAATGTCACTATTATTAATTTGAAGTGATTAGTTTTTTGACAGTGACATTTATTGTCAGTTACATTCATTTGAAATATGAACTGTGTAACAAAGGAATTATTGTGTTTATCTTAGGCTTCGCGAAAATAAAACATATTATTTTTAAATTTATCTGTAAAATATATAGAAAAAGTATTAATGTATTCCAGTACAAAATTCAATAATCTTTAATTTTCATAAGACATAAAATGCGAAAAAATGGCATTTAATGGTATTTTTTGAAGAAAAACCATTATGAGCTTCAGGTAAAGTGCCATTTCCGGTTATCCGATTTACACCAAAATCTAATGGCTTCTTTTCATATTAGAATGGGATGGAAATACAAGGTTTCAAAATTTTCTGAATGATAGTATCTGAGTTAGAGTGAAGACAAAATCCCTACACAGACACACACACATACACACACACGTACACACATACACACATACAGACATCATCGTGAAAATGTTAAAATTAGATTCTAGGGACCTTAAAACGTGGTCATTTACTAAAATCTCGATATGTAATTTTTAGCACGATCCCTATACCTCCCTTACCTAGGGTAGCGGGAGGTAAAAATATGTTCTTTTACTTCAAGAATTCAAGGTTATTCATTAAAGCATAATAATGCTATTGCAATATTGTTATTATTATTGATACTACTCGTATACTTAAATAAAAGTTAGTTTTGTTCCTACCATAATGATTTTTTGTCGTATTTTTGAGCAGAAACAAAGTTATATAAAAAATTCTTATGTAAATGATATTTTTTTTGTATAAGATTTTTAAAAAAGTTATTTAAATTTTCGAACGCCTTTGGTAAAGAAAGTGTTAAATACTCGTAGGTCTGTAATTATTACAACAAACTTACACTAGAAGTGTGTTTTAAACAAATGTTGAATATTATAAGGATGTAGAGGTTTTTTTTTAAGTTTGACACGAAAAAAGTTAAACACTTTGCCTCACATAAAAATCAAAATTAGGAATGCCGGATGCACACATTTTCGAACTTTGGACCGGCCCGGCCCGATTTCGAGTAAATTTTCGAGCCGGGCTAGCATTTTTTTTTTGTCAAATCGATCTTCGAGTCGGGCCGACAATTTTTATTTTCGGGTCGAGTGCTAGTATGGTTTGTGACGGTTTTGTGTGAACAAACCTAATGTCGTCCAAAACCTAATCCTAGAATTCCGCAGAAATTTGCTCCTTGTGGAAGAGCGTAAATGCATTTTTTATTACAAAAAAAAAAAGTTGAAATTCATGCCAAAATAAATAAATGAGTATTACAAATTTGTAAGGCTGTCCAAATATTGAAATATAGGTTCCGGTAAAAAATCAATTTGATTATCAAATAAATCTAGCTCTGTTAGATGGGACAAATCTTGAAACGCATCTTTGTTGAGCGTGGTTAGATGATTTATAGCTAAATCTCTGGAAATGTGTTTATTAATAATTTGTTTGTTGTTTATTATGTGTGATCATCAAACATGTGCAAAATGTCGTGTGGCACTGTCTGCTCCGCTGGCAAAACTGACATTTGAGCATGCCAGCAACTGACGCTTTTTGTCTCTGGGCGGCATTTACACGGGCCTGTTGCACACTGCAACCAGCGCTCGTTTCCGTCATCGATGTTCCACACTAAAACACAAAATAAACAAATATTGCGTTGTTTATAAATTATATTTGTAAAAGCTATTTTGAATTGTTAAGCAATAGTTATTTACATTACTAGTTACGTAAATATTTTTTTAGTCGAACGCCAAAGCCTGTAAAACCAAAACTAAGGGCCAATTTTACAATCTCCGGTTAAAATTTTAACTGCCTGTAAAATAAACAAAACTATTTAAATAAAATAAATAAATAAATATATAATCATGGCATGTTACCCATTTCTGGGTGTGCCAGTATCTACAACACATGTAGACATCGGTAATGATGACGATATATTTTACCGTGTGGGCGCTTACCAGGCGTCACCTCACGGGCACTCATAGCTGGTGTGGAGAGTGCACCACAGGGGTCACTTTTGTGCCATTTAAAATTGGAAATATTTGGAGTCTGTCGGGATCGAACCCGGTTCCCCCAGGCACGCGGCCACGGGACCCCATAACAAAACTATTTAAACTGTCAAATGGCATATTTATCGTTTTGTCAATAATCCGATTTAATATTATTTATCTGGGAGTTAAAATATTAACTGGGATTGTAAGATTCGTCTTTACAAAGCTTATTTTTGTTCCAACTAAGTACCTACTTAAGTCCGTCACACTAGCGGGTTTCGAAGCGGTTGGCTGGTGCGAGTGGTGGTTCTTGTAATCATACTTTGCGGTGCGGTTACCGCTCCCGCTCCGCCAACCGCTTCAAAACTCGCTAGTTTGATACGGCATTAGTCTAGGCCAGGGATGGCGAACCAATGGCACGCGACACAATATTTTGGGCACGTCACTTATCACAAAATTCATTATGATGCACTAGATGCATTAGAAATACATGAGAAACCAGACGAAGACCAAGTTACTGAAGAATTTATTTCTTCAATCAAAGAATTTTCAGCGAGATTTTCTCAGTTCAAAGAATTATCGGAAATACTCATGTTTATTATGTACTCTGATGTGACGTCATTTGATAAACTGAATTTGTCCCAATTCGATTGGTTGGAAATTGAAGAATTTGAAATGCAGCTGATTGATTTCCAGTCTAGTTCAATATGGATTCAAAAATTTATTGAAACAAGGAAAGAGTTAGAATTAATTGAAACAGAAAGATTGACAAGTAATATAAGTGAAAATGCTAATAACAAAATTTTGGAAACATGGAATGCGTTACCAGAAACATTTAATTGTTTGAAGAAGCTGGCTCATGCTATTTTAACAATATTTTCATCAACCTATGCCAGCGAGTTATTATTTTCAGAGATGAATAACATTAAAGGTTAGAAACCGTTTGACAGATGACTCCAGTTCAGCATGCATTCTGCTAAAAGTAACATCTTACAACCCTAACATATATTATTTGTCATCTGACCTGCAACAACAGAAGTCACATTAATTTTACTTTAATTTAAATTACGCGTATAATTGAAACATTGCAAAATGTTCCTATTTTTTTGTAGTAAATAAAGAGTTTTGAGTTGATAGTATTTATTTATAAGTATTATTTTCCCAATAATCACAAAATCAAAATTATTTGATGGCACGTCTATGACCTCATTAAACATTTCTTTAGAAAAATACGTAAAGGTTCACCATCCCTGGTCTAGGCAGTAGATATTTTTTGATTTTTATCGTACAAAATGGGGGTAGAAATGATTTTAAATATGTTGTTTAGGTGGGGTTCTGATGAAAAACTAAAGTTTTTGACTTTGGAAAGGGCGGGCGACAAAACCATCAATATAAGACATAAGTCTATCCGGAAAATTATTACTAAAATCCCTCCTATATTTGAATCCCAGATACGCCACGTTAAAATCTTATAATTGTGTGTCATTTGTTGATAACATTTAAAATAATAAATTAATTATACCTTTGGGCAAATGACGTACTTACAAAAATATGTGCAATTTGATATAAGTTTGAGAGTTTTATCTTATACGACGACAGATGACTAATATTAGTATATATGCAATGTCCCAGATAAAATATCACGTATGAGGACTGATTAAATTAAATGAAGACTAATTTAGTGATAAGTGGTGAATTTATTTTTAATCTTTGTACATTTTCACATAGCAAAAATACATTCTTAAACTAAGAAAACATCAATCGTATCTTTATACAAAATTAGTGACGTCAGCGTCATTGTGTTAAATAAAAACATTTAAAAAAATATAGCAATTTATATTTTGTTATCATATGCATATGGTACTTTCTGAACATTATTATGTTTCTTTTAATACTGGAAAGTGTAAACTACATAGTTTCCACAGAAAAAATAACTATGTAGGTATGTATAACTATATTACGTCCTAAAACATAAAGGAATGCAAAATGCTATATTTAAGACAAAATATACAGGATCTTATGCGCTAACCATTAACGGGTAATATAATTTGATATAATGATTCTATTCTATTTTTTTTTTCTAAATTCGCAATAATAAGTGGTTTATTTCATTAATTCAACTTTTTTTGTACTACTAGATCTTATATGTACTTCTCTATTGTTAAAAATATTATCTAAAGAAATCAAAGCTTTTCTTTCTTGAATCTTATTTTAGAAATGGAAGTAAATTAGAAAACGGCGAATGACAATATTATTTTTCTGCCTGTTACAATAAAATTCAGGAAAATTACATTTCATGATCAATTTTGATGACTTTACTTTTGAATTGAATAATGATCAGACTTAGGTTACTCTGTTCATAGACTACTGCGACTTAAAACTACCTATAATATACCGTGAGTTTCAGCTAAGATGCAACATTTACTATACTATTACTAATATATTACCATGGTTACTAGTTATTATATGTACTGCATCGTTCCAGATAAAATGCAACATAGGTTGTCAAACTTGTCAATCTCAAATTAACTTGTCTTGTCATTACTTTTCAAAGATGTTTAGTAAAGAAGAAAAGATTCGAATGGTTACTTGGTACAATGCTGGCTACAGTTTAAGAAATGTGTGTGATATGTTTATCAATTTATTTCCTGAACGTCCTAGACCAAATCCTACTACAGTTTCGAGAATATTTTCAAAATTTAAAAGTGATGGATGTTTGGATAAGAATCATAAGAAGAGGATAAGAACAAAAACTGCGCGGACTGAAGAAAAGAAAAATAATTTACTAAGAGCAATAGAAGAAAATAATCAGCTATCTACGAAAATTTTGGCAAATCAATTAAATATTAGCAAAAGTTCTGTATTTAGATTATTAAAAGACGAAAAATTTCATTCTTACCATTTTCAAAATCACCAAGCGTTAAGAAATAATGACCATGAGAAAAGAATTGCCTTTTGTGAGCTACTTTTTGAGAAAATTAATATTGATCCGGATTTCAAGAGCAAAATTTTGTTTACTGATGAAGCTACTTTTGTTACAACAGGAGAAGTAAATTCACAAAATTGTAGATATTGGAGCAGGCATAATTTACATTTATTTAAAGAAAGTAGAACTCAATATCCACTAAAAGTTAATGTTTGGGCTGGGTTAATTGGAGATCACGTTATTGGACCATTTTTTATTAATGGAAATATCAATGGCGAAATATACTTGGAACTGCTGCAAAATAAGATTATACCAAGTTTAAATAATTTGAATCTTAATATGGGTGAAATATGGTTTCAACACGACGGTTGTCCAGCTCACAATCATCGACTAGTAAAAGACTACCTGGATACAATATTTCTCCATCGCTGGATAGGTCGTGGGGGGGAAATTAACTGGCCACCGCGTTCACCAGATCTCTCACCTAATGACTTCTTTTACTGGGGTTTTTTAAAATCTAAAGTATATACGGGAGAAATTGAAGATTTAGAAGAACTTAAATTCAAAATTAGAGAGGCTTCGTCAACAATAACTCCCGAAATTTTACATTCTGTATATGAAAATTTTTATAATCGTCTAAATTATTGTTTAATTGTTAATGGTGCAGTTTTTGAAAATTTGTTGTAATTTGTGTTTAAAATATACTGAATTTTTATTGCTACTGCTCTTATTACTATCTTACTTTATTTATAGATCAGTAAATTATGATGACAAGTTAATTTGACATTGACAAGTTTGACAACCTATGTTGCATTTTATCTGGAACGATGCAGTACATATAAAAACTAGTATCCATAGTAATATATTAATAACAGTATAGTAAATGTTGCATTTTAGCTGAAACTCACGGTATATTTGTAAAATTCAATATTCTGATTCGATGTCAAACAGACAAATAAACAATACGTAATGTAAGTTTAATTATAGGAGTATTAGTTACCTATATTTCTATGAAAGTTGAAAATTATAGGATCCAGTGATAGAAAAAATGTTCACTTCAAATAAAATGCAATTATTTTTGCGAATAGCGAAAAGCATAAATTACAAGCCTTTAAAGTATTTGTGCTAAATTTTAAAAAATAATTGTGTCTTATACCTGGTTGTTCAACAGATCTCAGTCTTCTTTCGAGTTTTATCAGCCTCAAGTCATTAGTTTCTTCAACTTGTACTACTCTCTTTTCGTTTAACTCTTTTCTGCAAATCTGCACCGCGTCACAAGCAGTTATGTTACAATTATCATCAAATTTTCCCGCCACAAAACTAGCGAAAATAAAAAAAAGAAAACACAAAGTGCGATACATTTTGTTTGAATTGATCATATACAATGACAAACTCTCTGAATATGCTAAAGATGTGAATCGATGTGTGGGCTAACTTAATTTGTAAATTGTTACCATCCTGCTCTTTTGTTATTAGTTTGTACTGCAATTAGGTAAATTAATTTATTTGATGCATGGTAAAATTTATTAGCAGCTATATTTGGCACCGCTGTATAATCAACGTTAATTTCTAAGGAAATAGGACAAAGGAAATTTACTTTTACATTTATTTTGTTCATTACTTTCATTTTTTCCATTCACTATTCACAATGACTCTTTCCTTTTTTATAAAAATAAATTGTTTGATTTTCATTTCGTAATTTTCGAGCCTAAGCTCATAGTTCGGCCCGTTTACAAAGAAATATTAATGTAAGATAGGATTTTTTACCTTCCGTCACCTTTAGGTAAGGAAGGTATTGTCTTTGGTCAAAAAATTCGGTGGTGAGTTTTTAATGAATAAGCACGTTTTAGGGTCCCTACGATACGAATTTACTATTTGTCTGTATGATGATGTCTGTATGTGTGTGTGTGTGTGTGTCCGTGTGTGTGTATGTATGTCCGTGTGTGACAAATTTTTCTCCGACGATAACTCCAATACTACAATTCTAAAAATTATAATTCTTTCGTATTCCTCTTCTGTACATCTACCGTGAGTATTTTTTAACGTGAAACATTGTGTTTGTCATGTCCATGGTAACGATTTGACATTTGATTGACAGCAATGTATTTGCGTGTCCCATTTAAAATGAAACATAGGGAACGAATTTGACAGATGGTAGCTAAGTCAGAAATTTAGCTAAGTCAGAAAACCACTCGAGAGCACTAAACATATTTCGGGCACACAATATTCTTTTGCAACTAAATTTAATTTTAGAAAATATGTATAATTATTTAAACAAAATTAACCTCTAATGACATCTTGTCATTATGACAGATAACCGCTGAATTTTCCTATAAGTTACGACTTGACATTTGATTGGCAGTAATATATTTACCTGTCTCATTGAAAACATAGGGAATGAATTTGGCAGAGTATTATATTTAAATATTGTAAGAAATTTTGCCAAGTTAGAAAATCACTCGAGCACAAGTTACACTAAATTTAATTTAGAAAGCAGGTATAATTATTTAAACAAAATTAACCTCTACTGACGTCTTATCAAATGTCAAATTCGTTCCCTATGTTTCATTTTAAATGGGACACGCAAATACATTGCTGTCAATCAAATGTCGAATCGTAACTATGGATATGACAAACCCAATGTTTCACGTTAAAAAATACTCACGGTATATGAAGAGTTGATTAGATTTTGGTTATAATTGATCCACCGGAAGTACCCTTATTTAAAGTTTTTAACAGTTTTTCTTGAAAAAACGCAATTAAATATTATTTTTCGACATTTTGTGATTATCAATATGAAAGAATATCTTATTCTCTATAAGATTTGATTGTACAGTTTCGTTCATATTAAATAGATATAGAGTTATAGAGACATTAAGAGAGATTAACTTTCAAAAATTAGTCAGCTTTGTTAAAATTATGGAAACAACAGATATATTCAGAAAAAATTAATTGACAGATGTCAGTGTCAAATGCAAAACCAAAGTTGAAAGTATAGGGTCAGAAAGTTATGTGTGAATGTGATAGAGGGTCCCTCCAAAGAGAAGAAGATGGAAGGACTGTGTAGGAGAAGATTTGAGAGAGAAAGAATTGTGTGAAGAAGATGCGTTGGACAGGAATGATTAAAAGAGAAGAGTAAGAAACAGCGACCTCTAATAAAATAGGGAAAGGAACTTTCGGTATAGAATTTGTAAAAAATAGTGTGTTTGTGTTACAATTTTATAGGATATACAGAATCTTTTTCAAGAAACTTTTGGTATGGGATATATACAAAATACATCGAATTGACGGAAGGTTTTGTGCTGGCCACAACAGATTTTTTATAAAAATAAATTGTTTGATTTTCATTTCGTAATTTTCGAGCCTAAGCTCATAGTTCGGCCCGTTTACAAAGAAATATTAATGTAAGATAGGATTTTTTAGATTTGCTTTTCTTTGAAAAAGATATTGACGTAATATAGGCTCTTTCACTTCACTAACTTTTTTTGGGGGAAAGTACAATAATTTAAGTTAGGTTCTAAGTAAAGTATTATTAATATTTGTGGAGATGAAAATAAAGTAATCGGAAACTGCAGTCAGTACGCTTTTATTTGATTTGAAACCTACATTTCGGCCATAACAATGGTCTTCTTCAGTGTTAAATCAAGTCATAAACAATAATGAAGATATTTGTAACTCCTGCTAACTGTTAACAAACATCGAAATACAATATGTGAATTACACGTTATAATATTTATGAAAAACAACTTTTGTTTTATATAAATATTATAACGTGTAATTCACATATTGTATTGTAACGAACAAGATAGAATGTAACAATTTTATAAAACTAACTTCTAACAGTTAATTCATCTTAATTAGCGGGAAGGAAATTAGAAAGTCATAACTATTATATTTATCAAAATTAATTTTTCATATTACGTCTATCGTACGCAGTTTAAGTCGTAGATTCCAAAAATCACATTTCCGAGTTAAGAGAAAGCGAAATTTCAGGGGAAACGCTGAAAAAACAGCCGTTTCCGAGATACGACCCCTTAAAATTTTCTGAAGGGACTAACACTTAAATTCGTTAATTTATAGGGTTAAAAGGCCGGAAAATAGCGTATCGGGTAGATTTAAACCCTCGCTTTCCACTGGCGTGCACAGAACTGATGAAAACGTTTCGGTTTACAATATATTTGCCCTTCAAATTTATGGCGAAGGGCCTGTGCTAATTCTTGAACTAAAATGCCTAGAAAAGCCGAAAAAATGTTAAACTTCCTTTGAAATCCGTCGTCAAATTTTCCCAAGGACTTAAACAAGCCATTACCCCTTTGTAATGGGGCGGATTCCTATCGGATTATTTTCGTATCTAGACAGAAAACTTAATACTAAAGGATAGGATAATTCGGAAAACTCCTTTAAAATTTGGATATTTTCCTGTCTCTTT
Source organism: Ophonus ardosiacus (assembly GCA_943142095.1). Classification (NCBI taxonomy): domain Eukaryota; kingdom Metazoa; phylum Arthropoda; class Insecta; order Coleoptera; family Carabidae; genus Ophonus; species Ophonus ardosiacus. The sequence goes on along the minus strand of OW964829.1, from coordinate 42,046,048 downwards.
TGTTATTATATAGAAAAGGTAAAGAAAAAAAAACACTTATTTATTTATTTTCATAAAAAATCATCCATTATCTACGTCCAATGTTGTAGTTACCGTATCCTATCACTGGGTGTATGTATTTGATATAAAAGATGTAATCAATTAACACTTAATTAGTGTTAGTTGTTACATGATAATATTAATATTATGTTTTTATAATGAAGAGCACATAATGAATGAATAAATTCATATAAAAGTGGGGGCGATGTAATTAGACGATTTAAAAATAAAATTAGTGCTGGTTATTGTGTTACCTAATTTGTTTTGTATGTATTACATGATTTTATTTAAATTTTCACATTTTCATATTTTAAAAATGAGCGATGCTAGGAATTTGGAGAAAAAAAATAATAGGAGAGTACAAGAAAAGAGGAATTTGCAACTCAAATAACTTTAACAAGATTTATTTTTAAGATATTTAAAAACTGGTTTCATAACTGCTACTAACAGAATATAATATACATATTTTTACATACGAAGTTACAAATAAAATTACTTCTTTTGATGATTTGATGACAAACACCATCAGTGAGTACTTGATATGCCTATGCTAACACAGTTAATACACAGAAATTTAAAATATACGCGAATATATTCCATGTATTTATAAATCTATAATAATCCTTCGGGGTTCTCCTGAGTTTAAATATTTTGTAATCTAAAAAGACAATAAATATATTTCATATCTTTACATTTTAGTCTTCAGGAGTTAGAATTTTATTAATAATCTTCAGAAATCTTGAAAAAATGGAATTAAAAATTATATAAAAATATTTCAGAAGTACGTAGTTCTTCAGTTTTACATAATAGATATTTCTTAATACACTGTAGATGTATGTACATACTCAATAATTACCTCAAAAATCAAATACCTTTGTTATTGTATTACATTAATAATAATTAGTTTTCGAGGATTCATTTCCGTAAGATACCACAAACACTCTTAAACATTACAAAACCTGCTGTTATAAACTGAAACATGAAATGTGGAATGTTTAGATGGTCATGCTCCTCTTTGTAGTAAGCTGCCTTTATAAATTACTGTAAAATAAATAAAATTACACACAACAGTAAAATTAAATTAAAAGTCTGTTTGACGCATAATTTACAATTTCACTATAAATTACATCAGAATCAAATAGTGCTTATAAACTATCATTACATACACAACCTTTCAATAGCCGAACATTTAAATCTATAATTTCCTTACACACCTAATCGTACTGATTTAAATGATACCATTTGAGCATTACAGTCAATTTTCTGCCCTCAGGCACTTGTCATCACTTTTCAGTTAGAAAACATTCAGTTATACTCAGTGCTTTCCAACCTTTTACCTCCCGCTACTCTTGGTAAGGGAGGTATAGGGATCGTGCTAAAAATTACATATCGAGATTTTAGTACATGATCACATTTTAAAGTCCCTAGAATCCAATTTTAACATTTTCACGATGATGTCTGTATGTATGTATGTATGTATGTATGTATGTATGTATGTATGAGTGTGTGTGTGTATGTATGTCTGTGTGTACGGATTTTGTTTACGCTCTAACCCAAATACTACCATTGAGAAAATTCTGAAACTTTGTATTTCGACACCATTCTAACGTGGAAAGAAACCATTAGATTTTGGTGTAAACTGGATAACCAGAAATGGCACTATACTTGAAGCTCGTAATGGGTTTTCTTCAAAATATGCCATTAAATACAATTTTATCGCATTTTATGTCGTTATAAAAATTAAAGATTATTGAATTTTCTGCGGGTTTGTATGAATACTTTTCTATATATTTTAAGGGTAAATTTAAAATATATATTTTTTTATATAAATCACTATAAGTCCTTGTTTGCTAATTTATATCGTGAAAAACTGCAATAATAATATCAATTTTTTTGTTTATTTAAATAAATAAATATATCATCACGGCATATTACCCATTTCTGAGTGTGCCAATCTGTGTTGTACACAGAACCGGGTTCGATCCCGACCGACGCCTAATATTTCCAATTTTAAATGGCACAAAAGTGGCCCCTGTGGTGCACTCTCCACGCCAGCAATGGCCCGTGAGGTGACGTGTTTATTTTAGATTAAATAATCGTATTCAGAAAATATCCAAAACGTATTTCTTCAAATTTTGTTATCATAATTCCCAATTTAGCAAAGTTAAATCTTCTTCAATGATTTTTACCTTCCATCATCTTTAGGGAAGGAAGGTATTGTCTTTGGTCAAAAAATTCGATGGTGAGTTTTTAATGAATAAGCACGTTTCAATATCCCTAGAATATGCTTTTATTATTTTTTCGTGTTACGTACAGGCGTACGTAACACGAAAACCGGACCATAGGCATTTATCTTGGGAAACCAGTTTTTTCTTGCGCAAAAGTAGCCTATTAATTTTAGACAAAAATGCTTCAAATAAATGTTGTAGAGAATTAAATTCTGCATCTAAATCAATAATAATCATTTTCTTTTACATGTTTCGTAACCGAAGAAATTGAATTTAATATTTTAAAAAGTTACTTCTTTATAGTGTTAGCCATGGTATTGAAATAAAATCTCAAACAAATTTGATAACATTTTACATCAGAAATTAAAAAATATAGTTTTCATCAAAATAATACCACTCAATGATTTGTATCTTCTCTTCCTGTGCATAATTCTCTATTTTCAATTATGATAACTTAAACGGAGCTTTTCTGGCAGGAAAAGTATGTCACAATCTGACAGATACTTTTCTGACAAGTAAAATATGTCACAAACTGACAGATACGTGTCTAGCAGGTAAAATGTTATATTTATATTGTTCGCGGTCTCGAGACAAATGTCAAACACTGTATGGACAGTACGAATATTATTTCTTCCAATATCCAATATAGTATATTACTATTTTTAATAGGTAATACTTGACGTAATTTGTCGCTGTTTTCGATTTGTTTTTGTAATGATAAAATTAAATATTTTATTTTGATTTTCGTCACTTTTTTTTAAGAAACAAAAATTAGCGACACCCTAACCTTTGAATACTGACACTCTAGGGGTCAGTTTTACAATCTCTGGTTAAAATTTTAACTGTCAGTTAAATAAACAAAATGGAAACGAAATGAAATGTCAAATGATAAATTAATCATTGCTGTCAGTAATCCGATTCAATATTGTTTATTTCGATTTGTTTTTGTAATGATAAAATTAAATATTTTATTTTGATTTTCGTCACTTTTTTTTAAGAAACAAAAATTAGCGACACCCTAACCTTTGAATACTGACACTCTAGGGGTCAGTTTTACAATCCCTGGTTAAAATTTTAACTGTCAGTTAAATAAACAAAATGGAAACGAAATGATGTCAAATGACAAATTGATCATTGCTGTCAGTAATCCGATTCAATATTGTTTATTTAACTTACAGTTATATTATAACCGGAGATTGTAAAACTGGCCCTAGGCCTAGTGTACCATGAGACACCGGTTGGAAAGCACTGAGTTATACGTAGGTACGGATTAGTTTATTATACTTGAATTTTTCACACCGCCACCAGTCACCTTCATTTCATTTTCTAAGTACTAGTTCAATTTAAACAATAATAATACATTTATTTGCCATTCGTTAATGATTTGTTGTAAATAATAAATAAAAATCAATAAAGATGACGGTATGGCTGTATAAAAATCTCGCAGCAATTATTAAAATTCTTAAAACGACTATATCTGAATAAAATAAACAGCCCAATTTACAACAATTGTTTTTGTATGTACATAAACATGCATTAGAATTATATAATATTAAAACCATAATATATATGTATGTACTTACTGCTACTTAACTACTATTTGTATTTGTAGCACTAATTTAATAATACAACAGCGGTAAGCGAAGTAATTGTAAAGCGTAAACTGTTCAAATTCTATATCTGAGATCTACTCTAATTTTAAAAAATCAATTGTATTTCTAATAGTCATTAAATAAAAATCTACTTCCGGAGTTAATAACCAATTTGTCATCGTTGTGGATTCTTTCTGTGATAAAACAATAATAATTGACTCTTTACGAACCAAATAACTATGCATCGAATTTTTTCACTTGAGCTTCACGTCATTGATTTCTAAACCGCAGAATAAATTAATAATTGTATACTTATCTGTCTTACTTATGGTTTCCTACAGTCTATCTTCGATACATATGTTTAATAGCTTCATCTTTGTCTTAACATATTTAAAAAAAGAGTAGCCGTCATGTAAAAAAAGACATTTACGTCATCAATAAATGCGCGAAGTGATGACGTAAGCCACAAATATTATAGGCAGTGGCGTGCCATTTTATCCTTTACCAAATAGGGAAAGCGAATTTGATTTCAATGGGAGCAGGCGATGGTGATATAGAGGAACTATAGCGCCGACCCTACCTATGAACTGTCTAGTACTATGTAATAAAATTTGTGCACTTTACTATGCGCGCGCTAGCCCAAAGTACTCATAATTGGAGAATCCGGTATTAAAAGTGACAAATAGTTACGTAAAACTATCTTGTATTTGGATTCTTCTTTTAAATAATGCGGTCTTGTTATGTTCTTATAGTTTATCAAAAGATGAAAGAAGAAAAGAATAATAAAATTTAAGTCCAAATATAAAACAAGTATTTGTTTGTGCAAATCATTTTGAGAAAAATTAATTTTTAGTTATACAACTGGTAAAAAGTATAATAATTAACACTGTTTCATGTGGATTTGACTTTATAATGAGGTCATGCAAAAAAAATAATTGTACCTTTTTTCTGTTTAAATCGAAAAAGGATAGTCTAATTCATTGATCAGTATGATTAAATTATTTTTTATTCATATTTTTTGTTGTATAAAATCGTTTTAAATTGATATTTTTAAAAAGTTGCCAAAAACCAGCCATGTTTTGTCATCACAACGTTACGAACCAAATTCAGACTCATTTCAAACAGACATTTTATATGGACACATAATTTCTAAAAGAAAAATATGTATAAACTATAAATTGAGGATTACATATTTGAATATGCTATAATATATTAATATAATATCGTTCTATTTATTTTTATAAATATAATTTTCATTTGGCGTGAAATTATCTACGTTACATCAGATGTTTCTTTCACTTTTGAATCTTTGATTTAGACGATAGAAGGTTATAAACGCATGTGAGACATTGAATATATTGCAGAATATTATTTTATTCTTTATTTTGGCACGAAACAACGTTGCATCGACATGTTTACTTTCATAAATTTTAGGTTTTCTTTAAATGTCACTTTGGCGTTTAAGACCAGTGTGAAAATCAAAATGGTCGTACCTCTCACTTTGTGACGTCATTGGACAAGGGACGAAGCAGGTGTCTACCAGCCTTATTTAAAGAATGTCATTTTCAATTATAATTTTTTCATGATTAAAAGATCGATTTGAGGAAAAATGAAAAATACGGGTCTATTATTTTTCACTACTCTATCGATTAAAGTTATAAAAAAATAGTCGTGCATGACCTCATTATACTTTTACGTTCTCGCTCGGGGTTCTGGGTTCGAATCCCACTAAGGCATGGATGTTTGTGTATGTGAAACTACTCAGTAATTGGGATTTTATCCTGTTGAGGTTTTTCTTAAAAAAAGCATAGTACTGTTACGCTATTTCTTCTTAATACATTTGAAAATTGGTTTCTGCGCTGATGACGTAAATGGCCTTTTCTTACGTTCACAACCTAAATTCAGGCGAAATTACCGAAGGTACTCTTATGACACTCTGTTTTTTAGATGTCAGTATCATGTTTAAAATTTATTGGTGATATTTACCTTTTCTTACAATTCTCGTTTTTAAGTAGATATAATCGTAAAATGTAGTATTTTAGTTCAAAAATGGAATTAGTCTTTATAAAGTAAAATTAAGTTAATATATGACGTAAATGTTAGTCTTGTACATAAAACTGTTTGTGATCTACTAGTAATCACGTTTCCTTCATTACTACCATTACCATTTGATTCATACGAACATCAAACCATGACGTGAAGCTCAAGTGATCATAATCGATGGATATAATACTTTTCATTTATAAGAACAAAAAAATATAAACTTTTAAATATAGCAAATTTTAAAAATAACATAAATAAACCTCATTAAAAGATGTCCAGCCTCCAAAATATGCTACAAAAACTGAATCTTGATATAACAGGCCTTAAATTCAACATTTCCGAGGGGTCATATATCGAGATATTCCACCACAGCCTAGACTTGACGCCACTGAATAAGTTTGTTAGCACTTTAAGATTATGAGCTGGAGGAGTTCTCCAGCATTTTGATGAGATAGGTCTCCACAGTTCCGTCTCCGATTAGCCGGAAGAAGAACAAGTGCTCCAGACACTTGAGTCCGATGGAGCGAAGTGCCGGTAGACGGAGGAGCAGCTTGGCAAAGCGGCCGGGTTCTTCCGGATGTGTTGTTCGGGTGTACTCTTCGAGTACTGCGTATACTTTCTCCCGAAGGATTTCCACTTCTTGCGTCGATTTTAAACCTCGAACATCTAAAATAAATAATATACCATTAATTAAATGTAAGCATACATAAATCTAGAATGGGGAAGTTTAGCGATTTTTTTTTATTTGTTTATTCCATGGGAGATGACTTAAAAAATGATGTAACATGTTTTTTTTTTTTTCAAAAATGGCCAGATTTTCCGGAAAAGCCGATTTTAAGCTGTGATGACGTCGGTAGAGGCTTGGCGCAACGTATGTCGATTTATACACTGACGCACGCGGTTGCGGTTATCAGTGAAGCGCTTTTACGCTTTGTTACGACCTACGTTCAAGTGGTTCGATTTCACCGTTCTGTCTGAAGTTGCGCATAACTGACTTGTACGTCAAGTACGGTCAAGTTGCGTCGTTGCGTTGCGTTTACCATTACTTTATTATAAATAGGCCTTTACAACGCACAAAAATGTTTCAAACACGATACAAATATTTTTCAAATTGTCAAATATTAACTTGGACAGTATAAACATGCAAATTATCAATGTTGCCAACTATAGCAACAATTAAACGAATAATATGACATTGATGTGCATTATTTATATATTATTCATGTCATATACGATAAGTAATGAACTCTACTATTCATATTAATAATAATTATATAAGGCTATACCCTTTTGGCGGTTAAAAATGATTGAAATTTTATTTCATTTTTCACTATTAATGATTTTAATGCATTAAGGTTTTTACACTAAGTGATGACGTGCATTGGCTGCTTGAATGATTTTGGGTATATACTGATTGTTAACATCTGTCATATGTTTTCTTTGAAGGTTATAAATTATGTTAAGTTCAAACATCTATTTTTATGAACATTGTTAGCTACAATTAATGTCTTTATACATAATTTGTGCCAGGTATTTGCAAAATATTGTATAATCGAACCACCAATAACAATCTAAAATCAAATACGACATTAGGTCAGCTGATGGATAACGCATATTCAATTTTTTACCTCTCGCTAAGAGAGGTATTGGATTCATGCTAAAATTCGCATATCCAGATTTTATTGAATAAGCACGATTTAAGGTCCCTAGAATCCGATTATAATATTTTTAAAATGATGTATGTGTGTGTGTGTGTGTGTGTGTGTGTGTGTGTGTGTGTGTAATGTGTGTATGTGTGTATGTCTGGATGTTGTAGACACGATTCCTCAAAAACCAAAGACTTAAAAAATGTTTAACTATGGATTCCTCAATCTGACATTCCTAGGAAGAGCTGAAAAGGTTTTGGTAACAATTGAACAACAGGAAGTAGTATTTTCTGAGAAAAATTCTTCTAAATATAATTTTTTGGAAATTTTTGTTATTAAATATTGAAGAGCATGAAATTCTGCATCTAATACACTTAAAAATTTTATTATATGTTGTATAGATTTAGAGATAAAGACACTATAATATATAGAGTAATTTAATCGCAGAGGCCATCTCACTAAGGAAACCAGTTGACAAATTCCAATGTTAATAACATAGTTTGTAAATGACAGATATCAGTGTCAAAAAGCAACAGTTTTAGTGACATTCTGACAGTTTTTTCTGGGTAGTATATTTAATCTTTCTTATTGGTTTATTAATTAAATATTTGAAATTATTTGTAAAATGCATATATCCATCAGAAATACCGCCAATCTGGTTAATGAATTGGAAGAATCTCTGACATTTAGAAACTTCCTCATACAATGAAAAATAGATATAATTAGAATTATATATGAAGAAGACTGCTAAATACAATATAAAACCATATTTGGGTAAAGTTCTGTATTTTTTTGTTATAAAACGACGGTTGGAAAGGGAAGTGCAATACAATACTTATAAAGCCTAATATGGAAATAGCGAGAGGTCTTTTGCTGGCCACAACAGATTTTTTTATTATGAGATGACCTAATCCATTCGTTCTGTTTTATGAAATAATTTTTAGCACTTGTCATTTTGCATACCTGGGTTAAACAAAATAATCGACCTCAAACACCCAAGCTCAGTCTTGTCCATTTTCATCTCTCTCATCTTAGCCACTAATTCAGTGAGTACTCTGTCAAAGATGGCTCCTACGCCGATAGAATTCGCAGAATTCCGGTGAACGGTTAGTCCTGTTGCTAGGACGATTCCATCACGCACTTCCATGGACCGGTGGGAGAATGCTGCGATCAACAGCTCATTCCAGCCGGCACGTAGTAGCAGGACTTGGTCTTGAACAGGAAGCGATGTAAAGTGTGGAATGTGCTTCGCCCATTCCACCAGTTGGGAGAGTTGTTTATTAGCTGCGTCGCACAGCGTCGTTATCTACAAATAAGGCAATTTTTTAATGATTTATAGTAAGTGAAGGGTCTCGGGAGGAAATGGGCATAAGCAAGCTAAAAAATGCTTATGCAGTGTATTGAATTGTATTAAATATATAGATTAAAACTTGATCAAAAATAATAATTTTGAATGGTAAATTCAGTAGTATTTTGATCGCAGATTGTTGATGCCAAATCATTTGAACCAATTGGTCAAAACATGTTTGTTTGTTTAAATTTCAATTATTATCAGTTTTTTATACACTCGAAAACATTTTGTTAATACAACACTCGCTGAGTAAAAGGCACGTTTTTTTATTCAACAGAAAATTAAGCGCTGAATTCCATCAAATTTTAAAATGACGTCATCGATGGATTTCAGATGTAACCGATGAAACAGCGCAAAGGATCATTTTACGAACTCTCTATTGAAAACGCGCTTGAAAATTAAAAATGGCAGAATTATTTTTGTCAGAAATTTATTTCAAAATTTAGTACAATACAATTATAGAAGAAAAAATACCATTTAAGTTTATTATACTTCATTTCACGTAAGAAAATAGTAGATGGCGCTTGAGAGCCGACCGTTTTTACATGCATTAAAAAATAATTTAAATTCGTTAAACTAAAATTTGTTAATAACAAATATTTTTATATGTAAAAATGTAGGAAACCTGAATATTAAAAATTACAACAAATCATGGTTAAACATTACTTAACTCTGTAGATTTAATTTAATAACTGACAACTGGCAGGTGATATTTTTTTTCGTTTTTGTGAATTTGATTTGCATTCTGACCAATCAAAGAGGAGAATTTATATTCCTATCTAAACCAACGCTATTTTCTTCGACATGAAATTGCAATCCATTGTGTTCTAACTGTAACATTTCCATTACAACGTACGTATTTGCAACAGTTTCGTGAATTAAACACTCTTGTACTGCAATTATCTATAATCCGTAATAAAACTTAACCTTAAAAACATAAATGACATTTACCCCCACCACGAATTCAGCGAAAGTTTGAAAATCCATCGACTCTTGAGTTCGATGGATATGATGAGTAAGCGAAATGTTTCATTGCTGAATTTAAAAACTTGATACATATTCAATCTAAAATTCATCAAATAATTTAAGAACTCGCTGATGGATATGCACATTAAGCGCATTATACATCGATGAATAAAAAAACATGAACATGCCTAAACCTTTTTTAAACTCTGGCAGCTCGATTCTAGAAAAAGTTTTAAGCTAATCCTCATTTTTGAATTAGTGAATTCTACTCTAATTTTGACAGTTTATATCTAAAAATATAGTCTAATCTATTCCTAGTATCTACCTTTTTTGATAATATTTTGAAGATTAAATTTTAAATAGCGGAATAGAGTAAATTCGCTTATCCAAAAATGAGGATTAGCTTAAACTTTTTTTGAGAATCGGACTGTGAGGTTTTACCAGGTATGCTAACTTCACAAATGAAAAGGTTTACTATACTTAATTTCACGTACGAAAACAGCAGATGGCGTATGAGAGCCAACCGTTTTTACATGCATGAAATAAATAATTTAAATTCGTGAAACCAAACTTTGTCAATAATAAACATTTTTATCTGCAAAACTGTAAAAGACCTAAATACCTAAATATTAAAAACTAAAACAACACTTGGTTTAATATCACTTAATACTGATGATTTTATTTAATAACAAGTCATATTTTTTCGCTTTTGCGAACATTGCATGTGTGTGGATCCTGGCCAATCAGAGGACAGAATTTATTTAAAAAAAAGAAAAAATTAGGGAATTTCTGAATTTAAAAATACTATAACATAAAAAAAAAATTCAAAAAATCGTGGAATCCCCCATTATACATAAGAGTGGCAGGTTTCTTTGCGACTTTGTTCACTTCTTACAGATTTAATACTTTTGACCATAATACGGCTATTATACCCAAATCATTCAAGCAGCCAATGCACGTCATTAATAAAAATTGAATAAATGTAACTAGATGTGTGACGTCATGTACTGGTACGTTTGCAGAGGTTTTAGAATATTTATGAAGGAGTTATACAGATTGCAATCTGTATTATCGACATGTCAATGAACTGTCACATCTACAAAATAAATACTATATTTTCGTCACTGTCCATTTCTATTTAAATGATTTTATAATACTAACCTTATATATACTTATGTATTCCAAATAAAGACAATAAATAAAAGTCAGCCGAATTTCAAAGAAATATACCGAATTCTTCTGATTGATTAGAAGTGCTACCTTTGGCAGATTCACAGATTTTGTGTTTGCGTTAACGGTCACGTTGCGTTGCGTTTAACATTACTTTATTATAAATAGGCCTTTACAACGCACAAAAATGTTTCAAACACGATACAAATATTTTTCAAATAATAACTTTGACAATATGAACATACATACAAATTATCAATGTTGCCAACTATAGCAACAATTAAATGAATAATATGACAATAGGTCTGTTCGTTTGTATGGTTCCAACTGCACTAACTTGTAATTTTTTGAAAAATATGTTCGTTTGTGTGTTCGAAGTTGTCTGCACTGTGTTCGTTTGTAGTCGTGCATGTTGCACTAACTTGTCTTAACTGTACTACCTCCCGAGCTAGTACACTTAGTGCAGTGCGCAGTGTTTACAACGATGTTACAATTTGTCACATAAGTTGTTGTGTATACTTATAACCATAATTTTTTCATTAATCTGCAAAATCTTATTCTATATTCTAAAAATGAATCAAATGAAATGTGTTTTAAGAATACCAAAGAAATAAAATGTAAAAATAAGTAATATATCACTGCATACAAAATATTTATTAAAAAAAAGTTTTAATTTAACAGAAAACTATTAAAATCGATATAGATTTAGATATGTGTAATTCACATTTAGTACAAAAAATAAGCATTAATGGATTTTTCATATTGAAAGAATTGCAATAAATTTTAACTAAATGGAAAAATCATTATAATTATACATATTTATAAATGGCGTTGCTAGTTAACCTACAATCTGCACTAACTTGTCTAATTAGTGTTCGTTTGAATTTCGAAGACAAGTCTGTACTACGTTGCACTACACTACACTGTGACGTATTCTCGGTACATTTTGTACAAGTTAGTGTAATACAAACGAACAGACCTGTTGATGTTAACATTACTTTATTATAAATACATACAAATTATCAATGTTGCCAACTATAGCAACAATTAAACGAATAATATGACGTTGATGTACATTATTTATATATTATTCATGTCATATACGATAAGTAATGAACTCTACTATTCATCTTAATAATAATTATATAAGGCTATACACTTTTTGACGGTTAAAAATGATTGCAATTTTATTTCATTTTTCACTATTAGTAATTTTAATGCATTAAGGTTTTTACACTAAGTGATGACGTGCATTGGCTGCTTGAATGATTTGGGTATAGTTGCGAATTGTTTAAGTTTTGCTAGCTAGGTAACAGATCTCTTTTACGAAGTTTGTAATAAAAAATAAAAAATATTACACAATGAATAATTTGGAACGAAATCAATCGAAATATAATATTTTTTTTTCTGTACCTCGTCCGACTGTTCGCACTTAAATTCCGCGCTTTTCTCTGCCTCAAGGATCCTTTCCACCGGCATATCTGTATGTAAGGAACTAGTGGATTCCACTTCGCTGGAATCGCGTTCCTTCGTCCGTTGGCGCTCCTCTTGCACGGCTTCTCGCTTCATGCCCATAGCTAGGCACTTCTGGTAGCGGCAATACTGGCATCGGTTTCGCTGTCGCTTATCGATGATACAATTCTTTTCTTCCCGGCATGCATAAGACAGATCCTTGCGAACTGTACGTTTGAAGAAGCCTTTGCAACCTTCGCAACTGAAAAAATAAATTCAAATATGGAATTAAACTGTATGAGAACGAAATTATACACTCAGATGCAAAAAAGGGCCATTTTTGTTAACAGCATTGTTTTTTAAACATTTTAAATAGAAAAATTTTAAAATGAACAATAATAATTATCAAATATGACATTGTAAGGTAACTGGCTTGAAATCCAAAGAGCTCAAAGTGTCAAACAAAAAATATAGATTTTTTGATACCAAACACAAGAAAAAATTGTACAATGGGGGATTACACCATTTTTTTTTATAATTTCATCTGAAAATATTAGGAAAACTAAGACTATTGATGAAAATCCGGTGAAAAAATTCCTATTAATAAGCGAGTTATGGTCTCCCGAATTTTGAAAAGATTGACGTGACGTCACATTTATGTGTTTTTTTATCAAACTGTTTTCATCATGGACCTAAATGTTCTTGAAATATACGCTATTTTAAGTTATATTTACATAAAAATAAATGAATATTATAACACTGTATAAGTCTACATACTTTATAATTACAGGTGTATTTAAATTATTAAGTTTAATGCAAGAAATTTATGTTAAAATAAAAACTGTTTGAAAACTGATGTACAGGAATGTTAGCCCCTCCTTTCGAATTTGAATTTCTTAACTTCCATTGGTAGTAATCCCCACCTCCTAACATGCTATTTGTAATGCATGTATAGGTGGTTTCTCGGTCGCCAATCAAAATATTTTCATATTAGTGTCGAAGCGCTATAACAAAAAACCCTTTATTTCCGAAATATCTCAATTATACCATTTCATTTTTTTATTACTATTCATTATTCAGCATATACATTCGTATTTTTTTACTATTTTCCTTTAATTCGATTGAGCCGTAATCCCCCATTAAGAAAAAATATCATTAACCATGAAACTGACAGTAACAAAACATTGTAATTTTTTACTAACATGATAGGGGACAATTAAATATTAAAGTTATTAATTTATGAACTAATACAAAATAACACAAAATAAAGAAAATACTAGGGTATTTACTTAAGAAAAAAATATTATTTATTGTAATAGGTATTTACAAATTAAAGATCTACATGTAATAAGAAATAAGTTACAAGAAACGAGAAAAACTGCAAACTACAAAAGAACATTAAAATCATTTAATAATTTGTAATTTTTCTTCATGAGACAAATTATCCATGATTTCTTCTTAATAAAACGAAAATAATAATAATTTAACAAATAATGTACAGGAAACATTTATTAATGAGCGTCATAAATCAACAATTTTGTTTTGTTTCTGTTAGCTTTACGGCTAATATATTTTTTCTTAATTGTGCAAATTTTTAAATTTATTTTCTGGCTTTATATGAAACAGAAATGTAATGTGTTTGGTATCAAAAAACTAATAATTTTTTTTTTCTTTATAATATGAACTAATTATTTTTTCAATAAGTTAATATAGAAACTTTTGTCGTCTAAAAACTGTTTTTCTATGTTATAGCCCTATGACCCGTTTTAAAATTTACACCCTGTGTATGAATGACAAAATATAATAAAATATTAAGCACGGTATAGAAGATAACTCTATTCTCGATTTTAGGTACTTAAATGCTCCGAGGAACGAATTTAAAGAAACTTGTAATAAAATAATAATATTAATAAATTAGTCTATAAAACATGATTTGGTACCACAAAATATAGAATGGGGGATTACGGCTCAATCGAATTGAAAGAAAATAGTAAAACAATACGAATGTATATACTGAATAACGAATATTAATAAAAAAATTAAATGGTATAATTGAGATATTTCGGAAATAAAGGGTTTTTTGTTATAGCGCTTCGACACTGAAAATATTTTGATTGGCAACCGAGAGACCACCTATACATGCATTACAAATAGCATGTTACGAGGTGGGGATTACTACCAATGGAAGTTAAGAAATTCAAATTCGAAAGGAGGGGCTAACATTCCTGTACAGCAGTTTTCAAACAGTTTTTATTTTAACATAAATTTCTTGCATTAAACTTAATAATTTAAAACACCTGTAATTATAAAGTATGTAGACTTATACAGTGTTATAATATTCATTTATTTTTATGTAAATATAACTTAAAATAGCATATATTTCAAGAACATTTAGGTCCAAGATGAAAACAGTTTGATATAAAAACACATAAATGTGACGTCACGTCAATCTTTTCAAAATTCGGGAGACCATAACTCGCTTATTAATAGGAATTTTTTCACCAGATTTTCATCAACAGTCTTAGTTTTCCTAATATTTTCAGATGAAATTATAAAAAAAAAATGGTGTAATCCCCCATTATCAATATTAAAAAAAAAAAATTGTGTAAATGCTAATTTGTAGATATTTATTACACATTTACCGTCATCAAACATCAAACCGCCACATTCCTAAAGTTCAAGAACTGAGAACGATCATCAAGACAGGTGATTCACTACAAAAATATTACAAACTATTACGCCATCTTATAATTTCAGTCTTTTTTCCATATGAAAACGCTGGTAATGTTCAGTTTAAAAAAATTATAAAGAACATTGTCAAAGTCATGTAGAGGAGACAGAACACTCAACAGCCGTAGTTCCTGTGGCGCAAGCACGAAACTGCGCCTAACATCTGCAGCACAGTGAAGCGTGGCAGTCAGTCACGAATTTCTAACTTCGCTGCCACTTATGAATACAGATTTAAAACTTAAAACACAATACATAATCGCATAAGACTTTGTCAAACAAAAAAAAAACGAATTAAAAATAAAATATAAGAAAGGTGAATAAAACAAGGAAGGACACTTTGCCGGCACGGAAATATGACATAACAAAAGTGCTTGCAGTTGTTGGTATTTTGAATTATAAAATATCTTCTTTTAAATGTATTTCAAACATTTAAAATCGTCTTTAGGAGATAAAAAGCAGAATTGCTACTAATGACATTAATGCTTACAATCAAATGTTTTTATAGTTGTTAAAGAAAATGTCTGTATCGTTCCATACATCGTTTATTAATGTAATTTATGTTTACATTATTTTTACCGCTTACCACCCAATTCTCAATTTTCATCATTATTATATGATATGAAATGATAAATTTTCGAACTCCCTACTACAAAAATTTAACATTCACATTATGGCATTGTTTTGTTTTGTAACAGTTTTGTGACAAGGTGAAGGCAGAACAATAACAAGCAAATAACTTTATTAAACTCTTCTAAATTATAGTTTCAATATCAATATATCAATTCTGATATCTTTGTGACAAAATTTTGTTTAGAGATTATTATTGCACATCTCTCTCTCTCTCTCTCTCTATAGTCTGGATGTCAGCCGCTTAGACATTTACAGCCCGATTCACAAAAAAGTTTAAGCTAATCCTCATTTTTGGATTAGCGAATTCTACTTTAATTTTGACAGTTTATATCTTAAAATATAGTCTAATCTATTCCTATTATCTACCTTTATGAATATCATGAAAATTAAATTTTAAATACCGGAATAGAATAGAATTCACTAATCCAAAAATGAGGATTAGCTTAAACTTTTTTGTGAATCGGGCTGTTAGAGTATTGATAACTAAGTCTGTAAGTTATTGCCAGCGTGTAGGGTTGATATTTAGCTATGGATCCTGTATGATAACCTTTCACTCTGCATCCCTCAGATATGCTGTCCTGAAGATTATAACCGTTTGTTTTTAATTAGTTTAGGGATTCATACCGGAAAGACGTAAGGGTCTATGTTTTTAGGGATTACGAATTTTAATTTACCTTTTTTTGGAAAATAAAAAGAAATTATGGTTAATTTTAGTCTCATATTGTGTAGTTTTTTAATTCTGAACAACTTTTTTCTAAATTTATTATGTCAGCCACTACAGAAAAATAAAAAAATAACATTGTATTCCCTATGTAACGGATTCCATGTAGACGCCCGATATCCGGGAGAGCCACATCCTAGAGATGGCAGCACTAATGACCGACTTATAGGGAAAACATTATATTTTACGTTTGTGCTAGTTGTATTTTGATGCTTTGTTTTGAGGATATTTTGTTATTTTTAAATGAAATTAAATATGTTTATCACAATGTCAGACATATACATTTATTTAAATGGTGCTGTGCGGCCTATGGTCGAAGGAGAAGCAGTATATAAAGGAAAATAAGACTCAAAATTGAAGTTATCTGCATGTTAACTACTTATTTAATTATTTTTAGCTGGACATACTTGTGCGGATATAAGACAGATAAACAGAATAATATAGAAATAAATGGACTGTGTGTTCAAACATCTAATTTGAAAGGGGCTCATCATTCAATCGTAATAACATTAAATACAAATGCACATCAAGTTCTTTATTTGCACGTCTTTTTCTCTTGCTGTTGCTCAACTTCTGGTATTTTTATTGTTTATTCTTCTTATCTATAAACAATTTAAAATAAATATATAATATTAAAGAATAATAGTTACTATTTACACGTAACGTGTCTCTATTTTTCTTCTCTGCACAGGGATTTTGTCGAATGTTCTTTAGGTAACTTTTAGCTTGGTTTACCATTTCTTTTTAATATTTTTCTATTAATAACTATAAAAACAATCTAATAATATTTTGAAGCATAAATTTTTATAAATACTTATATGGAATAAAATCGCTTAGATAAAAAATGTTGTGAACACACGTTCATGAACGGTGATATGTCCTTTCCGATTTTTAACACGATTTTCCACTTATTTTTTAATATTTCTCTTTTTGGGAAATAATGAACGGAAATGTCAGCACTTGTATAATTATTGCACTGCGGTACAGAACAATATTTCTTCGATTTGCTGCTCATTTTTGGTTGCTATTTACTTATAACCCTATATGGCAGCACAACGTTTTCCCTACAACTTATATGTTTTATTTTGCCACCAGATGTCAGACACTTTGTTGGCTCTTGCCAATATGTTTGATCACCTTAAAATAATGCATCTAATCTATGGTAATGATCTATGTGTATTTCTTACCTATAAACACCATAATGTTTCCCACTCGCTCTATCCCCGCAAATGGAGCATAAGTGTTTGCTCCCGCTTAGCGGATGGTTCGGAGGGTATGAGGCCGTTTGCTTGGAAGCCGCCGCCCCTGGGCTCAGAAGGCTTGCGTGGGCCCCACCGCCGAGAGTGAAGCCTCCTGGAGAGCTGGGCGCACCGCCCCCACCGCCAGTAGGGCTGAACGACCCGGTGCTAAGCAACGACGCGGTGTCCGGCTTCATTTCGAGGGGGGATTGCGGACCTAGGGAGCCCATCGAGAGGTTTTGGTCTATGCTTAGTCCTGGAAACAAGAAAATGGTTTAGTTGTTGTAATAAATCAGGGGAGAAACATTAGGTTATATCACCTTTATTAGCAATAGGTACCATCTTTAATTCTATTAGACATTGTATCCCTAAGCCCTGTGAACTGAACGCACTGGGTTTTTACGAAGTTGTTTTTTATTGTGCCAAAAGTAAAGGGTATTGGCTAAATCTGGACTAGAAGATGACCCTTAAAATGCCGGTCGAACTATTATCACCAGTCATTTGGCCCACAGTTTATAAAAGTTTTAAATCCATATTTAAAGTAGCCGAAAAAATTTCTAACCATTTGCGTAGATTTTATAATTTGTTGAAAATGTGGTGTACTGACACTCCTAGGAGGCACTGAGTCAGTGCCACTGACTAGGTTGAGTGGACCGATAAACCATCCCAAAATGATGTGATGCCTGGAGGGGTAACTAACCACATGCAGAACCATCTATCGAGAATCAGTCTCTGATAAATGACCGAGAGGTTGATTCAGACTTGCATCTTGTGAAACGTGTCACTTTAAATTGTTTATTAAAAATTAATTTAAGTCAAAATCATAAAACAGTTAAATATAATTTATTTTTGTTGACAAGTTGACAACTCACAGCTCACAGGTGATAAATTTTTCATTATTTACAGTATTTACCAATCAAAGATCAGAAATTATTTCGCTACAGAAACTATTTTCTAGTTAGTTAACTACATACAACCTGCACTACACGTGTGTAAGAAGGGTCTGGTCAAACCATTTGTGGGTGATTAACTTAGACCAGGAATAGAGGGGAGACAGGGCATGCTATGTATTTCGCCGTAAGAAGACTTTCCAAATCATCATAGCGACTTTCGACCTTATTGAAACGTCAAAGTCAGCTGCAATAGCCCAATCGACCAGATGTGTTACATACGTGTGCAATCGAACGAATAAGTTTTCAAAATCAACAAGCGTCACCCGACGTCATCAATCATTATTTTGACTTCTGACGTTCTTGAATACATACGTCTTTAGTTTGATTCATAGTTTTCTTAGTTTTAAATTGTTTTATTTATGTTATGGATAATCAAGTATTTATTTAGATTTGGTCAACTGTAACATAACAATATTTAACTGGTCGACCAGCTATTCCAGCTGATTCAATAAGGGTCAAAATCGCAGAGATGATTTGGAAATATACGCGTGAATATGCCCTGAAGGTGATTAATGTCTTGTCTTCTAGCCCACGTCTATTCTACTACCGAGTATATTAACATTTTTATAATTACATGGCGAGCAACTGCATTCGAACCTTTTGATCTGTCATATTCACAACTTGTATGTAAAGTCCTACACCCAGTTGCACCGCTGACACTTAAAATTTAAGCTAGGCTAAACAAAAAATTGCAAATCGAAATGTTGACAGCAATATTTAATGACTCATACAATGTCTCGTTTCGATATTTTCAATTTAAAGAACACATAAAATTTAAGCGTTAGCGATGCAACAGGCTACTAGTACTTTATTGCGCGATTATCAGCATTGGCCAAATATGTCACAAACAAATAACTGAAAAATTGCATTTTCTTAACCATATAGTATCTAGCTACAAACTTTAGAGATACATTTTATTAACACATACTGCATGTACAAATAATTTATTATGCTCATACTCTCAAACACTACATGTTTTGTTTACTTTAAGAATGAAGTATTGCGCAATATTATATTTCCGCGTCGGTGATTGGCTAATTGCCGACACAGTATTAAATGTAAAAGGTATGTTCTTACTTATATTTGTTCATATTATATTAGTGCAATAATTACTTTTCATATTCGGGTCAATTATTTCAATTTTAATATATTGAAAGATGTTTTCAGAACTCATTTTAATAAGATAACACAATATTTGGGTATAAGTTCTGTATTATTTATTGAAAAAATACAACGTTTCGACAGCTAGGTGCTGTCTTCTTCAGGTAAAAAATTGCCCGGGTTTTGCATTTTCACAGAAAACAGTTTGTTTGCTGTTTTCTGTTTTTGTGCCAAAAAATTGCATAATTTTTCTAAGTTACTTATGATTTGTATTATATGTTTTTCCATTAATCATTGTACCTTTGAATTGCTAGTTGTCTTGACTACATGTTTATTTTTAATTTTTTACCTGAAGAAGACAGCACCTAGCTGTCGAAACGTTGTATTTTTTCAATAAATAATACAGAACTTATACCCAAATATTGTGTTATCTTATTTCAATTTTAATTTTTAATAGCTCAAAAAAAGCCAGTTTCATCTGAGACGGTCAATGTAAATTAAACGGGAAGAAATCTGATAATCAAACCAATCAAACCTATGACGTCAAACCAATCACAGCACAGCGTGTTCTGAAATTTGAATATTTTAAGTGATTTTATTTACTCATTTTTACAAAAGTGATACACAATGTAATGTTTTTGTTTATGAGATCGTACAGTATATTTTTGAAAAATAATTTTATGTAGTTTTTAGAGAAAATTAAAATTTATGAAATGACTCCTGTAAGATGGACAATGCTATACTATTACTGACACTCATTATGAAAGCTGTTATGCTTAATTCAAATAAATGTTATATACACAGTTTCTATAAAACTTAAAATAAATCTCGTGATAATTGTATATACATATTTACTCTTCCTATTATAAACACGGTTTTTGTACTGTCAATTCGTTTTGCAACTGATAACCTTTACTCCAAGATTATTAACATTTCCCTTTCGGTAAACAAAAATTCTCTGCTGTTATTCAAGCATCTGTGTTCGGTGCAAATAACAATTTTAATCTTTCCTTGTTGATTGCGAAGAACCTTGAAAAAACTTTCATTCTCTTGTTAAATCACTAGATTCAACTTTATACAAAACATCTTTTGATTGGTATAATTGTTCGAATTTATGAGCGAAAGAATTTTAATTTAAGTGACCGTCAATTCCATTCTGATATTTTTGTACGTGACGTTTTTCAAAATGTCACAAAATTGATACTTTTTGTTTAACAAAAAAAAATTGACAGATTTGAATTCGTAATGATACAGCATTTGACAAAATCAAGCGTGGGAGAGGGAGACAACATCTTGCATGTGATGTCTGGAGGTGTTCTACGAAGTTTGCAATCACTCTTTCCAACATCGCTTTGTTAATTTGGGCGACTTCTACGCGAATAGCTTCTTTCAGTTCTTCCAATGTGCGGGATTTGAGTTCCTATATACGTAACTTGAGGTGATCCCACAAGAAAAAATCGCGTATGGGCAAATCGGGGGACCGTGGAGGCCAATAAATGTCACCAAACCTGGAAATGAGGCAATCGGGAAAGAGAGGGCAAATAACGTCCATTGAAGCTCTGGCTGTGTGGGCTGTCGCTCCATCCTGCTGGAACCACACACGTCGGATAGGAACACGATTTCTTCGTTATTCACGTAAAAGAAGTTGTGAATCATCTCGATATAGCTCTCCGAGTTCACGGTTACAGAAATGTATTAATGATAACGGACACCACATGCAAGATGTTTGCCACACGAACTCAAATCTGTCAACAATTTTTTTCTTAAGTAAAAAGTATCAATTTTGTGACGTTTTAAAAAACGTCTGTCCTTTCTGCCTCACCCTGAATAACGAATAACCTCAGAGACAAAAAATGATGAAATAATTCTGTGACTTTTTTGCTTATTTCCGATATGTCGCTTTATCATAGTTATGATATTTATTGCTGGACCCGACAGTCAATTTTTCTGACTATGACCCGACAGTCAATTTTTCTGACTATATCATCTTGGATGGCTAGAGACCTCAGTGCACCACACCGACGAACTCCAATAAGTGTGAAATGCGTCTGTGATTCTGGTTGACTGGCCAGTCTCTGATAAATGACCGAGAGGTTGATTCAAAGACTGAAATCTTGTGAAACGTGTTAAGAATGTTTTTTTTTTTTAATACTAAGGGCTGATATTTTCATATCTAGTTCAACTGCCGGTTAAGTTAACTGTCGGTAATAAGAATAATGTGGTATCAAAAAATTGATACATGTGTAATTTTTACAATTTTTGCTATAATATCGATGCTGTGTTTTTCTTTTAACTAACAGGTTAAATTAACAGGCTGTTTAACCAGAGATAAAAATAAATATTTTTTGATAAAATATTAAGAAAACACTCGCCATGTTTCACAAGATTTCAGCGTCTGAATCAACCTTTCGGCCATCATTAGGCAATGGCCATGCTCAACTAGTAACATAGACGCGTTTCGCTCTTGTTTAAAGCTCATCAGTATGGTATAACTGCCGTCTCTTTGCAGAGACAATTCCCAACTGAAGATGGCGATAGCGAAAGATATAAACATCTCATAATAGATAGTTGACTTAAGAGGGAAATGTATCCACAGGCAGAGTCATCTATCGAAGAATCGCCGAAAAGCACTGGCAGCTAAAAAGTAATAATAGTACAATAGCGAACTCTAGGTGAATATTTTATTAAATATTGTTTCACCTAGAGTTCGCTATTGTACCATTATTAAATATTTTTTGTTTTTATTTCTCAATTCAAACTTTCAAAATTGACGTTATTAATACTTTTAGTAATTCGAACAAATCAATAACCCGAATATGTATCCACTTATACTTAGCAGTTAGGTTAAAGAATCTCTGTTTCATTTAATAATACAGGTGTGTAGAAGGTATAATATAAATATATATATATATATATAATCACGGCATATTACCCATTACTGGGTGTGCCATTATCTACAACACATGTAGACATCGGTAATGATGACGATATATTTTACCGTGTGGGCGCTTACCAGGCGTCACCTCACGGGCACTCATAGCTGGCGTGGAGAGTGCACCACAGGGGTCACTTTTTGTGCCATTTAAAATTGGAAATATTTGGCGCCTGTCGGGATCGAACCCGGTTCCCCAGATTCGCGACCAGACACTCAGGCACGCAGCCACGGGACCCCATGTGTAGAAGGTACTTATTCGAATTTCAGAAGAAAAAAGATATGCTAATTATTTGCAAGACCTGATTGCATTAATGTACAATACAAATTAATGAATATGATGAATTTAATTTCATATGCAATGAAATAAGCCTGTGAGTTTTTTGCTTATTTCCGTGAATTGTTGATTGAATTATAAATTAATGTCTAGAATCAATGTTCTTTAGTAAGTAACCGCTACCGCTAATAAATAATTTACGTGCGGTACAAAGTGGCCGTTTTCCCAGCAAATGCATTTCCGTCCCCTCTAACAATGAGAAAGTCTAGTTCTGCAGTGGAAGAGGCAGGGGCTCGTAATGAATTCTGACATTCAACAGGTTGTATGACATCACTGCTCTCAAGGACAATGCGCCTAAACAGATCCCCAAGCAATGCTGCTGCTGACTGTTGGCTAGGCCAGGGTCTGCAGCCAAATTTGCTACTTCTTCCCAACAGACCGACAAACACTGCATTTATATCAGACAACCAGTTATTTCATTTTAAATTGCTCCAATACTTCAAAAAATTACTAAAAACACTGCATTTTCCCGTAACTTCTGGTGTACCTCAGGGAACTCACCTTGGACCTGCCCTTTTTATTTTATTTAATAATGGTATTAATTCCTGTTTTCAAAACTCTGAATTCATATTGTATGCTGATGATCTTAAGTTATATAAAAGAAATTGTTTCTTTGACTAACTGTCTTATGCCCGGTTTCATATACGATTGTTAAATCTTTTCAAAATTAACAACTTGTTCAATTTTTATGATGTTTCATGATATTAGCAAATCAGTTTTAAACTGTTGTTAGTCAACATGCATGTTAAAATTTGTTTAGGGAATTATTGTATTTTTTGGTAATATAAAAACCAATTTCATAGTTATTAATAATAAATGTCATTATTGACAGACTGGAAAATATCAGTTGCATAGAACCTTAATGTTAATAATAACTGATTGATTGGATCAATTGGATGATTTCTTTCAGTGTATGATGTCAAATTTTCATATCTATGATCCAAAATTAAAAGAACGGTGTCCTTAGATAGCCGATATCTCATTTTAAATTGTACATCATCAAAAAATTCAAAAGGATTTCCTCAATCTCTGGATACTCTTTCTCTTCGCAGAAATCGAATATCAATTTCAAAAAATTCTTCTTCAGACTCATCAGATTCCGAAAACATAGTTGAATAATATTTCCTATGACATTAATGTAATTAATATATTTTTATTTTAAATTACACAGCTAATGCAACTTGTACTTACTAATTTTCTTGTTGCAAATTAATTTATGACGGAAAGGACAAAATAAATATTTTATTCTGATTACACATATGTGACAGGTGTCATAAATAGCAACTGGTTAGAAATTTAACAAGACCTGAGACTTTTGTTAAAATAGCAAACCATTTAACCATAGTTTAAAGCTAGCATATGTTGATGAAACAATAGTTCCTACTTAATCAGTTGCTAAATTATTTAACAAATTGTTAAGATTTAGCAAGCGGATATGAAACTGGGCATTAGTATTCAAGATCTTGAAAGATTGAATATTTATTTTAAGCAGAATGACTTATGCGTCGACTAAAGTAAAATGTTCGATTATCTCTTCTTCATGTAGTAGAAATGTTTTTGAACTTAACTACAATATTGACGAGAATAGTATCACTTTATTATATTAACAGCCAAGTTAAAAAGACAGCGATGGATCAAATTTAATAATCCCACCAGTCTTGTTCATTTATACTATACCTATTTTTGTCAGATATCAACTGAAATTTACTGTCGTATCTTGGCCGCCACATTATTCAAATATAATATGAATAAAGTTAGATGGTATTCAGCGTAAATTTATTTCTGCAGTGAATTCTAAATTTCCGAATAATTCAATTTATTTCACTTCCTTACAAAAACATAAAGAGATACTGGACTTATAAAATTATAAATGGTCGTATTAATAATCCAACTCTCTCGAGTAATATATCTGTGCATCCTCGTTATTCTGATATTTTATCTGTAAAAATTTATAGGACTAATTCTGAAGTATTTTCCCCGTTAAATCGTCTATTGTGTTGTTATAATAATTTATTATATTTTTCTGATGTACCCGATATAATTAGTTGCGCTTTGTATTCATTTATGAAGTTTATAAAAAATAGTTTCACTCATATGAGTTTATATCTCTTTTTCATGTTTATCGTTTGTTAATTTTCACCATATTTGTTGTGTGTAACAGAAAAAAAAATGATTGCCATAATTGTGCTGTACTGTTATTATGGCCTTGTTCTGTTGTACGGCCATTTTTCTAAATAAATAAATAAATAAATTAGAAACAGTTGCACCTCAACAAATAGTAATGTTTCATTCATAACCATATCAGATCATATACAATACATACTAAAATAATAATAATTCATTAAAATGCAGGACGTTTTCATCATGATATGGTTGAGTCGCAAACCAAACTTTGATTTAATTTCGCATTCTACAATTTTCTAATCTCACGTAATTTAAACAAATTCATTGTTCTTATTGTTGTAACCAGTATTTTTGTTATACCTGGTGTCTACCTTTTTTTAACATATTTTTCTTTTGTTTGGTACCTTGGATGATGAATATGTGGAGAGGAATTATT
Organism: Ophonus ardosiacus; assembly: GCA_943142095.1. Taxonomy (NCBI): domain Eukaryota; kingdom Metazoa; phylum Arthropoda; class Insecta; order Coleoptera; family Carabidae; genus Ophonus; species Ophonus ardosiacus. The sequence continues at coordinate 42,020,359 of OW964829.1, read as the reverse complement.
TGTTTTCGCCTTCTCAAGGTTCAATAAAAAACACTGTTTTTATTAAAAATTTGGACGTTTCGAGGGACCCAAGGCCCTCATCATCAACAGATTTAATTTTTTTTTTTTTTAATTAAAAATGTTTGCTTATGTATTGTTTACACATTGACCCAAAAATCATTTTTTTAACATAATGGTAAAATTTTCAATAGGGTCCTACACTATATTTTTTTATATTTTTTACATCACTTCATCTAAACTAAAAATGATATGTAATTTTAGAAAGTCTTTATTGTTATTCGTTAAGTCGTAATAATTTTTTAAATATTCTGTGACGTAGATATAGAGATGGTTTTGTTCTCAAACAGTGGATTTCGCTAATAATTGAAGTCATATAATTTTTTTTTTCCACTTATAAAATGTATAAATATGTTAAAATAACCCTTGTGGTCAATAATTGGAAATATGGGTGGATAATAAGTAATTTAATGTCATAATTAATAAAAATACTACGTATATATTATAGTCCCAAGATTTGATTACCTACGTCATTCAACATTTCTTTTACTTTCATATCAACGCTTGTAATCTGTCATAGCATCATAAATTTAAACTAGTATTATTTGATTTATTTCGGTTGTTTTATTGTTGTTATATTCTGCATTTATATACTTGCAAATGGATTCCGTATTTCAAAAAGGCGATAGCAGAAAGTTTGAAAGTAGTAAGAAGTAAAATAATAAATTTTTCGATATAAAATAAATTTTCGATTTTATATAAAATTTAATATGAATCTCGACACTGAAGTTCCTTTTTATCACTCATATGGTTTGTTTTCCTCAGCCCTACGGACCTCGGCAAATAAATTCCACATTCGTGGTAAACAATAGAACTTCAGTGCCTTAATATTTATTTATTTATTATTAATATTTATAGAATTGTGTTCGGACACTGTAGTGAAACATGTTTGTCGGATAAGGATGTCATTAATTTATTTTAGTTTTTTAACCATTTTTTTTTATTCCTTGTTATAATTGTAATACTCAACACATTCGTAGTAAAACTTTTAAATTATGGTACAACTTTTTCTATTTCATTTTTCCTTTCGTTAAAGTTTTTAATAAAAATGGCGGGAAACGACATAACCTTATCTTCCTTTTCAATGATTCTATTCAGTAGTTTATCAATGCTTGTACGAGTACATTTAAATTTGCACAATCAAAGTTTTGCTATTCTCTGCTTTCACGTCCACCACGTGTTTTATTCTCATTCTCCCTTTCGTATTGGCGGCAGTTGGTGTAGGGTACCGGTGGCTGAAGGTCGCGTGGACCTTGAGACTTGCCTGGTGGCGTGGCGTGGCATGGCACAGTTTTTGTGCAACATGCACCGCAAGATGCTAGACTGGCGGTTCCTGCTGCTATTATTCAAGAATTTAGTCGATGGTTTTTTAGATTTTGTTTTTCAAGGGGGCGGGATTTGCAATTTGCAGTCTGGAGAGAAAAGAATCAGTAATTTGATTTGCATTTGCAATTATAATTTCAGGTTAACATTTTCTGCATTCAATAAAAAATTAGAATTGAATGAATTATTTGTTGGAATATTGATGTGTGCGTTATTTACAACGCAATAACATAGAGAAAATTACCATCTGCTAATAGGTACAAGCAAATAAACAAATAATAATGTCATTGTTTGATTTATAAAGTGCTGGATTAAACAATAAAAGTTTTAGATGTTTACAATATTTATAATGTAATAAACTAAGATAACTGCAAAATCTAATTAATTAATTAATTTTACACGACAAAATCTTTGAAGATTGATGTCTATACATTTGATTTATATATTGCATATAGTATACTATTTGCAGGTCTGTGTTAAAGACAATATTCGTAGTAATAAAATAAGAAATTCATTATAACATAAATTGAAAGTAAAGGAAAATTACAAAACAGGATCTTTAATGCTTATATTTATTGCCAGTTCTTGATTCATCTGTAAAAAAAAAAAAACGATTTAAAATGCAATAACCGTTACATTCTTATGTTCCAGTGGTTTCAGAGAGAAATTGTTTTCTTGTTAGTAATACTACAGAAATTCTAAAAATTGAAAATGGATAGAAAATGGGCTACTTGCGTACGTTTTTTTTATTTCATATTTTTGAAGAGCAGGTAAAAACTTGCTACCCCTATTTTTTCTTTTGACAAAATTTTTATTAATTAGCCAGAAAAAAAAATAATGAAATTTGATTATTTGAATTCCCGCCATGTATGACGTAGAATTACGCCGCACCAATGAGTGATCGTAAAGCCATAACGTTTGTTTGTACGGGTAATTGGGCTTATTCACGTGTACATTGTTATTAAACAAGAAATTGTTACTTAACAAGAATTGATAACAATATTGTTAAAATTTCGTATTCACGTGTCTTGTTGTTAAATGAGCTATAACAATTATTGTTTACTAACAATCTTGTTATCATTTAACATGAAGTTGTATTCAGTACAGCTGTCATTATTTAAAATTGCAGTGTGCAACCATTAGGATATTAAAATTAAAACATTTCTTATTTAAAATAATGATTTTTTAAATTCGTTTGGGTTATTAAAGACACGTTTATTATAGTATAATATTTAAAACTGACGAAAACATTTTTAACTAATAAATCTGTAATTATAAAAACTATTAATGTTCGCATTGGTATTGTAAGGGTGGTAGAAGTGTTTTAAGATTTGTTTACTTTGTTTATGAATGACAAGTATGACAAGTAGAGTTGTTTCATCATTTACGTCTAATTTACTTCAAATTCACAGTAAATATGGCGAAAAGAACAGCTAATACCTGCCAGAAATATGAAAAAAAATTGCAGCTTGAATCTAAAAGTATTTTCCATGACAAGTACTTTTTATTGTTTATTACTTCGTTTAGTGATTTACATATCTTCAATTAATAGGAAATACCATCTGCGTGTTGTCTAATCCTAAAGGAATGGTGTTACTTCAGCAATTGTACTCTGTCATGACATACGAAATATGTATTCCGAAAAATATATTTTCTTTTCAGATAAAAAAGCGGTTTACTTCCATATCCTTTAATTGCGGTATATTTATTCTTAATACATGCCTAATGGGGTACACAATAAATGAGCTAAAAATTATCTACCTAATTTACATATTATGTATATCACTTATTTGAAACAGAAGTTATTCGACAAGTCCGTCTGCCCTTTAAAGACACGACTACGCACTAATATCAAATAAAGAAACGATACGAATTATTTATTTGTGCATGAATTTTAGTTTAAATACACTAAATTTACCGTTGATGAATATTTATGAGCATTTGCTATTTTAATTTACTCTTAACAATAATTGTTGACACCTCGGCAAGTGGTCAGGAGTCTTGCCTGACTGATAACAATTATTGTTAAAATAACGACAGCTTGTTGACACGTGAATACGAATTTTAACAATTATCTTTAAAATAGCAATAAGTCGTTACGTAGCAATATAGATCGCATAACAAGGTACACGTGAATAAGCCCGAATGTAGATCTCCTGTTTGACGTTTCAACAATAGTTTGGAGGTTAGTATTTTAGTTTGTCTTTTCCGTAACGATATTTTAAATTACATGTAACTACCTATGTGTTTATTTTTGAAGTAATTAATATATTTGAGAGCCCAAAGAGAGCAAAATGTCAAATTCAAATTAAAACTTTCTCGCATGCAATGCCATCTATAAGTTACATTCTTAAACATGGTTCTCTTCCTCAGTTCAATATAATGACGTCACAGAAAATTTTCTTTCTTAATTTACTAAAAACAAACAACTTTTTTAAAATAAAATTTACATTTTTATATATGTTTTCAACATAACATTACGTATATAGTGATAGAAATCGGATTTTCAGTACCATGCAAGTAGCCCATTATAAATCTTAGTTTATAGTAACAATGTCATACAAAAACGCAGTAAGTGCAAAAAAATCGAATTTAATTTTTTGGTCTACTATTAATCTATAGGGGTCGCAGATTCTGAATTTGTAGACAAAAATGCAGTATGTGTAATAGTTTTTGAGATATAACATGAAACCATCTGCAATATCTGTACAATTGGCCTCTTTCATAAATAAAAACGCAGTATCTTACATTTAAACTAAAACACAGTAACTGCATGTAGTTACTGCGTTCTTGTTTTTACTACAAATCAGATACTGCGTTTTAGCTTATGATTCTGTCAAATTTCAATATGTCATTTTGATGTGTGTTTTATGTACGCTTGTAGTTTTTCAACAGCTTGTTGTTACTAATGTAAATAATTACATAACGATTAATTTAATAGCATTAAGTTATTGTACAAACCTTCATTTGAAAGCGACTGGGTTTTATTAAACCTTCAGTGAAAAAAGTGACAGAAGAACCTGCAAAATTACAAGAACCCAAAGGAATTAACAGCAACACAAAAAAGAAATCTTGAAAATTAGAGTCTAATGATTAAAAAAAAAGTTCAATATTTCCATTATGTATACATAATTAAATAACATAAATAAATATTTTCAAGTTGCGAATTCATGTTGTTACTTCAAAATTATACATTACGCAAAATGCAGTTTCACGGTATCTGATTTATTTTTTTACATATGAACTTCAACTTTCCTAAAATTAAAAAAAAAGTAACCACATCATAAAAAATAATTAACAAATAATGATTTGAATAACAAAATGACAACCATTCGAACCTGAATCGTTGATTACTCAAAACTTCGTTTTTCCAAATACTGCGTTCTTGCTTATGAGGACAGTACATTTCTGTCACAACCTATCGGGTAATATTTTGGGTTTCTTTGAAATCGTAATTGACAGGCATCTAATCGTTTTATGACGATACTTCATGTTTAAAAATAAAATAATGATATACTATTAGTATTATCAGGTATTAGGGTTGGCAAAAATCATTATTTATTTTAAAAAATCAAATAAATCATGATTTTTTGATTTATTTTTTTTTATTTTTAAAGATCGGTCTGTTGGTGTCATTGCATTTTTTTAAAAGCTATATATATTATTTCATAAACAAAAACGAAATATGTAATAAGCCCCAAACAATGTACAGTAAAATTTTTGAAAGAAGTCCGAGCAAGGCCATCTACGAATTGTATCTATGAATTAAGATTTTGTGCTGTCAAATTTAGTAGTGTCTTTTACTTAGTTTTTATGAGGGTACATAATATCTTGTGTACCTCTTAAAAACTATGTAAACTAAATTTGACAGCATAAAATCTTAATTCATAGATGCAATTCGTAGATGGCCTTGATCGGACTTCTTTCAAAAATTTTACTATATTTAAATTTTAGCTTATATGTAGTATTTAACGCGACCACGTGCGCGCGTTTTTTTAAACCAGGCCTACCAAAATTAAACAGGTCAAAACATGTAATCAGTAATCTGTTAGAATTTGAATACAGCCCATAATTTTGTTGTTATTTATACTTTTGTAATAAATAAATACATTTTTATTATAATTTGAATATATTTTTAATCTTTGATAAAAATCAACGATTTTTATTAACAAAAAAAAAAATTTGATTATTTAAATCATGCCAACATTGTTCGGTAAACAAGCGATATATGTATAAGTAAAATAGGTCTCAACATTTTGATTATTTTCTAAAACTTCAAAAAATCAATGTAGGTACATATGTTGCAGCTCTCATTGTTTGGCTAAAAAACAGTTGTTATGAAGTAAAAAAAAAAACATATGAAGGACCAATTTTAGAAAACAGCACTTATTCCCGCCACATTGATTACTGTAGTGTTTTTGAAGAGCGTTTTGGCTGAACGACAGTTGTTATCCGCAACACTGACCTTGTCTTGTTCGCTGTGGGAACAGCGAAGTGCTGTGAGCGGGAAACACGAGCCACTCGCGATACCGCGAATGCGAATCTCGCTGAGAAATCCTTCGGATTGCAACGGACACGCGACCTTGTCCGTCAGCTAAGCACCCGCGCAATTACAATAACATCAAGAAAGATGTAGAAGGAGGAAAGATAATCACACTTGGAAGGTAAATCCGCCCACTAAACAAAGAAATCTAATGTGGCAAGCACATTGCCTCTCGTCTTTATCAAATACGAGTAGAGTATTCCATTATAAATGCAATCTAATAGGTATGGCGTAGAAGAGCAATTGTCAATTTTAGCAGATGTTTGACAGTATTTGACAGTTTCATTAACGCCATATAGACGACTATAATAGAGGGTGGGTTATATTGTTGGATTTTAATATTTCATTTTATTTAGTTAATATATGATACAAATAATAACTAACATAAATTATCGCCAATTTTTATTAATATTACCGACATTTTGCCGTTCTAATCACATATAGCATAGTATAATGAAATAATATCCAGTTTTACCAATTCAGGAAATACTGAAGAAAAAAAAAACGAATTTAAATCGTAAGATTGTGAGGTTTTATTAAATAAAATGCCTTAAAAGTATTGCAGTAGTAATTTACAATAAAAAACGATGTAACCCAATATTGGTAAATAATATGAAATTAATATATCGATTTCTGTTACGGTTGTACCGTTAAATTTTTAATCTTTAGCTAAAAATTTAATTTAAAATTACGTTATAATAATTTTATATAAAAATAAAAAGTAAAGATTTAATTATTATTACAAATTCTATTAGTTAAGTCATGATAAATAAATTTTTAACAACTGTCCCTATGGCTCGTAGTATGATCACGGTTTTAACTAAAACACTGTTTTAAGAAATGTCAAATTCAAATTTCAATATTTAATTTCACCCTTATATGTCCCGTGGCCTCGTGCCGATATCTGCGATAAAGCAGATTGACACACCCAGAAATGGGTAATATGCCGTGATGATATATATATATGTAAAGAACGATTTTTCAAAAAATATTTGTTTGAATACAAACTATGTTCTGCTTTAAAATCATATTTTGATAAATTTGATATTATTGATTATTGTTATTAAATAATGAAATTTGACATTTCTTAAAACAGCGTTTTAGTTAAAACCGTGATCATACTACGAGCCTATAAGTTTTGACTGTCAAATGTCATTTGTGTTTATATTTTTGATGTGTACTAGTGTGGTGTTATAAAAGTGATTGTAGTGGCGTAGCCAGGATTTTCAAAGGGGGGGGGGGGGGGATATTGAATATATTGGGGGAGGGGGAAGTTGTATAGAAAGAAAATAACTACTAACACATATTGTAGTCTATCTTCGTTAGTCACAATTTTGCGTCAAACTTATACATTTTATGAAATAGATCACTTATTCATTAAAATAAAATATGTATTAATATTTTTAATGGGGAGGGTTTAAACCCGAAAACCCTCCCCTTGGCTATGCCACTGAGTGATTGATATTAAATTGAAAAACGGCAAAATAGGATAGAGAAGTAATGGGCTACTTGCATGGTACTGAAAATCCGATTTCTATCACTATATACGTAATTTTATGTTGAAAACATATGTAAAAATATAAATTTTATTTTTAAAAAATTATTTGTTTTTTAGTAAATTAAGAAAGAAAATTTTCTGTGACGTCATTATATTAAAATGGAAAAGGAAACCATATGTTTAAAAATGTAACGTATAGATGGCATGCGTGCGAGAAAATTTTAATTTGAATTTGACATTAGTTCATTTTTTTCTCTCTCTGGGCTCTCAAATATATTAATTACTTCACAAATAAACACATAGGTAGTTACATGTAATTTAAAATTTCGATACTAAAAAAACAAACTAAAATACTAACCTCCAAACTATTGTTGAAACGTCAAACAGGAGATCTACATTATCCGTACAAACAAACGCTATGGCTTTACGACCATTCATTGGTGCGGCGTAATTCTACGTCATACATGGCGGGAATTCAAATAATCAAATTTCATTATTTTTTTTCTGGCTAATTAATAAATATTTTGTCAAAAGAAAACATATGGGTAGCAAGTTTGTACCTGCTCTTCAAAAATATTAAATAAAAAAAAGGTACGCAAGTAGCCCATTGAAATCTTGATGGCTATATACGAATGTGGTTTCCTTTTTTCGACTAGACCATTCTAGCCCTGAAGAAGACTATTGTATAGTCGAAACGTCGGCGTGAATAAATTTTATTAATTGACTGCAAGTCCGAAGAATTCTTACTTTCCTGTATCTACCTCCATCCTAACACAGTCGAATATTGATTTTTCAACTATATACGAATAATTTAATGATGAAAATTCAATGACAATTTATGTATGTATAACTTAACTTTTGACACTTGGATATTTTAATCCACTCAAAATTTGATCGTGTAAATATACTTGCAAGGTCACTTGAAAAGAAAAACTTCATCGTGTAATGCACGCTTCAGGAATAATTTAATAGCGTTTTCCGCTTACCAAAATTTAGTGCGCATCGAAACGCACTCAGTGCAATGTATGACGTCATGCACTGTTTTGGTTTTTTGAACGGTGCGCACTGCACACCCCTCCGACAAGTGGAAAATACGTTCCTATTTCAGTTCACATTTGTTTGTGCGAAAGTTGAGGTTATGTTTGGGGTTTGAAAGTTTTATTGACATAATTGACAATAAATATAAAATATGACGACGGTGTCATTTATAATAACTCTTTTAATTCTGAAGGATTCTTGAAACTTGATAAAATTTGAGTGTCTTATTTGTGCAAAACAATATATGTAATTGTTACCTGTTTGTCAGAATATTTATGCACTAAACTAGATATGAAATTAATTATTTTGGGTTAGTCTGGTTTTTTTAAATAGTCTAGAGCCGATTCTGTTATATCATCAGATGACGAAAATCAAGATAAAAGTCCTTCAATAGTAGATACCATTACGGCATTTTTGAAATCTTCCGCCGCCATATTTGCACTCAAATTGTCGCACTTGCTATAGTAGTCGGTGCAACAAAATGCGCACTGAGTGCGAGTTGATGTTGCCCTGAGTGCGATTTCGTAGTAAGTGGAAAATAAAAATCCGGAACAGTGCGCACTGAAAAGGTAAGTGGAAAACGCCACTCACACTCAGTGCAGCTAAATTTGCACTCAGTGCGCACTGAATGTGTAAGCGGAAAACGCTATAAGCAACACGCGAAATCGGTGCAACTGTTCGCAATTGTTTAAAACAAATACAAAAATTCTTTCCTGTCACTGTCAAAACATGAAAATGTAAACAACCTGCTGTCAAAGCACAAAATCTCTAAATGACGTCCATCAAAAAAATTTTAATTGTCAATATAAAATTTCAATGTTCTTCCGTCTTCTCATAAAAAGTCACAAAATAATACTATGTTATTTTAAAAGTCACACTTTTCGAACACTTCATCTTCGTAAATTAAAATATGTCCCGTCATATAGTTTATTTAGTTTCAGTACAAAAAATGATGAATGTGATAAAAACAATCGGTACTGGCTATTTGAAGAAGTTTCGGAGTTATTAGAAGAAGCTGACAGACTTTACTATGAAGCCAATTACTTAGCGGTCTACGAAATGCTAAACAGGCTTAAATATCAGGATAATGTAGAGGTATAACAAGAAAACAAAATTGTGCAACATTTTAAAAAGTATACTTGTAGGTCCAATGGCGTATATGTCGAGTTCTATATAAAATGTCGTTACATGAAGTAAAACACAAATTAGTAAAAGAAAAAATGATAGATGAAGCATACAGTTTGATATTAAAAACAATAAATTTAAACGAACAACATCCAGAATCATATAAATGGTTAGCAATCATTAGAGACTATAAATCTTCATTGCAAGGATCTTTCCACCGCATAAAAATGGCGCCAACTGTATATAAACATCTCCAAAAGTCACTAGAATTAAATCCAAACGACCCTGCTTTACTGTACATGATAGGAAGCTGGTACTATCACATTGCAAAACTAACCTGGTTGAAAAGACTCATCTCATTACTCTTTTTTTACTATCCCCAAAATACAACCATAGATGAAGCATATAAATATTTCTTGAAAGCAGAACAATTAAAGCCTCGATTTTTCTTAGGAAATATATACATGTTAGGGTTATGTAGCTATGAACTAGGGATGTTTTATAGAGCAAGATATTATTTAAAAATTGCAGCGGATCTTCCAGTGCAAAATGATTTGGAAAAAAAATATTCGGAAGATGCAAAAAAATTGGCTGCAAAACTTGAAAATTTTGAAGTGGATATACATTCTTTATTTCACTAGTGTTAAGTATACGTCATTGTTATAGATTATTAAAAATATATTACTATCTTCTGAAACGAAACCACTTTTATTTATTAAAATAAAAATCTGATGTGGCCAGCACATGACCTCCCGCCAATTCCATGTTTAAAATAGCAATGAGTAAAGTAAAGTATCATTAATATATTTTAAGGAAAAATTGTGACACACACATTATTGTCAAAATCAGCACCAACTTCCTTATGCTCTAAAACGCAATCTGTGTAAATTCTTCGCCGTAGATGATCCATTTCGTAAATGTGTAGTTGCAAATGATATGACACTTTGAAATCACGTTCTTATTGAGAGCTGTTTGATATATAATGTTGCGAACATCAAATTTCAATCGAAATATCCTGTATATCTCATATTTATGTATGATGAAAAATATATTAATTTCATTAGAATCTTAATTAAACTATTAAATTCTTCTTAACACGGTTTCATTATTAATTTTAATGTAGGTAATTGCTTCGTGACAGTGACATTTGTTTAAATATGTCAAAATTGTTATTAAAGTATTTTGACGCAGAGGCAAAGTGATGTTCAAAAATAAATTCTAATGCTATTATCGTAGAATTGAAGATTGTGCCATTATATTCAATTTGTATTGGTAAAAGTTGCTAAAATATTATATTTAATGCATTTTTTACAAGAAAAACTGTTAAAAGCTTGTATAAATGATACTTCCGGTTATCCGATATGCACTAAAAACTCTTCCCACATTAGTATAGAATGGGTATACAAAATTTCAAAATTTTCTGATTGATAGTATTTGAGTAATCGTGTCCACACGATCCACACACACACACACACACACACACACATACATACCTACAGACACCATTGTAAAAATGTGAAAATTGGATTCTGGGGACATCAAAACGTGCTTATTCACTAAAATCTCTATATCCGATTTTTAGCACGATCCCTATACCTACCTTACTTAGGGTAGAGGGAGGTAAAAATCAATACTTCGCGTTATTTTTTATCGACTTTAACCTAATGTGAAAAATTTACTCCATAGTCGTTACCCAAAAAAAAAACCTGCATCAAAGAAAATGGAAACACTTCATGAATACAAATAATAAAGATCATTATACATTTCTATGTACTCCGGTCGCAAAATAATATTTAAAAATTCAAGGCCTTCTGAAGTTAAATCACTGAATTATTAAAATATGCAAATAATACGTGAATGTCAAATATTTATAATCCACTACGTCCCATGTACTTAACCTGCGACACAAAAAAGTTTCAATGTCATTCCAAATTTTTATTTGCTTGTTTTTTCGAACTTCCTTCACAAATAAGTCATCGAGAAGCTTGGAATTAATTCAAAATCGGGAAAACATTTTAATAAAGATTCAAATCTAATTTTATCGTATACATTTGTATAATATTATAATGACTAAATAATAATAATAGTGTGGCCAGTAGAGGGCTCTATTTTGATTGGCCGGCGCTAGTTTGGCAGAATATGGCACATATTATGCCAACTTCGAACGTTGTTTACATGCATTAGAAAAGTGATAATTTAAGTTAAGATAGTGTTTGTGAATTGTAAAATGAGTACGAAATCTGGAACGAGCGATAGCGAGTGTTCTAATCGTACGAATTTTGCAATGGCTCTTTTCCACGTGTATTACACACTATTTTTTTCAACATTACATGTGAAATAGTATTTTGTATAACTAGTGCTGAAAGTTGGATATTTCACACGAAAGTGAATCACGTGAGTGTGAAATACGCTTTCAGCACGTGTTGTTCACGATATTTTTCCGACGACCAAAAATTTACATAAAAATATTAAAATAGATTATGTTAACATCATTGCTTTCAGAATTCACCAAAAATTACGATAAAATCTGATAAATCAGGGTCCAGCCTTCTTAATCCGTGTAAATTTAGCAAATTATTTGTAACTGTCAAATTGCGGACGCATCTGATTAGCTAACAAGCTTTCATATCACACAGTTTTGCTAGTGATGTGCAATGACCAACTTTCAGTAATAGTTTAGCGTGTGAATTTATGTACTTTTCGTAGTGGTCGTCGGAAAATTACATTTTTCATATGTATTGAAGTTCGTATACCTGTTATTTCAACGAATAAATGTGAAAACATCTAGTAAAAAACTTTCGTCTCTTAGTGAGGAAAGTAATTACTTTCCTCACTTGTAAGGGAAGTGGTTACTATTTCAACTAAATTAAGTGGGGAAAATGTCATTTTCACAAGTGAACAAGTTACTTATATGTGTATTTGAAAATTTGTAACTCAAAAGAGTTTGGTTAAGTTAAATGCGTTAATAAAAAAAATCTGTTGTGGCCAGCACAAGACCTCTCGCCATTTCCATATTAGGCTTTATATGTATTGTATTGCACTTCGCTTTCGAACCGTCGTTTTATAAGAAAATATTACAGATCTTTACCCAAATATTGTTTTTTATTGTATTTAACATGTCTTCTGCACACATATAATTCTAATTATATCTATTTTATATCATTTTCATGTCAGAGATTGTTCCAATTTATTAACCAGATTGGCGGTATTTCTGATGGATACATGCATTTTACCACAATTTTACCTATAATTTCAAATATTTAATTAATAAAACAATAAGAAAAATTAAATATACTTCCCAGAAAAAGCCATCAGAATGTCACTAAAAATGTTGATATTTGATAATGACATGTGTCATGTTATAAACATTGGAATTTGTCAACTGGTTTCCTTAGTGCCTTGGCCTCTGCGATTAGTTCACTCTATAAATTATAGTATCTTTATCTCTAAATATATAATAAAAATTTTAAGTGTATTAGATGGAGAATTTTATGTTCTTCAATATTTAATAAAAACACCTCCCAAAAAATTATATTTAGAAGAATTTTTCTAAGAAACTACTACTTCCGGTTGTTCAATTGTTACCAAAACCTTTTCAGCTCTTCCCAGGAATGTCAGATTGAGGAAACTGAAGTTAAATATTTTTTAAGTCTTATAGTTTTTGAGGAATCGTGACTACAACATCCAGACATACATACATACATACATACACACACACACACACACACACACACACACACACACACACACACACACACACACATACACACATCCACACACACACACACACACACACACACACACACACACACACACACATACACACATCCACACACACACACACACACAGACATCATTTTAAAAATGTTATAATCGGATTGTAGGGACCTTAAATCGTGCTTATTCAATAAAATCTGGATATGCGAATTTTAGCATGAATCCAATACCTCTCTTAGCGAGAGGTAAAAATGTTATTAACACAATTTGAATTAACAGGTTTTTCTATACTAAATAACGCAGAGTTAAAGAATATTCTTTTAGTCTCGTTATATTGAAATAATAACTGTGAAGGTGTTGAATACAAAGAAGAATATTTTTCTTATAGCTCAAGAATATTGATTACAAGAAGGAATCAGACAATATTTAAATACTACCATTTTGCAAAGATGCAAAGAATCAAATACTCATGAATTATAAATTTATGAGTGAAATAGTCGGTAATAAATTGACGTTGACAGTTTTTCATATTTCAAGTATTCATTCAAATTTCAAATGTAAATGTGCAGGCCGGCATTCTGATTCTGCAAACCCGTATAGCTTATTTGTAGGGGTTATTCTCATAATTTAATGATAAACAGATGTAAAATAATGAGCTTGTAGCATGTTTATGTAAATGGCGGCGTCTTCCACGGAAATGGAATTAATATGGAGATTCGTGGACAAGGTCAGAGTTAGCAAGCCGTAAATCCGTATATCAAAACACGCATACTTTCAACACATGATATTTTCAAAACAGACATCAATTTATTTTTGAGTTGACCACAGCTCAAAAACTACAAAACATGATCTATGTGTTTTATTTTTACCTCCCGCCTACAGATAGGTGACATTTTCACGATGATTTTCGTGAGGAACGAATGTAACAAAAGTTTTGAGATAAATTGTCACTGGACATAATAAAAACATAATAGTTGTTTTATAATATACCATGTTAAAATTGCTAGAAAAAAGTTTTGAAATATATTATACAAACTTGAAATAAGCAAATCCTATAGTCAAAAAAATTGTCTGTCGGGTCCGGCAATAAAACTATAAATATCATAATTATGACAAAGCGGCACATCGCTCACTGCTGGCATTATAACGTTGGGTGTCAACGGGTCATTATTTGCGCCGCTCTGTTGAAATGAAGACATGCTCTGTATAGTTAAATATAGTAAAATAATCTTGTTTCTTTAACATAAATGATATTTTTGTTTGAAATTTCTCATGGAAATGAAAACTGTACAACTGAACAATTGATACAAAAAGAAATAAGAATATATCAATAATGATTTCTTTAATATCAATTTATGAATTACTAACTCACACCCAAATCCTCTACATCAGAAGGAAGATCTACATCGGTTTTAGAACTCATTTTCAATGATAATACGGTGATGATACGCATGCACTGACATAAGCATTAAATTTAAAAATTAAATTCTTTTATTTTCACGGCAACGCTTTGGTAAATTGATTTTGAAATTGTATATTGAGCTGTGATAGAAAAACCTGGAATTTAGTGTATTTTTATATTATTTTAGCGGAATTTGATAAAATTTTGTACATAATATGTTATGAAAACAATATCACTCTTTTCATAATTAATTATGTAAATAACTATTACTCCGTCCAGAGGCAAATGAGACAAGATATTAAAAAAAATTGGAGATAATAAAGTGTTGTAAAATTAGATTTTTTATCTCTTTAGTTTTTAATGTCAACGTTTCAATAAAAAATTCTTTCCATTTGATGATGAGTTGAAAGTTTTGTTACATACGTTACGTGCAATCTTCGGGAACACACGGAACACAGGTGACGAACATTCCGTGAAATTTTTTTTACCAAAATATAATTTCTTAAAATTTTGTTTCTACACTGATCGGCAATATAATAGATATTTATACACCAAGTGAGCTAAGATAATGTGTTTATTCATGAGAAGAAAGTTTAGCCCCAGGAGCCCGTAAGGGCAATTCTTCGAGTGAATAAACCAAGGAATAAACATTCTTAGCTCACGTGGTTTATACAATATTTTATTCAATAATAATAAAAACCATTATAATATTTAATTTTGATAAAATATAAAACTAATCAGTTAGTAGGCTGTGCATGACAATCGTCGATGATAGACGTCAAGTCATCTATTTAAAAAGCATTATTGTCTGTCATTTGTGTCGTGAAAAATAATGAAAATGGCTGATAATATCTAATAAACACTGTGGCGAGTGTTATTTCCATGCCTGATGTTATTTTAAATGCCTTATTTGTTGCAGTGAGCTAAAAAAAATTGGGAGTAATTTAAAAAAAATTTATTCACTTGTGAATAAAATGTTACTTATAGTTGTTGCTAAGGAGTTAATAATGACAGTTTAAAAAATCAAAATTGAATAAAAAACAAACACGATTAGAAAATGATAAAATTAATTATGGCTCAAGAAAAAAAAACTACCACTGAAGTGTTTTCCCTCCTTTTTTAATTCGTTTATCACGAAAATTAGTGTATTTCCTCCAAATTCAGACAATACCAACAGTGGCAGACAAAACAACAGAGATAACTTCTAGTTGATTAGATACCAATAGCAGACGCCGGTCACACACGAATATCCTACGTTCAGATACATTTGGCAAATAACCAAATCCAATGTTTACATACACAGATACGATTGTATACATTCTTTTTCGAACATTGTTTTTCACGTTCATGTACATTTATACTTTAAGTGCATTGATTCAGGACTTCAGGAGAACTCAGCAAAATCAACAATATTTTCCTGCAAAGAATGTAATATGTACTCGAATTCAGCTCTATTAAATATATGTATTTAATGTACATACAGGATGGTGACTCGAACACCCGAACATGGGGCTTTAAAATGTAAAACCAATTTTTTATAATTTATAATAATAATAATAATAATAATAAATGCTTCAAATACAGAAGTAGTAAAACTGAAAATTCTACATATGAATCAATAAGCAAAATTAATTTTGCATGCTTTGTAACGGCAGAAATTAGGTATGAAAATGTCGAAAATCACCTCACAAATAGCGATAGCCATGGAATTGAAGCAAATAAAGTAACAAATGTTTAACCATTTATCTGTAGTAAAAATAATTAGGCAGAAGACGCATGTCATCAAATACCTCTAAAGTAATGACGTCATATACTACTACGTTTACAATTGATTTTCTTATCTCCAGCGCACTTGCTACTCCCTAAAAATTCATAATTCAATTAAAGTTTGATAAAATAAAAAAGAAATATTTGAAAAAAATTACCTCTCGAACGGCTTTTAATAGAAACAATGGCCCACCGTTGGCCAGTTCCCGTACTAAATAATTCAAATCATTCATGGTTAGCTTTATTTATTATATTAATTATTAAAACAAATAAGTTATGCTGTGGCACGTCACAAATACTTCAAGCAGAGAAAACAATCAAAATCGATCGATATAAAATTCAATGGAAACAAAACATAATCATGCCAACGTATTGTATGAAAATCAACTACAATTATTTCAAATAATTTTATATTCTATAAAAGGAATATGGATTGACTGAAATAATTGTAAATTTCATTAACATATACGTTTTTTAATACTATTATTTTTTCTCTTCTTTTTTTAAAAATTAATAACATCCAATAATTTTTACAAGTTATATTTCATTTTATAAAGTTTTTTTCAGATTAATGACGTACATCTACTGCCTAATTATTTTCATTATACCAATTTAAGTTATCATATTAATATTATTTATAATTTCTGTTCAAGTGAACAATGGGCTACTTGCGTACCTTTTTTTTATTTAATATTTTTGAAGAGAAGTTAAAAACTTGCTACCCATATTTTTTCTTTTGACAAAATTTTTATTAAATAGCCAGAAAAAAATAATGAAATTTGATTATTTGAATTCCCGCCATGTATGACGTAGAAATACACCGCACCAATGAATAGTCGCAAAGCAAAGCGTGATGCCGTCCCATAGTAATGGAATGTTTGTGAGGGTAATATAGATCACCTGTTTGACGTTTCAACAATAGTTTGGAGGTTAGTATTTTAGTTTATCTTTTTGGTATCGATATTTTAAATTACAAGTAATTACCTATGTGTTATGTATGTATAAAGTAATTAATGTATTTGAGAGACCAGAGAGAGAGAAAAATGAGCTAATGTCAAATTCAAATTAAAACTTTCTCGTACGCCATGCCATCTATTGATAACATTCTTAAACATGCTGCCCCTCCCCAGTTCAATATACAGACGTCACAGAAAAATTTCTTTCTTAATTTAGTAAAAAACAAATAATTATTTTAAAATAAAATTTATATTTTTATATATGTTTTCAATGTAACATTACTTATATAGTGACAGAAATCGGATTTTCAGTACCACGCAAGTAGCCCATTATCTATTAATTTAAGTACTATTCACTTCAACATACATTATAATAAGCTTAAAGACAGATATTTTACTTCCAGTTTATCTCATGACAAGAACCTATTATATCAAAAATATATGAACTCATTTGATTCAGTTTTTAATTTTGAACATTTTTTGAATGTACACTTTATTTCTAAAATTAGTAGGGAAGAATTTACAGCCATATGAAAATTTCACCATCGTATTTCCATAAACACCCGGTATAAGTTTACAGTTTACTTGTAGTAATATGTAATGAATAAATGGATTATTCAATTGATAAATATTATTATAAAGATTATAGTTACACATACAGTGTACCCATTTTCCATGTTGTTGATAGTAGGCAAGACAGTGGGTGCTAAAACTAACCGATACTATTTTAAGTACATGAATTTACAATAGGGCACCCACGTACGGGGCGCCTAATACATAATGTATTAAAAGTAACTTTGTGGTCATTAAAAATACATTAAATTTGCACAAGATTTTAAAATTCATACTTGGAAATGTAATATGGTAATGCAAAACATTAATAATGAACTAACGAATCATGTTTTGGCAATCTATAAAGAAATGAAAAACAATTTTTTCTCTTCTGGTACGGCATTTAATGATACATTAACATGCCGCCCTCAAAACTTAAAAAAATATATATATATAATTTTATAGTTTTTTTTCGAAAAGTGCAATTTTTACAAAAATTAGGTAACTGTAGTAGGCAACTATATCCACGGCTCGTATTTAATCAGAATTTTTTTTAACTATTTAGTATTTTTAGAATCATATTCCACTTTTACAGTGAACACTGAAATTATTATATGAAGAGAAAAAAATCCGTTGTGGATAACACAAGACCTCTCACCATTTTCATATTAGGCTATATAAGTACATATTGTGTGTAACATTTCTGGTACGTACACAAAAATTCTAATTATTAATATATTTTTATATTTTTTAATTCATTCTATAATAAGTTTCCTCCTACTCTTCTAAATGTTCGAGATTCTTCAAATTCATTAACGAGTTTGGCGGTATTTCTGATGTGTAAATATGTATATGTACCTATAATTTTAAACATTTAATTAATAATAGAATAAGAAATATTAAATGTACTTCCCAGAAAAGCTTTCAGTAATGTAATTTCTGTCAATTACAAACAATTTAATTTTTCAACTGGTTTCCATGGAGTTATTTGGGCTACTAGATACATTACTCTAAAAATGGGAACACTAAAGCAAAATTGTCTTTACAAGCAAATAATATTACTACCAAGTTTATATATCTACCCATTTTTGAATTATTGCCACCCAAAAGTCAATATATCCCATATTCAGATAAAAACTTCAAAATTTTTAAAAATCTAATTTTTATGTATCTAGATACTTCTTAATGCTCTGATTCCAAATTTTGAAACCGCAGGTCAATATCTCTTTTCGCTCTCGAGATATTTAGATTCAAAATTTTGCTCAAAATTGCCCATTTTTGGGTATTAACCCAAAAATGGTTCGAGATATGAATTTGGCGACACGACCATTCGATTCTACAGGCAAAATTACATAAGTGTACCAATTTTCATAATTTTTATCCAATTGGTTAATTTTTTATGAGTAAAAGTTTGAAATCCCCCAAAAATGGCCAAAATCTGAAAAAATCGTAAGGGGTACACCTTAGATTTTTGCGATTTTTGCCCATTTTCAGTTATTTTGCTTTAGAGATCGTATGCGGTTTTCAAAATTTATGAAAATTGGTGTACTTATGTATTTTTTCCCATAGAATCGAATGATGATATCGCAAAATTCATATCTCGACCCATTTTTGGGTTAATACCCAAAAATGGGCAGTTTTGAGAAAAACTTTGAATCTAAATATCTCGAGAACGAAAAGAGATATCGACCTGCGATTTCAAAATCTGGAATCAGCGCATTGAGAAGTATGTAGATACATAAAAATTAGATTTTTCAAAATTTTGAAGTTTTTATCTAAATATGAGGTATGTTGACTTTTGTGGCAATAATTCAAAAGTAGGTAGAGATATAAACTTGGTAGTAACATTATTTGATTGTAACGGATTATTTTATATATTTATGAGTCTCTATCTCTAAATGTATAGAAGATATAATAAAAATGTTCAATGTATCAATAAATTTTAGAAGAATTTTTTAAGAAACTACTACGTCCGGTTGGCTAATTGTTACCAAAACGTTTTCAGCTCTTCCCATTAAAGTCAGATTAAGGAATACGTAGTTACATTGGTCTTACAGAATTTGAGAAACCGTCCCTCCAACATCCAGCTATACACACACACACACACTCACACACACAGAGACATCAATGTAAAAAAATCGGATTCTAGTGACCTTGAAGCGTGCTTATTCATTATAATCTGAATTATGTAATTTTAACATACGTGGCGCCCTATATCGTTATTTGTAATCATTCCTGTTGTTTAGACCCCGCCCGTCTCCTCTGTGTAAAAGCTGGCGGCCGCACATCCATCAACTAGAGTACGCAAGTGACTCCTCGCGTTTTTGTTGTGCAAACGTCACAAGTATCAACATACTGGTTTAAAAAAATAAAAAAGAAATCTATGTTACACAATTTTTAAAACTGTGTTCTTCATTCTTCACTATGGCGTTTAGTTTTCAGCCTTTTAAATATAGTAAAATAAAATCGATAATTTAACTACTTTTGCTTAAAAAATATTGGAAAGCCTACATAGTTCTTTTTTAGGTTTATTTAGGTTCCGCAAAAATCAGCAGAAACCCAGTACAAATATAAAAGAATTATCTTTGCATGCATTTATAATGAATTCCGTTTACGCCCACGCTCATTTCTGATATGATTATTTCCACTTATTGTTATCGACCAATCCCCATCCAGGGCATATATTGTATACGTTTCCAGAAATAGCTGGAAGTACGTCACGACCGCGTATGCGTATAGGGTCCTCGTATGGTAGGCGTTGCGTCCAGTGTTGAGCAAGGTCGGGAAGAACATGCAGATGGCGATGGCGAACCACCTGCCTCAACCTCACACACGTTGAGCCCGCGTTGAGTATAGGGATAGGGGTAACAGCGTTACCAACTGATTTGTGGTTAGCTTGCGAATGCGAACGAGGATATAATGATGGATGATTCTTAGTACTATATTTATCTCACTTTCCTCTTGAAGGGAGCATAACGTAGTAAAAGTAACCAAAAACCGGCAAATGAGTGAATTACTTATAAATTAATTACAAGCTTATACGATTGCTTGTAACATTGTTTATTTTTATTGCAGAAATACTTAAGCTTTATAAAAAGTAATTTATGCCTATAATAATAATCTAATATAATGTAACCACCTTACTTGAGTCTTACTTGTATAACAGGAACCAATTTGTTTACTGCCACGATTTCACTTCCGCCAATTTTTGTGCATCATCTGGCGTACCACAAGGCTCTGTACTTGGTCCCCTTCTTTTTATTCTTTTTATCAACGATATCGCGACTAACATCAAGTACTCTCATTGTCTAATGTACGCAGATGATTTTAAACTGTTTCGCGAGATTCGTCAATTTGAAGATTGTGAATTTTTGCAACAGGACTTAAACTCAATCTATGAATGGTCAATTAAGAATCAACTATACTTCAATGTTCAAAAATGTCAAGCCATAACCTTTTCCAGAAAGCAGTATGTTATTAAATATAACTATAGTATGAACAACAATATTTTAAATCGTACTGATATAATTAAAGATCTAGGCATATTACTTGATCCAAACTTAAATATGACTATTCACATTGAAGATTTAATTAACAAATGCTTTAGAACACTTGGTTTCATATTCCTCTCCACAATCGGTTTCAATAATGTCACCTGTTTTGTAGTTTTATTTAAATCCTTAATACTTAGTAAACTGGATTATTGTTGTACAATTTGGAATCCTAGCCAATTATATCTTATTAATGATATTGAAAGAATTCAAAATAAGTTTTTCAAATATGTTAATTACAAATTACAAATTCAAAATCAGAATGTTAACTTTTATAATATATTATCAGTCAATTATAACTTAACTTCCCTACACTGCCGTCGTAAAATTAATATATTGATGTTTTTATACAAAATTGTTAATTATGTAATTCATGATGAGTACCTCCTATCTAAACTGAATTTCTATGTAAATAATTGTAACACTCGTTGTTCCAACACTTTTGTCATAAGTCAGTATACAACAAACTATATGTACAATCCTATAAGCAACATGTGTCGATTGTATAATACTTATTGTACCAATCTGGCTTTTTCAGTAAACTTAACAAAATTTAGATCTTTTATTAATTCTTTATTGCAATACAGTAGTCATTTTTTGTTGTTGGTTTCCTAACTTTTTTTTCATATATGTATGTGTATTTTATTTTATTGCAATAAAATGTAGTTAATTTTCTGTTTTCATAACCATCTTTTATATGTTTATGTTTATATTTTATATATTACATTGGTATGTTCTCACTTTATATATATTGTTAATATTATTCTGTAATTGGGACATTGTCCTGTTGAATAATAAAGCTATTATTATTATTATATTAAAAATCTTAGTGGTGGATGACCCCATTTTATTTGGGTTAGAATTTTTTGTTCGCTGCAGAAAACAAAGTATAATAGACAAGTCCTTTAATAAAACATTATCAAATCAATTAGAAAACACAAGTGGAAAACTTCGCACTATTTGCATTTATTGTGTTGCACAATATTAAATAATTGTTTCCATAAACTTGTATGTATTGAAAATTAACAAATTTTACTAAATACTATTTACATGGCGAGTATGTAGCTTTCCTGGAAAGACCAAGTTACTTGTGAAATTTCATGGAAATTCCAGATTTTGTCCTTCATTAAAACTTGTACGCAATTTCAGAAACAAGTTTCTCATTTTACAATCGGTTTCAATTTAATATATTTCAAGAAAAGTGTCGTGAAAAGTAAATAAACCTCATTTTATGAGCTATTTTTAACAATAAATAAAACGAACAGCAAGTAAATTTTATGTGAATAAAATCCATTAACTACATCCTTGTCTGGGTTATTTGAAATTAAACGTTTACTTTGCCTCTTTAACCTTCGAAACACGTGCTTTTGTTCATTTTTACTTGCGCTTACGAAGAGCCAGTTATGTTTAAAAATTACATCATATTTTTTCTAAATTTGACTTAGTCTCACATTTGTGACCTTTGCCTTGGCTTAGAACTTTTTCATCACTAATTACAAACATATATTCTTAAAACATATAATTAAGTGCGTAAAATTTTTAACATCTATTTTTACGACACAAACTAAATTGCAAAAAAAAGTTGAAAACAACTGACAATGATAGATATTGTTTTAAAAATAATTGCTTGAATGCGCTACTGTACTTAAAAAAACTGTCAAGGATATGACGCTCGTAATATCATGAATAGATAAAAAAATGTTCAAAACTCCAATAAAATTTCAATTTATGTACATACTTAACTATTTATCGTACATACATTGAACTCAATATTTCTTTATATAACACATTACACATTAAGTGTAAAATAATAACGAGCCATAAAAATATTTGTATTCATCTATACTATGAATCTATACTAATTTATTATTCCGGCCGGCATAGTACCAGAATAATACGCAGTTACAGAATCGTAGTAAATAATGTAAATATTTCGATCGAAAATGTCACCAAAGTAATTTATACATGGCTATTTCGATTTACCAAATACCAGGATAAACAGCTTCCAACAATTAGTCACATTTAATAGCATTTCATTCATTTTCCGTATGACTAATATTCACATGTAATACACATATCAAAGGACCATTATTTTACCGGTAAAAGAATGTTGCTTTTGAAACTTACCAAGACAAATAATGTGATTCCGAATTTAAGCTGTGTCCGAAGTTACACCTTTATTAGGACTGGTTTTATGATGAATTTAATTTACAATTTATAATTTAGATTTTAAAATATAAACTCACTTAAAGCGCACACATAGACAGTTTCTGCCATAATATATGTTTATGCACGGACGTATTATAATTTGACAATTA
Organism: Ophonus ardosiacus; assembly: GCA_943142095.1. Taxonomy (NCBI): domain Eukaryota; kingdom Metazoa; phylum Arthropoda; class Insecta; order Coleoptera; family Carabidae; genus Ophonus; species Ophonus ardosiacus. Next base: position 41,996,512 of record OW964829.1, on the reverse strand, counting down.
TACACTAATTTCTTTGACATAAACGTCATTTTATAGTCCGCGGGCCTCATTATAGCCCGCCGGGCTATAATGAAACGTCAAATCAAATTATAACCTACAATATAAACAGTTTAAACAGGCAACATGAAAAGTTTTTATTACAAATCGATTTTTTTTATATTCTTTAATGAAAAATGAAAAATAATTTTGTGATATTTATATGGAAAGCACAGAGATACTCAAAATAAAACTCAAATGACATAACTAATAAACAAACAATAAACTGTTGTTCTCCGCTTTCATAGCAACACTAGATACTGGATGTACGAGGACAAATTCTATTTGATACAATTTTTCTAACACTCATAATTTGAAAATTTTCGTCCGTGCATAAAGTTTTGTATGTACCACGAGCGTAACTTGCTTTTATGGCCTTTGACGTGTTTTTATCCCTCAGCTTACGCCTCGGGCTCAAAATCCCGCCGCAGGCCATAAAAGCCTCCTTACGCTCTTAATACATAAATAACTAATATGTAATTAAAGAAAATTTAAATTAAGTGGCTGGTTAATTATAAATAAAGAAAATAATCTTCAAATAGTATATTATGTGGCGAGTGTTGCAAACCACCCGAATGTAAAATAGGCTTCACACACGTGTTACATACTATACTTTTTCTACGACCTTACAATAAAATATATTTTTTCTTCACATTGTCATTCTTTTAACGTAAAGCCTCTGTATTATCGACTTGTGTAACCATGGTTATCAACGTTACGGGTGTTTAACAGCTTTGTTAATACAATTCAGTTTGTAATATGTAAAATAATGAACGGTGCGTGAAATGTTACTTCACGCACAGTGTCCAAAAAAACAAACTTCACACATAAAAATTGATACGTGAAGTACTCACTTCACGCATGGGAGTAGAAAAAATTATTTATTTTACATACAGTAAAAGTTCAATAATCAGTGCACCTTTTAATTTGAACTTGTTATGTTTTCTATATGTAAATTATCTACTGGGATATGAAAATAATCATAATCACCGGCTATAATCAAAATATTGTAAATAATTTTACCGAGAATCTAAAAAAACATCAATAATTTAACATATCGTCTTATTTAAATATTATCAAAATCATTATACGATCCTTTTACATAACATTATTCCAGTAAAATAGTTATTTATATCCCAAGGCAATAAAGTTTTAATTTTTATCACGAATATGGAATTCATTTGCCGAGGTCCATAGGGCCGAGAAAAATAAACCATATGAGTGATAAAAAGGATCTACAGTGCCGAGATGCATATTCAATTTTATTTGAAATCGAAAAATTGTGAAAATGAAAGGAATATTTATTTTATAGGTTATGTTTATTTATAATCTGTCAATGCTGCTAACCTCGGACATTGAAGTTGTCGTAAAGAACATTTAAAATTATGTGTTTTTTCTTAAACTTATTCATCGGAATTATTTAGTTCGTTCTTCTTGCACATATTTTTTGTCATTTTACGTACAAATTTACTATTGGACATTATTCACCTGCCTAAATTATCTTACATGTACAGCAATTATCATAAGGTTGGCAACACTGCAAATGCATGAAATCGTCGTATAATGGATTACTTTAGTGCCGATTTCAAATAAAATATTGTACCGGTACCCTGTTTTCTTTAAATACGAAGTTTTTCATTTCAAAAATATACTATTTATTATCTTCCTATCTTAAAATAAACCATTCTTTTCGTTTTCCATTTCATCAGACTTGAAAACTTAGTATTTTTGCCAATTTTTTCAAATTTGTTCGGTGTCATTTCAATTCACGAAGATAAATATTAGGATATTGAATTTCCAATTCACGAAAATAAATTCCATTGCAAATTTTGACATTTGGTATTTCATTCATTTCTGTCACTAAAAACTATTTGTTATTTCTGCTATTTTTGTTTACAAAACATAAAAATAACTATTGTTTTTTTTTTCTTATTTCATCAGATTTTTAAAGAAATATCTAGTGTTTACTAGTAAGAAGAATGTTGTTGATATATTGTCATTTGTCTTATAAAAGTGAAATATATGAGTCGAATCTATAAAAAAAATATTTGTCTGTTGTTTCATCATCTTTTTTCTCGTTCCCCCACGTTATCTATATTTGGTAAATCAATAAAGTTAATTGGCCATTAACATTTAAATTTTACTAGAAAATTAAACATCTTATTTTTTCAATATTTTGCTAAATTCCCAAAATAAACACAGACATATTTAACTTTGTATTAAAATTAATTATTTTCAATTTTAAATGCATTTCACAGTTTCATTTGATCTTTAAAAATGATGAAAACAACTTTTACTTTTGTGTGTCATGCCAAAATATAAAACAAAACTATTATTGCCAAATTTTAATGGAACTCTTCATTCTGTCATTTTAACATTTTTTTAAAGAATGTTGTTAGTTTTCAGTTTGTATTATTAAACTGTAAATTTTCCATAAAACTATTCCACGAAGTCTTTAATATCACAGAGGTCAGGTTTTCCAATCCGTATATAAACATTGACGATTGGCATCAGGCAAAAAACCGATTTTCGTGATCGTCCATTTATTTCTGTTATATTAAGGGCCGTTTTCATAATCAGGTTCACTTTAAAACATTAATTTAAATTACTTTAAAACTTTATCTTTATTCTGAAGTAATGCTACAGTGCTCGCTAAAGAGCTAAAGTTATATTATGAAAACGAAAACAACTTTAGTTTTAATTTAAAGTGTTAAAGTGAAGATAAAGTTTATTATGAAAACGGCCCTAAGGCCTTAAACAAGTTAAAGTAATACAATTCATGGTAGTTCGATGCTCAAATTTTTCAAATATTTTTCCAATACCTATACACAGTCCTATACTGATTGAGGGACACTAAACGTTAAACCAACTTGGTCTTCAGATCAATTACGGATTCTCTGAAGTGAATAGATATATTAAATTTGCAAAACCGTTGCGGCCTATAGGCTCATTCACAGCTACGAAAATAAGAAAATAAATAAAATTATAAACAAGTCTTTATGGTTGGTGTTCACAGCTTCGTAAATAAAACGTTAATTAACATCAAGTGTCATTTAATGTATTCATAATTAACAAGCAATAATAGCATCTTCATATCTTTTAAAGCAATGTACGCAATGATATATGCGAACCTGTCCTTTTTAAAATTATATTTAAATTGAAATCCTTTTGCCAGAATGTAAATTGACAGCTCAAATGATAGTTGTTATGTATGTGCTTATTTTTGTGTAAACTATTTAACATTTGCAAATCCTTGTGTTTATGTATAACTTTATTACCTCTCTTTAAGAGAGCTATTGGATTCATGCTAAAAATTGCATATCCAGATTTTAGTGAATAAGCACGATTTAAGATCCCTAGAATCCAATTATAACATTTTTACGATGATGTGTGTGTAAATGTGTGGATGTTGGAGGGACGGTTCCTCAAAAAATATACGACTTAAGACCTGTTTAACTATGAATTCCTCAATCTGAGATTCATGGGAAGAGCTGAAAAGGTTTTAGTAACGATAGGACAACCGAAAGTAGTTTTTTTTAGCAAAATTCTTCTAAATACAATTTTTGGAAATTTTTGTTATTACAAATATTGAAGAATATAAAATTCTACATCTAATACACTTAAATTGTTTATTATATCTTGTATAGATTTAGAGATACACTACAATATATACAATAATGGATCTAATATATCGCATGACAGATGTCAGTGTCAAAAATCAACAGTTTTAGTGACATTCTAATTTTTTCTGGGAAGTATATTTAATCTTTCTTATTGTTTTATTAATTAAATATTTAAAATTATAGGTAAAATGCATATATCCATCACAAATGCCGGCAATCTTGTTAATGAATTGGAAGAATCTCTGACATTTAGGAACCTCCTCATACAATGAAAAATAGATATAATTAGTATTGTATGTGTGCAGAAGACATGTTATATACAATAAAACACAATATTTGGGTAAAGTTCTGTAATTTTTACCTCTCGCTAAGGGAGGTATTGGATTCATGCTAAAATTCGCATATCCAGATTCCAGTGAATAAGCACGATTTAAGGTCCCTAGAATCCGATATAACATTTTTAAAATGATGTCTGTGTGTGTGTGTGGATGTGTGTATGTGTGTATGTCTGGATGTTGTAAACACGATTCCTCAAAAACCATAAGACTTAAAAATTGTTTAACTATGGTTTCCTCAATCTGACATTCCTGGGAAGAGCTGAAAAGGTTTTGGTAACAATTGAACAACCGGAAGTAGTAGTTTCTGAGAAAAATTCTTCTAAATATAATTTTTTGGAAAATTTTGTTATTAAATATTGAAAAACATAAAATTCTCCATCTAATACACTTCAAATTTTTATTATATCTTGTATAGATTTAGAGATAAAGACACTATAATATATAGAGTAATTCAATCGCAGAGGCTAAGGCACTAAGAAAACCAGTTGACAAATTCCAATGTTTATAACATAGTTTTTATATGACACATGTCAGTGTCAAAAATTAACAGTTTTAGTGATATTCTGATAGCTTTTTCTGGGAAATATATATTTAATCTTTCTTATTGTTTTATTAATTAAATATTTGAAATTATAGGTAAAATGCTTATATCCATCAGAAATACCGCCAATCTGGTTAATGAATTGGAAGAATCTCTGACATTTAGAAATTTCCTCCTCATACAATGAAAAATAGATATAATTAGAATTATATGCGTGTAGAAGACATGTTAAATACAATAAAAAACAGTATTTGGGTAAAGTTCTGTATTTTTTTGTTATAAAACGACGGTTCGAAAGGGAAGTGCAATTTAATACTTATATAGCCTAATATGGAAATGGCGAGAGGTCTTGTGCTGGCCACAACTGATTTTTTTTTTTTGTTATAAAACGACGGTTCGAGAGCGTTGTGCAATAGAATATTTATATAACATAAAATGGAAATGGCGAGAGATTTTTTGCTGGACACAACAGATTTTTTTTTATTTTCGGAGCTGTGAATGAGGCTTAAGAAACCGGTGGGATGCCGAGACAACGCTATGATAGCGTAGCGAAAAATACCCCTTATGTTTCATCTTCATTTTCCTATCAACTTTTATGGTTGTTATTATTAGGGAAACGAAGTGAAATTTTTTGTCGCTACGCTATCATAGCCAGGGGTCTTAGCAACAAATTTAATAATTTATTTAGGAATTTAGGACATTTTATCAACAATAATTATGACAAATTTAGGACTTTTATGTTTATTAAACAAAATAAAAAATACCCTTACATAATAGATATTTACACACCAAATGAGCTAAGGTAATGTTTATTTAAGAAAGTTTAGCTAGTTAATTTCTTCGAGTAAATAAAAATTCTTAGCTCACGTGGTTTCTACAATATTTTATTCAATTTTGACGAAATAGTAATAATAGATATTTACACACCAAGTGAGCTAAGGTAATGTTTATTCATGAGAAGAAAGTTTGGCTCAAGAGCCCGTAAGGGCGAGTGAGTTAAATTATTCGAGTGAATAAACATTCTTAGCTCACGTGGTTTGTACAATATTTTATTCAATTTTGACGAAATACTAATAAAAACCATTATAATATTTAATTTTGACAAAATAAAAAACTGATCAGTAAGTAGGCTGAGCATGACAATCGTAGCTGATAGACGTCACGTCATGTATTTAAAATGCTTTATTGTCTGTCATTTGTGCCGTGAAAAATAATGAAAATGGCTGATGATGTCTAATAAATATTATGGTGAGTGTTATTTTCGTACCTGATGTTATTTTAAATGCATTATTTGTTGCAGACAGAGTTAAAATTTTGTGAGAGTGATTTAAAAATTTTTTAATTCACATGTGAAAAAAGTGTTACTTATAGTTGTTGCTATGGAGTTAATAATGACAGTTTAAAACGTCAAAATTGAATAAAAACCATTATATTTAATTTTGACAAAACAAAAAACTAATCAGTTGTGCATGACAATCGTCGATGATAGATGTCAAGTCGTCTATTTAAAAAGCTTTATTGTCTGTCATATGTGCTGTGAAAAATAATGAAAATGGCTGATAATGTCTAATAATACTATGGTAAGTGTTAATTTCGTGCCTGATGTTATTTTAAATGCATTATTTGTTGCAGAGAGAATTAAAAAAATGTGAGAGTGTTTTAAAAATTTTAATTCACTTGTGAAAAAAGTGTTACTTATAGTTGTTGCTATGGAGTTAATAATGACAGTTTAAAACGTCAAAATTGAATAAAATATACAAAATTATTATTATTATTATTCCCGTGGCCCCGTGCCTGAGTGTCTGGTCGTGAACCTGGGGGTACCGGGTTCGATCCCGACCGACGCCAAATATTTCGAATTTTAAATGGCACAAAAGTGACCCCTGTGGTGCACTCTCCACGCCAGCAGTGAGTGCCCGTGAGGTGACGCCTGGTAAGCGCCCGCACGGTACAAATATGTCATCATCATTACCGATATCTGCGATAAAGCAGATTGGCACACCCAGAAATGGGTAATATGCCGTGATGATATATTTATTTATTTTATTTAAAATTATTCGTACATATAAGATGTCGATTTGCATTAGTTATTCGAATTTGTTGGTAGAATTTATGATTTTTTATGACATACTTTTTAATTTATGACAATTTTAGGATTTTTGGGTGAATTTTTAGGAATTTATGACAACTAAGACCCCTGATCATAGCGTTTCCTTAGGATTTCTGCCGTGGGTGGTTAAAGGTGAAGACCGCTCACCTCCACGTTGGTTCATTTCTATATTTGTTAATGTACCTGGTAATCCTCTCCCCCAGTGTTGAGCCTGAGCGCCCTGGATGATGGCCGTGACCGACATCATCGGCTTGTCTTTCTTGAGCATGGTGCACTATGGGCATCCGCACATGAGTCTCACTTAATCACAGCCATGGTTGGCTAGGCGATAGCGATAGCGACGGTGTCGGCGTTCGCATTCCGACTGGCAGACGCGGCGGGTGAATCGAACTTGCACTTTCGTTCACTCTACTCTAGAGTGAGTCTAGGCACTCGCACCGCACTCGCGGCATGGAAATCAATAGCGGCGTCTGGGACAAGCAGTGGACGTGGTGCGTGTGAAGCCGAGCAGACACACTGACAGACTGGCGAGAGACCGCGGGCACGCCGCGCGCTCAGGGTCACATGTGCGCGGATACACATACATGCAAACATAACACGACCGCGGACAACAACTAAACCAACTTTTGGGTATACATGGATTTTTAAGATAAATTACTTGGGCCAGTTTTACAATTTCAGGTTAAAATTTTAACTGTCAGTTAAATAAATTATATTTATTGCCGGTTTTTCAATACCTGGTTAAAATTTTAACTAAGAGGTAAATAAACAAAATTGAAAGGAAATGAACTGTCAAATGACAGATTTCTCATTACTGTCAACAAAACGATGCAATATTGTTTTTGCCCTCCTGAAGTGTAATGGGAACTTTAAAATTGTATACACAGCAAGTGTAACTTACATTTTACGCTTACTGTGTTGTAACTTGTCTAACTATGCGGTAAAATAATCAAAATACACTGGACGTTTATGGGCATTTAGAAAAGAAATCATCTTTACTATAATAAAGTTCATGTAAAAAAGTACTACCTACATAAGTTATTTTTTTACTTTAACATGTCCTATATTTAAAATTAATTTGTATAAACCAAAATCACGGCAGCGACATCTGTCATTATTGTAAAAATCCGCCGTTACCGATATAGTCACCGATCGATATACCTGTCAAATATGCGAGGCGAAAATTGCTGAAATGTCAAATTTCGATACCTACCTATTATTTATTACGAAGAAATCATGAGCAAATAAATATTTTATCAGTCATAAACAACGTCTATTATCACAAATAAATTTTCGCTAGAAGAAGTACTCTAATGAAGGTAAGTAAAATCAAATTTGGAAATTGACTTAACCCCAGTATTTTAAACTAACTCTTTTCAGAAGTATAACCTATCTCATTAAAAAAAGTGATTTTCATTATCGTCGGCCAAAAAATTTGATACAATTCTCGTGCGTGAAGTATTTTACAACGCTCCAGCTAATAAGGCACTCGCCTTAAGGGCTCGTGCCTTAAACAAAGCTGTCGCGCTGTAAAATACAACTTACACGCACTCGAATCTCGTTCTAATTTCGCACTCGACCAAAAAAGTACTACATTACACACTTGATACATAAATAACTATTATACATAATTATTTTCAACTAAATAGGGGTTTCCAAGTAAACAAAGCTGTGGCGCTGTAAAATACAACTTACACGCACTCGAATGTAAATAACTATTCCCATGTTAAACACCTATAGCCCGCTTTTCGTGTTACACCTGTATATTATGTTCTATTTTTACAAAAAAAAATGGTGTATTTCCCAACCTCTAAAAGGTTAGTAATCGCCATATTACAATAATGATTGTAATAAATGTGATTACATTTGTTAATAATTTTATTTCAATACCATGGCTAACATTATAATTTTATAAAATTTTAAATTAAATTTGCTCAGTTGCGAAATGTGCAAAATAAAATATGATTATTGAATTAGATGCAGAATTCTCTATACAACATTTTCCCATGATAATGGCCTATAAATATTTCATTTTCACAATTTTTTTACAAAAAAAAAAAACAAAATGTATATTTTTGCCAATTTCATAAAATTATGAAAATTATGATTATTGAACTCAAGGATATTCTGTCTAGACTATTCATTTACCAACAAAGGATGGTATACTCTGTAATTTTCAAAAATATCATTAATATTTGCTTCATTAATAATCACTGTACACGTGGAAAAATTATGGACAACATAATTACTTTTTAAATGTAACACCATACAAGTTATAGCAGTTTTTCTAAAGTTGCAAAAATAAATATTTACGTTTACCTACATGCTATTAGGCACTGGGGAAGAGGAAAAAGAAATTATTTTGTAACACCGTTTAAAACAATTGCCACTAAAACCAACAAAACTTACGACCTTGGCAACAAAAAAATTCCGAAAATAAGAGTCCATTGTTCTTTACTTCCGCTTAAAATGTATGAGAAAAAAATAGTTAAAACAATTCCACTTTTAACCATTTAGAAAAAACTTCAGTGATAGACCTCGTGTCACGCAAAGATATTTTTCATTAAAAAATTATGTTGTGTATTTGTCGTAGGTTATTTAGAAAGCATACTTTATTCATTAACTTGATAAAGAACATTATTTGGTTATCGATCGTCTTTTGATCGGGTTGGTTACTAGGCAACAACTGACAGTGAAATGTAGGCAGAAATATGAAATGAAAGACTGAAGCAAAACAGTAAAAGCAAAGGAAAGTCTTTGCATGGTATACATATTGATTTTCAGCTCTGAAAACGAAAATGTTTTCTGTAGTGAGTGATATTTTTACATGCCGCCCAAGGTCAACATAAATTGACGATAGAAAAAAAAAACTTGATGTACAATACACAATGCAAAATATTTTACTATTTGCAAAAAATACTCAACCTTATATTAAACAAATAAATAAATACAGGGTTTGTACGAATTTGTCAAAATATACAAGCTTATCATTTTTAATGTTATAATAGTTATTTATTTTAGGTGCAAAATGTTGGTGTTTTTCGCACGTCACTTGCAAAAGTAGTTGTTTTTGTAACAAGTGCGAGAAAGTAGTGATTATGAAACGAATGCAAGTTAGAATTTGAACGGAGTTTCAGAATCACGCTTTACACATATGTTGCAAACAAGATTTTTTTTAGCAATAGTCCAGAAAAAATATAAAATGTATTTTAACTTTTTGGCACATCATCTGCTACTTGGACGGCTATGCATTGTGTTTTTCAGCGATCATGACAATTGCTTTTATGACTACAAATAAATAAAATTATGTTTCTAATTATTTACCGGACTAGTGCGGAAATTGGCTATTTTCCGCACTCATTTTGAGTTTGATGTTTGAAAAACACCATTTTGCAACGATTTACATATACTTAAAAGATTTTTTTTCTAATTTCGTTTTATTGTCAATTTTTTTTATCATTTTCAATGTCATGACAATATTAGTCAGAGTATTAATCAATTAACAATAAGTGACAATGACAATTCATTATTATTTTTTTTGTAAATGTTCGGATTTTGTATTAACACGAAAATATTTAATTCCATTTTTGTGTGTATAAAATAACAATTGAGTGTCTGGTCGCGAACCTGGGGGAACCGGGTTCGATCCCGACCGGCGCCAAATATTTTGAATTTTAAATGGCACAAAAGTGACCTATGTGGTGCACTCACCACGCCAGCAATGAGTGCCCGTGAGGTGACGCCTGGTAAGCGCCCACACGGTAAAATATATCATCATCATTACCGATGTCTACATGTGTTGTAGATACTGGCACACCCAGAAATGGGTAATATACCGTGATGATATATTATTATTATTATTAAAATTGAAAACAATAATTGTCAAAAAATTATAAACATTTTATTAATTCGTTACTCTAGTAGTGATCATTGTTTTTTTTATTTTATTTTACAAGACTAACAGAAATTTGAGATTGGAGATAAGTCATGTGAAATATTACCTAGTCATTCTTCCAAAAACCGCCCGGAAAATATCTATTTTCCAGTCGGTTGAATATAAATTATATTTTTATGTACATACATCATCCTGTTATCATTTTATTTATATACCAACATTTATCATATGAAATGAATTTTTAATAGGCTTTTCGGTTTTTCTTTTTTTAGAAAAGCCTCAAACACCAATTGGGTTTTTTGAGACTGTGTCCTAATTAAATATTTTATATAAAATTTTTGAGAAACAGGTATTTCCATTTTTCTCAAAATAAATAATTTTATTCAATTTTGACGTTTTAAACTGTCATTATTAACTCCATAGCAACAACTATAAGTAACACTTTTTTCACTTGTATATTAAAAATTTTTTTAAATCACTCTCACAAAATTTTAACTCACTCTGCAACAAATAATGCATTTAAAATAATCCAGGTACGAAAATAACACTCACCATAATATTTACCAGACATTATCAGCCATTTTCATTATTTTTTACAGCACAAATGACAGACAATAAAGCATTTTAAATACATGACTTGACGTCTATCAGCGACGATTGTCATGCTCAGCCTACTAACTGATCAGTTTTTTATTTTGTCAAAATTAAATATTATAATGGTTTTTATTAGTATTTCGTCAAAATTGAATAAAATATTGTACAAACCACGTGAGCTAAGAATGTTTATTCACTCGAAGAAATTAACTCACTCGCCCTTATGGGCTCGTGAGCTAAACTTTCTTCTCATAAATAAACACTACCTTAGCTCACTTGGTGTGTAAATATCTATGAAAAATACATTATGTTGATACCCAAGATATTAATACTATTATTAAGAAACAAAAGAAAACTCGTATATTATTTTTCTATACTTTACATATCGTTTACGTTTCACTTTCAGAATATTTAATAAAATTTCAATAATATTAGTAGGTAATGAAAATGCCAATTACATTTATAGGTTTCAAACAGATTTATTTCTAATATTGTCCTTTGGCATTAAGGACAGAATATTGTCCCTGTTATTTTATTCGTCCACGTGGAGTTTTAAAATATTTCATTAGGAAATCGCACGTGCAAAAATAAATGAAGAAAACAATCTCGAACAGATGTTGCGAAAGCTGCACTTTCAGTATCCGATAAAGCTTTGTATTTATTTATAATGTGTGCATTAACGGAGTTAAAAGTAGTTAGATGCAGTCTTTCAGTCGACCCCCTACACAGTTATTTTTATCCGTGTTGATAGTCTGAACATCTCACTGACGTTTTTGGCAAAACGTTCTGAAAAGATTTAAACGGAAAATGTTTTATTTCTTGTTTAGAATATTTCAAATTTAAAAGTGAAACTTAATTCATTTGAGTATATTTATGAATCATTCTGTATTTCTAGATACAAACAAGATGAAAATTTATTTAAAAATGTGATTTATTAATTTAGCAAAATTTAATGCGCATGTTAAATAATACGATTTATTGTTAGTGAGATGTTGAAGTTTTGAGTATGTTTATAAAAATATACAACTTTATATTCAAAAAATCTGTTGTGGCCAGCACAAAATCTTCCGTCAATTCGATGTATTTTGTATATATCCCATACCAAAAGTTCCTTGAAAAAGATTCTGTATCCTATAAAATTGTAACACGAACACACTACTTTTTACAAATTCTATACCGAAACTTTGGTTTTACATTTGACACTGACATCTGTCAATTAAATTTTTCTGAATATATCTGTTGTTTCCATAATTTTAACAAAGCTGACTAATTTTTGAAAGTTAATCTCTCTTAATGTCTCTATAACTCTATATCTATTGAATATGAACGAAACTGTATAATCAAACCGTATAGAGAATAAGATATTCTTTCATATTGATAATCACAAAATGTCGAAAAATAATATTTAACTGCGTTTTTTCAAGAAAAACTGTTAAAAACTTCAAATAAGGGTACTTCCGGTGGATCAATTATAACCAAAATCTAATCAGCTCTTCATATGGATGTAAAGAAGAGGAATACGAAAGAATTATAATTTTTAGAATTGTAGTATTGGAGTTATCGTCGGAGAAAAATTTGTCACACACGGACACACACACACACACACACACACACACACACACACACACACACACACACACACACACATATATATATATATATATATATATATATATATATATATATATATATATATATATATACAGACATCATCTTAAAAATAGTAAATTCGTATTCTAGGGGCCCTAAAACGTGCTTATTCATTAAAAACTCACCAACGAATTTTTTGACCAAAGACAATACCTTGGTGACGGAAGGTAAAAAGTCAACGAACTTTTTTGCTAAAAAAATACATTTTCGCCAAAATATTCTACGAATAAGCTTACATTTTCCTTTGTGACACTAGCATTTATCTGTCAATTGCTAACATTTAAATATCATACCTGTTTTTCTTGGAGTAGCAAAGACTGCAAGATTTATAAAAACTAATTATTTTTTAATCTCTTAATTCACTGAAGGTATAAAAAAGTGCAATCAAAACAAACAACCTGAAATTATACAGTATACAGGGTGTTCAAGTGGTAAACTATTGCTATCTCGAGAAATATAAGAGCTACGAGGTCGGTTAAATTAGCAAACAATTTTTATTTTATAAGACTAATTTAATGAGCAAAACAAGATTTTTTAGACCAGTGGTTCTCACAATACGGGTTGCGATTTTCATATTTTAAATGGCAACCTATTTTATTTTTATCAAATCTGTTAAAAAAAGTACACTTTTTTTCATTAAAATGGATTTATAAAGTATGTCTTTTTTAACACAACAAAGGTGTGAAAAAAGTGCACTTTTTAACGCTACGGAGTGAAATAATGAAACGATACGGCACTTTTTTTCACACTTTTATTGTAGACGTAAAAAAATTGAATGCAACTCGAGTAAAAGTCTTATTTCATCCATAGGATTTGACGAACGCGCTTTCGACTCGTTCGGTCAAACTTTCCTATTCGTGAAATAAGACTATACTTTTTACACTTGTTTCATAAATAACTATTATTAACTTATTCGATTTAGTATTTTTATTATTATTATTATTATTATTATTCAACGATAATGATTTATGAAATACCCTAATATAACAAAATATTTGGGAAAAATGCAAAATTAAATACGTATCATTTTTATTTTAATATGACTACACAAAGAGTGCTACAGAAGAAAAGAAAACAAAACAATAAAACAATTGTTATAGTTATTAACGTCATTAGGCCGATATGAGGCAAATAACGGACGCGGCTGAGGTTTATAATCAACCGAGTTCATTATTTATATATCGGCCGTGTGGAGTTCTTTCTATCATACTGAATAACTTTTTTGTTGATTTATAAATTCTCCTTGACAACGGTGTATCAAGATGCTGTGATTTTTCTAAGAACAATTGATCCTTAATGGGGTCCTATACCATTTTTCTTTTATTTTATTTTTTCTGTAAGAACAGGATAAAATAAGAATGTTAGTGCAAACGCGACTTAAAAAATTTAAATAATAAGCGAGATATGAATTTTTAAAGTTCAAGAATTTGTGCGTGACGTAGCAGGTACTAACGAGTGATCGACAAACAATGGGACAAACTGTTAGTTATAGACGGAACAATTTTTTTCATATTTGCATAGCTGAAATGTTTGTATATAAAAACTTATACGTTATATTAATGAAGAAATTATTATTAAGTATAAATAACGTAAATAATAAGCATTTTTTTTCCTAATAAATTAGAGAACATTGAAACAGTTCGACAATATTATTATACAAAGTATGACGACGGATGGCGCTAGTGCTGGCTGTTTTGAAGTTTCAATATTAATTTAATTAATATTACAAATTGATTTAATTATAAATATATTATTATTGTTAATATTACTAGATATTATAATTAAATAAATTCATCAAACACAAAATTGTTAAATGTTTTGTTAGGTTATAGAACAACATGACATTTCATATTCTTTTAAAGGTGACTCAAAGGTGACCGTTGCAGACGCGCGATTCTCCTTTTCAAAATCAGGCGACCAATCAAATTCTTAGTACCTAACGCGTCACACCCAGTAATCAGCTTCAATCGCTTATAGTTTGTGACCTAGTCAATATTTAAAGAAAATTTTTTCACTAATACTCATTAATTTATGTATATTTTCGTCTTCTTATTTAAGATAGTTAAAATATGACTATGGTATAGGACCCTATTGTAGGCGATTGTTTTATCTTTTCACTTTTGTTTGTAGTCCTGTTATATGATAGTAGTATGGTATTACAAAAATATTATTTTTGTCAAACATTTGAAATGTACGTATTATAACATCAAATGAATAATTTGTACATTTGATTCATTGATAACTTTAATGTCTGAAGGGTCGAAGCACTGAAATGTCAAAATAACCTCCCGTTATGAGTGTACTCGGGGTCCTGGGTTTGAATCCCACTAATTCATGAATGTTTGTGTATGTGAACCTACTCAGTAATTGGGGTTTAATCTAGTTGAGAGGTTTTTTTTTTAAAAAAAAACTTTCTTTTCCAAATTTCTTTTTATCACTCATATGGTTTATTTTCCTCGACCTCTGCAACTAAATTCCACACTGGCGATAAAAAATAGAACTATGTACCATGATACCAACTATTATTATGCTTATTAAATTTTTAATTATTAAATAAATATTCTATTTTAAGTCAACTTAAAATACTGTAATATCATTAGGATATCATAAGTTTTAATAAACATATGGTCAAATAGATGTGAAACGGGGCTCGTATATCAACCGGACAGTGTTAAAAGGTTCTTGATAAGTATGTTACATAGTAATGGATGCTATGTAAATATGTACAGATTTAAAAAATTGCAAGACCTTCATATTTTGCACACGTGCCCGACGAAAATAAAATATCTACTCGCTGTAGTAACCTTGTTTGAAAATAAACAAAATTGAACAATGCAGTCATGTCGTTAGCTGATAGCGTTATCAGCGACCGATAAGTTCAAATCAAGGTAAGAGTGGACGATATTGCCCTAGGTCTTGGAATTATTTACACGGTGCTCTGATAACCACGGCTATTTATACATATTTTTATTGTCTGCCATAAAGTTTATTTGCCTCTAAACAATTATCATTTGTAAATGTGTCACGAATTATGAGAATGTTTCATACTAGAGTAGATATCTTTATTTTATTTAATGGAGGGTTATACTTTTGATGTCACACGCAAGAAAGAGAGAGTTGATGTAGAAGTTGAGATGGAAGATCATAATACAAACAAACCATCTCCATTTTTAAAGTTCTGTCTTCTGTCACTCGCGTTATGATATTTGAGTTCTACATTTTTCTACATTGTTCTACACATTTGTCATTTATTCTTTATAATTATAGCGGGAGTCATAGTTGCAAACACATGGGACTTATTTCTTTTTTACCTCCCGCTACCCTTGGTTTTAAGGTCCATAGAATCCAATTTTAACATTTTCACGATGATGTCTGTATGTGTGTATATGTGTGTGTATGTGTATGTGTATGAATTTTGTCTTCACTTTAACTCAAATACTATCATTCAGAAAATTCTGAAACCTTGTATCTACCCTATTCTAATTGAAAAGAAACCATTAGATTTAGGTGTTAATCGGATAAACGGAAATGGCACTTTACCTGAAGCTCATAATGGTTTTTCTTCAAAAAATATCATTAAATGCCATTTTTTCGCATTTTATGTCATTATGAAAATTAAAGATTATTGAATTTTCTACAGGCATACATTAATACTTTTTCTAAGTATATATTTTACAGATAAATTTAATAGTAATTTACGTAACAAGACCTGAAAGTGATACTTTACTGGGTGAGCAAGCATATTCCAGAGCGAGCCGTAGGCGAGCTTTGGAAGCTTGTGAGCCCAGTATAGACACTTTCAGGTCATGTTGGGTACAATATTTTTTTGCGATCCTGAAAAAAGAATAAAAAAGTATTATTTTATTTTTTAATGCGAGCAAATAAGAAATAAATAAACAACTGATCTCCATGGAAACATTTAGCTTTACCTGTCCCGGGATCGGTAAAATACTTTCCGATCCCTTATAGACAACTTTCCGAGCTAGCTCAGCAAAGAAGGACTTTCCGGTCTAAATAGTGATCAGAAAGAGCTCAATTTCTGGGCGTTCGCGAAAAAAAATCTTTTTTTTTTAATCCCGAAGCCTAAGGTAAACACAATTCCTTTGTTACACAGTTCATTTTTCAAATGAATGTAACTGATAGGTAAACGTCATTGTCAAAAAACTAATCACTTCAAATTAATAATAGTGCCATATTAAATATTGGTTGTAGTTGAAGGATCAAGTTCAAATCATTTATATATGAAGGAAGGCCTTAAAGATCCCAGAACAATTTTTATAAAAAAAAAATTCGTTTATTTAGGACGTTTCGAGCCCAAGTAGCCCATCATCAGCTTCAACATGGTAAATAAATTAAGTAAACATTTTTATAATAACGTCGATATAAATGTTTTAAAAATCAAATTTCAAATAAAATAACACGTGGTACTCCATTTTGTTTTATGATGAAGTTAATCGTAAATTTACTTTTTTCTTACTTTATTTATTTCAGCGGTCATTTGTGTTATATTTGTGAGAAAATAGTATGTTATGTAGAATTTTTACCATGCTAAACTTCCCCATTGCACATATTATGTATTTTGGAACTATATGTTCGTAGGTACTTAGTTCCCAGCTAAAATGATATGTACCAATTCATTTTATTTTTTAAATAAAATTACAGCATTTATGATATTATCTTATATATATATTATTTACTTTTTGTTAAAAGAAGTTAAACAATTCATTCTGACATTTCAAAATATCGATTTACCAATATTTACAATATTTATTTGATGCGTAAATTTGATGAGAACAAACAGAATTCCAAGGCATTTTCCACAGTAATGTATATGTAACTGATAAAAAATAAATCAAATGTTTCTTTAATTCATGTGGGAAATATTCATTTGTATTTCATTATGAATGAATTCCTCATCATCACTAAAAATTTATGTTCCAATTAGCAATTTGCATAATTTAAATGTTCCTATTGACGTATTTTCAAATTAATACCTATTTAATATTTAAACATTTTATGCCTACTGCTTTAAAACTTCGATCAACAATAATTAAAACTTTATGTGCCATATGCGTAATTGAAATTTATGAATTTGTTTCTTGTTTTTGTTTTGCGTCTACTGTCTAGCCATTGTGTGGGCCGTATATTTAAATCATTTTGCGCAAAGCAACACAAAAAACCAACCCCAGTTTGAAATTTGTGAGTCGTATCCAGCCACCCAGGCAGACATAAACAATTATGTATTTCGTCTTGTAAAAACTGTTTGTGTATGCTATGAATCAAAGTTGTTTTGCTGTTTTTGAATGCTGTGGAGACGGTTTTGTACTTTTTACACATTTCAAGCTTAATATGCGTGTATTAGTCCACAGTCATTTCAACTGCAAACAAACTTGAAGCTTGTACGAGTACGAATCGCTGGATTTCATGAAAAACAGTTTGTTATAAAATCCTTTTCTCATGTTCCCTACTTTTAGTATTAAATTTTATATTTTGAAATTGTCAAAGTAATTCAATAATTTAATTAAGACAATGAACTTGTGTATATATGTCAGATTTTTTGAAATAATTGTTTATTTTTTACATTTAATTTGATCTTAGAAATATCCATAGATCAATCCAAAACAAATGAATTTCATGAGGGGCAGCTGTCAGAAATATATTTCATACATAATTTACTGAATGATGGAAGCCATGGAAAAATTTATGGTTTAATTTTATGAATGAATTGTATCAAAATCAAAATTTCTCGATATATTAGGATATATAATTAAATAATTTTTAAAAATATTCATAAGTGAGGTTAAAATCACTCCTGTGGAGGGCAGGTGACGTCATTCTGGAATAGTCTATTGCTTTGTCCTCAATCCCTTGAGTTTTATGGCCACTATTGTCATTATTGAGGTACCGTTAACTCTGAACAATTCAAGGTCAAACTATTGAAATAAACCATAGCGAATTAAAATTGAAAATATAAAATGAAATTGAAAGTGTAGTCTGCAATTATTTGCAAATGCTACTTTATGCAGTTATATTTACTAAACAATTTTTAGAATCCTTGCCTTTGGTATAATATTTTCCGACAACCGTGCGTAAAGTACTTACTTTGCGCACTCTTTACAATGTGTAAAGTGTAACTTTTCGAACACTAGTGCGTAAAAAGTACTTTACAAACACTAGTGCGTGAAATACGTTGCTAGGCAACGGTTAATTTACTGGTCAACTAACACTAACAATATATGAAGATGCCTGTTCGCTCATACTCAGTATTATGACAATAATAATTGATAATTGATTGTTGAACTATCCGGATCTGAGTATCGGATTTTGGATCCGGATCTGAGTATCGGATTTTGGATTCGGATCTGAGAATCGGATTTTGGATCCAAATCTGAGTACTGGATTTTGGATCTGGATCCGAATATGAGTATGAATATCGGATTTTTGATATGGAATTTCAGAATCCACATCGGTTCTCGAATTCGAATATTCTCAGTATTGAACCCGATGATAATATTTGAATGTATAAGTATTATCATGGAGTTTTAATACCAAATAAATCTGATTATGAAATAATCCACAATAAATTTTTGTTTGATATAGTTAAGAATTCAATCCAGAATTAAAATTCTGATCCGGATCCGTAAACAAAACATCGAATCCGGATCCAGATCCATGTCCAGATCCGAATCCAAAAGGGATCGGAACTCAAGTCTGGATCCGGATCCAAATCCGAATTAAATTTACGGATATCCGCTTCAATATCCGAACATCGGATATCCGAGGAACCGGATATTTTGAGATCCGGGTACTCGGATCCAAGTTTTGCCGGATCTTCACAGCACTAGTAAATAGTATTTTTTATCTCATGCTAATTTCGCACTCGACCAAAAAAGTATTACACACTTGATACATAAATAACTATTGTACATTATTATTATCAACTAAATAGGGGTTTCCAAGTATAGCTTTAAAAAAAATAGTTATTAGATATCAATTTTCATCATGTATAACTAATACTAAGAAAAATATAATCGTGAATATTCTAATTTTTGTTTAATATCAAAATGAAACCTTAATGCATTTAAATCGAGCGCTTAAAATTAAGTGTCTGCCATGTTTGTGACGTGCTGAATACTGGCAAATGCTATTGGCTAAAGGCGCCAATCGGGGGGCGTGTCTCTTCTCCATGTTCGCGTTCTTATGTTCTTGGTGTAGGTGACGTCACATGCGCTGTTGATTTTCTTGATCCTCATTTATAGAAACTTTAATCATTTTTACCTCTCGCTAAGAGAGGTATTGGATTCATGCTAAAATTCGCATATCCAGATTTTATTGAATAAGCACGATTTAAGGTCCCTACAATCCGATTATAACATTTTTAAAATGATGTCTGTGTGTGTGTGTGTGTGGATGTATGTGTGTGTGTGTGTGTATGTATGTATGTCTGGATGTTGTAGTCACGATTCCTCAAAAACTATAAGACTTAAAAAATATTTAACTGCAGTTTCCTCAATCTGACATTCCTGGGAAGAGCTGAAAAGGTTTTGGTAACAATTGAACAACCGGAAGTAGTAGTTTCTTAGAAAAATTCTTCTAAATATAATTTTTTGGGAGTTTTTTTTATTAAATATTGAAGAACATAAAATTCTCCATCTAATACACTTAAAAATTTTATTATATCTTGTATAGATTTAGAGATAAAGACTCTATAATTTATAGAGTATACTAATCGCAGAGGCCAAGGCACTAAGGAAACCAGTTGACAAATTCCAATGTTTATAACATGACATATGTCATTGTCAAATATCAACAGTTTTAGTGACATTCTGATAGCTTTTCCTGGGAAGTATATTTAACTTTTCTTATTCTTTTATTAATTAAATATTTGAAATTATAGGTAAAATTGTGATAAAATGCATAGATCTATCAGAAATACCGCCAATCTGGTTAATGAATTGGAACAATATTTGACATTTAGAAACTTCCTCATACAATGAAAAATAGATATAATTTGAATTATATGTGTGCAGAAGACATGCTAAATATAGTAAGAAACAATATTTGGGTAATGTTCTGTAAGATTTTGTTATAAAACGACGGTTGGAAAGCGAAGTGCAATACAATACTTATATAGCCTAATATGGAAATGGCGAGAGGTCTTGTGCTGGCCACAACAGATTTTTTTTCTTTGCGTTTTAGAAACTTTTCGGCGAAAATATAAAATACAGGTCTAATATTTTTATATACAGATTAACATTAAATTATGAAAAAAAAACTTGGAAACCCCTATTACTTACATTTACATATTAAAAAAATATCATTCAATAATATTTTTCAAATAAAACAGGATATCTGTTTATTTCTCAAGAACAGAGAGACTATTTAAAATTATAATTGAATATTCTAATCGTCAATTTCGTAACCCGAATCCGAAGTTCGATCCACTACTCAGAACCGAAGATCAGTTCCAATTTTCCGATTCTTGACAGCTCTAGTCATTACAAAATCGGTAAAATCAGCAGTCAGCTGGACTAGCATTTAGTTCTTAGCCGTATTTTTGTTTTTGCTAAAAACCCAACATTATCTTGCATCTTCATCCAAGACAAAACACAATCATCATAATAACAACCGTCTGAAGTTTAAGCGGAAACTCGTGCTCTTGCAGGAAGTAATCTCCGTTTTCTTCTCCCAGTTTAACTTCTCCGAGTTTATATAAGTTTGTGGCATTGTACTACATGTGCTCAACAACAAATCATTAACGTCCATGAGATAACGTGATTCGCAACTTTACAAAAAATTACAAAAAACATGTTAAATGAATTTCGGCTTGTAGGTTTTGTAAATATTTGTTGTAAAATGATGTAATAGGTTGAAATTTTGACCATGAAAACAAAACAAAAAAATATGTTCTATCTTCCTGACATTTGAACTGTACGGATCAATGCATTTCGCATTAAACAAGTTCACGATACGATCAGTCATCAGTGAACAATGTCGTATTTTTATACATCGGTTGACGTATACTAAATTACTGAATGTGTTGTTGGAAAGTTCAAGTGTAGATTCCTCTTTATTTATCATTTTGATTTGGTCAGCTAAAATTAAAACAAGTCTCAATAATTAATGATTCAACATAATACATGATATATGTTATTCATTTATTTAAACTTTGATTTATCAAAAAATTATAAAAACACTGAACTTGAATCTAATATTATTCATCGATATCTAAATGTAAATAAACTTCGATCGTGGCAGCTGCTAAAAATTAATGAATTATATTTTATAATTTTCCTCATCACTACAGTTCGGATTTTAATGAAAATAGTATATTGTGTTATTAGGAGTAAAAGTGATGATTTGTGTGGCGAGCATGTAAGTTTTCAAGACGAGAGAAGCGATTCGGACAATGGAGAAATTTAGCGATTTTTTTAATTTTTTTTATTCCATGGGAAATGACTTGAAAAATGATGTAACATGTTTTATTTTTTTCAAAAATGCCCAGATTTTCCGGAAAAGCCGATTTTAAGCTGTGATGACGTCGGTAGAGGCTTGGCGCAACGTATGTCGACTTATACACTGACGCACGCGGTTGCGGTTACCAGCCTTGAGACTGAGGTGTTGTTACGACCTACGTTCAAGTGGTTCGATTTCACCAATCTGTCTGAGTTTGCGCATAACGAACTAGTGACGTACTTACAGTTTACCCAAAAAATATTAATTATAAATAAATGGAGCAATAATTTTAATTTTTAATTTCAATTTCAGCAGTCATTTGTGTTATATTTGTGAGAAAATAGTATGTTATGTAGAATTTTTACCATGCTAAACTTCCCCATTGCATGCGAGGCACACAATGACACTTTTACTCCGAATGACACATTATATTTTTTCTTCAAACATATACATATTTAAATAAAATAATTACATCTTGATGTTACAATAGTTTAAATATTTTACATGAAGTACGTTTGCTGATTTCAATTGCTCTGTTGCTAATATGGATAATGTCGTATTTATTATAAAAATATTATTTTATAAATTTACCTGAAAAATATATAGAAAAATTATTATTAATGTATACCTATAGAAAATACAATCATCTTTAATTGTTATATAAAAAAAAAATATATCATCACGGCATATTCCCCATTTCTGAGTGTGCCACAATCTGCTTTATCGCAGATATCGGTAATGATGATGACATATTTGTACCGTGCGGGCGCTTACCAGGCGTCACCTTACGAGCACTCATTTCTGGCGTGGAGAGTGAACCACAGGGGTCACTTTTGTGCCATTTAAAATTCGAAATATTTGGCGTCGGTCGGGATCAAACCCGGTTCCCCAGGTTCGCGACATAAAATGCGAAAAATTGGCATTTAATGGTAATTTTTGAAGAAAAACCATTATGAGCTTCAAGTAAAGTGCCATTTTTTTATTTATCTGATTTACACCAAATTCTAATGGCTTCTTTTCATATTAAAATAGGGTCGAAATACAAGATTACAGAATTTTCCGAATTACAGTATTTGGGTTACAGCGTCGACAAAATCCATACATAAACATACATACACACACATACACACATACAGACATCATCGTCAAAATATTTTTACCTCTCGCTAAGAGAGGTATTGGATTCGCATATCCAGATTTTATTGAATAAGCACGATTTAAGGTCCCTAGAATCCGATTATAACATTTTTAAAATGTCTGTGTGTGTGTGTGGATGTGTGTATGTGTGTGTGTGTGTGTGTGTGTGTGTGTGTGTGTGTGTGTGTGTGTGTGTATGTATGTCTGGATGTTGTAGTCACGATTCCTCAAAAACTATAAGACTTAAAAAATATTTAACTGCAGTTTCCTCAATCTGATATTCCTGGGAAGAGCTGAAAAGGTTTTGGTAACAATTGAACAACCGGAAGTAGTAGTTTCTTAGAAAAATTCTTCTAAATATAATTTTTTGGGAGGTTTTTTTATTAAATATTGAAGAACATAAAATTCTCCATCTAATACACTTAAAATTTTTATTATATCTTGTATAGATTTAGAGATAAAGACACTATAATTTATAGAGTGAACTAATCGCAGAGGCCAAGGCACTAAGGAAACCAGTTGACAAATTCCAATGTTTATAACATGACACATGTCATTGTCAAATATCAACTTTTTTAGTGACATTGTGAAAGCTTTTTCTGGGAAGCATATTTAATTTTTCTTATTGTTTTATTAATTAAATATTTGAAATTATAGGTAAAATTGTGGTAAAATGCATATATCCATCAGAAATACCGCCAATCTGGTTAATAAATTGGAACATTCTCTGACATAAAAATGATATAAAATAGATATAATTAGAATTATATGTCTGCAGAAGACATGTTAAATACAATAAAAAACAATATTCGGGTAAAGTTCTGTAATATTTTGTTATAAAACGACGGTTCGAAAGCAAAGTGCAACACAATACATACATAGCCTAATATGGAAATGGCGAGAGGTCTTGTGCTGGCCACAACAGATTTTTTTCTGTGCATCACTGTACATAGAGCGCCCTGGACATACTTTGCCGTTTACATTTTCATAACGTACAGATATTGGTCACGAAGTTGGCGCGAGTACACTCCGTATTACAAATTGAATCGATATAGAGCATTAGCCGTTATTAAATCGATAAAACTGTTTTTCATCGACGGTATATTTATTACAAAATATACATATTAAATAAAAAATAGCATCCTTGTGGAACAAATTTTATATTAAAAAATGATTACCTATGTATTCATTTTTAATAAATCTTCTTATTATATATAAACACCCACACAATCTACCTTATAGCTTTAACCTTTCCCAAACTGCTATTATTCGTCTGTTCCACCCTCACATCAAGCAAGCCTTGACCTGCTCTGTGGAGGGGGAAGCGATGCCTGGGGTGGGTCAAGGCCGCAGAAAGTAGCACGCCATGCTGTGCAGTGTGCAGGATGCGTCCTTGAGTGTGAAGGATATTCCTGCGAGAACCCTGGCCCGCACGGGAAACAGGCACAAGGACGCGAGAAGGCAGCGGAGCAAGGACACAAGGGATGGAAAACGGGAAAATAGGTCAGGTCAGGGAGTACCTGGAGGGAAAATTTATGAGGGACGGGAATTTTATATTAGTTATTGTTGATTATTTTAGATTAGCAATTTAACTATAATACATTGTTCAGAAAAAACCTAATTCAGAGTAGCCCAGGAACAAAAAAATGTATGTCAATTTGAAGGTATTTAATTAAATGTCAATTTGACACGAGATACTGTCAAAAATATTATCTAAAGAAATCAAAGCTTTTCTTATTCAATCTTTATTTTAGAAATAGAAATAAATTAGAAAACGGGGAATTGGTAACTTGTAAAATCAAATGTGAAATTGTATAAATATTGCTCATTTGTAACGATAGCCATGCAATTGAAACAAAGTTACAAAGAAAAAACAAATGCGTATCGTTTGAACTGTTACAGATAATTCAATTCCTAATCACTAAACAGGTATTATTTTTAAAATCTAACACTTAAATAACTTTTATCATTATTTTATTTCACATTTTGTAACCTATAAAATTAAATTCCTTACAGTTCAAACGACATAAATTTCATTTTAATTTTGTTTCAATTCTATTGCTATCCCTACAAATGAGCAATATTTGTACAATTTCAAATTCAAATGTACAGGTTACCAAATGTGCAAAATTTAATTTGTTTAGTGCTTTAAGCGTAGAATAATTATATAAAACTTATTGGAAACATTTTTGACTATAATTGGGGACTTTTGCTCAAAGAAAAACTGTTTTCCCATGATAAATGCCTATATGACCCGATTTATAATGAACACCCTGTATATCGAGCTAAGAGGGAACTATGTTGAAAAATAAAAGTTATTGTTTTTCAAAAAAAAAGTTGTTTTGTTCTTTACACTCAAGACACACTGTTTTGTGAAATTTTGCAGTACTACCGCTAATCCGATAAAATATTACTTTTTACCTCTCGCTAAGAGAGGTATTGGAATCATGCTAAAAATCGCATATCTAGATTTTAGAGATACGCACGTTTTAAGGTCCCTATAATCCGATTATAACATTTTTACGATGATGTCCGTGTGTGTGGATGTTGGAACCACGGTTTCTCAAATACTATAAGACGTAAAAAATATTTAACTGCAGTTTCCTCAATCTGACATTCCTGGGAAGAGCTGATTAGATTTTGGTAACAATTGGACAACCGGAAGTAATAGTTTCTTTAAAAAAATCTTCTAAATATTATTTTTTTAAAATTTTTGTTATTACTAATATTAAAGAATATAAAAATCTCTATCCGCTACATTTAAAATTTTTATTATATCTTCTATGGAGTTAGAGACATATAAATATATAAAATAATAAGTTGTAAATGATCTCGCAGGCCATGGAAAACAAGTGGAAAAATTGAAAATTTGTAATTGACAGATAAATGTGTGTCAAAAAGCCACAAACATTACCGAAGACTTTTCTGGGAAGTACTTTTAATATTTCTTATTTTATTATTAATTAATTTATAATTATAGATACATATATTACATACCCCTAAAGCTAGCTCACGTGGTTTGTACAATATTTTATTCAATTTTGACCAATATAATATTTAATTTTGACAAAATAAAAAACTGATCAGTTAGTAGGCTGAGCATGACAATCGTCGCTGATAGACGTCAAGTCATATATTTAAAATGCTTTATTGTCCGTCATTTGTGCCGTGAAAAATAATGAAAACGGCTGATAATGTCTAATCAATAATGTGGTGAGTGTTATTTTCGTTCTTGATGTTATTTTTAAATGTATTTTTTGTTGCAGAGGGAATTGAAATTTTGTGAGAGTGATTTAAAATTTTTTAATTCACTTGTGAATAAAATGTTACTTGTAGTTGTTGCTATGGAGTTAATAATGACAGTTTCAAACGTCAAAATACAATACTTATAGCCTAATATGGAAATGGCGAGAGGTCTTGTGATGGCCACAACAGATTTTCATTAAAAAATATCTTTTCAATGGTTGCAAATAGTTGTTTTTCTAAGTTGTTTCCGAGTTTATTAAATGCTAAACGTTTCTAGCTTTGGCTAAATTCGTGTGTAGATCAAATCATACTAATTGGTATATACATCAACATCATGTTAATTACAGTATCATGATTACATTGAATCTAAATTAAACCTGTTCTAAAAATAAACTACGAGTATAATAACAAAATATAAAGAGATAAAGGTATACAGAATACAATAACGATAATAATTTACAATACTTTTCAATCCTTGCTTTTAATGACTTTATCCCGCTTGTTCCTAATTAAATAATGCTACTCGTGGTGTCGTACAATAGTCTTCGTGGCGTTTCTTTATCTTCTGCAGGTGACTATAAGAGCAGGCGCCAAATAACCTCAGCAATCAAATGGAATACAACAAGAAGCATATCCGACAGACTCACTGCGTAAACAAACAACAAAACAATACACAATAATTTATCTACTTTCAAGGCCGTCAGCAAAAAAATGCTCGTTTCAGTACGCGTTGTATTATTGTCCTTATACACCGTATTCCGCAAGTTTATATCCAAATGAAGAGTGTGATTTTTTTTTTGTTACAATGGGGTTGGGGTATTCCACTCGATTTTTTTTTATTATTTTAAATAATACTTCTTCTAATAATACAACTTCATTCAGTTTTGAAGGAATTCATAGTATTAAAAAATCTTAATTGTTCCTAGTTTAACAGTATTTTATTTTCGAGAAATCAGTGTAATGTCACATTCCCCCTATACTTCTCTTTCTCACACACACTGCTCTGACTACGGAACGAGAGAAAGATAACAATGAGGTCATGCACGACTTTTTTTATATAACTTTAATCGATAGAGTAATGAAAAATAATATACCCGTATTTTTTATTTTTCCTTAAATCGATCTTTAATCATAAAAAAATGTAATTGAAAATGACATTCTTTAAAATGAGGCTGCTAGACCCCCGCTTCGTCCCTTGTCCAATGACGTCACAAAGTGAGAGGCACGACCATTTTGATTTTCACACTAATCTAAACATCAAAGTGACATTTAAAGATAACCTAAAATTTATGAAAGTAAACATGTCGATGGAACGTTGTTTCGTGCCAAAATAAAGAATAAAATAATATTCTGCAATATATTCAATGTCTCGCATGCGTTTATAACCATCTACCATCTAATCTCAATAAAAAAGTGAAGGAATCATTTGATGTAACGTGTAGATAATTTCACGCCAAATGAAAATTATATTTATAAAAATAAATAGAACGATGTTATATTAATATATTATAGCATATTCAGATATGTAATCCTCAATTTATAGTTTATATATATTTTTCTTTTAGAAATTGTGTCCATATAAAATGGCTGTTTGAAATGAGTCTGAACTTCGTTCGGAACGTTGTGACGATAAAACATGGCTGGTTTTTGCAACTTTTTAAAAATATCATACTTTAAAACGATTTTATACAACAAAAAATGTAAATAAAAAATAATTTAATCGTACTGAACGATAAATTAGACTATCCTTCTTCGATTTAAACAGAAAAAAGGTGCAATTATTGTTTTTTGCATGACCTCATTGTAGGACGTCAATTTCCCCTTTTAGCAAATGTGAAATATCTCATAAAGTAATTATTTAAAAAATGTTTTCATTGTTTTAACTATTATTTATTAAGCCATACTTTAAGCTAAATTGAAATTTTCTTACTTTTTGTTATGGTGGAATACCCCATTGTAGTACCCTTCTTTGATGATTTTAATGGTTTTTCTTGAAAACACGTAGTTAAATATCATTTTTTTGATATTTTGTTATAAATATTAAAGAATATTATATTCTATATACGATTTGATTGCATTTTATATATTCAATGTGTATAGAGATAAATTATAAAGAAGTTAATTTCCAAGAATCAACCATGGATACAGCTACTATATTAAGATAATACTGATCGACATACAAGAAATTTTCTGTATGGAAGCTGTACTAAACACATAGGACTGAAGGAAGGAAAAATTTTTTTAACTTCCGTCACTTAAAAATTCGGTAGTGTTTTTAATGAATAAGCACGTTTTAGGATCCCTAGAATATGATTTTACTAGTTTTACGATGATATCTGTATGCGTGTGTGTCTGTCTGTGACAAATTTTTCTCCGACGATAACTCCAATACTACAATTCTAAAAGTTATAATTCTTTCGTTTTACTCTTCTTTACAACCATATGAAAAGCTGATTAGATTTTGGTTGTAATTGATCAACCGCAAATTCGCTTATTTGAAGTTCTTAAAAGTGTTACTATTCTAATGGATATATAGAAACTTTTCCAAGGAACTTTTGATATGGGATTTGTACAAATTACATATAACTAACGGAAAGTAATGTGCTGGCAACATCAGATTTTTTTAAATGTGACTCCGTACTTAAGTACATGTACATACATATACTTAAGTACGTAGTGCAGTACACGTGTTAAATTAATACTTTTTCTATATATTTTACAGATAAATTTAAAAATATTTTTTTTTATTAGTCGCGAAGCCTAAGATAAACAATAATTCCTTTGTTACACTGTTCATATTTCAAATGAATGTAACTGACAGTAAACGTCACTGTCAGAAAACTTATCACTTCAAATTAATAATAGTGACATTTTAAAAAGAAAATAGTAAATAAAGCAATAGTTTTCTGCAATGGAACAGTTTGCAGCGTTAGTAAATACGTAAGTATGTATTTAAATTAATAAAAATTCAATAGCGGGAGGTTTTGTGTTGGCCACATCAGATTTTTATTTTATATTCCTTGACTACAAATTTCATATTTTATCTTATTAATTTATTTATTTATTTTTTAACAATTTGACTTTTCATCTTTTTAAATGTTATTTATTTATGTTTTTATAAAATACGACGATCAACTCTGTGATTATTTTAATTGTTCCTCATGGATGGTTGCGACTAAAAACTAATTTCTTGCCCTGAAGAAGACTAACGTTTTAGTCGAAACGTCGGCTTGAAATAAATAATTTCACTACAGACTGCTAGACCGATTATTTTTCCTTCAGGAACCCTCATTTTTTAAATGTATCCAAATTTTCGCGCTGAGAAATTATAATATTTATTTGCAAATGAAACAAAATAAAAGATATTGGGTGAGATTCAGTGGGTTGTATTAGCGTGTTTTAAGCTAAAACAGTTCTTTGTCAAAAATATCTTGGCAACTTTGTAATACCTGTCAGAAAAAAGTGAGAGACCAAAGGATCAAATAAAGAAAAAAATATTATTAACAGAAGTAAGAAAAAAGGACAAATGTCAAAACTGATCAAAACGGGGGTTGAGATATTATAAAATTCATTAACATTCAGGTATGAAATATTTGACACATAAAATTTGACATATTTCTAACCTAATTTTGCAATAATGAGTTTCCTTTTACACCTTCCATTTACAATAATACTTCTTCATTTGACTAAAGAATATCTGTATTACTTTTCCATGTGGTAAAATATCTAAATCACAATTGAATCTCATTGATACATGTGGAAAATATTACAATGTTGCCATATACTTAATACAAGATTTAATACAGACCTTAATACAACCCACTGAATTCCACCCAATGACCATATTGATCATGGATCATGGCAGTTTTTCCCTTACCTCGTAGTACAAAGTCTAGGACAAATTAATTTTCACTGTGTAGTCTTTAATGAGCTGGAGTTTCGTCTCTCGCCTCCTGGTTACCGGCTGAGCGAGTGTGAGGCCGGCACAAGGCTACACGCGCACTTCAAGAGAAGCTGACACGCCTCAGGAAACGAGAATCGAACCGATGTAATTTGTGAAATAACCAACGCGTGATTTCCACCATTCTTACTTACCAATAACCACCTATCGCCATCGCAGTGTTGACCTTTTACTCGCAGTTAATTCCAACTTTATTGTCTAACAACGAATTAACTTAAATTGCTAGCAAAGATCTTTAACATTATATTCGTTTAAAATTGAATTAAGCAGCATTATTTGCAGTGCAGAAAAGCAATAACGATAAAATAAATTATACTTTATATTGAATTTTGCCCTACAAAAACAACAAAACAAAGTTTAAAATTGTTATAAGTATTCGTTTTTTTTTATTATTATTAAATATGTAACATTGAGTAGCATTAATAAAAATAAGTAAATGCTTATTACTGATAGTTTTATAAATACTTATATCCGTATTAATAAAGTTTCAGTAAAAGCTGATGCTATAAAAAAATACTTATTTGACAAAAGTACTTACTTATACTTATAATCAAAATAAGTAATTTAATTACTTAAAACTGTATTAATAAAATGGAGTTGATTCTTATAGAATGAAGTATTTACTTATAAATTTATAAGTATATTTATCATGCTTATGGAGGACTGAACAAAAATTTCAAAAATTACATTAATTTAAAAAACATATTCTAAGCCTTGCGAGATCGTAAAGATTATAAAATTCATAGGGAAAATATTAAAAAAAAGCTGAAAAGCAAATTAGTGTTGATGATCGCAACACTTTTTTCATTAATATTTTTGCCTTTGAAGCTGCTGTCAAACCTAATATTTTTAAAATTTCAAAAACTTGTTTATATAGAACTGAATTTCAGATTAGTTTGTTAACTTTCTACAACTTTAAGCCCGTATGCCACGATCCATAATTCTGCACAGAATTATGAACATAATTATAGACAGAATTTTATAGACGGTCGCATACAGAAATTTTTATCAGGGCTTTTCCCTGTCCATAAAATTAGTAGTGGAATTTTTGATAATTATTGTGGTCGTTGATTATTGTTTACAATTTTTAACTTGGTCTTGGACTCATGAGCAAGTAATAATGCTCATATAATATTATCAAGAACATCTATATATTTATAGCCACAATTTTGTAGAAAATTACGTGCACAGTGGTATATATTCTGGACAGAATTGGGTCCAATATTATAGATCGTTACTGTCAACTGTCAACAAATGTCAAAATTTATTTTTTTTACAAAAACACGGCTTACTATTGTATTTCATAAGTAAGGACATACTTATAAGTACCTAAGTATTTACTTTAAGTATCAACATGTAGTTATTAATACGAAAATAAGTATTTACTTGTAATTCTTGCTGATACTGATAAGTAAATGCTAGTACTTATAAGTATTTACTTATAAGTATTTACTTATTTTTATTAATACCACCCATTGTTTATCTTTAATCGTGTTGAAATTTTATAAGAATAAATGAGAACTTAGCCGATTTGCAGATGTTTAAATTTTTAGTTGAATAAGGAATTAGAAAAACACTCGCCATGTTTCATAAGATCAGCCTCTCGGTCATTTTTCAGATGCCAGCCGTGCCCAGCGAGTAACCACAGTCGCGTTTCGCTCTGAAATATGACCGAGAGCTTGATTCAGATACTGAAATCTTGTGAAACATTGCGAGTGTTTTCTTATTCTCTATTAGACATTGTTTCATCTAGAGTTCGTTATTGTACTTTTGTTTTAGTTGAATTTCATGTAAGTTAAGATGTTAACAACTCGCGAGTAGTTCATGCTGAATGCTGAATTCAAATTATCAAACCGCGTTATCGTTTGTTTGACCGAGTCAGAGTAATGGATGAATTTGTAGGAAACCGTTGATAAAAATTATTTAAAAATCATCGATAATTTACTTCTTTCGATGCCACGACGAATGTTAACTGTTGTAAATAGTAAAACCTATTATACTAAGTATGAAATGGCTAATTTTGTTAATTTTTTTGAGTATTTAAATATCTTTCATAAATTGTTATTCTGGTTAACTACTTTTTAACATAATTCTTGGAGAGTTCATCCTAGGTAAAAAAAAATGTAAAATGTGATAAACTTTTCTAAATTATAGTTTCAATATCAATATTTTACTCCGTTATCTTTGTGCCAAAATTCTGTTTAGAACTAATTACGAATATTATTTTTTCCCATAACTATCTCTGTTTGGTCTGGATGTCAGCCGCTTAGACATTTAGTGTATAGATAATTAAGTCTGTAAGTTATTGCCAGCCTACGTATAGAGTTGATAGTTAGCTATGCATGCTGTAAGACAACCTTTCACCGTGCATCCCTCAGATATGTTCTGAAGATGATAACGTCTTTTAGTTTTTAGTTAGTCTAGTTTAGATATTCTTACTGGAAAGACATGGAATCTGCGTTGGTCTCTCATGTCCTAGTGACACGTAGAGTGTTAGTTTTGGCTCGCGTTCTACGTAACGCTAGTATTTTGGCCCAGGAATACAACGACATCTTCGATTTATTTATGTTTAGTTTTGTTTAGATATGTTTAATGTGGTTGTTAATAATAAGTTGTAAATAAATATGTACATAAAATTTAATGTAAAAAATATTAAGTAGGTTCGTCTCCATACAAGTGTTCATAATTCATCAATCACCCCTACAAGTGTTAGTGAACGTGTTCATCCTCAATGAAGTGATCATCCAAGTTATCGTTCGGTAAACAAGACAAGTGCCACCAGAAGTAGACCTACCGCCAACAGCAACTTTACAATTAGCAAAATTTTACAGCATGCCTGCAGAAGTAATACCAATGACAGTTAAGAGTACTAAATCAAACGCACGTGTAGCTGGAGATGGTGCTGCCACCAACAGTCATGTCAGTTGTCAATATTGAGTTTACTGTATATGTTATGTATTTAATTTTTCTGTCAAATCGCCTTATAAACGGATAGATTATTTTATCGTAAACAGCCATTATTTCTGTTATCTACAAACCATTCGTTACATGTTGGAAACCTCCACATATAAATCCTGCAGTGCCGTGATCCTTAACTATCCTTCGTGTTCTCTCAACAAAACACGGTAACAAGTTTAATTCGAATTTGCCCGAAGCGTCCGACACCTATTTATTTATTCAAGGTCGCCGAAAGCAACTGCGTTGTTTGTGAATAGGCCATTAATAGCCCGCCGACCAAAATAGCAATCTGCAATTGCACTATGAACGACTCTTGCTCACTTACACTATTATTACCCAGTCGGAGATGACTAAAACGTACACTCATAACTCATTATAACCAAAGGATTACAACCTTTGTTTTAAATGTCTGTCTGTAGGTCTGTGTAGCAGGTAATACAATATATTATTAGCTTGTTTGTTTTGATGGAGATAGTATAATTTACAAAATTTAATTCGTATAATTAAGTCAATCATTAAGTCTACCGACACAAAAAATATTTCGTATTTTAAATGGCACAAAAGTGACCCCTGTGAGGCACTCTTCACACTAGAATAAGGTGACGCCTGGTAAACAACCGCACGCAATGAATATGCCATCGTCATTAGGCCATTACCGATGTTTGTGTACAAAGCAGATTGGCTCACCCAGAAATGGGTAATATGTCGTGAAATCAGTATTAAGATTTTTTCGAAATTAATATTCTCTAATCATAATTATAGGCTACCTATAAATTGCTAAAATTTAAGGTTTTTTTTTTGAGTTCTGAATTTTGATAAAAAAAATAAATATCAAGAATTCAATGGCATTCTGAAATTTGTTGTAAATTGCGAATTTTAATTTGCGTTTTTCTTTTTCTTAAAATAAAAAGAAATTGTGATTAATTTTAGTCTCATTGTGTAGTTTTTAATTCTCAACAACTTTTTTATATACAAATTTTGTCTAAATTTAATAGGTCAATAACAAAAGCAAAATGAAAAAATAACATTGTATTCTCTATTACAACGGATTTCAAGTAGACACCCGGTATACTTATACCGTTGAGAACTGCTACCAAAGAAGACGAGGAATCGAATAAAATTGTTTAAATCGTAGAAATAGGTAAATCAGATCATAGAGAACTTAACGAAAAAAGATCTTGTGAAAAATTCATAGACCTCAGTGGGATTTGAACCCAAGACGGCCATGAAATTTTCATAGGTAAATTCCTCAATAATTAAAATTCTCTATGACCTGATACCTATGCCTGTTTCTATGATTTAAACTATTTTAAAGTAGAATAGTAATTTACGTAACAAGACCTGAAAGTGATACTTTACTGGGTGAGCAAGCATATTCCAGAGCGTACCGTAGGCGAGCTTTGGAAGCTTGTGAGCCCAGTATAGACACTTTCAGGTCATGTTGGGTACAATATTTTTTTGCGATCTTGAAAAAAGAATAAAAAAGTATTATTTTATTTTTTACTGCGAGAAAATAAGAAATAAATAAACAACTGATCTCCATGGAAACATTTAGCTTTACCGGTCCCGGGATCGGTAAAGTACTTTCCGATCCCTTATAGACAACTTTCCGAGCTAGCTCAGCAAAGAAGGACTTTCCGGTCTAAATAGTGATCAGAAAGAGCTCATTTTCTGGGCGATCGCGAAAAAAATAATTTTCGCACAATCGCACGACCTCTTTACGCTCTAGCTATTCCTAGTTTGGCTCATATCTGTCATTGTGAAGGTCAAAGACGATAAATGAAACATTCTCATAATATAAAATTTTGTCGTATTCAATATTTTCCTAATTATTATTAAAATATACTAAAATTTAAAAATTAAACTTCTTTAACGATAGTTCATGTTTATTTACAAAATTGAATTCAACTTTGACGGGATATTGGTATCACACACAATGGTCGCTTTAGTTGATTTTTTTTAAATAAAGACTAAATATCATAAACAGTAATCATGTTTAATTTTCAAATTTAGGTATTGTTATTAATAATAAATAAGAAAAGAATTAAAACTACAAAATTTTGCATTATGAATAATTAAAGTATAAACATAAACTGTATAAGTAAATACAACCAATATAACAACAGTAGCGGTTCTATATTGTATGAAGGGCCCCCGCGTAATTTGCCAAAAATTGCAAATATTATTGAATTATAAATTTAAAAAAAATCTGCAGACTTATAACACGACCGAACACGACTTACTTAATCGTAAGTGATCTATAGTCTGTAATTGTTGTTATATGTAATATTACAATATTTATTTAATATGTGGTTCTCCAGTCAATTTTAATTTAATTTCTTATTTCTGGCACACCACGGAAAAGGGCCCCCAAAATTATAAGCTTCATGCCCCTTAATACGTCGATCCGTCACTGTATAACAGAAATAATTCTAACTTCATACTCCTCATAGGAGTTCCGGTGGTTACTGGTCCAAAATAACTGGTATAACAATGGGATCTCGAACGAAAACTATAAATACAAATGCCCATATTCATAAACACTCGTAAAGTTTCAAAACGACTCGTTACAATTTTTGACAAATAGAATCAAACTTGATAAATTACATTTCTATTTTTCTTTAAGTGTCGACTGTTTTTACTGGATAAAAATTATAACGAACCGTTTAAAATTTTACGAGTGTTGATGAATATGGGTAAAAGTATGTTAAATTAAAAAAAATTGCAGAATAGAAATGCATGTAGTTTGTTTTTGTTTTCTCGAAAAAAATGCGTAGGCAAAGGTCACTAAACACAAGCGAAAATATAAATAAAGTTTCCCATTTCTTTCTTTTTCTTATATCTTTTTTATTTGTATTCATAATAGATTCTAACTTGCACTTTCGCATGAAGAATTCACATTTTTCTTGTGCTAATAAATGTACAAATAAATTTTTGAACCCATATTCTGCTGACGACTGTATTAGTTTTTGAATCTAAATTTCAATTTCTATAAGTACCTACCTACATCATGTAACAAATCGTATACCTAGTTATTTATTCGAAAAATTCCAGTTATTTACGTAAAGTTCAAATCTCACAGATTTATTTCTATTTTTCTTTAGAACGCAAGCCTT
Organism: Ophonus ardosiacus; assembly: GCA_943142095.1. Classification (NCBI taxonomy): domain Eukaryota; kingdom Metazoa; phylum Arthropoda; class Insecta; order Coleoptera; family Carabidae; genus Ophonus; species Ophonus ardosiacus. Next base: position 41,959,851 of record OW964829.1, on the reverse strand, counting down.
TTGTGAAACACCTAAATCGTTAGCCGGATGTTCCACTGATGTGCATGTGGCACATTTCCGGTTAACCTTGGACCATTTCTATAGCTAAAGGCTAAAGGTCACTAGTTCAAAAATCAATACGTGAACAGACCCCAGCAAAATTTTGCTCGACCAATCAAAATTCAACCAAATCCTACGCTTTTTATTATTAGCATTTTTATATAATGCACCTGTACCCGCATATTTAATATGTATACCCTTATTTTACCTAAAAAATTGCGCAAAAAAAATGAAAATATTTTATCATAATGAATTCTACAGACGAAGATAATTTTTTTAATTTATTTGTATGCTGAACCAGTTCTATTTAAAATTTTCTAATTCATTTCACAAATTAGCAATTAAATCTCATCATAAAGAAATGCTACAATTATGCTACGTAAAAGTGTCGTCAACAATAACATAAAACTTTTTATTAACCATAATATTTTATTTTGTAAACACTTAAATAATATTATACTACATTAACGTAAATTTACACGTTTATTTCATGAATTAAAATTCTAAATATTTTTGTATTTTTTTCTTAACATTCAATAAATATTCATTAGTTTATTCTGTTAATGGCAACTTTAATTACTAGGTACTTTTTAATTTCATTTTCTACAAGAAGTAAATTAATGCTAATTTTAAATGTCTAAATGAAACCCGACATACCAAGAGCAAAATCTTTTCATACAATATGCCATGCCTCTTGAAGTCAATTCGACCTACTTATCTAAATACTGAAGCTCAAGACCAAGACCACCTGCTTAAAACCAAATAAAATTAATTAATTTCTTTTTAATTATATATTTCAATTTAGCTATTGCAATAATACATTTGTTTGGACATGGACATATGTATACAATTTTACTTCGATGTAGAAATGGGATATGTCGTAACAGAAATCTCTAACCTACATATTTAGATGCAAATATTAGCTTCATATTGAAATGTTATCAGTTTCATTATATAAACAATGGAATTAAGGGTACAAAAATGAATTAGAAGTGCAGTAACAATGAAACATATTGCAGAGAGAATTGCGGTCACTGAACCAGATATCAAACGTCCCTGACACTGCCATTGCCCTTTTGATCTGTGCCAAATACTCAAAAATGACTGGAAAATAAATTAAATCTATAACTTACCTCGATCAGTCGTATCCATTGTTTCGTCCTTATATTGTTAATTGCACATAAATTATTCACGACACTATTAAAAGTTAAAAACAAATAAATATGCAGCCACTTGATTCAACAACATGGCCGTACGTCAATGAAAACCCACTGAATACGAAAAAATCACATTCCCATCATTTAAATATATAATCATAAATTAAAATAGATTTTAAATTTTATGATGAATTCGAAATAAGCCCAAAACTGTATATTTTAATTCACTTGTTTAAATGGCATTTGTTTTACACACTATAGTACTTCTAATTGATCTATTTGTAGATGGCAGTAGTATCCAAAGCTGTAAGAGAGTAGCACGAGAGCAGCCGCGTAGCGTAAAAGTCCGTTGTACAGTGCACTACAATGCAACAGATTTTATATAGTTTTAGCTTTTTTTGTACAATAATATTAATACCTAATACTTTGTGAATTTCTTTATTTCAAAGTTGTTAATAGTTTAAAATAATCAAGAATTTTTATGGATCCGTATTGTTTTAAAAGAAAAATTTTATTTTGCGGTGTGTTGTAATTTGTAAACAGTACGAAGTAAAATGTAAAAGTACTTGCAAGTGAAAATGCTGTGGCGCGAATTTGTTAAATAATTTACAAACAAAAAACATTTCAACTTCATCGAAATGTTTGTAAAAACCAAAGAATCTCAAAAAGCTCTCCTGATTAAGAATATACGCTTTCTTTTACATTCCGTTTCATATAGGTTATAAACGCTAATTCATTAAATATGACGCCACGCTTAAAATTAAAATATTTGCTATTCGCCGCATGCGCCTTTTTAATATTAAAATTTTTCGGAGTATTTACACATCTTTTTGAAAGGGATTTCTACAATGATTTTCATTACCCTTACGACGGAGACATTAGAGAATCGGTGGAACAACTGCGACACAACATGAAACCAGACATCGCTCCAATAAATTCGTACAATTACACATATCTAACAGATTGTAAACAAAAATGTAGAACTCAAGAAGGAGATTATCTTCAACCGCGCATAGTTTACATTGTTAAATCTGCTGTTAGTCACTTCAGTAGAAGACTTGCAATACGCAATACTTGGGGATACGAACACCGCTTTTCTGATGTTACAATTCGAACAATATTTTTATTAGGAGTCGATGAGGATTATACATTGTTGAACAAAGTCGATATTGAATCACAAAAATTTGGAGACATCGTTCAAGCCAATTTTCTGGATTCTTATTACAATAATACAATAAAAACTTTGATGGGATTCAAATGGGCTGTAACTTATTGCCCAAACGCTAAATTTTATATGTTTGTTGATGATGATATGTATGTATCAACAAAAAATGTATTGCGATTTATTAGAAATCCTACAAATTATCCTGCTTATTTAAAAGAACCAATATTTAGTATGAAAAATAATCTTCCAAAAAAAATTCGTCCATCCAAAATAACGAAACGTCAAGTTATGGATTTTGAGCTACCTGATGACGTTCGATTATATTCAGGGTATGTATTCATCTCATCGCCTCATAGACATATATCAAGCAAATGGCACGTCCCTTTAGAAGAGTATCCGTACCACATGTGGCCCCCTTATGTTACCGCTGGAAGTTACGTAGTTTCTAGAGAGGCTTTACACGAACTATATTACACGAGTTTCTACACTAAACATTTCCGATTTGATGATATTTATCTAGGATTAGTAGCATTAAAAGCTAATATTGAACCGTACCACTGCACAGAATTTCATTTTTACAAGAAGGCTTATAGTTTGCATGGTTACGAATTTGTTATATCTTCTCATGGCTATGAGGATGCAGAGGAATTGTTACGAGTTTGGAATGACCAACGAAGTAAAGGAAGTGCTTAATGTTATAAACTTTTATACTCTTTATTAAAAATGTGATAGCAAATAAAATCTTAAATAATAATAAATAACGTTATCGTCAGTTGGCAGTGGAAACATTATATTCTATATGACCGTTGGTTTCTGGTCTCACATTTTTGTTTGTACTGTCTTCTAAGCGATTTGCTTCATGCTGCGCTAAATTCAGTAGCATTTGCGAACTTTCTAATATCTAAAATATGGCTCAAAACAATAAATATGTACAATAAACTATATAGTTACACAAATACTGCACTTTTTTGAAACCTGCTTCTGTTTCTTGTATTGTCCTATCGTAGTTATCCCTCATCGACACATGTTGAGAGAGACTTTTATTTATTGTATTTAGTTTATCTAAAAGCACTTTCACATGTTTCTCTAGCACTAGCTTCTCATTTTCTTCTCTATTTATTACTAACTGTAGTTCGGACCGTTTAGATTTCAATTCTTCAAGACCTAGATTAATATGTAAGGTTAAGTTTTCACAAGGTTAGTAAACAAACTTACATTTAACTAATTCTTGGTTGTATGTCTGCAATGCAGCACCGTGCTCAGACATATTCAAAATCAACTATTGATCATGTTTATTTAATGAATTATTTAAAACTTCTTCAACTTCTATATAATGACAGATCAAATTCAAAAAAAGTTTCTCAAGTTTGTCGATAGAGGCGCACTACGCTATGCATGCGTATGCGCACTCAACTTGGCATCATCATAATTCAATTGTTGCAAAAAGTAAACAGTACTTGTTTCTTATAATCTTGAATTAAGTTTTAATTATGCGTAATAATATTATTTGCTTTACAAAATTTCCAAAGACCTATGAATTGTTGCATATTTTTGCAACTGTTCATACTTTGGGGCAAGTAACTACATCATTTTATAATGTAGTTATTAAAAAGTGCCGTCAATTAATATATGAAAATAGTAATGTGTTAGCTAGTCCCAGTCTTGACGGATTATATGGAATACATATAATAATTAAGGAAAGTGACTATGCAACTGGATTACTTCAAAAATATTTAGCTAATCTTAATCTCAAGGTATGTAAGAAGGCAAATATACGGGAATACCCGGAATAACATTTTTTTTCAAATTAGAGCGGAGCTCCATGTGCAGTTGCAAAATATATTTATGAAGAATGTTGTATGTACACTATAATTGCAAAATTAGCTCCAAAATGGAATTTAGTACACCAATATTTTGTTCGGGGAAGAGATTTTTTGACAAATCCTAACATAAAAGACTGTGTTCGTTTATCGTTGTGCATAAGCGGTATACTTTGCATCTTTATCATTTTGTTACATTTTAAATTAATTTTAATTGTATTTTAGATAATGGTGACGCTACTTTGATTTTTACTGTTACTCGTATAAATTTACCAACAATGTCGTTAGAAAAATTAGAAATACCACGTAGTTATATGCAAGAGTTAACAGAAAAAGGTGTTGTAATTTTCAATAAATGTACTGCAAGACCTATTAGAGTTTTGCCAAGGTATTCATTTAATTTTTTAGTATTATAAATTAGTAATTTAATAATATTTTAGTTTAAAACGTGGAAATATTTTATCTATAAATATGAAAGCCGGTGAAAATTGGTGTTTTAAAAATTATATTCAGTTTAGACGCCATTGGAAAAATACAGTAAATATTAAATTTATGCATAAAATAAATAAAAAATCTACATAAAAAATAATTTCAGTACGGTTATCGTTTGCCGCCAACAGATGAAGGTGTATTTTATCTTGAAATTTCTTTCTTTGATGGTTCACCTATCTTTACTTACCCCAGTTTATGTATTCGTCCAAATGAACCAACATTTTTAAAACGCATAGAACCAGAACCTGTATTGGCTTGCTATTTGGCAGATTTGATGAAGTGTATGCCCACAATTCTTAATGACACTTATCCTGTACCCTCGTATGTTACACAACCGAAACCACAGCTGTTTTCTGGTGCTGAAGTAAGTAAAATGACAAAAAAAAAAATGATAGTGTTCAAACTCATAATAATTATTGCAGAATTTGGATTACTCCAATGCACGATCTTTCGATTTAACTATTGCGGAAACACAAAATTCTGCTATAGTCTATCTACCTACTCAGACGCAAACTCCAAATGATGAAAATAACATAGGAAAAAAAGAAACAAAATCAAGATTGTCTCAATTATTATCGCAGATAGACAAGCCGGAAAATAAAATTCCTATTTATTTGACACAAAAAACTGAACTTAGTCAAGGAATATCACAAACACAACAAACAGTATCAAAAGAAAAAATAAATAATACACCTAAAAACAAATTAAGCTTTAAACCAAATAAACCTACCAAACTTTCTGAAGAAATAAAAAGTCAGGCTCAATTTCTTTCTCAAAAATTAGCGGAACGAAAAATTATTCCAAACGTTAAACAGTCATTTACAGAAAAAATGCCGCCTAAAATTGCACCTATATTTAAAACCAAATTTCCTAAAATAAAACCACTGAAAAAAATAATGGAATCACCAATAAAACAGCAAACACAAATAATTGGAGAACCTGAATCTGATTTCGATAGCTTAAAAGATTTTGACATTCCTGTTAAAAAATCCCAAACCTCAGATATAGATAGTTTAAAAGATTTTGAGATTTCGGCGAAAAAACCTGTAATACCGCTACTTAAAAAAACTTCCAATAAAGAATTAAATAAAAACAAAGAAATTAAACCAAAGAAACAACAAAATAATTTAGAAAAAGTTGAAAATAACAATAATATGGATAGAAAACGTGTTAATGTGGACAACAATTCAGAGGTAAATATGGTTCGTTATTATTATTGATTGTTACTTATTTGTTATTCTATATCCAGGCAACAGTTCCTAAGAAACCACGAGAAAAACCAGCTCCAGTCGAAATAAACAATATGAAAGAACTCGTATATAATGGAGACGTAAATAAATTAAATAATAATGTATTATTAAAGTGGTTGAAAGATAGAAAAATTCATTGTACTACCAAAGATAAAAAATCTGTATTACTTGAAAAAATCGTCAATGTTATTACTAAAGAATAATTTATGTTAATGTTGTGTTTATTACTATTAAGTTATTGTTCTTAATGATATTTATGTTGAATTTCTAATAAATGTATTTTCATATCTTTCCTGATTTTTCATTTTTTAAACAAAAGCGCAGCAATTGTCAAAATACCATTTCAGTAATGACATTTATAAATTTTTCGTACTACGATGAGCGATGATGCGGAAGGTAAAAAAGGTTAAAGTCTTTTCACATTTTTTATACTAACATACTCATTTAGCTGAAAATATAGCTAGTAGCATAGTCGATGAGGTATTATCCGACTCTACACAAAGTAAGAAGAAATCTAAAGAAACGATTAAGATCTTAGTGGGTAGTATAGCATGGGACGGCCTGTGGACCTTCCATGTCACACATGATACCAAGATAAACAGAATTAAAATGCTAACTTTGTTCGAATTGCACGGAAATGAATTTGACATTCATGTCAACTATTACATGCTCACTTTCCCGTCAGGAAAACGTTCCTTGCATGAAACCAAAACTGTGAAAGAGGAACACTTAAAAAATAATGGTAAGTATACACTTTATCCCCTTTTTGTTCACATTTTAATTTGATACACAAAAAGAATAATTGAAACTTTGTGTAATTATAATTAGATATCATTTTATTAGGAAATATGTCTATAATTTAGTAAAATCTACAAATCTTACTTTAACATTTTCACTAATCTAAAAAAGATGATAAATACATATTTATAAAAAATTGTTAATTTAAATATGCAAATGGTTACTTTAAACACTTAATTTCACTATATTTTTTTTTTTTTTAGTCCACCATTTTTCTTTTAAATTTCATCTGATAGTATCAGTAAAACTAAGAATGTTGGTGAAAATCCGGTGAAAAAAATGTAACGTCACGTATATGTGTTTTTATATCAAACTGTTTTCAATATGGACCTAAATGTTCTTGAAATATATACTATTTTTCAATTATATTTACAAAAAATACTGTAATTATTAAGTTTAATGAGTTAGATTAATTAAATAGAACATTTAAATATTTCTTTAGTTAATTTCATGATTTATATTTAGTTTAATACTTCCTACGTTATAAATGTAGTCACTTCATCTAATTGTGTATTTAATTTTATTATATTTTACTACTACAAATTTAGAAAATTTAACTAAATCATATTAGTAGATAGAAAAATAAGGACTTTATTTAGTTAAGTTTATTACAATTTAGTTAGTATTTTTTTCTGTGTATTTTAGATGAATTGGAACTAGTAAAACTCCCCGCATCAGATGAACTTTTAATTCAATTTGTTCAACATATTTCTGAAAATACAGTAGCAAAAGAAACTGCCCATTTACCTAAACCAGAATTTAAAAGTAGAATTTGCAATGTTGTTTTGGATATTCAGCCCCCAGAAGTATAAAAATTAAGTTTGATTTATAGTTCGAGAGCCCACGACCAAAACCATCTTATAGTTTTACGGCCAAAACAGTTCAAAATCGACATATTTATGACCCTAGACTCGACAAGGTAACGTAATAAAATTGTAAAAAAAAAATGACGCACGGTATTATCATTTTCCGTGTAATATTGAAAATGTACATAGATTTTGTCATTTTGTTACTAAAAAATTTGTTTCCAAACTTTTTGTATTTTCAAAATGTAAAGTGCTGACTTTTTTTCTGAAAATAGATTTTTTCGCATAAAAATAATTTTTTCTCATTTTCATTTTTTGAAAATGGTTTCCTATGGGTACACGTTATGCTATCGGCGTCTGAAAAACGTGTTCTTGGTATCTCAGGACTATCATTTGTAGTGTATTCCGAAATTAAACCGCGGTAACCACTGAAAATGGTTACGGTTTAACCGCGGTTACAATGTTACAGACACCGCACTGGAAAAACGGACCAGCTAACTTGACAAATTTAAAATAGTTGTTGAAACTACTACTACTCCTTATCTGTCCTTCGCCAAAATGTAACCACACCACAACCGCCGATCTAGCGTGGTTACAGAAAAGTTACCAGCTTTCAGTAACCGCGTTCCGAAAATATAACCAGTTATTAAAAAAGTAACCGCGGTTAGCGTGGTTCAATTTCGGAATACACTATTAACTACATTCCGAAAATCAGACGGAAGTACTGATACAGTTTGGTAAAATTTGTTGACATCTTTGAAAATGTGTTTAGGTCAGACGCCACGCGCGAAATTTCTGAAATTAGCATTTTTGGATTGAGGGTCATCGAATCAATCGATTTTGTACGGTTTTGGCCGTAATAATGCGAGGCAAAATTTTTTGTTTTGGACTCTCGTACTCTAAATTTGATTTAACATTTTTTATTGCAATTTTAGTTTATGTCTGATGTCAGAAAAATTATGATAACACTAATAGAATATTCTTTAACAATAATGTCTACAAAACCAAACGCCAGATTTATTTTTGATGTAGTTCGGAGAAAATTAATGACAGAAAACTTCTTCATTGATGATACCATGACAAGTAAATACACCAACAGTGGTGCTTCTATGAAACGGATAAAATTTGCCATAAGTGCTTCCTAGTATGTATAAATGATTAAAAGAAATGTTTTGGCAATAAATAATGATATAGTAATGATCCCTTTTCGGTTAATGAATGGTTAGAAGAGACAAGATCCATAGAATCTGATAATTTAGGAATACCTACCACATTTCATATTGAAGACACGGTGTCCATAAACACTGAATTGGCAGAACTTCTTATACTCTTTCGTCAATATCTTCGTGCTTCGTTTAAGTTGTGTACGAAAGCTATGGAACATTTGTTAGAAATGGGTTTTGAATTAGAGGCCATTAAGAAAGCGTTGCGCTTTACAGGAAATAGTACTTCTGAAGCTGTAAGTTTTGTACATTGATTTAAAATGATTTCTAATAATTTTGAAATTAGGTAGAGTATTTGATAGGAAATAGAGATATGGAAAATGATGGGGCTAAACCAGGATTAGATAACGGAATGTCTCCAACATCTGATATGTACAATGAAATTATGAAAGAAAAGGAAATAATAATACCGCTTAGCAATCCAAGTGTGTTATACGGTAAGCAATAAAATCTATTTAATTTGCAATCAATAATATAAATCCTTTCAGCGTGTTTATCAGTAATGGATGCAAATTCATTTTTGGTTTCGTCTATAAGATTTCCAACAATAATGAATCTATTGAACAAAATTTTAACCACGTATTACGTCAGTAAATGTGATATGGCAATGAAGCAAATGTTGGGCGAAATGCCAAATGATTAAATGTTGTTCAAATGTACCCTGAAAATGTCTGATGTTTTTAATAAAAACCAAATTTTACAAAAAGAAGGTCTTATTAAATCGAGTTTTATATACACAACAAGTTATACACATATAATTTCGTCGTTTCGTCAAAAAATAAACTACAAATATGATATAAAAACTTACATCTATGAAAATACTTTCGATTTGTACAAACTTGGCACAAATGATATAATATCACATTACTATACAAAACAGTAAAATTACAATGAAAGTGATGTATAAGGTAAAAAATAAAAATGAATATATACAGTGTTTATACGAAACGGAAAAATAATACGTTTAGATTACTTTCTCTTATTTTCATTTTCCGACCCGGAATCTAAATTCGCGCGTGCTTGCCTTAATACCAGGCTAGTTTTGTGAATCTGTTTACAGATTCCTTTTTCAACTTGTTTTTTTGTTTTATTGATCTTCGATAATTCAGACATTGTTTTCTCTAAACCTTCTTCAAGTTTTGAGACGGTCTTCTTCAAATCGATATTTTCTTTTTCCATTATTTTGTGAACCGGAATATTACAATCTAAACAGAAAAAAATACATTAAAATAATTTATCATTTCAAAAGCAAATAGTTATTTACATATAGAGGGTCGAAAGAAAAGGTTTACGCCTGCGGACGAAATTATTCGTCCAAGGGTGTAAACTTCTTTCGGCCCGAGGTATGTACAACGTTTTACGCACAACTGCAATCAAATGAAATGTTTTTAAATACATTTAAAGCTTCTTGCTATATAAAAATATTACGTGGCCAGGTGGCCATGTCACAAAACAATAAGGCGATGCGTTGCATTGCTAACTATTTGGTTATATGAATATTTTTTTAAATGTCAAACTTGGACATTTGAGACAATTTCTGAAGTAATTTCTTAAGCAGTTCTAATAAAATCTAGTGAAAATTTAGCGGAACTAATATAGTTTTTTAAAAATAAGAGTCTTGTTTATATTTCCAATTATATTTTTGATGTTTTGTTTACCAGTAAGCGGACTCTTTCTGTATTTTACCGCCCGCATATGCTACTTTACCGCCCGCAGGGTGTAATCTTTCAGTTTCCGCCATGGTAACTACGATGTAAACAAACAATTTTAAAGCAGATGTGCGTAAAATAACTTACAATGTCCAGCTGTATCAATTCTGTCATTGGATAACAAATTATTCATTGATGCCGTAAGCTCCAATGTTTGTAACAAAGGTCTCGTAGTTGTTGCATTTGTTTCTAAACTAGAAAATCTTCCTTGGTCGCTTTCAATTCCCAAATCCGGCGATGAATTAGCTACATTTCTTGCGTCGACTGCATCTTGAGGAACGATATTAACAACTGCTTGGTTGAACCAGTGGAATCCAGGAGGTACAGTTCTATTAAACATTGATACATCATTTTCTTCATTTAAGACATCTTCAGATGCGTATCCAGACATATCGCTTTTCTGTCTCATAATTTGTGGCCCCAGAGAATGTTTACCATAAGCTTTAAAGTTTGAAACTAGTTCGGTTATTTTGGGAATACAAGTTGATGGTTTACCCCAAACACTGTCAAACGTTTGAAGTTTAATAAGGCGATTATGTAGTTCAGCGTTTGTGGATTCAAGTTCGCTAACTTTCAACTGTAAGCAGGATTTTTGTTGCTCAACTACAGCGATTTGTTGCTGTAAAGCGTTTTTCATGTTGATAAATTCTCTCTCTTTTTCTTCAAATTCATTACATTTTACGGATTCGCGAGATTCTAGTTTTCTTATTTCTGATTCTAGTTTGAGTTTTTCATTACTGATTTTCGTGCGTTCTAGAGCAGCTTGCGAGGCACATAAAGTAGATTCGTTTAATTCTCGTTTTAAAGAAACTAATTTTTCGCGATATGATTCTTCTGCTTCTAAGTATTTGTTTTTAAGTTCATGCACAATCTTCTCCAAATTAACGTTTTTGGTTTCGGTAGTTATTAATGTTTCTTTTAATTTAACAAGATCTTCAACCATTTTAGTAACCTCGTTATTCATTTCGCTCTTTTTAATCCATTCTTCTTCGTAGTGTTTTTTGAGTGTATTAGTGGCATCCAGTATTTCTTTTATTTTTATTTCTGCGTCTTGTTCTATTTTTTGTACCCGCGATTTCCAATTTTCGTCCATTTCTTTTAATTTGTTTTCATACTCTGAGTCATTTTCCCGAAGTAGGTTTTCTAATTCTGTAGTTTTTATTTTAAGTACTTCGACTTGGGATATTGCTTTTGTTGTTTCTTCTAGAGCTTGATCTCTTTCTGCTTCTAAACCAGCAATCTTTACTAATATTTCATCATTATGCCCATGAACATCTTTTATTTTTTCTTCAGTGTCTTTAAGTAGTTGTTCTACGTCCATTTTCTCGTTTCTCAATTTAGCAATTTCTTCAGCCATGTTGAGTTTTAGTTCCAAAGATTTGTTATCTAGTTCTAAAACGGCAGTTTTCAAGGATAAAATTTCGTTTTCTTTTTCTTTTAATTTATTTTCCAAAATAGACAGATTTTCTTGTAACAGAGCGACAGTATGGCGGGATTCCACTGATCCTGATCCTCGTTTTGATGGCGTTTTTAAAATAGGTATATCGTCTTCAGTGCTTTCAGAAGTTCCTTCATGAACAGATGCAGATTTATTCGACCGGGATCTATTCAAACTTGCTGTTGAATTATTCTTAAGTGCTTCACTATCTAATCCCATCCTAGCTTGAGATACACATCTGTCGGGTTCAGACCACGCTTCAGATTCAGATTGATTATCACCGGATAAAGATTTTAAAATGGGGCAAGATTTATTTGCAACTAAAGTACTGCATACTTTTTCTTGCACAAGGTTTTCTGATTTACATCCTTTATTCTGTAAATCTATGATAGCTTCAATTAATTCTTTATCATTTTTCAAAGATGTTTGATAAACATCACTAGACAGATTATTATCTACATTTTGTTTGCAGATTTCCATGTCTCTAAGTTCTATTTCTTTTTTCATAGTTTCAATTTGTGCTCTTAGGATGCTGATTATTTCTGCTTGTTCAACAACGAGATTGTTGTGTAAACCATCACCTCGTTGGCGACTTAAATGACTGTTGTATGTTAAGGATTCATTACATCTACTTTCGTCTTCACGCCAACTTTCAAACAAACTTACGTTTACGCTATTTGACGATGTGTTTAGTAAACCGGTTAACGAACTCAGCTGAGCAAGGCTTTCTTCGTTCATTATTGAGACTGACAAGGATTTTGACAAATCTAAACTTTGATCAATAGCTTGTTTGATTGCTGATCGTTGTTTGCTTCCCAGCATGCCAAGTACGGACTTATGTTTTAATAACGAATCCAAAAAGTGGGCCAATTCCTCAAGACGAGTTGTGAGTAAAGAGCAGAGGTTAACAGTTTCTAAACGCATTTTTTCTGATTTTTCATAATCTTCTTGCAATATTACTAATTCTTCTTTAAGTTGAATGCACTTATTTTCGCCATCTCTCTCAGGAGTGTTTCGTAACTGTTGGCGGAGTTCTTCTACAGCGCTATGTAAATATTTACACTCTTCTTTCGACACTTTTAACTGTCCCTTTAAAACTGAATATTCTTCCGGGGTTTCAGTATCAACTGAACTAAATTTAGATGCGAAAAGACTGCTAGGCAAATTAATTTGTATTCCTAGTTCAGATATTTTCTCTTTTAAAGTTGTAAGCTGCATGTTTTTAGAAGTTATTTGCTTTTCTAATTCAGATACTTCTTGTTCTTTTTGTTTCAATTTTTCTGTGAATCTGTTTTGCAGTTTTTCAATTTCGCGATTCTTGTCCCAAAGCTCATTGTTCACAATGCCCTGTAGATTGAATGTATGTTTGCGGACTTCGCATTCTAGTTGCTCTATTTTCTTATCTTTTTCTTCGGTTACGCGGATCCAGGAAACTGATTTTTCTGGTTTTTCAGTTTTAAATTCATCAATTTTCTTATTAGCTGCATTCAGTTCTACTTTTAAATCTGTTACTTCTTTTTCTAACTCTACAATTCGATTATCTCTTTCTTCTAGAAGTGATGTGGTTTTGTCGCACTTATCCCGGTATTGCTGTAATTCGTCTTCTTTTTCTTGAATTACTTCCATTAAATCCTGCCAGGTATTAAAAAATGTTTAATTACATTTATTAAATTAAATACAAGGGCGTTTTTTATGAGGGCCACTACTCATGTCTCGGTAACTGAAAGAGCTACCTATGACTTCGATGTAGTAGGACAAAAATTGCCGTATTACAGTCACTAGATAATGACGAAAAACTGATTTTGGATAATTTTTCTTTTTCAAATAACTCCTACACTATCAGTTACCGAGAAAAATGTTTCAAATATAATTATTTCAATATTATATTGTCTATCTATTGGCGTACAAAAATAAACTACAATTTTTTAAAATGAAATGCATATTTATTTTTTTTCAGTTTTTCTCTTTTCAATGATATAAGTGTTATCGTGTTTCGTATTTGTTTTTACGCTGAAAATTAATATTTTTTTCCTTATTTTATATTAAATAAAAATATTGGTAAGACTTCTATTTAGAAATACTACCTTTATTTAAATAAAATATTTCTTTAAAAAATTCTCCAGAAAAATAAATATTTTTGATAAAAAATATTTTTTATCAAGTCGCCATTGACATGTTATAGTCTAATTTATAAGTATGAGTTTAGAATGAAAATATCGAACAAAAAGGCATAAAATAAAATATATCAATCAAATAAAGTATATTTAATAAAAATAATAGTTTTTTTTTGGAAATATTACAAAAAATCAAGAAAAATATCGCGAAAAATTTTTTTTGGGAATAAAAAAAAGGAAACACAATAACATTCATATTATTGAAGAAGAAAAAATGAGAAAATTCATTGGGTGAAAATCAAATATGCATTCAATTAAAAAAAATTGTAGTTGCAAATTTACCAATAGAAAAAATATGTTTGTACGCCACTGATTATATAGACAATATAATATTGCAACATTTTTATTTGAAACATTTTTTCGATAACTGATAGTTTAGCAGTTATTTGAAAAAGAAAAAAAAATAAAAATTAGTTTTTCGCCATTTTTTCTGGGAAAACAAAAGCATCGAACTCGTAGCTCTTTCAGTTCCCGAGATATTAATAATGGCCCTAATAAAAAACACCCTGTACATTATTTTTTATGTATCATAGAAAATATGTAATAAATATTAAGTATGTGTAATATATGATATTTACCTCAACTTGTTTAGTCCATTCCAATGTAGTCATATCTAATTTGGATTCATCGGAGTTCTTATTTTCACCAGTATCTTCCGCCGAATTCTAATAAAACAATAAATTTAACCACTTACAAACACAAATTAAGAAAAATACAAAATAAAATTTGCATGCATTTATTGAAAATTTATTTCAGAAATACATAATAAAACTTAAATACAAAATATCTACATAATGGCACCATACAAATTTTATTTCATACGCATGGCAGTTTAGTATGAAGCGAAAACAAATTTCCGTGCGGTTATGCAGTTATTTGTGATACGAAGTATGCAGATTCAGTACTTTGTTCAATTTAAAATCCCAAAACTGAAAAATTCAAACACGCCTACCTCAGAACCCGAAGTCGAGCAGAGACAAGCGAACATACTTATACTGACAGCAGATCTAAGGCCGGAAAGCGATCAAGCTCATCGTAGGAATGCTGTGCGCTGTGCTAACACTGAGCTTCGTTGGCTAACAGTGACTGACTATTAATAGAGCATAGGCATTCTTACTCCAAATGCATTTACAAATATACGCGCTTCTGTGCTAAGTCTCTTTATCGTTTTTTCAATTAAAACATGACTGAGCTATTTTAAACTACCAAGCGAAGGGTGAAATGAAGCCAAAATAAAAAAAAAAAACACTTTTGTTTACCTTGATATTAAGTACAAAGTGTTTCATTAAAACATTTTAGAATGTACAATTTTGTTTCATTATTTTACAAGTTTTATTATCGTTTTGTTTTTCTTGCAATAAATGCAATAATACGCATGTAAAAATAATTTTTAAAAAGTGTCCTAAATAATTTCAACATTGGAATTTCGAGAAATATAAGTTAAGTATACCTAAAGTTGCCGCATTAGTTAGACATTGTAGTCATCTATGTTTTCGCACAAATTTGATGTCATTAAATGCTGAAGAAAAAGAAAATCTTGAGTTTATTTCTGAAAATAACTACGAAGTATGTCACAGTATTTATTGTATTTTGTTTATACTTCTTACGATACTTTTCTATTTCTTTCAGAATGAAGTGCTCAAATTTTTATCGTCGTATTGAAACGAAATATAAAAAATAAGTTACTGAATACATATTGATGAGTAAAGCTAGTCTTTTTACACAAAATATCAGTAAACCTCATTTCAATTCAGTGGAAATATAATTTTAGAAAATAGAATATAGATAAAATTACGCTCAATTTTTCAAATACAACTTAATATTTAACCTTTATTGATGTAACATTTAACTGAACAATAATTTTGAATTCATTTCAGTACTTTCAAGTTATTTCTAATATGTGCATAGAAATCAACCAATTCGCAGTTTTTTTTTTTTTTTTTTTTTTAGAAACTAGACCTCAGATTAATATAAAACTTATACTGTTTGAAAGATCTTTTATTTCGCTTTAAGATGAGCCTAAATTTATTAAGAGTGCTTATTTTTTATCAATTGCAGAAACCGTTATCAAAAACATATTTACCTGGTTGCACAGCGTATATTTACTTGGTTACTATACGAGCATAACATAGTTTTGATAAATTGTAGTTACTGTATTAATTAATTTGCGCATAATTCCTTTTTCAGTGTTGTATCAGCTTCTAGGTATAAATGTTAATTTGTTTCATGCATTTCATTTTAGAACTTTTCGTTTAAGGACACCAACGGAATTCTAATTAATTTAAGCTCATGTTAAAGCGTATCAAATGAATTAGCATAAGTTTTATTTTAATCTGAGGTCTAGTTTTCTAAAAATAATAATTAAATTTAAAATTTAGTAGTGGTTGATTCACAATGAAGATAATCAATTAATAATTATTTCATTTGATTTATAGTCGTGAGTACCGTTTTATCCTATTAATTGAATAAGGGCCAATCTTACCATCTCTGGTTAAAATTTTAACTACCAGTTAAATAAACAAAACCGAAACGAAAGGAACTGTCAAATGACAAATTTATAATTGCTGTCAATAATCCGATTTAATATTGTTTATTTAACTGCTAGTTAAAATTTTAACCAAAGATGGTAAAATTGGATCTAAGTGATATATTTTTTTGTGGTTTAAAACGAGAAAAATATAAATATATAAAAATTCAACTTTAATTTAAAATAAAACGCAAAAATTGTCGACGAGAAAAAATTGAACACAGCCATTCGAAAGTAAATAAAATGTGCTGTAACCATATAATATAAAATACTGCAATTCTTCATAATTTGAAGTTATTTGCAATAATAAAACCCTGTAACATTTACATGTTCACTATTTATACAGTTGCCTAAAATTTTTTTCAGAATACTAAAAATGACATTGATTGTATCTAAATAAAGCCCCCGGTATTTGATTAAAATATCTGCTAACTTAATCATCAGTTAAAAGAAAAATATAAGTAGCATTTATAGCATAAGTTATAAAAATTACACGTGTGTCAATTTTTTGATACATTTTTCTTATAACTAACAATTAACGTACAGTTTAAGCAGATAAGAAAATACCGGGACTTAATCGATTTCTCATATTTCTCGCAATGCCAGTGCACAAAAATTTAGTTATCACATTTATTTTAAAATAGAAATAACAAAATTTTTGATAATTTCTATTGTTTACACACAATAATTTACAATTAAAAACCTACGGTTTGAAGATATAAATAAAATAATAGTACGAAATAGTTACTTAAAAATATACAATGTACATAAATATCACAAAAGCAGCATGCAAAGCATTAAGTATGTAAATGCAATTACGTGAAGATGATTATCGAGAGCTTTTTTTTCTACCTACCTCTTTATCTGACACACGAGGCATATTGTTATTTGACGTGTTAACAAATTGCTTGTATTTATCCTTCTTCAACTGCAGTATTTCTTGATCCCGCTCCATTATTGCCTTTTCTTGTTCCGCCTTCAATTTTTCAAGATTTTTGCTATGGACCACCAGAGACTGTATTAGAGTATAAGCCTTTTTGTTTTCTTCTTCCAATTTCAATGTGTTACGATCTTTAGATATTTCCGCAGGATCAGCTAATGAACTAGTTGTGGTGGTAGGTGAACCTCCAGCAGATCTGGGAGAACTGGATGAGCAAGATCTTTGATATTCTGGATGTTTATATTTGCTTAATCTTTGTTGTTTCATAGTTTGTATTTCATCTTTCTGTCGTTTGTTTTCATAAGCAATCGAATCTAACTTTGCTTCTAAATTCCTTATAACGCTCTTACATTTTTCTAGTTTACTTTCTAAGTCGGCTATGGTATTATCTCGCGACATGACAGCAGATTTCAAGTTCTCACTTTGTCTTTGTTCTTTATCACATAGAACGTTACCTTCTTCGACTAATCTGCGAAGATCTTCAATTTCAGCAGCTTGATCTTGAACTTGTCTGTCTCGTTGGTTGAGCTCTTTATCTTTGAATTTAATGTCGCTGTTCTTAGCAATTAATATATCTTCTAACGTTCTAATACGTAAGTTGCATGATGATATTATATGGCCGTTAGATTCTAGTTCAGTAGAAAGAGTTTCAATCTTTTTATTTTTCTCAGTAAGTTCACTTTCTAGGTTCTCACAGCGGATTTGAATGCATTCCAGTTCCCGAACGTCGGATTCTAGTAAAGCACTATGGTCTTTTTCTTCATTTAACTGGGAAATAAAACTTATTGATGAATCGACAAAAAAATTAAACTCCCGTAGTTTCGTTATCTTTCAGTTGAAATTAAATGAAATTAATATGAATGAAACTTTAACAAATAATTCAAACGCTTATACACTCACTACACAAACATAAAAGAATTAGCAAATGTTTAAAACTGTAATGTTTCAAGTTATCACCAGAAACATCATAATTAAATTACTTACTTGGAGATTCAATTCGGCTAGTTGTGTTTTTAGTTCATTAATTTCTTCGTTGCTATTAGTATTGTCAGTTTGCAGTCCAAAGGCATCATTGTATATTTGGGTGGAATCTTCTATTAACTTTTCATTCCTTTCTGTCAATTCTGTATTTGTATTGATGACAGATTTCAGCTCGTGTTCCAAGGATTCAATTTTCTCATTTAGTTCAGCGATAAAAACATCTTTATTACAGAGATTTTTTTTGTGCTCTGCATCTTCCAATTCTAACGCTTTAACTGCTTGGCAGAGAAGATCTTGTTTTTCATCTAGTTCTTTGCGGAGAGTTTCGATTTCAACCTAAAATATTTTAAATGTTTATTTACTCTCAAATTATATTAAAATTTTCTTCTAAATAAGTTAAATCAATTATGAAGATTTTTCTCTACTGGGCAACAATCTGTCTTGGTCTAAAAATTCAACTAGTTGTTTTCAAACGAAAGAAAAAAAATATATTTTTTTAAATAGTACCTTATATAAATTTTAGATACAGATTTTTTTCTAATTTAAACAATATAAATATTACATAGGGTTGTATAATAATTATTTCGAGAAAAATAGTAACAAAAATTAAAAATAATGTAATAAAAAATCTGATGTGGCCAGTACATTATCTTCAGCCAATTCTATGTATTTTATACAAATCCCATACCAAAAGTTCCTTGGAAAAGATTTTATAAATCCAATAAAATTGTAACATGAAAACATATATTATTTTCTACAAATTCCATACCAAAAGTTCATTGGAGAAGATTCTATACATCCAATAAAATTATACATTATATATGTAAATTGCACTTGACACTGACATCTGTCAATCAGAATTATTTAAATATATCAGCTGTTTCCATGATTATAGCAAAGCTGGCTAATTTATGAAAGGTAATCTCTTTATAATTCTTTAACCCTATATCTGTAGAATATGAAGGAAAATGTATAATCAAATCGTATAGATATAGACAATAAGATATTTCTTTCATATTGATAATCACAAAAAATGATATTTAACTGCGTTTTTTCTTGAAAAACTATTAAGAACTTCAAATAAGGAAACTTCCGGTTGACCAATTATGACTAAAATATAATCTGCTCTTCATGTGGATGTAAACAAGAGGAATTCGAATTATAATTTTTAGAAATATAATATTAGAGTTATCGTCAGAGAAATTTTTGTTTCTCTCTTTCTCTGTGTGTGTGTGTGTGTGTGTCTCTCTCTCTCACACACACACACACACACACACACACACACACACACACACACACACACACATAGAGAGAGAGAGAGAGAGAGACATCATCGTAAAACTAGTAAAATCGTATTATAGGCTCTTTAAACCGTGCTTATTCATTAAAAACATCATTTTTTGACCAAAGACAATAGATGAGTATTGCATAACCTATTTCAATATTATTTCCAATTTTTAATACCATATTTCTCGTAATAATTGTCATACAACCCTATATACTTACTAAAACCAGAAAATTCTCTTTATAATGGAATAAGGTCCATTTTCATAATAAACTTCATGTACACTTTAACACTTTAAATTAAAATTAAAGTTGTATTCGTTTTATAATATAAATTTAGCACTTTAGCTAGCATCCTAGCATTTCTTTCAATTAAACATAAAGTCCTAAAGTAATTTTAATTAAAGTCTTAAAGTGAGCCTGATTATGAAAACGGCCGTAAATATTTATGGTACCATTTAAAATAATATATTGTTCTACCGTTTGAAAACCACTGTTTCAATTTTCGGTTTGTCATTACTGATAAATTAGCACCTTATTCTAGATATAGAACAAATTTTGTATTTTGTATATAACATTTTTCTTTAGTCAGAAGTACGCACAAAGAAGTATTGGTTGTTTTAATTTGAACAAGTTTGGTTGTTTATACATATTATTAAATTTTGAATAGGTAGGTACGTACTTGATACTCAATATTCTTCCTTAAAATATTATCCTTATCTTCAATGCGGAAAGTTGATCCCATACGTTCTTCAAGAAAGTAGATACGAAGCTTCAAATTGAAATTTTCTTTCTTGAGAGCAGTAAGCTGTTCGTCATATTCTTTGACGGACCGACCTCGCATGGGTGATATCTTTGTGTGATCTGCAATAAAATCAAGATGTTAGTCTAATAAATCAATGAAATATTTTTACTTATGCTAAAATAATTGCTACCTAATTATTATTCCTAAATTTAGAGCTTACCATCGTCAATTTCAGAATCGCTGGATAAAGGCGAACCAGGTACCACCGAATATGTATCCAAGTACTGATCAGACATACTGCTCAAATATAATAAACCAACTATGAGAATATGATCATTTTCTTGAAGGTGTGGTAGAAATTGAATCTGTTGTTATTATTCGTATTCGTTGACGCGCTAAATTGCCCGGAAGTTGAAATTAAACGTATTGGAATGGGAGTAAATATAACAAGACGAAGACTGCGTAACTCTATATTGAAATATCTTGAAAAACTGACAATTTATGTGAATTTAATTGAAAAGCTGTCAAACCTAAACATTTGTTTTGCACCTCAACAACATTTGTTTCTTACAAATCAAATTTTTGATCGAATAACAAAATTGTATTTTGTACTGATTTACTATCAGCATACTATATTAAAATTGGCAAATAATACAAAAATATTAAGAAACTATATAATATCTTACTGTAACGCATTACGAAAACTGTAATCTAACGGTCTAATATTATCTGTACTTTAGTTGTTCGTTGTCCAAGTGAGCAAAAGAAAATGAGTTATATTTTCACTTCTTGAAACTACACGTTCGTACGTCCCTGTTCTCGAATACATCGTGCTCACATCATTCAACTTGGCATCAACAACTTGTTTTTCTTTACTATGAAAAATCACTGCATTTTTCACAGTAAACATTGCTGGACAAAAAAATGGGACACTTGCGGCCGATTTCACCACCGATTCATAACCGCTGCCTAGGAATTTCTTAAATTTAAGAAATGCACACACATACACACATCATCGTGAAAATGTTAAAATTGGATTCTAGGAACCTTAGAACGTGGTCATTTACTAAAATATGCGATTTTTAGCACGATCCCTATATCTCCCTTACCAAGGGTAGCGGGAGGTAAAAAGTATGGTATCCTTAATTTTATGTGACTAACGTCAGATAGTTGTCAAGTTAGTTAATAACTGCGATTAATATACATATTTACACAAATTGTTGAGATTTTTAATCGTCGATTAGTTAATTGGAGAAAATCTAACTTTATTCCACAACAATTTTTTTAGGTTAATAACGTAATACAATTTTGACAATAGAAAATGAATACACTTCATTAATAAGCGCCATTATTACACAATTTTCTATATTAATAAAACCTATTATACTCGCCGTCAGATAAGTATAAATTGATGTTCAACTATTTCCCTTCTCCTCCCGACCACGATTTAAAATATACTGGTTGTGCCACTCTGCAAAAAACGAGGGTCCAAAGCGATACGTGTTTCTTCGTTTTTTCCGCTAGAGGCGCAATGTGAGAACGACCCAACTGACACCTGTCATTTGCATGTCATTTTGAAAATATTACATGTTATATCTTATAGAAAGGTAAATAAAACAGGTTTTGAAGTACATATTCGTATTATATGTAATCTAATATAAGTATTTTGTTGCAAAATGAAAAGAAAATTAAATAGAAAATGTGTCATTCCTGGATGTGAAACCGGTTACAAGAAATCCACTGAAAAAGGATCTCTGTTTGCTGCTCCACTCGATATTTTACTTTTAAAAAAATGGCAATGTGCAATTAGTAGAGATGATCGCGAATTAAGATTGAATGATGTTTGTCGAAAACATTTTCGGGAAGAAAATATTATTACCGAATGGAAATCTGGAAGCGTACGGTTCTATCAATTTATTTAGTTTTTCCAATTTTAAATTCTAACAATGTACCTATTGATTCAGGTATCCATTAAATATATAAATTTATATTAAAAATAAATTCATTATGCATTTCATTTTTTATATTTTATGTAAAAATAGTTTGCTGTGGTAGGGTCGTTCTCACGTAGCGCATCTAGCGGATTATTCAAGGAAACACGTATCAAGCGGACCATCAGAAACAATGAAAAACATGACAAGTGGCATAACCAGTATATTTTAAATCGTGTTCATAACTTAGCATTTTTTACATTCATTGCCCCTGAATTGGTAACAGTGTAGAAATCTCCAGTCCATATTTATTTGACAGCAAGTATAATAAGATTAATAAGCGATCAACGAAAATGAAGAATGTTAATAAGGGATGTTAATAGTCGATACATTTTAACGCTCACGTTTTAATGATTGAGATTATTAATCGTCAATTAACACACATGTAATTAATACATTATTTTTCCATTTTTCATATCTTATTAAATTCAAGAAGGGAAATCTAATTAAATTCCTTGACAAAAAAAAATTGATTAGAAACATACTTATATTATGTAATAACATCAACATCATCAATAGAAAATCAGTTTATTGAAACCCATTATTAAACTCAAATTACATAAACTTTAATTTGGTTGTGAATTTATCTTTAGTAATAAATGGAATATGAATTTAGATCGTTGACGTATTAACTATTCTAGTAAGCAAAGGCCTTTTTCTTTAGTTCGCATAAATTTCGTGTCGTGCATCTAAGACAAGTTGGCAATCTTTGATCTAACCTTCGTAGGTGTACAATTTCCCCTAATTAGACACAATTCCGACCGGATATGTAATATAGTTCGCCAAAAGCGTCCACCTTTGATTTCCGAGAAGAGCGCTTGAGGATTCGAGCGTATTTCCAGCCCAAAAACAACCACAACTAATCCAGATCACAGAAAAGAGTTACACACGGCCTATGCATGCACTAAAACCTCTACAACACAGCTCGACAGCAATGGAGAACCGAACTACTAAAACAAAATAGACGAGGATATTTTGTTGTCCGATTTTTCTGAAAAGTTGCCAAGTGGTAACGTCAATGATCGCACGCAGCCAAAATGGATTTATTTTTGTTTTTTCATTGTCGAGCGTGTGCGACGAGATTTTACGATTGGTTTACGCTTCGTGTTGATGTTGATTTTTTCAGAGCATAAATTACGTTCTTCGCTATTATGATCCTGTACGAAAAACATTTCAGTATAAAAATAATCGCATTGTTTTATTAAATTTCATTACGTCAAAATGAGATCATGTCTTGAATTGTAACAAGTTTTATTTTGCACAAAGCTTAATTGTTCTGGTTAATTATAGAAACATTATTATTATTTTCTTCAATTATAACATAAATGATACGAAATAATATATCTGACCCACCATACCACAAGTGTTTTTATTTATCATAATTAACATTTTGTTAAAATGGATACAAAACGGCCACTTACAGAGTACGAATTAAAAAAAAAATTGACCTTTGATGCCTATGTAAGTGATTATTCCGATGCTGCGGATGAATTGAGCACCCACAGCAAAGATAGTGAACAGAATCTCTTTCAGCAATGTAGTGATTGAAAACAAGATAGAAGTAAACACTCGAGACTTTTTGGTAATGACATTTTTTTCGTATATTTTTTTTTTTCATATAGTACATATTATGAACTGTGAATTGAATAATAAGCATTCGTACAGAACTCAACCCATTATGAAATCATTTTTACTTCCCGCTACCCTTGGTAAGGGAGGTATAGGGATCGGGCTAAATCATGCAGAAACCATTAGATTTTTGTGTAAATCGCATAACCGGAAATGACACTTTACTTAAAGCTTATAATGGTTTTTCTTCAAAAAATACCATTAAATGTCATTTTTTCGTATTTTATGTCATTTTAAAAATTAAAGATTATTGAATTTTCTACAGTTACACATTAATATTTTTTCTATAAATTTAACAGATAAATTTTAAAAATAATCTTTTTTTATAAATCTCAGAGCCTATGATTTAAAGATTCCTTTGTTACACAAATCATATTTCAAATGTATGTAACTGACAGGTAAATGTCACTGTCAAAAAACTAATTTCATATTAATAATGGTGACATTTTAAAAAGAAAATTGTAAATAAAGCAATAGTTATATGCAAAGGAACTTAATATAGTTTGCAGCGTTAGTAAATATGTAGGTATGTATTTAAATTAATAAAAATTAAACAGCAGGAGGTATTGTGTTGGCCACATCAGATTTTTTATTTTAATATTTTTTTATAAAATACTCATAAAAGTATATTTGCTGTAGGTATTTGTTTCTGCTCTTAGTACAAAATAAAGGTTATTTTGTTATTAATGTTATTCATGTCAAAAGTTTGAAAATAAAACAAAAAAAAAAAAAATTTGGGTCAGTATTGACCCACCAACCTTCAGGGTTGTTGTAATATTGCTCGACTCAAAAAAAACCACCCGGGTATTTTTAAAAAAACCCATCTAAAAAACCCATTTAAAAACCCACTTTTATGAAATTATATTTTATTAATTAAATATGGTACATACTTATATGGTACACACATATATACACATAAATTTTTGTCACCGTCAACATTTTACAATCAATTTCATTTTGTGTATTTCGTGTTTGATCATTTTTAATATACAGGGTGTCTCTTAAATAGGGGGACATGGCTTAACCACAGATTCCTGAGGCTAAAATAAGACGATTTAACCAAACTTGCTTCTACCGGAAAGTGTACCATTTAGCCAGAATTCTGCTTCGAAGTTCTTCAAAAAAAAATTAATTTTGCTTATAATAATCGGACGCTTTATTCGATTTGGATGAAATTTGGTATGACACTTCATATGGATATAAGTCATTTTTTAAGATGATACTTGTTATTATTAGTGAACCACTAGTGTATGAAACGTGGAATAGACCATAACTTTTTAATGGCCACGCCGCTAAAGTAAAATTATTTTTTTTTCAGAAAGATACATTCAATAGTAAACTTTTCTCTCTCTGTTTATTTTGTGATATATGTTACGGTTCAGACAGAAAAAAATAAAACCTGAGTGACTGCATCGTGAATTTTTTTAAAATAAATTTAATCTAGCAGTCTATCCAAATGTCAAACAATTAATTTTTAATGACAGTAACGAGTTGTCAATCTTCTCAACTTGTTTAGGAGTAAGCTAACATATTTATTCGTGTTATTTATAATAATGGTACTAAAATACTATTAGGCCGAACAAACAGATTTTACTAGTTTCTGAATATTGCGAAGGAATTTTTTGACAACCCATAAACAATTGTTTCTGACTTTAGAAATTCGTTGTTTGACATCTGGATAGATTGCTAGATTAAATTTATTTTAAAAAAATTCATGGTGCAGTCACTCAGGTTTTATTTTTTTCTGTCTGAACCGTAACAGATATCACAAAATAAATAGAGAGAGAAAAGTTTACTATTGAATGTATCTTTCTAAAAAAAAATTAATTTCACGTTATCGGCGTGGCCATTAAAAAGTTACGGTCTAATCAATGTTGGGACACGTAAGTTTTATTCACTAGTGGTTCACTAATAATAACAAGTATCACCTTAAAAGATGACTTATAACCATATGAAGTGTCATACCAAATTTCATCCAAATCGTATAAAGCGTTCTGTTATTATAAGCAAAATTAATTTTTTTTCGAAGAACTTTGAAGCAGAATTCTGGCTAAATGGTACACTTTCCGGTAGAAGCAAGTTTGGTTAAATCGTCTTATTTTAGCCTCAGGAATCTGTGGTTAAGCCATGTCCCCCTATTTAAGAGACACCCTGTATTTTTCATTGCTGTGCGAACTGAACACAGTGTTTCTTTTATATTTGAACAACCCCAATCCTGGTGTCAGCATTTTCATTATTTTTTGAGTTATGTATTAAACATACTATTACTTGGATCTAATTCTTGTACACATTTGCATTGCACAGACTTGCAACTATTAATATTAATTCGTGTACGCATGTACACTCTCTAGTTCATTTATTGTTTATTACATTATTAATAATATTAATTATCTATTACGCCGACTTGTGTATGTGTATTAAGATACTTTATGAAACTAAAGTTAAAAATGATACATACTATATTTCGATGTTTGTCAATAAAACCCGCTTTTATTTAAAAAAAAAAACCAGGTGGGCTGGGTTTTTTTCAACCCTGCCAACCCCTGCTGCCAACCTTAGATGATTGTCGAACACCATACCAGTTGAGGGTTAAAACTTGGATTTTCATTTATTATAATATTCACGTACTCCATTTAGATTAAGATGTTCTGCTTATACGCCATATGATGTTTTCTACACTTACGTTTTTTATAGCAAGTGACAAATTAATATCTTTTTCTTTGTGTCTTTTACTATTAAAAAAGTTGTCGCTTTAATTATGAGATTTCTCGTTAATTTTTCCAGTTACGTATTACAGAGTAAAAAATAAACAAAACTTGTAAAACTTGAGAGCTGCTGATGACTTCGTGAGTTTTTTTCAAACACAAATGACACTGAACCAATTTTACACTTACTATATTTAGCAGTCCTTCCTTTAAGTTATTATTATTCTTTTGTCAATCATTTTCAGCGTAACAGACCGAAGAAGAGTTTTGGTGCCAAGGTAATAAAAAGGAATACTTACAAGATGGTAGAGTTAGAATTTTATTTGTCTGGCCGCCATTTTGTTGGACTGACCACAAAATTGCAAAAGTGTATAAAAATATCACATATTTATAACAGGTCCACATTATTTATGGTCGACTAGACAGGACGCGTGTCGATATACAAATGGCGCCAAAAAAAATTAAGCCGAAACAAATTTCAGTCAATTTAAATTTGGGCATATTTACAATTTTTATTAAAATGGTTGTTGTTTCCCTTACCCATGTACTTTTATTCCTTACATTAGTCATAAGCAATAATCTAAAGCATTTCAATCACTCAAAATCCTATTAGCTGTCAGGTCCCTGCTCTGACATAACCTATTTGTATTTATTGTCAAAATGATAAGTCACATAGTATTTCAGCCACGATTTAAAATATACTGGTTGTGCCACTCTGCAAAAAACGAGGGTCCAAAGCGATACGTGTTTTCTTGTTTTTTCAGCTAGAGGCGCAACGTGAGAACGACCCAACTGACACCTGTCATTTGCATGTCATTTTGAAAATATTACATGTTATATCTTATAGAAAGGTAAATAAAACAGGTTTTGAAGTACATATTCGTATTATATATAATGTAATATAAATATTTTGTTGAAAGACATTGCAATTAATGCAAAATGAAAAGAAAATTAAATAGAAAATGTTTCATTGCTGAATGTGAAACCGGTTACAAGAAATCCACTGAAAAAGAATCTCTGTTTGCTGCTCCACTCAATATATCACTTTTTAAAAAATGGCAATGTGCAATTAGTAGAGATGATCGCGAATTATGATTGAATAATGTTGTAATTTTAAATTCTAACAATGTATTGATTCAGGTTTCCATTAAATATATTTCCTATAAAAATACTTAACAAAATAAAAATTACACTTTCTTTAAAAAAAATTACTAAATTATTTCACAATGTGAATTTCTAAAAAAATATTTTTTAAATTTATATTAAAAATAAATTCATTATGCATTTCATTTTTTATATTTTATGTAAAAATAGTTTGCTGTGGTAGGGTCGTCCTCACGTAGCGCATCTAGCGGATTATTTAAGGAAACACGTATCATGCGAACCATCAGAAACAATGAAAAACATGACAAGTGGCATAACCAGTATATTTTAAATCGTGATTTCAGCTTTCACCTGGTGTTTTGTACACTGTGGAATAAAAAGATCCCCAGAAAACCTGGGGATCTTTGCAGAATTGTATTGCCAACTGCATCATAACTCTGTATTTGTTAACCAAAATATAAGTTTGCGGTTTTAATTTTGAACACTATCTATCTTTGTTGATATTTTATATTTAGACATGGTTTATGTTTATAATGAAAACACTAAATTATAATTTATTTTAAAATTACATGGCAATTACTCCAATTCATGACTTGCCTACTGTCAACTTTAAACTAATTAGCGTAGAAATATCTATTCACTCCTCCCCGTAGTCTAACTAAACTAAACATAATTTTTCGTCGCATTCTTTTCATCGGAACACTTCTTTACTTCTTACTTTAAATAATGTCGACCACCCTTATTCCAAAACAGTCTCTTTTTCATTCATTCTAACTCTTCTCTTCTGTTCTCTGACTAATGTTGTAAATGTGCGCGGACATGGACATCTGTATCGCGTTCCAGACAGCTTGATGCCAATGTCATCGCCCTACTAGTTACTTGGACTTTTTCTTAGTCTTTCAGGTTATTTATGATGATAGGGAATATATTTTGGAAGACGGAAGCAGTGGATGTTCCTTGAACTGCTTGTTATGCTGTCCACATGTTTTGAAGATTGTATTTGTGACGTGAGATTTAAAAGTAAAATAATTTACAAAACAAAAGGTGTCTGTAAATGGAATCGTACCACCAGTATATTTTGACTGGGGCAATAAAGACAGGAGTGATTTTTATTTTTGTTTTAACTTACCTATATTATTGTCTATTTTTAAATTATAGTTCGTTTTTAAAATAAGAAAACTAAATTTAAAATTTCAGACAACATAATGCTTCTGATTCACATGTGTGTCCAACCTTGTTTACACTCAACACAAATAGATTTTCTATTTTATTTAGACACCTTCATGTAATGTCTCCACCATATTGAGGGTCATTTCTTCTTTACACATGAATGTTAATAGATTTCGATAATATATACATGCTCTTCCACCGCCGTAAGTAAGATCTTGCAGATTTTACATTTACATTTTCCTTAATATTTAACTGCCCGATTCATAAAAAGGTTTAAGCTAATCCTCATTTTTGGATTAGCGAATTCTACTCTAATTTTGACAGTTTATAATTTAAAATTTAGTCTAATCTATTCCTAGTATCTACCTTTATTGATATCATGAAAATTAAATTTTAAATACCGGAATAGAATAGAATTCACTAATCCAAAAATGAGGATTAGCTTTTTTTTTGTGAATCGGGCTGCAAAAGATTATAAAGAGATTAACTTTCATAAATCAGCCAGCTTCGCTATAATCACGGAAACAGCTGATATATTCAAATAATTCTAATTGACAGATATCAGTGTCAAATGCAATTTACATAGTGTATGGGTGTATATTCGTGTTATAATTTTATTGAAAATAGTATATGTTCGTGTTACAATTTTACTGGATATATAGAATCTTTTTTTTTGGTATGGGGTTTGTACAAAATACAAAAAATTGACGGAGGTAATGTGCCGGCCACATTAGATTTTTTCAATTTCAGCTAGCAATAACAATTAATATTAAAGTGACGATAAATTTGATACACGATAAAAATAGTTATTGGTTTATAGTTTTAAAATAACCCGTATAGAAGTTGTACTAAAACAATACATAAAATACGCATTCCTAGAATACATTTCATTACTTTTACAAGTCATATAGAAATTGTAACATATGACATGACATATTTTTTAAATTTTCGCTTAAAAATATAAAATATACCACTGAAATATATACTAACTGGAATGCGCGTACGAACCGTGACCGTGAAGCATATTGAAAGCCTGCTGCTGGAGTAGTCGGCAAACATCGAGACAGTTCGTGAGTAGACGGAAGCCTGCTGCTGGAGTAGTTGGCAAACATCGAGACAGTTCGTGAGTAGACGGAAATTATTTCGTGTGGCGCATGTTTAAATAAATGAAGCATAATATGAAAACAAAGCGATCAGCTATGATACGAGTTATTCGGCTAGGTTCGGTTCGGCACGAACGTGCGCGAACAGGACCAGCCATTATTGTTCAATGAGCTTCAGTGCAGCGTACGCTGATAGGTAGAGTATGCGAGTTCCAGTTAGTATATATTTCAGTGAAATATACACAGAAAACATATCAGAACATGCATCTATATAAATTAAATAAAAACAAAAATACATACAAATGCAAAATAAAATAGCTCCCCACAACCCGATAGCATAAGAATTGTTATTTTTACTATAATAATATACAGTATTGAATAATAACACGTTTTGCAAAATTTGTATTTTACCTACTATTTAAACTTACCCAATATAAAATACATTATAAGAAAAACTTAGTTTTGATACTTCTCTACTAGTAAAGTTCACATTATTTTTTATTTTAATTATGTGGCAACCGTGGGTTTCAAATGAAGATGTCGTAGTTGGTGCAAGTGATATTATAAATGAACGGGACGTTTTTGTGAGAAAACTGAATGTTTGAAACTGAATCAAAAGAAGATACGACTGAAGTGAGACATCACAGTGAAGTCGATGAAATTAATTTCAATAAAATTTATTTACACGAACATGGGCAGCAGAATGTGTTAAATATTTATAATAAAAGTGCGTAGTTTCATAATATTTTTGTTATGAGAGTTCAACTAGATGTATAGCAGTGACAGTATTCACAGTCTTTTTTATGAGGGGTGGAAATTTGGGTTTCTTTGTCAACTTAAGTGAAACGCGTTCCAAAGGTTTATGGTGCAATTTCCAAACGTTCAATGTGCCATTTTTTTTTTCAGGACAACAATTAAATATTTATAACTACGCGAAATTTTTTATAGTGTGTGAAAACATTTTTATTTTTAATGTGACAAACAATTTTTATAGTTTTAATTTTTTCCCGTGGCCGCGAGCCTGAGTGTCTGGTCGCGAACCCGGGGGAACCGGGTTCGTTCCCGATAGACGCCAAATATTTACAATTTTAAATGGCACAAAAGAGACCCCTATGGTGCACTCTCCACGCTAGCTGTGAGTGCTCGTGAGGTGACGCCTGGTAAGCGCCCACACGGTAAAATATATCGTCATCATTACCGGTCTGCCAGTATTGAAATAAATAATGCGGAAATAAATAATAATTTTATAAAATTCTTACCGAAAAGAGAGGCATTTGCACTGGAAGTAACTTCCTGAAGTTGGTGCGGACTCGTACTGCAACAAGAAAAAAAATAAGTATCAGACATCACATCTGTCAAAAAATAATCTAAATTTGCTGCTTCGTTTACACCACATTGCGGAAGCGATCACAGATGTATGTAATAAATTTATTTACGTACGTACGTTATGTACAGTACTCATTACGCATGAAGAAACCTATAAACTTTGCTCTAATGCATGATTTGTATATTTCTGCAAGCATAAATTATTTACGATTCCCGAGAAGTGTTTTTAGACAAGCTATTGCAATCGTGGAATTTCTGGCATTTACATTCACATATGAAAACAATATTGATCTAGACTAGACTCACCATCTGTTTAACTATAATAATAAACATAGAAGGAAATAGTAATTAATTGAATTTATTGCAAAAATAATCATATATTATACAACAAGACGATTGATAATTCTCGATTATACGAAACGTGTTGCCTGGAAATACCATGATACCGAAGGTCGAGTGGTATTTCCTCAGGCAACACGTCAAGTATTTCGAGAATTATCAATTGTCGAGTTGTATACAGGTAGACTTATCATGAATAAAAAATTAATTAAAAAGTAAACATTAAATTTAACGTTGGCCTGTAGTCTATTTTTTTCTATGAGTAATGTAAAACTGTATGCTACATAACCTATCTTTTTAAATATAGCTATTGAAATGCGCGTATTTCAAAAAAAAAAAAAACTGGCACCAGCAATAGTGCAGTTTCTGAACTAGTGATTAAATAATTATTTGTCTTCTTGTCAAATTTTTATTTCAATAATGTGTTGCTGTCAAATAATTGGTGTGTTAAATTATTCGTTTCGGTGCACTCGGAGATATCAGTGTCATTTCAGATGTCTAAATGAAAAACAAAACAAAACATGATTAATAATAATAATAATAATATATCATCACGGCATATTACCCATTTCTGGGTGTGCCAGTATCTACAACACATGTAGACTTCGGTAATGATGACGATATATTTTACCGTGTGGGCGCTTACCAGGCGTCACCTCACGGGCACTCATAGCTGGTGTGGAGAGTGCACCACAGGGGTCACTTTTGTGCCATTTAAAATTGGAAATATTTGGCGTCTGTCGGGATCGAACCCGGTTCCCCCGGATTCGCGACCAGACACTCAGGCACGCGGCCACGGGACCCCATACAAAAAAAACATGATTGATCTCTTCAAAGTATTCATTTATGTACTCGATACTCTGTTCAAAGGAAAATATCTTACTCTATACGTACCATAAATAGTTTTCAAAATGACATTGACACATTGACAGTTCTAAGTACATAAAACAAAATAACTAAACGCCTCTATAAGTAACCATGGTGAAAGAATATACGAACCTTTGTATATTCGAATATACTAATATTAGTATATTCGTTACCATGGTTACTTAATAATGACCGCTGTAATATCTGGTAACTAAGGAAAATCACGCATTCTTATTGGGTTATAACAATGAATGATATAGTCAACGTAAACATATTTAAAAGTAGTCTTTCGTAAATAATCATAATCATAACATATATCATTTTTTACGTTTTTTACCTTCCGTCACCTTTAGGTCAAAAAATTCAGTGGTGAGTTTTTAATGCATAAGCACGTTTTAGGGTCTCTAGAATACGATTTTACTAGTTTTACAATGATATCTGTATGTGTCCGTGTATGTGTAACATTTTTTTTTTTCGACAATAACTAAAATATGGGGTATTCCACTCAATTTTTTTTTATTGTTTTAAATAAAACTTAAAAACTTCATTCAGTTTTGAAGCAATTCATAGTATTAAAATATCTTAATTGTTCCTAGTTTAACAGTATTTTATTTTCGAAAAATCAGTGTAACGTCACATTTCCCCTATACTTGTCTTTCTCACACACACTGCTCTGAGTACACTGCGAGAGAAAGATAACAATTGTATGACGTCAATTTTCCCTTTCAGCAAATGTGAAATATCTCGTAAAGTAATTATTTAAAAAATGTTTTCATTGCTTTAACTATTATTTATTGAGCCATACTTTATGTTAAATTGAATTTTTTTACATTTTTTTGTTATGGTGGAATACCCCATCCATATTAGATTTTTGTTGTAATTTGTCAACTGCAAGTTCTATTATTTCCAACGATATAAAATTTGCTGTATAAAACAAATGAACATAGACAAATTATACATTATGTATGTAAGTGTTTCTACTTGTTTAGTTTTACAATTTAATTTTTTGATTTGTCTGCATAAACTCTGCATAAGTATAGTCCAGGACACGAAAGATGAACTATGAAAAATATGTTAGCACAAATAACTGTCTAATATATGCACTTGGTCTAAATCCACATGAAATACAATTAATTTATTTTCCGCATATCTGATATTACATATAACAGTAGCTCAAATAAGTTTTAAAGCTACGCAACCTTTCTTATATTGATAGTTGATCTGTGCAATTGCTGTTCGTATCAGTTCCTGTCCTGGATAATAATCGTACACAAATCAGTTAGAACCACACAGGTACTGTAATAATTATTATTTCATGGAATATAAAGATTTGAGCATTTCTTTCCCTTACCCGTCCGGCCAAGATTAGTGTCCCGCACTATACATACCTACATTTTGACAATTTGTATTTCCATTCTAAATTTAAATTAATTTTATCTTTTCTTCATTACGATTGCTAACGCCTACAATTTAATTTTCCGACTTCAATTATGGTTTAATTGGCAGTTACAAATCGCGTTTGAACTCTGCTTTGATGTCAATGCAGTAAACCACAACTAAGCCAGAAACATATGATGCTTTCGAGGCTTTGCAAGTTCACAAATAATGCGAGTGAAAACTTTTCTCGTTCCTGTGATCCTGATACTCTGATCCGATCCGGTAGTTCAACGACTTGTTGTATTGCTGTTATCTGCTACATGGGTTACTCGTAAAGATAAAATAAATAGAAAATAGACAGTTGGTTTACAACATCTTTGATTGATTTCAGAATTTGTGATAATATACATATGTTATTTTAATATCTCTATTTATTTTCCCAACCCATATTTATTTGTTTTTAATATTAGTTCATAAGTTCAGATATATTTGAGATTAATATTATTAAATTTACGCGATTTAGTTGAGTCTGGTAATTGTCAATTAAGGGAAAAATATTGCATAGATATTACAGCCTGCAGTGTAAAAATGATACATATGTAATTATTTCAATGCTATATTTTTCTTCAAACTAACAATTAAGTTAACTTTACCCAGACTAGTTAAAACTGAGCCTTCATAGTTCTCAATTAATTGATATGACATAATTAAGATATTTTCGTCAATAATGGATCCTCTCTCTCTCACCCAAATGTACGTTAAATGGAAATTTAATTATAGATGTTAAAACAGCAGTTCTTAAGGCCTATTTATAATGAAGTAACGTAAAACGCAACGCAACGACGCAACGTAATCAGTAACGCAAACACAAAATATGTGATTTATAATAACGCCGAAGATAGCATTATAGTATTTCTAACCAATCAAAAGAATTCTGTACATATCGTTGAAATTCAACTCGCTTTTATTTAGTCTTTATGACATATGACATATAAATAAGTGTATAAAATAATTTGAATAGAAATGGACAGTGACGACGATATAGCAGCGGCAATGTTGTTTCTGATTCAGTGATTCTCGATTAATTCGATTAATTTTCTAACATTCACAATTATTCTTCGTATCGCTTTGAAAATCTAACCGGCCTAACCACAAAATGTAGAATTTATTATGTAATTTTGATAGTTGACGAACATATCGATATTACAGATTTTTATAGTAAAACTGAAACACTGAAATCTGATTGGCTAGAGGTACAAAAGTAAGGTAGAAAGATGAAAGTTGGTCAGCTTTGGCGTTGCGTTGCGTTACGTTACTTCTGCGGCTCTGCGTTGCGTTTCATTATAAAACTGTATATGCTGTACCGTACATTTATCTTTTGCGTTACCTTACTGCAACTGCGTTACTGCTTACGTTACTTCATTATAAATAGGCCTTTATACGTGTTACAGTTTTTTCCTTGTAGAGAGCCTTGCGCTAAAAGATGTCTAGTTTTCTTTAAAAGAAGTATGAATTGTGATTATTTAAATAATAGTATATTAAAAAACAAGTATCATAAGGTAACATGTTACCGTACGAGTCCAAATCCAGGGACAAGTGCGTTATGAAACGTGTTTTTAACACTATTTTTACCTCTCGCTACGAGACTGAAAATCCTAAAATCGCTAAAAATCGCATGGTCAGATTTTAATGAATAAGCACGCCGATTTAAACACTTACAATGATCTCTCTCTCTCTCTCTCTCTGTGTGTGTGTGTGTGTGTGTGTGTGTGTGTGTGTGTGTGCGTGCGTGTGTGCGCGCGTAACAAACTATTTTTTAAATTTTTATAAGACTTAATACCTGTTTAATTACAGATTCCTCAATCTGACATTAATGGGAAGAGTTGATTAGGTTTTTTTAACAATTGTACAACAGATAGTTGTAGTTAAAAAAAAATTTTAAATATTATTTTTTTAAATTTGTTATTACAATTACTGAAGTCAAATATTCTGTTGTAATGAATCTCACAGGCCAAACAACTCAATAGAAACCAGTTGAAAAATGTAATCGTTTGTAAACGGATAAATGTCAGTGTCAAAAATGCAGAGATATTTCTGACGGCTTTATGTGGGACGTACATTAAATATTACTTATTTTATTATTAATTAAATATTTAAAATTATAGATACATATTATGCATAATATACCATATAGAAATACCGCCAATTTCGTCCACGAATTGGAAGAAACTCGAACAATTAGAACAGTAAGAGTACCTACCTACCAGATATGTTAAATACAATACTTATGTAGCCTAATATGAACATTTTGTGCTGGCCACAACAGATTTTTTCTGTTGAGGTAATTTTACAATGAGTTTTCTCTATAATCGACTTGTCAAAAATATGACAGTGTATTTTGTCAGTTATGTTGGTAAACAATTTAAGCATGGTAAAAATTCTACATGACATTCTATTTTCTCACAAATATAACACAAATGACTGCTGAAGTTGAAATTAAAAATTAAAATTATTGCTCCATTTGTTTATTAATATTTTTTGGATAAACTGTAGGTACGTCACAAGTCAGTTATGCGCAAACTCAGACAGAACGGTGATATCGAACAACTTGAACGTAGGTCGTAACAAAGCGTAAAAGCGCTTCACTGATAACCGCAACTGCGTGCGTCAGTGTATAGTCGACATACGTTGCGCCAAGCCTCTACCGACGTCATCACAGCTTAAAATCGGCTTTTCCGGAAAATCTGGGCATTTTTGCCAATAAAACATGTTACATCATTTTTGAAGTCATTTCCCATGGAATAAAAAAATAAAATAAAATCGCTAAACTTCCCCATTTCATATTTTGACAGTTTGTGTTGCGAAAAAATTGAGCATCAGTCTTTATTTACGCCGAGAATAGTAACACACATTTTTTGAAAAAAAAAAAAAAATACTACAATGAATGACTAATGTGACAACTGTTGTTGAATTTAATTTTCCTCGTATCATTTATCGGGATCTTCATGCAGGGTAGATTGCCTGTGACATGTGTTGATGTACATTTTCAATTAAAAATCTTTTTTCCCGATTTCATAATTTTAATCAACATAAATTATGTAGCATATAATTAAACGAAACTGTATTACTATAAAGATACTCTTTATATTTTGAATGTAGGAGTTACAATACTTAACACATATACCACTTGTGCTTATTAGATGCAAGGAATACTAATATGCATAATAAAATAGCGCCTACTCTTCCACTACTTATGCAATATTATATAATAGTCCTGCTGTACATAAATTTTTCTATACAAACAATAGCAACAGAAGAACTTTAGAACGCCACCGCAATTGTGATGTAGACCAGTTTACCTTTGAATAATGTATCATTTTCTTCAATATTTACCTCTGTAAATATGGGTCAATAAAAGCACTTGTTCAGTTTGTTACACTCAGTTCGGTCAATAGTTTGTTGAACCTGAAATTTCCATATTTCTCCATCTTCTGCGAATTGGATTTCTATTAGCATTACTTTATGCATATGAATTGTTAATGTCCAGTATTGATTAAGCTGAAAATGCGTAGTATGGGACGCTTCGACCTCGTTTATTAATCGCATAAATCAGAACACCTGTCCAGATTATGTATTTCTTAACGATAAAGAAGCTACTTTAGAATTTAAATCGCAAACACTCAAATAAAAATATTATTTATGTCTTACTAGTATGTTATTGTTTTATAACAACCTCAACATTAGGTCCGTTATTGAGTAAATAATACCCTAGGGCGTATTAAGTTGCTATGGTAATGTTGACAACAAACTGAGGTTAATAATACTGATACTAACATAAAGTGCAGTTAAGGTTAAGAAGCATTGTGAATTGTAGTCGTTTATAATCATATTTGTTTCATCACAAATACAAACCAGCATACTTCTTATTCTTAGCAATAACATTACTCGTCCATATTGACAGAAAAATACCGCAAGAAATATATTTTTTGTTTGAAAAAATGCTTTGTTTACAGAAACAAAATATTACCTAGGTACCGCATTCAAAGGCTACTTTGTAAGTTGTATTAAAATTTTGTGATTTATTATTTTTGTTTGATAAATTCTAGTCAGGCAAAATGTTTATTAAAAATTTCTAGTAAGACATAAAACGTTGAAGGCACCACGGGTGTTAAACGACAATAATGCCTTCGGTCAACGTACTCGCCTCGGGCCAGAGGCCCTCGACAGTACACTGTTGATCTCAGGCATTATTGTCCTTATAACAACCCTTGGTACCTTAATTACTATTATTTGCGAAAACGCATATGCGCTTTACCAATAAAAAAAATTTTTATTGTGGCTAGCACAAAACAGCTCGCCATTTCCATTTTATGCTATAAAAGTAGTGTGCTGCACTTCGCTGTCGAAAAGTAGTTTTATAATAAAAAAATACATTTCCCGTGTACACAAAAAATTCTAATTCTTCTATTTTGTGTTCCTAAATGTCAGGTATTCTTCCAATTCATTGATAAGATTGGCGGTATTTTTTATGGATATATGCATTTTACCTATAATTTTAAATATTTAATTAATAAAATAATTTTACAATTTTAGCCCATTTTCAGTTACTTTACTCTGGAAATTGTATATATTGTTCAAAAATTTTGAAAATTGGTTATGTAATTTTACGCGTAGAATCAAATGGTAATGTCGTATTGTAGGGACCCTAAAACGTGCTTATTCATTAAAAACTCAAAAAAAATTTTTGACCAATGACAATACCTTCCTTACCTAAAGGCGACGGAAGGTAAAAATGAAATATTTAAAAGTTTCCATACTTTTGTCCGCGACTGTATATATACAATTTAAAAATAAGAAAATTAGTATAATTATATAGAAATGTATAGTTTATATAAAAAAGTGTTTAATTTTTACCTCCCGCTACCCTTGGTAAAGGAGGTATAGGGATCGTGCTAAAAATCACTTACCGAGATTTTAGTAAATGACCACGTTTTAAGGTCCCTGGAATCCAATTTTAATATTTTCAAGATGATGTCTGTATGTGTGTATGTGTTTGGATTTTGTTTTCGCTCTAACTCAAATACTATCATTCAGAAAATTCTGAAACCTTGTATTTCTATCCTATTCTAATATGAAAAGAAGCCATTAGATTTTGGTGTAAATCGGATAACCGGAAATGGCACTTTACCTGAAGCTCATAATGGTTTTTCTTCAAGAAATACCATTAAATTTACATACATTTTTTCGCATTTTATGTCTTATGAAAATTAAAGATTATTGAATTTTCTACAGGAATACATTAATACTTTTTCTATATATTTTGCATATAAATTTAAAAATAATTTTTTTTATTTGTCCCGAAGCCTAAGATAAACACAATTCCTTTGTTACACAGTTCATATTTCAAATGAATGCAACTGACAGTAAATGTCACTGTCAAAAAACTAATTACTTCAAATTAATAATAGTGACATTTTAAAAAGAAAATGTAAATAAAGCAATAGTATTCTGCAATGAAACAGTTTGCAGCGTTAGTAAATACGTAGATATGTATTTAAATTAATAAAAATTAAATAGCGGGAGGTTTTGTGTTGGCCACATCAGATTTTTTTAAGCAAGTTATTGAGTTACGTATTATTACAGTATTATGATATTTCCCGAATAGTAAAAAAAAAAAGATTACGAAAAATAATTCAGAAAAACGAATATTTGAAAATAGTTTTAATTAACTGCTCATTATAAAATATAGTCCGGAAAATATCTATTATCCCGCTGCATTAAGATAAAAGATTTTACGTACTTAAATAAAGTACAATGTAATAATAAAATATAAAACATAGGAACGTTAATAAGCGTTTCCAATAAAATCTACACCTACGTAATAAAATATTTGAAGACACTTACTGCAGCACTAAATTTCATTTTAATGCTCTGCAAACTATCGTAAATAAAATGCATTTGGCGCCTGAAAAACAATATCACAAACACGGGACGCGTTGGCTTGCATCCAGATGCACTAGCCGAAGGATTTAGCACACGGGCGATCTAAATATTGCAAATCAGTGCAAATCTGCAAGGAAATGCAACTGAAATAAGCTCAGACTGTCCTACATTGACGCGAATTTAATTAGAATCGAGCTAGCTAGGAAACACAAACAGTGGTTTCGAAATCATTTTGTAGAACACCAAAACATCTGCGGTAGGAGAATGAGTAAATGAGTAATCCTGTTAAACCACTGGCGTAAAATTAATAATAGATTTTATCCTACATAAAAAGTTTTGCAACTAACCTTGACAAGCCATCCATCATTATGCAAAAAATAACAATCTATAAATAAGGAAACGAAAAGTATATTATTATAATGCATGACTTTGAATTTTAAGGCCCGGCCACATATGACATCTAAATATAACACATTTTATAACCATATTTTGTAATATATTACACACATTTCTACAAAATATAACAAAATTTTGTGTTTATAACAATGTTATGTAATCGCTTTGGGAGCGGTAAAGATCAAAGAATGTTAAAACAGACCTGGTATCAGTGGCGTAGACAGAGGGGAGAGAAGGGGTTTGGGGTGCAAGTGCACCCCCCTAAATTTTGAAAGACAATTATATGAATTTTTAATTATTTGACAAATATTAAAAAATGTTCACCTACAACTCTACAATTTAATAAAACTGATAGAAGTTAATTACCTATATGTAGATTGGGGTATTCCACTCAATTTTTTTTTATTATTTTAAATAAAACTTCATTCAGTTTTGAAGCAATTCATAGTATTAAAAAATCTTAATTGTTCCTAGTTTAATAGTATTTTATTTTCGAGAAATTAGTGTAACGTCACATTTCCCCTATACTTGTCTTTCTCACACACACTGCTCTGAGTACGCTGCAAGAGAAAGATAACAATTGTATGACGTCAATTTTTCCTTTTAGCAAATGTGAAATATCTCGTAAAGTAATTATTTAAAAAATGTTTTCATTGTTTTAACTATTATTTATTGAGCCATACTTTATGTTAAATTGATTTTTTTTTTTAAATTATTATGGTGGAATACCCCATTCAAACGCAAAACAAGTACGTTGTCTCTTTTATAGTTGTGTTTTTAAATATTGAAGTGTTCTAAAATTAAATAAATATTAAACTGCTTTGAACAAGATACAGTAGAACTATAAAAATTGGAAAGGTAGAGAATCTTATTCAACTGCGCATACTCTTTTAAATTCTCTACATACTTGCTCCTTTATATTATCTTTATTTACTGTAGAAAAAATATTTTCTTACACGTTGCCGTTATGCAGAGTTTTACAGAAAGAGGCCCTGGATCTATTTATAACGATACAAATTACAGAAAGTACAATTTGTGAATTAGGAAATGTACTAAATAATTCGGAAAAGGTTTTCAAAGAAATTTTCAAAATTGTGAAGAAATTTTATAGGGGATGACTTTCGCATTATCGTACTTAGAATTACAGGCAGACAAAATTTTAGATATAATTTAAATGCAGAGTACCCTGAAGATTATTTCCGAATAAGTTTATTTTTACAACAACAATTAAAAGAAAGTTTTACAAAAGATTATTGATGAGAATTGTAACCCCCTTCGAAAATTTTCTGGCTACGCCACTGCCTGGCATAACACGACTACAGTTAAAGACATTTAATAACAATAACATTTTAATAAAGTTTACTTGAACTGTTCGTGTGTATGTGTGTGTGTGTGTGTGTGTGTGTGTGTGTGTGTGTGTGTATGTGTTAACGTTTCCGAAAGTTGTATAAACATGTTTATAAAAAACTTCGGTATACAACAAGTATTACAAAATGTTATAGTGTGGTTGGGCCGTCAGACAAGCAACAATAATAAAAACAACACATGTGAAGTAAATAAACATTAAATTGGTTTATTTATAGTGTTTTAGTACGTTCTACTATGTTTTCATGTAAATATATTACAGTCATTTTATTTTAAATGAAATGGAATGTCATAGATTTTCTAATATTACTGTCAAAATTTTGATTTTCTTATTTGTGAATTGTATTTAATATTAAATGACTATTAATAATATATTAATACAAGTAGAGCGATATATCAATCAGAGAAATATCGAAACATTGACAAATCAAATATCGATGTATCAATAATAAAGGATTATACCATTTTTTTTTATAATATCTACTGAAAGTATATGTAAAACTGAGATTATTGGTATTGGTAAAAATTCGTTAAAAAATTCCTGTTAATAATCCCCAAACGGTCCCTCAAAATTTGAAAAAGTAGATATGAAGTCACGAATATAATTTTTCATATCAAACTGATTTCTTCATAGACTTGAAATATATGCTATTTCTAAATTATATTTATAAAAAATAATAATGAATATTATAACACAGTATAAGTCTGCATACTTTATAACTGCAAGTGTATTTAAATTATTTAGAGCCATTTTCATAAACAAGTTCAGTTTAAGACTTTAAATTAAAATTATTTTAAGACTTTAATCTTTAATTTAAAGTAATGCTAGAATCCTCACTAAAGTGCTAAAGTTATATTATGAAAACGAATACAACTTTAATTTTAATTTAAATGTCAAAGTGATGATAGAGTTTATCATGAAAATTGCCCCAAATTTAATGCACGACATTTATATTCTAATAAAAACTGTTTGAGAATTGCAGTGCTGGACTGATAGACACGCCTCCGCTATTTGAATTTCTTTACTTCCATTGGTAGTTCGGACCTCCTCCTAAATCAGTATTCGTTATATATTTACAGGCGGTCTTTCAGTCGCCAATCAAAATAATATATTAAGATACGTTGAATTCATTTTCATGACGAGCCGCTATAACAAAAACCCTCTTATTTCCGTGGCATTTCAATTATATCATTTTATTTCTTTATTAATATTCCTTATTAAGCTTTCTTCACTATTTTTTACTATTTTTTTTTTTTTATTCGATTGAGCTTTAATTCGCAATTAGTTGAAAATTTATTGAAAATTATAGGTCCTCCATACTTCTCCCCTAAAATCAATGAAGGAAACACATGGTGTGTGATCACTCATTACTTATTTCATCCATTTGAAGCATCCTCATGCGTCATTCATACATAGTTCGCTCCGACCGAAATTACAACCATTGACGTCTTTATTGCTCCATCTAAATAAAATGTGAAGTTCATTCAAAGACAAAACATACGTAGAAAACAAATAAGTTTCGTAATTTATTTTCACTGTTTATATGACATGAATCTGATATTCAACCATGAACAATGACTACATTGATAATGTATATTATTATTAACACTTCAAATAAAATCTTGTCGACCAACTCAAAATATGCAATGGAATCGCACTTAATATTTACAAATTTTTGTAGATAAGCACAATTTGGAGTCTTTAGAATGTGATAAAACAAATTTCAAGCTGACGCCTGTGTGTCTGTCTGTCTCTCTGGGTGTCTGAGCATCTATATCTATTTAAAATACTATCAGTGCAAATCTATGAAATTTCTTATATAAACACATTCCATTAATTTCTCGTTAAGATAGTAATTTTCCACATGTTTAAAGAAATTTTGTTCATTATTATTGGCAACAATTTATTATTTGCTCTGTATATTATTTAAATAAATATCAGTAAGATAAACTGGGTTGGACAAAAAGGACGGACGTTTTTTAAAACATCATAAAATTGATACTTTTTGCTTAAGGTAAAATTTATTGACAGATTTGAATTCGTACTGACACAACATTTGACAAAATTAAGTGTGAAAAACAATATCTTGCATGTGGTGTCCGTTGTCATTAAAGCATTTCTGGAGGCGTTCTCCGAAGTTCGCAAACACTCTTTCCATCATAGCTCTGTCAATTTGAGCGACTTCTAGGCGAATAGCTTCTTTTAGTTCTTCCAATGTGCGGGATTTGTGTTCGTATGTTCGTATCTTGAGGTGACCCCACAAGAAAAAATCGCATATGGACAAATCTGGGGACCGAGCAGGCCAATGAATGTCACCAAACATTGAAAAAAGACGATCGGGAAAGAAAGGGCGAATAACGACTATTGTGTGAGCTGTCGGCC
The DNA here is from genome assembly GCA_943142095.1 of Ophonus ardosiacus. Lineage (NCBI taxonomy): Eukaryota > Metazoa > Arthropoda > Insecta > Coleoptera > Carabidae > Ophonus > Ophonus ardosiacus. The sequence goes on along the minus strand of OW964829.1, from coordinate 41,915,605 downwards.
CATCCTGGTGAAACCACACACGTCGGATAGGAACACGGTTTCTTCGTAATTCAGGCAAAAAAGTTGAGTATTATCTGGATATAGCGCTCCGAGTTCACGGTAACAGCAGTCCCATTATCGTTGTCGAAAAATACGGGCCGATTACAAGAGTTTTCCACACATGATTTTGTCAAATGTTATATCATTACCAACTCAAATTTGTCAATAATTTTTTTCTTAACCAAAAAGTACCTACAAATTTTATAACGTTTTAAAAAAAAATACGCCCTTTCTGCCCAACCTGTATTATGCGAATGTAAAGAAACATAATATATTATCAAAATATCTTTCAGAACTCATATTAATAATTGGAATAATACTACCTTTTTTAGTTTAAGTTCTGTATTTATTTATTTATTTATTTATTTATTATTAAATCCCAACGTTTCGGCACCATAAACTGGTGCCTTCTTTAGGGGAAAAATTGACATAAATTTAATTTTTATTTCAATTTTTTTCCCTAAATGACACCAATTTATGGTGCCGAAACGTTGGGATTTAATAATAAATAAATAAATAAATAAATAAATACAGAACTTAAAACTAAAAAATCTGATGTGGCCAACACAAAACCTCCCGCTATTTAATTTTTATTAATTTAAATACATACCTACGTATTTACTAACGCTGCAAACTGTTCCATTGCAGAAAACCATTGCTTTATTTACTATTTTCTTTTTAAAATGTCACTGTTATTAATTTGAAGTGATTAGTTTTTTGACAGTGACATTTACTGTCAGTTACATTCATTTGAAATATGAACTGTGTAACAAAGGAATTGTGTTTATCTTAGGCTTCGGGACTAATGAAAAAAATTATTTTTATATTTATCTGTAAAATATATAGAAAAAGTATTAATGTATTCCTGTAGAAAATTCAATAATCTTTAATTTTCATAAGACATAAATTTCGAAAAAATGGCATTTAATGGTATTTTTTGAAGAAAAACCATTATGAGCTTCAGGTAAAGTGCCATTTCCGGTTATCCGATTTACACCAAAATTGAGTTAGAGTGAAGACAAAATCCCTACACATACACACACACACACACACACACACACACACACACACACACACATATATATATATATATATATATATATATATATATATATATATATATATATATATACAGACATAATCGTGAAAATGTTAAAATTGGATTCTAGGGACCTTAAAACGTGGTCATTTACTAAAATCTCGATATGTGATTTTTAGCACGATCCCTATACCTCCCTTACCAAGGGTAGCGGGAGGTAAAAAAGGTAGTATTATTCGAATATAATATAGTTTCCAGCATCAATAAATATATGTTGGTGTGTATATTCAAATTAATAAAACTTAAAAGACGAGAGGTATTGTGCTGGTTATATAAGATTTTTAATATTACAAGGTTACAAATTTGCACTTATTGCACTTGAAATTATATCTGAGTTGTAGTTTTCCACGTATTTTCACGCTTTACACATGACAAGAACTAAGAAACAGTATATCATATATATTTAGAACAGTTTGTCTTTTTACGCAACTATATGTAATCTTTACATGTGCATCACAAAACATCAAAAACAAAGAATCTTTTAACTTTGGGACCGAAATAAATAAAACAAAAACGTTTGATGATAAACAAATCTATCTAACATTTAAAAATACTTTTCCATTTACTATACTTCATTAATAAATTTCCGTGTGTGCGTAAACCTAAAAATACAAGAGTAATGTCCGATACCAGTTTCAAAACATCGTAGTTGATATTTCTTCAGTAGCAATTTTCTAATAAATTTTCTCCTACGCTTAACATCGAATGATGTGAATAGAACGCGTAGGTTGACGTCGCTTGGCAACGCATCTCAAAGATAGCGCATAGACTGGCACAAATTATCACACAGAAATAACTTTTCAATTTCAGGCTGTACAGTTTGATTATTCTAGCAGGTTTTCATAAATTATGAGCTAAGATGTGATTCACAGTGTTAGGTTAAAATAATGAAGCAATTTTCAACAAGAAAACAAACATAAGCAAAAGATGATGTAGCAAAATTTGTTCTAATTTAACAGAAATTTTGAAGATATAAAAAATGTTTTGTTTATATTTAACATAAAACTCCGGTGGCATTACTGGAAAACTTAAATCATGTCTTTGGTCTTTATCGAAACTGTAGTGACGTCAACATCACTGTTTTACATGGAAATTTTGAATTATTATTTGAGAATGATTAGATTAACGCACCCAGAAATAAGTAATAAGTCGTGATAAAATATATATTTCGAATTTTTATATTTTATTCATTTATTAATTATTAATAAATGCAGCAATTTTCTCGCCCTCCTAGGGTGCACCACCTGCACACATCTAAAGACTTTAGTAATATTGTTTAATTATTGTTCAGCGATATTTCTGATGGGTATATGTAATATATGTATATCTATAATTTTAAATATTTAATTAATAATAAGAAATATTAAATGTACTTCCCAGAAAAAGCCTTCAGTAATGTATCTGGATTTTTGACATTGACATTTTTCTGTCAATTACAAACATTTTAATTTTTCAACTAATTTACATGGGGCTGTTTGGGCTGTGAGATTCATTACAACGAATTATTTTATCTCTATATCTATAGAAGGTATAATAAAAATGTTAAATGCATCGATAGAGAATTTTATATTCTTTAATCTTTGTAATAACATAAATTTCCAAGAAATAATATTTATATTTTTTTACGAAACTACTACTTCCGGTTGTCCATTTGTTTCAAAAACCTTTTCGGATCTTCCCATTAATGTCAGAGTAAGGAATACGTAGTTAAATTGGTCTATAGTCTCACAGAACACAGACATCATTGTAAAAATGTTAAAATCTTATTCAAATGACCTAAAAACGTGCTTATTCACTAAGATCTGGATATGCGATTTTTAGCATGAATCCAATACTGCAAAAATCTAAAGAATATATATTTTACAAAGTTCCAATGAAATCATATAAAAATAATGAATGCTAAAATTTATTATATTTACTTTTCTGTTCTTATCGTAATGGTTACTTTAACTTTAAGAACCCTTCTAATACTTAAGCTCTTAAGCAAATGGGCGTGTCCTATAACCATCTCTATATTTCCATTATCCGTGTTAACTTTCTTATTCTTTGAATTTTGAATTATATCTTATCGTGAATGGTGACCTCAGAGTATCACAAAACAAACTGTTTCATGACTAATTTTATTTCTGATACTTACAGTCTCATAGTCTTTACAATATGAAGAATGAATTGCACAAACTCTTTCAACCATGCTCACTTGCAAACTGAATTAAATTACTGGAGCAACGAGCACATAAAGTCACATACAACGACCTCAAATTAACGTTAACCAGGCACATGACGTCATAGGGAACATTATATGTTTGTTTTATGAATAAGGATAATTGTAATTAATATGAAATTTATTTAATTAGTATACTTTGCAATGCACTTAACTGTTAGTAACATGTATCTATTACATGTCACTTTAAATTTTGTAATTTTAATACAATAATTATTTCTCGTATAACACGACAATTAGGGTGTAGTGCGAAACTATGTTATGGGGACTAAGGTTGTGTCCGATGTTGCACTTTTATCACCGAAGTGATATACAGTGAAAAATATTCACTTTATTATTTGGGGCTATTCTCAATTGCAAAGTGATTTATCGATAGTAATACCACTAGAGGTTTGATTTGGCCGAATTTTTTTTTGTTTATATGAACACTACGCTCTCTTGATTTTACCGGAGAAATCTTTTCAACAAATTGCCATCAAGAAACCAAGTGTGAATATTTAGAAATAAAAAAATATTCCGAGCTAAAAATCAAACCTCGAGTGGTATTTGTCACGATAATTCCACGAGTAAATCGAGAACTCATTTCTTCTTCACGTAATAAACAGAAAAGGAAATAAATTTATTTATTTGACATATCAAAAATGTTGAAAACAATGCGTCACGATGGAGAAGGTAAATAAAAAAATATCCAATTTATCCACTAGAATTTTGTCTTTTGTCGTTTTTGAATGTCTTTTTTATACAGTAGTGGAATTATCAGTATAATGCTGTTCCCATTGGTTGAATTTTCAAGTGTTTTGCATCATGATTGGTTAAAAACTAGTCGTTGGAATTTATCACCCTAATATCTAAATCCTAATTTTATATGCCCTAAATCTAATGATTATTTAGGATTTTAGGAATTAGATTTTAGGGTTTTGCAGGAGCACACTATGCCTTGAAGTTAAAGCGCACTAATTAAACAAATCATGTTGGTTGCTATAATTTGTGCAAAACGTCAAATTTACTGTCAAAGAATAGCTTCTTAGCTTCTATTTTATAAAATATAATATTAATAATTAATCTGAAGAATCAAATTAAATAGAAATGTATAATTCATTTTCATTCATTAGTGTGCCATTCGGAGTTGTATTTATGTGAAGAAGACCTAAATCCTAAAAACTAAATGCGAAAATGCAACATCGGACAAAGCCTAAGAACAATGCCCACGAGGTTTGATCAAAAAGTAAAGATTTGTTTTTTAAATTTCGTGCATTATTTGTTTCCGATTGAGCTCTTTTTGCCAGAGAAAGCTAAAAAAAATGTCAAAACCAAAACTACCAGACGCTAGGCATAAATTTTATACTGTCATATTTTGTTTTTATTTTCATCATTACATTTTAAAAGAAATCTGTTGTGGCCAGCACAAGACCTCTCGCCATTTCCATATTACGCTATATAAGTATTGTATTGCACTTCGCTTTCGAACCGTCGTTTTATAACAAAATATTATAGAACATTACCCAAATATTGTTTTTTATTATATTTAACAAGTCTTCTGCACACATATAATTCTAATTATATCTATTTTTCATTGTATGAGGAAGTTTCTAAATGTTAGAGATTGTTCCAATTCATTAACCAGATTGGCGGTATTTCTGGTGGATATATGCATTTTACCACAATTTTATCTGTAATTTCAAATATTTATACCGCAATTCTGAACAAATCTGTAAGTCTTACAGATTTGTAAATCTGTAAAAAATGAACAAAATCGCAACGAAAGCTGCAACTCTTATGTATAACTTTATATTTATCAACAAAAATAGATGCGTTATTGTCAGTTTTTTACAGATTTACAGATCTGTAAGACTTACAAATTTGGTCAGAATTGCGGCATTAATTAATAAAACAATAAGAAAAATTAACTATACTTCCCAGTAAAAGCTATCAGAATGTCACTAAAACTGTTAATTTTTTGACACTGACGTGTCATTTACAAATTATGTTATAAACATTGGAATTTGTCAACTGGTTTCCTTAGTGCCGTAGCCTCTGCGATTAGTTCACTCTATAAATTATAGTGTCTTTATCTCTAAATCTATACAAGATATAATAAAAAATTTAAGTGTATTAGATGGAGAATTTTATGGTCTTCAATATTTAATAAAAAAAAACCTCCCAAAAAATTATATTTAGAAGAATTTTTCTAAGAAACTACTACTTCCGGTTGTTCAATTGTTACCAAAACCTTTTCAGCTCTTCCCAGGAATGTCAGATTGAGGAAACTGCAGTTAAATATTTTTTAAGTCTTTGAGGAATCGTGACTACAACATCCAGACATACATACATACACACACACACACACACACACACACATCATTTTAAAAATGTTATAATCGGATTCTAGGGACCTTAAATCGTGCTTATTCAATAAAATCTGGATATGTGAATTTTAGCATGAATCCAATACCTCTCTTAGCGAGAGGTAAAATGTACCGCATTTTTATGTGTTTTTTCTTTAATTGAACACTCACACCTTTCTCGGATTGTTTCCTCGTTGTTCCCTTTTCATGTAGCCTTCCATTATCATCACTCTGTGAATCTGAATTTATTTTTTGTCTTTTGTAAAATATTTACATCAACTAATATTATTAAAGAGACTTCGAAGACATACATGCATCTAGACACACGGACACACACTCTCCCTGTACTAACTACCACGCAAATTTCATCACTCGAAGGCGCAAAATTTCAGGAAATCTTGATTCAAGACAAGAAATAGGCCGTCCAGACAAGAATGAATCGCCAAGACAAGATTTTTTGTTTTGGTGAAACACCAAACGTAGGCATAAATGCTTTGCAACTAATAGGGAATACTTTGAAATACTTTAAATATTGTTGAATAAATTACTACTTTTTGAAACAAATGAAAATTCTCATTTCTGTTTTTCCCTCATGGTGTGTCCAATCTATTTATGATGGAAAATCATCTTAGATAATTTTAGGTCCAATTTTTGTCTTGAAAAATATTTCACCCAAATTTGGAAGTAGACATACCTGTTTACTATGAATAAATTACAATATACGAGTATAGTTGGATGGTACCAACATATTAATAATATAGTAATAAATTTCAGTGATTTTTAAATGGTTTATTTTTACGAAGATTAATGTTAAAGGTCCTATTTCGGAGGCGTGAGGACCAAGTAATAATGTCTTGATATGAGCGTCCGTGGAGACAAATGATAGCATTAACACTTCCTGAATCCTGGCCTAATACGATATGAAACACAGAGGTCGTTGACGTCATTTTACATGATAATTTCTTGATAATCAACTATTCTTTACAACTGCATCTGACAGTTAATTTAGACAAAATTATTTATTCTTATTTTCCAGTCTTTGACCTTCTTAATTTAGAGATGATTTCATTAAAAGATGAAAATCTAGATATTTACCTTGGGAGGAGTTAATTTGCTAATTAATTTATATTGATTTCAAGATCATGTTATTTTTTTATCCTTCTAAGAATGGAATCCTTTATTATTAAAATATCTTTCAGAACTCATATTATTAATTGGAAAAATACTACCTTTTTTTTTAGTTTATGTTCTGTATTTATTAACTTAAACCGAACGTTTCGGTACCATAAACTGGTGCCTTCTTCAGGGGATACATTGACATTAATTATTTAATTAACAAAAATAACAAGTAACCAAGGTAACAAGAAATATTCATAAATGTTACCTTTTTTATGTATACAATTTTCTAGACAATATATGCATGCCCGGCAATAACAAGGACGGCGAACATGCATCTTCTCAGGAAAAAATCTCCTTTTGCCAGAGGAAAAACCGTCCCAAAAACTGGCAGAGAAGTGATTTGTATAACTCAGAGACGCTTTATCGGTAGCGAAATACCGCAGCCGTACTCTTTATAAACAGATGTTAGAAAAAGTTTATAAAAATTGTATACATATTACAAATTACAACATATTTAATATTGGAAGCCATGCGCGACTAAGTTCTAATCCGTCTAATCCTTTATATTTATATTAAAACTAGATCCTCAACTAGACCTTAAAGCATTATGAAAGGGACTATCAAAGTTTAAAAAAAATAAAACGTCACACATGTACTCTATTTCAAATTATTACTTACTACTTTTCAAGCCTTGATCACCTTTTTGAAATCCGGATTCCATTTTCAAGTAAATGATTACAGAAAATAATGAAACAACGGAAGTAAACCAAATAACACTTATTTGAGTTTATGATGCCACGCCAGATAAAACCACTTACGTTTCAATGAAAGTAAAAGACATGGCAATAATAACTTGGTTTATTGAGATATTTCACTACGTAGAGATAGCATTATGCACCAACGTCAAACCTTCGACAAGGGAGCATTTTGTTTAATTTCTTATAAGTTTATCATTGCTGTCAATAGCTTTTCTTTGATTCTTCTTGCATTCTGACTGTTCTTTCAGTGTTTATTTTAATTTTAAGTAGAGCATATTTCCTTGTTTCCTGTTTTATTAGTTCTAGCAGTTAGCAGTAGATTAATTATTATTTTTCATTTTAAATACTGGTAGTTAGTAGTTTTTAGGTTTACTTCATAGTTTAGTTTTTTCTTAGGACTATTTTTACAATAAATATTAGATAATAGCAATATTTGTTCTATTATCTACTTTCCACTATATAAACTCTACGCGCCTATATAAAAGCACACGAATAAAATAAAATTGCTCCCTTGTTTTAGTTCCAAATTTCGCCACCAGGTTCGCATTCTTATAGGGCACCTGCACGTGATGTTTCAACATGGCGGCCACCAGCTGATCTTGGTCAACCAAACCTTCAGTTTGCATTGTGTCTTACGGAGAAATATCGTGCCGTAAGCTTTTATTGTGTTTTTATGGCACTTATTGTTTTATTTGGGAAAAACTGATTAGAGTGTGTAAAAGTGAGAATATGAGGAGTGTTTTCCGTAAAAAATGTCAGGACATTCTTACTATTTAATGAGTTCCAGGTTATTAAATTAAAACTAACCCAATCCTATTTTTTTGTGTATACTTTTATTGCATATAAAATAATTTAAACATAATCGTATAGGAACATATTGTATTAATGTTTAAATATATGTAATTTTCGTTAATAATATATATAAAAAACATGAAAACATATTTTTTAAATGACAGAATTACAAAGTTTTAATGAAGTTTTTTTTAGTAACAGAAAAAATATGTATATATTTGTGTCTGTTTCTCACAAAAGTTTAAAAATTAGATAGGTAATCAATTATTGATTTCAAATTGATTTTTAAAAGGCATTTATAATCCTCGTCAAATAAATGTCAATGTATAAGGATCCACATTATGTATCCACTTAAATTTATCGATTTAACGTACCTACTTTGACTTCCAAAGATTCATTTTTGACGTATAAACTCAATAAACTCATTTATATACAATAAAAATACACAATATGACAATAAGAAAAATGAACTCGAAGATAAATATATATATATATATTTCAAATTTAATTTTCTTTATAAATTAAAAAAATCTAATAATTCAATTTATTTTAATTTCAATATTCATGTTTTCATTCAACAATACACATAAAAAAAACTTATACAAACTCAAATGAATGTAATACAACCTGATGCTACATACTACTTATTTCAATTTAATATTTTTAAAAATATTTTTATAAATACGACTGCTTTGTTTTACTAGTAAATAATTCATACACTTATCTTTAATTATGGCTAATTACATTTTAAAATAGCATGTATAAATTTAGGAAAAACTGAATTTCTTATACAGAAAACACATTCGCTGCATAAGACGCAATGTTAAACTGAAGCTTGGTTGCCCGAGATCAGCTGATCATCCGCCATGTTGTGACGTAGGTGCAGGTGCCCTATTCACATAATCCCAATAATGTACTACGATTTTTATTTATTATTTTATCCAATTAATTGCTTACTCTACACGCATATTTCTAATTATTGACCACAATAGTTATTTAAACGTATTTTTATTTTTTTACAAATGAAAGAAAGATCAATTTATGAGACTCCAATTATTAGCGAATTCCACTTTTTGAGAACAAAATTAGCTAAATATCTGTTAATATCAATAATTATTAGGTTTATAAATAACAATTCAGACTTTTAGAACTAAAGATCGCTTTCAATTTATGATTATTGATAGAAGAAGGTTCATAAAAAATAGCGGAGGACCCCGTTCAACGACATGTGAATAATCGTTTAGTATGTGAAGTTCTTCATATTGGATTTTCTTTCATCCCTCACACTTGTTCGTAACATTTTACGCTGACTAACAATATATTTAATGGTGGTGACATTTTAGGGGGAGCATGCGTTACAGCCCTAAATAGCTTTCCATCCAGCCCCATAAAAGGGGATATTGCAAAGAATGCTTTTACATTTTACGATAATGAGAAAAGTGCATTAAACAGTATTTCTCATAGAAAATATGAATATCTTTTTATGTTATAGATCCATAATTAACTTTTATAAGAAAAGGAAATTTCTAATGAGGAATAGACAAAAAAGAGTAATGAACAACAGAATAAACTACAGGTTAAGAAAAGAAAAAAACATTTAATTATATCAAAACAATAGCAATTACTAATTTGTTTTAAATTTTAGCACTGAATTGCAGATGCTTTACGCATGAACCGCATGAACATAAAATTCGCTAGGAGCTATCGCCGTCACAAACCATTCTGAGCATGCGCATCAGTTTAAAATGTTTTCACAACAGAAATTTCAAATCTACGATTAAAAATCATTTGTTCGTTCAGCAAAATATTTCAATCCCTGCTCAGTTTCCAACCGTCAGAGTAGTCCGCGAATGGGGGATTCCACCATTTTTTTTTTTATAATTTCATCTGAACATATTAGGAAAACTAAGACTATTGATGAAAATCCGGTGAAAAAATTCCTATTAATAAGCGAGTTATGGTCTCCCGAATTTTGAAGATTGACTTGACGTCACATTTATGTGTTTTTATATCAAACTGTTTTCATCATGGACCTAAATGTTCTTGAAATATATGCTATTTTAAGTTATATTTACATAAAAATAAATAATATCTATAACACTATAAGTCTACATACTTTATAATTACAGGTGTATTTAAATTATTAAGTTTAATGCAAGAAATTTATGTTAAAATAAAAACTGTTTGGAAACTGCAGTACAGGAATGTTAGCCCCTCCTTTAGAATTTGAATTTCTTTACTTCCATTGGTAGTAATCCCCATCTCCTAACACGTTATTTGTAATACATGTATAGGTGGTCTTTCGGTCGCCAATCAAAATATTATATATAGATTTCATATTGGTGTCGAAGCGCTACAACAAAAAACCCCTTATTTCCGAAATATCTCAATTATACCATATCATTTTTTTATTAATATTTGTTATTCAGCATATACATTCGTATTTTTTTACTATTTTCCTTTAATTCGATTGTGCTGGAATCCCCCATTCTAAAGAAATTTTTAGTTTGTAGCAAGCATTGTTGTTCCTACATGTACTTGTATTAGCCAATCGAGAGGAAAGTGTTAAGTAAAACATAGTAATTTTAATTGAAATGTGTGTTCATTTTCAATGTTCAATGTCCTATATGTTTCTATTCTATTGCTTCTATATATACCCCTATCTTAAATCAACAAAGCACTTCCTCTGCTTGTTATCTTCTCTTTAAACAACCCTTTTATTACTCGCTATTTTTAACTCCACGTGTGCATCAATGCACCATTTACCACGTACTATACTATACATCATATATGAAGAATAAATACAGTGTATACTGGATCTGATGTATTATCAGTACATCCTTTTCAGATGCTGCATCGTAATAAAGCAACAAAAGATGACATGAAACCATTATGATGAAAAGTGTCGAGTTACCTTCCTAAGTTTTCGCATTGTTACAGTAGGAAAGGAATGTTGTTTTCTAATGTGGAACTGCGTTTTATGGAATACAAAGTAATAAATACGCAAATCCCTCGTATGGTAATGTTTCCAGAAAATATCGTGTACTGCGAAATCGTATTACGTTAAACTACGAATGAATGCATATTTAAAGGATACGTACCAAACCATGGTACAAATGTCTTACAATCTCTGGTTAAAATTTTAACTGCCATTTAAATAAACAAAACCGAAACGAAATGAAATGTTAAATGACAGATTTATAATTGATGTCAATAATTCGTTTTAATATTGTTTGTTTAATTGGCAGTTAAAATTTTAACCGGAGATTGTAAGATTGGGCTTTGGAGATGGTGGCCCATATTACGAGATCAGTTTTATAATAAAAACGCTATTATGAAGAACACTCATACGAATATAATGTAAAAGCGCTTTTATTATAAAACTGCTCTCCTAATATTTATAATATGGCAATACGGCCGTATGCCTGAATGGGCTACTTGCGTACCTTTTTTATTTCATACTTTTGAAGAGCAGGTAAAAACTTGCTACCCATATTTTTTCTTTTAACAAAATAATTATTAATTAGCCAGAAAAAAAATAATGAAATTTGATTATTTGAATTACCGCCATGTATGACGTAGAATTACGCCGCACCAATGAATGGTCGTAAAGCCATAGCGTTCGTTTGTACGGGTAATGTAGATCTCCTATTTGACCTTTCAACAATAGTTTGGAGGTTAGTATTTTAGTTTGTCGTTTTCGTATCGATATTTTAAATTACATGTAACTACCTATATGTTTATTAGTGAAGTAATTAATATATTTGAGAGCCCAGAGAGAGAAAAATGTCAAATTCAAATTAATAATTTCTCGTACGAAATGCCATCTATAAGTTACATTCTTAAACATGGTTCCCTTCTTTAGTTCAATATAATGACGTCACAGAAAATTTCCTTTCTTAATTTACTAAAAAACAAAAAAAAAATTTTTAAATCAAATTTATATTTTTATACATGTTTGCAATATAACATTACGTATTAAGTGATAGAAATTGGATTTTCAGTACCATGCAAGTAGCCCATTCAGAATTAAATTCTCTAACAAATAAGTAAAAAAAAAAACAAGTTCCCATTTAAAATAAAAAATTTAGATTCCGTAATTTGGATGCAATTCTTTAATCGTTGTTGACTCCCGTATTTCCAAATAATAAAACCGCAATCTAATATTTTTTCATTCCCGAGGTATTTCTCTTTAATTTAATAATATATTTAGAAAACTAAAAATCAATATCATAAATTTTAGGAACTTGAGTTAAATTGTAAATGTATATGTATGTATGTATGTCGAAAAAAGTAGAAAATCGATTCACAAATGTTATTTAAATTTAATATGCTCACCCAAAACACCATATTAACGAACTCATATAAACATTTTCCGTTGTTTTCATATCAACCCGTTAATTTCATTACAGGTAATTTTTAGTGATAATGAAAGTGTACGACAAAAATAATATAATCTTTTAATATACATGAAACAAATAATTACTTAAAATAATAAGGAAACGTTTCTAATACATATATACATACTAATATCAGTTAAATTCTATCATTCATATTCGTGCATAATATGCCGAGAAAATTTCTTTTTTTCAAAATTGCTATGATTAGGTGATCAGTTAATATTTTCAAATGAATGGAATTTGTAATTTATATAGAAATTTTAATCTTATTGTGGTCCTCTCGCAATTTGTTTCCTTTCAAAGAAATGCGCATCGACCGGATGCAGCATCCCTCGAATTTGGAGTCTTCCGGAAATGAAAAAATTTCTTCCTGCGCTGCTGAACACCCGGTAAACGAATGTTCTTCAGCTTTCTTTCAATGGGCCGCAAATCCATAAAAAATAAATGATCAAATTTCGAACGAGAAACGGAAGTATAAAAACCGTTTTCTTCTTTGTTGAACCATATGATTCAACAAAGTAAACAACTTTTATAAGCCTTATCAAATTAAAACTTTCTCATTATCATTAGTAAACAAGTTCAATTTTCTTAATTATAAGTTTAACTGGAATAACGGATATTTGCTGAATTCGTGTTAATACTATAACAATTCATAATTTTTATCGGTTAGAGGAAATTCCGCTGACACGTTTTATACACGTCATTTTTTGTTATTTAATTTAAAGTCACGATGTTTGACAAACTAAACAAATATGGAACATAAATTGATTTTAAAATCGAAAATTAAATAAAGCATGAATAAAAAATGTATTTGCTTAAACAAAATCAGAATCAAATTGTTTTCTTATCAGAAAAAAACAAAACAAAGTAATAAAAAATAAATTAAACAATTATTGTTACTATACCAACGTGTTGATTGCAACAATGTCTACATCAACCCATAATACTTATATTGTTTTCTCACCTGAAAGGGCTTAAACTCGGTCCCGACGCAGACCGTTTCGGCGGGGTTCTATATCCCCTAAAGAGTCCATCCATAATTATTAAAACACTCACGAAAAACAAACCCCAATATACTGTTAAACTAGCACTATAACTACCCTTAACCTCATACAAAGTATCAACAATAACACCCCAAACAAAATTGTCCTCTACATTTGTCATGGATGTAGCAAATATTTCTTCTTCCTTAGCATTATATTTAATAGTCACTGTAAGCTATGAAAAATATAGCTGGTTATCCACTCATGTCACACACTTTCCCGTAACTGTTTTGAATATTGACTGATACTGATAGTGGTTATCACACGAGTGTAACTTAGAGTAGGGAAACGCAACGAGCGAAGCTATGTTTACAGCGTTCCTATCTGGAATAAGCAAATAGGTCTGGAATGGGATACGCATACGCATATGCGTCTGGCAGCCACTTGCATCTGCGCCGTCGAGCTGGACCATCGCGCTCGTATTTTTCTTTTATGCGCGCGCTTGTGAAAATCGGGAGCTCTGTTGTAATCAAATACGATTGCATAACTAGCCAGAAAAATTCGGAAAACGATCTATGACGACTGAAATAATTTATTTCGTTTAAGTTTACGTGTTTGGAATGGTTATTTTTATAAGAACTGCGCGGTCTAAATTTTTTGTGCTTCTAGTCACGTAATCAATGTTTATTTTTTATTTCAATATTCATGTTTTTGTATGAAGATTAACCTTGGGCGAGAGTGAGAGTATTAATAATTTATATGAGTGCTTCTTTAAATTTAAGAACCACTTACGATATGAATGGTGAATAGTAATAAAATAACAGCTTTATCAAAATTTAATACGAACTATACATTATATAGATAGTAACTAGAATGTTGATGATATTGATAGGATTTTATGAAATCGAAAAATGATTCAAATTTTATTACTTCCAAGTAGGGCATCGAACCCGCCAAAAACTGGGTTCGGTTCAGGTTCAGGAGTTTGTTTTTTGAGAAATGGGTTCGTGTGCGGTTCTGGTTCAAACAATAGAATTTGCGGTTTTGTTCCGGGTTCAGGTTCGGTTCGACCTAATGAACATTGAATTCATGTTTTTGAGTAAATTTAATTAATATGATGCGAACCGAAATTTACGCTAGACAAGAAACGAACGCAATTTTCAGAAGTAATATCACAAGACCTCCTGATTTTATCGATAAATTTTTATTTTGCACAATTTTTTTTTGCTTAGCAACAAACTCGAAATCAAACTGCATGGTAAATCCCGACTCCGAATAAAAGTTTATCTGAGAAAATCTGAGAGGTCGTGTGGTATTTGGTGAGATAAATCTCAAAGACAACGCAAAATGAAACTTGACCCATTAATTGTCACACTGACAGTTATAAACAATAACAACTGTTTATTTACTTGGTAGAGGAAAATTATCGGAGTAACGAGGTTTTATCAGAAGTAATATCACAAGACCTCCTGATTTTATCGATAAATTTTTATTTTGCACGAATTTTTTTGCTTAGCAACGAAAGCAAACTGCATGGTAAAATCCCGACTCCGAAGGAGAAGGGGTTTTACCTAATGTCAGTTTGCTTGAGTGATTTTGCTTAAAAGCAAAAAAAAATGAGTGCTTAAAAATAAAAGTTTATCTGAGAAAATCTGAGAGGTCGTGTGGTATTTGGTGAGATAAATTCCAAAGACAACGCAAAATGAAACTTGGCACATTAATTGCCACACTGACAGTTATAAACAATAACAACTGTTTATTTACTTGGTAGAGGAAAATTATCGGAATAACGAGGTTTTATCAGTATAATACTCTTCCCATTGGTTAAATTTTCAAGTGTTTTGCATCATGATTGGTTAAAAACTAGTCGTTGGAATTTATCACGGAAAATTAACATAGGCAGCAATGCAAACGCCGAAATAGTTGATTATCGGCTGTATTACGATTACGCCTACGCTTCGAACTGAAAATGAACCTGAACCGGATTTGAACCCTGAACTTGAATTTTAATACCCGGTTCGGTTCCGACTCAGGTTCATTTCCTACTAACAATTGAAATTTTATATTTTGACAGTTTGTATATTGTGTTGTGATTTTTTTCTGATTGTATATCAAACAGAGCACTTATAGATCTTCTTAACGACGTGTTAACAGTGTTTTTATAGGCTTATAAGAACACCGTAATAGAAAAATGATTCAATAGCAACTGCACCAAGCACACGTTTTGCTAGTTCCGGTATATATTTCGGCACCTTCCAAAATATGATTGGCTATGAAGATATTGTTCAACCAATAACAGCGGGAGAGACAAGTTCACTGCCATAATGTTGAATTTTTCTGTCATTTATTTTGTAGCTTCATCGTCAACTGTTTAATGTACCCCTGCAAACTTTTGCTACCATTCACCTGACATAAAATGAATATATAATACATGACTGATGGTTAGGTTTTGATTAATAAAACATTTTTCTATGTAATTTGTTCTTCGGAGTTTACTGTTCAAATTTGGATGCGCGCGAATTAGATATGTATACAGGGCAAGAAATGGAACGTTTAGGTGCGTGCCAACTTCATGGTCAAGATTTGAACGTTATGAAACTCTACGAAAGAAAACTCGAGAACAAGAATTAATAGAAAGATTGCATGGAGCATGGACATTAGGACCCTGGGCGTGTTCCCCCTATTTCTGGGAATTTTTTAACGGTTAATTCTAAAAACTATCCAAATATATAGTATTCTTCACGTAAGAATGTCGTCACGCAATTAAAAGTATGATTTAGAAGAAAATTAACAATGATTTTACTTACATGTCTCCCAGATTTACAGTTAAGTCCACTTCTGACATCGTTGTTATTTCGTTAATTTGATTTGTTGTTTCATTCGCTACATTCGTTGTTTCATTATTTTGATTTGTCTCATCCATTGTCAGAAAAGTTTTAATACAACACTACGATTTGATGATCACCTGATTTCTCCTTAACCGTCTTCAACTGTTTACTTCTTTCAAATTATATGACACATCATCTGATTGGTTGATGTAAAAATATTGTACCAACCTTAAGAAGTTAATGGGCGGTTGCACCAACGAACTTAAATATTAAACTTGGCTTAAATTGATAATATTGCATCGAAATGTCAAATGAATTATGATATATTACTGTCAAAATTTCGTTTTGCATTTTTTTCTTCTTCAGCCTAGCTAAAAATTTAAACCTTGTTGGTGGAACACGGCATAAGAACTTACAAACAAACGAAAAGTTTCTATTTCTTTTACTGTTACTGGGAATTTTCAAGTTTTTAATTTGTCACTGCTGTATCGGCGGGTAAATATGAACAACTCTTTGTGCAATTAATATTTATTTAATTGCATACAAATATCTATAAAACTTTAAGTACAATAAAAATACACTTAAAATACTGTCTTTTACATTAACATGTAAAAATATATATTTATTATTTACATAAAAATCACAGAAAAAAAAGCAAACGAAGATGAAGCATAAAAAATTAAGCACCGTTCACCAAAATGAATAAAAATTAAATTATATTAGTGTAGAAATAAAATAGTTGCTTACAAATATGAAAAATATACATACATAAATGTCAGAAAATAAAATAAATTTTATAAAATCAAGCAATAAAATTGCATAAAAGTATTGCATCAGATTTTAAAATAAAAATATAAAGTGCAGGTACTTAAAAAATAATCGGCAGGTGTTTCGGTGTTAATCGCTTTGTACCATTTGCTGGACTTTTTGCTCTGAGATTAGATCGTGAAGGTGTACGAAGTAAGATTGAAGTGCAACTTGGGCCAGCATTGTTGTTGTTGGTGTTTTGTATTTTACCCTTTCCTAAGGTACTTCGGCATGTTGCTTTATCTTCCAAACCAAGCTTAAAAAAATACAAAATTATTAATGCCCATTTGCACCAACAAGGCTTAAATTTTAAGCTAAGCTTAAACAAAAAAATGAAAATCGAAATTTTGACAGCAATATATTATAATTCATTTGACATTTCATTTCGATGCAATATTGTCAATTTAAGCCAAGTTTAATATTTAAGTTACGTTGGTGCAAACGGCCATAAGCAAGCGCAATATTTTGTTGGAAAATAATAGACCGGATTCAGCTTTGTTTGTTAAACAGAAATAAGTTCATCAAAAAATTATAAAATAGAAATACAAAAATTTGATATGTCCAATAAATAATCGACTCCCACAGAAATTCGGAGTTGGTGAAATACTGAAATACAGTATTTCTCCAACTCCGAATTGATTCGGATGGTTGTTGAAATGCTGTATTTAAAATTGTTTTCGACGTTGTTCATATAGATCATCGTGTCTAATACAACAAATTTTGTCATAAATTTTAATTATTACTGTATATTCAACGATTGCTGAACATGGGCTTGCCCAAGTCGTTTTCAGCATGAAAAACAAACCAGAAAATTGTATTTTCAAAGCAGGAGTAGAAAAATAACTATTACAAAGCGCAATAAATATTTAATGCCCGGTTTCACCATTGACGAATAAATAGTTTATTCATCAGTTAAGCTATTCGTCGAATAAAATAGCATATTTTTGATCCACCAACGTCATTTAGCAGTTATTTGAAGAATAAATCGTCAGTTAAATTATCTGGAGATTTTTGCCCAGTTAAATATTTATTCAACGAATAGTTTGACATTTGACATTTTTATTGTGCGTGTTATAATATAATTGTTCAGTGTCTATCAGAAGAATATTTACAAATCTAAAACGGATAATAGATAAATATGAAAAATGAAGTTATCTTTAGTTGTTATTTATATTTCCGTCAATATTAGAATCTCATCTTCATCATTGTTGACATCTTCTGATGAAGAAATTGTTATTCAGGCGAAAAAGGAATGATCTCTATAATCACATGATCATAATTTATAATCAGTTTGACGAAGTAGATTTTCGCATGCGATTCTGATTATCAAAACAATGCGTTTAAGAAATTCTAAATATGATTCAGCATTATCTGGAGCCAATAAATGAAATAAATATGCCAGTTCTTTTATAAAGGATATTTTTTTTGTGCAAAAATATTCCATTCTATATTTTTTTCTTGTGACAACATATCGTCAGTTTTCTTATTTTCTATAATATACAAATATTCTTCCACTACAATTTTTAAACACTTTTTTTTCTTTCATGAAGAAATTTTTTGCTTCTTTCCTTCTTCTTATTTATATTTCACTCATTTTCATTTGATTTCAATGACACAAATCAAAAAATTATTTTCGTTGACAACGAACGTGACAGTTTTGAGAGGGAAATGAACTTGTTAGCTGTATACTCAATGCAAAATAATGGAAAGAAAAATAATATTCCGTGAATAACTATCTATTCAACGATTTTGGTTGGTGAAACGAAACTGACTAACTGATGAATAAAATTTATTCGTCAGATAACCATTTGTAAATTTATTCGGCAATGGTGAAACCGGGCATAAGTTAAATTATTAGCAATTAGGCATGCACTTGTGCTAATTTATAAAAGTTTTGTTAATACAGAATAGAAAAACCGTGTTAATAACAAGAAAAGTGACTTTACTAACCCATAAACTATATCACCGTGCAAATGTGCTATGTGCTACTGGTAGGATCTGTAACATGTCTTGTTTCAATCAAATGTCCGCGAAATGTTTTAATTTAATGTTAATATTAGTAAAATAGAATGTTTTGAATAAAGATGTTTTTTCTTCTTTTTTAGAAACTTACTTCAAAATGATCATAATCCGTAGTATTGGTCGTCTTGCTCTCATTTTTTTGTCCAACAGATCGTTTTCTTCTTTCCATCCGTTTACGTCTTTCCAGAGATGCCTTTAAAAATTGTGCACTTTAAAATCTATCTACTGCTGTGATAATCTTGAAGAATGTTAGTAAGCATAATATATGTATTTGATACCTGATAAAATATACTTCTTAAAATATTTCAATTATCGCCTACCCGTTTATTAATCGTTGATGCTGTTACTTGGATCTTAGGAACAATTTTCTTATTCGATGACTTATTTTTCTTTGCCGATGCACTTCCGAACAAAGGGATTGCTAATTTACGTTTCGGAGTTTTAGGTGTACTTGGCGCAGATGTTTTCAAATTTTCACGTGCTTGCTTGTTCGCAGAAATTTGAGTATGTCTATTTTCTTTAAATTGTTCCCAGTCACTATCAATCATCTCAGAAACACGTTGACCGAATATTACAAAAGGAGTGTTATACTTTTCTTCATAATCAGCCACTAGTTTTAAAAGCTGTTGCTCTACTTTTGGTAGTCGAGCTTTAACGGAATTTCTCTCCTTTTCTTCGCGAAGAAGTTGACCACCACGATTTTTTAACCTGTCTGGATTTATAGCTCTTTCCTCAAGTTCTTGTAATCTTTCCCATAGTTCAGTACGTTTAGAAATTAAATCGTAAATGTTCCTGAAAACAAAATTATGTAAATAAAAATAAATTGAAAATAGAAATTTATTTACTTATTTGTTTCAAAATGATTTTTTAACTTATCAATGTATCTTTCATGTAGAGTTAATAAGTCTTCAGTGTAAAGAGCAGATTCAAAATGAATAAATTCTTTTTTCTCTTCATCTCCGAAATAACACTGATTCCACCATTTTGATATCTCTTGCCTCATTTTATCTATAAATATTTTAAAATTTGCTTTTATTTCATCTCTACACCTTGATTCTTCTACTTTTAAAGCCTCATAGGTATTAATGTTGTTACCGGCATATTTAATGGAAAATTCACTTCGTTTTTTCGGTGATTCCTCCAATCTTTCCCAATATACATTTATTTTTTCTCGAAGATCAGAAATCCTTGAATGGAGATCACTTTGTTGATCTTTTAATGCAGAATGCCATTTTGTTAGCTGTTTCATATTTTCATCAGTTAGTAAGAAGTCGTTATCTCTAAGCACATTCTTTTCAAAAGTTAAAGTAGGTTCAACTCCAATATCTTTCATCATTTCTATTATTTCTGACTTCATTGTAAGAAAATTTTCTTCTCGCTTGATTTTTTCATCAGAAAGATTATTTATATATGTTTTAAAATTAATAATTTCATCTTTGGTGGGCAGAGGAGAAGTACATAAATATTTTTCTTTTTTTCCTAAATCATGACATAGATTTTTCCCTATTGCATTTAGTTCTTCTGCTTCGTTATATAAGCTTACATATTTGTCCCTATACCTAAAACAAATATAATTTATTATATTTATATACAGAATGTCCGTCTATAAATAAACTAGCAAATTTCGCGCTTATTATCACTTTCAGCGATTTCAATTATATAACATAAAATTATATTTTAACACCTCTATAAAATTTCGGAAGTAGTTCAATATTATTACTTCCAGTTTTCGAGCAACTTGTAATTTTCAAATGGAGAATCCTACATATTTTTCCAAATAGAATATTTTATATATTTTTTCAAATTTGATAAGTACATACATGAAATTTGCTATCCAACTTTATAAAAACAATAATATATTAAAAAAAGGACGAATGGTTTACATTTTTATTAAATGTAGGAGACATTGCAATACAATTTTTTAAGAAGACTTATTCTAATTATATTATTTTACATTAAATAATGGGGCCTATTCTGTAACTCAGTGGTTAACTTTTAACAACTGGATAAAAAACTAACCACATTAAAGAAAATGTGCTTCAATTTAAATATTTAATGAATTAATATTTTCTTTATATTTGAAAATAAATGAAATTCAAAGTCTTCTTCATTTAATAAAAATGTAATATTTTAATCGTTCGCCATTCTATTTTTTAATGATATAACATATGATTGTTTTTATACAGTTGGATAGTAAAATTCATGTATGTACTTTTCAAATTTGAAGAAATATATTCAATTTGGAAATTAAAAGTTTCTATGAATTAGTGAAAAGCGGAAGTAATAATACTGAACTATTTTTGAAATTTTATAGTTAAAATACTATAATTTGTTACATGGTTGAAATCAGTGAGAGTAATAAGTGAGGTATAACATATTAACAAACATTTACTTTGCTATTTTTTCTTTCAAATCATTGTGTACTGTATTTAACGGCATACATTCATATCCTTTGATGTCAGCAGAAATATCAATTCGTAATTCCTTTGCTAATTCTAATAGTTTCTCTTCATGAGATTTATTAGTATGTACCAAATTGCTTTTTAAATCTTTTGCTTCTTGGAGCATATCACTGAATAATCCTTTAACATGTTCGATAATACTCAATCCCTTCTGTTTCCGATCATCTGTTGTAAGACCAATATCGTCCCAAATAACATCAAGATTTGTAAGAAATTCAATCATTTTTGGGATCACATACTCGACTATGTCTTTCCTAAAAATATAACATAAATATAAAACTATAAAATATACAAAAGATGAACATTAAAATGTAATAAAATAGTGGGGGTTGGAGATGCTAAAAAAGGCGAAACCATACTCGATAAGAAGAAACAATAACTTAACTTTATCATTACGGCACAAACCAGTCATATCTCGTACAATTTAGTGTTTGATACAGTGAAATAACTATTACAACCTATTTCTTCTAAAGGCCGAGATATCCACCTCCTAATAACTTTATTTGGCGAATAATAACTGGTTACAATTAATGTATCAACAATTATTACCATTAACATATAAATTATTCGCTAAATAAAGTTATGAAGAGGTGGATATCTCGGGCCTAAGATAAACACCTAAACAATGATTAACTTATTACTAAAACTGTTGTTAAAAATTTACCTATTAGACAGATCTAAATGTCGTCCGTGGATTTCCATACAATTATCCATCATTAATTAATTATTATCCTCAAATATGTTAAAATTATAGACTCACTGCCAAAACACGTTATTTCAAACTGTCAAGTTTTTAAAATTTTATCTTTGTTTGGGATTGGTTAATTTTGTCAAACATTCGAAAGCTACTTTGAATATAATTGGCTGAAAATTTCGGGTTCTTATTTTTGTACAGTTGGCATACCCGAAACTTTGATCATTATCATAATTATCTTATCATTGGAGCTTACGATTACAAATAAACTGTTGAAATAAGTAGCAAAGTAGCAGGTGCAATTAGGGAACGCTTAGACCATTGTAGATGGTCTGTGGAATAAACAAACAGAAAATTCCGCGTCCTGCGCCTACTCAGAAGTACTTGCGCCAGTGACGGCGAGGAAACTTTTGGGCTTTTTCATTTGTTCTATTCAAAGCAGTTGACGGGGAATGGGCCGATAATTTTGAATGATTTTACCAGGGAATACTGACTTTACTGACACTTACAATTTTTAGAAAAAGTAGTAATCGGATTTTGGACAGGAAATTTTAATAAAAACAAATTTTCAATTCGTCAACGTTTCGGTTTAATTTAAATCATTTTCAAAAGCGTTGGATTGAAATTATTTTTATAAAATGATGAAATTTAACCGTGGATTGTAAATAATCATTTGATATAAAATTGCAAAATTTTTAAAATATTTTTTTTTGCATTAACAGTCCGAGGAACAAGCAAAGACTAGTGAAATTTTTATTGATCGGACTGTCTTCTTTCATCCTTTGATAAAAGATCAGAAAAGAAGAATCCAAATACATAATAGTGAATTCAAAAATGGATTTTATTCGATTTTTCTTTACGGTATTATTATTATGCGTTATAATCTTGCAGCATAAGAAACAAATACAATAAATTACTTTTATTCAACAATGATTCAAAAATAGTTTGTCATATTTGTCCCTTCCTTGAAAATCTAAGCCGACGTTTATGGTCTACTGCGGCGTCTGCGCAGTTCCCGATTAGTTCTGAAAGAAGCGGGGAATATAAAATAAATAATAGTTTTTTTTGTAGGCTTTTATGATTTATTATTTATTTCTACAGAATTTAATAGTTGTTTGAATTTTTCTTGTTGAGCTGCAGAATGTAATTTGTTAATTAGAGTTTCTAATTGTTGCTCTCCTAATAAAAATCCTTTTAAATTATGTAAATTTGAGCTTTGCAATCGATGATCTGTTATCCTGTCTTGGCTAAAATTATATGTACGTATTTTTTCATTTCTAAAATTGGACCGTACTTGTGATTTTCTTGTAGCTTCATTTTCAGCAAGTTGAGCATTTAATTGTTGTTCATACAGCATTGCTCGTAATCGTTGCATTGCAATTTCGCGATTTTTAATTTGTGACCGATCCACTTGGCAATCAACAGCAAGTCCTGTTGGCAAATGTAAAATACGTACTGCACTATCGGTTGTATTAACGTGTTGGCCCCCTGCTCCACTGGCTTTTTTCGTTTCAATGCGGAGATCATTGCTGTTTATTTTAACATCTATATCTTTAGGTTGCGGTAAAGCAACTACAGAAACTGTGCTAGTGTGAACTCTTCCAGCTTTTTCAGTTGCTGGGATTCTCTGCACACGATGTACACCAGCCTCATATTTAAAGTAACGATAAACTCCTTCTCCGTTAATTAAAATACTAGCATGTCGAAGTCCACCAATATCTGTTGTATCAAATTCAGCAATATTACTGGACCAGCCTTTATATTCAGCAAAGTTCACGTACATATCAAATAGTTCCTGGGCGAACAACATTGCTTCCTGTCCACCCACTCCAGCATGAATTTCCAAAACTATGGCATCAGATGAATCTTGTAGATCTACAGGAATTAATGCTTCAAGTAAATCTTGTTCAATGATGAATACTTTTTCTTCTAACATTTGTTTTTCTTCTATTGCAAGTTTCTTCATTTCCTCGTCATTTTCATTCAGTAACTCCTTTAAGTTTGTTAACTGATCTTTTAACTGAATTCTTTGTTCTATTATTTGAACAATTGGAAGTAATTGTTTTATACGAATATCAGTATTTACATCTAAATTTTTCCTATCATTTATATCTTTGAATTCTATTTCTAATTTGTTTACGTACTTTTCAAATTTATTCCTATCGAAATTTACAATAGTACAATATTTGCAGGTATTATTATACTTTACATTTAATAAACGCGTTTTGAAATTATTAAACAAATTTAAAGAAAATATTTTACTTGATCGGTTAAGCATTTTGTATTATTATTTTAGGTTAAGTACATTTAATTACTTTAATATGATGTTATATAACTTATTACATAAATATATAATCGAAACATGTATTAATACTTAAATTTGAAATCTTTCAGTTTAACATTTCAGTTATCTATAGGCGAAAAAATTTAGCTATAGATGTCAGGTCGAGCGGCGACAAAATGGAGACGAAAGAAGGAAAACAGATGCACGCGTATACCTGTAACGTCAGTTGACAGTGTTATTTTACATCTGTAACAGAGAAGTATCTAGTGTCTGTGCAGCAAAAAGTGCAAAATGGAAAAAGTGAATATTGATTTAAGTGATATTTTTGACTACATTGGTTCTTCAAGACCAATAAAGGAAGGAGAAGCTGTGTATAAAGCAGGCCATGTAACCATGTGCGGTTTGAAGAACACTGATTTAAACACAGTTTTTGGATTTTGCCTTCAAACGAGCAATTTAAATGGAGCTCCACACTTTATTGAAGTGTTATTAAAGCCAAATTTACAAGGCAAATGTACTTGTAAGGCCGGGTTAGGAGGAAAATGCAAACACATAGTTGCTGTATTATTACACGTAAATAGGTATGTATTTTTTTTAATATTAAGAAATAAATATTAATATCAATGACTGGTAGTATTTACTCTTAGGACCAGTTCTTCAATCTCTGGTTAAAATTTTAACTGGCAGTTAAATAAACAATATTGAATCGGATTATCGACTGCAATGACAAATCTGTCATTTGACATTTCATTTCGTTTCGATTTTGTTTATTTAACTGCCAGTTAAAATTTTAACTGAAGATTGAAAAAGTGGCCCCTAATTATAATAAATGATATTTGTAGTACAGAATCATGGATAAATATCATTTCACGTTCTTTAATTTTTGAATTTTTTTAACAAGATGTGATGTATATTGTATTTATATCTTTACAATATAAATTGGTTTTAGAGCAGAGGAGCTAGAAAAACTAAGTTGCACGGATGTGGAGCAAGTATGGGGTCAACCAGGAACCAAAACGAAGGAGGTTCTCCAATACAGCAAGGCAATTCCTATGTCTGATTTTTGTCACCCTAATCAAAAAAAACCAAAACTACAGCCGGCAATTGATACATGTACAATGGAGAAGGATATTCTTAACGTATTAAAACAAAGTATGTATTATAATTTTTATAAATCTTATGTTAGTATATAAATTCATTGACTATATATAAAGCATAATATAGTTCTTTTGTATTTTTACATAGCTGCTCTGTAAATGAGGATTTCCTGCCGGTAAGAATTGCCTTTACAGTACATTATGTGGGGAACGGGTTTAATTAATAACATAGAACCGATCCTTGTTCAATGGATTTGTAAAATTCACAATTGTTCTTAGTTCCAATTTATGAGTTGGTGCCCCGGTTCGTAGTTATTGGGAGTTCTTTTGATTTTCGAGAAATCGTCATAACTCCCTTATTTTAAGGACTATTAAAAAAAATCGAAACTAGCTCTCGGCTGTCTAAAACATATGCTTTAACCATTATTTTTTATTTTTTCAAATAAGAAAATTGCGATCGACCAAAAATTTTTAAACGAGACTTTTTTATAGTAACTCCATAGATTTTTGAAAGTAAATCATTTATAAAATCCCTGAATTATCTACTACAATATTTGTCCTAATTTTTTTCTTTCAATCTATCAAAAAATGTTCATTTACTTTACGTTTAGATCGAACGTCATTTTGTTATTTAAAAATAAAAATTATTTTAAATGTAAATGTTTAGTGAGTCGAAAGTTAGTTTTGAATTATTTTGTATTTTTTTTTTCAAAAATCATTAAAATAAGGGAGTTATGATAATTTTTCGAAAAATAAAAGAGCTCTGATAACTACGTACCGGGTCACCAAAAATTCAAATAAATAAATACTTTTCTTGATAAATTTTAAAAAAATTCGTACAAATTTTGTAGTAGATAGTTTAGGGATTTTATAAATGTATTGTCCGTATTCATAAACATTCGTAAAAATTTTAAACGGTTCGTTATAATAATTATCCAATGAAAATAGTCGACATTGAAAGAAAAATCAAAATTTTGTTTGTCAAGTTTGATTCTATTTGACAAAAATTATAACGAGCCGTTTTGAAACTTTACGAGTGTTTATGAATATGGGCATTATACTTTCAAATATCGATGGGGTGGTTTAAAATTTTTGATTGATCGCCATTTTGTTATTTGAAAAAATTATTTTTAAAGCAAATGATTGAGATAGCCGAGAGTTAGTTACGATTTTTTTGAATTTTTTTCATAGTCCTTAAAATAAGGGAGTTATGACAATTTTTTGAAAAACAAAAGAACTCCAATAACTACAAACCGGGGCACCAAATCACAAATTGAAACTAAGAAAAGTTGTTTGTTTTAATGAGTTCTAACTGCCATTTTCGGGTGTGACGATTTAGTATTAACAGCCTGTGTATGTAGCTATTAATTTTAGTGAATTACGTCCGAAATTGTTTAACGTTAAATATTTAAGTGGAATTTAAAATATGCCTGTATATTTTTCACTTAATATATGTCTGATTTGTTTATTAACTAATCTTTATATTGTAGGTGACGCAGAAAGTGCATTTTGCACATTTTTGCGGGGTAGAACATGTAGCAGTCAGCAGTTGCGAAGTTGTAGTAACGACGACGCAGAACATTTAAAAACATATAAATTTATTTTAAGTTATATGAAACAAAGTAATCAGATATTAGAGAGTGAATGTAATGTTCATTCTGATCTAAAAACAGATTTTTATAAAATGTACATTGAAAATGCTGACTGCGAAAAAATTTTTTTGGAAACTATTTTTCAAAATAACGATATTTGGCAAAAAAACAGGAATTTTAGAATAACCGGCTCTTCTTGTTACTCAATTTATACATATAGTAGTAATAGAAATCCTGATTGGGGGAAAAAAGTTAATGCCTTATTTAATTCACAATTTAGAGGGACTACTGCCACTCAATATGGGAAAGATCAAGAAGAAAATGCAAGAAAATTGTATAGCGACATTTCCAATCAAAATGTGATGATTTGTGGGCTAGTCGTCAACCAGATGGCCCCATGGCTTGGATTTAGCCCTGATGGGATTACAGATAATGGATTTTTGCTTGAAATAAAAAGTCCCGTATCTGGAGCTTCCCAACCCGTAGAAAATATATTATCCACACTAAATTATTTATATTTAAAAAATGGGGAATATTTTTTAAAAGAACAACACAGCTATTATGGGCAGGTTCAATTGGGAATGTTATTGTTAAATTTAGATTACGCAGATTTTGTAATATATTGTTCATTTGGGGATAAATCACTCCATATTATTAAAATAAAAAAAAATATTGAATTTTGTCATAAATTGATAAGTGTTTTAAAATATGTATATTTCGAAAAAATGTTACCGTTATTTAAGAAAGTATAGTAAAATTTATAATCGTTTTTGTTTTTCATACCTTTTCTTATACCTATTTTGTTACAGTTTACCTTGAGGTAAGTTAAAAAAATTGTAGTATGTAATTATTGACATAATTGTATATATGAAAAATATGGCCCATATTAATGAAAGGTGATGAATGAAAATTAAGTGTAGGTGGAAAAACTGACCCCAATGTAATAGGATATTTGCGGGAAAATAATACACATATTCCAATTATGTTTTTATTTTTCAAATTTATCATCCTGTAAAATAGGTTTAGATAAATTTACTAAAGCACATACAACAAACATCATTTCAGTCAAATAAGGTACTAATGACCATTGTAATTTGTTTGAAAAAATTTTAAAAGTTTTTATTCGTTGAATTGATCGTTCTACATGTACGCGAGCCCGAGCTATAGAAGCTGTTTTCAAAGCTTCTTCTTTGGAAAACTGCAATTTTTTTCTTAGAAATGGTGGCCTGATAAGTCCTATACCCCTTTCTGAACATTCTTTTTCTATTAAAACTCCTTTGTCCACCATAATAGCGTCAAAATAGGGATCGAGGAGGTCAATGATTTTTTCTTCATTAAAAATGGCCTTGTCAGATACATGACCACCATATGCAGCACTTACGTGTGCTATCAGGCCAGAAGGAGCAACACTAATTAAAAATTTTGAAGTATGGCCTTTTTTGTAATGGGAGTATGTTCGTATTCTACAATCTAAACATGCTGTTCTTTGGATTGCTACTTCAGTCGCATCAATTACAATTCTAACTTTCTGATAATCTTTAAAAGCAGAAGGCAAATTACTTAAATTTTCTTCTTTAGAAGGAAAATAAATTGCAGGTTTCAAACCGTAAAATAAAACTTGAATGTAAGTATGAAAATAATTTTGTGCACTTGTTGCTGATATTTCAAACATAATTGCTAACGCGCGGAAACTTAAATCTAATTTTAATTTTGTTAAAATAAGACATAACTTCTTCTTTATGTTCATACAGTTAATTTCAGGGAAAGCTTTTAAAGCAATTTTAATTATTTCTAACACTGTGTTGAAAATTTTGTTGTTTACTCCCATATACACTTTTATTCTTGCGGATGAAGCTAATAAATGTTCATGGAAATGAATATTCTGTTTTCTGAGGAGTTGACCAGTTTGGATACATTTATCTTCAAATGTTTTAATCTTCGCAGCTGGAGCTTCATGAATAGGATTATCGGCAATTGGAGGTGGTATATTTTTCTCTTCAGTCAGTTGTTCTATGTTGACTGTTTCTTCAAATTCCATTGTCTCAGCTTCATATTGTCTGAAAATACATTAAAAATAAATTAGAGTTTAATTACAAATATTATTTAGAAACTACCTGTATTCATCTCTTCTCCTAATTCTGAATACACGTGCAGAACTTGAAGGTCCAGGTTGGTCATAGCTCCTGACAGGAATTTTCTGCGATGGAACAACCCCAGCTTTCAAAAAGCGCTTAGTTGAATAACTAACTATAACAAATATTATTTATTTACTTCTTTGTAACAAATAATGTATTATTATTCTTACCTGGATGAAAGTCTGACTGCAGAAAATGATCAGAGCAAACTGTCATACATTTACTAACCGGCTTACCGATTTTAAGTGCAATAGCCCACTTTTTACTTAATTTAGGATCTTTTGGAAAGAAATGAATACTTATAGAATCTGATTTATAATTATTGCACTGGGGAACCGAACAATACCGCTTAGATTTACTTGTCATTGTCACTTAACCTTCATTTAAAAACGTTTTACACTAAAACCATTAACTTTGTACACTATTATTTACAAACTTAATAAAATACTAGATCTAATAAAAGCAATTCTCAAAATATATTCTAATAACAACAATTAAAATTAGAGCAACTTTTTCATACATGCACAAATGATAAAACCAAAGTTTTCCTTCTTTCTCTAGTTCGCAATTGGCGCTGTAGAGGTCAGCTACTTCGAATTTTTTCGCGAATAAATCAGCTATTTGTTGAAATTCAATGGCGGGAAAAATAAGAGAAGAGATGAAGATATTTAAAAGTCAACAAAAGTAGGAAAAACAAGTTACAGATGGCATTGTATGCTTTAAATCAAATAAAAATGATGTTCTCGCAGTGAGATCCTACAAAGTGATAGGAATTTGAAAATGCAGTATTTAGAACGAAATGTGAATTTCAAAACGTAACTTTTCTTTTATATTTTTATTTCCAAATGTCTAAAATAGACAGAAAGAATAAACTACGAAAATATAAAGACAATTTTACAGTAAAAATGGAAATTTATTATAGAAACAAACAATTTGTATCGTTATTAATATAACACTAACTGAAATAGAATTATTAAGCTTTCTTTATATTCATTTAATTTTATATGTACTCTAGTTTAATGTTTGAGTGAAATAATAAAATTTAATTTTTATATTACCGATATTTTATAAAATAAAGTTCTTTTTTTCATAAAAAGTCTTTACTCTTAAAACGCGTTTTTTCAGATTTATTCAATGATAATAACTAAACCGAATGAACAATATTTGTTTCAATTTTACATGTTCTTGTGCATTTTTCAACTTGGGACAAAAACTGCATTTTTAATTTCTGCTCCTCAAATATCATATAATTCTCTGATCATTTAGATCAAATGTGGATCAAATATCAGAAAAACCAAGAAAAACTATCACAATAATGTCATTAACGCACATTTTTGTTTTACGAGTGCTCATTGATCCTATCTTTGATAATAATTTGTTTTTGAGTTATGAATGTCATTAAAGTATATAATGAAAAAAGATTTAATTTTTAAATAAACATGGATCTTCTTCAAAAAATAGTATTTAAAAATTGTACTGATGATTTTCTCTATGATTATTTGTTGGCTCATGGAGCGAAACAGATTACGGTATAACATTTTAAAATATTTAATAATATTTAGGTACTGACTGAAATACGATAAAAATAGGTTAAACCATCTGACTTTATGGAAGAAATGCAGCTTACAACCGAAGAACGCTTACAAAAAATGAAAAGAAATTATCTTAAAAATAAAACTAAGGATCCGCCGCGATTTGATATAATTCCTAATATAATAATATTTCAAAATTTTAAACAAGGACAAATACAAACAGTGCCTCTTTCTGTTATAAACACAAGCAAGGTTTTAGCTTCAAATATCAGTAGATTTAAAATACTGAAACTCATTTTTATAGGTGCCTTTTTGCTTGACATTTCAATTTACAAACTCTCCCTACTTTTCTTTATCTTACAAAGATTCAATTCCTGATAAATTAGCACCAGGAATGGAATCGCATTGTTTTATACATTTTAACCCAGAATCTTATAAAGATTATGTTCACAAAATGAAAGTTATTACTACAGACGGCGAATATGTAATTCCTATCATAGGTATAATATCTTATATCCTTTATATTTTCATATAATATACAATAAACTGATTTATCTTCAGCTGTTGGTCCCCGACCTGTTCTAAATTTACCCGATGAAATCACTGTACCAACTTCGTTAGTAAATATAGGAGCAGAAAAATTACTTCTT
Source organism: Ophonus ardosiacus (assembly GCA_943142095.1). Taxonomy (NCBI): domain Eukaryota; kingdom Metazoa; phylum Arthropoda; class Insecta; order Coleoptera; family Carabidae; genus Ophonus; species Ophonus ardosiacus. The sequence continues at coordinate 41,883,746 of OW964829.1, read as the reverse complement.
GTTAAAAATACTGGTCAGGTACCAGGATCATTTACTTTACATGCTAAACCACCATTTTATGTAAAACCCACGTCTGGAGTTATAAATCCTAACGAATCTATGCAAGTTATAGTTAAATATATATCTGAAGATGAAGGGTCAGATGCAGCTCAAATCGTGTTACTATTTGATTCTGGTGAAATATTAGGAATTACTGTAAAAAGTAAAGCTGAAAGTGCAAATATAACTATCAATAAAGACAACATTGAATTTGATGATACTTATATGGGATTGAGATGTCAGAAAATTGTTAAATTATATAATAATAGTAAACATGTGGTACAATTTTATTGGAAAAAACATAATTCAAATATACAAGATAAAATAGAGGGAGATAAAATAAAAGAAAAACTTGTAGTTGTTCAAGAATATGAAAAGAAAAAATCAAATGTACTTCAAACTTACGATATTGTGGATAATAATATAAATAATGTAATATACAAGAGAATACTAAATGACGAAGTTATAGATTTTGACAAAGTTGAACAATTTTTGTATAATGATCCTAATTTTTTTATTATACCTATTGTAAGTAGAATATAATTTCAAGTAACGTTTAATTTATTTTTTACGTCCGTTAAAAAAGTACCCTTTTTTCATTAAAATGGATTTGTAAAGTATGTCTTTTTTAACATAATACAAGTGTGAAAAAGGTACACTTTTTTAAACGCAAAACGCGTGAAATAATGAAACGTTGTGGCACTTTTTTCACACTTTTATTGCAGACGTAAAATGGCTATTTATGTAATAAGTTGCGAAATGGTAGTTTTAGGCACACGACGAGAAATTTGTACGAACGAGCGTATACGATTGGTACAACACGTCAAGTACCTACCTAAAACACTCATTTCGCAATGTCTTACATACAAGATTTTTTATAATAGCGTTTTAAAACAGATCACTTTACGCATTAAACTGCCATTTTAAAGCACTAGTACTTAAAAGTATTTAATTTGGCAACGAAAATGACAATCAAAAAGTTATTGTTCTAAAACGCTAGTATAAAAAAAAAATTATGCAACACGAGTAAAAAGTGTCTTATTTCACCCATAGGATTTGAAGAACGCTCTTACGGCTCGTTTGGCCAAACTTTCCTATTCGTGAAATAAGACTATACTTTTTACTCTTGTTGCATAAATAACTATATTTATTTAATTTAGAGTGGTGAAATATATCCAAACCATAGCGTTGATGTAAGTGCAGTATTTTCACCAACAGCCGCTTCTTATTTTGAAAGTACGGCTTACTGCAAATTTTCGGGAAAAGTGGACCGTTTATCTTTGAGTTTTAATGGACATGGAATTGGTCCGAAATTTTTATTTAATTTAGAGACTATTGATTTGGGTGGTATGTACGTATTTTCGGAGGAAAGTTTTGAAATTGTTATTCATAATAAAGGTAAAATTACAAATAGCTAATTATTTAAATATTAATTTATATTATTTCTAGGCGATATATCAGGCCAAATATCTTTTTTAGTAACGAAATATAATTTTGGAACTAAAATTACTTGTAAACCTACTTCTTTATATTTAAAACCTTTTGAAAATGGTGCATTTCTAATAAAAGTAACAGCAACCACAGATGGGTCTTTTGTAGAAGAAATATTTTTTGTTATTGACGAATCGGGACAAAAAACTAAAGTTATTATTAAGTAAGAACATTAAAACTATAATTTTCATTAATTTTTTATGTTATATACAGTTTGTTCCATTGCCACCATTGGGATTTCGGGAACTATAACCTATATAAGCAACACACCTGAGATAGCCCGCCAAAGACACACAGAAAGTTTCTTTTAACCTACATCGTATCTCTTATAGTTCTCGAGATCCTAATGGTAGCAGTTCTAAATGGGACACACTGTGTAAAATTTTATAACATTATTTTCAGAGGATGTGCAACGTATGCTCAATTAACACTTCTTGAAACGTCCATCAATTTTGGCATTGTACCTTTAGGTCAAAAAGAAGTTCAAACAGTAACTTTATACAACAATACTTGTATAGACATACCATTTGTATGTAGTGTTATTCCTAATGGGAAAGAAGTCACAGTTAAATTAACTGATAATCCAATTTCACGTGTCTTACCTAAAAATCCAAAAGAATACATTCTTTCCGCAGACCGAGGTGTAGTTCCTAGTAAACAAAATATGGATATTACGGTATATAATAATAATTTGTTCCCCAAGCTATTTGCTACATAAAAGAATAACGTTACACTCTTCTAGATAGAACTAGTAACAAATAAAAGTGAATTGAGAACTGCCGATGTGTGCATAGATGCTTGGAATATATCGAAACATAGATTGTTTATTAAAGTAACTCACGAAGGAGCAATACCCGAATTAATTTGTAATCCCAGTGAAATTAATATACGATTTTGTTTCGTGGATTATTTGTGTCACAGATTAGTCACGTTTGAAAATAAAACACATTTGTCTGGTTTTATGTGGATATATGTCGAAGTAATATTTAATATATTTTTAAAAAATTTGTAGTTATTTATACAATTTGTAGCCGCAAGATGCTTTACTTGTTACTACAGACATAAAAGAAACCTTCATACAACCTTATCAAAGTTTAGATGTTGGTGTAGACATAATTTGTAAGGAAATAGGAAAACAACAATGTGAAATTAAGTATGACAATTAAAATAATTTTCTTTTACATTACATACATAATACATATGTACAGGAGGGTATAAGTCGAAAAGTGAGACATAGGCGTTTCACATGGGAAATCAGTTTTTCTTTGCGCAAATGTTACCTAATTATTTTATGCAAAATATTTCAAATGCAAGTTATAAAGATTTAAATTCTGCATCTAAATCATGAGAAACAATTATTCTCGCTCTTCATATAAATGCAAAAATTAAATTACAAGTTACAGTTTTTATGAGCTTCTAGTCTAGGCAGCCATGGATTTATGACAAAAATAAACAAACGCATTGTTTTTATTTTTTTATTTGCGCTATCAACGCAAAATGTCACTTTGCCGCTTATGCAATACAAAGTAGAAAAAACGCCCGCTGTCCGAATTTCTACCTATATAAAACGTTGAGAACTGTCAGTTGTTCTGAATGGGAATGTTTAAGTCAGGAACTGATGGCGTTGTAGTTACTTACACATTTACCACCTGCACAAGTCAATTTGACATATGACTGCTCTGCCGGTATACTACATAACCAAACAAAATGCCGTACTGCTGTGTGAAAGAATACAGAAATAAAATAGGGCATTCATTCACAAAAACGAATGTAAAAAATGCTTAGATTAGACTGAAGCAATAGCTCAAAAAGAATGTAAAATAACAATAAATTAAAATTTAAAAATATAATCGTTATTTATTGAGTAGTACTGTAAGTACAAAGTGTACATTTTATTATTTTTTGTTATGGTGGAGGACCCCATTGTAGCGACTGTAGAAAAAATCTTGTGTGTGTTTCGGGTGCAAATGGACATTACAACCTCTCAATCGACAATATCCCATTTTGCGCTCTTAATACACAAATAGCTATTTTGTGTTAATTTTCTGCACTAATCCAAATTCAGTTACAGACGACAGTTGAAAATAACGCATTTGTTTATTTTTGTCAAATCCATGGCTGCCTATACTAAAAGCTCATAAAAACTAACTTTATAATTTTTTACGTTTATATGAAGAGCTAGAATAATCATTTCACCACATAGGCACGTTCTTAATCGTATTCATAAATGCTCTTCTTCTCTTTCCACTCGGAAACTTTCGCTCCTTTACCACACTATACCAATCATATTACTTCACTTACGCTCTGGACGGCCACGCAATCGAACACCCTCAACTTCACTAACATATACGCTTTACAAGCCGTTCACTCGTCATTCTCTCCACATGACCAAACTATCTCAACTTACTCACTCCAACTCTCTTTACAACATTCTTCCTAAACATACATTCTTCATATCAAATTTTCCTCAAGCGACCTCGTCTTGTATACTTAAATACACCACGTAAATGTCTCATTTTCACGGCAGTCACTCTCCTTTTATGCTTTTCCGACCATGCCCAACATTCGCCTCCATACATCAAAGCAGGCACTAGCACTCTATTATATTCACTTATGGCCGGTTATACGAGTATAAACGGCAGATAAATTTACTTCCAACGTAAATAAAATTTATTCCTTCAAATGACAGTCGAATTTTTGACAGTAATGTTATAAATGTAAAAAAGGAACTTTTTTATAGCATTATCCCTTTTTTATTTCAATACTTTTATTTCCAAAAATTCACACAGTTGTTCAAATACTCTAAAAATACGTACACTTACGTAACATTCTCTTTAAAATCAAATAATATTACTACCAAGTTAATATCTCTACCCATTTTTGAATTATTGCCCCAAAAGTCAATATACCCCACATTTACATAAAAACTTCAAAATTTTCAAAAATCTAATTTTTATGTATCTAGATACTTTTTAGTGCGCTGATTCCAAATTTTGAAACCGAAGGTCGATATCTCGTTTCGTTCTCGAGATATTTAGATTTAAAATTTTGCTCAAAACTGCCCATTTTTGGGTATTAACCCAAAAATGGGTCGAGATATGAATTTGGCGACATCACCATTCGATTCTACGGACAAAAATACATAAGTATAGCAATTTTCATAATTTTTATCAAACCGGTTCATTTTTTATGAATAAAAACTTGAAAACCCTTGAAAATGTCCAAAATCTCAAAAAATCGTAAGGGGTACCTTAGATTTTTGCGATTTTTGGCCATTTTCAGTTATTTTGCTTTAGAGATTGTATGCGGTGTTCAAAAATTCTGAAAATTGGTGTACTTATGTAAATTTGCCCGTAGAATCGAATAGTGTAGTAGCCAAATTCATATCTCGACCCATTTTTGGGTTAATACCCAAAAATGGGCAGTTTTGAGCAAAACTTTGAATCTAAATATCTCGAGAACGAAAAGAGATATCGACCTGCGGTTTCAAAATTTGGAATCAGCGCATTGAGAAGTATCTAGATACATAAAAATTAGATTTTTGAAAATTTTGAAGTTTTTATCTAAATGTGGGGTATATTGACTTTTGGGGCGATAATTCAAAAATGGGTGGAGATATTAACTTGGTGGTAATATTATTTGATTGTAAAGAGATGTTACGTAGCGACTATGAAACGAAATCTGGTACTCGAGGCGAAGTACCTACTGACTATGAATACTGGCATTTGATATGTGTCGAGCAAATACTAAAAATATTTTTTACAGAGTATTACTGTTTGGAGGAACTCCATTTACAGCAATTACTGTACAATGTATAGGACAAGGCCCAATAATATTATTCGTCCCTGATTATTTACATTTTGGAGAAGTTAGACTTTTGCAAACTACTACAAAAACATTAACTCTTTTTAATGATTCGCCTATAGCTGCAAAACTTACAGCAGAAGTAACAATTTATATACAATTCTTCAATCAAAATCTATAAAAATATGTATATTTTACAGACTAAAGCACACAGTCCATGGACTGTAGAACCAAAAGAATTATTTATCGAACAAGAATCAAGCATGGATGTTGAAGTCAGCGCGTATTTAAACGATTGTAAAAAATACAAGGGTAAAATTTTGTTTCACATTGAAAATCGAGGAACATTGGAATGTCCGGTAGATGCAAAAGGAATTGGTTCAGCTATTGCAGTGGAACCTTCCATAGATCCAGTTTTAGATCTAAAAACTCAACTTACTCAAAACTTAATTACCAGGACTTTTAAAATTACTAATAAGGGTGTACGATTTCATAAAATAGTAATAGCTAAAACTACAGAAGTGAAATCGTTTCAACAGTATAACCCTGAAAATGAGAAGAAGTAAGTAAAATTATTTATAAAAGATATAAAAATAATTATTACCTGTATTTTAAAGATCAGTGTTTTCAATTAAACCTTATTTTCTCCAACTCAAACCAAATGAAAGTACTAATATTGTTCTATCAGGACAACAGATGAAAGTAAAATATGTGGAAGAACCAATTTATTTTCATGCAATTATAGAAAAAGTTGAGAAGAAACAAATAATAATAGAAAGCAAAATAATTTGTAATTTTGTAGAACCAAATTTTCAATTCTCCAAAAAGTCTATGTGTTTTCGTGTTGATTATTGTGTTACTCAAAACATCCAAGTTTTAGAAGGTTTGTTAACATTTTAAAAAAGGTGTCTCTGATGCACTATCCAGACAGAGCCACAAAAAATTAGTGAACTGTCGCATATGTGCATCGTGCTGCCATCTATTGATATTTTCCTTGAACTACACGTAACTCAGCTGCTATAATACAAACAAATCGCTGTCGTGATGACAGTTGAAACAAGATGGTGCCCATGATGGTGCCAAATATTAAAAATGAAGTGATTCTAAGATCTTTGCAACAATTATAAAGAATATATGTCAAATGTGAAATTATTTAAGTTTCCACAATCATCCGAACACAATGGCTCGTAGTATGATCACGGTTTTAACTAAAACTCTGTTTTTAGAAATGTCATATTCAAATTTAAATATTTAATTTCACCCGTATGTCTAAAGAACGATTTTTTTTTTAAATATTTGTTTGAATACAAACTATGTTCTGCTTTAAAATCATATGTAAAATAATGAAATTTGACATTTTTTAAAACAGCGTTTTAATTAAAACCATGATCATACTACCAACCATTGAATTATGTAAAACTCAAATTTCAAAACGCAAGTGACAGAAGACAAAACTTTAAAAATGGCGATGGTTTGTTTGTATTATAATCTTCCATCTCAAGTTTTACATCAACTCTCTCTTTCTTGCATATGACGTCAAAAGCATAACTGTCCATTATGAATTGTCAGTTAGATAATGTTATGTTTTGTCCTTTTCTTTTAAGAAAAACAAACCATAAGTATACTTAATTGACAATAGTTTTTTGATAGATTCGAGAATTGGCCGCTAGATTCCGTCTGGTCCATTTCTGCCTTCTGCGCATGTCTGGACAGTGCAGTAGACACACCCTTTTAAAAAACAAACAGTATGACATTTGATTTCTAGATGTTGTGGAAATGAAGAATATGATTCCTTTGGAATTAACTACTATAATAAATTTAAGTGCACCCTTTTTCTTACTACTAAATGATAAATTGGTGAATAAGGCTTTTATTAAATTTGAAGAATATGAAACAAAATTTCTTAATGTTATTTTTGTTCCTAATTTTCAAAAACAGCATTGTTATAAAGTGAAAGAATCTATGCAATTTCGATATGAAAAACATACCAAAAAAGTAAAAGATGAACAAATTAAATTTCATAAATAATTTAATAGTATTTTAGGATTTTATTAAACTGAGTGGAGAAGTTAATTATCCAAATGTAAAATTTTTCCCCGATGAAGTCAATTTTAGATCAGTAGTACCAGGATCATACTCTTGTAATACTGTCGAAATAAGAAATATTTCCCCAATTACCATTACATTTTTGTTAGAATGGTCAGAAAAGGATATGATTTTTGATAAAGTTCCTGTTTTAGAGGTATTACTTAATAAATTATTATTTTATTTTTGAAGTGAAAACTTATTTAGGCGCACATTGCAAATGTTTTCTTGGGCAATGAACAAGGCTGATCCGTCACGCGTGAGGCGTCACGGTCATTCGGGTAAACTCGAAAAGAGCCGAACGTCACGCGTCGCGGTTTTCGGGTCATAGCCTACGTTAAGTTATAAATACAATACTGGGAAACATCACATCTGTCAAAAAAAAACTCTAGTTCTAAACTCGACATTTTGGCGTGACTTATTCCTGCTGCCATTACTGATATGTGTGTGTGCAACGCAGATTGGCACACCCAGAAATGGGTAATATGCCGTGATATATTTATTTAGTTATTTATATACAGGGTGTTTCATAATATATGCGCAGGACTTCAGGATGTGATAGCTCGTCCAAAAATATGAAAAAAGTACTCTTGGTCATAAGCTCTAAAGTTGACCGTTTTCGAGAAAAATCAACTTTTATGTTGAAATCATGGTCAATTTTTTGAAATTATTTTTTTTTACTAATTAAACAAAATTTATTCAAACGTTAGAACAAGTAACAAAATCAAACGTTAACTTCATAATTGCAAAATAAAAAAAAAACAATAACAAATCATACTCAGTTAAATAAATTGTTGTTTAAAACAAAAGCTATCTCCTGTCAAACTAACAATTTCTTTGTACCTACAATAAGTAAATTTGTGTTACAAAATTAAAAATGAATTACACAAACGCTGAAATGTGCGAAATGCATTACCTTTACGGAATGGCGAGCGGTAATTCGGCAGAAGCAAGGCGGTTGTATCAAAAAAGACATCCTGATCGCCGAATACCACACCATAACTTGTTTCAACGCATTCAAATTTTGCAATTATGAAGTTAACGTTTGATTTTGTTACTTGTTCTAACGTTTGAATAAATTTTGTTTAATTAGTAAAAAAAATTATTTCAAAAAATTGACCATGATTTCAACATAAAAGTTGATTTTTCTCGAAAACGGTCAACTTTAGAGCTTATGACCAAAAGTACTTTTTTCATATTTTTGGACGAGCTATCACATCCTGAAGTCCTGCGCATATATTATGAAACACCCTGTATAAGTAAATAAAATATTACATTTGTACAATAGTTACAACCGCTAAATTGATTTTTTTGAGAGTCTAGAAATGATATTAAATGACAACAGGAATAAATCACGCACTCATAACCGGTTTTAAAACTAGAGGTTTTGGGGATTTTGACCAGATTTTAAAATGAAATATGTAAAACTTGTTTCTCAGCCTTCTCCCAAGAAAATTAAAATTATTTCTTGAAAATTTTATTAGAATTTGGTTAGAATGTTCACAACATTTTGACATCATAAAAAATATGAATGTAAGCTCAGCGTGCATTACACGATGAAGCTTTTCTTTTCGACTTGAAAAATTTTCTCTCTCGCACAATGACATGAGTGCAAGAGAGACAAATGAATAACATTTCAGGAAAACCTTTTAAAGAAAAACTGGAACAAAATTAAATAAAATAAATAATTAAAATAACTATTTACATATTTAAATTAACGATTTTTTAAAAAATATTTATTATCTATTTCGGGTTAGTTAAAATGCTAAATTAAGATTTGTAAATTAACCTAAATTATTGGACATATTGCCAATAAAATAATATCTAATTATAATTAGACAAAATTTCAATTATTTTTTTTCTGTGTGTTTGGACAGGAATGTGTGGTGAAGGATGATTGTTGCGTAACTATTATTGTGATCCGGATGCGGTATTTCGCTACCGAAAATCGGCCACTTTAATAATAGGTTTGTTCGCGGCAGCCATCCCGAACTAGTTTGAGCACCACACGCATGCGTAGTTTCGATTTAATCGTTCGCGGTGCGATTCTGACTGATAACTTCGTGTTCGCAGAACACTGTGGACTGGTACATGATTGGTTACGTACTAATCAGACCAGTCCGAAAATTGAAGCAAGTAATATAAATAATGGACTAATAGACACTTACAAAATTGCAACTTGCACGAGCGCCTCTAACGGCGAAGCAAAGGAATCAAGGTTGCTATGGTTACCCCGTACAAACAAAGATCTGTCATCAGCCGTAGACTTTACACTCTAGCCATCGTTTTAGTTGAATAATCGAATGATCTTCAATATTATCAAACAAAAAAGTTGCCCCAGACACATCTTCTGGTTTTAAACTCATTTTTATTAAACACAACGTACACATCACAATAAAGAATTAGGTTTAACATTGAATAACAGATACGAATACAATGACAGATAGGAACAGGGAACGGGACGCAAGACAACGAGGGGAGGTTTGTTTGTATGCATGACCTTCTATATCTCTCTTTCAGTGACGTCAATTTTGTGTCTATTGCGAGTATTCAGTGCATACTTTTCTGTGTTTAATTAAGTTTATTTTAACAATTTCACAAATTTTAAATTAATAAATATTTGAAGGTGAGTTTATAATATTGCCTCCATTTCAGTTTAAAACTATATAATACTTTCATTCAGGTGTACATAGCATACATAACCTCAAACGTCAAAAGGAGCGTTCGCGGTAGAAAAAATCCCAAATCAATCTCGGATCACGCATGCGTTTTTCACGAATTAGTACGGAACAAGTACGAAATAAGTTTGGGATCCGTCAGGGATTGTTACCGCGAACAAACCTATTATAATAGTGAGGAATATTTGCTGTATGATGCACGGTTAGTAAGAATGTTTTTAAAAGAGTGAAGTGAATCAGCTGAGCTTTTATTCTTATTGTTGTATTGACACGCGTGATTTTTATTGATGTATATTTTTAGGATCCTGAAAGATTACATGACGAATCTCTTCCTGACTTTTCTGTGTCCTCTCAACCTACAGTTGAAGTACCTGAACCACCAAGCTCTGTGGAGAGTAAATCATCAAAGGGAAAAAAAGGTAAAGGTAAAGGAAAAGGCAAGAAAGGCAAAAAAGATAAAAGCTCGGATAAAAGTTCAAAAAAAGGTAAAAAAGGCAAAAAAGATAAAAGTTCGGGTAAAAGTTCAGGAAAAGGCAAGAAAGGGAAAAAAGATAAAAGTTCTGGAAAAAGTTCAGGAAAAGGGAAGAAAGGCAAAAAAGATAAAAGTTCAGGAAAATCGTCTAAAACAAAATCAGGTAAAAGTAAAGCAAGTACTAAAGGTAGCAAAAAAGGGAAAAAGAAGAAAAAAATACCAACTGAATTCATATTTCAACATTATTGCACAGAAGAATATTTGCATCCTAATTATATACAAATATTTGAACAACTACATGATCCATTTTCTCGAGGCAGTTTGATTGGTTTATCAGAAGAAACGAAAAATCATTTAATACATATGAAACAACTTTTATTACCCACCGCACAACATTATCAAAACACTTGTGTTCAGATGGTTAAATGTTTAGAAGATGAACCTCCGCCAGAAAAACTTATTGATTCAATGCTCAACGTCGTACCGAATTTTGGCGTTTTAGAGCCGCATGAAAGTCAACGATTATTTTTCACATTTTATCCTACAAAAGATATAAGTCTAAGAGCCTTTCTTTTATGTCACATACTTGGGGGTCCAACAGAAGCATTACCAATCACTGGATTATGTTCGGATATTCATTATGAACTTGATACTACATATGTTAGTTTTGGACGACAAGTATACTCAGAAGTCACTGAAAAAAAGATAATATTGTCGAATAGAGGCTATGTACCCTTTACATTCGTCACAAGTGTGAAAGAAGTGAAAGAGTCCAATTCGATGCATTTGCTTGAAGCTGGTTGTTTAACTGTCTGTCCCAGATCTGGTGCGGTACAACCTTTTTCAGATATAGATATTGTATTGAAATATTTTCCTGGTATAGCTGGAAAATTTTTGGAAACATTTGAAATTGAAGTAAGATTTGTAATATTATACAGGTATCTCAGAAGCGACGCTCGTGTTTTTGCAAAATAATGCATTTTGTATTGCAATTTATTAACTCGAGTATTTACAGCACTTGGTGGTTTAGGAACCACACCCATTATCTATATATTCAATTGTTTTTGTACTGTTTTCATTATAACATTGTTATTATTTCATTCTAATAACAAGAAAATACGAATTTGGTGTCTGAATTTGTTGACATTTGACAAACAATATCATGACACTGACATGTGATATGCTAAAAATTTTTCATTTCAAATATCACAATGTTGAAAATTGAGAATGGGTCCATAAACCATAACAAAAAATAATAACATGTACACTATATCCTTAAAGTACTACTCAATAAATAACGAATAAGAAAAATAAACATTTTTTTTAATAATTACTTTGCGAGATATTTGAATTTATTTCCAGGGCCACAGATGACGTCTCACTATTGGTATCTCTCTCGCGCAGTCTACTACAGAAACTGGTGTGAGAAAGATAGCTATAGGTTTCTTTAAAAATCAAATGCAGTTATACAAAAAACAATGATGACTTTTTGATACCACTTCAAAGTTAAATGAAGTTTTGTTTAAAAATTAAAAAATAAGGTTTATGGGCCCATCGCCCTTAAGATAGTTAATTTTTGAATTACATTTTAAAAGCACGGGCGTAACTATTGAGATATCTGTAATAATTCATATTTTTATTCACAATCATTATTGTAATATACCGATTCCGAACCTTTTGAAGGTTGGGAAATACGTCATTCCTAACTTTAATGACAATCTCTTGGTTTGGAAATAACAGATTTCACTTCCATCTCTTGGGTTGGAAATGTTTATGTAGGGGTTGCCTAGCAACATTGCCGTAGATCCCCATAATTAAGTAGGCTAAACAAATTTTAAGACAGCTGTCAAAATATTAATAAAATTAAAGGTTACAATTCATTGATTTATTTTGAAAATTATTGATTTAAAATGAGGATGATTGTGAATAAAATAACCTCGGTGGGAGTTTCATAACAGCCTCGCGCATTATCTCACCTCGAGGCTTTGCTTCCCGGTAATATACATAAGCCCTCGGCTGTAATGAAACATCACCCACCTCGGATGTAATATACTATTACATTCATATTATTTAGATAGGACATTTACCACCGGTAACTATAACTACTGACGGTTACGGATTTTTTCCTCAAGTATACTTAAATTTGCCGCGACCATCATTACTAAACGTTGATAGTGTTCTTTGCTATAACGCAATAGCTGCTTTACAACCAGATTTGTTAGCTTATGTGGAATCTATTAAAATTTGCATGGAATCAGAAAATTTCTTTGTTTGTGAACTTCCTAAAACTGAAAAAAGAAAATTGCAGAAGGATGGCTGGTCAATTGTCAATTATAAGGTAAAAATTTATTAAAATAATATTCATTTGTTTAAAATTGTTTATATTTTAGACATATTATGCATCTGTAATGGATATAGAACTAGCAATTGAACGAATGTTAGTTTACAAACAAATTAGCTTGGCGCCATCAGTACTGTTAAGTAAACCACGTGGTCATTTAGGAGTAGTGTCTCCTCCTTATTTAATGGACTTTCGTATTGTTGTAATCAATACTATAGCTCACTATACTGCTTTGATATTAAATTACGGACCTTGTAAAGTTCGAGTACGAATAGCCGCATGTTTTCAAAGATCCAAATTTGAAGCCGCTGGTTTTGGTGTTCAATTCAAAGCAACAACTGTTGTTGTTGGAGATAGTACTCCATTCCATATTTTATTCGCACCAAATTCAGATACTTACCCAAACAGATACTATGAAGTGTCTGAATTAATAAGTCTAGAAGTACGAGTATAATTAAATTTACATATGTTTCGAAATTAAACAACAAAACTTAAGGTTTAATAAAGGATTTAACAAACAGTGCAGAAGTTCTTGTAAGCAAAAAATAGTTCAAGTTAAATATGTAGGTGTATGTTTTACACCTTACAAGTCTATAGAATCAGAGATATGATTTTTTAATAGTTGCCCGTAATTTAAAATATTCAGCGTTGTCGTCACAGCTTCACAGATAGAGTGCTAGTCAGCTAAGAAAAAGCCATTTACGTCATCAATAGATGCGCGAAACAATGACGTAGTAATGACGTAGGTAGATTTTGTAGGCAATGGCGTGCCATCTTATTCTTTGCCAAATAGTGAAAGCGCACTTCAGTTGTTATTTTTTCTATTTATTTTAGTTGATTATCACAAATGATTGATAAATGACATGTAAATTTGCTAAAGAGGCATTTTTAAATACCTATTCACTGCGTCTGCTTTGATTTTCATTTAGGAAGCGCATTAGGCCATCACACAACGGAATTTTATATTATTTTAGTGCGAGCCGATATTTCGGTCTCTCAACTAAGTTGATAATTAAAAACCTAATTACCCGTATTCTGTAAGAAAGTTGCTAAATCTTAGCAACATTGCTATTGGCTATTTGCTACAGCAATGTTGCTTAGAGTTAGCAACTATGTTACAGAATTTGGGTGATTGTCTTCCTAACAAATAAAAAATATGGCAATGAAAATTGTAGTTTAAAAAATTATTTCAACCCTTTTTTTTACGTTTATTTCAGGGAACTTTATAAACAACTTTTGTTCAAAGATTGAAATATCGGCCCCCCACTGTACTAAAAATACCAATAATGAAATTGATTCAACTGTGGAATTATCACGTATACAAAAAAAAAACCAAAAAAACACAAACGACTTGACATAAAAATATTTCATAAACACTCGATAAGGCAGAAGTAAACTGAAATATAACTAAATTAACAAATTGTTGTACTATTCATACCGAATAATTTCAGTTGAATTACATCTTTGATCTCTTCTGGTATTAACTTTAATCTTTTTCGGGTACAACATCTGGGTAAATTGTTTGTTAGAAATTAATCTGCAAAGCCTAGTACAGTTTCTACATTTGTTCTTAATACATTTATATTTAAACCTAGAAATACACCTGATATGTTGATTAATCATATGATACTTCAAATGATACATTTTCATTAGAACTAAACGTCAGAACATAAGACGAACGACACTGGGGTATCCATGAACAAGCTAAGCCGTTGCTATGACAACCAAGGGAAATGACAAAAATTCATTTCTGCGCTGATGACGTAAATGGCTTTTTCTTAGCTGACGGGAACTCTACGGCAGTCCAGCTCTAACGGTTTAGTTCGGAACTATGATTGTTTGGTTTGGTATTTATTTTAATAAATGTTCTATTTACATACCTTCCACTGCACTACTACTATTATAGAAATACACAATAATAATAATAATAACAATAATATGTTCTTGAATGAATGTTATGATGATTTTGGGCAAGGCGGAAGAAGAATGTTTTTAAAGAGTTAAGTGATTCTGTGGAGCTCTTGCTTTCATCCCTTTTCTTATTATTTTCGGGTTTTTGCTAACCCACTAAGTGGGAAATGCGTGATTTTATGTATGTATGTATGTATGTATCTCTTGACAACTTTTTTTTAAATGACTCATTGTCACAGATGCAAATATTTAAATATTGATTTTATTTTATCATCACTGGGTACAAAATATAAAAAAATATTTGTTATTTATCACTTTTATAAATTTATGAATATTTTATTCGTAAAACAAGAAATTCTTTAAGAATACAGTAACGTCCTATAACACTCAAATGCAAATATCTCTAAAACGAAGTATAGGTACATGTAAGAATTTGCTTACATAAACTCGTTCACTTATTTTTTGGATCTTTATTTAAATATGTTTTGTTGTTTAAATTTGAAACACCCTGTGTAAGAAAAACAGGAATAACAAATTATTTTCACAGGTTTTGCATGGCGTGAAAATACCAATTGAAATTAAAGCAATTGTTACTAAACCTTTTCTTGATATTTCTATTAAAACATTACATTTTAGTAAAGTAATTTGTGGAAATATCAAAACTAAGAATTTTATACTGAAAAATACTGGTCTAGTAACGTGTAACTGGAGAGCAAAAATAGAAGTAAAACAACTTAAAACTCATAAACGTAGTAATCCCTATAGTTTGAAGCTTTGCGAAGGCATATTAAATCCAGGAGAACAAATGTTATTTGACGTTAATTTCGAGCCTGTTAAAAATGGACGTTTTCGTGCTCTTTTAGACTTACAAGTAGAGCAGAATGATGAAATATTTTCTGTTGTATTATACGGTGAAGGAGTAAGGCCTCAACTACATATTGAAAAACTTACTTTGAATTTTACACCATCTGTGCCATATTCGAATATTTCAGTTCAATGTTTTTCAGTTGAAAATTGTTGCGATTTTCCTATAGAATACTTTTTTTCAAATTTCGACAGGTATGTTTTATAAGAGTAAATAATTTTTATTTATCAAATTATATTATAGATTGATACTTGAAGAAGATAAAATAAAAAATGCTTTAATGGAATATTATGTAGCAAATAAACTATTAATACCGGAACGAAAACCAGGCGAAAGACTGCCATTACCATTTTACGAATTTTGTGAGGAAATTTATAGAGTAGTAAAAAAGGAAAAAAGTTATCAGCAATCTGTTTCTTCTAAAACAAGACGAACAAAAAAGAAAAGTAAAATTGAAGAACCTGAAGACATGTATAGTATAAAAAAAACTCTATAGGCATTTACGAAAATTTTACCGGTAGATACCGAACTTACCGACTGCGTTCGAAAACACAAGTACTTAATAGTTACCGTGTTCGAAAATTGTACCATATCTACCAGATCCATCTACCGGATCCATGATTTGTGGATCGAGTAATTCAGCCGGTAAATGAATCTAACCTCAAAAAAGGTAGAAATGCCAAGCGAAGTTGGAATCGGAAGTAGGTTTCAGAAGTTAATTATGATAATACAGAAGACGAGACGAGATAACGTTTAACTACGTCAAATTTCAAATCTGTTTCTGTCATCTTTCAACTGCTTTTCATAGGTTATAAATCTACCCTGTTTACCACTTGCGTTCTTAAAATATCTATCCCGGTAGTTGTAAACTGATGAATAACTGTTTACCGTTATATACCGGTAATATTTCACCGGTAGAATTTTCCTTAATGCCTTATATCTCCGAATTGAACCCTACGTCATCAATGGGAGCAGGTGGGCAAAGCTCAACGTAGATGGCAGCATCCTAGCTATGAACTGTTGCAGCCGATAATTTTGAATAACTTCACTGACAGTTACAATTTTTTATTGTTTCTGACGTAAAAGTATAATTATAAAGTAAAATCCACATGAAACAATGTTAATTATTATAATTTTTACCACTTGTATAACTAAAAATTCATTTTTCTCAAAATGATTTGCAAAAACAAATACTTGTTTTATATTTGGACTTAAATTTTATTATACTTGTCTTCTTTCATCCTTTAGTAATATTTAAGAACATAACAAGAACGCATTATTTAAAAGAAGAGTCCAAATACACACACGATAGTTTTAAATAACTGACACTTTTAATACCTGATTCTTCAATTATAAGTATTTTGGGCTAGCACATGCATACTAAAGTGCACAAATTTTTATTACATAATTCTAGAAAGTTCATGGCTATGGTGGCGCTATAGTTATTCTATACCACCACGCCAGCTCCCATTTCAGATGCAAGAATTACTAAACGTTTATCTAGCATCTTTGTTGTACGTACATGACAGTGATTATGATTTTTTAAATAATGATTTGTTCAATAATGATTCCTTCGGATCATGATTAAATTCAATTCCAAAAATCGACGCGAAACCTACACGTCGAAAGAACTAGCGGTAAACGTCAAATCATAAATCAGCTGTTTTGATTGAGGTACCCAAATCGAAAATAGTTTAAATATGGATTGTGCTGAAGCAGAAATAATATTTTTGGTACGGAATGTGAAGTAAAATATGAAAACAAGTTTCTTTAACTTTTTTTTTGTAACTGCAGGATCTAATATTAGAAAAATCGAAACCAATAATGAATGTTGAATATACTGATTCAAGTTCTAATAGTTCGGGTGATTCTGATGTAGACATAAATTTGCACATTTCAATATTTCATTGCTTGTTTTTTCCTCCATTTTCAAATATTTTGTTATTTCAATCACAGTGATCATGCGAAAAGACTGATTCAGAAGGGAAAGGGGAATGGCGTGTTGTGATCACAAAATGAAAGAGTAGGGATAACAAATAACGAACGAAGAAACAATTTTCTTTTCTCACTTTGTTCAATTTTATCACGAATCACAGTCCGAAGAAACACGCCTATTACATGAGACTTTTATTCACTAACTCATTACCGTGCGTATCACAGAAGGGGTATATGCTATCTCCGTCCAACCAACGGTGAAAAATGAAATAGAAACTGTAATATAACTGCGGCAACGAAAGTTATTTTCAAATGTTTTATTTATTTGAATATTCATGTTATTCTGTCACTGTCACTCATGTGGTGAAAGGTGATTTTGGCATTGACAATTTGTGTTGCATTAGTCCTTCGTATTATATTGTGCAATTTGCTATTGCAAAGACGGCACTTCTAAGATTGCTGACAATTATTGCACGATATTGTTTTTAGACAATAAAAAAAGTATTTTTCATCCATTATATTTATATCGTATTTATTCAGTTAATTATTTTTCGTAATAACATACTGTTACTTTGATATAACAGGACTAAAAACTAAAAACAAAAGTGAAAAGATAAAAATAACGGCCGCCGGCCATTATAACAGTTGCCTACAGTTAAGAATCAAGTATTCCTAGAAAAATAACAGCATCTTCATGGAACGAGACAGGAGAATTTATAAATCAACAAAAATGTTGTTCAGTAAGACAGAAAGAGAACATTATTATTATTAATTATTAATATTATATTAATCCTAAATGTTTAAATTTTATGTTATTACGAAAAATCTTGAACGCCACATGATATGCAAATAACGAATTCGGCTGATTATAAACCTCAGCTGCGTCCGTTATTTGCCTCATATCGGCCTAATGATGTTAATAACTATTCTAATTCGAATTTTGATAACAAAATTGACACAATATAGGTTATACTTTCAGTTTTGATTTGTATGAATATGAATACTTCGGAAATCACTCGATTTCACCCGACAACATGACGTCAACAATTCCCTCCCTCTCCCTGGGCTATTTGAACCATGTGCTTATGATTGATGACGTGGGGATTAATTGGTGGAAATAGACTTTACATTATTTATCAACTAATATAATTAATTTTAGACCTGAAACTGTTCGTTCTGACAGAACTTCCAATACGAATACTTTTTATGAGAAAAATTTTGATGAAATACCGAACCTGGTCCAAAGTAATATTTAAATTTATTTGAAATTCTCATAATAAAATATGTTTCATGTAGGTTTTCTGCAAATGAAAACTATTATGCCGGAAAATACACATACGAGTGATATTTTAGAAGACCCTGTTAAAGTAGCTATTGCTCAAGCGAAAAAGCTTGAAGAACCTGTAGAAAAAATTAAACCTGAACATAAATTGAGAGAGGGGATATGTTTTATCTGTCATGGAGCTCCCTGGATTGGTAAAATTTTATAGTTATAATTTTATACAGAATAGTTATTTTTGTAACAAGTGCGGAAATTTTCTGTTCTCTGAAACTAGCGCGAGTTTCGAAATTTTTGGCTTATTTTTGCAGTCTTACAAATCTGTAAATCTGTAAAAAAAAAGTGACAAAAATACATCTATTCTTGTTGATTAATAAAAAAAAATATTAATAAATCACGTTATTCTACATAAAAAAAACGGATAGTCGACTATTAAAAGTTTCTCGAAAACTGACCCTCGAATGTTCAAAATGTTTTGCCCTATCCTTAATATTACCTGAGACACCCTGCAAACCATCGAAAATGATGCAATTAATCTATTATATTTGTTTTATAGAACATATTTATCCGGCAAACAGAATTGCTGGAATGTTAAATTTGCCAGCATTTAACCTAGACGACATAATAATCGAAGCATTGGTGTATAGCACTGATATGTCTAGTGTAAAAATAAATGAGCTTATAAACAACGCCTATAGTATTGCTGCTAATCCCGCTGAAGGTAAGAGTGAAAAATTAAAATAAACAATAAAAACAATACATTGTGTGTTTATGGCGTTAACCAGAAAAGAAGGATCCAGAAATTGTTGAAAATCCAATTGATGTACTTAGGGAAAAAATAGATGTATTAATAGAAAATAAGCCAAAGAAGAAGAAAGGAAAACTTTCCGCTAGATCCAACTCTAGTAAAAAAAGTAAAAAAAGTGGTAAAAGTAAGAAAAGTGATAAAAGTAAGAAAAGTGATAAAAGTAAGAAAAGTGATAAAAGTAAGAAAAGTGATAAAAGTAAAAAAAGTGCTAAAAGCAAGAAAAGTGGTAAAAGCAAGAAAAGTGGTAAAAGCAAGAAAAGTTCTGGAAGTTCTAAATCAAGCAAAAAAAGTAAAGGAAAAGGATTATTTGATAATAGTCGCACTTTAATTGGAATGTCAGAAGTAAATTTTATCTACATATAGTATTCTTCATGTACGAATGGCATTGCACAATAAACAGTGTATGATTCTTGATGACATGTGACATGTGTAATTGAAGTAAATAGTTTCTTTTGCCACACAGGTTATAAAATCTGTTCATAAGGCGACATATGTTTAGGAAATTATTTGGAATGGGGTCTTTCCACAATTTTTTTCTTCTGAAAATGTAAGCATTTATTAATGCAGCTTCATATTTTACCTTCCAGAGATACATAATATTTAAACTACGAATTTTTGAAATTTTTAATATTTAAATTATCTCTTGTGGCGTCATTTAGCAATGAGACAGCACTACCCTCCAGTTACCAAATCTGAAACTACTAATCAATATGTCGCAATAATTTTTGCCCATAAGTGTCTTCAATACATATGTAAACACACCATTATAATAAATAAAGTGTAAATTCAAATAAAATATAGTTTTAAATCTACTAATACCACCATATTTTTGTTAATCATTCACGGCTACGAACCGAAAATAAAACCCACCCAACGAATCGTTATAATTCTCATTTCTTGAACCAAAACTGAACCTGAACCGGCATTTATTTCCTGAACCTGAAACGAACCTGAACCTTAAATACATTTAGGTTCAGCTCCCTGGATATATCATCTAACTTGGTTGAACTATAGGACTCATCGTTTAGTGACGTCACATTTTGATGCCGCGAAACTTAATTAACCAAATTATGAATGAAAAGTTCAATATTTGTGAGAAATATTGTATGATATATGATTGAAATAACTTAAAGTTACATTATGAGCAAAAAAAATTGAACTTTATTTTCTTTGGGAAAGACCCCCAATAATGTCAAAGAAAAGTATCGAAAATGTCTAGAATAGTGGTCTTGCTTTGCATGTGCGTTTTGCAGAAAAAAGGTTTCGTAGAAGATGTCAGCACAGATTATTAAAATAAATAATAAATAAATATATCATCACGGCATATTACCCATTTCTGGGTGTGCCAGTATCTACAACATAACATGTAGACATCAGTAATGATGACGATATATTTTACCGTGTGGGCGCTTACCAGGCGTCACCTCACGGGCACTCATAGCTGGCGTGGAGAGTGCACCACAGGGGTCACTTTTGTGCCATTTAAAATTGGAAATATTTGGCATCAGTCGGGATCGAACCCGGTTCCCCTAGGTTCGCGACCAGACACTCAGGCACGCGGCCACGGGACAGATTATTGAGCTAATCAATCTACCTACAAACGAAATTTTATTGCGCAATGCCATTATTACGTATTATTATTATTTATTTTTTCATTCTTTTATGAAATATTTTAGGATCTTATTACAGAATTACTAAAAAAGAAACTAAAAGATTACAAAACAGGATTAGTAATTGAAACCTTAAATAATAGTTTCATTCGACAACCTATGTCGGCTTTTAAAAGTATCTTGGTTGCTTGTGGAAATTTAAGATACATTCATGTATTCATCATGTATAACACTTTCGAGAACTATCAAAGAGAAAAAGAAATGGAAAAACAAAATGAGATATTAGAACAAGCAAAGAAAACTGAATTACTTTTGGAAAAATTTGATTCAATAACAGATGAAGAGTTAGCTATGTTAACAAATGAAGAAAAGAATTTATTTAAAACTGTTTATATAGCCGAACGAAAAGCACAAACAAAGAAAAGATTAGAAGCATTAAAGTAATACGAAAATTTATATTAAACGACTGAAGTAATTAATTTATTATTTAAGATTAAGATTGGCTAGCCGTGAGAAGAAAAAAACAAAAAGTTCAGTTAAACTTGCTTCATCAGTAAAAAGCAAAAAATTTTCTGCACCATCAGCCAAAAAGACATCTTCAAAAACATCAGCAGTTTCTAAGGGAAGCAGTAAGAGTAAGGGCAAGAGTAAGGGTTTTTAAATATAATAATAAAAAAAAAACAGAGTAAATAGAAGTTATTTTAGAGAAAAAAGGCTCGGCAGGAAGTGCCCCAGGAAAAAAGATATTTGACGAGTTCCGACAACAATTTGATGAATTACTTCATATATCTGAATTTTGGGATAAAAGAACGCAACAATTAACAAAGGTATAAAATGAATATGAAGAAATGTAATGCAAATATAGTTTATTTATTTTAACTATTAGCCCTTCGTTCCAAAATCAAAAAAAGAACCAAGAAAGAAAAGCCCGAAATCAACAAAATCTGCATCAAAGAAAACCAGTAAAAATACTGCTGCTAGTTTGCGCGAAGAAAAAATACAGGTAAGTAGTAATTTTGGATAAAATCTCATTTTTATTGTAAAAAAATATATCATCACGGCCAACGAGCTATAAGTAAATTATTTTCTTTAAAGAATATGTTTTTGTTATTGTATTTTATATATTATATTTTTTATATACGTTATTATTGTCATAATAAAATATATAATTTAATTTTCACTATTTTCGTTTTTATGTATCTACCTACAGTAAAATTTTTGAAAGAAGTCCGATCAAGGCCATCTTCGAATTGTATCTATGAATTAAGATTTTGTGCTGTCAAATTTAGTAGTGTCTTTTACTTAATTTTTATGAGGGTACATAATATCTTGTGTATCTCATAAAAACTGTATAAACGACACTATTAAATTTGACAGCATAAAATCTTAATTCATAGATGCAATTCGTAGATGGCCTTGATCGGACTTCTTTCAAGAATTTTACTGTACACTAAAATTTTTTAAAGAAGTCCGATCAAGGCCATCTACGAATTGCATCTATGAATTAAGATTTTATGCTGTCAAATTTAGTAGTGTCGTTTACATAGTTTTTATGAGGTACACAAGATATTATGTAACCTCATAAAAACTAAGCAAAAGACACTATTAAATTTGACAGCACAAAATCTTAATTCATAGATACAATTCGTAGATGGCCTTGATCGGACTTTTTTCAAAAATTTTACTGTACCTATCTTGCTACTTTTTTAATATATTGTATTAATGCAGTTACATTTTTCATATTAATTGTTATTTATTATCGTAAAATATTATAACAAAATAAGGATTCACAGTAAAAATTCTTAAATTATAGTAATTATCAATAGTTTTACAACATCAACATCCATATTATATATCTGTGAAACTAAATATGTATTAATATATTTATTTATTTCGAAATATGATATATGTCAGAATAAAACTTTTCGCCACGAAATGTATTATTTACATTTATAATTCCAATATAGAAGTTAAATTATTTCGTTAAAAATAATTCAAAAATATTACTGGTAGGCTGCAACCTGCCTGGCAGGTTATAGTAGACATGGCGTCCAATTGTGTACGGCCAGTAGCGCTCATCCGCCACTCTATATTTACTTATAGCTCGTTGATCACGGCATATTACTCATTTCTGAGTGTGCCAATGTGCGTTATACACAGATTTATATCAGGCGTCACCTCACGGGCACTCATTGTTGGTGTGGACAGTGCACCACATGTGTCACTTTTGTGCCATTTAAAATTCGAAATATTTAGCGTCGGTCGGGATCAAACCCGGTTCCCCAGATTCGCAACCAGACACTCAGGCACACGGCCACGGGACCCCCATTTTTATTGTATGTGTTGAATAAGATCTAGTTTATAAATAAATATATCATCACGGCATATTACCCATTTCTGGGTGTGCCAATCTGTTCTGTTTTAACTCCAGTAGGTATTTATATTATTTGCCTATAGTAACGGAATAATGAAATTAAAATTTTTCATAATATATAATAATCGATAATGTGTTTAGGCAGAACCAATAGTTTGCACAACTCCCATTGGCTTTCCCATTTCTATTATCAATGATGTGCAAGAATTAGAAGGTATTCCTATTGCCATTCAATGTCATCAACAATACGAAGATGCTTCTATTTTATTAAAAAACAGTCACAAAATATTCTTAGTACCAACTGAAGACACATATTCTGTCATTCATAAACCGCTTCAACAGAGAGAACAAGAAGTACCTGAAGAATTCTATATTAGAAATATGATACATGTTGAAAATACAATTCCTGATTTTGTAAAGTATTCATTTTTAAAAAAGAATTCGTGTAATTTTAGTTAAATTGCAGATGATCAATGAGTTGACGCCAGAAGATTATGGCAATGATGAAAAATTACATCAGTCAACTTGTACATCTTTAGCGGATATCGATAATGCTACAGGTAAAACTACTTTAACTTTTCACGACTAATTACAGGAACTTTTCAGCGGACGAGCGTCTCTCTATTGGGGACGTGATGTCATAAGCAATTTTTAATAACTTTATTAATTTTTTTCGACTGAGATCGTATAATTTAATAATTTTAAGAAGCTCTAAAATTTACATTTACTCTTGTTGCTAGAGGAAAGCAACGCCCTAATATTCAAAACCAGAATATGTATGCATGGAATCATTCAAATCCCGAATGATTCAAAACCGAATACGTGGGCGAGGCCAAGCGGAGATCATGTTAAGCCCGTATCACACTAGCGGGTTAAGCGGTTGGCAGGTGCGGGAACGGGTGCAGGTGGCGGTTCTTGCAATTTGCAATCATACAGTGCGGTGCGGTTGCCGCTTATGCAACGCCACACCACCACTGTTAATGGGGTCATGACAAAAAAAATGTTGCTAATATTTTTATAAAAATAGAATCCATGACACTTATTATCCATATTGCAACATAAAACATCCCAAAATATAATACTTGTCATTCATAATTTACTTAAAAGATATTCGCGCTACGATTTCCTGTGACGTCATATATCGGCTACTCACACAACGACACTAGTCACACGTACATGAAGGTCACAATGTCACAAACTTCAAATGCGAAGTTAAACGTAAGATCAGAGTAAACTAACCAAATATTTATAAAGCTGCCAGAGGAAAAGTGCGCTCTATTCAATCTTTTATGTTTCATAAAGATTTAATTATTTCATTAGAGAAATATTATTTTTAATTGCAGGTTTGTGTACTTGATATATAATTTAATACATAAAAGTGCAATAATTGTATATTTATAATGATAAAACATGGTGAAGAAGAACTGTGTTGTTCCAACTTGTGAAAACAATTTATTAAAAAACCCAAAAAAACTATTTATAAACAATCTTAATTTACATTTTGTCCGCCAGGGTGAACTGGAATCGTTCAGATACATGACGTATGCACTCACGTGACCTTATTGAGATTTGAAATTGACCCCTATTTTTAAAAAATTATATCTACAAAACAATGCACACAAATGGCGTGAAAATATTATTTACGTATACTGTGACAGGAAGACTTCCAGGAAAAAAATAAAACAGAAAATGTGGCAATACCCCATTCATCTTGGCGTTTTATCGAAGGCGAGAACAGTTCGAGATGGCGGTGAACCCGTAAAAACCAATGAATAAGTTGAGTTTTGCAAAATTCCTTTTCTAAAGAAAACAGATTCTTGTCTTGTGACAGTATCGGGCTCTGTGATTGGCTGCGGATGCGGATGGCGGGTGAAAAAATAGCCTATTGGCTATTCCTTCTCCCGCAGCCACTAGCCGCCGCGCTCCTATTGGTCGAAGAGTCACTCGCATCCGTACCCTCCAACCGCTTCAAAACCAGCTAGTGTGATTTGGGCATTTGGATAGGTTTAGTTTGGTAATTATGTTGATTGGCTCTCGTGCAATGCAATATTCGGGATTGAATGATTCTGTGCATGCATATTTTTGTTTTGAATATTCGGGCGTTGCGTATGCACCCGTCAGTAGTAGTGGTATTTTTTTTTTTTCTAATAAACCAGATATATCACAAACTTTAATTAATTTAATTGACTTTGTCTCTGTATCTGTCATAGTTCCAAATGTTTGTTTCAGGCTTATATAACTTTTTAATTGTAGGTTCTGAGGTACAAGATTTCTTTGAGGAAAGAACAGTTTTAAAACCAGGAGAAACAAAATATTATTATATTCGTTTTTGTTCAAAAAATATAGGCCATTACAACTTCAATTATAATATAGAGTTAACAAACTGGAATCAAATATATGCCGTTGAGTGTCATGCACAGTGCGATATACCGAGAATAAGTATGAATCCCAAAGTTTTGTTTCCATGTGTCATACATGAAAAGAATGATCATAATATGTTTATGCGCAATGTGTATATTAGGGATTCAGAAATATTTGATTTAGGATATAAATTAGTAAGACTTGCAAGTGATGATGATTTCATAGAAGAACGGTAATAAATTATTTAATTATTTATGTATAAATTTTTATGTAGAAAATTTTCAGTTTTCTTGCTGAGCAAACAAACATAAATATTCGTAACATTTCTGTTGTTCCTTGCGATATAAATGTACATCTTATTGATAACCAAGAAATGTTCAGAACATCTTCAGATTTTATGATAGTACCACCTAACCGAGAAGAACTTCTTTATATTAGTGCATGTCCTGATCTTATTGGCACTAATTCAATTATTCTTGCTCTAGCTATAAAAGATAATCCCCAAGTAGAAATTATTAACGTCCAATGTTGTGGTTGTACATTTGGTTTTGAAATTGATATGAAAAAATTAGCATTTGAGCGAGTATTATTGAACACTACTGAAACTAAAAAGATTAAATTAAGTAATAAATCATTAGTGCCTGTTCATTGGAGATGTGTGAATGCTGATGCTATTTCATCTCATATTGTGCTGGAACCTGATAACAGTTTGATGAAACCACTTGAAGTTATGGAAGTTGCTGTTACGTATCTTGCTACACAAGTTGAAATTTTTAACACCAAACTGTACCTTGAGGTTTTATTACGATTTTTACTGATACTCTTTAATATATTTTATTCATTTTTTGTTTAATTTTTTAGATATTTAACGAAGCTTGTTTGGGCCGACCACTTTTGGAGGACCACGTTGATGTTACTGCAGAAACATGTGATTTACTAATAGATTGTGTTAAGGATATTAATTTTGGTGAAATAAAAGCAAGAAAAGATTATAATTATCCATACACGATTTTAAATCGTGGAAAATATAATATTCAATATCAGTATATTATCTTTCCTAAGATTTAAAACTCAAACTAAAGTTAAACCTTTTAGACTTGTGGATTTAAATGAGCTTGAAACAACAAAACGACAAAGGCGCATACGAAAAATGTTCCGTATAACTACTCTGAACGGAAATTTAAATCCAAATAAAGTTGTCACAATTCCTGTAGTTTTTAATTCTACTGAAACTGTTGATATTAAAGAAATGCCAATTATTCGATGCAATTTGTTAGATGATAAGAAAAAAACTATAATTTCAACTTTTATTATAACTTCAACAGCTAAAACTTTATACTCAGAGTAAGTTTATAAGTGAGGAGCAGAAATTAAAAATGCAGTTTTTACCAAAAATATGAAAAAAATTCAATAATAGCAATAATATGAAATAAACATAAAAAGGAAGTGCCTACAAGTGCAGTCCAGACAACTCCGCAAAAAAAAATTCGTGAACTGTCGTATCTCAACCAGACGGAATCTAGCGGACAATTCTAGCAGCCACTTCTCGAATCTACCTAAAAACCACTGTCTACCAATTAGGAATTGTCAGTTAGGTATTGTTTTGGTTGGGTTCTTTTAAGACAAACTATAACAATACCTAACTGGCAATTCATAGTTGGTAGACAGCGGTTTTTAGGTTCTGTTCGAGAAGTGGACGCTGTGCGCATGTGCTACAGTTCACTAATTTTTTTGTGGCTCTGTTTGGACAGTGTAGTAGATACTCCCATGAAAAAATCTGTCTCATTAACAAGATCCAATATTTTGCGTTTAATTCAAAATGCAACTTGGGACGAAAGCTAGGTTTTGAATTTCTGCTCCTCAAATTTAAATACGAAAAATATATTCATTTACTAACATCCTTGTACTAGGTATATGGTGTACCCTATTCCAGAATTGGACTTTGGTGCCATGTTAGTAAAAACAGTGAGCTCACAAAAACTAACAATTACAAATACAGGGAAAGTTCCATTTAACTACACAGTTTTATGTAGAAAAACTTTAGAAGCATTACAAAATAAACTAAAGAAAAAAGGAAGTAAAACTAGTAAAAAAAGTAAAGGAAGTAGTAAAGGTAGCAAAAAAGGCAGCAAAGGTAGCAAAAAAGGCAGCAAAGGTAGCAAAAAAGGCAGCAAAGGTAGCAAAGGCAGTAAAGGTAGTAAAGGTAGTAAAGCTAGTAAAGGAACGAAAGGTAGTAAAGGAACGAAAGCTAGTAAAGTAACTAAAGCTAGTAAAGGAACTAAAGCTACTACTAAAGCAAGTAAAAAATCAGCAGCAACTACAAAAACAAAAGGTTCAAAGAAATCAAAAAAATCAAAGAAATCAAAAAAATCAAAAGGTTCCAGCAAAGGAAGTAAAAAGTCTAAAAAATCTGCAAAGTAAAGCTTGATTTATAGATTGACACTCTGTTCACGCAACGATATCGTCCCCTCTAACGCAAAAGACAAGTTATTTATGTAACAAGTGTGTAAAGTACAGTCGAATGCGGAAATTAGCACGAGATAAAAAATACTATTTTACACACGAGTTGCAAACAATATTTGTCTCACAACCGAAATGTTAATGCCATTTCTCATAATATTGAGTGTAAGTGTACAGGCATCTTCAAAAATTGTTAGGGATATTTCTCATAATTACAAAATTTAACATAAACATTCGAAAGAATCTCAGAGACAGGTGTATTAGTCTTCTAGAATTGTACAAATTGTACATTTTATGAAAGATTTTTGTAAACGAGTGTACATTTTATATTATAACGGTCGCCTACAATTAAGGATCAAGTGTTCCTAGAAAAATCATAGCATCTTGATGGACCGTTGTGTAGGAGAATTTATAAATCAACAAAAAAGTTGTTCAGTATGACAGAAAGAGAAGAATTTTATTATTTTATTATTCTTAAATGTTTAAATATTATTACGAAAAATCTTAAACGACACACGGCCGATATGTAAATAACTATAACAGAATGGGGACGTAGCGTTGCGTAAACAGAGAGTCAATCTATAAATCAGCATAAATTGTGAAAATAATCAAACGTAGATTGTAATAATCAATATAATTTAATGTTTAGGGTAAAATTAGGTCCTCCAGTTGTTTGTGGCAATTTTGTATGTAAAAATTCTAAAAACATCATCCAACCAAAAGAACAAGCAACGTTAGAAGTTGATTGCAACATGCGCGATGTGGGTCCTCAAGAAGAAATGCTCATTGTTTTCGTTTCTGAAAGCAGCCCTCAAGATAGACTGGGAACTATTGTAGAACTTAAAGCACATGGTTGGCTTCCGAACATTGATTACGAAGATTTTGATAAGATTTTTATAAAGCATTT
The DNA here is from genome assembly GCA_943142095.1 of Ophonus ardosiacus. Classification (NCBI taxonomy): domain Eukaryota; kingdom Metazoa; phylum Arthropoda; class Insecta; order Coleoptera; family Carabidae; genus Ophonus; species Ophonus ardosiacus. The sequence goes on along the minus strand of OW964829.1, from coordinate 41,854,326 downwards.
CATTGTTGGAAAAATTGAAGAATTTATCAAACCAAAAGAAGTAAAATTACAGGTGTCCCACGACGAGCTTACGCTGTCTATTTTAAAAACTATTCAATATTATTTTATTTACAATCATTATAGTAATATACCGATTTCTAATCGTTTGGAGGATAGGAAATACGTCATAATCTAGTATCTAATTTTTTTGTTTTAAATGGAATGGTATATTTCCTATTTTACCATTAAATTCAGTAGAATTTTTTTTCATATAAAACAAAAACATATTACTCATGATAAACTACTTCCGGCGTAATTCAACTTTTTTGATTTTTTCTCTGAAAACGACCACTTCTTTATCAAAGATATCGTTTGTTTATATTAATATAAATTAATAATAGATTTTTTTAAAAACTAATTTATACGTCAACGTAAACTTAAGAGCATTGCCGGTCGCTCAGCGAAATCAGTTTTGTAGTTCCCCCACTACTTTTAAGATTGCTAAGTTTATTTCTCTCTATCTGCTTTTATATGTGTTTGTCCTTGTTTAAAGCACAAGGGGAAAACTCAGCCCGTGTTGTGAAGCAAATTATTGGAGTGAGAGAGGAGATGTGTGTAGTAGAGGGGGAACATATTCTCCTAACACTTTCTCCTCCATAGTCTATCGTTCCGATTTCTGAAATAAGCGGCAAAAAGGGGTTTAGTAGAAATCAAATCACAGCTAAACTAAAAGAGATAATTTAGATTTTTTTTCACAGACTTACTACTAAAGGTGGGCGCTATGGGGGTGACCCAAACATTTTTTGTATAAAGTACAGTTTTCGTGTTAAAAATAAATTTTAAAATAGCCATTTTTATGATGTTTTTTGAACTAAATTTAAATGCAATAGAAATTAATAATTATGCAAAATAATTGGTCAGCCCCATGCATTGATCCATCTACTATACAATGGTATCAAGTTTGAAGTTATAACTTAATATTTACGAGTGTAACTTGATTTCTACTAAAGTGCTGTTTAGCGTAGCACCGGCAATCGCCTTAAGTTCAAAAAATTTTAAATGAGACAACCCATTTTTTATTTAAATAAATTTTGTTAAAATAAGGAAATTAGGGACTACTTCCAGTTAAACCGGAAGTGCTACTGCAATGAAAATATTTCAGTTGAAACGGGCATGTCGGAAACACCTATATATCAAATTTCGTAAAAGAATGTTGAATAGTTTTTAAAATAAAAATAGCATAATCTTGCCGTGGGACAATCCCTGTATAAAATGAATTGTTTAAATATTACAACAATTGGTTTTAGCTGGAAAAATTTTGTGTTTTCGCAAAAGATACAAAAACTTTGACATTTAAAAATACTTGCATTAATACTACAGCAAGTGCAGATATTTATTTGTATAATGATAGTCCAGTTGATGCTGAAGTAAATGTTAAAATACAAAATTCTATAGCATTTGTTGCTAAAACTAATAAACTATACATTCCTCCTTATTCACAAAGAAGTTTAACAATTGAATTTACACCAGAAGAATTAATAGTATTAAACAATCAATAAAACATGAATTATATAAATTAGTAATATATTTTTTTCCAGTTATATAAATCTAATTTGGAATTGAATACGGTTTTACCTGTGGGACAGAAATCTGCAATAAAAATATTTGAGCTTAACGGAGAAGGTTGCGTACCAAATATAACTTTAAAGCACACTTGTTTCCCATTAGAAAACATGGAATATGAGATAAAATTTGATCCATTGTTAGTTGATAAATCTCAGAAAAAACTTATAAGTTTGGAAAATACTGGACGAATGCCGTGTAAAGTAATAATAGAAATAAGGGATGATATTGATGAATATTATTCACTTATAATAAAGGAAGACAGTATACGATTTTTAAATTGTTTGGATACAATAGATTCTAAACGCGTACATTTGATTAAATTTATTCCTGGTGATATAGCTAATATTTATCTGAAATATGAACCAAAAACTGTTTCAAAAAGTTGTTGCAATGTAATAATACATACAATTAATAATCCTTATGACAATATTACGGCAAGTTAATTTATTGCAATTAAATCATTTTATAAAATAATTAAAATTGTAGATAAAGGTAGCAGGGGACAGTTTTATTGAAGAAATCGTTTTGGAAGATATACAAACATGTTCACTAGAAGTCGAAAGTGTATCTGAAATACAACTATCTAATCATTATGGTTCTAGTTACTGTATAAACTTCGAGCGAATACCTTTAAATGTCTTGCAAAAAACTAAATTTAAAATAATTAATCGGTCTGACAAAGACACATTTAAATTTATATTTCGTTCACCTCTTCCAGAAGTTGTTTTTATTCCAGCTATTGGCCACTTAAAACCAAAAGCTTGTAAAGATATTATATTAACTTTTGTATCTGAAGTTCCTGTACGATATACAAAACTCTTCATGGATTGCTTATTGTGTAAAATAATTTATACTGAATTTGTGGACACACAAATGTCCTGGGATGAGAGACAAGCATTGGTAATTTGGGATGAGGGCTGTAGATGGGAACAAAATGAAGGACAGGAAGAGTACGTAAGAAAATATTTGTTTAATTTTCTCTTTAATTTTATTATTTTCAGGACTGGGCCGAGAATGGTATTAAACGAATGTCCTGAACCAATGTACGATATAGTTGAAGATAGTATACAGAGAATTCCAATTTACTTCTCTGTTCTAGCTGATTATGCTAGTTATTTAATTATTACAAATAATTTCTTATTTCGAGATACTTTTATGTTTGATGTAAGCCGCAAAAAATAGGGAACTGTCGCATATGCACAGAAATGGACCAGACAGAATCTAGCGGCCACTTTTCGAACAGAACCTAAAAACCTGGGCATCGAACCCAAACCTGAACCGAACCAAACCGTAACATTTTACCGAACCCAAACCCAGAACCGAACCTCATATATATTTTTCCATTGAACCCGCATTGGAACCGATCCGGCTATTAAAATTCGTGTTCAAGGTTCAGCTCCGGTTCAGGTGTTGACTTGCGTTGCATCATAAATTCCGAATCGCGTTTTAATTAATTATGTAAGCCGCCTGGGTGGTCGAGTGGGTAAAGGCAGCGCTCAAGTGATCTTCACCGCTCGGATCCTGGGTTGTGGGTTCGATTCCCATCAGGGGCTTAGATATTTGTGTATGTCCTAAATTATAAACACTTAAATAAAATTGTCATTGACCAATCGGCACCTTACCGAAAGTATGAAGAAAAAATATTATTTATGTATAAAGATCGTTATTCAAAAAACATTAATTCAATTTTCATTAGGTCGAACCGTACCTGAACTCGGAACAAAACCGCAAAATTATTAATGTTTGAAACAGAACAGCACACTAACCCATCTTAATCTAAACCGAACCCAGCTTTTGGCGGGTTCGATGCCCTGTTTACCAGTTATGAATAGGGCACCTGCACGTGACGTTTCAACATGGCGGTCACCAGCTGATCTTGGACAACCAAAACACTTATCTTTAATTATGGCTAATTAAATTTTAAAATAGCATGTATAAATTTAGGAAAAACTGAATTTTTTGTACAGAAAACACATTCGCTGCAGAAGACGCAATGTTAAACTGAAGCTTGGTTGCCCGAGATCAGCTGATCATCCGCCATGTTGTGCAGGTGCCCTATTGTTAGTTAGGTATTGTTATAGTTTGCCTTAGAAAAAAAAAAAAAAACTATGACAATATCTAACTGACAATTCCTAATTGGTAGACAAAAAAAAAAAACTATGACAATATCTAACTGACAATTCCTAATTGGTAGACAGTGGTTTTAGGTTCTGTTCCAAAAGTGGCCGCTAGATTCCGTCTGGTCCATTTTTGCGCATGTGTAACAGTTCATTAATTTTTTTGCGGCTCTATCTGGGCTGTGCATTAGACGCAATGCCTTGAATATAATATTAATTTAATATTTTGACATTACAGAAACGTCATACATCGTTTACAGTCGAAAATACAAGCGACGTAAACTTAGAAATAAATTGGGAAATAATTTTGGACAAAACTTGTCTAAAAATATCAACAATTAAAAAAGAAAGTAGTGTTCGAACAATGGCAACACCTTGTCACGTAACTAAGAATATGAAAGCAAGACCACTTACAGGATTTGGTACTTTCATTCATGATATGTATTTATTTAAGTATAAATAAATTAATCTTATTTTTAGAAAAATTTTTGGGTCGAAAACAAAGTGCTTCGATTCTTTCCAGTAGTTCTAGTGAAATAGAACCTGAAGAGTATATTCCATTTATTATTAAACCGACACATGTAATAATTCCACCTAAAGAAATACATAAAATGACACTGATATTTGCACCAGTTGAAGTATTTGAATATAAAGTTACTTTGAAAGGAAATGTACCAAATTTATCACCAAAACAAAGTGATATTAGTTTAAATGTATCAGCGAAAAGTATGGTACCATGTTGCCATTTTGAAGTTCAATTAAGTGACTATATTACCAGCGGAAGACGAAAGCTATTGGAATGTGACCCAGTTATAGAAGACCCTAATTTGAAAGTTGTTGAATTTGATTGTTTAGGCGTTGAAATACAACATGACAAGTATTATTACAGTTAATATTGTACAATAATTATTAATTCCATAAAATTTTAGAGTTATAAATATTAGAAATCCCAGAGAAGATAAATTATTTTTTTCATGGCATAGAACAAAGTCATACGAATTATCCGCAATACCTTTATTTGAATGTTGTCAACAAAAAGGAAGTGTAGAGGAAGGAAAAATATTACCAGTTACTTTTAGTATAGTACCACAAACTACTGGTACATTTGAAGCCTTTTACGATTTTAAAATAGAAAAATATGATATAATAATACCATTTTTATTTGTTGCGAATGTACGCGAATCAAATGTCAAATTTTTAACTTCCCATTTAACTTTAAAACCTGCGATTTTGGGCATATGTGTTACTGATAATGTTATTTTAAAAAATAATGAAGATATGGATTTAAAATTTAAATTTAAAAAGGCATCATTGTACTCCGAGGGCAGGAAGCAATGTTTAGCTGTTGATCCTATTAAAGGACTTTTACATAAAAATAGTGACACAAAATTGAAGTAGGTTTAAAATATTCCAGACAGAGTCGCAAAAAAAAAACAGTGAATAGGGGATTCCACTCATATTCAATTTTTATATAAAATATATGTATAATTATTTCTTCCCGTATAACTGTGTTATTTACGCAATTTTATTTTCTATATGTTTTATCAAATGCTAAAATATATTACACACTTTCAAAACGCGCGGATTTTGTTCGGGTTCGATGACGTTACTAAACCCGGCTTCTTTTATTGGCCGACACTGTAAGTGGGCGTTCCCATCAACAAACCAGTGACTGCCACACTGTTCCACTAGAGCTTTTGTTTATACACGGCTAAACCCCATTTTCCAGTTTTGTATTATTATTTGATTAAGGCAGCAAAATATTATTCATTATGTTTGTATTATTATTTGATCAAGGCAACAGAATATTATTATTTATGTAAGTATAATTTAATAATAAAGCAAACAATATAACTTTAGCTGCACAACATTGACAAATGGTTTAAGACTTCTGTTAACAGCAGCTAAGACAGCAGCTGTTGGAAGAGAAAGCATGATATAATGTCATTGCCATCAATGGGTTCGTTTACGTCGTAAGGCGAGAAATACTGGATGTCGAATATTTACCATTTTTTCTTCCATATGAGGACGAATTTTAAAAAAGAAAAATTAGGGAATTTCAGAATTTAAAAATACTTATAACAAGTAAAAAAAACATAAAATCGTGGAATCCCCCATTATTAATTGTCAGTTAGGTATTATTATAATTTGTCTGAAAAAAATAACAATACGTAACTGACAATTCCTAATGGGCTACTTGCGTGGTACTGAAAATCCGATTTCTGTCACTATATACGTAATGTTATATTGAAAATATAAATTTTATTTTAAAATAATTATTTGTTTTTTTACTAAATTAAAAAAGAAAATTTGAATTTGACATTAGTTCATTTTTCTCTCTCACTGGTCTCTCAAATACATTAATTACTTGATAAATAAACACATAGGTAGTTACTTGTAATTTAAAATATCAATACCAAAAAGATAAACTAAAATACTAACCTCCAAACTATTATTGAAACGTCAAACAGGTGATCTACATTACCCGCACAAACATACCATTACTATGGGACGGCACCACGCTGTGACTTTACGACTATTCATTGGTGCGGCGTAATTCTACGTCATACATGGCGGGAATTCAAATAATCGAATTTCATTATTTTTTTTTTTTTTCTGGCTAATTAATAAAAATTTTGTCAAAAGAAAAAATATGGGTAGCAAGTTTTTACCTTCTCTTCAAAAATATTAAATAAAAAAAAGGTACGCAAAGTAGCCCATTGATAGACAGTGGTTTTTAGGTAAATTCGAGAAGTGGCCATTAGATTCCATCTGGTCCATTCCTGCACATGTGCAATAGTTCACTAATTTTTTTTTGCGGCTCTGTTTGGACAGTGATATAGAAACCCCCCAAACATAAAATTTATTTTGTTTAGAATTAGTTACAATCCTAATGATATTGGTGAAGAATTCTTTACTTTACGTTGTGCAATTGATTTAGTGAAAAGTCCAATTATTTTACCTGTTACAACTAAATGTTACGAAGTTCAACCTTTAGTATTTTCTTATTTATTTGGACGAAAAACTGTCGTTAGCGCTGATACAGACAATGTTATTAATATTGGCAATGTAAGATAAGTAAAATAGTAATAAAGAATTATGCGTTACACAAAAAATTTCAGATGATGCCAAAACATGAAGTAATTTTATCATTTTGCTTAAGAAATGAAGGGAATATAGGATTTTATTACGTATGGAAATATAATGATGAATATATAGACAGAAGATTTAGTTTAGAAATGTCACAAATGGAAGGATATTTAAAAATTGATAATGAAGTTAACGTGGATTTGAATATAAATCCTTTAAGACCTGCAATACTGAAAAACTTTAAATTAGAATTACAAGTATTTATTGTGACTTTATTAATAATATTTTTTATAAATTATTTTTTTAGATTAAATATGGCCCAAGTTATAAAATATTGCTGAATGGATGTGCTGTAAACAGCACATATAAATTCTCTTTTCTAGAACACGATTTTGGTCCATGCTTGATACAATCATCAAATATATGTTATCATTATAAAGTTTTAGAATTTTATAATGCTGGAATGAATCCTATAACGTATGTTATACGAAATTATCAATTATCTTCCTAATATTATTAATTTACAGATTAGAATGCACTTTCATAAATAATGAATACCTAACAATAGAGCACACGACGGGTGTAGTGGAATCGAAATCACGACAATTAATGTACATTTGCTTTACTCCTAAAAAAGTGGGAAAATATTACAATGAATTAGTCTTTACTATAAATATGGAAAAACAAATTATTAAAATAATGGGAGAAGGAATAAATTTAGATTTGTTCGTAGTTAATATTGGTGACAGAGATGTAAATTTAGGTTCACCACAAATTGGAGAAACTGTTACCAAAACAATCACAGTGAAAAATAAAAGTCCAACAACTGTTAAAGCATATTTTGATATATGGGATCGTTTGCCAATAATCATGAACCCCATTCCAATTCCTCCTCCTCATTTACAAATTCCTGAAAAGAGAAAAATACTTGAAGACGAAAAGTAAGTTTTTCATTTTTTCATGGGGTGTGTATGCTAATATTAATGGGCCCATAAACCATAATCAAAATAAAATAAAAATTATACAGAATGTAACAGAAATAAGTACATTAAATTTAACCAGTGATAATAAATAATAAATGTAAACAATTCCTTGTGTCAAAATGTATTTTAAAGACAAAGCCGTTGCTAGGCAGTAATTGTTGCTACAATGTAAAGAATCCCATTACTATACGATTTTGAATATATAAAAATAGTACATTACTGTACAAAATATGAAAAATTATTATTATTACATAAGTGGTTAAAAATAAAAATTTTAGGAGTAAGGAAGGTAAAGGAAAGAAAGGTAAAAAAGGTAAAAAGAAAAAAGGATCAAGTAAAGGAGACAAAAAAAGTAAAAAATCCAGTAAAGGAAAAAAAAGTAAAAAATCCAGTAAAGGAAAAAAAAGTAAAAAATCAAGTAAAGGAGACAAAAGTACGAAATCAAGTAAAGGAAGCAAAAGTAAGAAATCTAGTAAAGGAGATAAAAGTAAGAAATCTAGTAAAAAATCGAGTAAAAAATCTAGCAAAAAATCAAGTAAAAAAAGTGCTAAGTATGTATTTCTTTAAAATTAAATTATTAAAATGTATTTATTACTCTTTGTATTTAGGTCATCAAAGAAAACTAAATCTTCTGGTAAAAGTAAAAAATCGAAAAAGAGTGACAAATCTGCAAAAACAGAGTAATATTTATAATTTTCAACAATTCCTTTTTTAAATTCTTATTTTGGCAGGGATGAAATACAACTTGAATCTCCAGAAGAAATTTTAAGAAAACGAATTAAAAATATGATAATTGTAACACCAAAAACATCTGTTACTATTCCAGCGAATAGAACAACTGATTTCACGATTTCTTATACTCCTTCAGATAAAATTAAACCTTTTACAGAAAAGGTAATTTTCGTAATAATATTTAAATTTGTTATAATTTTAATTCGTCATAGATTTCTGCTCAAGTTCTCGAATTGGTTGTTCCTCTTTGTATTGTAAAAGGATCGTGTATTGGGCCGGATTTTTATTTCAATACCACAAATATTTCTTTTGGTGTTGTAGTTCTTCATTGCGTTAGAGAAGTTAAATTGATACTATTTAATGATGGAGATATCAGTTCCAAGTAAGTATTATTTTATACGAGTACTAGGATGGATCTTAAAAGAGGTCAAGTCGAATTTTAACCGGGCCGTCCCCTAAAGTGGTTCTAAATAAATAAATAAATAAATAAAAATTGTGTTGACAATGATTCCGCTTAATATTAATATTTGACCATTCCTAAATGCACTTGATTTTTACCATTTAAAAAAGATTGAGTTTTGACGCATTTTGAACCTTTAATTTGTGCGAGGTAATAAGACGTTTAAAAAAATCTACTCAATATTGGAATATATACTAAAATAACCCGAAAATATGTGGGCTAAATTTGAAGTCCCAATCATTAATCTTAAAATAATTGTAGATGGTTAAATCGCAAAAAAGCCCAAAAAGGTATCTACAATGAGGCGGTTTCACATTTTTCAAAAAGTATTTTAAATCAACCTTTATGCAATATTTTTCGTAGTAATAAAACAAATAATAATTTATTGTTATTTTCGTAAATAATTAAATAGAAAGATTGGCGCCCGAAAGAAAAACAACCCCCAACTTCTGTGGCGTCGGAGTACATGCAGCACGTCATTCACAGCCATTAGGAAAACAGTTTACATTATTTATTTAAAAATGCCATAGCATAATAAATAAAAGTTGCTATCAGTAACTCGTAATGGTTAGATATAAAAAAAAATTGAGTACTACTGCAAATTCACCATACAAAAGTGCCATAAGAAAGTGCAAACCAGAATCTCGTATTATTTCATATAACAAAGTTATAAGCAAAAAAAGAAAATCGCGAAATTTACATTTTCACCTGTATCTAGTGACCTATGCATTTTTTCGCAAATAACAAAACACCATTAAAATAGCCTCCTAATGGGGCAACTTTTGTCTAATTTAACCAACTTCGTAGCTCTTACGGTTCTTGAGATACCAATGCATTCGTACCTTAAATGGGACACCCTGTATATATATATAAAAGTAGGCGATAGCTTGTCACATGTTAAACTGTATGCAATTTGACGTCACATTCTGTTTTAGGTCACATGACTGTTTCAAAATATTACACGAATTTTAATATTTAATTGTAAAATATCTAATGGATATGTTGTGATATTTCAAATTTGAGACTCTTTAAAGAACAAAATCTTCTAAAATTGAATACTTAGAAAGTCATAAAAATTCTTGCAACAACCCTATTATCTTAAGAATAATGATTGGGACTTCAAATTTTGTCCACATTTTTTTTTTCTTTCTAGTACATATTTAATATTGAGTGGATTTTTTAAATCTCTGATTGCCTCAGAAAAAAAAAGTTCCAAAATGTGTCAAAACCTAATGTTATTAAATGGGAAAAATCAAGTCAAATATTAATATTAAGCGGAATTAAAATTCGACTTGGCCCCTTTTAATGTCCACTTATTTTATATACTTTATCAAATTTATTACAATACCAAATTTCATATAGAATAAAATGGATTTGTGAAAATAATAACTTTTCCATTGTTCCTTCTGAAGGATATTCTACTGCAGGTTTACCTGTTACTTTTACAGTAAAGTACCATCCATGTGAAAAAGACATTCAGAATAAATACAAGGTAAATGATAATTTTTTTGTTACAAAATAATACAATTTTTCTATACAGGCTCAATGTATTTTGGAGTCATGTAATAAAACTTTAGAAGTTATGTTAATTGGTATGTGTGCCGACCTACCAGCAGCAAGTGGTACATTTAATTTTGTTTGCCCTGTACGAACCAAAGAAAAGAAAACTGTTACAATATCAAATCCGTATGATTATTTCATTATTTTTTTTACCATACTAATAAATTCTATTATTATTCTAGTACTGGTTACGTTTGGAATTTATACCCTTCTGTAACTGGCGACTATTTTTCGTGTTGTGATTATTTGGAAGTGAAACCAAAATCTCACGCCCAGTGTGACATATTCTACGAACCTTTAGTTATGACTAAAACTGAACAACATAAGGTAAAATATATTATCTTAAAATAATATTTATTAACTGTCAATATTAGGGTTTCATATTTGTTAAAATACCAAATGGGGAAGCAATAGTATATGATTTAATTGGGGATGCAAAACGCCCAGAACCTCTTGCAAGTAAAGCCTTAGAAATTCCTTCTAAAACAAATCGTACTATTGTACTTACTGTCCAAAATTGGATGAATTATACACAAGAATTTAAAGTTTATACAGAAGATATAACTAAAGATAAGGCGGTGAATTTATATGAAGTAAAAGGTTTGGATGCTATTGAAGTATTTGGAAATAGTGAAAAAGAATATGAATGGCACTTTTTTGCTTACAAAGAATGTGTCTTGGAATTTAGAGTAAGAATACTAATTTTGATATAATAATTGATTAACTGGAAATATTTTTAGATTATATTCATGAATTCAACAAACGAATATCTGTTTTATCATCTTTTGATTAAAGTATTGAAAACTCAACCATTAGAAACTATAAAATTGTCAACTTGTGTTCGTACTCCAATTAATTATCAACTAAAATTAATAAACCCACTGACAAAACCTGTATCATATAAAATTACTTGTAATTGTTCATTTGTAATATTTCAAAGTCCTGTACCTGTTCAACCAAATACCGAGGTATACAATTTTTATAAAAAGAAACGTAATTGAACTACTAGGAAAATTTTCAGATATCTGTTAAAATTGAGTATACTCCTTTACATATAGGAACATGTACTGGAAATTTGGAAGCTAGTTGCAGTGAACTTGGTTCCTATTTATATGATGTAGAATTAACTGCTACTACAGCTGTTCCTGAAGAAACGGTATATTTTTCAACAGTTTTTGGACAACCGCAAATAGTGAACGTGCCTATGAAAAGTTTTGCTAAAACCAAAACTACTTTTAATACCCAGGTTTTTATTTTCGTTACTACGAGCCCAAATTTATAATAATTCGACCGATTTAAATTTTCAATAAATTATAAAATCTACACAAATGGTTAGAAATTTCTCCAAAACTGTGGGCCAAATGATTGGTATTTTAATGAGAACATATTTTTTATATCCTCATTCATTGGAAAATTTAATTCTGAATTCAATAATACAATACTTTTTTTGCCCTTTCATAACGATTTTTATGAGAAAAATGCATGTAAGGTTTTATACAAATTTGTTTAAAATATGGCAATAATAAGTGTGCCATGAATGGAAAAAATGAATACGTGTTATTTTTTTAGTTATAATTAGAATGCCATGAAAGAAATATGTGAATGTTTTGTTTGCTTTGACATTTATGTCCAGTTAAAAGAACAAAGTATTCATTTCTTTCTGTCAGGGCACTCTAATGGATGCATTGCACAAAGTGAGAGAGATAGTAAAATGTGAGATGTTTTCAATGCGCAGTTGATTTTCTGCGCATAGAGATGATGAAATGAAAAAGTTATCAGTTTTAAATTCAAAAAGCTTAGTATGAATTCAGATTCCTTAAAATGTTTGCAACAGACAAATGCGAATTGCTTTTCTTCTTTATTAATTTTCAATGAAATTAACCACTTTTTTTCTCATTTCTGGATTCCTCGGAAATCTATGATACGATAATAATTGCGATGACGCATTACAAGAAGCTACGGAACAATATTTTCGATATAATTTGTGTTTCTTAACACATTTTACTGCTATTTGTTCCATATTTTTGATATATTTTGAACTTATAACATTTCAACAATGCTTCGCAAACTAAGCACATTCATTACATGACAGATAATCCATTGTTGCCAGTTGCGTTTATTATTAAATTTTACTATTGTTTAAAACTTAATTTTGACAAAATTAATTTTTCTTTATTGGATATTTCATTTTTAATTTCAAAATTGCAATAATTTATTTGTTTTGGCATTATTAGAATAATTTTTAATTAATACAATCCGATTTAATTATATCTCAATTATGTGGCAACAGAGCATCATCTCTACAAAGCTTTACAAAAATACCGCTAGATGACAGAATTAATATGACGTCATCGGGCTGTTACTATGCAATGCATCCATTGTATGTAAAAAGAATTAACACGTATTCTTTTTTTCCATTCATGGCACTCTTATTATAGCCATATTTTAATCATATTAGTTTAAAATTTTACATGCATTTTTCTCAAAAAAGTATTTATCACTAAATTCAGAATTAAATTCTGTAACGAATGGGGAAATAAACGGGTCGAAACGGTCGAGACTGAATAAAATATAGTGGCTGATATCCAGAAATTCCTTTATGTACATCACCATTTCCAGCCAAGAAAAAACCCTTTCAAAAAAAATATTTTCTCATTTAAAATAAGAAAGTAGGGTCCCATATTTCGAGAATCACTGGCCGAAAAAAATACTTTTCCTTTTCTTTAATTTTGTCTTGTGAATTAGAAATTATTTGCCCATTTAACAGTCTTTGTAATTTTTATAGTTCTCGAGATAGTAATGATGGCCCATTTAACATGAACTTTCTGTATATTTTAAACTAGTCGAAAGAAATTTGCAGTAATTTTTCTCCATTTGAGTAGGTTTTTTTTTGTTTGTTTGTTAAAAATGTAAACCGGCCGAACTATTATGAGTTTGTAAGTATTTGCTTTTAATTATTTTTTTAAATTGTAGCTTAGTGATAAAGTTTCATTCATTGTTCCTCCCACAATTAATGCTAACCCTGGTCAAATTACAAACTTCAGTGTTACTTTTAACCCTTATCGTCTTGGAACAACTGAAGCAACCTTGCAAGCATTTTCGGAAGTAGGAGGAGAATACAAGTATATTATAAAAACAAATTTAACTAAAATTCTGTTGTAATAAATGAAAATATTGTGTAGGTTTCCTTTAATTGGAACATGTAGTCCTTCCAAACCAAAAGGACCATACATTCTTCGTCCAGGAGGAACTACCACTGTTGACTTTTTTAATCCTTATTTAGCTGATGAAACATTTATTTGTGTTACGGAACCAAATAACACGTTTCTTTTACAATCAAAAGAGTTATATGTAAATTCAAGAACATCTTCCCAAATTTTAGTAACATTATCTGCAACTATTTCTTTTAAAAATGATGTGACTGGGAAACTAACTATTTATTCAAAAAATAAATTAGATACATCTAAATGGATGTATTATTTACAAGGAAAGATTTAAATTTGCCTCTCAAATCCCACAAATCTTTGCGTATTTTTATGCGTCATGTTTATGTGCAAATTGGCGGGAAAGTATACACACGATTGTGACAGATAGTGGTTAGAGTGTATTTGTGCACAAGTAAATAAATATATTTCTAATAATATTTAAATAGTTTTATTGTGTTTACATATCATTATAATGGATTTCGCTCGTAAAACAAAAGTTAAAAAAGGATTTGATGAACTTGAAGAACAATATCCACATGTATTGTGTTTATATAAACTTCCACCAACAGGTGAAATAAGTCTCACGGAATTTGAAGATCTTGCGTATGAAAGAATGCAGGTTCTTCGAATTGTTGAGCAGGCCGCACAGATGGGAAACAAACTCTATTCTGTGGAATGGAGAATAGCTGTTCTAGGATACTTAAGAAAACAAGGTCTGCGACGATATATTCGTCTACTTGAGAGTACAGGGTGTAGCCAAGCTGATGCTGAGCCACAAATCAGGAGGGAGGATTATATTTCTCATTTCATTTTACGACTTGCCTATTGTCGTTCATTAGAGTTACGAAATTGGTTTATTGCCCGTGAAGTTGAATTTTTCAAAATGAGGTTTTTAAATCTTAGTACAGAAGGGGTAAAGAATTTTATTAAAGCTAATAAATTAAAATATCACCCTATAACTCAGGATGAAAAAGAAAACATTAAAGATGATTTATGTAAATCTACTTATGGATACTCACCTGTCTTAGTAGAAACCAATGAATTTTATAAAGTACCATTTACCGAAGTTCTTGATTTAATCAAAAATACATCAGTTTATGTACACAAAGGATTCGCTTACATTCCTACTACAGAACTAGTGTCTTGTGTTATATCTTGGCTGCGAAACCATTTAATGGAAAATCTTCTGGTAAATCAAATATAATTTCTTTAATTGTGTTAGCTCTTACATGGCGAAACTTATTCACTTTTATATATTAAAATACTCTGAAAGGAAAAGCATTTATTGATATGTATTATTTATATTTGTCATTTTTAAATAATTATACAATTTTAAGTTTATATAAGATCTGATGATGCTATTGTGTTAGCGAAGCTACTCATCGGCTAATGAAACTAACCGAGTATTTTAATACATTTAAATATATATTTTCAGAGCTGGGAGTATCTTACGAAAAAAGATACTCGATTATATTTAAGTTACTTTTATTATCATAGATAGGTACGTTCTATTTTATAGGCAATATATCTTCATTTTAAATACTTTTAAAAATTATCTATCTTTTATCTTATAAAATGTATCATACTTTCTAAAATTTTAAGATACTTTATTTATTTTAGATTCTTTACATATTTAGAAACTTGAGAATATTATCTAAATGCAATCAAAATACTTGGGAAGTATCTAAAATACTATCAAAGTATGTATTTAGATATTTTAAGGCTTTTATTTTATTCAAAATGTCGAATTTTAAAAATATTTTGAAACATTTTTTAGTATTTTTTTTTACATATTTTAAATTACATAGGTATGTAAAGGATACTAAGGACATTTTAAAAGTATCAAATATATATATTAAGGTATCTAAAAATATAAGATATTTTAAGAGCATTTAAGATGTTTAACGGTATTTAAGGTGTTTTAACAGTATTTAAGATATTTTAAAATTTTCTAAGATACGTTAGAAGTATTTGGCCGTATATTTAAAACTAGGATATCCCGAATATTCAGAAACAGAATCGCGCATTGTCAGAAAATGCTTCACCCGAGTCATTAAAAACCGAATATGTGGGCGTGGCCAAGGGAAGCTCACGTTAGGATAGGTTTGGTTTAGTTGGGTGATTCTATAGATTGGCTTTCGGTCAATGCGCGATTCTGTTTTTGAATATTCGAGATATGAATAATTCTGTGCATGCATATTCTAGTTTTGAATATTCGGGTGTTGAGGATGCACCCAAGTATTTAAGATATTTTAAGAGTACCTATCTATATTTGTATCTCAAAAATTTACAATTTTAAGTAGTTTGATATTTAAGTATCTTGAACAAATTTATGTATCTTAAAAAAGTGTCAACGATACATTTTCGAAATATCATCCCAGCTCTTTATATTGTTAGACATATTATATTTTTATTTATTATTTTAGATAGCTAGCAAGAATCTTCCACGTATCGATGATGAACGAATTACTAGTTTATTAACAACATTGCATGCTAGTTATGTTGGTAAAGATTATGGCAATACAACAGTTAATGAAGGTTTAACTGCTGAAAATCTTCATACATTGCGTAAAAATATGCCAATGTGTATGAGACATTTATATGAAGTTATTAAAAATACTAATCACATGAAACATTTCGGTCGACTTCAATTTGGTTTATTCTTAAAAGGTATTGGTTTAAGTCTTGAAGAATCTATTAAATATTGGAGAAGTGAATTTTGTAAAAAAATTGATGAGGAAACATTTAATAAAAAATATTTATATAATATTAAACATGGATATGGTGCAATTGGTCGAATGGTGAGTTACTCACCATTCGGGTGTAAGAAAATAATTTCTTCGACACCTGGAGCCGGAGAACATCATGGATGTCCGTTCAAAGAATGGGATCATGAAATTTTAAAACAAAAAATGATGGAATATGGAATCGCACCGGAAGGTAATAAAAAACAACAATATTTTACTTAAATATTTTATTAAAAGTATATAACAAAAAACATTTTAGGAGCACGAGAAGTGGCAGAAATAGCAGGAAAAGGACATTATCAAATAGCGTGTTCCAAATATTTTTGGTACACTCATGGAGGTAAAGAGTGCAAGCAAATCATTGTCCATCCTAATCAGTATTTTGAAGAAAGTTTAGAAATAATAAATCCTAATTTAGCCGATGCTAAAAAAAGCGCCAACAAAAAACGTAAATTTGAGGATTTTCATACCCAAAGTCAGAGCTTAAGTGAAAGTAGTCATGATGTAGAATCTTCAACGAATATGACGGAAGAATTCGATTCAACGAATATGGCGGGTGTATTCGAAGACGATTTCGATTTAACTATTGTTAATGAATTGGAATTTTAGAATTGTATGTTTAATCTTTTATCTGGTTCAATATAGTTTTCTTGTACATCTTTTATCATTTTTTGTACTAATTCATCTAGTTCGTATTTCGGTTTCCATAACCAGTCTGCGCGGGCTTCAGAATCGTCGAAAACTTGGGGCCAATTGTCCGCTAAAACAAGTTTTCATAATTATATTTACTTATATAATAAATTAATACTTATATTTTATATGATATATAATTTATAATAAAAATAAGTCAATTAATTATAAATATCAAGATAATCAGGTTCATTGCGAACTATTGCTTAGGATTAACATAAAAATATATTTCAAAATATTGTAAAAATATGGAAATTTATACCGATTTATACTAATCATTGATTAGATCATTAATTTTTATTGAAATCAAGTAGTTTTTCATTTATTTACCTTTAAAATTAGGGCAATGGGGTAAAAATGACACATGATATTTTATAAAAATGAAACAAAAAATTATAATGTGTAATATTTTAAATTTAATATTTTATTTTTCTTATAACTAAAAGTTAGAATTTAACAAAAATAAACAGTTGACAGTCTGCTCATTTTTTAAAATTTGAACATAAATTTAAATTCTAAATAACTTTTTTTAAAGTTAAAGATTCTGATCATTCTATATATTGGCTGGTTTTTCTGATTTTCCTATTTATTATAGATTTATACATATCTTTGATAAAATCATCAATTTTTATTGAAATCAGGTAGTTTTCCATTTATTTACATTTAAAATTATAGCAATGGGGTAAAAATGAAATATATTTTATAAAAACGAAACAAAAAATTGTAATGTGTAATATTTTAAATTTAATATTTTATTTTTCTTATAACTAAAAGTTAGAATTTAACAAAAATAAACAGTTGACAGTCTGCACATTTTTTTCTAAATTTGAACATAAATTTAAATTTTAAATAATTTTTTATGTATTTTTGAAGTAAAAGATTCTTCTGGTTCTATCTGTCATATTGGCTGATTCTTCTGAGTTTCTTTTTATCATAAATATTGGTTGGTACCATAAACCTTGTTTTAGAAATGCCAAATTTAAATTTTTAATGTCACCCTTATGTTTAACGAACGAATTTTTTCAAAATATTTATTTAAATACGAAATATGTTCTGCTTTAAAGTAATATTTTGAAAAAATCTTTCTTTAAACATACTGGCGAAATTAAATATTGAAATTTGGCATTTTCAAATCAGCGTTTTCAAAACAAGGCTTATGGTACATTCTATAAAAATTTGCTAAATATTGGAACACATAACAAACGTCGTATTTGTAGATATAATTGTTTACCTATTTCTTGTCTACTATCTGGATTATACGTAATTTCCACATTTGGAATGTATTTCTTTATCGCTAGAACTAATTCTTCTGGTGAAAAACTCATTGCAGTAACATTGTAACATCGCCTACGAAGCATATCTTCTGGTGTTGTTATATATTCCCATAGAGCTCTTAAGCAGTCTTCTATGTACATCATTGGCAAACGTGTATCAGGTTTTAAATAACATTCGTATTTTCCTGTTTTTAAAATTTCGTGGAAAATTGCAATAGCGTAATCTGAAAATAATAATTATATACAAACAATATTATGTTAGATGCTAAATATTTGCAAGTCATTTAACAGTAACATCTGTTAATTGTATAAAAATATAGGTATTATTAAGTATTGATATGAAAAGTTGTTTATTTGTATATTTTGTTTTTTAAATAATGTACTTTACGCACGGTTGTAGGAAAAAGCGTTTTAATTAAAACAATACCTAATGAAAATATGATTGAGAAAATGCAGTAATGACATTGAAATTAAATTGCATTATATCAATATAATTAATTCATTGACATTTAAATATTTCCTTGATAAATTCTTGACCTTGTGCAAAATTATAAATTCAGTTACATAATTTGCAAATTAATAGAATGAAAGAGTTTTTGTAAAATCTTACCTGTGGTACCACCTCCTGGTGGATCACTAGAAATTACTCCAGGAAATCGCAAACACCGAAAATCCAACCCAAACCTGTGATGATAATACTCTCCTAATAATTCGGCGTGCACTTTAGACACTCCGTATATAGTTTTAGGTCTTTGCACGGTCACATTTGGTGTTGGATTCCTCGGGGATTCTGGTCCAAATGCTCCTATAGTACTTGGCACGAAAATTCTTAACTTATACTGCTTTGCTAATTCAATAACGTTATGCATTCCTTCTACATTAACTCTTACTGCTAAAGGAACATTTTGTTCACCAATAGCAGATAATAAAGCGGAAAAATGTATCATCCAATCAATTTGGTGGTTAACAACGATTTTTTGAAGGCCTTTGAAATCCAAAATGTCGGCGAATATGTAAGGACCTGAATCTAATACTTGTTGGCTAGGTTTGATAATATCGGATAGTATTACACGGTCCTTGCCATATTTTTTGCGAAGTAGTTTGGCACATTCTGTACCTAATTGACCACATCCACCTGGAAACAATTCATTAATTTAAAATTTGTAAATTTTGAAGATAATTCAATTGGGGGATTCCACCATTTTTACCGATTTAACATTTTCACGATGGTGTGTATGGATTTTGTCAACGCTTTAACTCAAATACTATCATTCAGAAAATTCTGAAACCTGTATTTCTACCTTATTCTAATATGGAAAGTAGCCATTAGATTTAGGCGTATATCAAGTAACCGGAACTGGCACTTTACTTGAAGCTCAAAACAGTTTTTCTTCGAAAAATACCTTTAAATGTAAATTTTTCGTGTTTTATGTTATTATAAAAATTAAAGATTATTCAATTTCCTACAGGCTTGCATTTTGTACTTCTTTCGCGATCGCCCAGAAAATGAGCTCTTTCTGATCACTATTTAGACCGGAAAGTCCTTCTTTGCTGAGCTAGCTCGGAAAGTTGTCTATAAGGGATCGGAAAGTACTTTACCGATCCCGGGACCGGTAAAGCTAAATGTTTCCATGGAGATCAGTTGTTTATTTATTTCATATATGCTCGCAGTAAAAAATAAAATAATACTTTTTTATTCTTTTTTCAGGATCGCAAAAAAAAATATTGTACCCAACATGACCTGAAAGTGTCTATACTGGGCTCACAAGCTTCCAAAGCTCGCCTACGGCTCGCTCTGGAATATGCTTGCTCACCCAGTAAAGTATCACTTTCAGGCCTTGTTACGTAAATTACTATTACAATATATTTTTTATACAGACTGATCAAAAATGATTGAAGGTGACAACTTTTGTTACAAAATAATGTCAAAACTATATTTCAATTTTTCATAATTCATCAAAACTATAATCCATTTTTGACAGGAAAGTCAAGTGCATGACATTTGATTCATATCATTGCCAGACGTTGATTCTTTAGATATTTATTTCGCTTATCCTTGTAAAAAATCTTTCATTTCATTATCATTATGGCTTTTAATAAAGAGCAAAATAAATTTGTTCTTGAAGCGTATTTTCTTTCGGGAAATGGAAATAGTAATGCTGTCATTTTTGATCACTCTGTATATAAAATAATCTATTTTATAAATCCCGGTGACTATGTACTGAAGTTAAACACAATTCCGAAGTTACACGATTCAGATTTCAAATGTATGAAACGTTTAAAAAAGAACATTGTAATAGTAAATAAAATAGTAGTTATACGAAAGCCAAGGAACTTAATATAATTTTCAGCATCAATAAATATGTTGGTATGTATATAAATTAATAAAAGTTAAAAAAAATAATAACACCCGGTTTAGTTTCACAAGAAAAGTACAATTTCGCAAGTTACGGCATCATCAGAAGTACTGGCGGAAGGTATAGAGCTGGCCACAACAGATTTTTTTTATAGTTGAGAAAGAAATTTTGTGTTTTTTTTTTCTACAATAAAAGATATAAATATTATTTTTGATTAATTTATATATTATAAAATTTAAAGAATGTTTAATTTTATATAGGTAGGTTTGATTATATTTTTCAATGACTATATCGATATATAATAAGTCGTTATTATTAATTTTTCAAATATTAAGAAAAAAATACATAGCCAAATCTAAATACATTTTCAAAAGGTCCTAAATATTTATATAAAATATTTTAAATGATTGAAATTAAAATTTTATTGCGGGAAGTAAAGTGCGAGCTAAATCAAAGTTACTTTTGATTTAAAAAATGTATAATTTTGTTACAAATAAGGAAATAGGATAAATCTTACACCCGTATAATGTATATCTTTATTTTCTATTTTATAATAATTATATTTCAAACTAACCAGTGATGAGAATTTTGGGGTTTTCTGCTTCCCTTTTAGCTGCTAATGTGCGCAACGATGATTTCGTAGTGTTAGTCCTTTGCGCAGTCTTGTGCGCAGAAACACACCGCATTGCATTTGAAAATATTCGATTATCGCAAATTTTTCTAACAATCATATTTGCAAAATATAAAAAACCACTCTTGAACTTAACAATGAAATACGTATGAAGGTTTAATGTGTTCGCTGTAGTTTTCAAGGAGTTACTGACGTTGACTAACAATTGTCAGGAAAAGTGATCGCAGGATTACACGTTCACCTTGATTTTTTCGCGGTCAAATGCCCCCCTATATATCTTATCTGGGTTAATTTATATCGAAACTTGTTATTATACTCGTATAAAGGTATCCACAACGTATCATTATTAATTTTTTGTAAAAAAATAACGACTATTGCAGACTATCACTTTTAACCCAGTTTTGCAAGAAAACGGGAAAATGAATTATTTCAATTTGTTACAAACTTGTTTATTTATTTGAGTTATACACAATGTAGGCAGGATCAATCCAAGCAGTCGCCTAGGAGCGTCACAGCTAGCATCAGTTAAGGGAAATATTTATAAATTATTTTAATTAAGAGAAATGTTCAACTCAACCAGAATTTTTATTTTATTAAGAAAAAAAAAATCTGATGTAGCCAACACATTACCTTCCGTCAATTCTACGTATTTTGTACAAATCCCATACCAAAAATTCCTTGGAAAAGATTCTATATATCCAGTAAAATTGTAACGCGAATATATACTATTTTCTACAAATTCCATACCGAGAGTTCCTTGGAAAAGATTCTATAAATCCAATAAAATTATAACACAAACAAGCACTATGTAAATTGCACTTGACACTGACATCTGTCAGTTAGAATTATTTGAATATATCAGCTGTTTCCATGGTTTTAGCACAGCTGGCTGATTTATGAATGTTAATCTCTTTATATTTCTTTAATTCTATATCTTTTAAATATGAAGGAAAATGTATAAACAAACCGTATAGACATTAGACAATAACATATTCTTTCATATTGGTAATGACATAAAATGTCAAAAAATGATATTTAACTGCGTTTTTTCAAAAAAAACTGTTAAGAATTTCAAATAAGGCGAATTTCGGTTGACCAATTATAACCAAAATCTAATAAGTTCTTCATATGGATTTACAAAAGAGAAATACGAAAGAATTATAATTTTTAGAATTGGAGTTATCGTCGGAGAAATTTTTGTCACACATACAGACATCATTGTAAAACTAGTAAAATCGTATTCTAGGGATCCTAAAACGTGCTTATTCATTAAAAACTTACCACCGAATTTTTTGACCAAAGCCAATACCTTCCCACTAGGTGACGGAAGGTAAAAAGAGAAAAAGATCAGTTTATAGCAAAGTCCGCTTTTTAAAAAATATTACCATTAACTAATAACAAATGAGACTTTTTAGAACTACAAAGCAGATCGTTTTTAATTTAGATGATTCATAAAAAATAGTAGAGCACCCAATATTGGTATTAGAGTGAATATTTTTTTTATTTTGACACGAGTTTGACAAAAATAAATCATTTCTTGTACGGATTCCTTGTCGTTTATTCTCCACATCAGCACTAAGTTCCCGTGAAGTCCTTTCTGGTAAGGGTAGAGGCCTTCTGTTTTTAAACTATGTAGGTATATCATCAAGCCGTGATGATATATCTATACGTATTTATTTATTTTTATATTTCTTTCAGAAATTACATTTATTTTATTTATTTTTTTGTGACAAAAACTGCAGTGACATGCAGTTGTAAAATATTTCTAAAGATTCTTAAAATTAACAAATTTAATACATTTTTTTATTCAAAATACATCCAAATATTCATATTACGGAAATGAAGGACGTAACAGTTTTTGTAGCGATTGTTTACGTAGTTGTGTAGTGTTTTCCATAACATGTTTATGTTTTTATTGTATCGCGTGTTTCTACATCAGCAAATAAGAGAGTCATTGAATTGAAAATTATCCGGCACGTGCTTTTCTAATTACGATTCTGGAATGAATAACCTTTACAAATCAAGTTTTTTTGCTAAATAATTTCATATTATTTTTTTAAATTTATTTTCATTTCTTTCAGGTTATCATATAAATTTTGTGTAATTACATTTTTGTAAAAGGAAAATGTTGACATAAAAAGCATAAATATCTAGATATAGGAGAAAATTTAAATGTTTAGATGTTAATTTTTCCGTATATAAAGAAAACCGTTCAAACTTACCATTTCTTTATATTTAATTTTATTTTCTTCATTATTATTTTTAATACTCATACTCAGTTGTTAAAGCTAATACCCGAGATACGGTACCTTTAGTGTTCTCATGTTTTCCATAACTTGATTCGCCGGACTCTATGCGATTATTGAGTTCTTCACGTACTATTGTTAGGTGCTCGCGCTGTTTTGGTGTTAAATCATTTCCAATATTAAAAGATTTAAATTTTACGTTATCTTTAATGCGTTTAGATCATTTTAGTATTGACGTCACAGTTTTCGGATTATCGAAAAATACTTTAATTGGACGAGCTTTATTAGGTACTTTTTTTCCTAACCGCACTAAGTTATTAATCGGAGAATTAGTGTTAAGCGCAAACGAAACCAATTCACTCACAATTTTCTTATCGTCATTAGGTTCCTCAGGTACATTATAAATCATGAGATTGTTCGCACGTCTATTTCTATCATTTCTGCGATAATGTTTTCGAAATTAACAGATTCGTCGTACTTGGACGGTTTATTTAAAATATCCACTTTAATTGTTAAAATTTCTTTTTGTAGGGTGAGTATAAGTTCTTTAAGTTCTTTGAATTGCGCATTTTCGTTTTCAGAAGCGCTATTACCGGTAGAAGAATGTTGCCGCACTACACTTTTTACATGCACGAGACATTATTTGTAACGGTAGGACTGTATAAATAGTTGGCTTAAACCGACTTAAACTTGCAAAAATGCTTATTAAGAATTAATAAGATAAAAAGATGAAATTTAAGTCGTTTTTATGGTTTAATTTTAATTAGAGCAGAGTACGTACAGAATTAGTTATCTATTATCCCTCACAGCGAACTTACGCGCAGACTGATATGCACTATATTAATTAAAGTTTCAAAAAAACTTTTTAACACAAAACAGGGATTAAAAAGAAACACGGCCGATAGCACTGACACTATGTATATGAGTATTTTACATTTACATACAAATTATGTTTTTTATATTATTATTCAAAATGCAATAACCTTGCACAAATCAATTTTTTTTGATAATTTTTTTAGTATTTTTATATTAAAAATATATAAATATTTATTAGTAGTGCGCATTGTATATTTAAATACCTACATGTAGTACATAATATAATAAATATTTCATTTCTAAATAAATTTTAGAGAAAATGGTAATCTATTATTAATATAGCAATAAAAATAAGACCGAATTTTATTAAATTTGTTAAATATTTAGAGAATTCGAGAAAAACCGTATTTAAAATTATTATTTTTACCTCCCGCTACCCTTGGTAAGGCAGGTATAGGAATTGTGCTAAAAAAGGTCCCTAGAATTCAATTTTAACATTTTCACGATGATGCCTGTATGTGTAGGTGTGTGTGTGTGTGTGTGTGTGTGTACGGATTTTGTTTCCGCTCTAACTCAAATACTATCATTCAGAAAATTCTGAAAGATTTTGGTGTAAATCGGATAACCGGAAATGGTACCTACTTTACTTGAAGCTCATAATGGTTTTCTTCGAATAATAAAAATAAAAATTAAAGACTATTGAATTTTCTACAGGTATACATTAATACTTTTTCTACATATTTTACAGATAAATTTAAAAAATATTTTTTTATAAATCTCAGAGCCTATAATTTAAAATTCCTTTGTTACACAGTTCACATTTCAAATGTATGTAACTGACAAATAAATGTCACTGTCAAAATACTAATCATTTCAAATTAATAATGGTGACATTTTGAACAGAAAATAGTAAATAAAGCAATAGTTACATCCAAAGGAACTTAATATAGTTTGGAGCATTAGTAAATATCTAGGTATGTATTTAAATTAATAAAAATTAAATAGCGGCAGGTCTTGGGTTGGCTACATAAGATTTTTTAATGTGTTAAGAACTGTAATGTAAAATACTCGTATATACGGTGTGTAAAAAGTTGAATCAGATTTTCAAATTTTTAGCATATCTAACGCAGGCAACCCTTTAATCGTTAATGTAATATGTCGCCTACAAAACACATCAAAAACGTCGAACGGTATTTAACAATAAAGATAAGATCAAAATCACTTTTTATACTATATCTTCCATAAACAGATGTCCCCCTTTGCCTTCTACAACTTAAATTTTTATCATTTTGGTAAAAATACATAGGTACAATATACGAGTTAAAATATATACAACTATAAACTAAAACTAGTCGCGCCAGCATTCAAACAATTCAATAGATTAATTTAGTACCGCGAATGAGAAGCAAACGATTAAGGTAAAATTTACAAAATAAATAGTTTGCTTAAACTTAAACTAAACTTAAACCAAGGAATAGAGGGGAGACAAGCCCTAAGAAGACTTTCACAATCGTTAGCTGGAGATGTTGATGTTACTGTTACTTACTTGTCATACTTGTACAGCCGAACAAATAAGTTTTTAATGTCAAGAAGCGTCTTACCATTTACCAACATTTTAGTCTTTACTGGTGTTTTTAGTTGGATTCATAGTTTTCTTAGTGTTTATTTTACATTTATAAAACCAAATTATTTATATGTATTATAGTTATGGACAATCAGGTGTTTGTTTGGACTTGGACAACTGTAATGTAACAGTATTTAACTGGTCGACTATCCGATTTTAGCTGATTATGAGATTCTAGCGTTGCAGTTGCAATATGGTTGAAAATCGCTCATCGCCCATATGATTTGCAAACATAAGCGTGGCATATTCACGCTTATCGCCTATGTTTCCAAAACATATTAATCGGACTCCAGCTCCAACGTATTCTCAGTACCAGCACCAGCAAAGTGTAATACAAACACAAACAAACAGACCGATTTATTTTCTTTAGCCCTAATAATAAATTCAACGTCAGTCATAAATGAGTGGTATAGTAGCTAGAGTGTTAAAAAGCAAATAATTATCAAATGAAAAAACTGCTTTTCTTTATTCGAAGTATCAAATTTTCCTTGCTATTATAATGCTGTTAATTTAAGTTTATTAATCTACATTGGTGACACAAAAGTATTGAAAATTAATTAAGAAAAGTAGTTATAAAATGTTAAATTGAAGTCAACAATTTTTTAAAATGATAATTTTGAATATTTGTTCCGCACTTGTACCGTTCGTTCAGATTGTAAGTATAACCGACATTAGAAATATCTTTTTATATAGATCGATATTCTTACTTTTAATACTATCGTTTTTAGGTTATTGCTATAATACTTTTTTATCTCAATATCAACCAATACAAAGATAAAGATTATTATTATGGACATTATGCTGATCTAATATTTTCTCTTCAAATAATTGTTGACATTTTAATTCTAATTACTGCTGTTGTATTATTATATGGCATAATTACTGTAAATTCTGATGAATTAACAATATAATATACTTACTAAAGTAGATTAATATTACAGAAAAAGACTAGATGTGTGTTGTATTGGATATTCTGGAATGTACTATTAACCATTGTAATTACTACTTTCACTTGCACAAGTATTCATTGGACGATGAATAGCAAAGATCCATATTATGGCAAGCTGGCAATATTTTTTGGTGTTTTTTGTGGTAAGTAAAGTTATGTGCATATACTATTGGATATATCAATTAAAATAATTTTGTTTTCAGTATTATTTTGGGTTAAATTATGTATAGTTTGTGTACACTATTTTGCGATGTCGCGACACAGTGAATATACGTCTCTAAGTGCCATGGACTCAGGCTCGGATTACTATTTTTAAATAATAAAATTGATATCATTGCAGGACGGTGAAATGAGAATTTACCGCATATGTAGGTGTCCTACGAAAGGATGTCAGTACCAACTTCAGTCACATATGTATATTCAAATAAATATATACCCGATTTCTACAGGACAGAAGACAAGAGTACTATTTTTTGAAAATACTGTATGTATATTTTAGTCACAATTTCATTGGTTACTGAAGAGTGGTTTAGAATTGAATATACAATACTTAGAAATCAACGATAATTGGTTCGAGAAAAGGGGATTCCCCGTTGGTTGCAAAATTATTTTAGAATGAAAAATTGCAAAGTACTCAACCATTTTGTTGCGATGTTTAGCATGAATAATTCTTGTATACTACTATTGGTTTGGTATACAAATTCCGAACTGCATACACATCTTAGCATATACATTTTCCATTTTCCTATCGTGCAAATATGTATCCTGTATATTTCTCGCCTTGTACATTTGTCACTGTGTACAAATATCAAGAATTCCTGAAGATCAGCGAATTCGAACTTGGCGCGTTATCTACATCTTGAAGAACGCTTCGAAAATAAAATGTATTTTATTCCTTTTAATAATTAAAAAATACAAACGTAAACCTTACCTAAAAAATAATGCAAATATTTCACATGTTTAAATTAAAATACGTTTTTGAAGTGTAATTCGAGATGCAGTAAACGCGCGAAGTTTGAATTATTTGAAACGCAGCAACAGTGATCAATATACAAGGCGAGAAATGGACAGGGCAATATAATTTCAAAGGGACATATTTGTACGTTAGTAAAATGCATATGGCAAGATATGTATAGAATGATAGGTGTGCATTTAGGAATTTGTATGCATTGCCCTTCTATCTACTTTAGTTTTTAACTTTTTTAATGTCTGTTTGTAGCTTTGTAACAGTTTTTACGGTTTTTCAAAAAAATATTTTTATACAAATGAAACAAGAGAAGAAGCAGAAAACATACCAGCATACAAAAGCATCAGGGAAAGAAAAACGTACCATGGTGGAATGACCTACGCAAATAAGCAATACAAAACAATAAAAAAGCAATTCGAGAATTTCGTCAATTCAAAACAAGAAAATGTAGTTAATGAATACTATATACAGGGTGTAAATTTTAAAACGGGTCATAGGGCTATAACATAGAAAAACAGTTTTTTAGACGCCAAAAGTTTCCATATTAATTTATTGAAAATATAATTGGTGCGTATTATAAAGAAAAATTACGAATTTTTTGATACCAAACACCTTAAATTTCTGTTTCATATAAAGCCAGAAATTAAATTTAAAAATTTTTACAATTAAGAAAAAATATCATTAGCCATGAAAGTGACAGTAACAAAACATTTTCATGATGGGGACAATTAAAGATTAAAGTTATTAATTTATGAACCAATACAAAATAACACAAAATAAAGTAAAAAATAGGATATTTATATCAGAAACAGTTATTATTTATTGTAATAGGTATTTACAAACTAAAGATGATCTACATGTAATAAGAACTAAGTTATAAGAAACAAGAAAAACTGCAAACTACAAGGGAACAAATTAAAATCATTTATGCTGGGTTTATGCAGCATATACATTATGAAATTAAATTAAGCTACTAACTAAACTAAAATAACTTCGTTTATGCAGTAAATTAAAATTCAGAATCTTATGTTTGACATTTCGTATAATCTAATTTTTATAGGTGCAATTGCAATACATTATATTTATATAAGATAAAAAAATAAAGGTAAACAATTTGTTTCAGCATTAATAATGGGGTATTCCACTCAATTTTTTTTATTATTTTAAATAAAACTTTATTCAGTTTTGAAACAATTCATAGTATTAAAATTTTTTAATTGTTCCTAATTTAATGTGTATTTTATTTTCGAAAAATCAGTATAACGTCACATTTCCTCTATACTTGTCTCTCTCACACACACTGCTCTGAGTACGCTGCGAGAGAAAGATAACAATTGTATGACGTCAATTTTCCCTTTTAGCAAATGTGAAATATCTCGTAAAGTAATTATTTAAAAAATGTTTTCATTGTTTTAACTTATTTATTGAGCCATACTTGATGTTACATTGAATTTTTTAAAAGTTTTTTGTTATGGTGGAATACCCCATTTGTAATATTTCTTCATGAGTCAAATTGTTCATGATTTCTTCTTAATAAAACGAAAATAATAATAATTTAACAAATAAAGTGTAAGAAACGTTTATTAATGAGCGTTTAAAGTCAACAGTTGTTTTGTTTTGTTTCTGTCAGTTTCACGGCTATTGATATTTTTTCTTAATTGTGCAAATTTTTAAATTTATTTTCTGGCTTTATATGAAACAGAAATATAACATGTTTGGTATCAAAAAATTCGTAATTTTTTTCTTTATAATATGCACTAATTATTTTTTCAATAAATTAATATAAAAACTTTTGGCGTCCAAAAAACTGTTTTTCTATGTTATAGCCCTATGACCCGTTTTAAAATTTACACCCTGTATAAACCACTATTTAGAGTTATTTTCAAGATTATATGGGTGCTCCTTTGGCACGCTAAATCACAATATTTTTATTATTTTTGTTTAATAATGTGTAATAAACATGTGGTTGAAATATTGACATCCTTTCGTGGGACTCCTTGTACAAAACATTGAGTACAAATACATAATACAACGACTGATTACGTATGTAATCGTAAAAATAAAAAATGCCTGTGTTCCAGACAATCGCACTTGAGCGTATTAATCTAAAAGTAACTGAATTATTTTTACACTCAATTTATTAATTATCCTAGGACCAACATGTTTAGAATATGTAGCAGCTTTTTTGGAAGAAGTAACGGGGTTATTGATAGCACATTACACATTAAATCACATTGGGATATTTCACTACGTAGAGATGGAGTTCTGTACCAACTTTAAACCTTCGACGAAGGAGCACTTTTGTTTAATTTACTAAAGCATACTATTGCTGTCAGTAGTTTTTCCTGGATTCTTCTTGTATTTTGATTTTTCTTTCAGTATTTATTAGTTGTAGCAGTAGATTATTATTTTTCATTGTATATACTTCATTTATACTCGCCGTCAAATAAATATGGACTGATGCTTAATTTTTCTCTTCTCCCCACTCTGTCACTTCTCTGCGGTGTTGCCGCTTCTTCATAACTTAACAACTTGACCAATGGAATTGGCAATAGTGTAAAAATCTCCAGTCCATATTTATTTCACGGCAAGTATAATAGTTATTAGGATATCTTCACAGTTTAGTTTTTTCTTGGGGCCAATTTTACAATAAATATTAGGTAGTAGTTTATTTAATAAATATTAGTTCTATTATCTATTTTCCAATATAAAAACTGTACGCGCTTATGTAAAAGCATACGAATAAAATAAAATTTCTCCTTTGCTTTAATTCCAAATTTCGCAACAAGGTTCACATTCTTATTTACCATTAAACTCTATACTAGCGCTATTTTGATTTTTTAATTTTATAAGCAAGAAAATTATTGTAAATGAAACCTATAAAATACGAAATAATTGATTTTAATTTAATATATTTTTATTACTTTGACTTTTGATATTAAAATTGACATTTCACAGTTGAAGCAGTGATTTTTAGGCAGTAATACCACTTCAAGAGGTGAGAATACGGACCAAAGTAATTTATTTTAGTATTGTTTTTTAGGCTCGGTTTTCCCATCTCTGGATAATAAAGTGTCAGTTAATTGCCAGATAAAATGAAAATATCGCATCAATATTAGAGCGTAAATTGACAAAGTTATACAAATGTCAATTATATGATGATGCGATATTTTTCTATCTGGTAGTTAAAGTAACTGACACTATCCAGAGATGAAAAAGCCGGACCTTAGTAAAAAAATTGTAACTAGTATTTTTTTAAAGATCCTATTAGATAACTAGGTACTTTTCGTCTCCGTTTAAAATTAAAATGTAAGACAGCATAATTTCATAATTTTTTTTCGTTATTTGGAACCGTATAAAAAGTGAAACACTATTTGAAAATGTCTCAGGTGAAGATTTCCCGTTCCTTCTTCCGCAATCGCTTCTCGAGTAGATTTGAAACATCCTTAAATGTGATTCTTCAGAAAAAAGACTCAATTAGATTTAAGAGATATTTATGTATGTATATTTTTATAAGGTATAAGATTATTTTAAATAAATTACTCTTTAAATAAAGCAGCAATGTATTACATACTATATAGGATGTTAATTAAAAAGCGGGGCATAGTCGTTTAACATGGGAAATTAGTTTTTCCCTGCTCAAAACTTCCCATTTAATTCAAGACAAAAATGTTTCAAATAAATGTTGTGGAGAATTAAATTCTATACGTAAATCACTAATCAGATTTTGCATGTTTAGTAACCTGTAGAATCCAATTTGAAATTTTATATTGCTCATTTGTAGTGATAGCCTTGGAAAAACAAAATTACAAAGAAATGCAAATCGTTCGAACTGTCAGAAATTCTATTTTCAAATAAAAATTACAGATAATTATACAGTGTGTCCCATTTAGAGGTGCCACCATTGGGATCTCGAGAACTATAAGAGATACGATGTCGGTTAAATGGAACTTTTTATGCGCCTTTGGGAGGCCATCTCAGATGTGCTTTTATTTTTCCAACAATTCTCATAGAGCACTAGATAATAACGAAAAACTGAATATTGTTGATTTTTTCTTTTTCAAATAACTACTAAACTATTAATAATTGAGAAAAAAGTTTCAAATATAAAAAATAGATATTTTTATTAACTAACCAGTGGCGTACGGAATAAATTTTTATATCCGTAAAGTTTTGAGATATAACACAAACTTATATTTTTTTAAATGGAACCCATATCTGATTTTAGTCTCAAAAAAATAAATATTTTTTTCTCTTTTCAACGATGTAAGGGTTATTATGTTTTATATTTGTTTTGCCTTCAAAATTATTATTTTTTTCCTTATTTTGTATTAAATTTACAATTATTTTGAAAATATTGGTAGATTTCTATTTGGAAATACTCCTTGTATTTAAATAATTTATTTCGTTAGAAAATTTTGCTCAAAATTCGTATCAAATTAATTTTTATAATATTTTGTATCAGGTCGCCCTTGGCTCATCATAGTGTAATTTGTAGTTATGAGTCTAGAATGAAAATACTAAGTAATAAAGGCATAAAACAAATTATTTTGATCAAATACAATATAATTAATAAAAATAATAATGTATTTTTGGAAAATAATAAGAAAATTCAGGAAAATAAGGAGAAAAATTAAAGTTTAGGAGTAAAACAAATATAAAACATAATAACCCTTACATCATTGAAAAGAGAAAAAATTATTGATTTTTTTGAGACTAAAATCAGATATGGGCTCTATTTAAAAAAATATAAGTTTGTGTTATATCTCGAAAATTTACGGATATAAAAATTTATTTCGTACGCCACTGGTTAGTTAATAAAAATATCTGTCTTTTATATTTGAAACGTTTTTCTCAATTATTAATAGTTTAGAAGTTATTTAAGAAAGAAAAAATCAACAATATTCAGTTTTTCGTCATTATCTAGTGCCCTATGAGAATTTTTGGAAAAACAAAAGCACATCTGAGATGGCCTTCCAAAGGCGCACAAAAAGTTCCATTTAACCGACATTGTATCTCTTATAGTTCTCGAGATCCCAATGGTGGCACTTCTAAATGGGACACACTGTATTCTACACCTAAGTTCCTAAGAATATTTTTTCATAATCTCCATCTAAATTACTGCACAGATTTTATTTTTATTTTGTAACCGGCAAAATTTAAATATGTAAAATACAATCTGATTAGTGATTTAGGTGTAGAATTTAATTCTCTTCATTTATTTGAAACATTTTTTGTACCTAATTGGACTTTGGAGTATTTATATCAACTTTAGCGTTTGCACAGTTTTATTTTTTTCATGGATTCATGAATGGATGAATATTGTATGATATTTTGTTTGAAGGGATGTGTCACTTTACGTCGGTCCCATACTTCCTCATCACAATATAAAATAACACTTTTAACATTTGTATCATAAATTATAATAAAACTATTATGTAAATTTTGATATATTGAACATGATTTTTGCTTAATTGCTCAATTTTTGTGCAGTATGTAATATTGTGTTGCACAAAATGTATGGAAAGGTAAGTATAAATATAAGGATGAATAAAATGCAAATTTATATTTATATTTTACGAACTGTTAACAAGTTTTTAAGCAGATTCAAATTCCATATCAATACATAACACTAATTCACCTTCTCGTGTCAAAGTGGCTCTATTTCTCATTAAAGCTTTTGGGCCTGTTTTAATTGGTAAAAGATCATAGTTGACAACATAGTCTTTCAATTCATAACTTCCCTGAAAATGAATACATTATAATAAATTTCTCCACAGTTTTTTTAAAATACTTTACTTTTGGAATAGGGCACGTTCCTGCCTTCATATGTATAGATTCTTGAGCTGCATGCCACATATCTGCTCCATATTTTTCCAAGAGTTGACATAACGGTTTATCCTTAAATTCATATAATACCTTCCATGTATCTTCTCGGAATATTTCAATCTTAGAATCCACCTTGAATATTAATTAAATAATAGATTTATTATTTTTCAATAATATAAAATACAGAATATTTACATAACGCATATTAGAGGCAAATAAGAGCTATCTCATGCTACGTGTGCTATGAGTCAAAACCGAAAAGATTTTTTTTTAAATTGGGTTCGATCTTGTACTTTTTGTTCATTAGTCCGGAGCTTCTTTAGATAAAGTAGTATTATTCAAGACACATACAAATATCTAAGCCCCTGGTTGGAATCGAACCCACAACTTCAGGATCGAGGTCGCTTGAGCGCTGCCTTTACACCAGCGAGGGGGTTAAACCGAAAAGTTAACCAACCAATTTACATAGGAATAAACAAGCAATTTACAAGTATAATAACAGGGATGAATTCAGTTTTATATCGCTTTATTTACAGAAAATTCATTATTATTGAAAATCACTGCCGTGTATCTTTCGATATAAATAGTTAGTAAATAAAAGAAAATAAGATTAAGTTCAATTTAATTTCACAGTTTTTATTTAACAGAAATACCTATCGAGATTAGTGTTAAATACGGGCCAGTACGCTAGTAAGAAGAAGAAAGCCCCTGTAGATCTGGACTTAACCGCTATTAGTAGCTTCCACGCCCCCAGCTCATATTTTTGCGTGTACTATACAAATGTTTTTGTTACAATAAAAGTTTCGAGGGAATCCAACCTTTTGGACTACATCGCCCAATAAAAATTCGTCAAGGATCGCGTACAGAATTTGATATTTATTTATGACTATAGGTACAGTGTAATCTATATCACAAATGACTATAAAATATTGCACTAAATAGGAAAAACTTTTTAGAAATTTTAAAAGAGAAAATTAATAGAATAAAAATGAAGATAACTTTGATGAAGGAAACAAAAAGTGTAAATTTAGAAAAAAATGAAGTGACTGGCACCTAAAGAAAAATTATAAGCTACAAATTAGTTACAATAAAAAAATTAAATTTTCAAACAAAGTTAGTTGAAGTATTAACTTTAGTGGAATGCTGGTTGTAGGTATTTGACAATCTGTATTATTAAAATGTAACTAAAATTATAAATAAAACTGGATTTTTACTACTGGTATTACACTATATGAGAAAACATTGTGTAATTCATATATTTTTTTTCTCTTCCTAAAATACGTTTGTGGTATATTTATGTAAACCGCATGCCTGTGAATACAGTAATTTTTGTTTTTATTATTACACGCTTTTTCTTACATGTATACTATTAATTGAAACATTCAATGTATGTATATATAAACGGTTTTATCTATCGTTAATAATACCCTAGTATCTCTTTTCTAGGCCCGAGACATTTCACAAAATATGAAAAATATTTATACAACCACTACTTTTCACACTAGCAAAGAAAAAAAAAAAAAGATTAATATTTATTTATGCAACAAGTGTAAAAAGTATAGTCTTATTTCACAAATAGGAAAGTTTGAACGAACGAGCTGCAAGCGAGTTCGTCAAATCCTATGAGTGAAATAAGATACTTTTTACTCGAGTTGCATACAATTTTTTTTTACATCTTCAATAAAATTGTGTGAAAATAAGTGCCGTAACGTCTCATTATTTCACTCCGTAGCGTTAAAAAACAACTGCACTTTTTTCACACTCTGTTAAAAAGACATACTTTACAAATCCATTTTAATAAAAAAATGTGTACTCTTTTTAACAGCCGTAAACAAATAATATTTTAACAGCGAGGATAGATAAATTATTTAATTTTTATTTTAATTAAATACATTGTGTGTTAATAACAATTTCAATTGTGCATATGACTTTATCATAGAGTTAGAAAAATCTTTTTTTGGAATAGAATCATAATTCATATTAAATTTTGCTTAAATAAAAATTTAATATATTATTAATTTTTCTTCTTTTTTAAAATCTAATTTAATTTCCGACTGGCGAAAATTAATTCACTCGGCGCATTAAACTTTGCGCTTGTCGATAAAATATAATTTATCGACTTGTAAAAAAAAATAACTATAAATACACTTACTTTCATATCATCTCCTAGTGGGTACGGTAGAATTGCCTTTCCAGTCGCAAGAGACACAGATGAGTTTATTTTATTGAAACTCATCCAATATTGCATAGGAGTATCTTTATGATCCTCACACATTTCATATTTTTTAAATGTTATATCAACAGTCGCCCCCTAAACATATATTTTATATAATATAAAAGGAAAGTATATATTTTATAGCGAGCCGGGAGATGCTCCGTTACAGCCAAGCGCAGAGATATTATGACCGTGATAGGCCAAGATCATCTATGAGCGCGAGGCTGGAGTAAGCATTCACAGCTCCGAAAATAAAAATTAAATTGAAAATAAAATATTTTTAGGAATACGCCACGTTTTCATTGGATAATTTTCACATGAAATCATTAAAAAAAATTCAGTTTTATAGAAATATAAGTATATACGTACGAATAAATATTATTATATGATTTCGAATCCAATGTAAAGCTGGAAATTTCAAATGGTAAACTTCGTATGAGAATTTGTATACGGTATTCTAATATTGAACAATCAAACTTATAACGGAAACTAAAAATAAGTGAACAATGAACAAAGGAGGCGTAATTAGCTAATTTAGTTATAACAATGATATACGAATCTTAATAATAAATCATACCACATACCACAAGACAACACAGAGTTGCTAAAGCACAAAATACTGAGTACAACATATTTCTATATATGAATTCTACTTTTTAAAATTCCCTTTTATATACATTGTGTAAACAATTAGAAATTATGTATGTCCATAGTCTAATTGCAGATATTTAAATACAAGGGCAGATTGAAAAAATATATTTATGATTGTAGATAGAGTTATTTACATTTTAAAATTATTTTGATATGATATTCCCGTTGATTATCAGTAATAATGTTTTTCATAGAATAAACAATAATCTGAAACCGGATACAAAAATATAATAATTGTTATTGGACATATTTAAATAAGCTTCAGGAATATTATTTCAGAATAATATATATATGATTTATTACCTCTCGCTAATAGAGGTATTATTGGAATCATGCTAAAAATCTCATATCCAGATTTTAGTGGATAAGCACGTTTTGAGGTCCCTATAATCCGATAATAACATTTTTACGATGATGTCCGTATATTTGTGTGTGTGTGTGTGTGTGTGTGTGTCAGTTTCATCAATCTGACATTTCTGGGAACAGCTGATTAGATTTTGGCAACAATTGGACAACCGGAAGTAATAGTTTCTACTAAATATAATTTTTTGAAAAATTTTTATTATTACAAATATTGAAATCTAATACACCTAAAAATTTTATTATATCTTGTACAGATTTAGAGAAAAAGGCACTGTAATATATAGAGTAATTTAATGTAATACATCGCAGAAGCTAAGGCACTAAGGAAACCAGTTGACAATTTCAAATGTTTATAACATAGTTTGTAAATGACAGATGTCAGTGTCAAAAATCAACAGTTTTAGTGACATTCTGAAAGCTTTTTCTGGGAAGTACATTTAATCTTTCTTATTATTTTATTAATTAAATATTTAAAATTGTAGGTAAAATGTATATATCTATCAGAAATACCGCCAATCTGGTTAATGAATTGGAAGAATCTTTGACATTTAGGGACTTCCTGTCTTTAAACTTTAACTCGCAAGATAATGTTAAATGAGCCTTTACTCTGAATAAAACTCGATTTCTGGACTGACATTATCTTTATTGAAAACACAAAATTGTTTCACAACGTTTAGGATGCTAAGATCTGCTTCCGAAACGTTGTGAAACAATTTTGTGTTTTCAATAAAGATAATGTCAGTCCAGAAATCGAGTTTTATTTAGGGACTTCCTCATACAATGAAAAATATATATAATTAGAATTGTATGTGTACAGAAGACATGTTAAATACAATAAAAAACAATATTTGGGTAAAGTTCTGTAATTTTTTTGTTATAAAACGATGGTTCGATAGCGAAGTGCAATACAATAATTATATAACATAAAATGGAAATGGCGAGAGGTATTGTGCTGGCCATAACAGATATTTTTTTAATACGTACATATGTTTATAACTAAATGTGCAAGTTTACTAAAAGAACTTATATAATTTTAAAATTTTAAACTTCATCCTCTCGTAAGACGAGTAAAGCCTACTTTGTATGCTTGTTAAATGATATACTATGAAATGACGTTGTCTTGGAAACTCCCATTGATGAAAACATTATTATATGAATATAATTATAAAGAAGGAAATTCTGATTACAAACAACTTTTTCTTGTTATTAAAGGAGGAAATTTTGTAAAATTCTTTTATATCGCTGGTGTATAAAAGTAATGTTTCATTAGTTATTGAATGAATGATACTAATGTGTTAAAATGCATTTTTTACAACGCTGTTGTGTAGTTATTGCTATAACTGAATTTGTAAATGCTTATTATTAAAAGTAAAAAAGTAATAATAATTAAATTGATTTTAGGTACCCATTACCATACATTTTGGGTCTATTTTGCGAGATTTAGTATTATACAGACAATCAATTTTCTTTAATATTTCATCGGATGAAGTTTATTCGATGTTCATTTCGTCCGTTTTAATCGTCACTGAGGGCATCTTTATCTACGCAGCAGCACTTTTATACAAAGGAACCTTTACTGTAAGTAATAAATTTAGTCCTCTAAACTTATTATGAAAATGAAACTGTGTTATAGGAAAATGCAAATTATTTTCTTCCTTGGATAATTCTACATGGAATTTTCGCTAGTTTAGTAACTTTAGGATGTTTTATTATTTTTTTCCTGCCTCGATGTGCAAGCTCTTTGTTTACCTTGACTGCACTTGCTTCCAGTAAGTTTAAACTAATATAAAAACAAAACTAAAATAAGTTTTTAAAAATATTTTTACAGGCTTTTTGTGGGGAAAATGGATTTTAGTAAATAGATGCCGTAATACAATCAAGAGCTATAAATCAGAATCACAACATTCATCCAAGTATACTATAGACAAGACCAGTGTTGTGCTTATCTAGATAACATTATCTAAAATTTTATCTAGATAACGTAGTTAGTATCTTTTATCTAATATCTAGATATTTTTAAAATCAATATCTATTATCTTATCTGTTGTGTAACAGCAGAAGAAAGATAAGATAACCATTATTTATGTTAGCTCCATCTATACTCAAATCAAAATACTATTTAGCATCGCATAGTGCCGTGTGCTGTGTCGTGTGTTCTCCGTCGCCGGTGTGTCTGCCTGCGTAAACTTACTTATGATGTGACGTGTGATCGTGATTCGTGAGCAATAGTGTGCAACTTTTTTTATGAAAATATTCATTTACTGGCATATTTATATGCTTAATTTTATGCAGGTGAATAATATAAAACAGTGTTTATTCGGTCCCGTTGAAAGGCTTCTCAGTGTAAGTGGGCAAATTCTCACACGAAGACAAACAAAAAAATATGTACAGTAAAATTTTTGAAAGAAGTCCGATCAAGGCCATCTACGAATTGTATCTATGAATTAAGATTTTGTGCTGTCAAATTTAGTAGTGTCTTTTACTTAGTTTTTATGAGGTTACATAATATCTTGTATACTTCATAAAAACCATCGACCTTTAAACTAATGGACCAAGTGTTTCCTATTATTTTATTGTTAGAATAATGCTCCAACATAAAAGGATAGAAATATATATTCTGTCCTTCAACAGTACGGAAGTTCTCAGTTAATGTATACTGCGCATGCGTTCGTACTCATTGTACATCTTTTTCAGCCAAATGTAAACCTCTATACATCGCTCTCTATCACTGTCAAAATCTATTTGACGTTTCGTGACTGTTTGTGTATTATTTTACTTTTGTGGAGAACATTTACAATTATATCTGTCAACATATACGAATATGTGTTGTGAGGTGCGTATGCGATAAAATAATGGGGAAACGGTGTATTTTGTGCAGTCAGCAGTACGTACGCCATTTAGCTGTGTCATTTCATATGTAAGTTCTTATTAATTATTACTTGTTCCCTATAATATAATATGTGTATATAATATATTGTATTAAAAATATATAATGAAAGTAATTATGCACAAAAAAAATTAAATCTATACTCTTAAAGATTATGCACCAAGTACAACAAGTTAGGGACAAATCAAATTTTTATTTTGCCTCGTTTTCTTAACTTCCGTACTGTTAAAGGATAGAGATACTGTGTCTGCACCGTTATGGCGGGACAAGCGGTTTGCTCGTACGCTGCGTCTATTAGTTTAAAGGTCGATGATAAAAACTATGTAAACGACACTACTAAATTTGACAGCATAAAATCTTAATTCATAGATGCAATTCGTAGATGGCCTTGATCGGACTTCTTTTAAAAATTTTACTGTACATAGATATTTTTAGAATAGTGTCTATTTTTGTTTTGTATGTTATTATATAAATATGTACCTTGAATATTTTTGGTTTCCTTTTCACACATCGTATCAATCAAGCATAAACAATTAAAGAAAGCTTTGTAAGAAATCTCGATGTCGCCATTCAATACTTTGAAATTTCGACTCGTGATCGAAGTGGTAAATCCACGATGTTTCATCAACTATCTCGTTTATGTACGGACGTTCGGACGTCAACGTTCGGGGTACCTATCTTCCTAATATCTTATGAAGTCTTGTAAATTATTAACACTAGAACAATCAAATTTGGCACTACGTTTGACAGATAAACAATAAACAATTGCTGTTGTTATGAAGACAATATTTCAAAGCCTACTATGATGTAATGGTCCTGGTAATGGTAATCACTGCCGCTGGTTTCTCAAGTTTTGCGCAGAGTTTGACTGTCCCAACAAATATAAGAAATAAAGTAGAAATTAAATTAAACAACTTTTTTAGCTGTTACAACAATATTTATTTACAGTGTTGCTATCAATAGATATTATATTTATATATTTAATTTATAATTACAAGTATTTAATATTAACGATATATACAATACATAGTTTACATAAAAAAATTACTGATCTGATTCAGTACTTGAACTGTCGTTAGCTACATGTACTATAAACGAAGAATAATTTTTCCTTGAATCCGACCAAACATACAGCAATTTCGGTATCAGTGTTAAAAGGTTCATTTGTATTTTTATATTTGAGGGGTGTTTAATCGGTCTATTACGATCCCTCGAGTTCTGGTTTCTGTCTTTGAGAGTAGTTCTGTGCATTTATATGCAGATTTGTGTTTTTTGTCATTTTTACTGTTTATTTATAGTTATTTAACAGGTTTTAATTTTATTTATTTGTTTTTTTTTTGACTATTTGATGATGTATAATATACAGGACAATGAACCAGCATTTATCTCCTTCATTAAGTAGATAGCGATTTTCTTAAAACAAGCAAATTTACTATAGGTAATATGAACAAAAAGATCAGTATCAAGAAAATTTTGTTACTTCCGGTTCCTAATTATGTGATACCATATTTGATATTTTTATTAAAACATTTATTATTATTATATTATATATTATTTGTTATATTTTTTGAAAAGAACAAAAAATTTGCTTTATAATGGTAGAAAATTGTATAATTTAAAAATAAAATGGTGGAGGTTTGAAATATCTTATCTATAAAATAAATAAAAATTTTACGAAATAATAGACGTAATAGGGTCCTCCACTCTAATTTTTTTATTATTTAAATGAAAGTTTGTTTAATTTTGAAGAAATTTGTAGTACTAAAAAGTGATAATTGTTTTTAGTTCAACTGCATTTGATTTTTAAAGAAACCTATAGCTATCTTTCTCGCACCAGTTTCTATAGTAGGCTGCGCGAGAAACATAGCAATCGTTGTGACGTAGATGTATAGATGCTTAAAATCACTAATATTTCAGAAACTAACAATTTTTAAAAAACTTTTATCGTCTCAATCATGATTTTATCTTATCTACTTTCAATATAACTAACTTTTTACTCAATTTTCTGTTATGGTGGAGGACCCTATTAGAATTTTTGTGTGTGTACTAGAAATGTTAAATACAATTTGTACTTATATAGCCTAAAACGGAGATGGCGACAGGTCTTGTACTGGCCACAATAGATTTTACTTCATATTATGTATAGTCGTATTTATAGCAATTGTCTTTATAATGTCACAAATGAAAACATTGTTGTGCGAGTATTATGCAATCGCTTTTTTTAAAACAGAAACATTTGAGGTGAGATGTGGTTTATTCTTATTGTCAATCAGGAAAGAATGTGAACATAATTTTTGTATATATGCGATATTTTTTTCAAATATTCATTAGATGTTGAAGAATCAAAGAGTCAAAATGAATGATTTACAACGTTGTTGCGTATTTTTTGCTGTAAGTGAAATTGTAAGTATTTATTAGTGTGCTGTAAATATAATATGAATATACAGAGTGTCTCTTAAATAGGGGGACATGGCTTAACCACAGATTCCTGAGGCTAAAATAAGACGATTTAACCAAACTTGCTTCTACCGGAAAGCGTACCGTTTAGCCAGAAATCTGCTTCAAAGTTCTTCGAAAACAAAATTATTTTGCTTATAATAATCGGACGCTTTATTCGATTTGGATGAAATTTGATTCATTAAAAATTACTTGTTTGACATTTGGATAGACTGCTAGATTAAATTTATTTTAAAAATTTAGCAGTGCAGACACTCAGATTTTATTTTTTTCTGTGTGAACCGTAACAGATATTACAAATTACACAGAGAGAGAAAAGTTTACTATTGAATGTATCTTTCTGAAGAAAAATAATTTCACGTTTTCGGCATTGCCATTAAAAAGTTACGGTCTAATTAATGTTGGGAGACCTAAGTTTCATACACTAGTGGTTTACTAATAATAACAAGTATCACCTTAAAAGATGACTTTTAACCATATAAACTGTCATACCAAATTTCATCCAAATCGAATAAAGCGTCCGAATATTATAAGCAAAATTAATTTTTATTCGAAGAACTTTGAAGCAGAATTCTGGCTAAATGGTACACTTTCCGGTAGAAGCAAGTTTGGTTAAATCGTCTTATTTTAGCCTCAGGAATCTGTGGTTAAGCCATGTCCCCCTATTTAAGAGACACCCTGTATAATAAAAGAAAACTAAATAATTTAATTTACTGTAGATTGTTCTCACCATACATTTGGTGTCTAATGCACGTGATTTATTATTACAAAGGATTTTACCAACTGACCCATTAAATGGATACTATTGGACGGTTATTTATCCCCTATCATTAATAATTCAGGTTATTTTTTTCAACTCTTCTGTGCTTTTATATAAAGGAACAATTAATGTAAGTAATAAATAATAACACTACATTAATGAAAAATAACGATATTTCTGGACTACAGTCAATTTTATTATCATACCTAACTAGTTTGTAACTAATAATGAAAAAATTGTGTAGAATTACAGAATATGGAAATTATGTTTTTGTTCAAAACGAACAATATTTTTATAGTACATTTATACATAGTCATAAAAATATAAAAATCTATGACTTTATGTATAGGTAAGGACAATTTTTTTTTATAAAACCAGAATCATCCCCTGAAGAAGACACATGTGGTGTCGAAACTAGTTGGGTATGATAATAAAGTTGACTGAAATCCAGAATTATCATTATCTTTCATGGTAATGCACCTAGATCCAATAATTCATTAAATTTGTTATGAAAATGAATCTGTATTTTAGAAAAATGAAAAATATTTTAAACCTTGGATAATTGCAAATGGAATTTTCGCTGGTTTAGCATCTATTTCTTGC
This sequence comes from Ophonus ardosiacus, assembly GCA_943142095.1. Classification (NCBI taxonomy): domain Eukaryota; kingdom Metazoa; phylum Arthropoda; class Insecta; order Coleoptera; family Carabidae; genus Ophonus; species Ophonus ardosiacus. The sequence goes on along the minus strand of OW964829.1, from coordinate 41,810,507 downwards.
TTTATTGTTTTATTCTATCCTGGAGTACCAAGTTTTATTTTTGTAATGGTTGCAATGATAACTAGTAAGTTTGAATGAATTATCACAAAAGGAAAACTGAAGAACTTTTTTTATATTTTTATAGGCGTCTTATGGGGAAAGTGGATTATTGTTGCTAATTGTCAAAGTTTTGTGATAGAGTCAAAAAGAATAGAATCAATGTGCTTCCAACAAGTTAGGTACAATTCCAAATGCGACGAGATGAATTTTTAAAGTATGTCCGAGTTAAAATCCAGCCGAAGTTAAACGAAACACAACTCGATATATGAATATTCAATAGTTGTACAACAAGAGGTTCGAAAATAATCGAATATACAGTTGAGAGGACGAGATGTGTTTTCAGGTAACACATCGAGTTCGCGAACTGTATATTCACATGATTTTCGAAGCTCGAGTTGTATATGCTATGACTTTGTCCGATGTTGCACTTTTATCACCCTAATATCTAAACTCCAAATTTATATGCCGTAAATAACTTTATTATTTGGGATTTTAGGAATTAGATTTTAGGGTTTTGCAGGAGCACACTGTCAAAAAACCTATCATTTCAAATTAATAATGGTAACGTTTTAAAAAGAAAACAGTAATAGTAAATAAAACAATAGTTATAGTTATCTGAAATTGAGCAACGATTCAGCCCTATATATATATATTTAAAAGCGAATACTAAAGTTTATTTTATTTTACACAATAAAAGATGTATCTCATTTTCATTTTATATCAATGTTGTATAGGACAAGGTTCATTAAACAATAAATTATTTATCTATCATATTGTATTCATCTTTTTAACTTGGTAGTTCCAATTTTAAAGATTTTTAAAAAAAAAATGTCACGTATAAAAACATATTGTGCAATCGCCTTTGTGAGAAAAACCAAAATTTAAAAGAAAAAGTGGGGAATGAATTTATATTTACGTAGATGCATATATTATGAGCACGTATGATTAAGGCGTATTTTCCTCCACAGTCCACGAGGAAAGTAGGTTAAAAATCATCTCTGTATATAAGCGATACTGGTATCTCCAACATTTCTTAGTTGTTGAGAAAGAATCACTGCGTTGTCAGTTGTCATGCATTTCTACCAACGATGTAGTGCCTTTTTTGCTGTAGCTGAAATCGTAAGTTATTTATTATTTTAATTTAAATATATAATACAATTAAATTATTTTAGCTTTTTATTGCCATACATTTAGTGACTACTCTACGTAATATAATACTAGCAGGTTTTGATGTTTTCGAGGATGATCCATTGCATGGATATTTTTGGAAACTCGTTTTTCCTGCTTGTATAATAATTGCAGTCATCTTTTTAGCCTCATCTGTACTTTTGTACAAAGGTGCAGTTAATGTAAGTAATAAATGTTAATTTATTTAATTTGTTCTTAACAAGAATCTTTGTTTCAGAAAATTGAGAATCATGTTCAGGCTTGGTTATACATACATGGAATTTTCTATGGTTTAGCATCAATTGGTTGTGTTATAGTTTTATTCTATCCTACATTACCAAGTTCACTTTTTCAAATGGCTGCAATGACGACAAGTAAGTTTAAATTGATTAACATAAAAGGATGACTAAAGTTTATTTTTTTAAATATTTTTATAGGCTTCTTATGGGGAAAGTGGATTATAGTGTCCAAGTGTGCTAATATCATCACAAATGAATCATCGGGGTGGAAAAAGAATATCAATGAATTAAGTGTAAACGATTTAAGATTAAAAGTTTGAAAAGTAATACGACTTTGAAGTATTGAAATACTTGTTAGTTTTATTTTGTATTTACCTACATAAATATTTGTACATAAACTATTTAAATGTATATATTATATTATATTATAAAATAAATAAATAAATTCGATGACATATGATAAACTTTATAATTAAAACCAAAGCTAATAAAAAAGTTCATTATATTTGTTGTGTGTGAGTGTGGTCTATATATCTGCCGTTAAATAATATATTTTTTCGTATTTTGTATAATAATTTCCTATTTTACTTTACAACATAGCAACCATTACTGCATAGCTACGGTTTTGTTATTAAAATACATTTTGACACAAGGAATTGTTTATTTTTATTTTTTATTGTTTATCTTCCAAATCATTTTCAATGTTGTTTTCATCATCTAGATCCATCGTTTTGCAAATCGATCTCCAAAAATTAATTTGTTTGGAGGTTGTAAGGTACAAAAAACAATAACTGTCAAGTTACTTTGTTTCTGAGAATCAGACTACTATGTTAATAAGAAATTTAAAATGTTTCATCATTTATAATAGCAAAAGCCATGGAACTTGTTTTCTTATATCTGATTATATAAATTTTTTATAAACGTCAATCTAACTTATGGAAAGTAAATCCCGTATTTTTACCTCTCGCTAAGAGAGGTATTGGAATCATGCTAAAAATAACATATACAGATTTTAATGAATAAGCACGTTTCAAGATCACTAGAATCCGATTTTAACATTTTTACAATGATGTGTGTGTGTGTGTGTGTGTGTGTGTGTGTGTGGATGTGTGTATGTGTGTGTATGTGTGTGTGTATGGCTGGATGTTGGACGGACGATTCCTCAAAAACTATAAGACATAAGACCTGTTTAACTTTGAATTCCTCAATCTGACATTCCTGGGAAGAGCTGAAAAGGTTTTAGTAACAATTGGACAACCGGAAGTAGTAGTTTTTAAAAGAAATTCTTCCAAATATTAATTTTTGAAAATTATTGATATTATTAATTTTGAAGAACAAAATTCTACACTTGATACATTTAAATTTTTTATTATAGCTTCTATAAATTTAGAGATAAAGACGCTATAATATATAGAATATCGGAATATAACAAGTCGAGTAGGCGAAACTACACTAAGGAAACCAGTTGACAAATTCAAATGTTTATAACATAATTTGTAAATGACAGATTTCAGTGTCAAATATCAACAGTTTCAGTGACATTTTGATAGCTTTTTCTGGGAAGTACATTTAATCTTTCTTATTGTTTTATTAATTAAATATTTGAAATTATAGGTAAAATGCGTATATCCATCAGAAATACCGCCAATCTGGTTAATGAATTGGAAAAATCTGTGACATTTAGAAACTTCCTCATACAATGAAATATAGATATAATTAGAATTATATGTGTGCAGACGACATGTTAAATACAATAAAAAACAATATTTGGGTAAAGTTCTGTAATATTTTGTTATAAAACGACGGTTTGATAGCAAAGTGCAATACATTACTTATATAGCCTAATATGGAAATGGCGAGAGGTATTGTGCTGGCCACAACAGATTTTTTTCTAACTGTTTCCAACATAATACATATTTCTTTATGATAAGGATCTTCAATCAAATAATCAATATTTAATTTACTTCTTATAAAAAAAATGACGTGAATAAAATATTGTTTTTACCTTCCGTCACCTTTAGGTAAGGAAGGTATTGTCTTTGGTCAAAAAATTCGATGGTGAGTTTTTAATGAATAAGCACATTTTAAAATCCCTAGAATACGATTTTTCTAGTTGATGTCTGTATGTGAATGTGTCCGTGTGTGTGTCCGTAAAGTATAGTGTATACTTCACGATCGACTGGGTCGACAAGGAAAGTATGTTAAAAATCATCTCTGTTTAAATATGATGCTGGTATCTGCAAAATATTCCTTAGTTGTTGAGAAAGAACCACTGCTTCATCATGCATTTGTTCCAACGGTGTTGCGTATTTTTTGCTGTAACTGAAATCGTAAGTTATTTATTATTTTAATGTAAATATATGATACAATTAAATTATTTTAGCTTATTATTACTATATATTTAGTGACTATTCTACGTGATATATTATTAGAAGGATCTACTGCTTTCGAAAAAGATCCGTTGGATGGATATTTTTGGAAACTCGTTTTTCCTGCTGGAATAACAATTGCAATCATTTTTTTAATCTCAGCTGTATATTTGTACAAGGGTGCAGTTAATGTAAGTAATAGATGTTCATTTATTTAATTTGTTATTAACATGAATATTTGTTTCAGAAAATAGAAAACCATTTTCTGTCTTGGTTAAGCCTACATGGAATATTATCTAGTTTAGCATCTATTGGTTGTATTATAGTTTTATTCTATCCTACATCACCAAGTGATTCTTTTAAAATGGCTGCAATACTTACAAGTAAGTTTAAATTGATTAACGTAAAAGGAAGACTAAAAATTATTTTTTTAAATATTTTTATAGGCTTCTTATGGGGAAAGTGGATTATAGTGTACAAGTGTCGTAATATCATCGCAAATGAAGCATTGGGGTCGCAAAATAGTCTCAATAAATTAAAATATTGATAAGTAATTTGACTGTTGAAATTCGTGTTAGTTTTATTTTGTATTTACATATATATTTGTTCAAAAACTGTTTGAATTTATATGTACATTAAATGTATTAATTTCCGATTATATTATAAAATAAATAAATAATTTATATGACGTATGATAAACTTTCTAATAAAAATAAAGGTAATAAAAACAGTTCATTATATTTGTTGTGTGTGGGTGTGGTCCAACTGTCGGGTCATAATAGTTCGGCAGGAGAAAGCCTTCAACACTCGAATATTAAAAACCAGAATATTTAACACCAGAATATGCATGCATCATTCAAATCCCGAATATTCAAGAACCTAACACAGAATCGTGCATCGCCAGAAAGCGTTTACCCGAATGATTCAAAAACCGAGTATGTGGGTGGGGCGAGGGCGGGGCCAAGAGGAGCAAACGTTAGGTTATGTTTACGTTGCGATGGTTCTGCTGATACGCTTTCGGGCAATGCGCGGTTCTGTGTTTGAATATTCGGGATTTGAATGATTCTGTGTGTGAATATTCTAGTTTTGAATATTCGGAAGTTGAGTATGCACCCGTTTGGCCGGCATTTATAAACGTCAATCTAACTTATAGAAAGTAAATCCCATATTCTTTTGTAACTGTTTCCAACATAATACATAATTTCTTTATGATAAAGATACGATCCTCAATCAAATAATCATCATTAGTTAATTTATTTCTTATAAAAAAAATGACGTGAATAAAATATTGTTTTTTATGTCATAAGTCATGGCCATTTCCTATTAATTAACGTAAGTTTTTAAATTTCTTTTTAAAAATGCGAAGAAACCAAGTACATAATAGAACATGTAAAAACAGGTTTGTGTGCAATTTTTAATACTGTAAAATTTTGCACTCCACAGGTTTTGCCGAAAAATGACCAGGAGAGCAGAAAATTGTATAAAACTAAAGTCCCATGTTAAATCCCAATGTTCACCCCTAACCATCACCATCCTGTATAATATATGAACGCGTATGTAGCAGAAATAAGTACATTAAATTTAACCACTTTTGGAAATATTTACCCTGTGCACTCTCCACGCCAGTTATGAGTGCCCGTGAGGTGACGCCTGGTAAGCGCCCACACGGTAAAATATATCGTCATCATTACCGATGTCTACATGTGTTGTAAATACTGGCACACCCAGAAATGGATAATATGCCGTGATGATATATTTATTTATTTATTTAAATTTAACCAGTGATAGTACTCGTTGAGAGCAACAAATTTCCTAGTAACTTTTTTTTTATAAACCTAGATATTGTATCAAAAATCTTTAGTTTGTATTGTTAGTATTTTTAGACAGATAATGAATCTACTAAAAAAAATCTGTTGTGGCCATCACGATACCTCTCGCCATTTCCATTTTATGTTATGTAAGTTTTGTATTGAACTTCGCTGTCGAGCCGTCGTTTAATAACAAAAAAATTACAGAACTTTACCCAAATATTGTTTTTTATTGTATTTAACATGTCTTCTACACACATGCAATTCTAATTATACCTATTTTTCATTGTATGAGGAAGTTCCTAAAGATTCTTTCAATTCATTAACAAGATTGGCGGTATTCCTGATTAGGGCTGGGAAAAATATCGATATATCGATAATTATCGATATTTTTAAAAATATTGGCCTGCGATATTATAAAAATTATTTATCGATAAATCGATATTTCGATATTTATCGATACTTATCGATAAATGTCGATAATTATCGATAACTATCGATCAATATCGATTATTATCAATAAACATCGATAATTATCGATAAACATCGATAAATATCGATTATTATCGATAAACATCGATAATTATCGATAAATATCGATTAATATCGAAATATCGATCATTATCGATAAACATCGATAACTATTGATAAATATCGATTATTATCGATAAACATCTATAATTATCGATTAATATCGAAATATCGATAAATAATTTATCTCCATACAAAACAACACAAACACAACATACAAGTTGTAGCGTTGTGTTGTAAATTACTGAAATATACTATTGGCTGGCTGTAACTCGCATATTTTATGTAGCACTAGCAGCGTCCTTTGAACTGAAGGCCTGTTGAATAACAATGATTTGAGTAAGTATTTTTGTGCTGATATTTTTTAGTCATTTCATTTTGACATATGGTTTGTAGAGGTTATTTTCAGTATAGTAAGGGCGGCAATAATTTAACAGATCATCAAGCATCACTTACCGCAGAACACGCCGAACAATTAATTTTTTTATCACAAAATAAAGAAATTGTAAAAAAAGAAATATTTTTTTGACTTAATATTGTTTTTTCATTAATGCAATACCTATATTATGTATCAGCATATATCTATTGTCGAAGTTACCGATATTGCAACATATTTATAAATATACACATTTATCGATAATTAGTATGATGTTAATATATATTAATATCTAGTATTTGCCTATCAATATTTGTCGATAATTATCGATTCATATCGATTCATGTCGATATTTATTGATTAATTTCGATATTTAAGGATTAATTTCTATATTTATCTATAAATATCGATATTTATCGATTAATATTGATATTTATCGATTAATATCGATATTTATCGATTAATATCGATTTTTATCAATTAATATCGATATTTATCGATTAATATCGATATTAATCGATTAATGTCGATATTTATCGATTTTACTTACAATTATCGATATTCTTCGATAAATATCGATAATTATCGGAAAATCGATATATCGGAAAATATCGATATCATTTTGTTATCGAATATCGATATTGAAATTTGAATATCGCGCAGCCCTATTCCTGATGGATATATGTATTTTACCTATAATTTTAAATATTTAATCAATAAAACAATAAGAAAGGTTAAAAGTTCTCAAAAAAAGCTTTCCGAATGTTACTAAAACTGTTGACTTTTGACACATATCTGTCGTTTACAAACTATGTTATACACATTATTATGTTATAAACATTTGAATTTGTCAACTGGTTTCCCTTGTGCAGTTTCGCCTTCCGATTATTCTATATATTATAGTGTCTTTATCTCTAAATCTATATAGATGATATAATAATTTTTTTAAGTGTATTAGATGGAGAATTTTATGTTCTTCAATATTTGTAATAACAAAAATTTACAAAAAATAATATTTAAAAGATTTTTTCTAAGAAACTACTACTTCCGGTTATCCAATTGTTATCAAAACCTTTTCAACTTTTCCCATGAATGTCAATGTCAGATTGAGGAATTCATAATTAAACTGGTCTTGGTTTCTGAGTAATCGTCACTCCAACATCCACATACATACACACATCCACACGCACACACACACACAAACACACACACACACACACACACACACACCACACACACACACCTACATACACACACACACAGACAGACATTATAGTAAAAATGTTAAAAATCGGTTTGCAGGGACCTTAAATCGTGCTTATTCACTAAAATGTAGAAATTAAAAATATTTTTTCCAAAAAATAAATTACAATTTCGAGAAAAAGTTACTAAGATATATTGTTGCTCTGACCGAGTTCTATCACTGGGTTTTTCTACACGCTGTATACCTATTTGACGTCACTGTCAACTGGTTCGACCAGGAAAGTATGTTAAAAATCATCTCTGCATAAATACGATGCTGGTATCTCCAAAATATTCCTTAGTTGTTGAGAAAGAACCACTGCTTCATCATGCATTTGTTCCAACGGTGTTGCGTATTTTTTGCTGTAACTGAAATCGTAAGTTATTTATTATTTTAATATAAATATATGATACAATTATATTATTTTAGCTTATTATTACTATATCTTTAGTGACTATTCTACGTGATATATTATTAGAAGGATCCTCTGCTTTCGGAAAAGATCCATTGGATGGATATTTTTGGAAACTCGTTTTTCCTGTTGGAATAAAACTTGCAATCATCTTTTTAGTCTCAGCTGTATATTTGTACAAGGGTGCAGTTAATGTAAGTAATAGATGTACATGTATTTAATTTGTTATTAACATGAATCTTTGTTTCAGAAAAATGCGAAACATCTTCTTCCTTGGTTAATCGTACATGGAATATTATCTGGTTTAGCATCTATTGGTTGTGTTATAGTTTTATTCTATCCTGCATTACCAAGTGATGTTTTTAAACTGGTTGCAATGCTTACAAGTAAGTTTAAATTGATTAACATAAAAGGAATTCTAAAGTTTATTTTTTTAAATATTTTTATAGGCTTCTTTTGGGGAAAGTGGATTATAGTGTACAAGTGTCGTAATATCATCAGAAATGAAGCATTGGGATCGCAAAATAGTGTCAGTAAATTACAAGATGAAAAGTAATTTCATTTTGAACTGTTGAAATGTATTTACATAAATATTTGTACAAAAACTGTACGCCAAATGTATTAATTTCCGATTATATTATAAAATAAGTAAATAAGTTGTATGACATATGATAAACTTTCTAATAAAAACAAATGTAATAAAAACAGTTCATTATATTTGTTGTGTGTGAGTGTGGTCCAACTGTTGGATCATAATAGTTCGGCCGAGGAAAGCCTTCAACACTCGAATATTCAAAACCAGAATATTTAACATCAGAATATGCAGGCATCATTCAAATCCCGAATATTCAAGAACCTAATACCGAATCGTGTATCGCCAGAAAGCGTTTTGCCCGAATGATTCAAAAACCAAGTATGTGGGCGGGGCGAGGGCAGGGCCAGGAGGAGCAAACGTTAGGTTATGTTTATGTTGCGATGGTTCTGCTGATACGCTTTCGGGCAATGCGCGGTTGTATGTTTGAATATTCGAGATTTGAATGATTGTGTGTGTGTGAATATTCTGCTTTTGAATATTCTAGCGTTGAGTATGCACCCGTTCGGCCGGCATTTAATATTGGGTTACTTCGCTTTTATTAGCAATAATAACAGCTTTAATTCTAGGAATTACATCCCCAACTTACAGGAAATACAATGAAAATGAGACACATTTTGCTTGGCGTCACGAAGCGAGGGACAGATGTCTCTAGTCGCTCCCCACCTGCTATGCCACTAGGCAAGGTAAGGAATGCGCGAGTTTTAACAAGTTTTCCTGTTGACGGATCTAAACATGAAAACAATGCAAAAAAAATACTCGGCTCAAGGACAACTTTTTGCAGTTCCCACTTTGCGAATGTAATTTTATTATAATATTTTATTATACAGGGTGTTAAAAAATAAGTGTCCCAAATTATGAGGGCATAGTACTGACCAAAATGAGGAAAAAAAAGTTTAATCAACATGGGTCCGATCTCCAACTGTTTTTGAGAAAGAGGCCATTTTGTATTAGAATCGAAGAAAAACTGACTAATAAATTAAAAAATCTGATGTGGCCAACATAAAACCTCCCGCTATTTAATTTTTATTAATTTAAATACATACCTACGTATTTACTAACGCTGCAAACTGTTCCATTGCATAAAACTATTGCTTTATTTATTTTCTTTTTAAAATGTCACTATTATTAATTTGAAGTGATTAGTTTTTTGACAGTGACATTTACTGTCAGTTACATTCATTTGAAATATGATCTGTGTAACAAAGGAATTGCGTTTATTTTAGGCTTAGGGACTTATAAAAAAATGATTTTTAAATTTATCTGTTAAATGTACAGAAAAAATATTAATGTATTCCTGTAGAAAATTCAATAGTCTTTAATTTTCATAATGACAAAATGCGAAAACATGGCATTTAATGGTATTTTTTAAAGAAAAACCATTATGAGTTTTAGGTAAAGTGCAATTTACGGTTAGCCAATTTACACCAAAATCTAATGGCTTCTTTTCACATTAGAATAGGGTACAAATACAAGGTTTCAGAATTTTCTGAATGATAGTATTTGAGTTAGAACGAAGACAAAATCCATATATATATATACACACACAGACATACACACACACACATACAGACATCATCGTGAAAATGTTAAAATTGGATTCTAGGGTCCTTAAAACGTAGTCATTTACTAAAATCTCGATATGTGATATTTAGTACGATACCTATACCTCCCTTACCAAGGGTAGCGGGAGGTAAAAATGATTTTTAAATTTATCTGTAAAATATATAGAAAAATTATTAATGTATACCTATACAAAATTCAATAATCTATAATTTTCCAATGACATAAAATGCGAAAAAATGGCATTTAATGGTATTTTTTGAAGAAAAACCATTATGAGCTTCAAGTAAAGTGCCATTTCCGTTTATCCGATTTACACCAAAATCTAATGGCTTCTTTTCGTATTAGAATAGGGTAGAAATACAAGGTTTCAGAATTTTCTGAATGATAGTATTTGAGTTAGAGTGAAGACAAAATTCATACACACACACGCATACATACATACACACATACACACACACACACACATACACACATACAGACATCATCGTGAAAATGTTAAAATCGGATTCGAGGGACCTTAAAACGTGGCCATTTACGATCCCTATACCTCCCTTACCAAGAGTAGCGGTAGGTGAAAATTAAATTGTAAAACTAAACTAAACAAGAAACCATTGTTATCAATGACAACGTTTATCCAACTGAACTGAAGAATTAAACTAATGAAACTAAATTAAGAATTTGGCTATTTTCAACTTTTAGTTTAATTTTATAATTTCTTAGTTTGCGCCGCCGCCATTCGCGCTCGCACTTATTCAATAAATTATTTACCGCAATTTCACCTATAAAAGTTAGGTTATACGAAATGTCAAACATAAAATTCTGAATATTAATTTACTGCATAAACGACGTTATTTTAGTTTAGTTTCTTAATTTAATTTCATAGTTTACATGCTGCATAAACCCAGCATGTCTGTATACTTCACGGTCGACTAGGAAAGTATGTTTAATTCATCTCTGCATATAAGTGATGCTGGTATCTCCAAACATTCATTAGTTCAGAAGGTTTCATTGCGTCGTCATGCATTTCTTGCAACGATGTTGCGTCTTTTTTGCTGTAGCTAACATCGTAAGTTATGTATTATTTTAATTAATTAAATATATGATACAATTAAATTATTTTAGCTTGGTATCAGCATACATTTAGTGACTATTCTACGTGAGATGTTATTACAAGGTCGTACTCTTTTCGAGTATGATCCAATGTATGGATATTTTTGGAAACTTGTTTTTCCTGTAGCAATAATAATTGGGCTCATCTCTATATTCACAGCTGTATTTTTATACATAGGTGCAGTTAATGTAAGTAATAAATGTAAATTTATTCAATTTGTTATAAACATGAAACTTTGTTTCAGAAAAAAGCGAATTATCTTCTTCCTTGGATAATCGCACAGGGAATTTTCTCTGGGATAGGATGTATTGGTTGTGTTATAGTTTTATTATATCCTGCAGTACCAAGTTCTGTTTTTAAAATGGTTGCAATATTTACAAGTAAGTTTAAAATGATTAACATAAAAGGAAGACTAAATTTTATTTTTTAATATATTTTTATAGGCATCTTTTGCGTACAGTGGATTATAGCAGCAAAGTGTCGTAATATAATCATAAATGAAGCGTTGGAGTCGCAAAATCGTGTCCATAAAATGATCTACTAATATTAAAAGCTTAAAAAGTAATTTGGATTTGAAGTGTTGAAATACTTAACCTTATTTCACCTATGTTCTAACATAGTAACAACTTTTTTAAAAAAACGTGAGATGAAGTTTTGAACTGCTGTCATAACAGCTTTGTCGATTGTCGGTTTTAAAATTTCTTCCTTGTATACTTTCCTTTAGTTTTATGAACTTGAGCGTTTTCCTGATGACACAGAATTCAAAGCGAAAATTTTCCTTTTCGTTTCTGTAATGCAACCACGAATTTTAGCAATTAATGTTGCCACATGTCAGATAATCAATTATTAAAATTTCCTATGGGGTCTCATGCCAGAGTGTCTGGTCGCGAACCTGGGGAACCGGGTTCGATCCCGACCGACGCCAAATATTTCGAATTTTAAATGGCACAAAAGTGACCCCTGTGGTGCACTCTCCACGCTAGCAATGAGTGCCCGTGAGGTGACGCCTGATAAGCGCCCTCACGGTACAAATATGTCATCATCATTACCGATATCTGCGATAAAGCAGATTGTGGCACACTCAGAAATGGGTAATATGCCGTGATGATATATTTATTTATTTAAAATTTCCTCAGCATCTCAAAATTTAATAGCCATAATCTAACTGGACTCTAAATTTGCGAGGTGGAGAAGATCCTCGATGTCAAAAAGCTATTTGGATTTTGATTAAACAACGCCAAATTGGCTTCTGAGAGTTTCGTGTTTGTTCGGGTGCCAATATTCGGGGTACCCATCTTGCTGACATCTTATGAAGCTTTGTACATATTAACACTAGAATAATCAAATTTTGCACTTCGTTTAACAGATAAACAATAAACAATTGCAGATGTTATGAAGATAATATTTCAAAGCCTACTATTTTAGGGACAATAAATACTATACAACCCTCGTATTTTGCATTTACATAAATATTTGTACAAAAGTTGATTAGATTTAGACATAAATGTATATTATATTATAAAGTAAATAAATAAATAAATTCGATGATATATGATAAACTTTGTAATAAAAACAAAGGTCATAAAAAAGTTTATTACAGTTTAATTATTAAAAAAGAGCAAAGAATTATCTGTCTAAATGATAACAATTGTTTTTATGCGAATGATGTATCGAACCTTCCTTGTTGTTAACTCGTATTAGTTATTATTAACCTACAGTGACGACATTAACCGCAAAAATAGATTTCTGAAAATAGTTACGGAATTACAAACTGATAACCTACTGCATTAATGTTTTTTACATTAAACAGTGAATAACTTTTCAAAATGAAAATATTGGGTTGTTGTTCTGTACTAGCAGCATTTGTGCAAATTGTAAGTACAACGAAAATACTTTCTAGGCGAGAAGTCAAGTATTAATAGATCTGTTTTCAGGTTGGCGTTCTTATATTATTTTATTTCAATATCAACCAATACATACATCATGATACGCAAAAGATTCAACTTCTTAATGCTGAACTATACCATGGACATTATTCTGATTCAGTTTTATATCTTGAAGTAACTGTTGAAGTTTTAATTTTGATCACTGCTTTTGTATTACTCTGGGGAATAAGAAACGTAAGATTTATTAATTTAAAGTAATAATATTCTAAAGTAAGGTGCTGTTTCAGAGAAATACTAAATGCATATTATACTGGATATTCTGCAATGCAGTTATAACCACTGTAATCACTATGTTTACTGGTGCAAGTATTTATTGGTTCTTACATAGCACTGATCCATATTATGAAAAATTAACATTGTATTTCGGTATTCTTACCGGTAAGTATTACTACAGGGTGTTAACGAATTTGAATATGAGTTACAAATTTACAGAGTATGTAATAGCCGAGACAGACGACAAAAATTAATGATCATTAAGAGTTAGATATAGTATGCGCACCTGAAGTTGAGACTAATGATAGATGTCAAAATTGCGTCTATTAACAAACCAAAAAATATTGAATGTAGTAAGCACGTACTACTTATTGTATTGTACTCGTACAGTACAAAATAATAAGTAGCACGTGCTTATTACAGTCAATATTTTCTGGTTTGTTAATAGACGCAATTTTGACATCTGTCAACAATATCACCTTAAGGTACGCATACTATAACTAACCGGTAATGATAATTAATTTTTGTCGTCTGTCTTGGCTATAAGGGATGCAAAATAGACAAATAATAATTAATTTAATTTATTATGAAAAATGATGTTGACTCTACAAATATTGAAATCGAACTGGATGTTTATTTTTCCGTTGTTGTTAATTATTAATGGACAATTAATTACTCTTGGCAACCTATTTGCTTGATTTTGAAATTTTATTTTCTAACATAAACAACTAGAATGCTATACACAGTTTTCGAACTACAATTGGCTGTGCCCTACCACTTTATTTATTTTATCTTTATGATAGAAAATTACTCTTAAGATGTGTGTTTCCGGTTATGAGTTTATTAGTAAAAGTTCGACTATTTTGCATCCTCTACATACCCTATAAATTTGTAACACGTATTCATTCACATTCTATACACCTAAAAAAGTAGATAAATTTCTGTAAATTCTTTTTTTTCAGTCGTTTTTTGGAATAAATTGTGGATAGTTGGCTTGTACTGTTATTTTTTGAAAAAGAACATGGATATACAATATTCTCTCATGTAAGCAACAACGAATAATAACTCGAGTTTCATGTAGTTTTGCTGAAGAATAACGAACTATGTTTAAGAGAAATATATGTATATAAAAAATACCTTTGTATTTTACAAAATAAATTTTACAAAATAACTGCACCCCTGACACTTAAGAAACAGAAAAGTACAAATCGATATTTTGACAACAATATTCTACTTTTCTAATTAATTGATTCTGCTGTCACTTCTCTTGAAACATTTTGAAATAAGTATTGTAAAAATTAGTGACACTCGATAGGTTTCAAAAACTTCCATCTCTCTAGATTTCGATACGTATTTCAGAAAAATGCAAGAAGAATAGGTGAAAATAAACACATTTATTTTCACCTATTCTTGCATTTTCCTGAAATACGTATCGAGTATATATAAACTAAAAGTGAAAAACTAATGGTAAATATTTTCACAGAACGGTCAAAAGGAATTAGAGATGAGTTTGCTTAGTTTTTTTATGAGGGTTCATAGGATCCAATTTTTTGCAATTATAAAAATATGTGTTACAGTAAACAAGTTTTACGATCAAGTCTGTCTGTGGACACGTGTATCTCAAATTCTATTTCGTAGAAAAGTATAGTAGTATAGTATGTAAAATAATATTTTACTTAATCTGTTTTTGGTAAATAATGGCGGCAGTGATATGCCGTTTTTATGTATTTTATATTGTAAAGTAAATTGCATTTTCAAGTTGACATTAAAATATATGTCTATTTAAAGTGGAAATTTACCTGATAACTGATAGTGGTACTTTACTGATAATCATGTAGTCAATAATTTGTAGGTTTTTACAGATTGGTTTCCTTTGGATTACAAAATGTAACTTAATTTAATCTTAAAATTTAATTTTACTACTACAATGATGATATTTTTTTCAAACAAAAAAGGTATCTTATGTTTAAATTCTTATGTTTGGGTTATAGACTTGTATGTTAATTTTTGTATGATATAAAATAATTCTTCACAAAAACCAAATATGTCAAATTGAAATTTTAGGGAACAAAAAAAAACTTCTCATCTCAAAAACGTTCATTATATGACTAATGACTAGTAATTTTTCTTCTTACATATAAGAAGCATAGAAACAAGGAGTTCGTTTTGAAATTTTATATTACGAATTCATCATTTTTTTTTTTTAAGAAAAACAATTCATCTGGGATTATTTGGTTTTTGTAGAAATTTTGATTTATCCGATGAAATAAAATTATAAAAATAAAGAATGGAATGATGTTTAAAAAATAAAGGTAAGTATAGCTCTATGATTCTTCCTAGAAACAGAAAGAATTTGTTTAATTTTTGTCCAAAAATGTGAACTATGTAAATTCATGTATTGTTTGGTTTTTGTAGAAAACGTGTTTTGAATATGACGCGACCGGAATCGAAAAATATGATGTCATAATCTACAAAATTCAATAAATGGATTTGTTCGATCCTTATGAAAATCTCCTCAATTTAATAATAAAGTTTTTCATAAATATTTAAAACAAAAATTTACTAACTACATAGATACTGATTTATTTATCAAGAAATAAAAATTGTTAATACAACACATTATTTAAGATTTAAATAGTTTACTGGCTTTCAACTTCGCAATCCATGCATAGAAGAACTTTATCCTCTTTAATTAGCTGCATCTTAGCTTTAAAAGAAGCTTTTGGTCCACTTTTAAAAGGTAGCTTTTCGAAGTCCAAAAGATGTTGAGTTACTTTGTAGTCGCCCTACAGCAAAGAAAAATAGTTTACTATAATGAAAGTAAATAGGAATTTAAATTATTTTATTTTACAAAATAATAATGCAGGTTAAGCTATTAACTTTGAAATAGATTTTTCACATGTAATAGTTAATTACTTATCAAGGCAGAGAAGTTCGTCTTTTCAAGATTATGAAATAACCATAATAAGTCATGAAAAGGAACTTCAATGACGAGGTAAGTATTAAGTTTTTTTCTGAAATCGTATAAGAATTCTAAAGCCTGATTTATAGATTGCATAGAATAGAACGTAATAGAGTACAACAGAATAGCACAGGGAATAGAAATATAAATAAATGTAAATGCATGGAACCATTTATACTTGCAAAGAATGGAATAGAATAGGATATAACCAATTTTTATTTCTTATTCTATTCTATTCTATTCCATTCGGCTTGCTCGGGTAATATCCGTGAGACTTTTGTTGTGACTTCTTTGCTTTTGGCCCATCCCCTAACGTAAAAACTTTCTGTAGACAACAGTTTTTGCAGAAATACCATATTTTATAGCAAAAACATTGCAAGAACAAACAATGGCATTACTCAAATCACCAATAAATATAGTTAATTTAGTGTAAAAGTGCAATCTATAAATGGTCTTAAAAATTTCTATTCATATTCTATTCCATTCCTTATTCTATTCTATTCGATTCTATTCTGTGCAATCTATAAATCAGGCTTATAAATTACTGAATTACGTGTAACCTATTTTCATTTTACAAGTAAATCACATTGAAAACTTGAGGAACTCTATTTAAAATTGTACAAAACTTTAAAACAACTGTATTCTGGAAATCGTTTATTTTAATTTTATAATTGTATTTCATATTAAGACGTAAATGTGATTGTGAAAACGTTGCATTTTACTTCCCTGCCTAGGCAGGGAAATTAAATTTCCCTGCCGATTTGCTGCAGGGAAGTAATAGATTATATGACGATTTCAGGAAATAGATTTTTATTATTGTGAAATATGCTTACCTTTGGAAGCGGGCAAACTCCTTTCTTTACTCCAACTTTTTCTTGAAGCTCGAACCACATGTCTCCACCATATTTGTTGAAAATAACGCAAGGGTTCTTCTCTTCTAAATTTTTGAATTCTTTCCATTCGCCATCTTTCAAAATGTCCAACTTAAGTTTAAACTAAAATACCAAGAAATAATTTAATATTTATTTAAAAGAACCTAATAAAAATATTTCTTTTGAATATGAGCTGTTTATGATATTACTACATGGGAATGTGAAGAAGGTGAACTATGCATAAATTTACCAAAAAGTGTGCGACCCGAACATTTGCCCCCAAATCGAATCAGCAGACTCATTTAAACTCGACAATTTAAAATTTAAAAATGATTGTTAGGAGAACTTTGATGAGAAATTTT
This sequence comes from Ophonus ardosiacus, assembly GCA_943142095.1. Classification (NCBI taxonomy): domain Eukaryota; kingdom Metazoa; phylum Arthropoda; class Insecta; order Coleoptera; family Carabidae; genus Ophonus; species Ophonus ardosiacus. Next base: position 41,792,699 of record OW964829.1, on the reverse strand, counting down.
GAAAACGAAATAATGGTATCAAATAGACTGCGGCCCAGCTTGAGCGAATTTCCAGATGTTGCAGAGCATTAAGGAGCCAACATTTTATAGAAAACAGAGAGAGCATAATCTCCCAAATGTTTCTCGCGACTTAATGAAGACTTGTAGGATTTTTTAGCAGAGAAGTATACAGTATGTCCCATTTAGAGGTGCCACCATTGAGATCTCGAGAACTATAAGAGATGCGATGTCGGTTAAATGGAACTTTTTGTGCGCCTTTGGGAGGCCATCTCAGATGTGCTTTTGTTTTTCTAAAAATTCTTATAGGGCACTAGATAATGTCGAAAAACTGAATATTGTTGATTTTTTCTTTCTCAAATAACTTCTAAACTATTAGTAATTGAGAAAACCGTTTCAAATATAAAAGATAGATATTTTTATTAACTAAGCAGTGGCGTACGAAATAAATTTTTATAGCCGTAAATTTTCGAGATATAACACAAACATATTTTTTTAAATGGAACCCATATCTGATTTTAGTCTCAAAAAAATAATTATTTTTTCTCTTTTCAATGATGTAAGGGTTATTATGTATTATATTTGTTTTGCTCCTAAAATTTAATTTTTCTCTTTATTTTCCTGAATTTTCTTATTATTTCCCAAAAAAAATTATTATTTTTATTAATTATATTGTATTTGATCAAAATAATTTGTTTTATGCCTTTATTACTTAATATTTTCATTCTAGGCTCATAATTACAAATTACACTATGATGTGCCAAGGGCGACCTGATACAAAATTTTATAAAAAATAATTTGATACGAGTTTTGATCAAAATTTTTTAACGAAATAAATTATTTAAATACAAGGAGTATTTCCAAATAGAAATCTACCAATATTTTCAAAATAATTGTAAATTTAATACAAAATAAGGAAAAAATAATAATTTTGAAGGCAAAACAAATATAAAACATAATAATCCTTACATCGTTGAAAAGAGAAAAAAATATTTATTTTTTTGAGACTAAAATCAGATATGGATTCCATATAAAAAAAATATGTTTGTGTTATATCTCAAAAATTTACAGATATAAAAATTTATTTCGCAAGCCATTGATTAGTTAACAAAAATATCTATCTTTTATATCTGAAACTTTTTTCTCAATTTTTACTAGATTAGAAGTTATTTGAAAAAGAAAAAATTAACAATATTCAGTTTTTCGTCATTATTTAGTGCCCTATGAGTATTTTTGGAAAAATAAAAGCACATCAGAGATGGCGCACAAAAAGTTCCATTTAACCGACATCGCATCTCTTATAGTTCTCGAGATCCCAATGGTGGCACCTCTAAATGGGACACACTGTATAATAATGGCTGGGTATACCAAAACGAACAAAAGTTACAGACAAGAATATTTCTGACGATCCGGGAAATAGATTTAACATCGTCCAGAAACAAGACAAGGTGGTAAAAAAAACTGCTTCGCATTGATGATAATTGTTACCTATCAGTGTTGTAAAATTTGAAGACTTATTTTCATGTGATAGTATTAATATTAAATAGACTTACCGTAACATCTTCACCGATATCATCAGGCACCAAAGCATCACCATCAGCTACCATTTGACTGGCATTAACTTTAGTAACAGTAGCATGGTGCTTGATGGGAGTGTCACCGGCTTCGGGGCACATCTCATATTTCTTAATTGTTAAATCTATTACTGCATCCTATAAAAGAAAAAAATGTTATTTGTTATAAATATTGAAGACTGTTGACTTTTTATATCAAGTTATAAATGTTAAAATGTACTTACACCATTCTAAACATTAATTTTGTATATGAAGAAGTAGTAAACGACTGTGCTAAGGATGAAAGTAAAGATGTACTCCGGATTTCAGTCAGTGATAATAATTTTATTCTACAGCCAACGTTTCGCCCCCATTTGGAGCTTCATCAGGGCAAAGAACAAGTTAAAAAATTTTACAGTACAAGAATGTCATAAATATATCTAGAAGATATCGTCAAATAAAAATGTAGCACGTCAGCCAAATCATATTACAAAAGCACACAACATTTTTATAAAACCATGTAAAATTTTATTTGACGATATCTTCTAGATATATTTATGACACTCTTGTACTGTAAATTTTTTTAACTTGTTCTTTGCGTGATGAAGCTCAATATGGGGGCGAAACGTTGGCTGTAGAATAAAATTATTATCACTGACTGAAATCCTGAGTACATCTTTACTTTCATTAATTTTGTATATTTCCATTAAAATAAATTATGAGCAATATTTGAAAATTAACATAGATACATAATTATGTCATCAGGTAAATATATTTTTCTTTTTTCTTACCACTCCAATGTAGGACACAGCAACAAATAGGAGAGTGAATAAAATTTTGGATGCCATGACGTTAATTCTTGATTCGTAAATCTGAATTGATTTTAAAAAGTAAACGAACAGTATATATACAAAAAAAAATCAGGAAATAATTATTATTATCTATGTTGCATGTAAAACACAGGATGTGTACTTATTTAGATCGATCAATATTATTGTATTTTAAAAATCATATTAAACATTTAAAACAAATTATAAATGTTGAAACTACTCCCCTTTCTTTTAAAATAACTGATTTGTTCAAAATTTAATGCGAAAATAATTGTTCATCAGTTATAGTTTCATCAGATAAAAATATCAATAAAACATTTTTCTATTTGGCCTTTTGTATATTGAAAGTTATCCAATGTCATCAAAATATAATTACGTATATTGTTGTTATATATAATGTTGTCATTCTTTTAAACGCAAGTATACCTATTTATAAATTATAATAACATGGAATAATTTCAGTCAGGTACCAATAATTACTGCGAAAACATAATTATTATTTTGATAACCATTATAATTATGTTTGTATAAATGTAATACAATGTTCTCTAATTAATCTTATGAATTTTAATGCGAACTAACATCAAAATATATTTCAATGTTATTTATTTTTATTAAAACTTAAATTCCCCATATTCACTTATTGTAGATTTTTTTTTTTTCTAACCAGCATAAAGTTAAAATTATATTACTCTCCGCCATGCCGTAGGTAAGAGAGGTAATGTTTTCGATCCAAAAATTCGATATTGAGTTTTTAGTGAATAAGCACGAATTAGGGTCCCCACAAACATAACACGTTTTTACTATTTTTACAATGTCTGTGTGGGTGGCAATATGTGTGTGTTTGTGTGTGACGATTTTGTCTTCCACGATAACTCTTATATCAAACTTTTAAAAATTTATATTTTCGGTAATTAAGATTTGTGCATTAATATAAAAAGTTTATTAGATTTTGGGTAAAATTGGATAACCGGATATAGTATTTTACTTCAAGCTTATAACAGTTTTAAATGAAAAACTGTATTAAAATATGATCTAAAACTTTTTAAGATTTAAGAAGAACGACATATTAGATTTTGATTTTGGCTAAAATTGATAAATCGAAAGTAATATTTTACTAAGAGAGGTATTGGAATCATGCTAAAATTCGCATATCCAGATTTTAGTGAATAAGCACGATTTAAGGTCCCTAGAATCCGATTATTACATTTTTAAAATGATGTCTGTGTATGTGTATGTGTGTGTGTGTGTGTGGATGTGTGTATGTGTGTGTGTATGTTTGGATGTTATAGGGACGATTCCTCAAAAACTATAAGACTTAAGAACTATTTAACTATGGATTCCTCAATCTGACATTCCTGGGAAGGGCTGAAAAGGTTTTGGTAACAATTGAACAACAGGAAGTAGTAGTTTTTTAGAAAAATTCTCCTAAATATAATTTTCTGGAAATTTTTGTTAATAAATATTGAAGAACATAAAATTCTCCATCTAATACACTTAAAATTTTTATTATATCTTGTATAGATCTAGAGATAAAGATAATATATAGAGTAATCTAATCGCAGAGGCTAAGGCACTAAGGAAACCAGTTGACAATTCCAGTGTTTATAACATAGTTTGTAAATGACACATTTAAGTGTCAAAAATCAACAGTTTTAATGACATTCTGATAGCTTTTTCTGGGAAGTGTATTTAATCTTTCTTATTGTTTTATTAATTAAATATTTGAAATTATAGGTAAAATGCATATATCCAACAGAAATACCGCCAATCTGGTTAATAAATTGGAAGAATCTCTCACATTTAGGAACGTCCTCATACAATGAAAAATAGATATAGTTAGAATTTTATGTATGCACTAGACATGTTAAATACAATAAAAAACAATATTTGGTTAAGTTTCTGTAATTTTTATTATAAAACGACTTTTCGAAAGCGAAGTGCAATACAATACTTTATAGCCCAATATGGAAATGGCGATAGGTCTTATGCTGGCCACAACAGATTTTTTAAATTGTCTTAGGGCCGGTATTATAAACATCCAGTTAAATTTAGTTCCACAGTAAATTTAATTCAATGAACAAATGCAACGCGAATTTTTGACAGTAATGATTTAAATGTCATAGGAACATAGAAATTGATTCGAATTTGTTCATTTTATTCAATTTAGTTTGGAACTAAATTGAACTGGATGTTTATAATATCGGCCCTTAGTATTGTACTAGCATGGCGATTTGTTTTTATTCTTAATAATAATTTCGTATACATATTAAGTAAATTAAAATTCAAATATTTTTTAGTGCTTTATTTAATATTAACACAGCGTATACATAGGCAACAATGATATAATATACATTTTACACACTTAATTCTTTCACATTTTATTTGCTTTCAACTTCTGCTTCAATGCACATAACTAATTCGTCTCCTTGAGTAGCATTGGCTTGTATTCTTAGTTGTCCCTTAGGAATGGAACTAACCGATACCATCTTTTCTATATCCAACTCGTAGTCTTTCATAGCGTAGCTACCCTGTACAGAAATAAATGGTTAAAAATGATTCTTTATTTATTGTTGTTCTTACTTTTGGAATTGGGCATTCTCCAACGGGAATTTTGAGCATCTCTTCTATTTGATGCCAAGTTTCAGCAACGTAGTCGTTGAGCAATTGACAGGGGTCTTTTTCGTCCATTTTCATGACGGTGTTCCATTTGCCATTGTCGTATGTTTCAGCGACAAAGTGTAACTAATTCAAAAATACAAATATGTACTACCAAATAACAAGTGTTAATAATAACTCATTTATTTATTCTCTTACGAAACCGACGTTTTGCACGTTCAGGGTAGGTAAGATCTTACAAATTATTACATCTCACGTATACGAAATACATTCGTTCTATTCTATTTTTTACAACAACGTACAAAAAATCATAAAGAACAAACTGATGTGTGTGTGCTCTTTATGAATTTTTGTACGATGTTGTAAAACTGAATGTTATAAAACGAATGTATTTTGTGTACATGAAATGTAATAATTTGTAAGAAGAAGGTGCAAGTGTGCACGAAAACGTCGGTTTTCAGAGGCAATAAATTCTGTTTTGACTGAGATTTCGAGTAATTGTTAACACCTAATCCATACCACAATCGAGAAATTTTCCCAAATAAAGCGAACAGTCTAAGCTTACTTTTAAAAATCATCACTCGTTTTCGTATGTTGATTTAGAATTTAAAAACAATGACCGCTGAACAACTGATTGCGGTGATTAAAAAGCAGTTAAGCAGTATTGTTTGTGTATTATTTTAGAGAAAAATACTTCAACAGTTTTATTGTACGCATCTATTATTTGAAATATTTTTCTCTAAAATGAACCATTAACTAGTCAAATGCTCTTAATCACCTGTATTCAGTTGTTTATACTAAGGCCATGCCGGAAACAATTTCAAATAGCTTGTAATTTTTTAAGATTAGTTTAAAATTCTCGGAAATTCTTTTAAATTGCTTGTAACTGTCTAAAAGTTATTCAGAATTGCCGGAAACTATTTTAATACTTCCCAATTGTCTAAAATTAATTTAGAATTGCCGCAAACTATTTTAAATATTACTCAATTGTCCAAAATTTGTTCAGGTTTGTCTAAAAATGTTTAAATTGTTCTCAACTGTCTAAAATTTATTCAGAATTGCTGGAATCTATTTCAAATTGCTTGTAACTGCTTATAATTTATTCAGAATTGCCGGAAACTATTTCAAATTGCTTGTAACTGTTTAAAATTTGTTCAGAATTGCCGGGAACTATTTCAAATTGCTTGTAATTGTTTAAAATTTATTCAGAATTGCCGGAAACTATTTCAAATTGCTTGTAACTGTTTAAAATTTATTCAGAATTGCCGGGAACTATTTCAGATTGCTTGTAACTGTTTAAAATTTATTAAGAATTGCCGGAAACTATTTCAAATTGCTTGTAACTGTTTAAAATTTGTTCAGAATTACCGGAAACTATTTCAAATTGCTTGTAACTATTTAAGAATGGTTTAGATTGCCGGTAACTATTTTAAATTGCTTGCAATTTGTTCAAATTAGTCTAAAAAAGCTTAAACTCTTCTCAACCGTCTAAAATTTATTCAGAATTGCCGGAAACTATTTCAAACTGCTTGTAACTATTTAAGAATGGTTTAGAATTGTCGGAAACTATTTTAAATTGCTTGCAACTGTCTAAAAGATATTTTTTTTGTAAAAATAATTATACTTACCACAATATTATCCCCAAAATCATACGGCGTGCTACCTTCTCCACTAATTAAGAAAACAGTCGGTGTCTTCTTTACGATAGTAGTTGAAAACGTGGCTGGAGTATTCGGGAAATCTTTACACATTTCATAACGTTTGATTATAATATTTGGAGGTGGGGCCTCCTCTTCACTGCCACTACTCTGAAAACAAAAATGGGATAAATATTAAATGATTTCATTTAAATTCAAACATTTCAATATAATTTGTAAAAATACATACGAATAAAACAGCAGTACAACATAATACGAAAATATTGAATAAGAACATATCGTACAACTGAAAATACAGTATGTGACCGAGTAGCCAGGTGTACCAAGTATATATACTGGATCAAAACAGGAAATTATTGTCATTAATTGAGATATGATCCAATAGCAATTGATAATTGTATAAAAAATATTTCGTATACAATTCACTGTAATTAAAAGTGTTACTTGAATGACATTAAAAATTACTTAAATTATATTTGGCTGTTTGTGATCAGGTGTATTTAAAAATATTATGCTGTTTGTACAAATGGAGTGATCACATAATTGACAGTATTTACGAATAACTGATTATTTGGCCATACAATAAACCGTAATCTAAAAATAATCTGATGTGGCCAGCACAATACCTCCCGCTACTTACTTTATATTTTATACAAAAAAAAAATTAACAATATTGGCAAATATATAAAGTTATTTACTTATATTCTAATTTCACTCGATTAAGGATTGTAAATTTGCCGGAAATTTGGTAAAAAATAAAAAAATGTTTACCAATGTAAAGGTGTCCCAAATAAGCTGACAAGTTCATTTGAGCAAATGTCCGTAAATGCTTTGTTTTAGAGATAATCATGTTTTTCTTATTGGAGCAACGCTACTTTAAAAAATCAACTTTATAACGAGATATCAAATATTAACTTATATTAAGTTGTGCCACAATAGTTAAATTAATTATAAATGATTTGGTTATTACCTAATTTCAATATAAAATTTAGTTTGCTTGCACTGATGTCAGGGCAAAAATGATAAGTGATAATTATTAATGAATTCAAACAAATATATTATTTACAATAAAGTAATAATATTTCATAATTTACTATTTTTTCTTAAAATTTGTTCAAAATGCAACAGTTTAAGAGACGTCATGAATACGAGAATACGGCATGTTCGTGAATTGCCGACTATTTTCTTTATGTAGGTACAACTTATAAAAGTAGAACAAAGAAATTTGAATAACTGATTACCTCAAGTTCATTTTAATTTCAAAAGTCGTCATTATTTGAAACATATCATTTATTAGTTGATTTAACTCTGTCCATTAAAAATGCAATATCAGTCAACCAGTTCTCATTTCACGCGATGCGGGCCGCAAGAATTGACGTTGTAGGCTTTATGAGGCCAACGATTTGCGGTTCCCCATTTTAATGAAGTGCTTACAAGATTCACAAACTCAAATGCTCACTTACACACTTACATATATACCCACATTCTAGGGAAAACGCAGTTAAATATAATTTTTTGACATTTTATGTGATTATCAATATGAAAAAATATCTTATTGTCTATATGGTTTGATTATACATTTTCCTTCAAATTCAGTAGATATAGATGTATAGAATTATAAAGCAATTAACTTTCATAAATGAGCCAGCTTTGATATAATCATGGAAACAGTTGATATATTCATATAATTGTCAGTGTCAAGTGCAATTTACATAGTATATGTTTGTGTTATAATTTTGGATTTATTTTTTCTAAGGAACATTCGGTATGGTAGAAGATAGAAAAAGTTCCTTGACTGGATATATGGATGAGGTAATAAAAATTTCTGGATTGCAGTCATAAAATTTTATTTAAATTCTCGGGTCGACCGGTTTCGAGCTCCACATGAGCCTTCCTCAGGAGATGAGATTTTTTTTTGCCATGTATCGAAACCGGTCGACCCGAGAATTTAAATAAAATTTTGTGACTGCAATCCAGAAATTTTTATTACCTCATTTGGAATGGAATTTATAATAGTATGTGGTCTTGTTACAGTTTTACTGGATACATAGAATCTTTTCCAAGGAACTTTTGGTATGGGATTTGTACAAAATACATAGAATTCACGGAAGGTAATGTGCTGGCTACATCAAATTTTTTTGTATACAGGGTGTCCCATTTAAGGTACGAATGCATTGGTATCTCGAGAACCGTAAGAGCTACGAGGTTGGTTAAATTAGACAAAAGTTGCCCCATTACGAGGCTCTTTTAATGGTGTTTTGTTATTTGCGAGAAAATGCATAGGTCACTAGATACAGGTGAAAATGTAAATTTCGCGATTTTCTTTTTTTGCTTATAACTTTGTTATATGAAATAATACGAGATTCTGGTTTGCACTTTCTTAAGGCACTTTTGTATGGTGAATTTTCAGAAGTACTCAAATTTTTTTTATATCTAACCAATTACGAGTTACTGATAGCAACTTTTATTTTTCATATGGAGGTCATATTAAGCTATGGCATTTTTAAATAGAGATTTTTTTTAGCTTTACAATGATATAAAACAATAATAATTTATTTTTATAATTAACAGAAAAATTAATAAAAATTGTTATTTATACTAAACTTAAATTGAAAAAAGTAAATCGAAGGCTGCTATGGAAACAACAAACAACAAAAAAGTGCAACAATTGAATTTCTGAATTTTACTTGACAATAGTAGATTATTACGAGTAATAAACGAACATTGGCAACGAATGTAACAACTCAACATATCATATTTTTCCCAACGAGAAAAATTCATTTTTATTACTCGTAATAATCTACTACGGTCAAGTAAAATTCAGAAATTCAATTGTTGCACTTTTTTGTTGTTTGTTGTTTCCATAGCAGTCTTCGATTTACTTTTTTCAATTTAATTTTACTATAAATAACAATTTTTATTAATTTTTCTGTTAATTATAAAAATAAATTATTATTGTTTTATATCATTGTAAAGCTAAAAAAAATCTCTATTTAAAAATGCCATAGCTTAATATGATCTCCATATGAAAAATGAAAGTTGCTATCAGTAACTCGTAAATGGTTAAATATAAAAAAAAATTGAGTACTTCTGAAAATTCACCATACAAAAGTGCCTTAAGAAAGTGTAAACCAGAATCTCGTATTATTTCATATAACAAAGTTATAAGCAAAAAAAGAAAATCGCGAAATTTACATTTTTACCTGTATCTAGTGACCTATGCATTTTTTCGCAAATAACAAAACACCATTAAAATAGCCTCCTAATGGGGCAACTTTTGTCTAATTTAACCAACCTCGTAGCTCTTACGGTTCTCGAGATACCAATGCATTCGTACCTTAAATGGGACACCCTGTATACTCAAATTGTTCTATTTTTTCATTTTCGCCAATTTTTAATTATTTTAAGATAAGTTTTAGACAAAAACTTGTCCCACACATTTAATTTTTTTTAAGTTAAACTATAAGTGCAATTTTTTGTTACTGATTATTATTTTTATGTATTTTTCTCGTTTTAAGGTTCATTATTATAAACATCTAGTTAAATTTAGTTAGTTCCATAGCAAATTTAATAAAATGAGTACTTAAATGCAACGCGAATTTTCGACATGAATGATTTAAATTTTAAATGTAATAAAGAACATAACAGAACAGAAAATGATTCGAATTTGTTCATTTTATTAATTTTTCTATGGAACTAAATTTAACTGGCCGGTTATAATATTTTTTTTCATTGTTTTAGTTATTCAGACATATTGTATATATAAAAATACCAATTTCTTAATTTAATAAAATGACTTTCTTTAGCAGTAAATGTATGAAATAAAATTATAAATATTTTGAAAAGGAAAGTGCTGTATGGAAACTAATTAAATATAGAAAATAATAGTAATTATAGAAGACAGATAGTCACTTAGTATTGTTTCTTACTTCCGCATGCATTGTTTACTTGAAATTGGTAAATATTTCTTTTGTTACATAATTCACAATTTTTAATTTATTTTTTCTGATGATATTCCCCATATTTTAAATCATAATTTTGATCTTTACATTTACATGCGTGAATCATATTTGAAAAATTATTGTTTTGTAAGAACATTCAATTAATATAATACCTGCAATTTACCAATTTTGTTAATTTATAAACTAAATTGTTATTTCGTCATACATTTTAACTCTAGGTATTAATTTTAAAAGAATATACATCTCATATACCTACCTACACATCCAATATTTTTAGTATTAGAATAAAAAAAATATGATGTGTATCTTAAAATGAGATATAATATTAAATACATCCTTTTTTAAATTCACCGTAATTATACTTATAATGAAGGATGTTGATCATTTCACAAAATATGTTGTACATTATATTTAAGCTTTAACAAATTACAGTAAACTATATGATAGTTTTGTTTGTTCGTTTTTGATAAAGGTCATCTGTAGTAAAATATCAAATGGCAATATGGCGATACATTGTCGTTTATTTTGCATTAATTTGTGGGGAATAAATACTGAAATTGAAATTGTAATCAAATTCCATATTCCTGGACTTCTTCCTAGTCTATTAGTATATTTATTCAATTCACTAATAATATATATCTTCTCATCTATTTAAAGTTGAATAATGATAACATGTTTTTAAAATAGCATATACCAGGCATCAATTCACGGTTACTAATATCGTAATTAACTTCAAATTTCAAAGGTGCTGGACTTTATTTTCTTCTTTTTATGATCAAGTTACTTACAAATTTAAATATTTTTTCTGAAATTGCAATGATTACAGAGTATCTAAAGCCTATGGCACACTTATCGATGAGTTCATCGATGAAACAACAGTGCGCATCCGTCATCTATAATTTTGTGTTTCATCAATAACAAATACATAAATTTTTTCTCTGACGAAAAACAGAAAAGTTGGTAATATTACCAGTGAAATGTTCCTACACCGTCGGTTTTTAAATTGATATTTCCCTAGTTTATTGTTGTTTGACACAAGTCAAAGTGACGTGAGGCACAAAAGATACGTGTGAAATGAGATACGTTCGTTTCATTGATGATCTTCGATGAAAATAGCAGCGCCGCTATTTTTCGTTGATGACGGGTGCGTTCTGTTGTTTCATCAATGAGCTCATCGATGCTCTCTGATGCTCATCGATAAATGTGCCATAGGCTTAAGAAATGGATAAAATTTAAAATACAGTAAAAATTGGAAAACGTATTTATATCTTGTAATAGTATATTATGTGGCAAGTGTGTGAAGCTGAAAGTTTTACATGAGCCTTCGGCTCGTGTCGCAAACCACCCGAATGTAAAATAGGCTTCACACACGTGTTACATACTATACTTTTTCTACGACCTTGCAATAAAATATATTTTTTTCATTTTTCTTCACATTGTCATTCTTTTCACGTAAAGCCTCTGTATTATCGACTTGTGTAACCATGGTTACCAACGTTACGGGTGTTTAACAGCTTTGTTTTATTAAAATACAAAATATGATTTTTGTTCAGGTTGCTACTTTTTCTGAACATAGGAAATATAAAAATATTGTAATATTTTAATTACTCTAACAATATTTATTTTACAAATAAAAAACTTAAAAAAATATGTATCATCACGGCATATTACCTATTTCTAAGTGTGCACCACAATCTGCTTTATCGCAGATATCGGTAATGATGATGACATATTTGTACCATGCGGGCGCTTACCAGGTCACTTTTGTGCCATTTAAAATTCGAAATATTTGGCGTCGGTCGGGATCGAACTGGTTCCCCAGATTTGCGACCAGACACTCAGGCAAAATTGAAAATTGTAATTTGTTTTACTTTTCATGGCATAGGTACTACGTACTGAAAATTATATTTAAAAAAATTAAAATCTTGTAGTATTTTTCACGACATACGAAGATATTTGACCAATAATTGCTAATGCTAATTGATAAATTGAACATTGTATTTTACGGCTGCAAGAACTTCTTGACTGGAGAGGTGATGAAGGAAAGAAAATTATTGGATTTCAGTCAAATATTAAATATATTTGACTGAAATCCAGTAATTTTCTTTCCTTCATTGTATATTACCTATTTTCAGAAAAAGAAGTGTGGATACCTGATTTGTCATTCGAATGTAAAAACATATTTATGTTTTTACATTTATTTTTAACTTAAATATTGTATTTAATACAAATAAACGAAACTTATTTAAATATATAAATTTACATTACGTTTGATAGGCCCTAACACTTTAAGGCCTCCTAGCTAGCAGCTCGTACACCTGTACTAAATCGGTCCTGGTCGTAGGAAAAAGAGTTCAACTTATATTTATTTTCATTTTGTTGTATTAAATAATACATCCATACATCGTTTTAATGAAGTTATTGTTTAATATAAAATAACACACAAATTATACGAACATCTACGAAAAACAAAAATATCCTGTTTTCAATATTATGTTGATGGTTATACTTAAGCAAGGAATTAAAAATTTTGAGAGCATATATTACCTACTGACCAAAATGGTATGATACCTGCATGGGATGGTTTATCATCTGTCCACTCAACCCAGTCAGTGCGTCCTAGAGGCGGCAGTACACCACACTGATGAGCACCAATAAAAGCGAAACGCGTGTATGGTTCTGGTTGAGTGGGTCAGTCTCTGATAAATGACAGGGCGGAGGATTCAGAGACTGAAATCATGTGGAACGTGTCAAGTATATTTTTTTACCTTCCGTCACCTTTAGGTAAGGAAGGTATATATTGTCTTTGGTCAAAAAATTCGATGGTGAGTTTTTAATGAATAAGCCCCCTATATATAGAATAGGTCCCTAGAATACGATTTTATTAGATTTACGATGCGTGTGTGTGTGTATGTGTGTGTGTGTGTGTCAGAAATTTTTCTCCGACGATAACTCCAAAACTACAATTCTAAAAATTATGATTCTTTCGTATTCCTCTTCTTTACAACCATATGAACAGCTGATTAGATTTTGGTTATAAATTAGTAAAAGTTCCCCTATTTGAAGTTCTTAACACGCAGTCAAATATCATTTTTTTGACATTTTATGTGATTATCAATATGAAATAATATCTTATTCTCTGTACTGTTTGATTATACATTTTCCTTCATATTCAATAGATATAGGGTTAAAAAATTATAAAGAGATTAACTTTCAAAAATCAGTCAGTTTTATACTCAGAAAATTCTAATTGACAGATTTCAGTGCCAAGTGCAAAACCAAAGATGGAAAGTATAAGATCAGAAAGTATTTCCCGCAAGTGACATGCAGTTGCAGCCTCGCCTCAGGATTGGACTTTCAAGTACGAGAAAGGCCAAAGAGAAGATGGAAGGACTGTGTCGCAGAAGACGAGAGAAAGAACTGTGAGAAGAAGTTGCGTTGGACAGGAATGAGTGAAAGAGAAGAGTAACAACGACCCCTAATAAAATAGGGAAAAGCTGAAGAAGAAGAAAGGAAGTATCAAGTGCAATTTACACAGTGTTTGTTCGTATTATAATTTTATTGGATTTATAGAATCTTTTCAAAGGAACTTTCGGTATGGAAATTGTAAAAATAGTATGTTTTCGTGTTAGAATTTTACAGGATATATAGAATCTTTTTCAAGGTACTTTTGGTTTGGTATGGGATTTGTACAAAATACATCGAATTGACGGAAGGTCTTGCGCTGGCCACAACAATTTTTTTTATATATTCAATAAAAAATTGTTGCTTGTAATCAATTAATAGTTTTGAAAGGATTGATTAATTTATTCAATAAATTTAATCTTTTACTCGCTTCCTATGAAATTTCCCTAATTATCCCCATGTGTTGGCGTATATAACCCATTGCAGTGCATTCACCGAATTCAGTCCAATATATTCACACTTCTTCATCTATCTTGCGATAGGTGATTACCGAAGTGTGAACAAGAACGTGGAGAGACACTTACTTCTTGCAGCGTGCTTTCTGAACCGCTTTAGTGTGTGATCCTTTACGACTCTACATACGTGATATATGTGAAGTCTTTCTGTGTTGCTAGTGATCAGCTGTTCTAACTGTGCTGGTGGATTGCATTCTACATTAACTAGTGGAATATATACTATACAGTGGTATGAATTTAATATAGAATAGTGGATGAATTTTACAAGTAATTGTTAGAATAAAAGAAAGGAAAATATGATTTAATTGAAAAGTAATAAACTATAACTAATATTAAATATATAAAATATTTAATTTAATATATAAAATATATTAAATCTATAACTAAATATTATTTGAAATTATGTATTTTTCGTAAGAAAATACAAATTAAAGTTAAAACAATTAATTGAAATATTTACTACATTGAATTTCTTGTAAATTTATAATATTAATATTTTTTTATGATATGGTATTAATTCATTGATAATCTGAACTAATAAATAAAATATTAACATCTCTGTAGTTTGAGTAAAATTAAAAGTAAATATAGCACACTTTTAACAAATGAAAATTTGGAATAATGTTTGAAATTTGAAAAAGATAATAACTAAATGTACCCGTAAATGTTTAAAAATTACAGAAACGATACAATATGAATTATTCATTTTTTACCTTCCGCCACCCTTGGTAAGGGAAGTATAGGGATCATGCTAAAAATCGCATATCGAAATTTTAGTAAATGATCACGTTTTAAGGTCCTTAAAATCCGATTTTAACAATTTCACGATGATGTCTGTATGTCTGTATGAATGTGTGTTTGTGTGTGTGTGTGTGTGTGTGTGTATTTTGACAATGCTCTATTTCAAATACTATCATTATGGGGTCCTGTGGCCGCGTGCCTGAGTGTCTGGTCGCGAACCCGGGGATCCCGACAGGCGCCAAATATTTCCAATTTTAAATGGCACAAAAATGACCTCTGTGGTGCACTCTCCACACCAGCTATGAGTGCCCGTAAGGTGACGCCTGGTAAGCGCCCACACGGTAAAATATATCATCATTACCGATGTCTACATGTGTTGTAGATACTGGCACACCCAGAAATGGGTAATATGCCGTGATGATATATTTTTTTTTTATCATTCAGAAAATTCTGAAACCTTATTCTAATATGGAAAGAAGTTTTTGGTGTAAATCAGGTAACCGGAAATGATAGGTACTTTACTTGAAGCTCAATATTGTTTCTTCGAAAAATACATTTAAATGTAATTTTTTCGCGATTTATGTTATTATAAGAATAAAACATAATTAAATGTTCTACAGGTATGCATACATAGTTTTTCTATATATTTTATAGATAAATATATAAAATAATCTATTTTATAAATTCTAGAGCATATGTTTTAAAGATAAACACAATTCCTTAGTTACACATATATGTAACTGACAGATATATGTCACTGTCAAAGAATCTATCATTTCAAATTATTACTGATAACATTTTAAAAAGAAAATTGTAATAGTAAATAAAACAACAGTCATCTTATACGAATTGAAAGGAACAATATAGTTTCCAATATCAATAAATATGTAGGTATGTAGTTAAATTAATTAGGTTTAGTTTCACAAGAAAAGTATTATTTTGTACGATATTTGTGAGATACTTCATTATTAACATACGGGCCAATTTTTAAGGCAGTTTTCATTAAAAACACTGGGTGGTAATAACCAGCAGTGTTTTAGCGCGGTCATTCGTTTATGAAATTTTTAGAGAAAAATAAAAATTGTATATAATAAATATTTCTATAACTTTCTCTAAAATAATCTTCTCTTGTAAAATTTTATGAACTATAGTTGACCCTTTACAAAATGACCGATTACATTATTATTAGCTATTTTCAATAAAAATATTTTTCAGTACCTATTATAATATTATAATAAAATTAAATATTATAAATAACCTACGTCAAAAAATCTAGAAATTTTATAGCAATTCATGACTCCGGTTTACCGGAATATTTTCGTGCATAAGTAGACAGCTATGCAGCCTATTACATAAAATTCAAAATTCTTACTCTATTTATTTATTTTACTTTATGAAATATGCATGTTCTTTTTACGTAATTTGAAATTCGTAAATTAGTTTTCACTCCTCCTGAAGAAAACTTTCGTTTGCGCCTATGAATATTTAGTTTACATGCAAATAATTGAGTAAAAAGAAATTTAAATTGCTGAAATTACTTGATAAGTTGTATGAACATTACTTTGTTAGTAATTTCTGCAACATACTACAGAAATATTATAATAAACTTATTAAAATATAATTGTATACTTTTACTTTGTGGGTACGTTTACTGCCTGTTATAATTTATTATTATTGCTACTATAATCTTAGTTATTGGATAATGAATATTTACTTTTAATGGAATAAGGAAAATTAATGGAGTTTCAGTCTTGTAGAATTGATTTAATCAAAAATTTTCTTGTTAACAATACCAACGTTCCGAATCCTAAAAAATTAACAAAACTACTTATAATTACAACATTAATGTCAAGCCCCCTCTGAGAGTAAGGTTATTAGTTTTGGAACGATTTTGAGTAATTTCGTACTCTGGAGTAGGCCTTTGGAACGCAACCCTGAATTTTGTTTTGGTAGCGTGTTATGCGTTTTGTTTATATAGTTTGGCAGTTTACATATTGAAGTTTTTAATGCGTATTGAGTTATTTTATATTTTTTTGCCAAACTATGGAAACAAAACGCATAATACGCTATAAAACAAAACAAACTTCAGCTCCCCGTCCTTCAATCTGACAGTTTCTCCCCAGTTTTTGATTGGCTAATTCGCTTCGTCACGTGAGTGTCCGCATGCTATAAATTTGCAACACGTATTCATGAACGTAACGCCCTGTATATGCATAAATTAAGATCAAATTTAAGTAGATTAATCTGTTGCATCCCAGCCAAGCGATGGAAACTAGATAACGAAAAAATCTACAATGCAAAAAACTGCACAAGTAAATTATTAAATTATATACAACAAGGAGAAAGTGTCAAAAACAAAGTCTGTTTGAAATCCTCTTGGCAACCAGCAAGTAGAGAGAACATTACAAATCAGCGTAGTAAACAGAGACAGCACAATCCGCTAACTTTCACGTGTCTGAATCAGACAGAATACAATAGTGCACGAATAATCTGCCACGCTTCGCAGAGCAAACGGTTGCTAGTGCTCTGCGCAGCGCAGAAGAGTGTCTCCTCTATCGCACCGGATCTAGAGACCTGCACACGTGGTGCACGAATGCGCAGCACGCGGTAATTGTCTTACAGTTTAGAATTATAATAACGGTGTTGTGATTGGGTGATCATTACTTTCGTTTTTGTTTCACTTTACTTTTACCTGTAAAAGACTTCTAAAAACAAGGGTGTAAGATAATTGGATATGAAAATGAAAACAAAGAAAAAATTAAACAGGAAGAATTAATATTTACTTTACAAAATTGCAATTTGCACGAGCACCTCTAACGGCAAAGCATAGAACTCAAGGTTGCTATGGTTACCACGTCCAAACAAAGACCTGTTATCAGCCGTAGACTCTACACTCTAGCCATCGTTTTAGTTGAATAATCGAATGATCTTCAATATTATCAAACAAAAAAGTTGCCCCAGACACATCTGGTTTTAAACTCATTTTTATTAAACACAACGTACAAATCACAATAAAGAATTAGGTTTAACATTGAATAACAGATGCAAACATAATGACAGATTGGAACAGGGAACGGGACGCAAGACAACGAGGGGAGGTTTGTTTGAATGCATGATCTTCTATCTCTCTCTTGCATTGCCGTCAATTTTGTGTCTATTGAAAGAAAATCAATAAATTGGTACAATTTTTTAAATTTTATTTTATGGGATCTCGTGGCCGCATGCCTGAGTATCTGGTTGAGAATCTGGGAAACCGGGTTTGATCCCGACCGACGTGAAAAAGAAATATTTTGAATTTCAAATGGCACAAAAATTACAAATATTTTGTACATGTTGAAATAAATATATGGAACATTAAGACCAAATTATTATTCGACTTCGAATCCCATGAAGGTTCCCAAAGGATAATCCAATTGAAATATGAAATTGTAAGGTAACTTTGGTACTGTAACTTGAAATCAAGTAAGCATCGCCATTCGAAAGAGCTTAAAAAAGTGCCTTAAAATATGCAAATCAAAATTTAAAGTTATTTCATACTTAGAAGTTTGGCGAAAACAAAAAAAAATGTCTGCATCGAAATAACCAATACGTTGCTAAAATGGTATCTTAATATAGGGCAACTTTTGTCTTATTAACCGATTTCGTAGCTCATAGTTGTCAAGACAATTAAAAACAGTAATGTGTTGTTAATTTTGAAAATTAAAACAGCGTAAACACTGTCAAAAAAATCTAGCAATCCCGTACATTCTCGGAACATCTATTTAATTAACAATTAACAAACAGTAGAAAATGTCAAGCAAATTCTTGATTTCAAGATGCACTCATTATACAAACGGTTATTTGCGGTTAGTTTACAGTCGACGGCACAGAGTACAGTTCCCGCGCACGTTTGAGCGCTCAGGACTCCAACTTCCGGTCTCTGCACCACAACATGGCGGGAGGTGGGGTGACGTCATTGCGTGGTTCGCTGCGCACAGCACCCGATCTGATCTGTAACGTAACTAAACGTCATAGTAGCATCACTGACCAACTTTACTCTGTTTAGCTTGATTTAGTTAAAGCTGGTTAAGAAATGTAATGTAAATAGAGCAGAAGATGATGTTATCGATTTGATTTATGTTGGTTTCCGTAAATCTTGTAATAGCATGTGTAACTGGAGCAAACTGATCTTGTTGTTTTTGTTCCCTTTTGTGATTTTAGTTGTTTACAAATTTTAAAAGTGTCATTGTCATTGAGTTAATTGATAACCTAATTTGATATAAAATTTTGGACTACCAACTATAACAATTATTGAAATACAACATTATTATATAAATTATTGTACATATCTAAAAAAAAAAAAAAATACTAGTAAATGCCATGTTCAAAGAAAATAAGTTGTTACAATTCATTCGCTGAGACGAGAAAATGTGGAACTAATGGGGTATTCCACCATAACAACAAAATTAAGAAAATTTCTATTTAACATAAAGTATGGCTCAATAAATAATAGTTAAAACAATGAAAACATTTTTTAAAAAATTACTTTACGAGATATTTCACATTTGCTAAAAGGGAAAATTGACGTCATACAATTGTTATCCTTTTCTCGCAGCGTACTCAGAGCAGTGTGTGTGAGAAAGACAAGTATAGAGGAAATGTGACGTTACACTGATTTCTCGAAAATAAAATACTCTGAAACTAGGAACAATTAAGATTTTTTAATACTATGAATTGCTTCAAAACTGAATGAAGTTTTATATAAAATAATAAAAAAAATTGAGTGGAATACCCCATTGGCCAAAAAAGGGTAATTTTAGTGCCAAACTAATAGAATGACTTATTTCTGTTCAAGAACTAGTTCCACATTCTCTCGTCTCAGCGAATGAAGAATAGTTGATATGGATGTTGCGTAGATATTTACATTGTAAATTAAAAGTTTCTTGTTCTACCAATCTTCTATTTTTAGCGAAAATGAGTTATTAGTTTATAGATTCGGATTCTGTATGCTTTTTTAAATTTTAATTTAAAAGTCCCCTGCAAAATTTAGCTAAAATCACGTAGGGAGTTTGCCAGGTCACCAGTGAAATCAAGATTTATTTAAATATAGACATAATTTGTAAATGACAGATGTCAGTGTCAAAAATCAAAAGTTTTAGTTACATTTTAGTTATGACTAAAAAACACATCGTAAATACAATGATTGGGATTTCACTATGTTACTTTTAAGCTTCACCTAATTGATCAGATTCTTTTTGATTTCTTTTTAATAGAAATAAACATGTTTTTGAGTGATACTAATGTTATAAAATAATAAAATTTATAATCCAAGAAAGATAAGTATATATGACAAACAACTGTCATGTTTATTATAATTCAAATAAAGTTTTTATGACTATAATCAGAAAAATTATAATCTGGCAATTATCTCCAGCCTAATTCACAAACACTAAAATAAGTAGTTTCGTAGAAAAATCTTCAAAAGAAACTTATACGTTTTGCATGAATCATACCGAAACAGTTCTTGGCCGAATTTCAAAATTTGCGACATTTCACGAAAGATATTAAAAACATATTTACACATTATAATATAGTATGTTATTGTGCATACGATAACAATAACATTACAATTAATTACCAATTATGTTATTAAAAATATGAGAAAACATTTTAAATGCAAAATTATTATTGCATAATAAGTAAATGAAAATAGCAAGGTATTTTCAATTTTTTATAATCATAAAAATCTGTGGTGGCCAGCACAGTACCTCTCGCCATTTCCATTTTATGTTATACATATAAGTATTGTATTGCACTTCGCTATCGAACAGAAAAAAAAACTTTACCCAAATATTGTTTTTTATTGTATTTAACATGTCTTCTGCACACATACAATTCTAATTATATCTATTTTTCATTGTATGAGGAAGTTCCTAAATGTCAGAGATTCTTCTAATTTATTCTCAAGATTGGCGGTATTTCTGATGGATATATCCATTTTACCTACAATTATAAATATTTAATTAATAAAACAATAAGAAAGATTAAATGTACTTCCCAGAAAAAGATTTCATAAATAAATAAATAAATATATCATCACGGCATATTACCCATTTCTGGGTGTGCCAATCTGCTTTATCGCAGATATCGGTAATGATGATGACATATTTGTACCGTGCGGGCGCTTACCAGGCGTCACCTCACGGGCACTCATTGCTGGCGTGGAGAGTGCACCACAGGGGTCACTTTTGTGCCATTTAAAATTTGAAATATTTGGCGTCGGTCGGGATCGAACCCAGTACCCCCAGGTTCACGACCAGACACTCAGGCACGAGGCCACGGGACCCCTACAAGATTTCATAACATCATTAAAATTGTTGATTTTTGACACTGACATCTAAACTATGTTATAAACATTTGAATTTGTCACCTGGTTTCCTTAGTGCCTCAGCCACTGCGATGTATTACATTAAATTATTCTATATATTATAGTGTTTTTATCTCTAAATCTATACAAGATATAATAAAAAATTTAAATGTATTAGATAGAGAATTTTATGTTCGTCGATATTTGTAATAACAAAAATATCCAAAAAATTATATTTAGAAGATTTTTTTAAAGAAACTATTACTTCCGGTTGTCCAATTGTTACCAAAATCTATTTAGCTCTTCCCAGGAATGTCAGATTGAGAAAACTGCAGTTAAATATTTTTTAAGTCTTATAGTATTTGAGAAATCGTGGTTCCAACATCCACACCTACACACACGCACACGAACATCATCGTAAAAATGTTATAATCGGATTATAGGGACCTTAAAACGTGCTTATCCACTAAAATCTGGATATGCAATTTTTAGCATGATTCCAATACCTCTCTTAGCGAGCTGTAAAAAAGGAAAGTAACATCCAATTAAAAATACTTAACAGTTTATATAACATTGCAAAATGAACACGGAATATAAAATGTTACGCTATAAAAATTTCTCGAAAAGTGCGGTAGGTACATACTTATTATATTTTACACAATCGCAAATTAACAGTAAGACCATCTTCTTTTCTATAAATAACAATAGGTTGCTATAATTTACAGTTATAACACACTGTTTCTTATTTTATTTAAAACACCCGCATCTATTCAGTCTGATTCAAGTAGTAATTTGACATGAAAATAGCAACAATGTAGAAGTGGTGCTATTAGTTCCACTGACATACGTATTGCGTATGCAGCTTCACCTTACATTGTTTATTCTTGTACTAGCGTTGCTACTTCATATTTGAAATTTTTACGTTTCAGTGTTCGGAGATGTTTGTGCAACATCCTTTGATTTTACATCAAAGAGTATTGTTTTGTCTTGAACTATTACTTTCTATTGCAATGTTAGAAAACTTTTCTTGCAAATATTTGTTTCACTTATTCTTGTTGCGTAAGATATTTCAGTTGACAGAATTTTTGCTGCAATATATGAAAGCATCTTCATAAGTCACGAATATTACATTACATGATTTAGAACAACATACTTGCAGCGTAAATCATTATGTATGTGCGAGTACATTACGTTAAGCTGTTTTCATTTTAATAACAAATATTCCAAATATTTTATCTTCCTATTCAAAATATTACAGGATGTCTCAATTATTATCTTTATCATTATTGCTAACTTTTTACTTCCCGCTACCCTTGGTAAGGGAGGTATAGGAATCGTGCTAAAAATCACATATCGAGATTTTTGTAAATGACCATGTTTTAAGATCCTTAGAATCCAATTTTAACATTTTCACGATGATGTCTGTATGTATGTATGTATGTATGTATGTATGTATGTATGTATGTATGTATGTATGTATGTGTGTGTGTATATGTGTGTGTGTGTGTGTGTGTGTATGTATGTATGTATGTGTATGAATTTTGTCTTCGCTCTAACTCAAATACTATCATTCAGAAAATTCTGAAAACTTGTATATCTACCCTATTACATTAGATTTTGATGTAAATCGGACAAACGGAAATGGCACTTTACTTGAAGCTCATAATGGTTTTTCTTCAACAAATGCCATTTTTTCGCATTTTGTCATTATGAAAATTAAAGAATATGGAATTTGCTACAGGTATACATTAATACTTTTTCTATAATATTTTACAGATAAATTTAAAAATCATTTTTATATTTAATCCCTTAGCCTAAGATAAACACAATTCCTTTGTTACACAGTTCATTTTTCAAATGAATGTAACTGACATGTAAACGTCATTGTCAAAAAACTAATCACTTTAAATTAATAATAGTGACATATTAAATAATAAAGAAAATCGTAAATAAAGCAATAGTGATATGCAATGGAACATAATATAGTTTGCAGCATTACTAAATACGTAGGTATGTATTTAAATTAATAAAAAATAAATAGCGGGAGGTTTTTTGTTGGCCACATCAGATTTTTTGTTTGAAGCGATATAACTTTATTATTGGACAAATTGTGCTATATTTTGCTGGAACTTTAAAAATGTAGTTTATAAAATCATACCAGCGGGTCTTAAAATATGGGACAAATATGTATTTTTGAAATGGAACAATATATTTTTGATTTATTAGTTCTTTTTTCTCTCTTTTTCCAACATAGTAATATTTTTATGTACAATTATTTTCAAATAATGAAATCAGGAATCAATTTATTTGTAATTTAAAAATAAATTTGTTTATCAAAGTAAGCCATGGAAATAATTGTTATTGTATAATAAATCACTTATGCCCTTATTCGCCAACATCAAATAAATCTTCGAAAGTTTATTCATTGAATAAGAGAAAAATATCGCATCAAAATATGACAGCTAAAATAAATACCTTCATTTGTGTTATGGTGTCGATGCGATATTTTTCTCTTATTCAATGAATAAGCTATTCGAAGATTTATTTGATGTTGGTGAATACGGGCATTATTTTATTATACTTTAAGAACAAATTAGTGTTAAATCTGTTCAAAACAGAACAACACAAAAGTAAATACATAACTAAGTATTGAACTGTCACACCAAGTAACAATGATTATTGTTTCCATGGCTTACTTTGCTAAATAAATAGATGAAAATAATTTACCAATGAATTCACAGCTACGAAAATAAAAAATATAAATAAAATTATCAATAAGACTATGGTTGGTGTTCACAGCTTCGAAAATAAGACGTAAATTAAAGTCAGCTGTCATTTAATATATTCGTAATTAACAAGCAATAATAAAATAACAACTTTATACCTTTGAACGCACTGTACACAATACATGCAATCCTTTTTCTTTAAACAGCTTTTTTAATTATATGTAAATTTAAATCCTTTCACCAGAACAAAAATTGAGAGCTTAAATAACCGTTGTTATGTATATGCTTATGTTTGTGTAAAATATTTGTCATTTGCAAATCCTTGTATTTATGTCATGTTTAATTTTATTTTCGAGAGCTGTGAACACTTTCATATAAGAATTTGTTATTTATATCATTATTTTTATTTCTATGTATGATTTTATTTTTATTTTTGTGAACGGTCGTTTACATTTTTGTATGTTCAAAAAAATCCTAATTCGGAGTAGGCTATGAACAAAAAAAAACATGCAATTTGAAAGTATTTAATTAAAGATCAATTTGACACGAGATATTGTCAAAAATGTTATCTAAAGAAATCAAAGCTTTTTCTTCTCGAATCTATATTTTAGAAATAGAAATAAATTAGAAAAAGGTGAATGACAATGTTGTATATCCTTCTTTATTATCTTTTCTCCTTAAAATTACATTTCACGATCAATTTTGACAACTTAACTTTTGAAATGAAAAATGAGCAAACATACGTTTCTGTATTATAACCTACTCCGAATTAGGTTTTCTTTCCTGAACATACTGTAGGTACATACATGAAAGTTTTTACATAAATTATTATACTTATCTTTTATATCAAATCAAAATTAAATATATGATAATCTGGAATATTTACATATTTAATGTACCTATATTATTAAATCTTACAATACACATTATTTCTTGTACATATCTTACACCCTACTTTCGTAAAAATTGTTAAACTTACATATATTAACATAAATTTATCATTTAAATATAAACTAATTTTAAAAGCGTACACAAAATTACTTTATTTTCACAATATTTAATAGCATTTCAAAATAAAACATAACTTTTCTCTTAGAATAGCATCCTCTAATTATAATTGCGTACTCCGTCACTAAACAAACCAAAAGATAAAGTCATCATTCATCCTCTTGTCAAAATCTTCCTTTTCTGTTCTTCCATTAGTGAACATCCTGTTCATTTCCCAACATTCCATTTAGCTCTTTTCGTTGTGATGCGCCACCTACAACAATTGAAAGTAAAGACTTTCAATTAGTGAGTTTCATTTCATCGTTCTGTTCTATCTTCATTGTGTTACTGTTAACTGAATTGGGGCCAAGGTTCATGATCTCTCAATCAAATTGTTGTAACAATGTTATTGATTGATTACCATTTTATTAACACGATTTAATTTATTTAATAGAGATTATCGTATTAATTTCAATTCGAATAGAAAATGTTATTTTCTAAAGAAAAATTATTAGTTCATATTTATTTTCAGTCAGAAAATTATAGTTTACGTGATATGAATTTATGAGAAATATTACTCATAGAAGCGAATTACATACTTTAATATTTATGATATACAATTTATTTTAATAATAATTGAATAATAATAAGCTAATAATAATTGCTATTTTAATCAAACTTAATAGAATCTCTTTTATTATGTTACATTATTTTACTTTTCCATCTCGTATACCGTAAGTAGGAACGAGAAGTTTTATAAACAATCACTCTATAATGGTCAGTTTTATAAACGATAGATAAATTTGCTTACAAACCTTAATGTTATACATGCCATAAAATTGTTTTAAATTTGTTAAACCGAAAAAAATAAAAAAAATATATCATCACGGCATATTACCCATTTCTGGGTGTGCCAGTATCTACAACACATGTAGACATCGGTAATGATGACGATATATTTTACCGTGTGGGCGCTTACCAGGCGTCACCTCACGGGCACTCATAGCTGGTGTGGAGAGTGCACCACAGGGGTCACTTTTGTGCCATTTAAAATTGGAAATATTTGGCATCAGTCGGAATCGAACCCGGTTCCCGGTTCCGGTTTATAAAACCGGGGGTAAAAAAATCGAGATTTTATACCCGAGGCTTGCCGAGTCTCGAAAATTATTGAGCAAATGTCATAAAGCTTGGTTATACTTGAGTTGCATAGTTGCATACAAGATTTTCTATACGACCTTAAATAACAATACTGAAACAAATTAGAAATTTGACAGACAAGCGACAAGCGGATGACAATTTGAACACACCAAATACCGAGTTCACATTTGCTGCACGTGTATTGATATTGATATATCGGAGTACAAAAAAAAAAATCTGTTGTGGCCAGCACAAGACCTCTCGCCATTTCCATATTAGGATATATAAGTATTGTATTGCACTTCGCTTTCGAACCGTCGTTTTATAACAAAAAATTACAGAACTTTACTCAAATATTGTTTTTTATTGTATTTAACATGTCTTCTGCACACATATAATTCTAATTATATCTATTTTTCATTGTATGAGGAAGTTTCTAAATGTCAGAGATTCTTTCAATTCATTAACTAGATTGGCGGTATTTCTGATGGATATATGCATTTTCCCACAATTTTACCTATAATTTCAAATATTTAATTAATAAAACAATAAGAAAAGTTAAATATACTTCCAAGAAAAAGCTATCAGAATTTCACTAAAACTGCTGATATTTGACAATGACATGTGTCATGTTATAAACATTGGAATTTGTCAACTGGTTTCCTTAGTGCCTTGGCCTCTGCGATTAGTTTACTCTATAAATTATAGTGTCTTTATCTCTAAATCTATACAAGATATAATAAAAATTTTAAGTGTATCAGGTGGAGAATTTTATGTTCTTCAATATTTAATAAAAAAAACTCCCAAAATATATTTAGAAGAATTTTTTTAAGAAACTACTACTTCCGGTTGTTCAATTGTTACCAAAACCTTTTCAGCTCTTCCCAGGAATGTCAGATTGAAGAAACTGCAGTTAAATATTTTTTAAGTCTTATAGTTTTTGAGGAATCGTCCCTCCAACATCCATACATACACACACACACACATCATTTTAAAAATGTTATAATCGGATTCTAGGGACCTTAAATCGTGCTTATTCAATAAAATCTGGATATGCGAATTTTAGCATGAATCCAATACCTCTCTTAGCGAGAGGTAATTAACGTTTTTCTTCCAAAAATATCTCTTCATAACCTTTTTGGCGATTAAAATAATACACCTTCACTGCTTTGGGGGTCAGTTCATTCCTAAACATGAATTTTAATTTTCTAGCGGTTTGTATGTTAATTAGGTGAATGGTTTGAATATGGTTCAGGTATTACTCATTTTAGCGATGATTTGGTGTATTTTTCCCGAAAAATGTATACTCACTAGATATATACAAAAATCAAATTTTGCTAATTTTTATTTGTTAATAATAATGTAATAATTTTTAAATACTATAAAATAATAAAGAATTTTGGTTTGCATTTCTTTATGACAAAGTTATAATTTTTGTATGTACATTTACGCGGTCAGTTACACCATTGAAACGAAAATATTTTAACTTTCCAGTGGTGTAACTTATCTATGTTCATTTGTTTTCAAAAGTAAAAAATCATCTATTCTTAAAAACAATTATTGTGGCAATGAAATAAATTGAATGTACATTAGATTGTATTCATTTTCATTGTTAATTTCCTAATTTTGTTCGCAAAATTTTATTCAGTCCAATTAATTTTAATATTTTGTGGACGTCATAGCAGGCGATGACATTGCCCCTGAATTGGCAACAGTGTAGAAATATCCAGTTTATACTTACTTGACTATAAAAATTTTAAATAAATATTATTTTCTGATTTATATGTACAATATTATGCTCTACGGCTTTTATTTGAAGTATTTTATTTTAAAATAATTTGCGAAGCAAAGGGCAGATTCCGAGCGCCACCCAGTATAGAAGATGTACACGAAGAAAATCCGTAAAAGAGGCGTTTAACATAACCTAGGAATATGTTTTTTTTTTTAAAACTCTGAATGGCTGATAGAGTAAACTTAATCTAAAGATATGGTAGAAACAGATTTAAGCCCGTTTTAATGAAAGCATGTTAAATCAATTATTAATTAATTACCTTGTTAACTGTAATCGCTGATTAAAGTACCTACCTGCTTGTGCATTTCATGAAATTAATCCATTTGTTAACTTGAATTGTTTTTGGTAGTATTATTTACCATTATAACATTCATTAAAAAATCAATATATGTAACAATACCTATTAAATAACATTGAAATGTAATATCAAATTAAATGGCATTATATAGATCTTCAACGTACACTTAAATAACTTGTAAAAACTTAATTATTAATAAACTAAATTTCATTTAATAAATTAACCGAGATTTTAACACTCCAACTAACCTAATCATGCCATGAAACATTTAACATTATTAGCATTAATGCGATTAAAATTTAATCATTGATTAAGATTTTAATTAACTTTCATGAAACCGGGAATTACTTTGCGTTATTACAAGAAATAACCGTCGATAACTTTCAAATTTTTGATATTAAGTGATTTAACAGTTTACTATTCATTCATTTTTTTAACTCTCATTAAATCCGTTTTTACTATATGCTTTAAATTCAGTTTATTAGAGCACCAAAAGCATAAATTTAAATATTTTGGCACTCAAAAATTCAGAAAAAATTCTTTATATTTCTATGTATAAAGCACTGAATAAAATTTTAAAGGACATGCATATAATATTTGAAATAAAATGTTTCCCTAAACGTCACGGATTCTATTACCCGCCTTATTGTGTGTTCAAGAAAAAAAAATTCTCCCTGTACTTATACCATTACGAAATTTAATAATCGAAAACCACATTAAATCGTATTTGAAAAACATGTATAAAAAGTCGTAAAAAAATATTAAAAGCTCTTATAAATAAAAACGACCAGACTGCAGTTTGCATTTATGTTGAAAGAAATTGGGAATTACAATTATAAACGCGATTGACCAAAAATTTCTTTTGCGATCAAAAAAATTTGTTCAACCTATAACAGAATTTTATCATTTCTTCTAAATTCGTAAAAATGCGACTATGGCTGTGTTCAATGTTACAATTTTATCACCCTAATACCTAAATCCTAAATTTATACGCCCTAAATCTAGTGATTATTTAGGATTTTAGGAATTAGATTTAAGGTTTTGCAGGAGCGCCTTGAAGTTGACGCGCACTAATTAAACAATTCATATTCGTTGCTTTAATTGGTACAAAACGTCAAATTTACTGTCAAAGAATAGCTTCTTTGCTTCTATTTTATGAAATACAATATTAACATTTAATCTGAAGCATCAAATTAAATCGAATTGTATAATTCATTTTTGTTGTTCTAAAGTGTTGTCATATAAACCAATGCATGTCATTTGTGTGCCATTCAGAGTTGTATTTATGTGAAGAAGACCTAAATCCTAAATACTAAATGCGAAAATTTGACATCGGACACAGCCTAAATCATGGATCATTGGTGTCCTTAATTTAGAGGTAGAGTGGATCACTGGATTAAGTTTGGTGCAATTTGAAAATTGTAAATAATTGACAAATTGGACTTTGATCGGATATACGTAGTGTTTTCTAACATATCCTATTAAAGATATATTGATATTCCTTGAAAACAATGTAATCATCGATTAGAAATTTTAACATCCATAAAGTACTATTACTTCATGAATTATTTACGGATAATCTGTTTGACATGAATTGCAAATAAGTGTCATCTGCATATCATAAAATAAGATCGTACTTACTAATTTAGTTTAGTACGTACTTACTTACCTATTTTAGTACCTAACTATTGTTAGTTTGAGATCCATATTGCACGATTGGTTTGAAATAGTAAAATATGTTTTTATCTCGTAAATTATTTTAATTTATTAACTTTTCAAAAAGTATTTTGTGGTAGGCATGCGGCCACGAAACCCCATTTTCTCTTATGTTTTTGTCATTTATTTCTTCAATAAAAATTCATTTCAAGCATATCGTTTAATTCTTAATTTTACTTAGATTCCAAATATAGTATAAAAATATACAGACTGTCCCATTTGAAATATGAAAATTAATGTCACTTCCGGTTGAACCGGAAACGCTACTATCATGCCAAATACCATGCATTGTGAGCCCCGATGTCTAGTTTACAAATATATCTCTAAAGAGAATTAAAAAATAATTATAAATAAAAATCTTATGTTGAATGGCACGATTTTCAATGTCACTCGGTATAAAAAAATCTATTCTCGCCATTTCCATATTAGGCTATATAAGTACATATTGTATTTAACATTTCTTGTACACGCAAAAATTCTATTTACATCTACTATTAATATATTTTTATTTTTTAATTCATTCTATAATAAGTTTTCTCCTACTCTTCTAAATGTTCGAGATTCTTATTCAAATTCATTGACGAGTTTGGCGGTATTTCTGATGCGTATATGTATTATATGTATCTATAATTTTAAATATTTAATTAATAATAAAATAAGAAATATTAAATGTACTTCCCAGAAAAAAAACCTTCAGTAATGTATCCGGATTTTTGACACTGACATTTTTCTGTCAATTACAAACATTTTTCAACTGGTTTCATTGCAACGGATTATTTTATATATTTATAATTCTCTATCTGTAAATCTATAGAAGATGTAATAAAAATGTTCAATGTATCGGATAGAGAATTTTATATTCTTTAATATTTGTAATAACATACCTTTTCAAAAAATAATATTTAGAAGATTTTTTTAAGAAACTACCACTTCCGGTTGTCCAGTTGTTACCAAAACCTTTTCAGCTCTCCCATTAATGTCAGATTAAGGAATACGAAGTTAATTGGTCTTTGGTCTAATAGAATTTGAGAAACTATCGCAACAACATGCACACACACACACACACACACACACACACACACACACACACACACACACACACATTGTAAAAATGTTAAAATCGGATTCTAGTGACCTTAAATCGTGCTTATTCACTAAAATCTGCATATGCAATTTTTAGCATGATTCCAATACCTCTCTTAGCGTATAAAAAAATTTGTTGTGGCCAGCACAAGACCTCTCGCCATTTCCATATTCGGCTATATAAGTATTGTATTGCACTTCGCTTTCGAACCGTCGTTTTATAAAAAAATATTACAGAAATTTACCCAAATATTGTTTTTTATTGTATTTAACATGCCTTCTGCACACATATAATTCTAATTATATCTATTTTTCATTGTATGAGGAAGTTTTTAAATGTCAGAGATTCTTCCAATTCATTAACCAGATTGGCGGTATTTCTGATGTATATATGCATTTTACCACAATTTTACCAATAATTTCAAATATTTAATTAATAAAACAATAAGAAATATTAAATATACTTTCCAGAAAAAGCTATCAGAATGTCACTAAAACTGTTGATTTTTGACACTGACATGTGTCATTTACAAACTATGTTATAAACATTGGAATTTGTCAACTGGTTTCCTTAGTGCCTTAGCCTCTGCGATTAGTTTACTCTATAAATTATAGTGTCTTTATCTCGACATCTATACAAGATATAATAAAAGTTTTAAGTGTATTAGATGGAGAATTTTATGTTCTTCAATATTTAATAAAAAAAACTCCCAAAAATTTATATTTAAAAGATTTTTTTTTAAGAAACTACTACTTCCGGTTGTTCAATTGTTACCAAAACCTTTTCAACTCTTCCCAGGAATGTCAGATTGAGGAAACTGCAGTTAAATATTTTTTAAGTCTTATAGTTTTGGAGTAATCGTCCCTCCAACATCCATACATACACACACACGCACACACACATACACACATCCACACACACACACAGACATAATTTTAAAAATGTTATAATCGGATTCTAGGGACCTTAAATCGTGCTTATTCAATAAAATCTGGATATGCGAATTTTAGCATGAATCCAATACCTCTTTTAGCGAGAGGTAAAAAGGTAGTATTATTCCAATTAATAATATGAGTTCTGAAAGATATTTTAATAATTTTACATAATACGATTTTTTTTTTGTTTTTCCAAGAAGTGTCTTTTATTACGAATACTTTTATTTGTCACAATAAACGTATTTTTAGTAAGTGGTCCAGCTAATGTAGGACGGGGCTCGTCTATTTTTAATAAATTTAGGACGGTTAAAACGGTCTTAATATCGAAAAAAGAGTCTGTACCTTGACATAATATGCAAATAAACCGTGTGAAATGTATGCAACAAAACTAAATCCACCCTTCCTATGTATACAATCAGCCGGAAACAAATACTTACAAGTAATTACCCTATTCAATCGATCAATCAACCTCTTCTAAACATTCTAATTTCCCAATCACTGGATTAAACTAACAAATATCTCTGAATTTAGTGTGTGGTGTCACTCGCGTTGAAGAGCTGCTGGAGATGACGTGACAGAATGCCAGACACCTCGAAGAGGATGGCCAACGTGTACAACATTCTAGTGCTGCTGATGATGCTCCATCTTGTTCGAGGACAGCTGATGGAGTGTCCGCCACAAGAAAAAATTCTACCGTGTCGGTGTTTACTCAGAGGAAATGAATTTCAAGTTTGGTAAGTAATATTAAAAAAATAATGAAAAATATGTTGGTGTTGGGAAAAATTTTGGCACGTGCACCACTTCTAAATAAAAATAAGTGAAAAAAGAATCAGAGGTATTTGAGTATCAAGGGCATTAAGGCTAGTGATCCTTTTTGGCCGAGTCTGAAATTTGTAGCTGAGGGCCAGCAAATTTGTTGAGGCTACGAAAAACGAAAGTATTTTATTTGCAGTCTACAGTGTTTTCTTCAAGTAAACCTAACCTGAACTAATCTGTCTTAAGGCCAGTTATACAATTTTAACTGTAAGTTAAATAAACAATATTGAATGGAATTATTGAAAGCAATGATTAATTTGTCATTTAACCGTTCATTTCGTTTTAATTTTGTTTATTTAACTGACAGTTAAAATTTTAATCAGAGATTGTAAAACTGACCCTTGGGCTCAGTTTTTCCATCTCTGGATAAAATATCAGTTAAATGCCAGATAAAATGAAAATATCGCATCAATATTAGAGGGTAAATTGACAAAATTATACACAAATATTTAAATTTAATACATGGGTTATATTCTGTATCTTGATCTTCTCATGTTCATTTTAATATCCTATTTAAATTTTTCACCCAGAATAGTAGCAGACATTGAATAAAAAATTAAAATGACAGGTAATACATTTGTTTCTATTGGTTACAAATCTTAACAGGCCGTTAAAATTAACATAATAGGATATAGAATACACCCCTGCGATTAAAGTGATAGTTCTTTATTCAGGTAATTCTTAACTAACAGAATTGAATCTGATATGCATATTTATTTTTAGCAAACTATTTACACATACAATAAGCTAAAATAAATATTTTTAAATAATTAACATTTTATTTAATCTTTTTAATTAACCCAAAGTAATCTAACTAACCAAATTTAATCTAACGTATGTGCAAATAGGCAACTATTCGTACATACTGTATATTCAAATAGTCGCATTATTTTTCTAATTTCGCGATATTACTAAATAAAAGATATAAGATTACAGCTTTACATCTTCAAATATTGTTAGTGTTATTTGACAAGTAAATTAACCGTTGCCTAGCAACGTATTTACTTTTCCCGCACTAGTGTTTGAAAAGTTACACTTTATGTATCGTAAAGAGTGCGTAAATGTACTTTACTCACGGTTGTAGGAAAAATCATTTATTACATTGATGAAAATATACATTATTTTCTTTAATTTAAATTCACTAAAATTTAATAAAATTGTTGAGAAAATCAATAAGGCTGCTATTTATTAAGAACAATGCGCGATGCATTTCAGAATAAAAATGTATTAAAACCTAGCTTAACATAACCAACTTCTAAAAAAATCTTTAAATATACTGATCATTTATTTTACAAAATACTGACCATTAATGAATAAAAATGCTGAGTGTGTTCAAAAATTCTAACTTAGAGTAGGCTATGAACAATTTGAAAGTATTTAATTAAATGTCAATTTGGGAAGAAATATTGTGAAAAATTTTATCCAAGGAAATCAAAGCTTTTCTTCTCGAATCATTATTTTAGAAATAGAAATAAATTAGAAAACGGTGAATGTCAATATTCTGTATCCTTCTTTATTGACTTTTCTCTTTAAAATTACATTTCACAATCAATTTTGACATGATTTTTGAATGGAATAATAATCAGACATACGTTTCTGTGTTCATAGCCTACACCGAATTAGGTTTTTTCTGAACACACTGTAGAAGTGAATTAATAGTACAAATGAAATACACAAAAACAAAGTAACATTGGAAATGAGATATGTATTTATAATTTTTTTAGGTGTAAAATTGTACATATACAGAGTGGTTGATTTTTCATTGTCCAGCTTATATCTTCTCAAATATTAAAGATACAAAAAAAAGTTAAATACAAAAGTTGTTTAATACAACCTAATCTATAATTTAGCATAAACAATTTTTTCCAAGGCCTACCAATTTTTTGGAAAAATGTTTAACTTTAATTTTTTAAATGGAACATTCTGTATATTTTGACAGAATAAGATTCTTAATAAATTTCTCTTTACAATGATGTGTAACAAGTAAGAATTTACCTTTAAATTATGTCCTATAAAGCAAATAGAAATATGATAAAAGTAAGCTATGATATTCTGTTGTTTATACCTGTAACTTCTGTCACTCATGAACATTGGCTACGTAGAGGTTTTCCTTTGAATAAAATATGTCTAATAAAGCAAGTAATAAAATTACTAGCATTGATGATTTACAAAATTATTAATACTTTTATTTATGACAGATGTTACTGGTATAAACAATAGAATATCACAGCCTACTTTTATCGTATTTCTATTTGCTTTATTAGACATAATTTAAAGGTAAACCCGTACTTGTTATACATCATTGTAAAGAGAAATTTATTTAGAATTTTATTCCGTAAAAATATACAGGTGTTCCATTTAAAAAATCAAAGTTAAATATTTTTCTGGAAAATTGGTAGGCCTTGGATAAAAATTGTTTATTCTAAATTATAGACCAGGTTGTATTAAATAATTTTTCTATATATATTTTTCTTGTATCTTTAATATTTCAGAAGATATAAGCTAGACAATGAAAAATCAACCACCCTGTATGTAGCTCAATTCAAATATTTATAAAATAGTAATTTAAAAAAATGTATAGAACAATATATATTGTTAATAAACTACAAGAACGTATAGTACTCATGTTCAAATTTATTTTAAATTCATAACGATCTTTTCTACCTCTCCTTTACTTTCGCCGTTTATCTTAGTTTTCGCATAGATAATTTTCGCAACCTTGAATCTTTATTTGAAATCCGTACAACAGTCTGC
The DNA here is from genome assembly GCA_943142095.1 of Ophonus ardosiacus. Lineage (NCBI taxonomy): Eukaryota > Metazoa > Arthropoda > Insecta > Coleoptera > Carabidae > Ophonus > Ophonus ardosiacus. The sequence continues at coordinate 41,756,828 of OW964829.1, read as the reverse complement.
AATGTTAAATAAATATTTCATATCGTGTCGGTCAACTCTTAGTTTTAATTTTACATTAGAGTTGTACGTTTCATTAAATCTCCAGTCTACTCTAGTCATTTTCAAACCAGTTAAATAAAGCAGCCGAGAATTCGAGATAATTTAAAAGTGACATCAACATCCAGCACTTCGTTTAGTGTTTGGCAGTCGTGGGAAGTGAACCAAATTTTTCGAGAAATAAGCAGATATTCTAAATTGGCACATACATATAATATTTCATTGTTACACGGGGGTATATAAATAATTGTGGCGAATTTTAAATTGTATACGTTTATGCAGAGGTGTAAGATAAACAAGGCAAAAACTTTAAAAAGATAGTCGTCATTAACAACAACAAATGTTGAAATAAAAACCAAAAATAACAATACGTGTTTTTTTCTGAGATGTCCGATACATTCCTTCTTTCTTCAGTGTTTTCCTCGGTAACTGCCAGTAGTTTTTCGCAATCGCACGCCAACAGTTCCAAGTTTATCATTAAAATTTTATCTTAATATCTAGTTTAGTAAATTATAATTCACAATAACTAATCCGGGTATATAAGACTTATTAAGTTATTTATTTATTTATTACTACGACAAGTATTTCGCTATAAAAATTTTGTTATTCTCTAGTAATTAGTGCCATCAAAATGACTGAAACATCATCAGTGATTATGGAAAATGGGAGAAATCAGCCATTAACAGACAAACAACAAAAAAAGAGTTTTATATCGATTGTCCGGTCGAATTTATTGACGTTTTTAACAATTATCGGTGTGATTGCCGGTGTAGTTTTAGGGTTCATTTTGAGAAGTTCTAAAGATGAACCTTGGAGTCAGAGAGACATTACTTACATTAATTTTTTGGGTGATCTGTTTCTTCGGATGTTAAAAGGATTAATTTTGCCTCTTATTGTTGCTTCGTTGATATCTGCTATTGGTTCTCTTGATTTGTCGCTCTCGGGTAAAATTGGCGGTCGGGCAATTGTTTATTATTTAGTGACGACTGTCAGTGCTGTGATTTTGGGAATTATTTTGGTGTCCTTTATCCGACCTGGAGCAAATCGTAAAGCAGAAGATATCGGAGGAAGTGCGGATATAAGAAATGTCACAACTGCTGACACATTATTAGATTTAATAAGGTAAGAATTTTTTCTATTAATGTTACTCTGCTTTAAATGAAATTATATTTCAAAAATAATTATTTCTTTCAGAAATATGTTTCCTCCAAATTTAATTCAAGCTTGTGTTGAACAATATCGAACTGTTTTAATTCCAAAAGTGAATGAAAGTAAGTAAAATATGTGGATAATTATATTAAATGTCTCTGTAAAGATTAAACAGCTGTTTAAATTCCAAGAAGTAGTTCAATGAACATCAAATTTAATCTAGTTTGCACCGCATTTAATGAGATATAGTACAATATGAATTATGCTTTTTACTCACTATTTATTTATATTATTTTATAAATTCAGTTAAAAACTGCATGTTTTAATTATGTAATTATTTCAATAAAATTAATAAGGTCAATGACATTTCATAAATTTTATGAACAATAAGAAATGTTTACTATTAATTACATAATTTGATTTATTTTTTATTTAAATGCTGCAAAAATTATTCCAGTGAATATAAACAAACATTAAATAAAAATTTCCAAATATTGTCAATGTTAATTAATATTTCCGTTGATCATTTATATGTATATTGGTTTCATTAATGTTAACAAAATTGAACATTATAACCTCCATGAATAAATGTTTATCTATTAATCAGCTCAATTCTGTAAGGAAGTTGCTAAGTATTAGCAACATTGCTAAAATTTATAACCTATAGAAACAAATGTAAAGGCTGTCATTTTCATGTTTTATTCTGTGTTCGCTATTATTATTGGTTATTTGCTATAACAATGTTGCTAAGTCTTAACAACTTTCTTACAGAATTGGGGCGAGTATAAATTTACAAAATCGTATGTTAATGACCCTTATTGAAGTAAAATTTTCTATTAATGAATTATTTTAGTACATATAACCACGTTCCTAACCAATTTGTCTTGGAGTAAAGTTAGATTCTACCCAATTTAATAAGATACTGTCGACGGAAAAATATAACTAACACGTGCGTTATTTGACATTTAACAATGTCAACCAAAATGTCCCGATTATTAATCGCCCTCGTTAACACAGTTGATAGTTAAATAACTACAATATAATGGTTTTTGTGCAGATCATTAATAAATATTTCGCAGACGCAGTACAGTTCACAAAATCCAATTTCGCGGCCGTTGTTATGGTAACGGTCGCGAAATGACGGATAATATAACAATGACGTTTCTAAAATTTGGCAACAATAAGTTTCTTGGTTTGTTTTTTAAAATACATACAATGAATATTGTAAAATAGTTATTTTAGAAATTATTTAGGCTGTGTCCGATGTCGCATATTGGCATTTAATATTTAAGATTTATGTTTTCTTCACATAAATACAACTCCGAATGGCACGCTAATGACACTCATTGGTTTGTATGGCAACACTTTAGAACAACAAAAATGAATTATACAATTCAACTTAATTTGATGCTTCTGATTAAATGTTAATATTTTCATAAAGTACAAGCTAAAAAGCTATTCATTAACAGCAAATTTGTTGTTGTTGTTTTGTACAAATTATAGCAACGAACATGATTTGTTTAATTAGTGTGCGTCAACTTCAAGGCATATGGTGCTCCTACAAAACCCTAAAATCTAATTTCTAAATTCTAAGGTTGTGTCCGATGTCGCATTTTAGCATTTACGAGTAATATTTAGGTCTTCTTCACATAAATACAACTCCGAATAACACACTAATGACATCCATTGGTTTGTATGGCAACACTTTAGAATAACAAAAATGAATTATACAATTCGATTTAATTTGATGCTTGAGATTAAATGTTTATATTTCATAAAATAGAAACTAAGAAGCTATTCTCTGACAGTAAATTTGACATTTTGCACAAATTATAGCAACGAACACGATTTATATAATTAATGCGCGTCAACTTGAAGGCATAGTGTGCTCCTGCAAAACCCTAAAATCTAATTCCTAAAATCCTAAATAATCACTAGATTTAGGGAATATGGATTTAGGATTTAGATATTAGGGTGATAAAAGTATAACATCGGACACAGGCTAAATAATGACGTTATTTAGTACGTATAAATTTAGAATTTATATTTTAGGGTGATAATAGCCTTAATCTCTTTTCAACGATTTTTTGCAAAACTAATTATTTTGTTTATCAAATGTCACTCCCAATGAGAGAGATAAAATGTGCCAATTTGTTAATTCGTGCACGATACAGATGACCTTGATCGGACTTCTTCCAAAAATTTTACAGTTGCACAAAAAATATTATATAATACATCTTGTCCGCGAAATCCTTTAGCGTCCTCGAAATTTTTCTTTCGGAACGCAAAAAAGAGATTTCGCGGCCTTGATATACAAATAACTATTATGTTTACAACAATAAATAATTCATAACAATTGCAGCTGACATAAACAAATGGACTATCTCATCCACTTACGATCCTGGGTCAAACATTTTGGGGTTGGTCGTGTTCTCCACTTTTCTGGGCATCTCTATAGGCAAACTTGGACCAAAAGGCGAACCCCTTCTTGCCGTTTTTACGTCTCTGAGCGAGTCGATGATGGTCATCACCAACTGGGTGATTTGGCTTTCACCCTTAGGGGTTATGTTTCTCATCAGTGCAAAATTACTAGAGATTGAGGATTTTGGAGAAATGATGGGACAGTTAGGAATGTATTTCATGACAGTTCTAATTGGGTTGTTTGTACATGGATTTGTTGTATTACCTACAATTTATTTTATAATGACGAGATACAATCCATTTCCATATATACTGAATATGGGACAAGCCATTGTTACAGCTTTCGGAACAGCATCAAGGTAAAAAATAATAAAACTTTGTTATCAAGCTTTGCATAATTTTACAGTTTATTTTTGTAATATTGCATTGACGTATTTATTAAGTAAATCTGAATTTCCAAAACAGGAAATTAAAATATAAAATAGTTTATAAATTACCTAATTTCTATAGATACCGGATGTCCACAGAAAGCAGGGACCCTTATTAACTTCTTTATTTATAAAGATATCTAATTGAAAATTTGTATGCATAAACTTAACATACAGGGTGTCTCAATAAGCTTGCTCACTATTGGTAACTTTCTTCTTTAAAGAGATACGAGGTTGGTTAAATGAGCAAAATTGTGCCATTTTATATTAGAAAATTGGTCATACAGACAAAATAAAAATTGTGTCAGCGGTTCCCAAAATTTGGGACAGAATATATATTTTTTAAATGGAACTATATATTTTTTATTATCTTACTGGAAAGAGTATTTTTTCTTGAAAGCCATTATTTCTTTCGCACATTTCAGCTCTTTTGGAAAGAGAGCCGACCGTTCTACGTAACTTGTGTCTAGATATAACTTTCCATATAGCAAGATCATATTTAACTTTTCTTCATTTGTAAAGATGAGACATTCTATATATGGCGTTATTTTTCCATTTTGAATACAGTGATGTGTAACAAGTCAAATTTTACAGCAAAATAGTACAAAAAAATTCAAATTAAAACAACAAAAGTTGGCTTTGGCTTTATTTAAACAATTAAAACATATAACTTAGAAACTAACAGGTTTTGTTTTTGTTGAAATTGTTTATGCAACAATTTTGATAATTGTAATTCTATATTTTTTTATTAGGTTAGTTTATTCATAATGTTACTTTGTACAAAAATTTAAAAATATTGGCTGGTAGCACAAGCCCTGTTTTAACTAAAACGCTGTTTCAAGAAATGTCAGATTTCATTATTTAATAATAAAAATAAATAGTATCAAATTTATCAAAATAAGGTTTTAAAGCAGATCGTAGTTTGTATTCAAACAAATATTTTTTAAAAAATCGTTCTTTAAACATAAGGGTGAAATTAAATATTGAAATTTGATTTTGACATTTCTTAAAACAGTGTTTTAGTTAAAACAGGGCTTGTGCTACCAGCCATTGTTCTTAAGTTTTTCTGTCGCAAAATTTGTAGAATTCAAAAATGTAAAAATATTCAGGCTCTTCCACTTAAAATAAGAAAGTTGATGCTACTTCCGGTTAAACAAGAAGTGATATGTTTATCATACATAAAAATGATGTCACATACGTTAAGTTTGTGCATAAAAATTTTCAATTAGATATCTTTATAAATACAGAAATTAATAAGTGTGCCCCGTTTTCTGCGCACATCCGGTATATTTTGAGAGACAAATAACGATTTTCCATATGTTAGACTTATAGTTTAATTTAGTGAAGGCGAACTTAATGCCACTTTTGATGTGAAAAGATTCTGAATTCTACTTCCTGTATAATTGTTATTTATTTATTTTCCTCTTACATAAATAAATGTAAAATTAACTTTGCGGTTAAATCACGAGAATATAATGATGACATAGTCATCGTTTCATTTGTATATGTCTAAGGATTTTAAAAACAATTTAATTACTGTTTATTACTATTACATCATTTAAGTACTGTGATTTTTCATTTTTTATTTTTCTTAAATTACCATTTTATTTATTTTTATTAGTATTAATCCAATTACTCTCACACAATTACTTATTTTCTTAGAAATAAAAAGGTTTAAAGTTTCCATTTTTAAAAATATATATTTTTTAGTTCTGCAACATTACCAGTGGCAATAGGTTGTTTGGAAAACAAAAATGGTATAGATCCAAGGGTTGCTAGATTTGTAATGCCCATAGGTGCAACAATTAATATGGATGGAACAGCGTTGTATGAAGCGGTAGCTGCGTTGTTTATAGCGCAAGTTAGAAATATTTCATTAAGTTTTGGAAGTATTGTTGCAGTCAGGTAAATATTATTACTGCCATTAAATAGTTGTTATATGTATATCCAGATATACTTTATAAATAAAATAAAAATACACATAAATGTCAAAGAAATATCCTGACATTTAGTTAGAACTAAATTCTCGCGAAAAAGAGATATATTGGCGTATATATGTTTATTTATGTAAATGTATGTATACGTATTTTCTATTGGTGCTAATGAACAAAATAAAATTTCTGAACTGGATATGCTAATAACACGGAAAATAAAAATAAATTACTAGAGTCTCCATAATGTTGCATCATATAAAAAAAAATCTTTTTTTAGCATTACAGCAACTGCGGCCAGCATAGGCGCTGCGGGCATACCACAAGCTGGTCTTGTTACTATGGTTATGGTCCTAGATACAGTAGGCCTTCCTGCAGAGGATGTTACCATGATTATCGCAGTAGATTGGTTATTGTAAGTGATGACAAGAAACACAATTTTTCAACACTCGTAAATGTTCTCAAAATGAACAACATGAGTGCGGGAAATCATTTTAACATAAGATTTTTTTTTGTCATAATAGCAATTTAGGAGTTCTTGGCAAAAACAACTATAGTCCAAATATTGTAAAACTGTTTCTCTCGAAAAATATGTCAGTCACAAATTATTACATTTTAAAGTTGGAGCATTTCCACAAAAATGTCCTATAAAAATTATTAATTATTGCGAAATTGCTCAGCAATGTTTATTTTTCTATTTCTTAAAATCCAGTAAATAATTTTCTAATATTTAAACATGATCCTTCGTTAAATTAAGTTAGACACATCTTTGACCGTAAGGCAGCTAAGAAGTTCTTTCTTTGATTATTTCAAATTTAAAAAAAGAATGAACTAAGACTGTTTTTGCCAAATGCTCCTCAATTATAATACATTTCGAATTTTTTCTTATTTTTATCAGAAAAAATATTGTTTGCAACACATTCGAAAACATAATTCTTAAACTCCATGCAAACCGATAAATTATATATTATATTATAACCTTTAGGGGAAAAAATTAGTTTAAAAACAACGTCCTTACACCAACTATTACCAATTTGACGTAAATTTTCGTCCTTTTCAGGCTTTTTTTAGTTTAGAAAATAATTGTAATTATTCCAAAAGGTCAAGTCAATAACAAAAGCTGAAGTAAACAAATTTAATTGATTCTTTGAAGGGCAGTACTTAAATGAGTTGTGAGATAAAACAACAAGCATTTTGCAAATTTTCTCACACCTCATTTATTAGGACTGATGTGAAAAACGCGTTCATATAAACTTTAAAAATCTGTTATTTTCGTTTTAGACCGAATTTTCGAGGTTCCAAAATCATATCGATGTTTTCTGTTGTAGCCAAAGAAATCGACCTTCCAGCTCTCTGCTCGAGTGGAACGTCGTTTCTGTCGCGTTTAAATAGCAATCATTTTTTTATTGTAAGGGCGACATTGATCTAGTATTAATTGTCAACATGTCCTCAATATTTATTGACAAGATATCCTATTACAAATATGTACTGATCAATGAAAGATACATAATTTATCATATTCATTTAAATTTAATTTGACATGGCATCTTCAAAAATTAAAATTAAAAGACGCTTGTACTTTTTCATATCAAATTTTGCATATTCACTTTTCATTTATCAATGTGTATAGTAAAATAGCATAGTGCCGACATTCGCTTTCATATAGGTATTAGAAATGACTTAGGTCAACTACTACTAATTAATATTTCCTTGTATTGAATTATGCGGAAATACCAGTGTTTTGAACTATGCTAATGTTTTTTTTTTTTTTAGGGACCGGTTTAGGACAACGATAAATGTACTGGGAGATTCTTTAGGGGCTGGTATTGTAAATAAGTTAAGCCGATATGAACTGAATGAACTAAATGAAAAGAAAGACCATCATGTGATGGAAAGTTTAGCTTTATAAATTATAATTAATGCAATATATTATTATATTAATATTCCAATATTTACAATAACATACATACTTGTATTTATACATAATAAATAATTATTATCATTTTCTCTTTTCCTTGATGTATATTCTTTATTTTTCAATGAAAGCACAGCTTAATTGCACTTAATATATAAACAAGTCAGTGGCGTAAGTAGTAGTACTTTACAGCGCGTTCAACAACACTTAGGCCCAGGAAAGAAGAAGTGTAGCATAAGGACCCAGAACGAAAAATTTTGCTGCTCAAAAAGGGAAAAAAGTAGATTTAAAAATTAATTAAAAATGTATTATTTTGGTACATTTATTCTTTTTCAAATAACTTTAAACTGTCAATTATCGCGATTTTTTTCTAATATTTTTTTGTCGGTTAATTTTCGATATATAACACAAATTACGATTTTTTCAAAGAAACATATAAAACACAATGACACACACGATTGAAAAAATGTCAAACATCAAATATGCACGTTTAAAAAAAAAAAATAAGTTTGTGTCACACTTCGAAAATTTACCAAAAAAAAAAAATTTTTCGTAAGCTACTGCATAGACAGCATAATTTTATTACATTTTTAGATGAAACAAAGAAAAAATTGACAAAAATTACTATCTACTGGTCAACACTGATTTATGCATTTTTCTAGAAAAACAAAATTATGTATAACTAAAATGGCCTCTTAATATAGCAAATTTTGTCCCATTATACTGGAGGGTTTATAGTACTTTATATGAAACATTTTTTTTTCAGTTTTTAATAGTAACGAAGTTATTTGAAAATTAAATATTGGTCAAGGTCGCCACATAATTATTTGTTTTTGTTTTTTTTGAAAAACATAAGCATATCTAAGATGACCTCTCAAAGGTAAACAAAAAGTCTCATTTAATCGGAGTCGTAACTCATAGTTTTTCAAATAGCAGATTTAAACCCCGTAAAACCCATTAAGCATTTTTTACTCATTTTGGTCAGTACTATATGCCCTCATTTTTTTTACCCTTTTTCTCACAACGTGTATAAATAAGTAGTACCAATAGGTCAATAGGTACAATTTCGAAAAACCCTTGGTGCCTTCGTGATTCAATTTACAAAGAAAAGCATACAGGTACTCTAAAAATCATATTTTTTTTCTGTTTTCAACGATGTCAAACTTATGATTAGATAGATAATATTAAGATAAATTTTAGTGATTTATATATATTAAGAATTTTTAATTCCATTATTTTTGGGGGTCCTTCAAATATTTTGCACAAGGAATTAAAATTTCTAGTTACATCACTGATACAATTTCAACTCTAATATAATAAATGGTACAATATTTTTTTCTTTCCAGGTGTTCCCATAGTGAACTTCCTCGAGTCCTCGACGGCTTAAAATCATTAGGAAGTTACCTACATTATCCTATCGATGAACTAATTATTGAAAACAACAATATTCCTTCTTTACCAGGCCGTACATTCATCCCCCTAAAAGTAATGCGTCTGATGCTACGTAACAACGGTCTAGAAAGAGTTTCAAGTGATTGGTTATCAGGATTAGAGTCTTCTCTAATGGAGTTATTCCTTGTTGAACCTTCTTTGAGAAGTTTTCCCGAAGATTCTTTAGATATGATGATATCTTTGGAAGCTGTGACTATACAAACACAACTATTAAAAAGATTACCAAAGTTTTCTGGTTTACCAAAGTTAAGACATCTTCAAATTGAATCTGATTCACTTTTAGAATTGTCGCCAAGACATTTTAGATCTTTACCATCATTGCAAAAGTATCACGTCGCTGGTAGTCCAAGATTAATAAAATTAGAAAATGGTTTGCTTCAAGATTTACCTCGATTAACTTTGATTAATATTTCTTATTGTGGTATTTCTTTGATGCATCCTAGGGCATTTACAAGATTACCAGTTTTAAATGAATTAATTCTAATTGGAAATAAAATTTCTGATGCCGGTATGGTCGGCAGAAGCATAAGAGAACTTCCTGCATTATCCATTCTTAGACTTGACTATAATAATCTGGATAGACTAGCTGAGGCATCATTTGTTGATTTACCATCTATTAAACATCTATCTCTCAGCAACAATAGAATAATCGAATTAGATCGAGCTGCATTTCACAGAGTTCCTATGCTGAGAATATTAAACTTAAATCATAATATTATACGTAGAATTCATCCTGAAACTTTTCACCAACATTCCAATAGTGTAGAACAAATATGGATGGTTGATAATGATATTAATCATATTGTTGAAATAAAATCACTTTTAGATGGTCTTCCACGTTTGATATTTTTAGATATAAGCAATAATCTCTTGCAAGACATACCCTATGGAGCACTTAGAGGGCATCCAACATTAGAAGAATTGCATTTGGATAATAACAAAATTCATGTGGTGGAAAGAGAAGCATTTTCTGGAATGCCAGCTTTGAGAGAACTAAGAATAAGAAATAATTCTCTTTCAAACCTTTTGGAAGGACCTTTATGGAACTTACCGGCCTTGAAAGGTTTAGATTTAGCTCAAAATTATTATAGAAGAATTGAACCTCGATTACTGAGTAACCTTCCATCGTTGAGAAAAATTGATTTTAGTGAAAATTTATTGACAGTAGTCGATCCTGCTACATTTTTGGATACTCCCGTTTTGGAAAATGTTAACTTGTCTTACAATGCATTAACTTCGCTACATCCAGCTACTTTTAGACATTTAATGAATTTATATGAAATCGATGTAAGTTATAATAAATTATTAGAGTTTGTACCTGGCTTACCGCGTGGAATAGAATATCTTCACATGGCTAAAAATGAAATAACAGCTATACCTGCGTCTCCAAGTCCCGATTTGGACCTTCCTGCTTTAAGAATGTTAGATATTTCTTACAATGGCATTCAGAGAATTCCTCCTGGTACTTTAAGACCACTACCGCAACTACGAAAATTTTTATTTAACAGAAATTTTTTGCAACAACTTGAAGACGGTGCTTTGGAAGGTTTATCACAACTAGAACTTTTAAGTTTTGCTGATAATAAAGTTGTTATGATACAACCTAATACTTTTAAAGATGTTTCAGAATTGCAAGTATTAAATATGAAAGGAAATAAATTAGAAATACTACGTCCAGAATTATTAAAAAATCTTCGAAAATTAAGATCATTAGATATAAGTCACAACCGTTTATCAGAAATAATGTTAGGAACTTTGGACAATTCAAAAGATCTAGAATCAATGAATGCATCTCACAATATACTAACAGAGTTATCTCCAACATTTAAAGGGTTAAAACAATTAAAAGTACTAGATTTAACAAACAACAGGTTAAGATATTTAAATCCAAATACTTTGAGTAGTTTAACAGACTTAAAAGACTTACGGATGTCTAAAAATTTAATTCGGGAACTTCGTAAAGGTGCATTTGAAAACTTACCACATTTAAAAGTATTGTATTTGGACCATAATGAACTGGAATTAATAGATTCTCTTGCTGTACGAGCACTACCACTGCTTTCAAAGATTAAAATGAACAAAAACAGATTGCGAGACATACCAGACGTCGCCTTCAGCGAGTTACCATCTCTGCAAATAGCAGAACTACAAGAAAACAGATTGCGACATATTGCTAGTAATGCTTTTCACCGCGTACCTCATTTACTATTCTTGAATTTAAGTACCAATCAGTTAACTGGATTAGAAGAAGCTGGACTACGAACATTAAGATCTTTGGAAGTATTAGACGTCAGTAATAATAAACTGTCTCGAGTATCCAGTTCCAATTTGGAGAAAATGGAATGGCTTGTTGAATTAAAAATGGATAACAATGAAATTTGTGGAGTACAGGGATCTGCCTTTAACGATATGCCAAGATTAAGAGTTCTTAGTATGAGGAATAATAAAATGATGTCTTTACCAGAACATGCTGTACAGAAATTAAGAAGTAATATTGCCATATTGGACTTAGATGGTAAATAATAAAACACTTTTGGGTAAATATTTTCTTTATGGGATGTGAAAATCATATCAATCCAATACTTATAATTAAACTGATTGATATAAAAAATTCTACATGTAAAAAATAATTATTACAAAATAAGTTTTATATTCAAATCCTCTGAAGTTTTTTTGTTTTTCTACAATAAGTGCCCGATCATTAGCAAATACTTCGAAAAAATCGGGTTTTCTATATTTTTTTTTTTATTTATTTATTTTGAATTTCCTCATTCTGGGACTAATACCAATCGACTCTAATCTCCGGATAGAGTCCAAAAATATATTGGAGTCATTATAGTTTTAACATACCATAAAGTAAATGTGAACTCACTTTCGATATAAACTCTATATTTATTTTTCTTTGTGAAGACTTTATTCGCCTATCGAAAGTGATTCTTTGTGGAAAAAGGAACAAAAAACCTTTTCTTTTTCTTTACTTTTTTAATTGGACGTTTCAAGAATCCAACCGACTCCCATCATCAGCAAGTTTACATGTCTAAGGCAAGTTTTACATTTTTTTTTTTTTTGTAAACTGTGTCATCTAATAAAACCCCGAATGATTGTGGCGCGAAGGTCTTCACCTCCATCCTTGGTTTCTGAGGGAGTAAGGGCAGTAAGGCATGTGTTGTTAAAGTTTTAAATTAAAATGTAAACCCCAACGTTCAAACCAAACCCTGCCACCATGCAGTCGAAATAAATAGGGGTTTACATTTTAATTTAACACTGCAACACGTGTCTTACTCTCTCAGAAACCAAGGATGGAGATAAAGACCTTCGCGCCACTATCATTCGGAGTTTTATAAGATTCTCTGTATTACGTCTATAATTAAGACGCATATTTTTACTGTGCAGAGTGGTAACACAGTTTAGGTAAAAATCAAAAATGTAAATCTGGCCTGAGACATGTAATCTTGCTGAAGATGGTAGGCGGTTGGATTCCCGAAACGTCCAATTAAAAAAGTAAAGAAAAAGAAAAGGTTTTTGTTCCCTTTTTCCACAAAGAATTACATTTGGTAGACGAATAGTCTTCACAAAGAAACTTAAATTTAAACCATAAAACGTATTATTTATATATTTATTTTTATTTTAATTTTTCAGGTAATCCTTTATTATGTTCCTGCAACATGTTATGGTTGAGAGCATGGCTTCAAGAAGCGGCTGTGGTAGGACCTCGCTGTTCTGACGGTTCCTTACTTCGAGAAATGAGGTTATCCAGACAAGAATGTATGTTTGAACAACGTACAGCTAACCCCGTTGCACCAGGATGTGAAGCAGAGCTACTATCAGTGCCCTCTTATAGCACATCACAAGTATTTTCTCAGTGGATGGATCTAAAAGAACCAACCACTTCTTCCAGTAAACCTATTAACATTATGAATATGGCACCTTCGCCAGAAGAATCGGAATATTTTTATGATGAATATGTTGATTATCCTTATAATGAAACAGTTATTTTAGACCAGAACAACACTCTTTATAACAATCAAAGACCTAAACTTGAACATACAACGTCAAGCAGTACAGCAAAGAAAACATCTTCGCATTATATTTCAGGAGATACACCAGTTTTATATGCAGCTGTCAATAAAAATAAAACTAAAACAAAAGTCCCAGATGTACCTAAAGGTTCCAGCCCATCTCCAAGTAGCAGTGGATTTACATTTTTCGGAGTTCCTTTACCAGCTCTCAATTTAAACCAGTTATGGCCCTTAGGAGGAAATAGAGCGCAATCTGACCGAAAGGCGGATCCTGGAAAAAATGTAAAAAACAGAGAAACTTCCGGAAGAGGTGGTAACCTTTTCCCACCCACGGAACCGGAAATACATACAGGAGGATTTATACCTATAGTACCCGGAAGTGCGGGAGGATTTCGACCTATACCGAACCCAAATGCAATGTATAATTATAGCATTGAACGAGTACAATTAAATAATACCCAAATTCGAAAACCAAATACAACAGTTGTCCCTTCCTCAATGTTGGTGGATGTTACTGAAGATTTTCTGTCAAAACGAGGTCCAGCTGCAAATATGGGACATCCAATTCCAACACCTACAGAACCACCAGTTAGCACTACACCAAATATTAATAAAATACCGGAGAAAAATTTAAATGATAATGAAAATGAATCATCAAAAACAGTACAACAGACAACTAAATTTGAAACAAAACCCTCAGTTGCTACTACAACGTCCACAACTAGTACAACAACACCTATGCCGACAATAACAACAAAAAGCAGTCCGCAAATAATTACAAAACAAGAACCAATTAACCAATCCAATGTCCCTACGACAACAGCATTAGAAATTGACACAGTAGCAACAGATGGAGGTTTTGAAGATTTGTTTCAAGATGTTGTTGAAAACGTATCACTTCCTATAACCTCTACTATAACAACCCCAAATAAAACAGAAGAGCTTACTGACGATTTAACAACACCAGCTAAACCAGAAACTAATATATTCCGTCCAGCAAACTTCACTAAAGATACTCCATCAACTTTGTCAACATTCCTAATTCCGGGTGGACAACAACCAGCTGTCAGACCATCAGTAGGAAGACCCACTATAACTAAAGTAGTTTCACCTCATGTTTCCTCAACTGCTTCACTACAGTCTATTCCAGAACCAAAAGAAGAAACTTTGTCAACAACTTTAAATAACCACAGAGCTAAACAAGCCTTTTTAAATATAGATAATTCAGCAACTTCACAAATTCCACCACATGATAGATCGATGAGTTGGTATTTTATGAATTATAATAAGACAAATTTACAACCTTATGTTGATCCGTCAATCAGTAACGTTTTGCGGAATAATCAGTATAAAATTAGTGCTTCAGAATGGATGGTAGTCACATTATTTTTAATGAAGTACGTTTTATTTTTGTAATATATGAGTAGATTGTGTATATAGAAGACTGTTTAGTTTCTTTAATTTTTGTACAAAATATTTAGTTGTATGAATGAAATTTAAATGAGAAATTAGCACTATGTATGGTTAAGCAAATTTATTTAAACTAGAGTTCATGCAAATATATATCGTCTTCTAAAATATCATTGTTAACAAAACTTTGCAACTAGGAATAGAAATATCTGTAATGTACAGGTGTTTAAAAAAGGCTAACAAATTTTGAGGACGTATAGTACTGACCAAAATTAGAAAAAATGCTTAATCAACATGCCTCCGATTTTCAATAGTTTCCGAGATATGGCAGTACCTTTGAATATACATACAGTATTGGCCATAAAGATAGCAACTTAAAAAAAAATGCAATTGCTCTAATCACAGAAAATATGCTTGCATATTTTCTGTGCTCTAATGTAAAAACTGGGATTTCAGAAATAAATTACTGCAGTATTAGTGTCTTGAACCAAGTTTAATTTACATTAAAATAATTTGCATTATATTAACAAAAATTGATTCACTTGATAACAATTAGAGATTTTATCAATCGAAACTTTGTGTAACTCAAAAAAAAAATAAAGACAATGAAAGTTCGAAATACTTCTTTTATTCTTAAACATTGATTTATGTGCAAAAAAATATTTTTTATTTGGACATAAAAATAAAAATAGCAACTTTTATAAAATTAATATAAAAACTAAATTTTCTAATATTTAGTGTAATAACCGGAACCACGAGAATTTATTACTTCTTCTCGTTTCATCATGAATTCAAGTAATTTTGTTATTACATTTCCATCAATTAATCTTAGTTCATCACTAAATAATACTCTTTTCCACATGTCAGTTGTCCAGTTTACATGATTTTCTGCAAAAAAAATAATCAGGCCTTCACGTTCTTCTTCGAAAGAAGTGGTTTCTTTGCAGGCCGACGACTATAAAGTTCTCCGGCATCTAATATTCTTCTTCCCTGTCTTGAAGATATTTTATCTTTAACATTACTTAGTAGAAAGCCTAAAATATTCTTTGATGATACAACGGATTTTTAACGATATGTGTTTTATCATTCTGTCGCTTCGGTTTGATGTTTTTTTTTTTGGCTACTAGAAATTGTAGAATGCTCAATATTACCCTTCCTTTGAAAATGGATTATTATACGGGCTAATGTAGATTTATGCAAATTAAAGTTCTTCGACATTTTAGTTCCGCGAAGCACCATTTCAATATGATTTAATTATTAAATTGCGAAATTCTTTAGTCGAAGTCTTATTACGACCCATAATTTTGAAGTACTAATTTATATTTTTTAAACAATTATACGATATAAACGTTGAAATTGAGAAAATAAAGACATTCATTATGTAGTTGCTATTTTTATGTCCAGACAAAAGTAATAATTATGCAAATTAAATAAATTCTATAAATTTAATATAAATTATTTTAACATAAAATAAACTTAATTTAAGAGGTTATTCTTTATGCAATTTATTTTCAATATTCTTATGTTCACTTCAGAGAAATAGAAATTTTTTAAAAGTTGCTATCTTTATGGCCAATACTGTATCTACTAACATATATGTGATAGATATGATAATGTAAATGATAACATCGCATTTGAAATGTTGATATTCTGGCAACGTTGCTGAAACTAAAATTTGTTTACTGGGTATCTACTAACGTGTATATATTCAAAGGGCAGTACCTATACAAAATTGCGTGTGTATATTTAAATGCAAGTTAAATGAATTTATCTTTCATTTTTAAGATAGTGTAATTTCTTAATAGTATAGTCAATTTCTGTCAAAATTTGTTTGAAGACGGAACTAATAGTTAGACAACTAATTCCCACAGGAATATTTTTTAATGCCCCTAAAAATCACAACAAAAATCCCTTGTGGGGGACCCCCTTAAATTGGGTTAAGTCGTCGTAGCTCGTAGCCCCGTAATAGGGTACAAAAATAAGGCTTTATCCTATAAATTGTTGGATATTTTTGATTTTCATGTTTTTTACTTGAGACGTAAAATATCTACTCACGTATTAGGTCAAAAATAGTTATTATGAATAGTGAGCTACAGCGCATCAAAGAAAAAGTTGACCTTAAAATACGAGGTGTTGTTAAAAATAAAAGCTGAGTACAGATCATTCATTCAATACAATTCGTATAATAAAAAATTGGAAGCAATGCATTATAGCTCGCTATCCATTGGTTAAAGAATAAAACGTTTAAGACGTAAGTTGTGGGGAATTTTGTCCTCTACAATATTCATAATTTGTTTTCCATTATACCAAATGGCAAGAAGTTTTGAAAAAAACTGCAGTTCTATTGGAAGTGCGCCAAGATTGAAATTATTCACCCCTAAATGCCCAACATATCTGAAAATCAAAAATACCCGATTTTTCAAAGATAAAGTCTTATTTATATATCGTATTACTGGGCTAGGACTTTTCCCAATTTAGGAGGGTTTTTTTGGGACTTTTTTGTGATGATTCTTAGGGATCTTAAAAATTATTCCCGCGGAAATTATCTTAAACTTAGTTCCTTCTATAACCGTAAATTGACTATTCTATAACACCAAAGGTAACATTTTAGTAATAGCTAAGCTGTAGATATTGGGTGAATAAAACAAAATATAATAAAGAAATTATTTTATTGAAATTTGTAAGTATACAATACACTAAAATTACTAAAGTAAGTTTATTAAGCTATAGAAATGATAATAATTGCAGAATTATTACATAAAGATCAAAAACGGAACTGAAAGATGGACTCAAAATAATAATTAATAATACAGACATTAAATATATTTTTATTTTATTTGTATAAAAAGGTACTGTGAAACTTTTTAAAATGTAGATAATTTGGACTAATGAAAAAAATAAATATATTTTCTTAGTAATCATACATAAAATCATTTCTTCTTTTCATCTTTTCCCGATTTAGTGTCTTTACTCTTTTCATCTTTATCTTTGTTCTTCTCATCCTTTTCTTTATCCTTCTTTTCTTTTTCGTCCTTCTTACCTTCTTCTGCGTCTTTATTTGTTAATTTATTATTAATAAGGTTGTGTAAAGCAACTATTGAGCGAACCATTGCAGCTAAATAGACGACTAGCATCTGATCATTTGTCTTAACATAAAGTGAATTTGTGAAGTTATCATGATTTATATCAGGTAATAAGTTGAAAATATCTTGCAATTGGTAGACAATTTGATGGTTGATGGGTAGCTTTCCTTGTCCTACTTGAACTAAGTAATCTCTAATTTCTTTGAGTTGTAAATGAAGGCCTTTTAGGCCTAATAATTGGTTTGTAATTCTCTGTGAGAGGGTTCCTACAGTCGTATCTTTAATGTCTCTCAATAAATGTTCAACGCCAACTTCTTCTGCTTCTTCAGCACCAATTTCACTAGGAACATGTTCGAATGTTTTCGAGGTTGGAGATCCATCATCATGCACTTCTTCTACTGCCTGATATGCTTCTGTTGGAAGCCCTAAATCCTTTGGTTTGGCGTCAATGATTACAAGAACAGAATTTGGACAGTATCTGCGGATTAATTCGTTGATATCGATATCATTCTGGTGTAATTTCGGGCCAGTGTGATACCACCCAACTACTTTTTCGCGGGCATTTACTTTTTTGAACATTCCATACATATTTTCTAAGTAATCGTGGTCGAGAAACCATACTGATTGGTCTTTATCGTCTTCGTCGAAGGGCACTGCACAAAAGAGATAAATATAGTACATTACTAAGCAAAATTCAAAATTTGGCGTCATATATTATAATACGAATTGTAACTTATTTTTTGTACTTTCACAATCAAAATTAATATTTTATTAATAATACACTAGTCTATTTAATAATATATTAAATATATTAACAAAAAAATATTCATTCTAACCTGCAAAACTGTTCGAAACGTCAAGCACTCCTTTCGCTCTCCAGCATCCCAATAGTACTCCAACAACTCTTTTTTGATTACCAATTTTTCCCATACGATTAAAATGATCCACGACACTCAATAATACGAGTGGGTGAACAATAACTTTTGTAGTTGTTACTTCTTGACTCGGCATTTTTGATGACTTTCTGTTTTCGTTTCACAGTTTTACAATTCTGTAGTTCCGAAAAATCCGATAGGTAGGTTTGTGAAGTTGGTACTACTTTAACGTTAGTGGATAAACATTTATTTTTACTTAAATATGACTATTTTTAATAAATCAAATATCACATTCAACTCATAAATATTTTCGAAAATGACACGTAATTACAAAGAAAATTAAAACTGTAGTTGTCAAACACATGTCTGTTTATAGTCTATAGTTGGATACACGAAAGATGGCTATTCAAGGTCACTTGTTTGAAGAAAGAACACACAGCACTTTATCAGTAGTAGCTTAGCAACATTTCATGTGAGAAAGAGAAAGATTAATTGACGTATGTCCATGTATTTTATGTTGTGACATATATAGGGCGCGAGCAGACACGTGAATCGAACGACCTTGAAGTGCTTGAGAGTTATCTGATTTTTGTGCGCTTGTCTCTTTGACAAGGACCAATGTTTTGACTTATTTTAATTTTTAACTGTTAAGAAATTATTTTTAATTGAATGTGTTTTATTGCCTGAAAATTGTAAAATAATATCATTTTACCAGTTCAAAATCAAAATAAGTCACAACATTGATCTTGTCAAAGTAACACTCGCACACAAATCATCTTATTTCAAACACTTCAAGGTTACTCGAGTCACGTGTTTGCTCACGGCCTATACGTAAATGAAATGGTGGGATGGTGACATTACTTTCAATAGTTCATTTCACATACGCACGGCCTGTTAACTAAATACGTGACCTTGAAACCTTCGATTAGTTAGGTATTACAACACTTGGCGCTAGTACCGCGACGGTCGGATAGTTTCGGTAAAATTCGAAAATCTTCGTTTTCCATCTCAACGAGTGACAGTTTGGTATGAATTTGAAAATGTCCATCTTGTTCATAGACAACATATACTACAAATCTTGTCACTTGTATTTTTGCTGCGGTGGTTTGAACAAGTTTTTTATCTTACTTTGCTTTTGTATATTGTATATTTCTACAAGATGCCTAAAGGTTGTTGTGTGCCGGGTTGTGTTGTTGAGTATTCAACAAAACATTATTTTTCCATCTACGAAGAAGAAATTTACAATGTTTGGATTGAACGAGTTGCTCATCCAAATTTCGTAAATTTAAGTGAACTGCAAATAAGACGAAGTTACCAAGTGTGCGATGGACATTTTATAAAAGAGTGTAAGCTGCGTGGGTCGAAGCGACTTAAAAATTTCTCCATACCAAGTGTCAACGTACCAGGTAAATATTTTATATACTTTATGTATAACTAGTCCATTTATCCACTCCAATTTTGTAAGAAAGTTGTCAAGTCTTAGCAGCATTGTTAGAAATTGTAACCAGAAGAAACAAATGTAAACTCTGTCATTTTCATGTTTTGTTCAGTGTTTGTAAGTATTGTTGGTTATTTTCTACATCATTGTTGTTAAGAATTAGTAACTTTCTTATAGAATTGGGGCAATTATTTATTAATAAGGTGAATACAAGATACATTGTGAGTTCATATGATAATATTAACTACCAACTTTGTATATTTTATCAAAACTTTCTGACGCATTAATTAGGTTATTAAGAAATTCCAATAAGACTCAAAGTATTGTATGCAGAACGGGATATTACTTTTTTTATTTAATTTACTAACCTTGTTGCCCTCGTATGCACAAATAAATAATTAATAAGGTCTGATTTTACAAACAAATTTGTTTAAAATTATGTTATGGATTTATTTACATTGCTGTCTATTATCCTAACGGCCCGATGTATTAATATGAAAAATTATTTACTTTTTCTTCGAGGTACCATTATTTTTAGATTTAGTATATAGGTAGTCTGTTGTTAAATTTACTAATGCTTTTGTTTTACTTAGGATTTCATGGTGAGCCTACGGTCGTGAATTCGTTTTTCTACCCAAGTTACTTGAGGAATCCAGAGTTGCAGGAGGAAGTGCCTAATTTGGAAGGCATATTTATTGTTGTAAATTATTTGTAAATGTACTTTAAATATAAAATTGATAAATTATTGGAATTGTTTTTTTCCTTTAAAGCTTAATCTTTCAATTAATTAACAATATCACTCATCCCTAAATCGTTAATGTGATCTTGTTATTTATTTGAAACATTTTGATTTAAACTATATTGAAAAAAAATGTTAACCGGGCCTATTCTATAACTCATTGGTTAATTTTTAACAACTGGTTAAAACATTTTACCAATCAAGTTTGTTGATATAAATAACAAAAAATTGGATTTTTTTGTCAAATCAATAACTATTGGATAAATTTTTTAACCATATGTTAAAAATTAACCACTGAGTTACAGAATAGCCTGCACATAAGTGATAAAAATGTGGGATGTGGGATCCATATTACGCGCCAAAATGATTTTAGTTATGTCTTACGACACCCAGCGCTAGTGTTTTATGGGTAGGAATGCCCTCTTCTTTATCATTGCAGTCGGCGATCTATTTGTAGTATGTGTTGTCTATGCACATACGTAAGAAAAAAGTGTTGGTATTGGAGGTTCGACGTTAGTGTAGAGTTGATATCTAAACTCGCCGTCGAATAAACATGGGATGATGCTCAATTTTTTCTCTTCTCCCACTCTGTCCCTTGCTCTGCGGTGTTGCCGCTTCTTCATAACTTGGCATTTTTAACATGAACAACGGAATTGGCAACAGTGTAGAAATTTCCAGTCCATATTTATTTGACACTGCCCTCTATGCTAATGTTTTCTCAGTGACATTGGCGTTTAAATAACATTTCATGGTTTATGTTTTCGTGTTTTGCAAAAACATAGATGAAGACATAATTCTTTGAGAAAGGCATTACATTTTAAAAAAAAACAATTTTCAAATAAATTTCGCTTATTTTTTTCATTAAAATGTATATATAAATATTTCATCTTGCACGCTTATTCATACGAAATGCAGTAAAGTTATCTTTAAGGAAAACGGCTTATAAATGACCTTGAATAATGAACTTTAGTGAATCAAACTATATCACTCGTTGTCGTCACAGGTCGTTATCCTTTTTTCTACTTTACATGCTTCACAACATAACCCTTAAAAATGAGTAAACACGTGTTTTTGACATAAGCAAACAATTATATTTTAAACAAGTACAACATGCAGGTTTCAGAGCCAAACAACGTTAAAATATATAACCTCAGCTCTGGAAAATCTTTACCAGAAGTATATATCAAATATAAAGTAAAATTTCATCGAATTATTAATTATTTTTTAGTGGCTGTCCGAAAGAAAAAGGAGGACATTACTTAAGAAAAATGTAGATATTCGACGAAGAATCGAATTAATACAAGACTTCGATATGCCTGGAGTGAGTACGACAATAAAAATATCTCGAGATGGCCAATATATATTGGCAACAGGGATATATAAACCACGAGTAAAATGTTTTGATGTTAATAATTTATCTTTAAAATTTGAAAGATGTCTTGATTCAGAAGTAGTTACATTTGAAGTATTAAGTGATGATTATAGTAAAATAGTATTTTTACATTGCGACAGATATGTAGAATTCCATGCGGCACATGGAAGATACTACAGATTACGAATTCCTAGATTTGGACGGGATATGCAATATCATTTTCCAACATGTGATTTATTTCTTGTTGGTGCTTCTTCTGAAATATATAGACTTAATTTAGAACGAGGGCAATTTTTATCTCCGTACACTAGTACTGCTTCCACAATTAATAAATGCGCTATAAATCCTGTACATGGATTGTTAGTTTGTGGAACTCAAGAAGGAAGAGTTGATGCTTGGGATCCAAGAAGTAAAACTAAAGTAGCGTCTTTGGATTGTGCTTTTAGCTGCGTCAACGAAAATAAACAGTAAGTTATGATTCATTACTTTATCATTTATTTAAGTTTTAATATGTTTTCAATAAAAGATTAGATGGTTTCCCATCAATATCAGCTTTAAAATTCCAAGGAGGTTTAACATTAGGGGTGGGGACAGCAACGGGTCAAATTTTACTTTATGACATCAGATCAAATAAACCTTTTTTCACTAAAGATCATATGTATGGTTTGCCTATAAAGGATGTTGAGTTCCATTATCAGCAAGATTTAATATATTCCATGGATTCTTCTGTTGTTAAAATTTGGGACAAAAATAATGTAAGTAATACATTAATTATAAATATAATAAGCTTTATTTCAATATTCATATGAATTACAAAAAAAAAAAATTCTTTTCCGCACTGATCGCTGAAAAGTATTATTTTTCCGCACTCAGTAAAAAGTAAAATTTTTTGATATAACAAATATATTTATTT
This sequence comes from Ophonus ardosiacus, assembly GCA_943142095.1. NCBI lineage: Eukaryota > Metazoa > Arthropoda > Insecta > Coleoptera > Carabidae > Ophonus > Ophonus ardosiacus. Next base: position 41,733,647 of record OW964829.1, on the reverse strand, counting down.
ATTGTAATCAGTAACAATAACATTATTACACTTTACCCAAAGGGTTAGAAGAGCTATTTGTGTATAAGAACTCAAAATGGTACATTGTCAATTGAGACGTCACGCGGCATTCTCTCAAAATTGACAATGTACATGTGCTTCGTTTTCGGGATTTTGAAATTTGCGATCTTCTTTTGTTTCTGAGCTTCACGCAAGAACTTGTTTTTCGCTTATTTCGAACGAATTTTTGCCTATAGCTCAGAAACAAAAGAGATCGAGAATTTCTGTGATGACTATTAAACTTTTCTCGAAAAGCTGACCGTGGAATGTGCAATATTACCCGAATACCTTAAAAAAAAAACATCGAAAAGAGACACCTGCATATTTGCGCGCGAAACACACACAAGATTTTTTCTACAGTCGCCACAATAAATTTACCACTGTTTAGAAACCTGTTTTTATTTACAAGTTTTCATCGTATTACAGGACATAAAAAATTAAAATTGTTTTTCCACAATCGTTAGCAAAATTTATTATTATTCAACTTAAAATAGTGAGCAAAGTAAATTAACTTTCTTCACAAGTGAGCAAAATACACAAGCCTGTAATAATCTATGTTATAAACATATGTACTGTTGAATTCTTCATTAATAAAAAAGTACAATGTTTTGTTTTTTAGAAAAATTATATTTCAAGATTATGTTTAGCACACGTGACCATGTCTTTTTCTCACTTGTCCATTTGGCGCACTCGCTTAATTTCCGGACTCGTGAGAAAAAGACCTACTTTGCTCACTAGTGCTAAAAATAGCTATATATTTGCTGTCACTGGTTGTTATCGCACTGTTCAATTAATGTTTGAGTTAAATATTCGGAGAGATGCGGTTACACATGTCTACTTTTTTGTTTATTAACTGTAGAAATAAAATGTTGTATGCAACACATAGGAAATAGCTATTTGTGTATTAAGAGCGCAAAATGCGACATTGTCGATTGAGAGGTTGTTGCTCTCGAAATCGACAATGTCCATTTGCGCTCGAAACACACACAAGATTTTTTCTACAGTCGCCACAATGGGGTCCTCCACCATAACAAAAAGTATATTTTTCTGTACACGAAAAAAGATCACTTACTTGCTGTACAAATAGCTACATATTACCTAAATGTGTTTTAATTTTAATAGTAAATAATTTATTTAGGGTAAATTATTTACCTCAATAGAAGCTACAGCAGACTTTAACAACTTATGCGTTGTGCCTAATAGTGGAATGTTTTTCATTGCTAATGAAAATACAAAAATGTTGACGTATTACATTCCAAGTATGGGCCCAGCACCTCGATGGGCTGGATTCTTAGATTCTCTTACAGAAGAACTTGAAGAATCTAATACAGAGAACGTTTATGATGACTATAAATTTGTAACAAAACAAGAATTAGATAACTTAGGCTTGGAGCACTTACTAGGCACCAATTTATTGCGAGCTTATATGCATGGGTAAGAGGATTAATTTTAAAAATAAAATAATATAGTACATTTTTATATATTTTATTAGTTACTTTATTGATATTCGTCTCTACAAGAAAGCAAAATCTGTCGCTGATCCATTTGCTTTCGAAGAATATCGTAAAAAGAAAATTAGAGAAAAAATTGAGGAAGAAAGAGTGCAAAGAGTACAAGTTCATAAACTTCCCAAAGTTAATAAAGATTTGGCTCTTAAACTTATGGATGATCAACTTAAAACCGATAAACGAAAACAACAACAAGCAACTAATTTACTTACCGATGACAGATTTAAAGTCATGTTTGAAAATCCTGATTTCCAAGTTGATAAAAATGCCGATGAATATCGGTTGTTGAATCCAGTGCTTTCTCGGTTAGATAAAGGAAGAAAGAAGGAACTGCAAAAACAGTTAATCAAACAACAGATAACCCAAGATGTAAGGAAGAATAAATATAATTGTTTTAAGCTAAACAGGAATAATTTTTGCATTTTAGGATGAAATAGAAGGTAAAAACAGTTCAGAAGAATCGTCTTCCGAAGCTGACGATTCCAGTGATGATGACCAAACATGGACTAAAGAAGTGAAGAAACAACACAAAATTATCAAAAAGGAACACAGAGTAAAAGAAGAACAGGAAGAAGAGAAGACAAAGGAATTAAAACTTCTCGAATTCCAAGATCGGGATGGAATAAATTCACTTCGTGGACTAAAACGAAAAATAAACAAGTATATTAATATTATACTGGGTGGTGCTCGAAATCTCTTACGTAGGCATTTAATATGGGAAATTAAAATATTTTGAATATTTGCTTTTTAATTTTCTTCAATTGTTCCTTATTAAACATGTGCACAAAATTTTATAGCAATCAGTTTTAATGGGAAGCGGATTTCGATTGTCCCCGGTATTTTTTTAACGCATTTCCTTAATACTTTTGCTTTACAGGTCATCTCTCGAAGAAAGATTAAAAGAAGAGGATACTTCCGTCAAATTGTTAGGAAGTGTTGGTAATCGGGAAATGACCTTTACAACAAGAAAGAATAAACGAGACCGGTTGATGGAAGAAAAAAATAAACAACATAGAGAAGAAAGACGAAAAGTAATAAGACCCATCACGAGCATACGAAGAGGGATGAAGTCATTTAGAGGAAAAAAGTAGTAAAGTAAGTTAAGTAATCTCTGCAAGTTGTATATTCTTATAAATAAATCATACATACATAATTTTATTGTCTACATAAAAAATAAGATAAAAGTTGTAAAAGGTTATCGTATTCTTTTTATTTTGATTATTTTTCATATATCAGAATGGCTCAGTTAAGGTAGGTTTATATTATTAGAATAATATGTAAGTATAAACGTGCATATTCTTGCTCTTAAGCAAATTACATTTTTAAAATGGAGTTTTTACTAACGAATCATGGTGTTTAGCAAAATGGATGTATCAGATGTTGACAAAAATAGTTCATCAAATAATCGAAACGAAGATGATTTTCAAGAAGTGCTACAAAGTAGTTCAATGAGTGATAGATATGATGGAAATCGTAGTCCATCTCTTAGAAGTTTATCGGTGAGTGTCTCAAGTGACATATCGCGTAATTGCATCACATCTTGCTGCGTAAATTACTGATAATAAATTTTTATCTTAGATTCGAGACATAGCAGACATATCTGAACCACATGGTCTGCTAAGCGTGTCGGCAGTATTACACTACTGCAAATCTAAAATTTTACGCCCGTATCTTCGTTTATTGGGAGTAATGGGTTTGAGACCACTATCTATTGAATCAATGGAATACTCTATTTGTGCAGAAATACTTGGTGTGATTTATTCAGTTCAAGTAGTTTTCTTTATAATCATTGGCTATTTGTTGCAATATATGGCATGCTTTAGGAGAGATAGAGGATTTTGTTATCATCACAAACGTAGTGCATTATATCGTTCACCTGAGGTGGAGTCTGTTTATCAACAAATATGCCACGGATCTTTTATATTTAGCTTTTTGATACCCAGCATTGTGCATTTATTTGCGTATTTATACGCAGTATACTTGTTTAGAATATCTAACAATGAAAAATTGTCAAATTTAATGGAAAGAGTATGTATTTTGGCCAGATAATACTCGGGTCTAGAATAACAAGGATGTAACTGCCAGAAAATAATATGGCAAGGAAACTTATTTGAAATTTTAACTCGCTGTTATTTGAACACATTATTGTTATCGAATTAATATTTATTGACTCTAATAATGAATTTTATTATATTATAAGAATATGGAAGAAAGATTACAGTGCTATGCTTATATACCGAAAAAAATATTACCAAAATAGGCAGTTATACCTCAAATTTTTTTGATCTTTGTGAGTATATAAAAAAAAAATCTGTTGTGGCCAGCACAAGACCTTCCGTCAATTCCATGTATTTTGTACAAATCCCATACCAAAAGGTCCTTGCAACAGATTCTATATAATATCATGTAAAACACATACTATTTTTTACAAATTCCATACCAAAAGTTCATTTAAAAAGGTTCTATAAATCCAATAAAATTATAACATAAACTACACTAAGTAATGTCCTTCCATCTTCTCTTTGGCCTTTCTCTGCGTGTCACTTGCGAGAAACACTATGACATACCAATTTTAGATCCTATACTTTTTTCCATATTTGGTTTTGCACTTGCAACTGACATCTGTCAATTAAATTTTTTTGAATAATTATGTCAGCTGTTTCCATGATAAATAACAAAGCTGACTAATTTTTTAAAATTAATTTCTTTATAATGGTTTAACTCTACATCTATTGAATATGAAGGAAAATGAATAATCAAACCATATAGAGAAGAGTATTTTCTTTAATAAATATAATAACAAAATGTCAAAAAATAATATTTAACTGCGTTTTTTTAAGAAAAACTGTTAAAAACTTCAAATAAGGGTACTTCCGGTGGATCAATTATAACCAAAATCTAATCAACTCTTCATATGGATGTACAGAAGAGAAATACGAAAGAATTATAATTTTTAGAATTGTAGTATTGGAGTTATCGTCGGAGAAAAAATTGTCACACACGGACACACATACACACACACGCACACACACACGGACACACACACACACACACATACATACAGACATCATCTTAAAAATAGTAAATTCGTATTGTAGGGACCCTAAAACGTGCTTATTCATTAAAAACTCACTACCGAATTTTTTGACCAAAGACAATACCTTCCTTACCTAAAGGTGACGGAAGGTAAAAAACTAAGTCATCGAACCTAAACTAAATCGTAACATTTTAGCGAAGCCAGAACCGAACCTCTGATATATTTTTCAATTGAACCCGAGTTGGAACTGAGTATTAAAATTTTGATTCAGGGTCCAGGTTCATTTACAGTTTGATTGTGCGTGAAAATTGTGTTCGTATTATCTTGCTTGGTTTTATAAATTCCGCATACATTTTAAATAATTTCTATATAAATATTGTTATTTAATAAAATAATAATTCAGTTTTCATTAGATCGAACCGAACCAAAACCCATTACCTGAACCAGGAACAAAACCGCAAATTTAATTATTGTTTGAACCAGAACCACATCCGAACCCATCTCTCAAAAAAACAGAACCTGAACGAACCCAGTTTTTGGCGGGTTCAATGCCCTAAAAAAATAATACTTCATAAAATATTACTTATTTTTATTAATAAAACATGAAAATAAGTGCGCTACAAATACAATAATAAATTTCTCCATTACAAAAAATTCTAAATTAATATTGTTTTAAATTTGCTTTTGCTCAGTCAGTGTAGCTATCGGTTTTCAAAGCATACCGCTTCTCGACGCTAATTTCTGAACCTCTTTTTAGCTTCTTTGGTTCGGGACAGGTAATACTTCTTTTAAAGTATTTCTATCTGTATTATGTTGCAGATAAAACTTCGTCCCTACATGTCTGGCTTAATTTTTGGCAGATAGAACTTTGTTTCTCGAAATTGAACAATATCTAACAACTAATATCAGAAAGAGATAGAATATAGTTGATAGAACCTATAGCCATACAAAAATCTCATTTTACCAAAAACTTGCAGTTACGACCTTGTTATTCAATACCTTTTCAACTACAATTTCAAAAAAAGTAAATTAAATTTTGGAAAAGTACCTAAATTCAATTTCAGAAAAAGTAAATTTTTATTTTCATATAATTTTTCATATAAGTTACTTTTTCTGATATTGAATTTAGTTTTTCTGAAATTGAAATTACCTTTTCTGAAATTAAATTTATTTCTTACGAAATTGAATTTACTTTCTCTGAAATTGAATTTCCTTTTTCTGAAATTGAAGTTATTTTTTCTGAAATTGAAGTTGAAAAGGTATAGACCCGCGAATAATCAGTTGTAACAGTATTATTATTTCAGGTATTTTTATCGTCTACAAATCCGTCTGATGGATCCGTTAGTCAAAAAAAATTAGTTAGAGTTTTATGGTTTTTTATCGCAATGAGTATAATTTGGATTATTTTGTCATTTGTCTTGGTAAATTTTATGTTAGCTGAAACTTTTATAACTTTTAAATGGATAAATTCTAAGTAAGTTAATTCATTAAAAAAATAAAATTAGTATTTTATTTGTTCTTTTTCAGTTCTGCAACTATTTATGTATTATTAAAAATACTTCTTATGATCTGCACTTTATGGCACGACATGATTCAGGCAACAATTATTACAAGTTATTGTTTACAAGCACAACTACTAACTTCATATTTATATTTTTTACGAGCAAAGTTAATATTACAACCAGTTCGATGTGTAGAGTGGATGAAAGTAATATGAATATCTACGAGCCCAAATTCATAATAATTCGGCCGGTTTACATTTTTCTACAAAATTCTTTCGGCTATTTTAAATGCAGACATAACTTTAAAAAAAACTGTGGACCAAATGACTGGTGATATAGTTCAACCGGCATTTTAAGGGTCTTCTTCTAGTTCAGATTTAGCTTTTGCTGAACCCTTTACTATGGACACAATGAAAAACAACTTCATAAAAATCCAGTGCGTAACACACATCTTGCAAGACATATGGGACAATACTCACAGAAAAATGTGCAGGGTTTAGGGATACAATGCCTAAATTAAAGCTGGTACTACTAATATAGGCAATGCAACCGAATATAAAATGGCGGAAAACTTGAATATAATATTAATATTTTGTATGTTTAAAATCTATATTTTAAATTAATTGAAAGAAATTTGTAGAAATTTCTCACCATTTGCACAGGTTTTATAATTTATTTGTTGAAAATGTAAACCGGGCTAACTGTTATGAATTTGTGTTCGTATATGTTTTTCATTTGTTCTAAATATACATGTTTTAGGAATTACTTGAATTTAAAAATTTATTAAAATATTTAAATCATGACTTGGCACCAGCAGTTTGCCTGTTTACTATCATTAATATATCTTGGGGCGCATCTGGTATCATATGGTTGTTGGATTATGATAACATAGATAAATCTACTTTGCCTATTGTTGGAATTAGCATATTAAATGTTATTTTATGGCTACTTATCACTATTGTTCCGTTTATACAGGTACTCATATTTCCTATATTGTTTACAAGTAAAATATTTTAAAACTCAAGGTAACGTTGCATTATCTGAATGTCAACATAATGTAGTGCCAAAACCGGTCCATAAAATGTAGTAAAAATAGCATCAATTACTATTTTTAAATTTGTTATTTATACGGTACTTTACTTTTTAAAGTACTTTACTACAAAACTGACTCATGTCTTTTGAAGTTAGTTTTTTATTAGAAACATTTTCAGTGTATTAAATTAACATCTTTTTATTATTCTGTAGGCAGCGCGTTTAACCAATGCTTGTTTAATGATACGAAGTGTAGGTCACGAAGTGAGGACTAAGCCTTTTGCTCATCAGGACACACCAAGTGCAGAATTGGATTCAATTCTCTTGTACACTTCCAGTTTGCGAATAAGTGCAGATTTATTCTGCACTCCTATTACAGGAAAATTTCTTTGTATGGCAATTACATTAGGTTCTATTGTTATATTAACGTTAGGACAATGCCATTTTTTTCAACAATGAATGTTTTAATATCTAATAAATATACAATAATTATATAAAATGAACTTTATTAATTACTTAGTTTTACATTTTTAAATACCATATTGGAAATAATTTAACAATTACTTAATGCAAAAACTAAGCATCACAAATTATTTGTAACTCCAAAATGAATTTATAATAGTAATGCTTGTAGCTATATATAGGTATTTGTTTATAATTCACGAGCATTTTAAATAATCATCGACAGGAATACATTTTAAATCAAAGCATCATATACAAGTTATCAGGATGGCATAGTGGTAAACAATCAAATGAAAGACATTTTAATAGCGTCGTTGCGTATGCGTAGATAGGAGTTGTTTCAAGCTAAAAGACGAGACAGCAACACCAACACTGGCCAGCAGAATGGCAGAGGAGAACACTAAACGATCAGCATGCTTTCTGCCAACCGGAGTATTCTGTAAAGGAAAATAAATAATTCTGCCTCAGAAGATATATTCGTATATTCACCTGTGCAATTGTCAGACGAAGGGCTAAGTTTGTTGCTTGAGTTAATTTCATCCTCCGCTTGTTATGATGCCTGGAAATAATTCAAAAGGCTTCTATCATTATCACGTTCCACAACAAAAAAATGCTTAAAACACGAAAACTAAATTTTTGTGATTCAATGTAACCGTATGAAGTCCAGTTTACTATTAACTGATCCCGGCGCCACGAAAGTGTTTTATCTGTCTGTAGTCTATTTAAAAACTTTTATATAACCTCCAGTAAAGGTTCACTTAAAAATTGTTATTTATTTGAACGTCATCATTAATTTAATGCGTCAAATTTCATAGTTCATATTTGTAGTATAAAAAAGTAATTCTATTTTATTCTTATTAGATTTATTTGTAAACTTATTCTGAATTAAATTCGAATGACTAGAAATGCACTTACAGTCACATTGAATGGCTTCACGAAAAGGCGGGTTCACAGTTCTGGTTCTGACAATCATGTAACCGGTCGATAACAGGTGTGTCGGGAGGGAGTGAATGGAAAGGTTGGTGTGACAGGAGGGGGAGAATGGAAAGATTATAATGGGAAAAAAACTAGTTTGAATTTATTTAAAATATTTAATTAATAACAAAATATTACTCCATTTCAGCAGGTTTTATAAATTTTCTTTTGTTTCGTTTTTTATCCTGTTTTTTACCCATTGTTTCTACTAATGGGTTATATCTTTTTGCCATTTCGAAATCTGAAATATCAGTCTCTTTCTCCTTTTCTATTCTACCTATTCTTTTCTGATATTCTGCGGACATAAGACGTTCAATTTCTGGATTCAAACCACCAAATGACATACGCCCATCTATAAGATCTCTACATGTTACAATGCTGGCTTCTACAACTTCATATTTTCCTCCCTTTCGCATTTTGTCTGTTATATCGCTTGAATACATGGCTTGTCCTTCTGCATCCTCTTGTTCTTTTTCTACTCGTTCTTTACTTTTCTTCATAAACTTCATATCCAAAATAGCTCTGGATAATGATGCTTTATTTTGTGCCATTTTAAAACTATGTTCTGGTTCTGGACGTGTTTTTAAAAAACATGTGTGTCTCGAGCATGTGCTTGTGTGGAACATTCACAATTAATGCATTTTCGTTTGGCGGGAACGTCAGTGTTTTTAAATAATTTTAAATATTTGCTCTTTGCAATTTTTTCTTTGTATGAAGATAACTATATCCCTTCAGTCTTAAATAAGCATATACAAATTAAATGAATTAATAATTTTATTGAAATTCATAATTATTTTATAAAATAGCATATATGGAGAAAATTAAATTCATTCATTAATTTGAAACATTATTGTTGAAGATTTTATTGTGTATTACAATGACTTATTTTTTTAACAGTGTCCAAACAAAAATATTATTGTCAAGTACCACGTCCAAATGGAACTATGACCCTCAAAAACGAGCAGAGAATCTACAGTGTCCAGACAACTTAAAATGATAACCAGAGTCGAGTTCAAAATCCAAAGTTTTGATATAATTCTGCCGACTGTTTTTACATGCACTAAAAAAATAAATTCGTGAAACTAAACTTCATCAATAATAAAAATATTTTAATCTGTAAAATGTACAAGCATTGAATATTAAAAATTACAACAAAACATGGTTAAATACCACACAATTCTGTAATTTTATTTGATAATTAACATTGATATTTTTTTCCGCTTTTGTGAATTAGATTAGCATTCTGACCAATCAAAGGGCAGAATTTATATCCGTATCTAAACCAACGTTATTTTCTTAAGGGAAATGAAGTATAGTCACACTATTCAATGGGATCTTCATCTAAACCGAAAACGATTTGTTTTTTTTAGAAAGTGTGAATAATTATGGCAAAAGAATTTTGTGTGCATAAAATAAGTTCAAATAACAGATTTGTACAGATAATTTATTTACGCAAATCATTATAACTAATCAATCATCTATTTCATATAATCTTTGATATTTCATCTTAGATTGTAACAAATCATCTTCAGTAGTTTTAATTGTTTCTGGTGGTATAAAAGCACCACCGACATATCTTCCTTCAGAATTCAAAAAATTAAATGTTGAAACTGCTTGTTCGGTTGGTAAAATTTCTATATTAATTTTATGTTTTCTCATAAATTTTATTACTGTTTGATATAAAGTAGTATCACTTGTACTATCGCCTGTACCCAGAACCAAAATATCTAATTTTGGCTCTAAAACTGTAAAAAGAGATAGTGACTCTTCATTGACATCTTTATAACTTCCAACATTCCAAGATAACACAGTCTTGGGGAAAATAGCCATAGGTCCTAAAATTGTCATATCGTTGTTCAGCCTAAATCCCATCTAGAATAATAAATATTTTAGGTTCATATATTTATTATAATATTTAAGGATGTAGTTACAGTTATACAGTAATGAACGCGGCATCGCTTTTAAAAAAATAGAATCCCGATGAGCAAAAAAACGTTATATTGCAAGAAAGTAATATGGTGAGAAATTCTAACTCAGTATTATTTTTGAACACATGTACCCAATTCAGCACCCTTCTTTTAACTAATGAAGCCTATCTAAAAATAACAAAAAGATGAGAGACTTATGTAATAATACATTAGTTCATTAGTAAGAAAAAGATGCAAGCTATTTCCTTGGTTACTAGAAACTATCACTAGACTAAAGAAGAGTGCTGAATTAGGCCATTATTGTTAACGAACTAACATTTATTAACTCTATATTTTTCACATCTTTCACGGGATCAAATGTCTATCTGCGCATTAACAAAACATGAACATAATAAATTTATGCGCTACAATAATAATAAATAAAACGAATTAAAAAAATTAATTTCTCCATTACAAAAAATCTAATTTAACTTTAATATTTTAATTTCTTTAATTATTTCAGCTCTTACATGGTGAAACTGGATTATTCATTATTATATAGTAAAATACTTGGTTTTTAGTTTCACAAAATTTATTTATTGATGACTAGTTTCGCTACTACAATAGCATCTTCAGATCCAATGTATATAAACTTAAAAATTGTATAAATATGTATATACAGAGAATTTATTTTAAAATGCAACATTATAATTCATCACTTCCATGGTTACTCACTATTGTCAAAAAATGACAGCAATATAATTTGTCCATTTTAAAATGCAACATTATAAATAGTATTTCAGTACAGGAGATACCTTCAGAACACATCACAAATAGTGTCAATTCTTATTACGGCCGACTAGAATATTACCTCAGTGTGATTGGGGGTATTTTTTAACATTTATTACATGAAAGTTAAGAATTTTTGTAAGATAAAGTTTGTTAAGATGTACAACATTTATGTTTTGATTCTTTGTTAATCTATGTAGGCTAATTTATTGGAAATTAGTTTATATATACAAAACTACAAATTTTGTATGTTGCATTTTAAAATGGACAAATATTACATTGCTGTCATTTTTTGACAATAGTGAGTAACCATGGAAATGATTCACCATATGTTGCATGTTAAAATAAATTCCCTGTATATATAAATATATATAATGACAAATATAAATATGTCAGTAAATGTTTTTACGGTGTTTACAAACTTGATTTTATGTATAGATATTTTGTAGTAACTTAGTAACATAAAAAATTAGAAATAAATTATTTTAACATAAATTTTATAATATTTCTAGAAACTTCATTAAGGGTGAATGATTAAAGTTTGTCTGTTCATTTATTATATTTTCTTTATTTTTTATGGCTTTTTCAATTTCGACGGCTTCTAGAAAATCTAATCTTGGTCCTTTGGTTTCTAAATGTAAAATTTTTGGATTAAAATTACTTGTATGATTTTCTTCTAATAAATGATTTGCAAATGTTGAGTCTGTTTTTTTATTTTTATATGATTTTTTTTATGTTCATTCACCCTTATATTGAAATTTCTTCCTGATTGACAATTTTTAAGTTTATATACATTGGATCTGAAGATGCTATTGTATTAGCGAAACTAGTCATCAATAAATAAATTTTGTGAAACTAAAAACCAAGTATTTCAATATATAATAATTAATATTTTAACATTCCGCTTCTCGATCCTAATTTCTAAACACCTTTTTAGAGTTTTTGATTCAGGAAATACTTGTTTTAAAGTATTTCTATTTGTACTATGTTGCAGATAGAACTTCGTCCCTACACGTTTGATTCAATTTTTGGCAGATAGAACTTTGTTTCTGTATTATCTCAAAAGTAGACAACAATATCTAAAAACTAATATTAGAAAGAGATAAAATATGGCTGATAGAACCTAGCCACTCAAAAATCTCATTTTACCAAAAACTTGCAGCTACCCCTTCTTATTTTTGACCCGTGAATTTAGCTTGCATATTTCTCTAAATATAATAATTTAAAACTCGGCCTAAGTTTTCCAAGCGTGAATTTTGGTAATGTTGAGGTTCATTTAGAGAAATTGCGTGAACTACGCCTCATCGGGATTTTAATTTTTTCTAAACAATCCCGCGTTCGGGACTGTAGACACTTTCAAAATATAAAGATAAATACAGTACCTGACTATATCCATTTATCATCAAACCTAATTCCGAATCGTCGTTCATAATATGAACTTTAGTTTTACCTTCCCCTTCATAGTTTTGTGAATGATTTCGAATATTTATGTGCCTAAAGCAAAATAATATTGAGACATCTAAAGAAACACAAAAGACACAATGTAGTACAAACCTACAAATTGTTGGTATACCATAATTTAAAATTCGAATATTTTGCCCTAATATTCTTTGTAAATAATTCATATTTACTTTTTATTTCATTGATGTAATGCGTAATATTGAACCAGAAAATATAAGGTTATGTCTCAAATGTCATAAGCACAAATATATACCAGTGCTTCCAAACATAAGCCAATTCGTCACAGTAAGGGATATGAGAATATTACATATTTAAATAAAATATAATATGAAATGTATATTCTTTCTGATTACTCGTATAACTACAATCTCTTCTGACAAGACAGAAAGTAATTTTTATAATGTCATGAGTATAATGCAAAATCTACATAAAAATACATAATTCTCTTAAAATATTATCTGTGTATAGTAAATGAGTGTAATGATTGTATATAAATTACAAAGTTTAAATATTTCATTACATTTTACCCTACATGAAATAAATGTCATGAGGTCTAATAAATACTAATTAACATTAAAATAACACGAGCAAAAATTAAGTTTATATGCCGACAAATAATGAAAATCTAACATAAAATTGATAACAAAACATAAAAATGCCCACCAAATGCTACTAGGCACAAGAGAACAGTTATTTATTTCATAAATTTATTCAATTGCACTTAAATAATAATATTCTCATAAACATAAATCATATTGTATCATAATCTGTTGTATACAGGTATGTATTAATTAAAAAGCGAGCTAACATGGAGAATCAATTTTTCCATGCGCAATATTTCCCGTTTGAATTTAGATAAAAAAATTTCAAATAAATAAAATCTGTCAGTGATTTTGATGTAGATTATTGAAAACAAAATCCAAAACCATTTTTAGGTTGAAAATCCTATTTATGATTGTTCAATATGTATTTCTTTGTCATTTTGTTTAAATTCCATGGCTATCACTACAAATGAGCAATATTTATAAAATTTTACATTAGATTTTACAGCTGATTAAATAAGTAAAATAAAATAAGTTTATTGATTTGGGTGTAGAATTTAATTCTCTACAACATTTATTTGAAACATTTTTCTCTAAAATTAAATATAAAGTTTTGCGCAAGAATAAATTGCTATATCATGTTTAACGCTTATGGCCCGCTTTTTCATTAACCCTCTGTATGTAATAAAACTGGAATATTAAAATAAAAGTATGCCCATAAAAGCACTCTCTTAGAGACACAACAAAAATTTTCGTTAAATTGGTCAAATCTGTCGATTTCGTTAATATATAATTTGGTATATTTAATTTTTTAGATTGAATGCGTTTTCATGTGTGTTGACAGTGGACCTGTTTGTGAAAACGCTTTATTGCAAATTGTACATGTATAAGGTTTTTCTCCCGTATGGATACGAAGGTGGACTTTAAGCGTTGACGCCTGATAGAAGCCTTTATTGCATATTCCGCATATGTGGTTCCTATCACCTACAATTTTAATATTGTTTTAGTAACTCACAGATTTTCAATAATGGGGTATTCTACCATTATTTTTTATTTTTTTCTGATAATATACAAAAATCTAAGAATATTGATAAAAATGCGATGTTAAAATTCAAATTAGTAAGTTATACCCAAGTCATTCAAGCAGCCAAAGCACGTCATTAATAAAAATTGAATAAAAGAAACTATATGTGTGACGTCATGTACTGCTATGTTTGCAGAGGTTTTTGAATCCTTATGAAAGAAGTTATACAGATTGCAATCTGTATTATCGACATGCTAATGAACTGTCACGTCTACAAAATAAATATTATTTTAGTCACTGTCCATTTCTATTTAAATTATTTTATAATGCTAACCTTATTTATACTTATGTATGCCATATAAAGGCAATAAATAAAAGTGAGCCGAATTTCAAAGAAATATACCGAATTCTTCTGATTGATTAGAAGTGCTACCTTTGGGAGATTCACAGATTTTGTGTTTGCTTTAACGGTCAAGTTGCGTCGTTGCGTTGCGTTTACCATTACTTTATTATAAATAGGCCTTTACAACGCACTAAAATGTTTCAAACACGATACAAATATTTTTCAAATTGTCAAATAATAACTTCGACAGTATAAACATGCAAATTATCAATGTTGCCAACTATAGCAACAATTAAACGAATAATATGACGTTGATGTAAATTATTTATATATTATTTATGTCATATACGATAAGTAATGAACTCTACTATTCATCTTAATAATAATTATATAAGGCTATACACTTTTTGACGGTTAAAAATGATTAAAATTTTATTTCATTTTTCTCTATTAGTGATTTTAATGCATTAAGGTTTTTACACTAAGTGATGACGTGCATTGGCTGCTTGAATGATTTGGGTATAGATATGAATTTTTGAATGCCTGAAATTATTTATGACGTCATAGTTCCTAGCTGGTTATGCTTCTCAAACAGTTATTTCTACGGGTATCTCCTTTGTCTGCATTAGGCATATATTTTCATTTATTCTTATTACATCTTATTTCCCTTGTAATATTAATTAGTAACAGAAAAAAAAATTCAATTTATCACGAAATATTTTGAGAATAGCATTACGATGTCAGTAGTCAGTAGTGTTGCTACAAAAACAACGAATAGCAGGTGTACATTTTATTATTTTTTGTTATGGTGGAAGACCCCATTCAAGACTACGATGTATACAAAATTTAGAAAAAAAAAGCTCCCAAAAAATAAAATATTTGCAAAACAAATATTACCTGTGTGAGTTTTGATATGTATCCTCAAATCCTCGGACCTCGGAAACGCTTTCGGACACAACTGACACCTATAGGGCTTCTCACCCGTATGTATTCTCATATGTTTCGTTAATTGTGACGAACTAACACACCCTCGTCCACAAACTGAACAAATATAAGGTTTTTCGCCAGTGTGTGATCGGTGGTGCACTGTAAGTCTTGAAGGATCAGGGAAACCTTTATTACACACAGAACAAATGTACGGTCGTTCGCCAGTATGCGTTCTTTTGTGAATGATGAGGTTACTGGGTGTTGTAAAACCTTTTCCGCAGTATGGACAGATGTGATCTTTAACGCCAGTGTGGGTTTTCATATGCATTGCTAGCGAACCTGCACCGCATAATCTAAAATTTTAACAAGAGAAATAGGAGAATAATGCATAAAATATCTCAATATATCAAAGGAAAGTCACATGAAATGAGAGATTGAAAAGAGAATGAGTGCCCTAAAAACGTGAACGAATCTTAATCTTAATATTATATATTTATTTGAGTCATATTTTATATTGTGGCCATCGACGAATGAATTATCTTAAGGAAATTGCTGTGGAAATGAAATATTTTCGTGGTGCATATACAGTGTGTCCCATTTAGAGGTGCCACCATTGGAATCTCGAGAACTATAAGAGATACGATGTCGGTTAAATGGAACTTTTTGTGCGCGTTTGGGAGGCCATCTCAGATGTGCTTTTGTTATTCCAAAAATTCTCATAGGGCACTAGATAATGACGAAAAACTGAATATTGTTGATTTTTTCTTTTTCAAATAACTTCTAAACTATTAGTAATTGAGAAAAAAGTTTCAAATATAAAAGATAGATATTTTTATTAACTAACCAGTGGCGTACGAAATAAATTTTTATATCCGTAAATTTTCGAGATATAACACAAACTTATATTTTTTTCTCTTTTCAATGATGTAAGGGTTATTATGTTTTATATTTGTTTTGCTCCTAAAATTTAATTTTTCTCTTCATTTTCCTGAATTTTCTTATTATTTCCCAAAAAAACATTATTATTTTTATTAATTATATTGTATTTGATCAAAATAATTTGTTTTATGCCTTTATTACTTAATATTTTCATTCTAGACTCATAATTACAAATTACACTATAATGAGCCAAGGGCGACCTGATACAAAATATTATAAAAATTAATTTGATACGAATTTTGAGCAAAATTTTCTAACAAAATAAATTATTGAAATACAAGGAGTATTTCCAAATAGAAATCTACCAATATTTTCAAAATAATTGTAAATTGAATACAAAATAAGGAAAAAATAATAATTTTGAAGGCAAAACAAATATAAAACATAATAACCCTTACATCGTTGAAAAGAGAAAAAAATATTAATTTTTTTGAGTCTAAAATCAGATATGGGTTCCATTTAAAAAAATATAAGTTTGTGTTATATCTCAAAAATTTACAGATATAAAAATTTATTCCGTACGCCACTGGTTAGTTAATAAAAATATATATCTTTTATATTTGAAACTTTTTTCTCAATTATTAATAGTTTAGAAGTTATTTGAAAAAGAAAAAATCAACAATATTCAGTTTTTCGTCATTATCTAGTGCCCTATGAGAATTTTTGGAAAAATAAAAGCACATCTGAGATGGCCTCCCAAAGGCACACAAAAATTTCCATTTAACCGACATCGTATCTCTTATAGTTCTCGAGATCCCAATGGTGGCACCTCTAAATGGGACACACTGTAGATAGAATTTCAAAATTGTAGAAAATGTAATACTTCTCACCTTTTTCCACATACACTGCAGGCATGACTTTTTACCCCACTGTGCGTTTTGTTATGAGCGGCAAGACTTGTATACCGAGAAAATGCTTTCCCACAAACCGAACATACAAAAGATTTTTCTCCGGCGTGGGCTCGCATGTGTTCCAATAATCGAAAAGATTGTGCAAACGCTTTATTGCAAATTGTACAAGGAAATGGTTTTTCGCCGGTATGAGTTCGGACATGTCGAGTTAAATCGTCGGATCTAGAGAAACCTTTGCCACATTCGGCACACAGGTGGCGCTTAGCGCCTTCATGTACCTAAAAAATGAAAAGAGAAAGATTTATATTTTTAATAAAAAGCGAATGCGATTTAAAAAGTTGCAGCATATGGACAGTATAAAACGGGGTGCATTTGTTTTAACAAGGTGAAGGTGGAGTAATAACAAGCTAATCATTTTATTATAAACTTTTCTAAATTGTAGTTTCAATATCAATATTTCAACTTTGTTATCTTTGTAAGTCAAAATTCTGTTTAGAAATAATAATCATTTTTCCTACATCTCTCTGTTTAGTCTAGATATCAACTGCTCAGACATTTATTGCGTTAACAATTAAGTAAATAAGTTATTGCCATCATACGTGCTATGGATGCTGTATGATAAACCCGGCACTATAACGGTTTGTTTTAAGTCAGTCTAGTTTAAAGATTCATAGTCTTTGTGAGGGGACCATGTCGGAGACATGTAGTGTCTGAATCGGCATCTTTAGGAATTAGTAATGTTTAGTTTGTTTAATTATGTTAGTGTAATCGTTAATAATAGTTTTTAAACAAATCAATGTAAAATAAAATTAGTATAAAGAAAAATAAAGTGTGTCCGCCATCCATCATCATCATTCTGTTCTAGGACCTTTATTGTTTAACATTTTTATTAATGACATAGTTTCAGTTATTAAACATTCACATTGCCTCATGTACGCTGATGACCTCAAATTATTTATTGAAATTCGTCAAATTAATGACTGTGCCTTATTACAATTGGATTTAAATGCAATATATGAATGGTCTATTAAAAATCACCTACATTTCAACATAAATAAATGCCAAATTATGTCATTTGCCAGAATTCAAAAAACTGTTCACTACAATTACATGATAAATGAGGTCATTTTACATCGAATTAAAAAAATTAAAGATCTTGGATTGTTATTAGATCCAAAATTAAATTTCATTAATCATATCGAGGGCTTAATAAATAGTTGCTTTAGATTACTTGGTTTTATTTTTCGCACTACATCTGGATTTAATAACTTATTTTGTTACACTGTTCTTTTTAAAATTTTAATTTTAAGTAAATTAGATTACTGCTGCATTATTTGGAATCCTAATCAAAAATATCTTGTTGATGCAATTGAGAGAATTCAGAAAAGATTTATTAAATACGTTTGTTTCAAATCGAATTTAAATTATTCTAGTGATAATTACGAATGTTTTATCCCTTTATAATTTATCTACAGTTACGTCACGGAGAAATAAACATTTGCTGATTTTTTTATACAAAGTAGTTAATAGTATTATCGACGATGATTTTCTGCTTAGTCAACTTAATTTCTACGTCAATTTATGTAATACCAGATGCCGTAACACCTTTCTTATAAATATGTGCAAATCTCAATATATTTACAATTCACCAATTAACAATATGTGTCGACTTTATAATAAAAATTGTACAATATTAGATTTGTCTATAAATTTGAATGAATTCAAAAACAAAATTAACTCCATTTTATTGTAACTTTCTTTGTTTTTTTCTTATTGCATTATGTATTTAAGATCTAATCATTATGTTCTCCTTTCATGTACTTTAATATATTATTCAGTAATTGGGACAGCAGTCCTGTTGAATAATAAAGTTTATTTATTATCATCAGTTCAAGTGTTACATGTATGAGTGTAAGGGTGTTGATAAACAAGTGAAGCGTCAACCAGTCAGATGAAGTGTTATCGCTGGATAAGAAGGATAAATAAGAAGCTCTCGTCTTGTTAATGTAAAGTTAAATAAAAAAACATATTTTTCCTTCATGTAGAATGGTAGATATTTATTGTACAATTTGTAACTCTATCAAAATTGGCTTGTGTATTTTGCTCACTTGTGATTCAACATGCTACTTTCCTCACTATTTTAAGTTAAATAATAATGAATTTTGCTAATGATTGTAGAAAAAATACTTTATAATTAAACATTTTCTACAATATATTTTTTTTAATGCGTTGCCTTGGAAACGAAACCCGATTACATTTTGCACAATGCTGAACTTGCTGTTATTTATTGAAGCATCCTCGCAATTTTAAATTACCTTCGTATGTCTACATAAAGTGCTAGCGCTTGCGAATCCTTGATTACAGACTTTACATATATGTCTTGCATCCTTGGGATGCGATCTAGAATGAATTTTTAGATCAGCTAAAGTAGTAAAACATTGCGTGCAATCGTCACACGCATAAATACGTTGGTCGGTATCGTCTTTTGTTTTACTACGTTTCTTGCTGTTTTGTTTTTGATCGCTCATGTCATCATTTTGACTTCCTTCTTCACCACCACTTTCATCAGAACTGCCACCGTCTATAAATATGATTAGTATAATAATACTTAAAATCACGGAAAATAAACTTGCCATTATTATTCATTGCTTCATTTTCTAATATTTCTATTTTGGGTTCCAAAATTCCATCTTTTGATTCTGGTACGGGTGGTGGGACTTGAACAACAGGAGGTGTGGATGGAAGCTCTTTTACTGAAAGTTCTGTTAACAAGGGCTTTCCAAGGTATTGCCTTAAGGTAGCTTCTGACCTTTCACACAATTGTTTGAACGAAAAGGCTCGATTAATGTAATGAACACACTGAAGACACACTTGTCCCGGTAAACCGTCACCTTCCATAACCTGCAGAAGGGAATCTTGAATACATAACCACATTCTTCACTTGCATTTGTTTTTTTCTTATTTTAGAAATAGTTATAGGCGAAAGAAATAAGTATATAAAAATACAACTATTTACCTACCTGTACACTAGCACAAGACATTAACATTTCGAATAATCTTGTATTTTGTCCTAGACTGTCATCTACACTAAACACAGACTTCATAACACCATCGTCCGATAAACAAGTACGGCAAATTTTATCAATTTGTAAAATATCAAAAGCCATTATTTAATACTTAAAACTGTAACTATATGATAAATTTATAATTTCTAACAACTAAAGGCAAGAAGGTGTCCGACATTACATTCTGTCATCAATACAAACCAGTGACTACAAAACAGTACACGGCACGGACTTCTCGGGTTGAGCGTTATGCGAACTCAAATACAGCACTTTGTTCGGGCCCAGGAGATATTTACCATGTACATTTACTTACATAACAGCGCCTGTATAAATTGTATTTTAATGAAATCGGCATTTTGAAATGATATAAAAACCTTAAAATATCTAAATACTTTGACTGTGTGGGTACTCCCCAACTATTTAAATATTTAATTGCATTTAGATAATATTCCCAAGTATCTAAATATATTAAAAGTATATAAATAAAAATCTTAAATATCTACTACTATCTAACGTATATTTTCAAGATAAAAGATACCGACAATTTTGAAAAGTAACTAGGATAAAGTATCTGAGATATTTAAAGTATCTTGACATCATCGAGTGAGTATCTTTTGTCATATGATACTCCCAGCTCTGTTGGGGCCCCTAATTTTTGGAGGCTCCAATGAATTTTAGATATTTATCATTTTTGTATAGTACATTATTTAATTATTTGAAAATAAACAAACCTAATAACATATTATTATTATTAAGGTTCACAAAGGCGAGAAATATTACACATAAATGCTATTTTTTGAGAATCTGTCGCATTAGCTAAATAAATATCAGCTCTCGATACAGGTCTTGGAAGTTGAATTAATACTAATTCGTATGCAAGTACTGTTCCACCAACCTGTAAATAAATATTTGTATTTATCTATTTTTAAAAAATGAAATAACAAACGTACACTAATCAACAAGTTTCTTGTAACAGGAAAAAAATTTGAACCTGTTAAGTTAATGGATAATGTATGAATTTGTTGTATTAAACGGCTCACCTATAAAAAGATTTGTAAAAATTATGCACGCAACCAACATTACATTATAGTTTTGTAATAAATTACCTCATTGTTAAACCAGCTTGATGGAACCGAATTTAATAAAAATAAAGGAACTTTACTTTCATCATTTATTCTTGAAGCATATACTGAGACTAAAACTGCTCTAGTAATTAGGAAACCTAATGAAAAATAGAAATAAAAATATTCCACCATCGTTTCTCTTGGCCTAAAAAAAAAACAATAATTAAATGTGAGTTCTATACTTACTTTAGGTTTACCTTAAAATATTATAAAGCTGAATGCATATATGGAGTATATTACTTATAAAAGACAAAGTAACTATGTGACAAATTGCATCGTTTAAAGAACTGGTTAAACGAGATAAATGCGTATAATCTTCTCTGATTAATTTATAAAACTGATCATTTATAACATTTATTTGCGCAAAATTTATTTTCTCATTGAGTTGTCTAAATTTTTCTGTTAAAACTTCACTTATTAGTATGATGAAAATATCATTATAATTCCAATTAAACGTTGATACCCAATTAAAATACTAAAAATAGTAAATATTAGCTTAGATTTACATTGCGATGTATTTTAATTTTATACCTCAACTAAAATGGCTTTAACGTGATTATAATCAATGAAACAAAACCATTGTGGAAAATCTGCTTTTATATGCAAAATTCCTAAATTTTCGTCAGTACACTTTGAAATCCAACCGAAAGATATTCCAACTGCTAAAGAATGTTCCACTAAAACATTCATTAAATAATATTATTTGGTATATGAAGAAAGTATGGTTAGGAAGAATTATAAAAAAATGTAGATCCGTTTTATTTTATTTTTCCAGCAAATTAATAATAAGTTACCCGAGATTTTTTTTTTATAAATTTGAAAATTGATTGTCAAGTAATGGCTTTCAGACAAAAGTATAATGATAAAGAAAGTGGAATGAATACAGCGTCACGGTAGAATATAAAGTCAAACAATCAAACATAAATATAATCTCCCTACAGTCATTAAGCCTGTTAAAAAGTTACACTTTTTTCATTAAAATGGATTTATAAAGTACCTACGACTTTTTTAACACAATACAAATGTAAACAAGTGTACTTTTTTTAACTCAAACGCGTGAAATAATGAAACATTACGGCACTTTATTTTACATTTTTATTACAGACGTAAAAGAATTGTATGCAACTCGAGTAAAAAATGTTTTATTTCACTCATAGCATTTGATGAATTCGCCTTCATGAAATAATACTATACTTTTTGCTCTTGTTGCATAAATAACTATTTATATCCAGGCATGGACATTCAGTGTGTAAGTAAATTGATATAATAAGAAATAATGTGCAATGGTATAATTATTTTGAAGGTCGCGATATAATTATTAAGAATAAGACGCTGTATCATATTTTTTGATTTCTATTTTAAATTTGTTCTCAAAATATTACACAAATTTCAATATTTAATTGTAAAATATCTAATGGATATTTCGTGATATTTTCAAATTTAAGGCTCTTTAAAGAACAATATCATTTAAAATTAGTACTTAGAAATCATATAAAAATTCTTGCAACTGTCCTATTAATACGAATTTTGTTTCCCACGGGATATCCGATTTTTTTGTTCTCAATAATTAGTGCAAATATTGTTGTCCACGGCGTACTTGATTTTTTGTTCTCAATAATTTTATCATGACCATCGTATATATGTAAGTGTTTTATATCTACCAAAAGCAATGGAGAGAATAACAATTAAAATGATTTTGTACTTCATTGGTTTGTTTTGAACATTAGGATATGTCAAAAATTTATGTTCGACCATCGCCCATTCTTGCGCAATTTGCGGCCATGTTCCCGCCAATCTCAAAAACAGAATCGTACATATTAACGAAGTAGAATAAAACACTAAAGAGCCCATATTTTCTAGCTTAAGACCTCGTACACTAATCCAGTAAAAGAAAAATACTGCCATGCACACATTTCCACATATGCAGAAGATTGAAAAGAGTGTTCGCCAAGCTATCCATCGAAATTGTAAATCTACAGAAGACGGACTTCCTATTCCACAAACTGGGAATAGGCCACAGCACTGGGCAACAATAAACGGTATCTTCATTATGTTTTGAAGGCTGCTTGCATCACATGAGTTTGAAGGATAATCGTTTTTTATTTTATTTTTCTTGGAAATTTTTTTCAACCCATCTACTACAAAGACCTTTTCCGGCATTTTATCTTTTATTTTCATGTTCAACCAATACTTGAATGTTACTAAATGAAACATCAAATGAAACATTTTATGAACTTTTTTTTAGTTCCGACATACTCATCCTAACTGCTTATTAAACCAGTAAAAAGCGATTATCAGAAATCTATCACGTCATTTACATAAAAACTAACTGATAATATCAATATTTAACCCGTAACATTCGAAAGAAACTTTATACAGTTTACAATAACGGTTAAAAGCTTTGATTATGCATTAAATACGAGTAGATTTGTTAAAAGTGTCACTAATTATATGGATTTCGTTACGCCCAAATTGATGGAGTTATTTATTATTCACGAATTTTGGAAAAAAATATCAAATGTTATTGTTTAGTGTGATTGATGAATTTTTATCTGCAGTCGACCGAAAATCACGACATTTAATAAATATGTAAAATTTTACAGGCCTAGTACCGGAATAATGTTTTTTTAAACAAATGCGAGAAATAGGTGATTCTCAAACGAACACAAATTTCTGAAATGAGTGCGTGGGGTTTCCACTATTATGTTATTCTTCATGAAAAGATATATGTATTAGAATAAGTAAAATATTTTTATTTTTATTATTAAAACAGGTTTTCTGTAAAAAAAAAATATTGAAAACAGTATTTTTTATAGCTCGTTTAAAAGGCCAATTTTTACCTCCACGACATTGCGTCACGCATATCGGCTAAACTCTAAAGCCGGATTTATAGTTTACATAACATAACATAGCATAGCATAACATAGCGAAAATATAAAAACACATAAGTCCGTATGGCACTTTATAATTTTATAGCATAGCATAACATAACATAGCATAACATAAGAAATGACCATATTTTATTTCGTTATGTTATGTTATAGTGTTCGGGAATATTCGGCTCAATTCGGCTCTATTGGAAGAGCAGCGAAATCTTGAAGCGTTGGAGTACTCGCATTTGCTTGTTGTTTACAAACAAATTGTGAGGTTAGTTTTTGTTTCTGATGAGATATTTACGTTAAATAAATAGTTAAATTATTGTGCAGAGTTAATAATAATAATGCACAAGATACTGCAACAGCTACTATCATAGCATTGTCATCAGCCATTTTTAACTAAACAAATCACGTTTTCGCGAAAAGTTCTAAAATTTAACATGTACAAAGAATGACAAAATGAAATGTGAAAACAGTAATGAATGTAGTAATAATACTACACTATGAACATTTTGCAGAACAATTCTTCTTCTTCTTCTCGTGCTATGTCTTATGCTTACGTCTCATACTATAAAATCTAAAAAAATTCTTATGTTATGTTACGTTATGTTATGCTATGTTATGTTAACTATAAATCTGGCTTAATAGATGTCTTTACAACGGCAAAAACGGAAATCCCGTGGAGCATGTGCGTGTGTGTGTGTGTATGCGTGTGTATGTGTCTGTGTGTGTGTGTGTGTGTGTGTGTGTGTGTGTGTGTGTGTGTGCGTGCGTGTGCGCGTGTGTGTGTGTGTGAGAGAGAGAGAAAGAGAGAAAGAGATTTTTCACGATTTTTTAGAAAAATCGTGCAGCTATTTACACCAATGTAGCAGATCAAAGTGAATGGATTACTCGAATTACAGGAATGTAATGTAATATGTTATCTTTGTTGTATGTAATTGTTGCCTGCAATTAAATAAAAACAAAAACGTGAGCTTTCAAAACATAATTTATACTATCAGATTCGGAACCGGAAATGTTGCAATATAAATTGTTTTTGCAGAGGAAGACTTTCTAGATATGGATAGTCGAATTTAAAATATATTGCTGGTGATGAGATCGCTTAAACAAAAGCCAGTGGCTTACGCAGTGCGCAGAAATTATTCGTAATATTCAACATCTTTGTAATTGTAACATACTACCAGAGAAGCCTATTACTTATGATGAGGAATCTTTTGCAATAGACTTACTTGACATACAACCAACGGGGAAAATAGTTAAATATGGTGTTTTAATTTTTGTAAACACTTTAGCATAACCTAACCTAACGCACAAATTCAGCGATGTAAACGTCGTAAATGTCATTTGATAATTATTATGGATAATTTTATTAGTTGCTCTAGGCACATCTGGTTTTAATGTAATAAAATAATTTGGAATAGAAAGCTTGGTTATAAACCGAGAATAACAGATGGAAAAATCTGTTGTGGACAGCACAAGACCTCTCGCTATTAGGCTATATAAGTACATATTGTATTTAACATTTCTGGTGCATACACAAAAATCCTAATTACATCTATTATTAATATATTTTTAAATGTTCGAGATTCTTCAAATTCATTGACGCGATTGGCGGAATTTATAATGCGTATATGTAATATATGAATCTATAATTTTCAATATTTAATTAATAATAAAATAAGAAATAATATTAAATGTACTTCCCAGAAAAAGCCCACAGTAATGTATCTGGATTTTTGACAATGACATTTTTTTGTCAATTACAAACATTTTAATTTTTCAACTGGTTTCCATGGAATTATTTGGGCTGTGAGTTTCATTACAACGGATTATTTTATATATTTATAACTTTCTATCTCTTAATCGATAAGAGATATAATGAAAATGTTCAATGTATCGGATAGAGAATTTTATATTCTTTAATATTTGTAAAAACATAAATTTCCAAAAAATAATATTCAGAAGATATTTTTTTAAGAAACTATTACTTCCGGTTGTCCAATTGTTACCAAAACCTTTCAGCTCTTCCTATTAATGTCAGATTAAGGAATACGTAGTTAAATTGGTCTTTAGTTTTATCACAGGGTTTGTCTGTGGTTTTATAGAATTTGAGAAACCGTCCCTCCAACATCCAGACACACACACACACACACACACACACACACACACACACACAGAGAGAGAGAGAGAGAGAGAGAGAGAGAGAGAGAGAGAGAGAGACATTATTGTAAAATTGCTAAAACCGGATTCTAGTGACCTTAAAACTTGCTTATCACTAAAATTTGGATATGCGATTTTTAACATGAATCTATCTCTCTTAGCGAGAGGTAAAGAAAACGGGAGGGGGTTTGTTTAAATCGAGATGTTCTATCTCTCTCTCTTACGTGTGACGTCAATCCTGGAAGGGTCTATTTAAAAATTAGAAATAACTTTAAGGTTTGACATCAATTGGATTCGAACCCGGGCGTCCGAACCACAATAGGTCTATCAACGCCACATATACTAACTTCTAAATATTGAAATCTGGGATTTCTGATCTCAAATGTTTCATTGAATTTTTTTAGTAGGTACAGTAAAGAAAAAAAATTGCACACCACTGGAAATCATGACTCATTGATGAACTTTTAACATTTTTTTTTTTATTCAAAGAGAATGAAAATAATAAATCATTGTATTAACTATTGATTAGTTTTCTATTCAAATCTGCAAATTAAACAAAATAAGAGTAAAAATACATTTCATTGTACTGAAAAAAGAATGTTAACTTTTCACACGATGAAAAGATTGTGTTATTCATCTGACATTCGGTTTATTCAGCCTTATTTTGCTACTAGTTGCAGGATGCTAATTTCACTATAATTAAGTATTTCAAAACATTTGAATTATGGTGCGGATCTCACAAACAAAACTTAATGCAATAATCTTTTTGTTTTTGATTTTCATTGTCAACTTGTTAGATGATAGTCATTTAATTTAAACAAATGCTTGTGCAAATTTCCGTGAAATTATATTTTTATTCACAGAGATTTTCATCTAATTAACGTTGCTAATTACGTGAAAATGGTTATTTACTTAATAATAACAATTTTATACGACGTAAGTGATAAAAACATTGAATATTTTGTTTGTTACTTTCTATTTTATTTACAATTCTATTTGCGATTAAATTTTCATTCTAAATGGATGATCTGATATAATGCAGTAACATTAAAAATAAATTGTATAAATAAATAAATAAATAAATAAATATATTAGTGACTTCATACAATATTTTTCAACAAGCGTATAAAAATAGCTATTGATATTACTCAAAAGGATGAATTATACAACAGGGTGAACTTAGGGATTTAGCATGAGTTTTCGGTTTTATGCAATTTCCTGCTTTCCTGCTCATTTTTCGGCAAAAACTATAAAGTGCAAAATTGTACAGAATTAAAAGTTGCGTATAAAACTATTTTTAAATGTTTCATTATGTGTTTGATTTCATTACAATTTTTAAAAGATATTTAAAAAGTTTCGTCAATTAGTAGCAATTAGCAATGGTCATGATTTAAGAAGAATACGAATTATTGCATTTTTCAGGATGGAGGATGGAGCGATTTAAAATTACATTGGTAATAATGATCAAAATGAATATAATATATAAAAAAAACAAACCTCTATAGCTTCTCATTATAATAATAAAAACTAAACATTAGTTTGTAATATTATTGTTATTAGCAATTTAATGTTTTGGAGAAGGGATCTGTGACGTCAGTAGGGTAGAATGGTAGAAGAAGACAGTTAGACTGAGATAGATATGTTGTGATAGGTTATGGAATGGCGAACGTGACAGCTGCTGTCACTTTCGCTCACCACAATATATCTATCTCAGTCTAACTGTCTTCTTCTATCATTCTACCCTACTGACGTCACAGATCCCTTCTCCAAAGTTTTAATAATTATTTTCTCGTAAACTACGAATAATTAATCAATTTAAAAAAATACGGGTATTTTATTTTTTGGTTACTAGATAATACTATATGTAAAAATTGTTACAACTGATGCAACGTCATAAATAATTACAATTTACCAAATATTTTGAGGTACCTATGAAGGGTGAATAAAGTAAAATTAAACAACATGCTAGCGTATTAGGTATAACAGTAAACAACAAAGCAAACAGGTTTCTATTGTTTATTAATTTCCGGAGAACAAATGTAGTGTTTTGTTTTGCAGTAAAAACATCGGCACCGAAACAAACAAACCTAATTAAGAGACGAATATGTAATGCATGTATTATTTAACAGAAGCGACCATGTTTTCTATAATATTTGCAGAATGATAAACGTCCTTTCAAAGTGAATTTTCTTCTAAGTACAACAATAATTTCAAAAGCAAATAATCATTTATTTTTTTGTTACTCACGTATGAGTAATAAAACTGTTTAATAGTATAATAAAAATGATAATAGTACTTGACAGGAACGTCAGCATCAATCATCTAATAATAACCAACAGAAAAAAAACCTAAAAAAAATAGCAATAATTTTCTTTGACCATCACCTAAAAATCCTACGAAGATAAATAATTTTGTTTGTAATCATTGAAACATCATTAGTACAAATGGCAATGTAATCTATTTATCTTGCTTATATCTTGTAATGTGAATCCAGTGGCGTACCAAGAAAATTACTTTGATCCCCCACCTTTAAAAGTATATTTATTTCAAGTTTGCAATAGATTCTCATTAAATTTTAAATCTATTACAATGTTTTAAATTAATAATTACAAATAGTTGAAGTTGCATTTAACATTCAATGTGAAGATGACTCATACCCAGATTGCACTTTAATAGCCTCGGTGAATTATATTTAAATATAAATGTGGCCGTGATCTTTTTATATTTACGTGAAAGGTATAAAAAAATAAAAACACTTGTCTACTTGATGCTTGATTAGATTCATGGAAAATTTAAACATAAATATTGCACATAAAAAAGATAAAAATAAGGAACAACATATTTCACTTAAAAAAAGATACCTTCTCAACCATGTTTCGTTTTGGAAAACGCCTACAACAAACCTGAAATGATTTATAAGAATGTGAAACTTACTTTTACTAGGAAAAATATTTGCATATTATTTGTTTGTACGTGAATAATAAGACATATATACGATGAAATATTATCTATAATTTATAGTGCGTTCAAGGTAGGTATATTCAGTATGTATATTTACTTTCACAACTTATTATATTATATACACAGATTATTATAATTTTTTTTTTTTTTTTTTGATGACCCTATTTTCCACTAATATTTAATTTGTAGTGCGTTTCAGATAAGAAAACAGCTGATGGCACATGAGAATTGAGAATTTTTACATGCATTAAATAAACAATCAGAAAGATTAATTGAATTATTATTAATAAAAATTTGTAATTTGTCACTCATTTCATCACATTCATGAAATACAAAATTTTGAATGTCGAGTCTGCAAAGTCTACCTTGTAAACCGTCTAACACAGTGTGTCCAGAAAAAAACCTAATTCGGAGTAGGCTATATGAACACAGAAACGTATGTCTGATCATTATTCAATTCAAAAGTAAAGTTGTCAATATCGTGAAATGTAAATTTAAGAAAAAAAGATAATAAAGAAAGATACAGAATATTGCCATTATCTGTTTTCTAATTTATTTCTATTTCTAAAATAAGGATTCAAGAAGAAAATCTTAAATAACATTTTTGACAATATCTCGAGCCAAATAGCCATTTTTTTGTTCATAGCCTACTCCGAGTTAGGATTTTTTTGAACACATTGTATTAGCATAATATACTCGACGTCAAATAAATATGGACTGATGTTCAATTTTTTTCTCTTCTCCCTACCCTGTCCCTTGCCATGCGGTGTTGCCGCTTCTTCATAAGTTATAGCATTTTCAACATGACCAATGGAAGTAGCAACACTGTAGTAATCTCTAGTTCATATTTATTTGATGGTAAGTATGGCAACGAACTGCAAGAGCTTTATAGCCGAAAAAATAAACTGGCGATTAATATAATATTGCACATACGAGTGGCAGCTTTCGTTGAGATTTAGTTCATTATTTACATTGACATATAGAATGAGACTTATGCCCGGTTACAGAAACGATCATTAATTCCTTGATCAATCAAATTCATCAAAACGAACAAATGCAATACGATCTTTTGTCAGGAATGATTTAAATGTCATACGAACAAGGAAACTGATTCGAATTTGTTTGTGCAACCCGATCGTAGAAAAACTAATTTTATCGATAAAAATGTGCAATGCCTTATTAGTAAAAATTATCAGAAGTAATATCACAAGACCTCCTGATTTTATCGATAAATTTTTATTTTGCACGATTTTTTTTTTGCTTAGCAACAAACACGAAAGCAAACTGCATGGTAAATCCCGACTCCGAAGGAGGAGGGGTTTTACCTAATGTCAGTTTGCTTGAGTGATCTTGCTTAAAAGCAAAAAAAATGAGTGCTTATAAATAAAAGTTTATCTGAGAAAATCTGAGAGGTCGTGTGGTATTTGGTGAGATAAATTCCAAAGACAACGCAAAATGAAACTTGACACATGAATTGTCACACTGACAGTTATAAACAATAACAGTTGTTTATTTACTTGGTAGCGGAAAATTATCGGGGTAACGGGGTTTTATCGGGGTAACGAGGTTTTATCAGTATAATACTGTTCCCATTGGTTGAATTTTCAAGTGTTTTGCATTATGATTGGTTAAAAACTAGTCGTTGGAATTTATCATGTCGAAATCAGAAACATTGTAAAATATCACTTATTCTTCGATTTTATTTGCTAAATAACATTTGACAGCTGATATTTTTTTCGCTATTGCGACTAATCAGAATACAGAATTTATTTTCCAATCTAAAACAACGCTATTTTTTATGTTAAACGCATTTGTGGTAACTGACTGCATTTCTGGTTACTAGAATTTAAATACTGATCCTAAAATTAAAAAACGACTTAATTTTCTACTAATCCTATCTTGGTAAGAGTTAATCCCGCTAAAAAGGAGATCCCCATCAATAATGAAGACACTGCAATCTTAAAACATAAGTGCTATGGATAATAGAGGTATAGATTGTGACATTATAATAAATAAGTTTGTATGAAAGATTTTGAAAGTTACTGATGGTCAGGTCAATGCCAAGTGACCATAGATGCTACTAAGGTCACAGAGAGGCTTGTAAAGTATTATTATTTTTTCAGACACCAAATGTGAAATGTACATTTATTTCACATTAAAGTTGTTTTACTATATACATTTAACAATAATGTTGCGAGTATATACCAACGTTCAGAAATTAACTTTTTTTGCATTAAATTTCCCTTTTTAAAATTTTCTAAACATTATAGAATTTTTAATGTCAAATTAGAAATTTAAAAAAATTAATGCTTTTTTCCATTAAATGCCATTTTTTCGCATTTATGTCATTATGAAAATTAAAGATTATTGCATTTTCTACAGGTATACATTAACACTTTTTCTGTATATTTTACAAATAAATTTAAAAATTATTATAAATCCCGAAGCCTACGATAAACACAATTCCTTTGTTACACAGTTCATATTTCAAATGTATGACATGACAGGTAAATGTCACTGGTAAAAAATTAATCACTTCAAACTAATAATGTGACATTTTAAAAAGAAAATAGTAAATAAAGCAATAGTAATATGCAATGGAACATAACATAGTTTGCGGCATTAGTAAATACGTAAATTAATAAAAATTAAATAGCGGGAGGTTTTGTGTTAGTCACATCATATTTTTACCTCCCGCTACCCTTGGTAAGGGAGGTATAGGGATCGTGCTAAAAATCACATATCGGGATTTTAGTAAATGACCACGTTTTAAGGTCCCTTGAATCCAATTTTAACATTTTCACGATGATGTCTGTATGTGTGTATGTGTGTGTATATGTATGTATGTATGTGTGTGTGTATCTGTGTGTATATGTATGTGTGTGTGTGTGTGTGTGTGTGTGTGTGTGTGTGTGTGTGTGTGTGTGTGTGTGTGTGTGTGTGTGTGTGTAGGAATTTTGTCTTCGCTCTAACTCAAATGCTATCATTCAGAAAATTCTGAAACCTTGTATTTCTATTCTATTCTAATATGAATAGAAGAAGAAGATTTTGGTGTAAATCGCATAACCGGAAATAACACTTTACCTGAAGCTCATAATGGTTTTTCTTCAAAAAATATCATTAAATGCCATTTTTTCGCATTTTATGTTTTATAAAAATTAAAGATTATTGAATTTTCTACAGGAATACATTAATACTTTTTCTATATATTTTACAGATAAATTTTAAAATAATTTTCTTTCATTAGTCGCGAAGCCTAAGATAAACTCAATTCCTTTGTTACACATTTCATATTTCAAATGAATGTAACTGACAGTAAATGTCACTGTCAAAAAACTAATCACTTTAAATTAATAATAGTGACATTTTAAAAAGAAAATAGTAAATAAAGCAATAGTTTTCTGCAATGGAACAGTTTGCAGCGTTAGTAAATACGTAGGTATATATTAAAATTAAATAGCGGGAGGTTTTGTGTTGGCCACATCAGATTTTTTTCATATTAAATTTTTAAAACGATTAGAAATATTCAATATTAACGTGTTGAAATTCAAAATATTATCTTAGTTTAATAACAATGACATGTGTTATTTCTCAAAATTTTAATCACCGTAAATTTCGGTATTAAACCCTGATAAAGGCAAGTTCTAAAACTTTGCATACTTATATAATGTCTAAATAAACAGCCTAAATAAATATAATCTATGAAAATGTTTCTGAGCACAACCAAAATTGATTAATATGTACGGTTTAATTTAATTAAACGAAACTTATTTCTTTTTAATAAATTCCACTAATAATATCAATATTTCCAATATTTTATCTACTTGAAATAATTTTATAATGACTGAAAATTTATGTCATTCCAGTAATATATTCTATACGGTAATAAACTTAGAAATTAACATGAACTTTGAAGGACGAGAAACTTTTCACAAGCAAATTAAGTTAGCAAACATTTACCAGTTAGTAATTAGACAAAGTTGTAAATAGAAGATGCTTCTCTTAGCTCACAGATTTTGTAACATTTCAACAAAGATATTTACGATGTCTTGTTTTTACTACGTAGAATACTAATTGAAGTACATGATATATGAGCGTGAGGATAACCGGATCTAAATATACCCATGAGAATCATTAAATAGCAATATTTTCTATAAAAATAATAAATAATTGTTGGCAATAAATACGGTAGTGAATCTTTTTATACCTGCAAATATTATTATCATTATTTATTATTATAATCGTCATACGTTATTTGTTGTTTTATGTTCATATAATAATTCTTAGGTTTATACTAAATATTTTGCACGTATTTAACAAAATAAATAAAATATTATTAAAAGATATATAGTTGCGTGCAAACTTAATTTATTTCTTATAACAGAATATTATTTTTATACCTCCCGGTCCATAGAACCCAATTTTAACATTTTCACGATGATGCCTGTGTGTGTGTGTGTGTGTGTGTGTGTGTGTGTGTGTGTGTGTGTGTGTGTGTGTGTGTGTATGTGTGTGTGTGTGTGTATGTGAATGAATTTTGTCTTCACTTTAACTCAAATACTGTCATTCAGAAAATTCTGAGACCTTGTATTTCTAGACTATTCTAATAAGAAAAGAAACCATTAGATTTTGGTGTAAATCGGATAAACGGAAATGGCACTTTACTTGAAGCTCATAATAGTTTTTCTTCAAAAACTACCATTAAATGCTATTTTTTCGCATTTTATGTCATTATGAAAATTAAAGATTATTGAATTTTTTGCAGGTATACATTAATACTTTTTCTATATATATTTTACAGATAAATTTAAGAATCTTTTTTTTTAATCCCGAAGCCTAAGATAAACACAATTCCTTTGTTACACAGTTCATTTTTCAAATGAATGTAACTGACAGGTAAACGTCATTGTCAAAAAACTAATCACTTCAAATAAATAATAGTGATATATTAAATAATAAAGAAAATCGTAAATAAAGCAATAGTTATATGCAATGGAACATAATATAGTTTGCAGCATTATTATATACGTAGGTATGTATTTAAATTAATAAAAATTAAATAGCGGGAGGTTTTGTGTTGGCCACATTTTTTTGTTATACTTTTACAAATTACACTACTATTAAGAATGTTAATTAAATTATAATTAGTATAGTTGACATGTTTTAAAATTTATTTTCATTTTATTTTTACGAGAAACGAAAATGACCCGTGTTCAAAAATATTGAACTAAGTTGTTGTTCAGTATTTATATCATAGGTACTTTGTTTATTTATATTTGTCATCATATTCTCAATTTAATATTAAGTTAATGTCTAACTAAAAGGTGAAATATACCGAATTTCAATTACGAGAATCCGTAATAAAGCTTTCTCGACAAGGAAAGGTTTCTCGTGATCTATACTTGCTAATGATTGACGCACCCACCGAGGTTATCATAAATTTTCTCGGACCTCATTTATATATTTAATATTTTTTTTCTGGCGTATTAGAAACTTTTCGGCGAAAATACAAAATAAGGGTCTAATATTTTTATGTAGGTGCAGATATTAAGGGCCGAGATATCCACCTCCTAATAACTTTATTTAAATAACTATAGGTAAACTTGGAAATCCCTATTTCTTACCAAGACAACTATAAATTCCACCTTTCATAATTTCACTTCACTCTAGTACATCTCATTTTACTAACAAATTGTTATGTTTCCGTTATATAACAGAATAAACTTTTTTTTTCTATTGCATATACTATTGGTGTCCCATATAACATTACGTTCTTGAATATCTCGAAAACAATGCATCGTAACAAAAAGTGTGCCGAATCAAAACCTTCATAGTTTTTGGGGGAACATCAGATTCTGATATAATGGCCCCTCGACCCCCCCAGGGGGGCGGGAAAGGGGGTCAACTTAAAAATCTTGGGATGGGACCCCCTATTTTTTATTGCAGATTCGGAAGAGCGTAAAAAATATGTTGGTTTTATTCGGAAACTTTTTTTGTACTCCCAACAGGTGGCGCTGTAGAAATATTACTCCTCAACACTCAGGGGGAATTAAAAGAAAGAAACTTTTTAAAAACTGACTATGGACAACTCGATTTCATCAGAAATTAATTTTACAATTTTGTGTATTTATTGAAACAACAAACGTCATTTTTTACCAAGTTATTAATAAAATATTAATCGGTTAATTTTTTTCTAGCAAATTCACATTTTACGATTGCAGCGCCACCTGTTGGGAGTAAAAAAAAGTTTCCAAATAAAACCAACATATTTTTTTACGCTCTTTCCGAATCTGCAATAAAAAATTTTGTCAGAATCTGATGTTCCCCTAAAAACTATGAAGGTTTTGATTCGGCACACTTTTTGTTACGATGCATTGTTTTCGAGATATTCAAGAATTCAAGAACGTAATGTTATATGGGACACCCAGTACATATCCTTTATACTTTAATTTTCTCTAATTCGAACAAATTCAACTACCCCTTGCGAATTCGATTTATAGAAAGTAAGATAGTCGATTGTTTGTATTAAGTTCCAAATTTCACTCTTTCTAAACAAAACAGTAATCTGTACCATAAAATGCAAGTAAAACCACTTACCAGCAGGCTTACTTTGAACAACCAACACAGAATCCCATCGTTAAAGTAAAGTCAAGTAAAGATCAGCATGGTTAATATTTGGAGGGTGACTGATTGAAGACTCCGCTCATGATGCTTAAAAATGAAAATAAATTTTAAATTATTTTTAAAACTATTATAAATCTTATTATACCCGTATGTTTCTCTTTTTTCTACATGAATAAATATGTATATGTACATATGTAAATAGCGGTAATAAATCGTGCTTGACTTAACATACACAAATGCCATCTTACACAAAAGAAAATAAGTCTTACTCAGTTTTCCCATCCAGTGGAAGAAAGTTACGCAATTACTATTAATTTATATATTGCATAAACTGATACTAGAGTTACAAATTAAGTCGGTCAACTTGAACAATTAAGAAGCCATCTACGAAGTAGTCGTAGTCCAAAGTCCAAGAAGAAGGAAGCAAAGCAATGATGCAAATCTTGTTTCGTGGAGATTGTGAAGCATATCCGGCGTTTATTGCCAAAGGAATTTACTATTTGACAGCTGTCATTAGATTTTACTTTCTGCAAGGTACGCCTTACAATTGTACTTGTAATACTGCTATGTTCATCTTGTTCCATTTATCATGATAGTTAATATATACTTTTACTTGCTTTAGAAAATCTTAATAATCTATTGCATTACTATTTGAACAAGTTCCTAGTTACTTATTCAAAGATCAATATTAGTATTTAAAGGAAACACATGTACGTAATATTTCCAAATATGATAATAATAAAAGTAAATAGTATTTCATTTTGTAATAAATAAATTATTATTATTATTATTAAAACAAGGAATTTATTTGTAACCAAGATAAATGTACATTTACCGAACAAACTTTTAGTCGAATAGTCTTAATAGTTCAATTTCTACAAAAATTTTTTGACTACTTTATTTATAGACTGAAAACTTACAAAAACTGCGGGCCAAATAGCGAGAGTGATAATAGTTCGACCGTTATTCAGTGGGTCATTTTCTAGCCCAGATTTATCATCTACCGAAACTCTTTACTTTTCGCACAATATATATATATAAAAAAAAAAAAATCTGTTCTGGCTAGCACAATACCTCTCGCCATTTTCCATGTTATGTTATATATAGGTAAGTACTGTATTGAACTTCGCTGTCCAAACATCGTTTTATAATAAAAAAAATCTGTTGTGGCCAGCACAAAACCTTCCGTCAATTCGATGTATTTTGTATATATACCATACCGAAAGTTCCTTGAAAAAGATTCTGTATATCCTATAAAATTGTAACACGAACACACTATTTTTTACAAATTCTATACCGAAAGTTCCTTTCCCTATTTTATTAGGGGTCGCTGTTTTTTACTCTTCTCTTTTAATCATTCCTGTCCAACGCATCTTCCTCTCTCAAATCTTCTGCTACACAATCCTTTCATCTTCTTCTTTTTGGAGGGACACTCTATCACATTCACACAAAACTTTCTGACCCTATACTTTCAACTTTGGTTTTGCATTTGACACTGACATCTGTCAATTAAATTTTTCTGAATATATCTGTTGTTTCCATAATTTTAACAAAGCTGACTAATTTTTGAAAGTTAATCTCTCTTAATGTCTCTATAACTCTATATCTATTAAATATGAACGAAACTGTATAATCAAACCGTATAGAGAATAAGATATTCTATCATATTGATAATCACAAAATGTCGAAAAATAATATTTAACTGCGTTTTTTCAAGAAAAACTGTTAAAAACTTCAAATAAGGGTACTTCCGGTGGATCAATTATAACCAAAATCTAATCAGCTCTTTATATGGATGTAAAGAAGAGGAATACGAAAGAATTATAATTTTTAGAATTGTAGTATTGGAGTTATCGTAGGAGAAAAATTTGTCACACACGGACACACACACGGACACACACGGACACACACACACACACACATACATGCAGACATCATCTTTAAAATAGTAAATTCGTATTCTAGGGACCCTAAAACGTGCTTATTCATTAAAAACTCACCAACGAATTTTTTGACCAAAGACAATACCTTCCTTTTACGGAAGGTAAAAAAATCACAATAAACAACCCAAATATTGTTGCATTTAACATGTTTTACGCACACATAAAATTCTTATTATATCTATTTTTTCATTGTATGAGGATGTTCCTAAATGTCAGAGATTTTTCCAATTCATTATCAAGATTTCTTATGGATATATGGATTTTACCTATAATGTTAAATATTTAATTAATAAAACAATAAGAAAGATTAAATGTACTTCCCAGAAAAAGGTTTCAGAATGTCACTAAAACTGTTGATTTTTAACACTGACATTAATCTGTCATTTAGAAACTATATTACAAACATTTGAATATGTCAACTGGTTTCCTTGATGTAGTTTGGACTGAGCGATTTATTACATCCTTTTATTCTATATATTATAGTGTCTTTATCTCTAAATCTATAGAAGATATAATAAAATTTTTAAATGTATCAGATGTAGAATTTTATATTGTTCAATATTTTTAATATCAAAAAATTTCAAAAAGTAATATTTAGAAGACTTTTTTTTAAGAAACTACTATTTCCGGTTGTCCAATTGTTTCAGCTCTTCCCATGAATGTCAGATTGAGGAATTCGTAGTTAAACTGATCTTAAATCTTATAGTTTTGAGGACTCGTCCTTTTACACACACACACACACACACACACACACACACACACTCACATACACAAACATCATCGTAAAAATGTTAAAATTGCATAGTAGGGACCTTAAAAGTGCTTATTCACTAAAATCTGGATATGTGATTTTTAGCATGAATACAATAATACCTCTTACAGATAAAAATTCGTAAAAATCTAGTGCGTGTAGTAAAACCTACATTGCAAGATATATGGGATAATACTCTAACAGAAGAATGTGCAGTATTAAATGTATTTGTATTTGTAAGTTTAAAATATATATTTTGAACTAGTCGTCAGAAATTTGTTGATATTTCTCACTCTTCCAAGACCGGAGGTCGGCAATGTGTTTTCGATTATTTTCGAAGTTCTTATTATATAATAACTGAAAATTAGTTCCTGTCTGATATTATGAAATAGATTAATTAAAATTCGATGTAAAAAAAACTCTTTCAATTCATATATTAAACAGTTATGTGTTAAAAGTGTTACTAATTGACTATGACAGAAGAGAAATCCCAATTCACAATCTTTCACTTAATCATCCGCATTTATACACCAACAAAAAATTCATTTTAAAGCAGAGAATCTTGTTATTTAAAATTTCCAGCAAAAAAACTAATAGCTAGATAAATAAACAATTACACAAAATCTTAACCTTGATCAACAAGTATAACTGCATTGGAACCTTCGCAGAAAAATTAAATCTTCTATCACTTTCGGTTTCCTTTGGTCTTCAAAGCTACAGACAACACCGGAAATAGTAATTATCCTGTCTTTACCACGATCAGTAAAGTTCAAACGTGTGAACGAAGTAGAATTACAATTAAGAATCTGGGTTAACATACCCATCAATCAACTTTAGGCAAAAATTATTGATGTTGCGCCAATTGTTAATTGTTACAATTTAAAAGGAGTTGCTATTTAGAATACAATTAAAAAAAAAACTTATGGGAATTTCGTGATCTAAATGATTAAAAACAATAAAAAGAAATTGTCAAATTTGAGAAGGATTCTCAACAATTTCTATAGAAAAGATAGTTGAATATGTTATTTCGAAATATAGTTCTCATAGCTTATTTATCTATAATTAAAAATTTATGTGAATTTATTTTTAATAGTTAATGTTTAATGGATAAATGACGCAAGTTAGCTTGGGAATATTGTTAAAGAGTAATATGCGCAGTATTATTAAAAACCTGATTTTAATGCCGTATTATTGCTAATTAAGGAAAAAGAAAAAAATTAAAACATATTTTAACTGGTACGTAACAAAGGTTTGCAGAAAAAGTTAAATCTCTTCATCAAATATTTTTTTTTATTAAAACGTCATAAGGGGTTGTTCGTAAGAAGAATTTTACAACAATGATAAGGAACCATTATTTTTAATGCGACGTAGTTTTTTCATACCTTGTCATATTTATCTTATCTGGACGATGTTAAATATACTTGTCCTACAACTCTTTACATTTTACAATGTGTAAAGTGTCACTTTCCAAACACTAGTGCGAGAAAAGTACTTTTCAGGAACGAGTGCGTGAAAAGTAAATACGGTGCTAGGCAACATGCACATGCGGTTAATATACTTATCAACTAACACCAACAATATTTAAAGATAACTGCACTCTCACACTCAGTATTATTAGAAATAGCACTCACATTTCGGTGTAGAAAAAATATTGTATGCAACTCGTATGTTATAGTATATTACATCCGAGGTGGGAAATATTTTATTACAGCTGAGGGTTTATGAATATTACCGAGAGGCGAAGCCTCGAGGTGAGATAAAAAAAAATTAATAATTTTCAAAATAAATCAATGAGTTATAACCTATAATTTTATTAAAAATTTTGACAGCTCTCTTAAAATTTGTTTAACCTACTTAATTATAGGGATCTATGGCAATGTTACTAGGCAACCCCTACATAAACATTTCCAACCCAAGAGATGGAAGTGAAATCTGTTATTTCCAACCCAAAAGATTGTCATTAAAGTTAGGAGTGACGTATTTTCCAACCTCCAAAAGGTTAGGAATCGGTATATTACTATAATGATTGTGAATAAATAATATTTTTTATCTCGTGCTAATATCAGCATTCGGATGCGCCTCATGAATAAAACATCGCCTACGACCAAAAAAGTACTTCTTTACACACTTGTTACATAAATAACTATATCGGACGTTCGAAATATTCTTGTCTGTAATTGTTGCTCGTTGTGGTATTCCCAGCTAGTACTGTATTTTTTCTGCTAAGAAATGCCCAAAAGTCTTCAACCAGTCGCGCCTGAGAAACATTTGAGAGATTATACCTTCTCTCTGTTTTCTATAAAATGTTGACTCCTTAATGCTCTGCAGCATCTGGAGATTCACTCAAGCTGGACCGCTGTCTATTTGGTTACATTATTTCTTTTTCGAAATTTTAAATCATTTCTGATGAAAGTTCTGCTTGACAATCATCTTTAAAATTCTAAATTGTCGAGTTAATATCCGCGACAACTTTCTAACTTTGTCTTGAGCACTTTGAATGAGTCTGCTGATTTAATTTGGGGCAAAAGTTTGGGTTGCCCACTTTTTGGTAAATTAATAATTAATACATACTACACTTTCTTCACATTCCCGTATAGTTCGGTAAATAGTCGTCTGTCCAATATTTTGATCCCCAAAAACTTGACGTTTCGACTGTTAACTAACAGTTAGTTGGACAAAGATAGATTTGCGTTTTTCAAGTTTGTATACCATCTTTCAAAACTTTTACAATACTATTATGTATTTGTTATATCCAGTAACAACTAAATTAGACTTTATATTTAGTACCTAATAAAATTTGGTGGTTAATTTATATATGTAGATGTATTTAAATTTAAAGTTATTAATGTCATTAGGCCGATATGAGGCAAATAAAGGACGCAGCTGAGGTTTATAATCAGCCGAGTTCATTATTTGCATATCGATCGTGTGGCGTTCAAAATTTTTCGTAATAACATAAAATTTAAACATTTAGGAACAATAAAATTTTTCTATATCTGTTATACTGAACAATATTTATGTTGATGGTTGATTTATAAATATAAAACATTTGATTTTTAATTATAGGAGACCGTTACAAAAATAACGGCCGGCGTCCGTTATTTTTATCTTTTCACTTTTGTTTTTAGTCCTGTTGTATCATAGTAACCGTATGG
This sequence comes from Ophonus ardosiacus, assembly GCA_943142095.1. Classification (NCBI taxonomy): domain Eukaryota; kingdom Metazoa; phylum Arthropoda; class Insecta; order Coleoptera; family Carabidae; genus Ophonus; species Ophonus ardosiacus. The sequence goes on along the minus strand of OW964829.1, from coordinate 41,691,650 downwards.
TATTGCGAAAAAACTATTAATATTAATGACTTGCCAATATCAATACTTTGTATAAGATTAGTAAAAAATCTAAAGACAAATCTATCTAACCTAACTTATAAAGAAGTACCTAATTGAAATCTCTGTAATATCAATTTGCGATATTATAGACAATTATTAATAATATTGCATTAATAATTTACAATTGCTTCTATGGAGCAACTAATAAACTGAAAGAAAAACAGTCGTACCTCTTTCTAGTTACATTGTTAACTCCTTTCATTAATTTTCTTATTATAAATTACTATTAAGAAATAGAAATGCTGACCATATTTCCTGTATAATTAGTAACAAACTGAGAAAAGTAGATCATAAAACAAAAAGTTTAACTGATCTACATAAAACGAACTATCTTTTCAAAATTTATAGTAAATTTATTATTATTTTCATTATATAATATCTTTTAATTTAATTTAACAAATAATAATTCTATGTATTATAAAATATTGCCAAATTTAGTTGCATCATCTTAATTCGAAAAATAATTGTATCATCAACTAAATGTCAGAAATTATTTATAACACTTTCTAACAAACATTTCTAGAGCAAAATAAAATTATTGCTGATCTATTTAAATCTACAATGTTTGGAGGGCATGGACAATACCTTTCACTGCTTTAAATTTTCCTACTATTCATGAAACCGAATTAATTGCTCAGAATTGGAAATCATAAATAAGCACTTCTGTGCGATCACGTTCAAATGATTTATGATTTGTTGCTCCCTTATACAGAACGTGATTTATAAGGTATTGCAATTTTAGATAATCGTAGAAATCTGGAGTATGTATTCTTGTATTTTATACAAATAATAATATATTGATTTTGTTTGATTGCTACTGCGATTAAATACAGTTTTTTGTTTTAATTGAACAAGGACAAAAAATAATTAAATAAATTTTATTTTATATGAATTTACCTTCTCGTCTTATAAGAGAACACTTTTCAGACTTACGATGTATAGTATGCTAATAATGGCGATTATTAATCGTGACATTTGAATGAGTTAATTGTTCAGATTATTAATCACCGATAATGTCTAACATTAATTACAATAACTGTTAGTATGAACGATGGATAAGGGTAATTATATAGCGAGCATTTGATTATCACTGTTTTATCTACCTCAATTGTATATAGATTATTGTAGAGAAAAATGCTTCAAATAAAAGGTACGTGCTTTTTACTAGTGTAGTAGAAAATACATATCCATATCACAGCAGCTATCTAAAAAACTAAAAAAGAGTTCGTAGTAATTAAAAAAAAACTGATGTGACACAATACCTCCCGCTAGTTAATATTTATTAATTTAAATTCATACCTACATATTTACTAATGCTGCAAACTATATAAGTTCCTTTGCATATAACTATTTATTATTTTACTATTTTCTTTTTCAAATGTCACCATTATTGATTTGAAATGATTATAGTTTTTTGACAGTGACATTTACCTGTAAGTTGCATACATTTGAAATATGAACTGTGTAACAATGGAATTTTTAAATCATAGGCTGTGAGATTAATAAAAAAAGATTAATTTTTAAATTTATCTGTAAAATATATAGAAAAACTATTAATGTATACCAGTAGAAAATATAATAAACTTTAATTTTTATAATGACATAAAATATAAAATGCGAAAAATAACATTTAATGGTATTTTATGAAGAAAAACCATTATGAGTTTCAAGTAAAGTGCCATTTCCGCTTATTCAATTCAAATCTAATGGTTTCTTTTCACATTAGAATAGGATTGAAATACAAGGTTTCAGAATTTTCGGAATGATAGTATTTGAGATAGAGCACAGAGGCGTAGATAAAATTCATACACACATACACATACACAAACAGACATCATCGTGCAAATGTAAAAATTGGATTCTAAGGACCTTAAAACGTGGTCATTTATTAAAATCTAGATATGCGATTTTTAGCAGGCCTATACCTCCCTTACCAAGGGTAGCGGGAGGTAAAAGTCTAATAGTGTGATTCTGTAATTTTCTATAACGCTATAGAAATATAAAAGTGAACAAAATCGCAACAATTTTTATTTACTAATACATTTATTATAGTTTATTGACATTAAAAAATGATGTGCTTTTGTTGAGAGTTACAGTTTTATAGTGGTATAGAAAATTACAGAATCGCACCGTAAATCATTCTTAATTTTACTCAAAAATTTTATACCACTCAAGCTCGAAAGTAAAGACATCTTATTCATTCGCGCAAATTATCACCCGAGGTGTAATTCTTATATCTTGAAATACACTCATTTCCTATATGAAAAGTAATTGTAAAACCGTTTATGTTTATACTTTTGCTTCTTAAATATGACAGAATAATCAAATCCCAAATGCCTAATCACCATTTTTAATTAAATTTATCAACTAGAATCGGAACAACGAAATCAGATTAATAGCCAAATTAAGTGTCACAACACTAATAGCACAGACATTGTAGCAACTGAAAATTATCGCAATTAAATTTGCAAATCGCGTGCGATGTAGAAATCCCATCCATCAGGAATCTAGATCTAGATGACAGACCGTTGCACTTGTTGAGTACTCGTAGTTTGAATAATTGTACATCTTTTCGCAAAGGTAACAAAAACAAAAACTATTATATTCTGGACTTACTTTCAAGTAATTTAGCATCATATAGTAGTCGCATAACATTCTAATTCCGGCAGGTTTATTTTGTGTAATTTCTTACACGAGTTTTGCAATTTAAAAAAAAAAATAAACAATACCTACCTAAGTAACTCACCAAGAATTATTAATTGTATGAATGTTTTCTACTGAAACTTTTTCATTAAAAATAAAAATTGCGGAAGCGTTTTGAAATCTGTATTTTTTTTACCTTACTAAGAGAGGTATTGGAATCATGCTAAAAATCGTATATTCAGATTTTAGTGGATAAACACGTTTTAAGGTCTCTATAATCCGAATATAACAGTTTAACGATGTTGTCCGTGTGTGTGTGAGTGTGTGTGTATGTATGTGTGTGTGTATGTGTGTGGGTGGATGTTGGAACCACGGTTACTCAAATACTATAAAACTTAAATAATATTTAACTGCAATTTCCTCAATCTGACATTCCTGGGAACAGCTAATTAGATTTTGGTAACAATTGGACAACCGAAAGTAATAGTTTCTTTAAAAAAATCTTTTAAATATTATTTTTTGAAAATTTCTGTTATTACTAATAAAAAATATAAAAATCTCTATCCGATACATTTAAAATTTTTATTATATCTTCTATGGAGTTAAAGATAGAGACATAATAAATATATAAAATAATAAGTTGTAAATGAATCTCGCAGCCCATGGAGAACAAGTGGAAAAATTAAAATGTTTGTAATTGACAGATAAATGTGAGTGTCAAAAAGCCAATGACATTACTGAAGATTTTTTCTGGGAAGTACATTTAATATTTCTTATTTTATTATTAATTACATTTTTAAATTATAAATACATAATTATATTACATATACTCTTCAGACATACCGCCAATTAGAAGAATAACAGTGAATAGAATTATTAAAAAATATAAAAATATATAAAGATGATATGTGTTTTTGTGTGTATCAGAAATGTTAAATATGTACAATAATTACATATATAGCCTAATATGGAAAGGGCGAGATGTTACCACTTTTTACCTCCCGTTACCCTAGGTAAGGGAGGTATAGGGATAGTGCTAAAAATCACATATAGTGATTTTAGTAAATAAACACTTTTTGATGTTCCCAGAATCCGATTTTAAAGTGTTTACAATGATATCTGTGCTGTGCGTATGTGTGTGTGTGTGTATGTGTGTGTGTGTGCGAGAGAGAGAGAGAGAGAGAGATTGTGTAGAATCAGTTAAAAAAGTGGTAATACTAGTTACTATACAGGGTTCAAAACATTTTATTTTAAATAATATTTTTACCCTTGGCGCCCTGGTACTTCTACGCTTCAGTAGAAAACAAATCAATATTTGCAACAAAAAAAATATATATTTAGATGTAAACATGATCTAATGAAATTCCAGTTATACTCAATAAAATTAGATTTTTATTGTGTTTTAAGTAACTGTAAATTTTCCCAGAAAGTAAAGTGCAACCTTATGTAGAGAAGTGTAACTAATTATAACAATAATGGACATGACATTAGTTCTGGTTATCTTTTATTGTGAGATGAAGGTAACTACAAAAATACTAAATATACAAAGTGTTTTTTTTTTAGGTGTACATAGGAGATTAACTTAAATAAATTCTGCTTCAAATTATGTAATATTTTAGGCCCATAAATTAATTATTAAATTTATCAATTTCGTATTAATAGCAATAGCCATGGCATTTGAACAAAAAGATTAAAAAAATGTTTGACATTTTCGGTGTCAAACTATATAACTTGAACAAATTTTTAATATGTTGTAATTTCATTAATTTAATTTTTGTAAAGCGTTGTCTAATCTGTTATAAAACATTAAAAAGACCCATTAGTCCAGTCAATAGAGATTTTTACCCTACAAAAGGTGGGGAAAAACGATTTTAACATATGTTGTTTGGGTCGAGACGGGGATCAAAAATTCAAATTTGTGACCTTGGGGAGGCTCGCGTTAGCCGCCATCTTGGATCAAAGGTGCAAAAAATGAGTTTTTCGCTATTATCTCGAAAACAGTGGCCCGTATCAATATTTTACAAGAATACAAATTTAAAGCTCGTTACTTTTTGTACAAAAAGGGTTCTTGCATTTTGAACTCTCAAAGAGTTATGTTCAAAAATAGGGAACCAGAACAACAATTTATGAAAGAAGATTTAATCACTCAAAATATACACAATATTAATTTTTTAATAATTAGTCTAATAAATTTTATTATTTGTAACAGTTTATATTTGTCGTGGCATCAAAAGAAGTAAATTATCGATGATTTTTAAATAATTTTTGTCAGCGCTTTTTCACAAATTCATCAACCACTCTGACCCGGTTAAAGATACGGTACAGCGGTTTAAAATTTTAATTCAGTTTGGAATTCTCCTTCATGTCATGTGAAACGATTTTTGCTCCGATGAGCGGTTTACGAATTATTAACAATTCAAAAAAATTTTAAACATCTGCAAATTAGCTTAGTGTTCATTTTTACCTTCCGTCAAAAGGAAGGTATTGTTTTTGGTCAAAAAATTCGGTGGTGAGTTTTTAATGTATAAGCACGTTTTAGGGTCCCTACAATACGAATGTACTATTTTTAAGATGATGTCTGTATGTGTGTATGTGTGTGTGTCTGTGTGTGTGTCTGTGTGTGTCTGTGTGTGTGTCTGTGTGTGTGTCTGTGTGTGTGCGTGACAATTTTTTCTCCGACGATATCTCCAAAACTACAATTCTAAAAATTATGATTCTTTCATATTCCTCTTCTTTACAACCATATGAAGAGCTGATTAGATTTTGGTTATAATTGGTCAACCGGAAGTACCCTTATTTGAAGTTTTTAACAGTTTTTCTTAAAAAAATGCAGTTAAATATTATTTTTTGACATTTTCTTATTATATTTATTAAAGAAAATACTCTTCTCTATATGGTTTGATTATTCATTTTCCTTCATATTCAATAGATGTATAGTTAAAGCATTACAAAGAAATTAATTTTCAAAAATTAGTCAGCTTTGTTATTTATCATGGAAACAGCTGACATAATTATTATTCAAAAAAATTTAATTGACAGATGTCAGTTGCAAGTGCAAAACCAAATATGGAAAAAAGTATAGGATCTAAAATTGGTATGTCATAGTGTTGCTCGCAAGTGACACGCAGAGAAAGGCCAAAGAGAAGATGGAAGGACATTACTTAGTGTAGTTTATGTTATAATTTTATTGGATTTATAGAACCTTTTCAAATGAACTTTTGGTATGGAATTTGTAAAAAATAGTATGTGTTCGTGTTCGATTTTACATGATAGTATATAGAATCTGATCCAAGGACCTTTTGGTATGGGATTTGTACAAAATACATGGAATTGACGGAAGGTCTTGTGCTGGCCACAACAGATTTTTTCTTCTGATATTTGGACACGATAAAAGATAAGCTTTACTGTGCATTTAATACGTGCTGAAATTTCAGAAGAAAAAATGAAAACTAAGCCGATTTGCAGATGTTTAAAATTTTAGTGAAATTTCAAAGGCAAAGGTCTTTTTTGGTCTCCATTGACTGGACTACATAATATGTGAAACATTTGTTTATTTTTTTGTTCAAAAATGCCATGGCTATTGCTATTAATACGAAATTGAATAAATTTAATAATTAGTATAACGGGGATAACAGTCTGCAGTCTGCTGTGATTTTCCATGTTAATCTCCTATATACACATTGAAAAAAAAGACACCTGGTATACTTACAATGTTAATTACGTACAATTAATATGAATCTATTTCCACAAAGCTTGAAAAAAGTTATGTGTATGTTCAAGGATTAACGGAGAGGCGATAGAAGCGACTACCCAAGAGCCTCCATAAATTTACGTCACACGCAAGAAAGAGAGAGTTGATGTAAAAGTTGAGATGGAAGATCGTAATACAAACAAACCATCGCCGTTCTGCCTTCTGTCACCTGTGTTTTGAAATTTGAGTCCTACATAATTCAATGTCTTCGGATAGATGGCAACTCGAAAATATGTCTCTGTATAACCTTCCACTCGGAGAGTTGAAAAAAAAAAAACAGAAATCAGGAAGCTTCGATTTGTTTCTCCATGGTGTCTACACTACTATAAATCCGGCTATAGCCCTTAAAACTCAACATCTTTATAAAAAATTAAAATCTCAAAGCGATGATTCCAAATTTTCAAACCGCAAGTCGATATTTCTTTTCATCCTCGACATAGTATTTACATTTAAAACTTTGCCCATCTTTGAGTTATTAATAACAAAAAAACACAACCTTCTTTTCGAGGAAAAGGTTTTGAAACTAAATGGAAAATTCAGACCTTGTCCACGGACATACTATATATGAATCTTAGAATTAACTATTATATACTTTGCCACAAGAACTAATGAAGGTTATGAAGAAATCGTGAACTAACAATCCAGAAATCCGAAGATTAATTGTTATACTCTGTTCCACCAAAACCCAAAGGATATTCATAAACCTTCGAAACGTCCCTCACTTAAATTGACAAAGAAACCCAAATTTCTATTCCTCATAAATAAAACTGTAAATGCTGTCTCGGTTTTACACAGAGTTGGACTCTATTCTTAACAAAAAATACTATGAAACTCCACACTTATTATAAATATTTAAAACAATCTGTAAATAAATTTTATTCAAACTAATTTCATCGACTTCATTGCGATGTCCCATAGCAGTCGTATCTTCTTTTGGCTTCAGTTTCAAACTTTCAATTTCAATAATAGTACTTTATTCCATCGACAATGTAAAAATACATGTATAGAATATGTCACAGTAATCATACAGTAATAGAGGTACATAAAAAGTATAAGAGGTATTTTAATATAGACCCCGTTATTTGTCAAAATGATAAAAATTCATTCACTGAATAAAAAGGAATTTTTTTAATAATCTTTTAAAGGCATTTTTATTTGTCTCTAGTTGTATATTCATCGGTAAATTATTAAAAAGTTTTAAACCTTGTATATTTGGAAGTAAATCTAACGTTTTGTGTTTATTTACTGGAATGTGAAGCATTTGCTTTTGTCTTGTGTTGCAGTTATGTTTATCAAAATTAGTTTGAAATTGTGTTTTATTATTAAAAATATATAAACAAACTTCATAAATGTATATGGAGGCTACAGTCAGTATCTGAAACTGTGAGAAAAGAAGTCTACAAGAAGAACGACGGGAAACTTTAGCAATTGTACGAACTATACGTTTTTGTATAATGAATACACTATGTGCAGACGATGTAGCGCCCCAGAAACAAATACCATACCTCAATCTGGATTCGACTTGGGCGTAATATAAAGTGATAAGTTGTTTTCTTGTGAGAAGACTACTTAAATGCCAAAACTGATAATTAACTGAACCTAGCTTTGAGATAAGTGTGTTACAGTGATACTTTCCATTAAAATTTTCATCGAATTTATAACCCAGAAAGTTACCCTTTTCAGATCTTTCAATTTCATGGTTATCAATGATTATATTTAAATTTAAATCTTTTCTACATTGATAGAAATGAAAACGTAAGTAGTAAGTCTTACTGAGATTAAAATAAAGATCATTATCGCAGAACCAAGCTGACAAGTTATTTAAATGGTTTTCGCACTTTTGTTGAAGTAGCTGATCACAACTTTCAGAGACGATTAAGGAAGTGTCATCTGCATATAGTGTAATGTGACATTCATCTCCAAAAATCGTAGGTAGGTCATTAATGTACAAAATAAACAGAGTTGGTGAAATTACACAACCTTGTGGGACACGCCTGTTACTGACTAAGATTGTAGACTCAGTGTTTTTTATTTGAGTATCATTGAGGTTGTAGATCGATACAAATTGTCGACGATTTTCTAAAAATGATTTGACCCACTGTAAAGGAATACCTCTAATTCCGTAACAATGAAGTTTATCTAAGAGTTTTGAGTGACTAACACAATCAAAAGCTCGGGAGAGGTCGCAAAAAATTACAACAGGTTGTTCATTCTTATTCAAGCATTTAGATATATTTCGTTATATATAAATATATATATATATATATATATATATATATATATATCTCGTTAGTATAATTAATACTCAAATGTACGTTAATCCAGCTAATGGGGTATTCCATTCAATTTTTTTTTTTATTATTTTAAATAAAACTTCATTCAGTTTTGAAGCTATTCATAGTATTAAAAAAATTTAATTGTTCCTAGTTTAACAGTATTTTATCAAAATCAATGTAACGTCACATTTCCCCTATACATGTCTTTCTCACACACACTGCTCTGAGTATGCTGCGAGAGAAAGATAACAATTATATGACGTCAATTTTCCCTTTTAGCAAATGTTAAATATTTAAAAAATGTTTTCATTGTTTTAACTATTATTTATTGAGTCATACTTTATGTTAAATTGAATTTTTTAATTTTTTTTTGTTATGGTGGAATACCCCATTCGAACCATAGTAATACATCAATAATAATTTCTAATATTTATAATAAATTTATTTGCGTCTTTGGCTAAGATTATTGATTACATAAGTGTATTGTCTCATAAGATATTTAAATTTTTCCTTTAATCCAACTCTAAGAATTGACAGCCCGATTCCCAAAAAAGTTTCAGATAATCCTTATTTTTGGATTAGTGAATTCTATTCTATTCCGGTATTTAAAATTTAATCTTCATAATATAATCAAAAAAGATAGATATTAGGAATAGATTAGACTATATTTTACGAAATTAGAATAGAATTCGCTAATCCAAAAATTAGGATTAGCATAAACTTTTTATATATATAACGATAAAAATGCAGCTTCAGCCACAACCTTAGAAAAAGAGCAAAAAAATTAGTAGCTACTTAAAATAATAATTTTAATTTAAAGTAATCTTGTGAATGTACTTTTGTATTTCTTTTCCTAGTCCAAATTGTATAGTAATTTTATTTACACTGCTGAAAATTCTCACAGCACTACTTTCAATTCAATTCTCAAACTCAAAAGTGAAACTATGGCCATCTTTTCATCTTAAAATTAAATCACTAATTTCAATCTTCCTGGGTATAATAATAGTTATGTAAAGTTCAACAGATGAAGATAGGTAGCATTACATTTAAAGGCTAAAACAATAATCATCTAAAGTGTTGTAATATTTACATTGTAATGTTCTACAAGCCACGCCTAGCCAGCTAGCCACATAATAGTTATCAATGAAATAAGAAAGTGTTACAAATAGGTGCACCCAATTTAATATATTCTATGCTTTTGAGATTTCCGTTCGAATTAGATATATTTTGCATCTATTAATAGCAAAAATATACATTTCTTTTCGCAACACTATTATTATGATACTATAATTGTTATATTTAAATAATAATCAGTGCAACGGAATTAAGTAATAAAAGCCTATTAAGTTTAAATATTTCAATGGTGAATAATATTATTGAAGAAAAACTGTTGAAAATAGCAAATAAGTACTTTCCGGTTGACTAATTATAACCAAAATCTAATCACCTCTTCACAGGGATAAAGAAGAGGAATACGAAAGAATTATAATTTTTAGAATCGTATGGAGATCGTCGGAATTTTTTTGTCACATACACACAGACTGACATACACATCATCGTAAAACTAGTAAAATCGTATTCTAGGGACCCTAAGACATGCTTATTCATTACTCACCACCGAATTTTTTGACCAAAGACAATACCTACCTTCCTTACCTAAAGGTGACGGAAGGTAAAAATTATATGAAAAAGTTGTTCAGAATTTAATTTTACGGAATGTTTGTTCTCGTCTCCTATTAATAAAATGTGTTTTTATATAACTTTAAATTTTCGTCTCTAGATATTTTCCTTCTATCGTCTAAACAATTTTATCACTGTCTTTTAAATTCTTCACTTGGTCAAAATCATAATTCCTAGTTATTATTTTCTCGATAGTTTATTCCGTTACCTATCTATTTTTGTTTCTCACCTTAGTTTTCCTCTGTACTTTAATTGGGCTATGCCTGTTGTATGAAGTATTTTAATAATAATAATAATAATAATAATAATAATAATAATAATAGAAAAAAAAAACTTTTTTAATTTTGTATATAACATATACTTCCGTCCGCATTCATAAAGATTGAAACAGAAGAAACTTTTAAATAACATACAATAGAAACATAATGTATAAGTTTCTAACAACAATTTATCTTTATTGAAAATAGTATTCAATTGTTATTCATAGTCACACCTTTTGTAATATTCAAATATACATACAAATATTTCAATACTTTCTAAAATTTAAAATCAATTTTCAGTTATACTGATAATTAAACCGGATGGTAAATTAATAATTATTTGATTCCTCTAATAAAAGTTTCATCAAAAGTTTCATCCAAAAAGTGAAATTTTTAATGATGAAGTAAGATAAAGTTATTAAATAATAATAATGAAGGTGAAGAGTTTTCACTTGTTTCTACAGCTATTAGTCTTGTGTTGTTTCGTAATGAAAAGAGGAAACGCTGCTTATGGTTCCTTTCAAATTTCTGGTGAGCGGAAGACAAATTAACTTTGGAGGATGTGATCTATGAGATTACATTCACACTTAGATCATAAGTGTGATGCACGCCAATGAAAAGTCAAGATCACAAGATTTCAATGCGCAATTAACTTGCAATTATTATTATTTTGTCTTTCAAACATACATTACACTCTTTGAAAGTTTTTTTCAGGAAGCAAAACTGGCTGATTACAAATTTTAGACCTAACATATTATAATAATATTAATAGTTATAGCTATATAATATAATATATCTGTCCCATATAGCGCAATCTAGGGCTTATTTTATGGTCGAAACCAAGGATTACTGGATTAATGTTCTTTATTCACATTTGAATTCTTTTTATCATATATCTTCTTTATATATTTTTTAATTCATTCTATAAACAAGTTTCCTCTTATTCTTCTAATATTCAAGATTTTTCCAATTCACTGATAAGATTGACGGTATTTCTGTATGTAATATATATGTATCTAGAATTATAAATATTTAATTAATAATAAAAAAGTAATATTAAATGTACTTCCCAGAAAAGTCTTCATTAATGTTTTTGGATTTTTGACACTGACATTTTTGTCAATTATAAACATTTTAAATTTTCCACTTTGTTTTCCATGGGCTGTGAGATTCCATTACAACATATTCTTTTATATATTTATATTTCTCTATCTCTAACTCTTTGGAAGATATAATAAAATTTTTAAATGTATCGGATAGAGATTTTTATATTCTTTAATATTTGTAAAAACATGAATTTTCAAAATATAATATTTAGAACTTTTTTTAAGAAACTAGTATTTCCGGTTGTCCAATTGTTATCAAAATATAATTAGATTGAGGACATCGCAGTTCAACATGTCTTAAGTCTTATAGTATTTGAGAAACCGTGGCTCCAACATCCACACACACACACACACACACACACACACACACACACACACACACATACGCACGCACGCACGCACGCATAGACACACACACACACACTTAAAACGTGCTTATCCACTAAAATTTGGATATGTGCGGGAGGTAAAAATAAATGTAAAAAGAGGTAATACCAAAACCTACTTAACTTTGGTGACAATATTATAGTATAGTTATCCTAGTGATAACTACAATCAGTACAAAATTAGATCTTGGCGGGCGCAATAATATTTCGAACCAAAATATCAATAAAATATATCAAATAAAGTTTTTATTGTATTATCTTCGTGGATGACAATCTCCATTTCATCAGAAGCCAATTTTAGTGCACCAGTTTGTAAACAGGGTAAATATATGAAAGAAAAAGTCTTTATTCTCCCATGAATCACACAGTTAATATGTTGTGTGTTTATTAATTAAATTAATTAAAAAGTATACATAGACACTAAAGAGTACTAAATGGAAAGCACGTGTATTTGGCGACGGTGCTGCCACTAACGGTCGTCTCAGTTGTCAATATTTAAAACTAGCACAAATATGATCCCATGAACCAAATTTTATGCAATTTTTGTTTCGAATGTGTTCTACTCATGTATAATTACAATATTTTCACCATTAAAATCCTATTGTTTTTATGATTATATTAATAATAAACGTGGAAAAATTTATTGCAATCTTCCCACAAGAATTATAATAAAGTAATAATAATGCACATCTGCAAATAGATTGTAAATTTTTTAAAAGGATTTTTATAATCCAATGATACTTGTCGATAAGCGTGACTAGTAATAATACAAGGTAATAAATATAATTTTGAAATATTCTTATAAGTATAATCTTCTTCATTCAATACAAAAAAAAAAAAACTATTTAAACTTTCATCTTGAGCAATATGTCGGTGTCGGTGTGTATTAACGTAATTATTTGCCCATTAATTCATTTAATAATCATAATATGCATATATTGCATCCATAAAATTTATAATTATTTTCTTGTTTTTCTGCATGTCACCTTGCGCTTCTTCTCCAACGCAACGCGGGAGTTTTGAAAAACTCAACGGCAAATTATTTCCTGAGTATACAAAACACTCTTCGGTTTTTTCTTTTTGGTCGTTATTTTTAATGAACTAGTTACGAAACAGAGATAATGTGTTATATTTGGGAAACCTTTCACGATTTTTCTGTATGTTCAACACCCAAATCTTACGACATAACATGGAAGTTTTCTACTTGTAATTTTTTTTTTGTTTCATTGAACAATTTGAATATGTTCGTGATTATCAGAAGGTCGAAGTGTTCATCAAATAAAATCAATATTGTACAATGTAATCAATTTTACTGAAGATGATTTACAAAATATCACGATTACTAAAGAAGGAAATGAAAAATATGTATACGTAAATTACAAAAAGATGATATTTACTAACGGATATGCTTCATTTTAACTACTTTTAAATTAGATTGCATTATAAATTTACATTATTACACAATTAATTACAAACTTATTACGGCAAAAGTGACTGCTCTAATTTATTAATCTATCTTAATATCCATTACAGTTTTACCTTATCTTACCATCGTTAATATTTCATAAAATATAAAAAGTATTGACATATCTGCAATTACAAGATATGTAAAAGTAATTATATCATTAAATAAACTTTTAAAAATATTTTTCTTGGTTTATACCTTGAAATTATTTGCTTTAGAACTTACACATCACTTTAAGTGCTAAAATCAATCACTCAAATTTTTTTCAATTAAAATGTGCATAATTATTATCATATTTACATCCTATTTTTATAAAGAATTCCTTTTAGAAAGGATTTTTACAAATTTTGCAACGTATTCTAATGAAATGTAGGTATTTTTCAGATTGCATCCTATGCAAAACAAAAGAGAATTATCTACTAATTATGTAATTACACTGTACATTACTTAGCAATTGCACACTATTGCTAACTGAATTCATTAAAATAAAAAGCACTTTTAAGTATAAACAGTTACTTTTGCTAATGTTAATAATTAAAACTTTTAGGCTTTTTTGAGTAACAAAACATTTTGACTTTGCCCCATACTTCGACGAATCGAAAAAGTTTAGTATTTAACAAAATGGAAAACAATGTTAACAAAAGAAGATATATACCTATGTACAAACAATCAATAGTAAAGTATGTTACTAGATCTTTAAATTGTTATCATCAACTAAAATATTATAATCTGCTTTGTTCACAGATTTCACTAATGTTGAATTATTTGAAACGCGCGCTCTCTTACCAGGCGTCATTTCACTGGCACTCAATGCCGGCGTGGAGAGTGCACTACAGGAGTCAATTTTGTGCCATTTAAATTTCGAAATAATATTTGGCGTCGGTCGGGATCGAACCCGTGTCCCCAGATTCATGACTAGACACTCAGGCCACAAGACATATCTATATACCGAGTCTTTCCTTTTTTTAAACCTCTCAACAAGATTAAAGCCCAATTACAGAGTAGATTCACATACACAAACATTCATGCCTTAGTGGCAGGGACATGAACCGAAATGTATTTATGGTTCAGTTTCGGTTCAGGTTCAGGAAATAAATTTCGGTTCAAGTTCAGTTTCGGATCAAGAAAATGAAAAATATAACGCTTCATCGGTTTTTGGTTCGGGTTCGAATTTCGGTTAAGAGAGGAAAATGATTACAAGCACAAAAGGATGGTGAAATTGGTGGATTTAACATCATATTAATAATTAATTTTCCGTAATACCATACTGTTACTATGATATAGAAGGACTAAAAACAAAAGTGAAAAGATAACAGTCGCCTACAATTAAGGACCGTTGTTAAGGAGAATTTATAAATCAATAAAAAAATGGTTCAGTAAGAAAGTGAAGAATAATTGTATTATTATATTATCATTCCTAAATGTTTAAAATTTATGTCATTACGAAAAATCTTGAACGCCACACGGCCGATATGCAAATAACGAACTCGGTTGATTATAAACCTCAGCCGCGTTCGTTATTTGCCACTATTGGGCTAATGATGATAATAAATACTTTACGATTTTTAATTATGTATATATTTGACAGGTCTGAACCGAACCTGCATTTAAAACGGTTTAAATTCGGTTAAGGTTTATTGACCTTGACAAATAACGGTTCGGTTTAGGTTCAGGTTCTACAAAAATTCGGGTTAATTCGGATTTTCGGTTTAGGATCGGGTTCAGTTTCAGGTTCCTGCTTAGTGGGATTTGAACCGAGAACACCCTGTATACGAGAACTTTATAAATAGGGTAAACAAGAGAATCCGAAACTTAGGAGTTTAGCATGGGAACTTCATTTATTCAAACAAATGAAGAAAAATAGATATTTATCAGTTAATTAACGTTCATTTTTCGGAATAACGCACGGTAAATCTGTTTTTACCATGCCTTTAAATCTTAAATTAAGTTTATTCTCTCACAAAAAAAAATCAGAACTTTATTATATAAATTTTTATGTATGCCCAAAGGTTGTATGTATGTCCAGTTTTGCTAATTTTTAGACCACTGCAATTAAATATTTCATTATCATCCTATGATTATATTTTCATTATTTGTAACTTACTAAATTTGTTGTACATACATTCTACTTTCAACCATGTTCTATTGCTCAGTGACGTAACAATACAATGCTGGGCTCCTGGCAAATTTTTAGGGTTGGATCCTTACGGCCGGTTTCATAATAAATATAAAGTTTGATCTAAACGTGAGAAAAGCGTTTCATAGTTTCACTTTCAGTTAAAGTCGACATTTTAAAATCCTTTAAAATAAAGTCAACTGGCTGTTCCTTAAATGCTTTTTTTACTTTTAGATCAAACTTTAAAAGTAAAGTGACTTTATATTTATTATAAAACCGGCCGTTAGAGAATTAAGCTCGTCGCCAAAAAAAAAAAAATGGTTCAATTAGGGGGTGTATTAAAATAAAAATTATTCAGTACAAAATATATGTTTTTATTATTAACAACATTTATTAATATTTAGCAATAGAACTTGTATATAATAGGTGCAACGTATCTTACTAATTTAAACATATTATTTTAGTGTTTGTATTTCGGCAAAATTGTCAATTGTTTCCTCAAAGTCCAACTTCCGAGCCAAAGAATTTTCAAATTGACGGTATGGATAGATTGTGCAACCTCTGTTGACCCCCAGTAGGATTTTATTAATTTTAATTTTGAAAATGAGCATTCAGTACTACCAATAGAGACAGGAATAGTTAAAAATAACATTAAAGCAGTACAGACTTCAGGAAAACTTGACGACACAAAATGATTCTTTATAATTAGCAAATCTGCAAGATCCTTTATGAAAATTGGGGTATTGCACTCAAATTTTTTTTATTATTTTAAATAAAACTTCATTCAATTGTGAAGCAATTCATAGTATTAAAAAATCTTAATTGTTCCTAGTTTAACAGTATTTTATTTTCGAGAAATCAGTGTAACGTCACATTTCCCCTATACTTGTCTTTCTCACATACACTGCTCTGAGTACGCTGCGAGAGAAAGATAACAATTGTATGACGTCAATTTTCCCTTTTAGCAAATGTGAAATATCTCGTAAAGTAATTATTTAAAAAATGTTTTCATTGTTTTAACTATTATTTATTGAGCCAACTTTATGTTATATTGAATTTTTTTTAATTTTTTTGTTATCGTGGAATACCCCTGGCCTTTTGCCAATTCTGCTACCCTATAGTTACGCCACTGCTATTGCCCCGTTTTAATTTACAAACTAAATAATATTGTTTGAATCATTTTAAAATGGAAGCACTGCGGATTTCAACAAAATGATTTCTCACATTTCTGACTTTTTGTCTTATCGCAGTACATACTTGTTATACCAGTTGAAAGATCTTGTTAATGTACGAGTATCTTAATTTTCAAAAAAAAAAAAAATGACAACAATCTTTGTACTTTAAATAATTTGGGTGGCCATCCAATTTTATCATTTTTTATAATTTAAAAGTTTCCCAATGAAGAAATAATTCATATATGTATGTAGCATCTAAAGAAAAAAAATACCATAGATGACTCGTAAGTTTCGCACAAGATAAAATTAAATTACAAAATATACAAAAGAATCTCTATTATCTGAATGAATATGTTTGAAATAAAAAATTATAATTTACTTGCAAGAGGAGGGACATTTTAGCCCCCTATTTACAGTGGGGACCACTTTACTACTAAATAGAAAGGGAAACTCAAGGCTTGAGCTTGGTATAAAAGCGGGCTTAGATATTTTGATGTCAGTTACCTCTTCATTTGGATAACCATGAAGGTACAGTAGCATCTCAGTGCATTTACTTTTCCTTTCAAATTATTTTCTAATTTTACTAGCGAGAAATTAATTTTATTTTTTGTGACTAGGTTTTCGTGTGCTTGTTAGTGGTAGCTGCAGTTGCAACTGTTGGTAAAGGTAAGCATCAGGAAGGAGAATTTCTATTTGATTTATTGACACTTTGTTTAGCATTTATTGCTAGTACGTGAGGCTTAAAAGATAAACATATTTTGCTCATGGAAAGTGTCAGTTTTCAAAGAATATAATAATAGAATAACATAATATTTTGTTTTTTGCATAATTATTAATACGAAAACAATATAACGCTGCGACTACTATTTTTCATCGAACTGATACAGGCTTTGTTTTAAAACGTTGATTTCAAAAATGCCAAATTTCATTAGTTAATATCACCGTTTTTTTCCAAAATATTTGATTGAATACAAACTATGTTCTGCTTCAAAATAATATTTTGATAAATTTATGTGATATTTATTATTTTAAATAATGAAATTTAACATTTTTAAAAATAGCGTTTTAAAATAAGGCTTCGTGTTACTAGGCAATATCTCTGTTAATTTGGATTCTGTAAATTGAAAATTACGGTTAGCTTTGAGTGAGCTTATATTTGGTAAACAATGAAAAAAACAATAGGTTGTCGCACCCAACATGCGATGAAAAAAAAAACTATCAATATACCGGTGTCTACTTAAAATCCGTTTTTTTTCCGAACATAGGAAATTCGAGGTTAAAGATTTTGATTTGATGTATCTCTTTACCTATTAATTTTAGTGTAATGAAGAAAAAAAATGTTCACAATGAAAAACTTCACCGATTGAGTACCAAGTTTTTTGCTAATTGTTTATTATGCATACAGTTAGAGGCAAAAGAAAATACACGATTTAAGACAATTATCAGAGGGCCATGAAAAAAAAAACAAAAATTTATTTTTCTTGTTCGTGACACATCTCACAGATTTGACATTTCTTTTCATTTTATTAGAATAATAGGAAGACTTAATTTAGAAGAAAAAAATAATCACAAATTATAATAAGAATAAAATAAAAATAAATGTCAAATCCGTCAGATATGTCAGAAACAAAAACATAAGATATTGTTTTATTTTTCATGGCATTCTGATAATTGCTTCAAATCGAGTATTTAATTTTGTTTCTAACTCGTACATGAAAAACAATTGAACATCAAACTTGGTACGCAATCGATGCAGTTTTTCATTCTGAACATTTTCATTCCTTACACTTTTGTTCTACAATTAATAGGTAAAGAGATATTCTACAATTAATAGATAAAGAGATATCGCCAAATCAAAATTTTAACTTTGAATTTCCTATTCCATGTGTATCACTACAAATGAGTTTTGTAGAATTTTATTATCTGCAACCTTTTTTTTTTTTTAATTAATAGGTAACTAACTACGCCAAAATAGAAAAAAAAAACATTGTATTTCTTATATACCGGATTTCAAGACGACACCCGATATATCGTTAGTTTTTCATCAAATGTTGGACGTGACAACCTGTTGTTTTATCATTGTTTGCCAAGTATAAGCTCACTCAAAACTATTTTTTCATATCGTACCTATTTACCTATTTTCCTCAATCTACTTACAAATCTTCCTTGAGATCAATAACTAATATTACTCGTTTTCTATTGCGGCGTAAATGTCAACAACTACTTGCCATGATGAAACAAACTTATTACATATCCTCCTTTAATAATTTGTGGTCTTGATAATTATTTAATGGCTACTACTTTTGCACGATGCAATAGTTTACTTTGTCTAAGTCAGTGCGCCGTGGGAAGTAACACGAATCTGTTTCTTGACCCGTGGCGATCCTTTCATCTTCGCAAGCGCAAGAGAGATCATTGTATTAATTGACGAAAGTGTAAGTGGATTGCGTAAACCATGCACTTATACTTATGACTAAGTTTTTCTGCTATCTGATGTTACTGACCGAAGTGATTTATTGTTTTGGAAACGGACAAACATTTACCGGTGAAATTTGATGCAGTGTTCGTTGTAATGTTTTGATGGAGAGAGTTATTGAACTTAAATTTGGTAAATGAAACGCTATCTAACTTTTACTTTTTTGTGAAGAGTACATTTTCATTATTTACTTCTATTAAATTTATATATAATATAATCTTTTATTATTGTAAAAGCGCGCTATTGAAATAAATTATACAGTAACTATTTTCCGAATTATAAATGGCGCATTTAACGATAAGCAACGGAACACTCACCCTCTGGGCCCCTGAACCCTTGTCTGAAAGGGCCTCAAGTCCCCTCAAACAAAATTTACAAATATATTTTCATTAGACGAGCAATATTAAAGTATCCAGGTTGATATCACTCGTTAAAAGTAAAATAATATTGATGCAATTTCATCATAAATAGATTTAGATTCTAGTAGCGAATGTGAAGTGCTCATTCTTGATATTTACTTAATATTCCGAGTGTAGGAAGTATTCGATCATTAGCTTTGGCCCGACCGGATTTCGAGCGATCAATGAGTTGGGCCTATTTTCATTTTCGGGGCGATCATTTGGCAGGCATACTCGAATAAATTATAGTTAAATAATATGCATAATTCCTTTAATATTTCAATGAAAACGGGGGATTTTAGTAAGAAAAGAAAACAGTTATTTTACTTCATGACTTCTTGTCTCATTTTTGAGTAGGAGCAGAAAATTGGATAAAATAATCCATTACGTAAAAAAGATCGTACAAGATTTATTAAAAAAAGTTAATAAAATTTTGGGTCTCTTCGTAAATACTATTTATAAGAAAAAAAAATACTAAAAAGCTTACATTAGAAGCATCTCGTAATTAACAATTTATGTTAACCAATGTGGAACGAGTTAGTGAAGCATAAAGTTTTTTTTATAAGTTTGGCACGAAAAAAGTTAAGAATATAGTCTTATATCAAAATTAAATTTGTAAATCAATAACTTAAAGAATATTATTTCAAACACGAATATTGTTCAATCTTACTCCTTTCATTGTTCAATGAAAAATGGTTATTATTTCGGTTAAATTCATCGATAGCCTATTAATTAATTAATTAATTTGTGCTCTGTGCTATTATATAAATCGGTTAAATTAAAAAAATAGGGTTGTGCCACTGAAATACTTTATGGCCTGGGCCCTTTTCCTTAAATCCGCCGCTGTGAAATTAAAAAAAATAGTAATTTATAAGTTTGAAACAGCCTTTTCACATTCAAAACTCTGATCTTTAAATATGTTCATACCACGGTTTGTATTAATTAGAAGAAAATTGTGGGGGATTACACCATTTTTTTTTTATAATTTCATCTGAAAATATTAGGAAAACTAAGACTATTGATGAAAATCCGGTGAAAAAATTCCTATTAATAAGCGAGTTATGGTCTCGCGAATTTTGAAAAGATTGACGTGACGTCACATTTATGTGTTTTTATATCAAACTGTTTTCATCATGGACCTAAATGTTCTATTTTAAGTTATATTTGCATAAAAATAAATGAATATTATAACACTGTATAAGTCTACATACTTTATAATTACAGGTGTATTTAAATTATTAAGTGTAATGCAAGAAATTTATGTTAAAATAAAAACTGTTTGAAAACTGCTGTACAGGAATGTTAGCCCCTCCTTTTGAATTTGAATTTCTTAACTTCCATTGGTAGTAATTCCCACCTCCTAACATGCTATTTGTAATGCATGTATAGGTGGTCTCTCCATCGCCAATCAAAATATTTTCATATTAGTGTCGAAGCGCTATAACAAAAAACCTTTTATTTCCGAAATATCTCAATTATACCATTTCATTTTTTTATTAATATTCGTTATTCAGCAAATACATTCGTATTTTTTTGCTATTTTCCTTTAATTCGATAGAGCCGTAATCCCCCATTGTAAAGAAAAGCCTTAAAAAACATTAATGTTTAGGAAAAAAAAAGAGTTTACAGTAATTGTATTTCAATCTATAATTTCGCAACTTTTTTAGTTTTTACTTTTGACACACTGACTGAAGAGCTAAAATCGTTTACAACGAGAATCAAATATCACAAAAATTAATTATAAAATTACATCGATAAATTCCAACGACTAGTTTTTAACCAATCATGATGCAAAACACTTGGAAATTCAACCAATGGGAACAGTATTATACTGATAAAACCCCGTTACCCCGATAATTTTCCGCTACCAAATAAATAAACAGTTGTTATTGTTAATGAGTCAAGTTTCATTTTGCGTTGTCTTTGGAATTTATCTCATCAAATACCACACGACCTCTCAGATTTTCTCAGATAAACTTTTATTTTTAAGCACTCATTTTTTTTGCTTTTAAGCAAAATCACTCAAGCAAACTGACATTAGGTAAAACCCCTCCTCCTTCGGAGTCGGGATTTACCATGCAGTTTGCTTTCGTGTTTGTTGCTAAGCAAAAAAAATTCGTCCAAAATAAAAATTTATCGATAAAATCAGGAGGTCTTGTGATATTACTTCTGAAAACCATTAAAGGAAAATATAAGCGCCTTTATTTCCATGGACAATGGATAAATAAGTATTATAATCTTACTTTTTTTTCCCTAGCCGGCTTCATAAGCAGCGGCTGGTCCGGCGGCGGCGGTGGTTGGTCCGGCGGCGGAGGCGGCTGGTCCGGCGGTGGCGGCGGCTGGAATGGCGGCGGCGGCGGCGGTGGCTGGAAAGGTTTAGGCGGAGGAGGCGGTGGCGGCTATGGAGGAGGCGGCGGCGGCTGGAAAGGAGGTTTCGGAGGCGGCGGCGGCGGTGGATACGGAGGAGGTGGCGGATTTGGCGGAGGCGGCGGCGGCGGCCAAACTATCAAGATCATCAAAGTGATCGCTGTGCCCAGTGGAGGCGGCGGCGGAGGCGGTGGCGGACATGGAGGCTGGGCTGGAGGCGGCGGCGGTGGCTACGGAGGAGGTGGTGGATTCGGAGGCGGCGGTGGAAAAGGTAACTGAAAAATAAATATAAATAATTTGGCGGGCAAAGAGTCAGGCCACTTCGTAGTGCATTGAATTTATTCAAAGAGAGATATGAAGTCGATTAAATTAAGACAAAGTTGCCCCATTCATTAGTAGACCATTTTAAATATTTATTTCTTTTTCCCAAAAAATCAAATATTTCTGTCTTTTTACCAGAGTTGTGCAAGTTATTTACAT
This sequence comes from Ophonus ardosiacus, assembly GCA_943142095.1. Taxonomy (NCBI): domain Eukaryota; kingdom Metazoa; phylum Arthropoda; class Insecta; order Coleoptera; family Carabidae; genus Ophonus; species Ophonus ardosiacus. The sequence goes on along the minus strand of OW964829.1, from coordinate 41,669,011 downwards.
CGAGTAATTTACTTAGTTTTTTACATGTAAAAAACTCTGGTAAAAAACTCAACCTCAATGTAAAAAGCCCCATTTAAAAAAAGTAAAAAACTGAAACTCAAATACTATACTATACTATACTACTATACCAAAATTTTACAATTTGTATTATTAAATATATACTTTTATTATTTATAAATAAATAAATAAATATATCATCACGGCATATTACCCATTACTGGGTGTGCCAGTATCTACAACACATGTAGACATCGGTAATGATGACGATATATTTTACCTTGTGGGCGCTTACCAGGCGTCACCTCGCGGGCACTCATGGTGTGGAGAGTGCACCACAGGAGTCACTTTTGTGCCATTTAAAATTGGAAATATTTAGAGTCTGTCGGGATCGAACCCGGTTCCCCCAGGTTCGCGACCAGACACTCAGGCACGCGGCCACGGGACCCCATTTATTTTATTATTTATATCGTTTATATTTTTGGCAGACACTTATTTTTGTGAGAAATATAAATCTGACAGTGCTTCTTGCTTCTCGACAGCAGTGATGACAGATAGGGCCACAATGCAGAAGCGCAATTGCGTATTTTACGTTTTTGACGTTTTTTACTTTTTCTACATATAAATTACAGTTTTTACGCCAATTTTGTATAAAATTATATAAATTTGTAAAAAACACAACTGTGTGTATTTAAAACCGACCTGTAATTGGGATCTTAGTATCCTGTTGGTCTTGGTTAAATAAATAAAAAAAAACTCTACTTTTTACGAATATCTTCAAGTATGAAATAATACGGAATTTTAGCTTGCATCTCTTTAGGGCAACTTTTTATACACTTTTCTCTGAAGGATAACAATAATAAAATTGTTTTCGTAGATAGTTTTGTTCTAAGAATTTCTTTCATTAAGTTGTCCGGGTTTTTTGCTCGCCAGTATAAATATAAGATTTCGGCTGATTACCTTTACTGGGCGTACCAAAGTGATAAAAACAAAATTCGGTAATGTCAAGATATTTTTACTGAAGAAGATGTACCAAATTCATACTTGCTGTAGAGTCAATTACAATCATCATTTCAATTTTCACCAGTTGATAAATCGTCATATCAATCTCATTACTAGTGCACATATCTATGAATCTTATAAATACAAAAAGGGTATTTGCCAAATATCAACTAATAAACATTAAAAGCTATTCAAAGAGTATTATTTTTCATGTTAAATAATTAAGTAGGTACGACAAGCAACAACCGATAATTATAAGTTACTAATCATGTGTTTTGTTACAGGTGGATGGTGGTAAATAAATTTAAATTCTTATTGAAGAGTTATCATCATTCAAATTTCAACATTCCAAAAATCATCCTACCTATGTGGACTGTAAATATATTTTTGTATATGTGTGTAAAATAAAATTTTCTTTTTTATATAAATGCAGAGTAATTATTACCTCACCCTCGACAAGATTTTTTCTACAGTCGCATAATGGGGTCCTCCACCATAAAAATAATAAAATGTACACTTTACACTTACAGTACTACTAAATAAATAAAGATTATACTTTTTAGTTTTAATTTACCGTTATTTGTCATTCTTCTTGAGCTATTGCTTCAATCTAATCTAAACATTTTTTACTTTCGTTTTCGTAAATGAATGCTCTATTTTATTTATACAGAGTAGTCCATCGACCTTTAAACTAATAGATGCAGCGTACGAGCAAAACGTTTGTCCCGCCATAACGGTGCAGACACAGTATCTCTATCCTTCAACAGTACGGAAGTTAAGAAAACGCGGCAAAATAAAAATTTGATTTGTCCCTAACTTGTTATACTTGGTGCATAATCGCTAAGAGTATATATTTAATTTTTTTGTGCATAATTACTTTCATTATATATTTTTAATACAACATATTATATACACATATTATATTATAGGGAACAAGTAATAATTAATAAGAACTTACATATGAAATGACACAGCTAAACGGCGTACGTACTGCTGACTGCACAAAATACACAGTTTCCCAAATATTTTGTCACATATGCAACTGACAATACATATTCGTAAATGTTGACAGAAATAATTGTAAATGTTCTCCAAAAAAGGAAAATAATACACAGTCACGAAACGTCATATGTCATATTGTCATTGCGGAGGTAGAAAATGTGTAACTACACCACCATTAGTTCCTGACTAAACGTCACTATTAAGAACGTAGACAAGAGACATTTCTCAACATTTTATAGTTAGAAATTCGCACAGCGAGCGTTTTTTCTACTTTGTCGCGCATGAGCAGCAAAGTGACATTTTGCATTGACAAAAGCGAGCCTACTCTGTATATAGACTGTAGAAATAGTTATTTACGTAAGAGTCAGGAAAATGGTACATTACTGTCGAGGAGCCATATTGAAATACAAGGGACTTCGTGCCGAGTATTTTACGGCTCCGAGTCAAGTACAGACATTTTACTGACGAGTTATATATTAATTTTTTTCTTAAACCTTTGATTATAATAAAAAATAATTTTAAATTTAATAATTAAATCTGATTTTCTATAAATATCTAGTAGTTCTTCTCTCGTTACTAAGGTGACAGAAAAAAATTTAGTAAAAAAACAAAAATGAATTTACTCTCAGTTCTGCATTTTTGGTGCGTCCATATGCATTTCTTTCCATTTTCCATGTCTTCCAATGACGCTTTCTTGTCTGGGATTAACATATCTAATGTAAATAACATCATAAACATTAATATCCAATAAGATTTTAAAAAAAAGTTTGAATTTTTTCGTGACTGGCTAGGAAAATACAACTTTTGCTCCGCATTTTAGGCGCGAAAATAGTTCTTCGGTCCTTCGCTCCGGTTTCAGAAAATAATATATTTTTGTATATGTAAAATAAATTTTCAAAACTGGATTGAATCTCTGTGGTTGGCACTTGGTAAAACATATTTTAACAATTAAGTTGAAAAATATCACTCTATTATCACAACGTTGTGAAAATAAAATTATAATTTTTGTGAAACTTACCAAGTGTTATTTTTTAAACATTTTTATATGAACCTCAATTTACTTTACCAATGAACCATTATACTCGTAGTATTCAGTTCTCTTCAGTACTATAGTGAACTATAGGTATATCGCTTTGGTAACGAAATAGGTATTTGTTTACAAACAAATCAAAAACAGCATACCTGAGTTTGGTTTATAGATTTAATTTTTTTGGTGAAATTTTGTAATACGGATCATAAATCAACACAGAACTCGAAACTGATACTGTCAACACGGGACACAAATACACAAACCTGCTGTTCAATAGAAATTTATAACAATAAAACATGTTTTCTTTTTTTATATAAATATATGAAATGAAAATGTTTTCGAATAATTTCCATATGTAATAAATGATTGTATGAAGTGATTAACTACAATTATATAAATATAAGAAGTAATATATAAAGTTACTACCGATCTTACCTAGGACTCAATGTACAGTAATTCTGTATTACTGAGGAGATTGGGAATGAAATGATTATATTGATTTATGAAATGATTATATTGATTTCCTAATTTCAATGATTTCAGTCCAAATCTTTCATTTACAGAAAACTAGGTTATTTATTTACACTGTTTTAAAATATAATTAAACGTTCATATTTGTGTAATACGGATATTTTCTTTAACATTAAACATTTGGTAAACCATAAATGCTACAAAATAATATTAATAACTAGGAAATAAATTCCTATCAAGAGACTGACAGACTGGTAGTCACACTATCCACAATTATTACAAGTATCCACTTGGATAGTTGGAACAAGTTGAAACGGAACCATTGTCGACATCTATTCGTGATAAGCAAACATTATTTTGGCAAAAAATAAAATATTTAAACAATAAAAAATATAATAAAAAAGTATTTTATTTATTAACTTTATACAAATAAAACAGGAAAATGTAAAGGTAAAAAATAATTCTATGACACATTTTATCAAAAATCACATAATAATATATTACACTGTTTACCCAGGAACTAAGGGTAGGAAATTCAATAACTTGACTTGTGACCACCATAACTTCCTGATCCTGATGTAGATCCTGAGAGTGAACCGGCTGCACCACCAAGAAGGCCACCAAGTCCTCCAAGAAGGTCACCTACTTGTTTACCTACACGGGCTCCAGAGCCACCAAAACTACCAGAGCTGCTAAAACTTCCAGAGCCAGAGTCGGCACCAGACCCACCAAATGAACTGGAAGAGCTGTGGGAAGAACTAAATGAGCCGCTACCGCTTCCGCTGCCACTTTTGCCACCTCCATATGAACCAGATCCACTACCGCCAAGACCGCCTCCAAGTCCGCCGCCAAGTCCACCGCCAAGTCCACCGCCACCTCCAGCACCTCCGAGTCCTCCAGATCCCGAGCCACCGTGTCCACCGCCAAGGCCGCCTCCAAGTCCACCGCCAAGTCCACCTCCGCCGCCCAGTCCACCACCGCCGCCAAGTCCACCGCCTCCGCCATGTCCACCGGATCCAGAACCACCGAATCCTCCAGATCCAGAGCTACCACCTGCACCTCCAAATCCACCACCTAGACCGCCAGCTCCTCCATGTCCACCAGATCCTGATCCACCTCCAAGTCCACCTCCGCTGCCTAATCCACCAGCTCCACCAAATCCTCCTGAACCACCATATCCTCCGGATCCAGAGCTACCATGTCCACCAGCTCCTGATCCACCACCAAGACCGCCTCCACTTCCAAGTCCTCCTCCGCCGCCAAGTCCACCTCCACCGCCGAGTCCACCTGAACCGCCGTGTCCTCCAGAACCACCGAATCCGCCAGATCCGTGGCCGCCAGATCCGTGGCCGCCAGCTCCTCCCGCACCACCGCCAAGACCTCCTCCTAATCCTCCTGCTCCACCGTGTCCACCAGAGCTGCCGAAACCTCCAGATCCTCCTCCCGCACCAAATCCGCCACCGCCACCACCTCCGCCGCCGCCTCCGAATCCACCTCCAAGACCAGCACTGCCGGAACCTCCTGCGCCTCCAAATCCACCGCTACTGCCAAAGCCTAAAAAATATGTCAAGTAAAATTGAAAAGTTACTATAAAGAATTTATTTATATACCTCCATGCCCTTTTCCCTTTCCACCAGGTCCGCGGCCTCCTCCTAAACCAAGTCCATGTCCTTTTCCGCCTCCGGGTCTACCTCCGCCGCCGAATCCTCCTGAGCCGCCAAATCCACCAGAACCACCGCTAGCGCCTCCTCCAAAACCACCGCCAAGTCCTCCAGCTCCTCCATGTCCACCAGATGCTCCTGAACCGCCAAATCCACCTGAGCCTCCATGTCCACCAGCTCCAGCACCACCACTGCCGGCACCTCCTCCAAATCCACCACCCAGACCGCCAGCTCCTCCAGAACCGCCATATCCTCCAGAACTTCCGTGTCCACCAGCGCCTCCTCCACTGCCAGCTCCACCAGAGCCACCTGCACCTCCAAATCCACCGCCTAGGCCTCCAGATCCACTTCCACCACCAAGGCCTCCAGCCCCTCCATGTCCTCCAGATCCACTACCAGCGCCAAGGCCTCCAGATCCTCCAAATCCACCGCCTAGACCTCCAGCTCCTCCATGTCCTCCAGATCCACTTCCACCGCCAAGGCCTCCAGATCCTCCAAATCCACCGCCTAGGCCTCCAGCTCCTCCATGTCCTCCAGATCCAGCTCCACCGCTGCCTCCAGCCCCTCCAAATCCTCCAGATCCACTACCAGCGCCGCCGCCACCTCCTCCAAATCCACCGCCTAGACCTCCAGCTCCTCCATGTCCTCCAGATCCACTTCCACCGCCAAGGCCTCCAGATCCACCTCCCCCGATGCCTCCAGACCCTCCGTATCCTCCTGATCCACCGCCGCCTCCGAGTCCACCGCCTGCTCCTAATCCACCGCCTCCTCCACTACCACCAGATCCACCATGGCCTAATCCTCCAGCACCGCCAGATCCACCACCACCGCCAAGGCCGCCTCCAATTCCTAAACCTCCTCCTAGGCCACCGCCTAAACCACCGCCATGGCCTCCTCCAAGTCCTCCTAAGCCGTTGCTACCGCCGAAGGAACCAGATGAACTGCCACTGCTGGAGAAACTTCCTGAACCAGAACCAGAACCGGAACCACCACCGAATGATCCTGAACTGCTGAAGGCTAATTAAATAAATTATAATATTAAAAGAGTAAATTAAATAAACTATGTAAATTAAATTACATCCAGATTTAGATCCAGATCCAGAACCTCCAAGTCCAAAAGAACCGCTAGAAGAAGAACTAAAACTACCAGATCCAGATCCGGAAGCTGGTTCTAAAATGTGTGAAACATCCGCATACTGGGATGCTGCAAATAAAATATTTAATAGTTATTTACGATATAAGTGGGATATATACATTATTAATTAATAGTGCATTAATAATTTAATATCCCACAAATATCGCACTCATTTTCATTTTAGATATGTAATAGTTTTATTATCCCATTGAGTAGTGTAATGAAATTATTACCACACTAGAATTTCATTAAGACACTCAATGGGATAGCAAGGCTATTACATATCTATGAATGTGATAAAGTATAACATCCCACAGTGATATATATAAAAAAAATTAATTAGTAAAAATAAAATATTAAATACTTACAATAATGTACTCCTACACTAAAAACCAACGAACAAATTAGTAATTTGTTCATCTTGTTCACATGTATCCTGATGAACAATAGACAAACGACTGACAGATAAATGTAACCAACTCCTATTTATACGCGAATTATCCATCTCGGTATGAAATAAAAAATGCCGTCGTGATTATCTAAAAAAACAGTTTTTTTAATGGTCATAGTTACTACCTCTACTGTTGACGAGTACACATCCACACAATTGCTAATTAATTCATTGAAAAGGCGAGATTCCTGTTCATTATTGCAAGAAATTAGAGAATACTGAGTGTGCACTTTTCCAAAATGTCATCGATCGTATGTATAACACGTCTCGTTCGGGTTTTCCAGTAAAATTGCAAGGAGGCGGCAAACGGATATGAACATCATACTATTTGCATTTGAACGGCCATATATTAACAATGTTATGCTAAATAATCTTCTTAGGTAATACATATGTTTAGAATATTCTAAGAAATATAAACAATGTAAAATAGTTACAAATAATGACAAATTTCGTTATCAGTAAAAAACAATTGTAAATTATTCAAGACTTAAATATGAAAAGTTTATTTGTATTGTTAGATATTGATTATTCAAGGTAATTATTTAAAAGCAATAAAAGTAAAAATAGAATCTTGTTATAATATTATTCGCATTATTACAAAAACAACTATTTCAAAAATTATAAAATATAGTTGCCGCACTACAAATAAAGTGGTATCGTTTTCTCTGAACTTGAAGCCTTTCGACCGTGACTTTTTATATTTTTTTTTAAATAATAATTATTTGTTCATGTTTTTTGCAAGAAATATACTTATAGCTTTATTTCTATCTCGTTTTGTTTCTCATCTTTAAAATTACGTCATTGTAAATCACGTTTATAATTAAAAACTGTACGACATGTGCAGAGTTAATTAATGATCGTGTCACCTACAATAAAAATTTATGCTCTGACAAAAACAATCATAATATAAACAAATTGGTGCAATCAATGAAAATTATTATTATTTTTTAATGAATATTTCAATTTTAAAAAGTGATTGTTAGAATCTTCACAAATAGATAATAATCATAATCTTCTCAGGAAATTATATAATTATTACATTTTTATTATAATTTTCTTTAGAAACTTAACAAGTATATGTGGTAAATCCAAGATAATTGTTATACAATGACAATGAATAATTCATAACTGTAGTTATTCTGCACAGGGGTCAAGTTCTTTTTTGAATTTTATTAATTATAATTAAAATTTGCCGGATGTACTACGTATAAATAATAGGACAATTCCCATTAGTGGTTTAATTATTTATTTTCCAAGACATCTTGTTAACCTTGAACACTTCTGTTTAACCAGTAAAATAGAATTAGTTATATTGTGTATGTAAATAATTATAATTTTTTGCAGTAGCTTCAAAATATTTTTGGGTATTTCACAGGAAATGCCTATTAACCACTATAAATATTCATCATGGACAGTAATAAAATTCTTTAATTAACAAAGAAAATAGAACAATATATAATCAAATTGTCATAATTAATAAAATCTAATTTATAGTATGCTTTGTGCAGATGGCGGCGTTATCAATATTCCTCTATACAGTTCCAAATTGTCTCGAACTTTTACTCGCAATTGTTCAACCACTTCTTCTTCTAAATCACACATTCGTACATCTAAATGAATAATAGTTACATTTTTCTCAATTCCAGTTAACAAATTATCTACGCATTCCTAAAATAAAAATAACACAATTTTTTTGCTAAGCTGTAAACAATATCAAAAAAACAATTATATAACTGGTGAATCTTCTCACCTGTCCCAGGGAGTTATTACTTAAATCAAGTTTTTGCAAAGTGTTATTCAAGGCGAACATCAAGCCTATGGCAAAATTTTCAGGCGATAGACCACAAGACGATAAATTTAAACTTCGCAATGTTTTTGCAGCTCTGGCTAAAGCTGTTGATATAGATTTACCCCCTTCGCAGCCAATTGGATTCATTTTTAAATTTAGTTCTACTAATTTACAATTTTCTCCAGACATATAATAGGCTATACCTTTTGCACCTTCTGGACCTAAAAAAGAAAGGTGGTACCTATCATGACTCGTGATAGTCTCATAAAATTCACTATTCACGATATACTTTTTATTATTTTTCTTGATGTACTTAAAAAAAAAACCACATGTAAAGTCAAGGTCAAAAATTCCTCCAAATAAGCGAGATATAATTTTCAGAAAAAAAAATTAATTCGGAGTAGGCTATGAACTCAGAAACATATGTCTGATTAGTCAAGAGACAAAATTGATCGTGAAATTACAGAAATAATAAAGAAGGATACCGAATCTTGCCATTCACCGTTTTCTAATTTATTTCTAAAATAAGGATTCAAGAAGAAAAGCTTCGATTTCTTTAGATAACATTTTTGACAATATCTCGTGCCAAATTGACATTTAATTAGGTACTTTTTTTTTAAATTGACCTACGTTTTTTGTTCATATTCCACTCCGAGTTAGGATTTTTTTGAACAAACTGTATTAAGGTCTGAATTTTAAATTTGTTTTATGACGTATTTTTTATAATGTGGGTACACCTGAAGTAAACAAATAGTGGTTCACAGGCTTACGAAAAAATGTTGAACAAATTACAAAATAATGTATATTTAAATTGGAATATTATATTTCATTATTAAAGAAATAATAGTTTATATATTAAGGGAGTAAAGTTCGTCATTATTTGTCGCTGCAATCGCTTGAGGCAAATAAGGACACTTTACTCCCGTGTTATATACAATATTTTATGATTGTATACAATATGTATGTGCCTGAGTGTCTGGTCGCGAACCTGGGGGAACCAGGTTCGATCCCGACTGACGCCAAATATTTCCAATTTTAAATGGCACAAAAGTGACCCCTGTGGTGCACTCTCCACGCCAGCTATGAGTGCCCGTGAGGTGACGCCTGGTAAGCGCCCACACGGTAAAATATATCGTCATCATTACCGATGTCTAAATGAAAAAAAATTATTTTAAATTTAATTTTACAAAAAACATTATATTTTTTTCCAAAATAAATATGATTAATAATATTCCTTATTTGTTAATCAGTATCAATTAACAAAGGACTTGAATCACTTTATTTCCCTAGGGAGTACTTTATTTCCCTCGATAAATAATGAAGCACATTGTTATGATTTTGATAAGAATAAAGTTAACATTATTTACTGGTTGTATATAAAATAAATTATTGCACTTAATTTTTTTAACTTTTTTCTCATTTTACAAAAACAGAGAAAAGAGAAAGTCACCCAAACAAATCCGACACTCCTTAATAAGTCTATTCTTAATTGAGGATGAGCTTCTTAAACAAGTGCATATACTCGTATGTGCTGCGTCATCAAAAACAAAACATCCCGTATTTTTTAGAGAGAATAATTTAAAATAAAAAAAAATGGAATTCTCCGTAATTTAGGGTTGTTAACAGATTTATATTATTGTTGTAAATATTAAAAAAAAAAAACATGAAATATATTCAAGAAAAGCATAAGTACATATTATTATGTTTTAATAAATGCGAAATCGAAGTGAATTACTACAAAATAGACGGTAAATAGTAATTTTTTTAAATCTCTTATATAAATTGACACGTAAACTATTTGGTAGTTTTGTTTTTAAGAAAATCTGTCGTTTTGTATATTATAAAAAAAAAATTCTTCGAGTATACCATTCCTATAATTCCAATATACATATATTCATTTCAATCTGCCCTAAATGGTTCTATGATTAAAATAAATAAAAACAAATTAATGTACCAATTTTGTTGTCTTCTAAAATGAGTCGTTCTATGATTTTATTGTTTTCTAACATTCCAGCTAAAGCTTTTGCGCCATCATCAGCAATTTTGCAGAATGATAAATCTAATATAACCAAAGTAGGATGGTTACACAAAGATCTAGCTAATAATTTTACTTTCTGGCAGTTTATATCTGAGCGCAGTACTCTACAAACCAAAAATTAATATATTTCTTTTCAAAAATCAATCTATAATTACCGCAATATTTTCAAACAACTTTTTTCTACCCCTTTGCCAAGTAATTGGGCATCATTCTCTGACATTTTTAAAGAATGCCAAGAAAAATTGTCACCTTGATTACTCTAAAAAGCAGTACGAGTTATGGGATAATGTAAACAATTATTATTTAAGTATTATTTACCTTATTGTAACAAACCGAAAACTCAATTAAATTTTCTAAATTTGCTAGCAAAACATGTAAACCAATATGATCAGTGCTACTTTGTTTTTGGCGAGGTTGTAACTCTTTTAAATGTAATGTTAAAACATATTCTCCAACTAAATCGGTCAAATCTGTTATCTGAAAATGTTACATACAAATCAAGACATATTTGTTGAAATAATAATTGAAAACCCTGGCGCAAAAGGAAATCAGTTACATTTTTATAATTTAATTCTAAGTAAAAACATGATTATTGCAAATTTACTGTATTCTTACTAGCATAGTATTTTTTTTTATATTTCGGCGCATGAAGGAGATTTATGGAGTATATTTTCAGAATAAACCCGATAAAATTAAAGTGCAGGAACGGGATAAGTATGTGAAAAAATTTATCCCTTCTTGAACAAAATCTACAAAGGGGATGTGTTTCCTAAAGTTGTAGTTTCCTTAGGAATGGTTTATGATGAATTTAATTTATAAATTTAAATTTTGATACAAAATTTACAATTTTCAGTCTAGGTTTATGTTAGATTTTAAATTCTGGATCTAACCTATCAGTATCTATCATGTGACATCATTGTTTGTCGTATTTTGACGTTTCTCCAGTTCAAATTTTAGGTTACGAATTTTTTTTATATTTCTTAAACCCTAATGAACAAGATGACATTTTTAATAATATCGGGAATGTTTTTTAATATTGCTGATTTGTATTATAAAGAAACAAACACAAAAGTAAAAAACATAGGCGGTCTGTTAGGCCGTGGGTAGGCTTATGAACAGATTAAGATTTGTAAAGGGGCATTATCATAGTTTGTTTCCGAAAATGAAAGAACAAGATCATGAACAGTATATCACGTATACTCGTATGAGTGTGCCTTTATTTTAATTCCTTGCTATCCCTCTTTGCATTGAAATTACAGAAACTTCGGATGACAACCGCTTTTTCACCAGAACATAGACTGAGTTATACCGCCATGTCTGATGGTGCTCTCTTATGATTGGTCAAATTTGAAATTTACATTTGGATAATAGCTTGCGGACACTCACGTGACGAAGCGAATTAGCCAATCAGAACTTGGGGAGAATCTGTCAGATTGAAGGATGGAGATTTGAAGTTTGTTTTGGTTTATAGTCTATTATGCGTTTTGTTTTCATAGTTTGGCAAAAAAATATAAAATAACTCAATACGCACTAAAACTTCAATATGAAAACTGCCAAACTATGAAGACAAGACTCTTAACCTCTGAACACGCTACCAAAACAAACTTCAGAGTTGCGTTCCAAAACTCTACTACAGAGTACGAAATTACTCAAAATCGTTCCAAAACTAATAACCTTAGTCTCAGAGGGGGCTTGAAATTAATGTTGTAATTATAAGTAGTTTTGTTAATTTTTAAAATTTAATTTCAATTTTTTACTCCAACAAAACTCATTCTTCCAAAACACACTACACTCTTAAATTACGGTATTCTTGAATTTGAAAAGCTGCCAAGCTCTCTGAGCTTCGATGTGACAGTTTCTCCCCAAGTTTTGATTGGATAATTCGCTTCGTCACATGAGTGTCCGCAAGCAATATAATTATATTCCAAATCTAAATTTGAAATTTCTAAATTTGTAAATCGTTCATAAACCATCGCATAGATTTTTAGTACGTTTATATTTTAAAATCTAAATTGTAAATTAAATTCATACTAAACCGGGCTTTATGAAACATAATGCATAATATACCGTTCTTCTAGTATAGACGAAGGCACTATTTTAGATTAATTTTCTGCACAAATCTCTATTTTTCAAAAAATGTAACTTGTCCCTTTTTGCACCAGTCTTCAATTCTATTTACATATTCTTCATTGTATAAATCAGGCTGCATTCTCTCCAGTTCTTCCATCATATGTCTTTCTAAATAAATCTGTTTCCACGATTTAGTAATAACAACTTTTGTTGCACATGGAGGAATTGTGAACGACTGATAAGAAGAATTATTTATTCCAATTTCATCAAAACATACATTTTCATTCGACTCTCTGAATGATTTCATGCCAACGCTAAGCGACATTACTTGAGAATTAGTTCTCGAAAATTGTACATCATAATTATTATCACTGAAAGATCCATTTTCGATAGATTGTTCTTGGCTAGGAATGTTAATTGGTTTGTCATATTTGTATATTAAACTGGGTTGACATGAGTCAGGCCAACGTGCTTTGTAACTTCTCTCCCAAAAATAATCGTATTGGATAATGGGAATTGTTAATTTCAAAGGTAAATCAGTTGATAGTAATTCTATCAGGAATAATTTGTCAGCTAATACTTTAATTTCATCAAATAAAGGATTCGCTACAAACAATTTTTATTCAGTAATATAAATAACAAAGATAATATTTGTTCATACTTTCCCACTTTTCTGCGATAAAAATTAGACATAAATGTCTTAATTTTTTAATAAATTGCGAATCCCAAGTAAAGTCATCAGGTTTTATACTTTCTTTCCGCAAATATACATCGGGAATTTCATAAGCAACAATAGTATTTTGATTAATTATATGTGGAATTCTCATTTTTAGTTTTATTGAAAATATTATTCCAAACTATACACTCAAATATTGACAAAACCAACAACTTAGTTCATTATTGTTTGACAGAAACTGTCAACAAGTTTTATCGATATCAACTAGAACAAAAATATCATCAGGGGTTATTATACTTTTCTAGGTGTGCCAATCTTTTCCTATTCGCAAATTTCGATGATGTGGTCTCTCCACCAGAAAAATTGGTAAAACGGTTTTTCTTTCATATCTGCAACAATGCTTGTCATATAAAATCCGTTTTTTGCTAATTAGTCTTACTGTATCGTAAAAGTTCAACATATTTTTAAAATGGGTTACGTGCATTTATTGAGGGATCTTTTACCGCCAGGACAATGCCTCAGAAAGAGATAAGTTCTTTAACTGTTCACTGCGTTTAGGAATCACTTTCGTTTTTATACATTCCCATGCATAGTGCGACAAAATTTAATGCCTTTACAATTTTGCGGACGCTGTAATTTTTATGGTAATTTATAGTAAAATGTAGTTCATTAAAAGAATACGTTTTTCAAGTTAGTGTACTCCCTCAGCGCTTATGAAAAATATGACTCACATATCCAGTTAATCTTTAGAATCAATTTAATTATGCTGTTATCACTAAACTTGTTTCGTACATATTTTGTTGTTAATTCTAATTCGCCTTTGCAAAAGAGTAAATATACGAAAAAGATGCTGCTTTTAACAAAAACGTTCATTGAACTGTATTAGAACATTATCAATATTTTACCGCAAAAGACCTATGCCAGTATTACGAACACATTTTTATAAACAGCTTTTGTTAAAAGTGGCATGACAAGAATATAACGTAGAAGCGAACTCCATAATAGCGCTATTATTATTATTATAACGAGTTCATAATAGGGTCTCGTCCATGGAAATATTTAAAATAAAAATTTAGACAAAATAAACTTCTCCACAGAAACGGACTTGGTATATTAGGAGTCCAATTGTATTCACACTAAAACTAAAAAAACTTCGCAGTGAACGTATTCTTCACTTTGATGAGAAGTCTCCATGTCTACACTATTCACAACTTGGTGCACAAACTTTAAGGGCATATAGTGCTGAATATGATTGAAAAAGTTCAATCAACATAGGTCCGATCTTCAATAGTGTCCCAGATATAGGGCAGTGAAAAATGAGTTTTTGACAGGATTTACCTTTCCCATCTCGAAAACTATATGAATTAAGACTTTGATTAAATGAGATTTTTTGTTGCCTTTGAGTGGTCATTTTACATGTTTTTGTTTTCCATAAAAAAATAAATAATTGTATTAAGTAAAATGTTGTTGCGACCTTGACCAATATTTAATTTTCAAGTAACTTCTTAATTATTAGAAATTTAGGTGTTTTATATTAAATTTTATTGTATTTTTACTTCTAGCTAAGAGAGGTATTGGATTCATGCTAAAAATCGCATATCCAGATTTTAGTGAATAAGCACGTCTTGAGGTGCCTAGATTCCGATTATAACATTTTTACGATGATGTCTGTGTCTGAATGTTGGAAGGATGATTCCTCAAAAACTATAATACTTAAGTCCTATTTAACTAATTTTTCCTCAATCTGACATTAATGGAAAGGGCTGAAAAGGTTTTGATAATTGGATGACCGGAAGTAGCAGTTCCTTAAAACAATTCTTCTAAATATTATTTTTTGAAATACAGTTAAAAATTTTATTACATCTTCTATAGATTTAGATATAAAGAAAATATTATAGAATTTGTTGTAATAAATCGCACAGCCCACTACAAAAAAAAAAAACAGATAAATGTCAGTGTCAAAAATCAACAATTTTACTGACATTACTGAAAGTTTTTTCTGGGAAGTACATTTAGTTTTTCTTATTTTATTATTCATTAAATATTTAAAATTGTAGGTAGATATGTATATTAATAGTGCATATATCCTTAAGAAATACCGCCAATCATGTCAATGAATTGGAACCATCTTGAACATTTTAGAAGAGTAAGACAAGATTCCTTATAGAATGAAAGAATAAATAGACTTATTTATGTGCACAAGAAATGTTAAATTCGATACTTATGTAATAAAACGGAAATGGTGAGAGGTATTGGGCTAGCCATTACAGATTTTTAGTCTTACTGGCAGACAAAATTTTGTTCAATACTATCCGTCAGTTTTTCTTTTTTTCTAATAGAAAATGATCTCTTTTATGAAACAATTAAAACAGCTGTTTTTACTGATTTTAGCCAATACTATCCCTTTAAAGTTAATGCGAGAAGTTGTGATCACCCTATACAAACAAGTTATGTTTCCAATCATCAACAAGAAATAATTACTTTTCATCTTTAAAAATCATCGTTATATAAATATGTATTTTGAAGACAATCTTGGTTTGTTTCTTCTTAATCTTGAACTGGGCTCAAGCTTATTGCGTATTATTATAATATCACAGCTAGGTAACCCTATATCGATAACAAGTACCTTTTTGTTGATTACCATTTTATATCTATAAAATTACAACAAATAGTAATAATTACAAAAGCATTGAATTTTATAAGAAACACCTTTATATAATTCTCAATTTTTTATTACAGTCACAGACAGTCACACGTTAGTAATAGATAACATAGCTATCTACTTCTTGGGCGCGGGCTTGGCTGCGGCTGGTTTTGCTGCTGCTGGCTTGGCTGCTGCTGCTGGCTTCGCTGCTGCTGGTTTGGCGGCTGCAGGTTTAGCTTGCTTGGGTGCTTTGACCTTTTTCGGCGCTACCTTAGCCTGGGCGGCGGCAGCAATTGCTGCTGCTTTCCTGGCAGCTTTGGGAACTTTAGCTTTCTTGGGCTTGGCGGCCTTCGCCTTCATGATCTGTTCGCGTCTTCTCTTCTGCATTTTGGCGGATCTGATGGCCGGGTGGTCATCGGGCAATGTGATCTGGTAAAAAATTATGTAAAAAGCTGCTAATTGGAAGTAAATTCAAGGACACCAATTAAAACACAATAAACACGATTTTTTAAAATGATGCCAAAATTA
The DNA here is from genome assembly GCA_943142095.1 of Ophonus ardosiacus. Taxonomy (NCBI): domain Eukaryota; kingdom Metazoa; phylum Arthropoda; class Insecta; order Coleoptera; family Carabidae; genus Ophonus; species Ophonus ardosiacus. Next base: position 41,652,517 of record OW964829.1, on the reverse strand, counting down.
TTTAATTGTTTTTTTTTTTGTGATTACTTACGCCACGTTTTTGTGCAAGAAGAATATCTCTGTCGTTTCTCCTCTTCTGGTTGGACAATATGGCTTGACGTTTGAGAACGGCAGCATATGGGTTCAAACGCAACAATGCACGAGTGTTGGTCAATGGATTGAGACGACGGACACGACGAAGAACGTTCTTCCTGCAATATCAACAAAAATATGTTTAATTTTGCCTGAAAAAGGTATAAAATATGAATTTCTGTTATGTTTTTCGTCAGGTGTCAACAAGTAATCACTGTACATCATAACCCAGTGCTCTAAATGTTTTTCATCATGAAAAAACTATATTAAATAAGGTCATGCACGACTTTTTTTTATAACTTTAATTGTTTCTTGTAAGTGAAAATGACATTCTTTAAAACGGGGTTGTTAGACCCCCCGATTTGTCCCTTGCCGAGTGACGTCACAGGTTCGTGGCAACGGACTTTTTTTATTTTCACACTGTTTTAAAAGTCAAAGTGACATTTAAAGGTAACTGAAATTTATGAAAGTAAACATGATGGAACGTTGTTTCAGGGAATATTCGTTGTTTCGTGCCAAAATAAAGAATAAAATAATATTCTGCAATATATTCAATGTCTTATATGCGTTTACGACCTTCTAGCGCCTAATCTCAAATCAAAAGTGAAAGAAACATCTGATTAACGTCTAGATAAGTTCACGCCAAATGAAATCTATATTTATAAAAATAAATAGAACGATAATTATAGCATATTTAGATATGTAATACTCAATTTATAGTCTATATATATTTTTTTCTTTTAGAAATTCTGTGTCCATATAATCTCTGCCTGGAATGAGTCATGAGTCTGAACTCAGGTTCAGAACCTCTGACGTCACAACATGGCTGGTTTTTGCAACTTTTTAAAAATATCATATTTTAAAACGATTTTATACAACAAAAAATAATTTAATCATATTAAACGATAAATTAGACTATTCTTCTTTGATTTAAACAGGAAAAAGGTACAATTATTTTTTTGCTTGACCTCATTATGATAAAAGACTGAAAAATACCTGGGAGCACGCAGAACTTTGCGGATTTCTTCAGATTTAAGAAGGCGAGCCAAATCTGTGTTAGCCATTTTGGGTTGTGGCAAATTGTATCCTATAAAAATAAAACAATATATCAACACATATATTTCACAAATAATACAATAATTATAATATTATTGTAGTTATCAGTGTTTGGAAAATTATAGTCATGGTTCATCATCAACACGGACCAAACAAATCATCATTATATTTTTTTACTTTTCGTTGTACTTTATGCTGTAATCTCACCTTTCTTAAGTTGAGCAGAAGTCTTCCAACTTCCGAACAGCTTATCGAGCCTAGCGAAGGCAGATTGGGTCCAGATGACGAATCTACCAACGTGACCACCAGGAGCCAACTTCAAAAGGTTAAGGCGGTCAATGCTGCAGAGTTCGATTCCGGGAATGTTGCGGAAAGCGCGACGCAGACCCTTTAAAATTTACACATTTTGAAACTATCATAAATATTATAATTTTAAAATATAGGCATGATTTTATCAGAGCTTTTGTAGTTGTAGTCATGGGTAATCATAAACACGGACCAAAAGACAAATCATCATAATATTGTAATAGGGGTTACCAAGTTTTTCATTTTTACCTATCGCTAAGAGAGGTATTGGGATCATGCTAAAAATCCCAATATCCATATTTTAGTGAATGAGCACGTTCCATGTTTAACTACGGATTCCTCAACCAGAAGTTGTAGTGTCTTAAAAAAAAACTAAATATTATTTTTTGAAAATTTATGTTTTTATAAATAATAAAGATAAATTTAATTTTTTATTATATTTTCTAAATTTGAGATAAATAATGTAATATACAGAACAGATGTAATAAATCACATAATATTCAAATATTTAATATATCTTCTATAGATTTAGAGATAAATGTTTGTAACATAGTTTGTAATTCATAAATAAATGTCAATGTTAAAAATCAACAGTTTTAGTGACATTACTCAAAGGTTTTTCTGAAATCTCATAAAATGAGAGAATAGAATTATGTAGAATTTTTGTGTGCACAAAAAATGAAAAACAACACACTTTCAGATCTTACCTCAAAAGTCTTTTTTGTGTAAAAAGTTCAATAGTATAAAATGGAAATGGCAAGAGGTATTGTGGTGGCAACAACAGATTTTTTTTTAATAAGTTAATCTGTACATAAAAATATTAGACCCGTATTTTGTATTTTCGTCGAAAAGTTTCTAATTCGCCAGAAAAAAAAAATATATTAAAGTTTCATCTACACTAAGAATTATGTTTCTAGAGCTGAGTGAGACGGATATATGAAAAACGCACTGGGAACCTCGTTTCACTGAATTTTAAGCGCTAGATCTAAATACATTAAAGTTTCATTTTGATATCAGGGCTATAAAAATCAAAAAAATTAACGAATATCCACCTTAATATTACTTATGCATGACGAATATTAATATCCAATAAGTATTTTTTCTTAAAGCCGTATATTTGGAAATCCATAATTGGAAGACGGAACAATAAAAGTTAATGTTTATTTACCTGGTCCTTGTGGTAAACAATCAATGGTCCTTTACGTTGAATGCGACGACGGTTACGCATTTTACCTTTACCAGCACGGAATCTTTGAGACTTGTATACCTACGAACAAAAAAATATATTGTAATATTTATCACCTATATTAATTTTGTTTTTCTTTAAGAACTCCGAAAAAGATTAGCAAACTGTCATATATGGAGCATTATGCTGTATGGCTGCGAAACGTGGATTTTGCAGAAGAAGGAGAAAAAGTACTTAGAAAGTTTTGAGATGTGGTTGTGGCGACGATTGGAAAATTATGGGTAGAAGGAGAGAGTCAGGAACGAGGTGGTGTTAAGAAGAATAGGAGAAGAAAGAAGAATTTTGAAAGAAATAAGTGGAAAGCTAACTGGATTGGACATATTTTAAGGAGGGATGGTATACATAAAATTATAATTGAAGGGAAATAAGTGAAGGGGAAGAGGGCAAAGAAAATTTGGAATGCTAACTAAAATTAAGGACGGACAAAATTGCGAGAGGCTGAAGAAGGAGGCGCAGAACATATTCAATGGCAGAATTTACTAAATGATGATGAATTATATTATTGTGAATATTACCTTCTGGATGTCGGTCCAGGCCCTAAGGCGGCGCAAGAAGACCACAGCCTGCTTGGTCTTAGTCAGTTCCTGCACTTTGTCGCTAACAACAAGGGGTAGCTCGGGGATTTCATTAACCATGTGCCCCTTGCTCATAACGAGAGCCGGTACACCGCTAGCGGCAACAGCAGAAGCCAAAGCATAACGGCGCTGGTTCACGTTAATCTTGCGATGCCAACGGCGCCAAGGCTTAGTGGGGGCGAACATGCGACCACCACGACACATGTTGCCGAAGGCACCCTGGCCGGAGCGGTGGGTACCGCCACCACGTACCCTAGGGATACGAGCAACAGCACGACCAGTACCCCAAGATTCAGCGGAGGTCTGATGACCGGCCTCCTTAGACACGCAGTAGGGTTGACGGTGGTTCATCGACATCTGTTGGTGGATGAAGGTCACTACGTCGGGTCTGATGGGCGCCTTGAACACCATAGGAAGGGCAATGCTCTCACCCTTGATCTCTTCAGACTTCTCATTGTACACGCTAATAAGCGGACGGGCCGCAGATAAACTCTGTAAAAATAAACATTACCTATTAACAATTTCATTACAAAATACCAGTTAAAGAAAATTCAAAACTTTCACTACGCATGTACCATACATACGGAAATATTGTCAATAAATAAACGTTAGTTCTGGTACATCAATATAATAAAAAATATGGAATATATACGTACATAATATTATTCAAATTAAGAAGGTAGTAAACGAAATATATTATCCATGTTACTAATAAAGTGATCACATGTGGACATGTCGCCGATGTGTTGAAAACACGTGGCTCACCAACAAAACTACATTTAACTCCATATTTACTAAATATAATTCAAATCTATTATTTACTACAGTAGCCTACAATACTATAGATGAAACAAATATACTTTAATCATTTTTAAACTCACCATTTTTATGGTTACTTAACACTATTTTAAATAACTCCACTCCACTACTTAGCGAACATCAAGTCCGCCATTCAAAAGGAAGTGGCTGATGATGTTTACCACTACTACCTTTTATGGCGCCACTGTACGGGCATTTCCTATTAGCGCCAAATCTGAATTTATCTTATCTTTCTAATTATTTCTTTACGTAATTTTATTTATAGAGTATTATTTAACTTTCCTTTATCGTTTATCTATGTTTAATACTTTAATAATGTTATAAAACATACATTTCAATTACGCATTATCGTACTTAGAATAGAATTATTTCTTTCAGCGTCTTTTTAACTTAAAAAGTATTTGGCCTCTTTCGGGCCACTATTTTTAAAAAAATTAAGTGCAAATAACATTTGCTACACTTAAAATTATGGACTTCCGAAAAATGTATATAAGTTTTCTGTACACACAGGAAAATTATTTGTCTACACTACACTACATAACGTATTGTTCGTGTGTCGGTGGTGTGTATTAAACACAAATATTCAAAAATTTCAACTATGTTTTTATTCAAACACGTTCACCTTACACCCTCCTAATATACGGATCAGGACAAAAATAAGAGACACAAAATATACAATCGTCTTTACTAGTAGATGTTAACAGCCAATGGATCATTTGCCGGCATTTTTTTGGTGCTCGGGGTATACATACACAATTAAATGATGTCTTTTTTTTAAACTAAACGACCAGACACATGATAAATATAATAAGAAAGTAACTATCATCGTTTTTCTTTTTGTTAGTCTTTTTCTATCATCATACTTTTATTAATTTGTCTTTTTTATTCATACTAAGATCTTAATTAAAAATACAATATAAACTCTTTTTTATTATTTTATTAAAGGAACTTAATGAGATTAAACAAAAATATTTAGTGTGGTAAATACGTATTTATTGATTCATAAAAATATATATTCGTTGTACTTTGAGATTACATGATTAAGGAACATAGCAATAAACACATTTTATAGTTTAACACTAACTCCTGGAAGACCACGGGCGCCCGTTCCTGTAACTTTGAAAGTGCATCCTGCTGGGTGTTCTTGAACTTCTCCATGAACAGTTATCTTAGCGCTGGTGACGTACATGATGTCCATGTTTGGTCCACCAAATGCTACAGAAGTTGTCTAAACAAAAAATTAAAATAAACAATAATACAAAGACCGTTAGTATGAACGGTGATTAAGGGTGATTAGCGAGCATTGTTTTATTTATCTCAATCGCTTATGGATAATTTTAGAGAAAAACGCTTCAAATAAAAGATTAATTTTTCCATAACTTTTATTTGATATATTTTTCTCTAAAATAACCCAAAAACGATTGAGAGAGATAAAACAGTGCTAGTCAAATGCTCGCTAATTATCACACTTAATCATTTGTTCAAAATGATTTTGTATGTAAATTACTTGTTTAGCTGGAATTTCAATAGTAGTAATTAACGATGAAGTGCGAGGGTCAACATGAAGTACTCGAGATCCATTAAAAACAGCCACCCATAAGTTGCCATCTGTATCGATTGTCATACCATCTGGTACACCAGGAATGCCAAATTTTTCAAAATCAAAGACTGTTTCGCGATTTGCTAAATAAAGTAATTATTAATACATTTTGAAACATTTTTATGACGACAATGACTTACAAATGGTACCATTTTTGATATCAAAATCAAACTGGTCAACACGTTTCAAAGGAGAATCAATATAATAAAATTTATTCAAGTCCATGTTCCATGCTAATCCGTTAGCAATACTAACTCTGGCCAAATGAGTTTTGAACGAAGTTCTCGAGGTAAGAGAGAACAGAGATCCTTTGTTGAGTTCCACATCTCCGGGAACAGGTTCCAAACCCATGGTTCCGGCCCATAAACGACCAGACGGATCAGTCTTACCATCGTTGAATCTATTTGTGTTGACTCCTTCTTCATTATCTACTTCGATGAGCGGTTCGATTTTGGAAACTTGGGGACTTACACCGTCCCAAGTTACAATGACAAGCCTGCGACCGATGCTGATGACGAATTTGTCCGTGGTTCCTTCCACAGGTACGATTAAGGAAACAGGACCGCCTTCTGTTATTAAAGATTACTTTGTAAATAATGTGTGGCGAAGGATTATTGTGAGGTGATGTATGGTTAGTAAGAATGTTCTTAAGAGAATGGAGTGATTCAGCTGAGCTCTTATGAATGAATGTGGACGAGGTGAAAAAAGTATGTTCGGTAACTATTATTGGGGTCCGGATGCGGTATTTCGCTAGCGAAATTCGGATCAGTACTAGGCGAGAATTAAAATAACTTGTTCTAGAACTAGAACTATTAACATTTTTAAAAATTCAATACTGAAAACCTACAAACTTTTGATATTAACCTGCATTTTACAAAATGAATTATTAAAATCTGTTAATATTTGACTTTGAGTTTAAAGGGGCAACGAAAAATGCTAGCTCATTTTTATTAGCCTTTTGAAATCTAAGTCAAATATTAATAGGTTTTAGTAATTCATTTTTTAAAATGCAGGTTAATATCAAAAGTAGGTAATGATGAATTTTTACCTTCCGTCACCTTTAACGTAAGGAAGGTATTGTCTTTGGTCAAAAAATTCTGTGATGAATTTTAATGAATAAGCATAAGGGTCCATAGAAAACGATTTTACTAGTTTTACGATGATGTGTGTGTGTGTTTTTTTTCCTCCGACGATAACTCCGAAACTACAATTCTAAAAATTATTATTCTTTCGTATTCTTTTTCTTTACATCAATATGAAGAGCTGATTAGATTTTGGTTACACATGGTGAAGTGGAAGTTCCCGTATTTAAAGTTCTTAACAGCTTTTCTTGAAAAAACGCAGTTAAATATAATTTTTTGACATTTTATATGATTATCAATATTAAAAAATATCTTATTCTCTATACGGTTTGATTACACATTTTCCTTTATATTCAATAGATATAGAGTTAAAGAATTGTAAAGAGATTAACTTTCTAAAATCAGTCAGTTTTGGTGTAATCATGGAAACAGCTGATATATTCAAAAAATTCTAATTGACAGATGTCAATGTCAAGTGCAAAATCAAAGATGGAAAGTATAGGATGAGAAAATGGTATAAGTGATAGAGTGTTCCTCGCAAGTGACATGCAGTTGCAGCCTCGCCTCAGGATTGGAACTTTCAATGCCGGGAGTACGAGGAAGGCCAAAAAGAAGATGGAAGGACTATGTCGCAGAAGGCTTGAGAGAGAACTCTGTGAAGAAGATGTATTGGAGAGAATGAGTGGAAGAGAAGAGTAAGAAACAGTGATCCCTAATAAAATAGGGAAAAGTTGAAAAAGAAGGAAGTGTCAAGTGCAATTTACATAGTATATGTTCGCGTTATAATTTTATTGGATTTATAGAATCTTTTCAAAGGAACTTTCTGTCCGGAATTTGTAAAAAATAGTATGTGTTCGTGTTACAATTTTACAGGATATATAGAATCTTTTCCAAGGAACTTTTGGTACAAAATACATCTAATTGTCAGAAGGTCTTGTGCTGGCCACAACAGCTTTTTTAAAATGTTAATAGTTCTAGTATCAGAACAAGTTATTTGAATTTTCACGTTATATTTTAGTACTGCTGTACACAATATTCTTAAGAGTGTGGAATATTTGCTGTATGATACACGATTAATTAGAATGTTGTTAAAAGAGTGAAATGAATCAGCTGAGCTACTAATCTCATTGTTATTATTATTGGTTTGTGCTAATCCATTAAGTGGGATACGCATAATTTTTATGAAAGTATAATTGATGAATGAGGGAATTATTTACCGATTACTGCTTTCGTAGTTTTGCCAGTAGCTGGAGTGTATCTTAGAATTGCTTGGCCCAAAATATCGACAAGGTACAAACATTGTCTTTCAGCATCCCAATGAGGGCCTTCGCCTAATTCGAGCCGATCGGTGATTACTTCAACAACAGGTGCCATCTAAAATAAATAAGTTACATAAATATATGTGAATATAGTTGTAAATATAACTTACTTTTGTCAGATGAATGAAGCAACAATGAGATCAAGTCAACAATGCAACTGCGTGGATCAACCCGGCAAATGATACCGTGCTTTAAAAATTCTCCCTATTTATACATGTTTTTAGATAACATTCTTAATTGTTTGACCTTATACGTCGTGCATACCAGTGCTTTCAAAACATTTTATAAAGTATTGCTCGCATAAATCAAACGCATGTTCGACAAAAAAATATAATTTAAGTTTGAGAACCAAATCAAAACATTATATTGTGAACATCTAATCTTCAATTATATGTTATCAAGAAATTTAAATCAGTATAATTTATCTAAAAACAGCTCATGCATATTAATTCAAAACATGGTTTAATCTTAATTGAAAGTAAAGAAAAAAGTTGTTTTAAAAGAAAAATATATTTTCAATCACTTTTATCACATGTACTGGGTCAAAAATTAATTAAATAGAGAATAAGAAAAATACACATAAAATATTAATTATATTTATAATTATGACATTAACAAATACTCATTATATATAGATATTCAGACAAATCTAGATATATTTACAAACCTACTATAGTAGCAAAAATTTACATTTAATTGAAAGTTTACAGTCAATTTTTAATCATTTTATTTTCTTAATTCAAGTTTAAATAAACTAAATTATGTACATAATATAAATTACTTATATAAAATCATAATTTGAGTGAGCCCCCTTTCCGAAATTTAAAATATTGTTCTCATAATATGTATATCTCAAACAAAGGTGCACAACAAATGAATTTAATTAAAAAGAAGATCTTCAAGAGCATCGAGATCGGAGCTGTCGGAGGAATTCCCGGGGTCATAATTGGGGTCAACATCAGAGATGTCAGTCCAGCTGGAATCATCTGATTGTTGTGACTGAGCGTCGTCGTCCTCATTGTCTGAATTGTTGTCACCGTTTTCATTTTCAGCTGCATTTGCTGCTTCCAGAAGAATATTACCTGTATCTGTTTCGTTAAAGAAAATCATACTTGTAGTATATGTAGATCGATGAATTAAATTATATCAAGCCATTAATAATATAACCATAATAACCATACTCAAACCCAAGAAAAACTAGAATAGAAATAACATACTGCAAATAAAATATTGCCTATTCTTCACACAGACCATTTTCACGCAAGACACTTGCAAATGGGATATTCTATTACTTTTTATATTTACTGTTATTATGAAATTACAAATGCTTCAAATGTATAAAAATATCAGTAAATTAAAATAAATATAAATATTAGCCATCCAGCTTACGTTTTATGAATACGCCTCACGTTTTATTACATTTTAACAATTCTTACTACACAATAACCAGAAATGTCGCGCGTCCTTAATTAAGAGAGAATATGGGTTTCCAAGTCTACAGCTTTATTAAGGCGAATCATAATAATACTTTATTTCCAGCGATATAATAAATACATATGGAAAATGTCAAGAATTACAATTATATGAATGAGGATTGGGAAGGACGTACGACATACAGTCATTTTCCTTAGTCATTTGTAATGAAAAATTCTTCTAAATTGTAAAAGGATTTTTCTATTAAATAATTTTTTAATTTTGTTTTAAATAAATTATAGTGTTGAATTTTTGTTAAAGATGCAGGAAGATTGTTAAAGATCTTTTTGCCAATTATATTAGGTGCTCTCATATTTGTGACATATTTAGTGTAAGGAATTCTGAATTTGTTTTTCTGTCTTGTATTAAATTTGTGAATGCCACTGTTTAAGGTGAAGGTAGTTTTTTTGCTATATATATCAGTTAATTTTCTGATTTTTATTATCAAAATAACGGCCGGTTTCATAATAAATATAAAGTCACTTTACTTTTATAGTTTGTTCTAAAAGTGAAAAAGCGTTTCATATTTTCACTTTTAACGGAACTGTTAGATGACTTTATTTTAAACTGACAACTGTAAGTTAAAGTGAAATTATGAAACGCTTTATTCACTTTTAGCTCAAACTTTAAAAGTAAAGTGACTTTATATTTATTATGAAACTGGCCGTAAAACTTTAAGGGCCTTTTCATAATCAGGCTCACTTTAAGACTTTAATTTAAAGTACTTTAAGATTTAACATTTATTTTAAGGTAATGCTACAGTGCTCGCTAAAATTCAGTATAAACGTGTGACGTACTGGACACTGACAAATGCTATTAGCTAATGTCTGTTCGAACGCAAAAGCCCCGGGCGAGTCTCGCCTCCGCCATGTTCGCGCTGGTTTTGACGTGACACGAAACGACGTATCCAGCGTGTTTGTCACAAATTCGTCTTACTAAACTCGAGAAACGTATGACGTCACACGCGCCGTCGATTTTCTCGGGCCTCATTTATTCAAATATTTTTTTCTGGTGTAAAAACTTTTCGGCGAAAATATATAAAAAAAAAAAAACTAGAAACCCCTATTGTTCTTTGTCTTGAATTCTTTTATAATAGAATACCCCATTATCTATTTTTTTTTTAAGTATTAATTTAACAGTTAATTTGCCGACCATGACAGTTTATTCAGTAACTTACATACATAAAAATCACACATATCCCATTTAGGGCAAGTTTTACAATCTCTGGTTAAAATTTAAACTGCTAGTTAAATAAACAAAATTGAAACGAAATGAACCATCAAATGACAAATTGATCATTACTGTCAATAATCCGATTCAATATTGTTTATTTAACTTACAGTTAAAATTCTGACCAGAGATTGTAAAACTGGCCCTTAGTGGGTTAGCAAAAACTAGGAATAGCTGAGTCACTCCACTCTTCACAACATTCTTAAAACAGTACATCTTCACACAGAAAATTTTCCACACTATCCTTACATATTAAAGAGAACCTAATTCACATTAGGACCACAATAAAACAGTATGTTCAGAGAAAAACCTAATTCAAAGTAGGCTATGAATACAGATGTCTGATCCTGGTCTGGTCATTCTTCAATTCAAAAGGCAAGTTATCAAAATTGATCGTAAAATGTAATTTTAAGAAGAAAATATGGATACCGTTTTCTAATTATTTTTATTTCTAAAATAAGGATTCTAGAAGAAATGCTTTGATTTCTTTAGATTTTTGACAATATCTAGTGTCAAATTGACATTTAAGTAAATACTTTCAAATTGATATACTTAGAGTTAAGATATTTTTTTTTAATACACTGCAGTTACTCACGCAACAATCATCCAAAGCATAAATTATTATTATCGTATCCAAACTACAAAAACAATGTAATTAAAAATATAAGATATAACATATACTAGTATAAATACGTTAATTTCGTAATAATTAAAGTGCAACACAATTATAAACCAATATGTTTCGCCAATAAATATTATGAACGAGTTATATACGAAACTATTCGCACATACACTACAAATTTGCCTAAAATTTACAAGTTTTTCTTACCGTCATTATCTTCAGAACCAGAATTGGAGCCACTTCCATCATCTGATGCATCCATATCTTCCTCATCATCTTCTTCTTCCTAAAAATTCATACAAGTTACAACAAGTCTTAAAATAATCCCAAAAAATTGTACCTGTTCATCTTCGTCATCTCTTCTACGCCCTACGTCATATATTCTGACAACACTTTCTTGTATTGAATGATACATGCCTTGGTTTTCTACTAAAGCGATTTGACTATCAAAATTATTTATACATAAATCGTAAATATTTCTTTTTACGTCGATAGTTGCTACAACAGAATAGAGAAGTTAGTTGAGGGAAATATTTGTGGTAAAGAGTTTTTTTTACCTATGCTACTGTAGTCTGAGGCATCCAATGTTTTAAAACTAGAGTCGTAAGTGGTATCATCATCTGTTTCTTGTTCTAAAGCTATACTATAAATGGCATTGTTTACAGGAGAGAAACTAACTTGGGATTGATTTAAAGCAGGCACTGTTTTTAATAAATGAAAAGTTCGTAAATCCCATACTTCAGTATTTGAAACAATCTAGAAAAAAATAAATAAATGCAATATATAAATACAATTATTATTCATTTATTTGTAACATTGTTATCATCGCAAAAGTCAAAATGTTAATTAATTTTTGCTTATCACATATTTACTTTTCCATAATTGAATTTCATTATCAAAATCCGTTATTTAAAAAAAATGTAAATTGAATTTCCAATTCGAAGAAAATATTTCAATTAATATGTTGAAGAAAATACAGGATGTTACAAAAAGAATAAAATATTTTGCGGGTATGTTGTACTGACTAAAATAAGTAAAAAAAGCTTAATCAGCATCAAATGTTTCCGAGAAAGATGCCATTTTGTATTAGAAGAGAAGAAAAATTGACAAAGATCGAACAAAATTTTGGGTGGCAATAAGTACAGTCGACTCTATAAATCGAATTCGCAAGGGGAATTTGAATTTGTTCGAATTAGAGAGAATTCGAACTAAAAAGAGTAAAGTAAAATGAACATTTGTATAAATTACAAAGAGTTTGTATATGTTATGGAACACAACATTTATTCAGTAAATATAAAAAAAAAACATTTTTATTTTTTAGAAAAATGAGATGTACATACCTAGTAAATATACAAATTGAAACATTATACCGAAAGTCCCAAACAAACCTACTTGAGTTATCTAAATCTAAATTCGATTTATAGAGAGGCGAATTTCATTGAAATTGATGGCAAATACCCAAAATTTAATTCGATTAAAGGAAAATTCAAATTAAAAAATTCGATTTAAAGAATATACAATTGAACATGTCAAAAAATAATTATATTTAGAGAAAAGTTCAAATAAGAGACAGTTAGATTTAGGGAGAGTCGACTGTTTAAGAAAAATAAAACAAGAAAATTTAATATGTAAAATTTTTCTTAATTTCTAATAGTTACGGAAAATTAAATATTGGTCAAGGTCGCCAGAACATTTAGCTTAGTACAATTATTTGATTAAAAAAAAAGAAAAACAATACAAAAGCACATGTAAGATGACCTCTGAAAGATAAACAAAAAATCTCATTTAATCGAAGTCGTAACTCTTATAGTTTTCAATATAGCAGAGGTAAACTCCATAAAAACTCATTTTTCATTGCCTTATATTTTTTTACCCTTTTTTTAACACCGGATTTAATTAACTTACTTCTAAACCATTTGGATGGAATACCCCACTCTGCGTTTGATTTAGCTTATCTAATTTATGTATTTGTTGATTAGAGTTTACATCCCATAGAACTCCGTCTGATAAAACTAGTTCATCTGTAGGACTGAAAGTGGCTTTATTTTTGGTGTACTGGTTACTAATTGTGGGGCTCAGTCTCGCTATTTTTGCTCCTGTGGTAACGTCATATATCTGGAATAATAATGATAACAATATACAATTATAATAATCATATTTTTTACAGTAACAAAGAAAATAAATTAAATAATAATAAAATAGAATTATTGCTCTACAAAATAAAACATTATTGACGAGCGGAAAGTGTCAATTCACGAATTTATAATTAAATTTTATCGTCATATATAAAAAAGCAATTTTAAAACATAAAAAAAATAATATATATATAATTATTATTTAATCACAATTATAAAATTTAATATATATTGAGTTTCTATTCCAAGAATAAACATTTCTGATAACTTTAATTTCATAATTGAAACCGTCAAAGTTTATAATGTACGAAACGTCACGGAAAATGATGCGCCCACGCTGGAATTCGGCAAACCAATTATAAATTGTCCCAATGTATATTGCTTCAACCCCAAAAGACAAATTAAGTCGATCGATGCACTATTTCGGTGTCAGATTACATTTAAAATCATAAAAAATTGTGTCATGAAAAATTTCACGCGAAATTTCCATATTTTCGCAAAATATTTTTTTTTTAATTATCGTCTAAGCAAAACGAATTAATATAAGTACGAATTGGTAACTAAATTATAAGTTTAAAATCTGTTGTGGTCAGCACAAGACCTCTTGCCATTTCCATATTAGGCTATAAGTACATATTGTATTTAACATTTTTATAATGGGCTACTTGCGTACCTTTTTTTTATTTAATATTTTTGAAGAGAAGGTAAAAACTTGCTACCCATATTTTTTCTTTTGATAACATTTTTATTAATTAGCCAGAAAAAAATAATGAAATTTGATTATTTGAATTCCCGCCATGTATGACGTAGAATTACGCCGCACCAATGAATAGTCGTAAAGCCACAGCGTGGTGCCGTCCCATAGTAATGGTATGTTTGTGCGGGTAATGTAGATCACCTGTTTGACGTTTCTATAATAGTTTGGAGGTTAGTATTTTAGTTTATCTTTTTGGTATCGATATTTTAAATTACAAGTAACTACCTATGTGTTTATTTATTAAGTAATTAATGTATTTGAGAGACTAGAGAGAGAGAGAGAGAGAGAGAGAGAGAGAGAGAGAGAGAAATGAACTAATGTCAAATTCAAATTAAAACTTTCTCGCACGCCATGCCATCTATTGATAACATTCTTATACATGCTTCCCCTCCCCCAGTTCAATATAAAGACGTCACAGAAAATTTTCTTTCTTACTTTAGTAAAAAAAACAAATAACTATTTTAAAATAAAATTTATATTTTTATATATGTTTTCAATATAACATTAAGTATATAGTGACAGAAATCGGATTTTCAGTACCACGCAAGTAGCCCATTTTAAATATTTAATTAATAATAAAATAAGAAATATTAAATGTACTTCCCAAAAAAGCCTTCAGTAATATACCTATCTGGATTTTTGTCACTGACATTTTTCTGTCAATTACAAACATTTTTATTTTTCAACTGGTTTCCATGGAGTTATTTGGGCCGTGAGATTCATTACAACGGATTATTTTATATATTTATAATTCTTTATCTCTAAATCAATAGAAGATTAAACAAAAATGTTCAATGTATTTGTAATAATTTAAATTTCCAAAAAATAATAAGAAGATTTTTTTAAAGAAACTATTACTTCCGGTTGTCCAATTGTTACCAAATCTTTTCAGCTCTAAATACGTAGTTAAATTGGTATTTAGTCTTAAGAATTTGAGAAACCGTCCCGCCAACATCCACACACACATCATTGTAAAAGTATTAAAATCAGATTCTAGTGACCTACTAAAATCTGGATATGCGATTTTTAACATGAATCCAATACCTCTCTTAGCGAGAGGTAAAAATGTCATTTTATGAATATAACTACAAAATCGCTGTTATTTCTAGAACTATTAGATTGCAGAAACTTTTTCTGCAGCTCTCGTACAATACGATTTTTATATTCATTCTAATTTGTTCAATTAATTAATTTATTTATTTTATAAACGAGAGATAAATTTACTTCCAAAATAAATAAAATTTATTCCTTGAAATGACAGTCCAATTTTTGACAATAATATTATACATGGCATAAAAAGAATAACACTGATTTGAATTTGTTAATTAAAATAAATTTAATCTGTCCTTTATAAAACCGGGGGTTAGAAAGAAATAAATTAATTAATTTTCATTAGTAACTCACCGTTGCTGTTTCTCCTTTCGTTCCTATTATCCTATCTTGCGTTAATTTACTGAATTCTACATATTCTTCTTCCTCAAATGCTTGGCTTATAAGAAAACTATTACTCCAAAGACTAGAAAGAGGTCTTCCCCACGTAGAACTTGTTAAAATTAATGATCCATTTCTATTAGGCTCTATGTGAACTATATAACTATCGTGACATTGTACGGGCGATCCTTCTTCTGCTCCAGTTTGAATATTAAATAGTTTTACTTCTCCTGAATAATCTCCTACTATTAATGTTTGGTCTCCGGGCTGGAAAAAATGTTATATAAAATCAAAATATTCATAGTTTTGTGAATTATTCTTACCATAAACCTTGCACAAGTAAAAAAGCCGTCATCTGTGGGCATTCTTATACACTGAACGGGACAGAATTTACTATGTATAAATCTCCTATCTAAAGCTTTTGATTGGTATCCTAAAGCTCTTCTACAAACTCTCATTGTAAAGTTAATTGCTGAGGCTATTCGAGGTTTAGGGTCTGGACATTTATGAGGCACAAATAAATTGAACTGAGGACAAGTAGACATGGGATTTTTACAAAGTGCGTGTTGATTTGTTAGATATTCTGTTATTATAGAATCTAATGTTATTCTAGGTTCAGATGTAGATGTTTCTTCATTGCCTACGGATTGGGTTAAACCTAACTTTGGTTCGCATGAAATTTGTTTCTGTAAACGCGAATTTTGAGGCGTTGAAGGTGTATTGCACACGGATTTTCTGTAAAAATATTTTAATTCGTACAATTTGAAATATTAAATAAAATTCTAGATTTTTCAGTCTACGAGAGCGAGATCATAAGTAGTTAGCCTAATAGTAATAATGTTCATACGGCAGCGGTTAGTGTAAAACTTTAGAACTACAAATTTCTTCACAAGAAGTATTTACATCACCGAACTTTTATCAATTTTACGTAATAACATCCCCGTACGAGCCAATAGCGTACAAGGGTTCCTACGGATCATGTGAAAATTCATGCAATAATTTTGGCAAAACTTCGGCGAACAGTGTATAGGTGTGGAAGCAAATCGCACTTTAGTTCCTTGATTTTAGTTTTACTATATCACTAGTATGCGGACGTGCAATCTTGGTGAAATATTATTTTTTTTTACATCTAAACCTGCTATTTTTTCTTGAATATATTGGTGCAATGGGGTATTCCGACATTTTTAAAAAATATTTTTTTACATTAGTATAGATCAGTAGGACTCTGAATATCTAACTTTGAGTAAGAAAATGTATGCATCACATGAGATATGAATTTTAAAAAATTTCATCGCAATTCAAATTTTCTTATCATGGCGCGCTTATGACGTCAACTCGATGGTGACATCTGCAACGAACTTCATCGCCTAAATCCACATGTTCATGACAGCCACTTGCTTGTTTACATATGATTTTAGTAGCAGCGTGTATTTCAGTGTTTGTCCTGTGTTTGTTTATGGTAAAAATAGGAGTAATAATTATAAAGTGGACGAAATGTCAAACAAGAAATATACCCGCGCGTGTTAACTACTTTGAAATGAGTAACAGATTATCAACTTGACGTACAAATTTCGAGGACGTTTCTAGAGCTGTAAAAATTCCAATTTTGTAACATTAAATTATGAATTAAAACTTTTTATTAAACATGTTTTATTATATTTTTCTACTATATGAAGATGGAAACTATAGAAAAAAGTTATTATTTTGCATTAATTCCATATCACCGGAATACCCCATTGTTCTTTTAGGTTAGCGTATTCACTATTTACAGTTTGCCCAGTTTATCATCTGGTATCCTCGAAAACTGGTGATATTACATTGTCAGCTGAATTTGCGGCTTTTGTTTCTTTGGAGCTAAGCAGCCGTGTTTTGTCCATTGTTTTATTTGTAATTTAGACTCCGGAGTAAATAATGAACCAAGTCTCGTCTGTGGTTACAAATTGACGCATAACATTTGTTTTTTTTTGTAAAACGCTCGAGGTACTATTGGGAGACTTGCATTCGAAGACGTTTTTGATAAACTGTAAGCTACTTCACTCAGTTTCAACCGTTTGTCTTTTAATCGTAAATTTGGAAATCACTTATGGTGTTGTAACACTTTTTGGGCGTCCAGAGCAATATTTATTTTGGATGCTCGCACGGCTCAGTTTAAACAAAGCCAACAAATTTTTTAGTTCTTTGAAAATCTTATCATCTTTTAGACTTTTTAAATAATAAATTTAATAACGGTACGATGTTTGAAAGATCCATTGTAACAGAAATTTCATTTTCTTTGAAGAATAATGAATACCAAACTACCGCTGTCATATTTTCAGTATTTCCTATTAAAAGGTAGTAGTTTCAAGGAAAATAAAGTATTTTTTTATCCCAACTACGTAAAGGCTAACTGCTTATCATCCCGCCCTCGTAAAATATTTTGAAAAAATCTACAACTTACCTAATTATTTTGATGTTTGTAGGAGTATTTGCCACTGAACCATTTAACGGAAGAGATGTATTCAAATCCGAGCCAGTTCTATTCGAATCACCTGCACCACTTCTGCTGCTTGAAGGCGCCGTGCTTGTTCCACTTCT
Organism: Ophonus ardosiacus; assembly: GCA_943142095.1. Taxonomy (NCBI): domain Eukaryota; kingdom Metazoa; phylum Arthropoda; class Insecta; order Coleoptera; family Carabidae; genus Ophonus; species Ophonus ardosiacus. Next base: position 41,634,220 of record OW964829.1, on the reverse strand, counting down.
AAGATGATGGCTAGATCCGACTGACAGTCGAGGCTATATTTAAAAACAATAAATATTTCATTTCCGAATAAAAAACTACTAACGTACCCTGTTTGCTGTGGAGTGTAGTGTGTATCTAAACGGTGTGGGAGTATTTACCAGGCCGGACTGAATACTGGTACTTAAATTTGCTTCTTTCTGTAGCATTGTTGCAGTTTCTCCTAACCCTCGCGAGGCTAAATGCTGGTGAATCAACTGGAGAAGTTGTCTGTCATTAAATTGAATTCTGGTTTGCGCGACCACATTAGCTCGGTGAATATTTGCAAGGGAGACTTCTAATTCGTTTCCAGTGTGTTTAGTTTTTCCTGATAATCTTTCCATAAGTTCTAATGCGTATTTTTGGAAAGAAACATGTTCTTGGCGTTTTTCTTGCAAAATTGGATCGCGCATTAAATCTGAAATATATCATCACGGCTTATTACCAATTACTGGATGTGCAAATCTACTTCTATTAGCAGATTTAGGTAATTACGATATAGGGCGCGAATAAACAGGTGACTCAAGCTACCTTAAAATGCCTGCTATAATACAGGGTGTCTCACAACTCGCGCCCCAGACGAAACTGACACTTGCCGACGCCAATAGGTTGCCAACAAATAGAAGAAAATAATTTGCGGCTGCTTGCATAACGGAGTTACAAGACTTTTTAATCCACCAATCCCGGAAGGATATCTTGAGGTGTGGTGATATTATTACAAAATAAAACTGGTTGCTAGGTTTTAAAAATACTACTAGTGAGTTACAAAATTTGTTTGACTTACTGTAATTTTGACACTTTAGAATTGACTTTTCACTGTCAACAAATTTAGGTTAGCGAAGGTGTCATCCGAGATCATCATTTATATCGTACAGTGCAACGTGTTGTAGCAGCTGTGTAAAATGTGTTAAACGAAAATATTATTGTCCACATTCTCCGAAAATTATAATCATTTCTAAGTAATCAGCAGCTGAATACATGGTAAGAATTTGTCTTTTTTTATTCACCTTGTCAAATTTAATTTGACACTGGCATTTTTCGAAAAATACAGTGGCCCACACATTTTAAAGAAGATTTGATTTGTATAAAACCATAGTAACGTAAAATTACGGCAAACACACGTTAAAGGTGTAGGTCTCTGATTGGTCAATTTTAAGACGTCTTTTCTCTAATATCTTTTAAGCTAGATTATTTTTCTTCGAAATTACACATCCGAGTGCAGCTCGTGTTTCCTCATTCGCTCTGGGGCACGAGTTGTGAGACAACCTGTATAATTTGTGTGCGCTTAGACAAGAACAATAACTGATAGCACAAGCCTTATTTTAATTAAAACACTGTTTTAAAATAAGTCAAATTTAATTATTTAAGGCTAATAATAAATAATATAAAATTTATCAGAATATGAGTTTAAAGTAGTACATAGTTTGCATTCAAACAAATATTTTTAAAAAAATCGTTCTTTAAACTTACGCGTAAAATTAATATTGACAAATATTTAAAATCTCTGTATACAGACGGCTCCAAAACAACCAATGGAACCGGAGCTGGAATACATGGGGCAAAGGGACTAAGACACAACCAATCGGTTGGACTTGGGACAAATGCAACAGTATTCCAAGCAGAAGTACACGCAATTTTAACCAGCGTGCAATTACTATTGGAGAAAAACTACCACAATAGAAGAATCTCCATAGTAACAGACAGCCAAGCCGCATTTAAGGCACTAAACTCGTGTGAGGTAGGCTCAGGACTAATTCTGGACTGCATCCACAGATTGAATGCCTTAGGAGCGACGAATAAATTAAGATTGATATGGGTACCCGGGCATTCAGAAATTGAAGGAAACCAGGCAGCCGATCATCTTGCAAAAAATGGGACAAATATACCTTTTATAGGACCAGAACCTGCTTGCGGAATAACTGCGCAAACAGTTAAGCAAGAACTTAATACTTTGCTTTGGCAATGGCACAAACGGCATTGGACAGCCACATCAGGCCAAAGACATTCCTGAATGAGCCATCCAAGAAAAGAACAGACAACTTACTTGTAATGAACAAGCAAGATGTCAGACTAATAACAGGACACTGTCAATTAAATAAACATTTGCATAGGTTGGGCCTCAAACAAGAACCAACATGCAGAGGATGTGGAGAAGAGGATGAAACCCCTGAACACTTAATATGTCACTGCGAAGCATTTATGGCCAGCAGACATAGTCTTTTAGGAGCAAAGAAATTGCACACTGAGACACTAAAGGACATTAGTCTAAAGAAAATCTTGGAGTTTACAAAACATACAGGGTTCCTAGAATAGGAGGAAACACGGAGGATACAATAGACCAGAAAGGTCGCAGTACAGGGGCAAGAATGAACCACCTCCCGACAATAATAACAGCAGCCAAGACTGCAGCTACTGAGAGAAAGTACGATATAATGCCATTGCTCTCCACCAATGGGTTCGTTTACGTCGTAAGGCGGGAAGTGCCGGAAACCAAATTTTTTTTTCTTCCATAAGAGGCCGAATTTTAAAAAAAGAAAGTTTCTGAATTTAAAAATACTATAATATAAAAAAATCATGGAATATCCTATTAGACAGTGTCAAGCACACACTAGTCAGCTGACGAGTGTAAGGTCAAATTTGAACCCAGAACGTCACAAGCACAACTGTACACATACTGCACCACAAAATATTATTTAAAAACGCAATTATTAATAAATCGTACTTACTTTGTAACTGTCCGTTTGTAAATAAAGGTAACTTGCTGACTATTTGTCTGACTGTATCAGAACGCGCAAGACCTGCAAGTGCTCTGCAAGCTAACGTTCTAATACAATCCGCATCTGTTATAGGTGTTTTCACATTCATTAACTGCAATAAGACCATAATTCCACTATTAGATCTAACACTGTCCCACACTTTTTGAATTAATTCTTCAGAGCTTTTTAATTTAGTCTTTTTGCTTGGTGATGCTCCTTGAGCAAGTGTTGACAATCTACTTGCACTTCCACCAACTCTATGAATAGGAGCACAAACACAATTGACAATGACGCTTAAAGCAGCCTTTTGGACATCAGGATCAGCGACAATTTCACCATCAGCTGCTCCCAGGATGATATTAATTCCAACAGTGATTGCTTCTTCTGGTAAATCAACTCTATCACAAAATAATAATTGGACTTTTGGCATAACGGAGCAAATAGCAAGTACGTCCAAAGCTGAACGAACTGTTTCTGCCCGACCGCTGTAATTCCATTCATACGCAAAAGCAATAATTTGTAATAATAATGTTATTCCTCCAAGTTTCAGTAGCTGATCTACGGGAGGCCAATGCGCTCTGAATGGCATAAGTTGAAAAAGAGTTTCTATTTGTTCTTGGACTTCTTCAGGTCTAGGTTTGCATGCTTTGAAATTTAACTGGTTTCGATCACTTTGCCGTAACTGTTGATTACGCAGGTGATCAACTTTAATGAATAAATGTGCTTCTAAATAGCGTTTAAAAGCGACACAAACGTGTCGGACTATTTGCCGTGCTGCGCATTCGGCATCGTCGTTTAAAGTATAATCTTCTTCCAAAGAAAGAATTGGGAGTGTTGAAATCTAAAAGAAAATTGGAAAATAGAAATATTTAAAATTAGTTAGTATTTCAGGTATTTAAAGATTATTTGGACAATATTTTAAATACGGAAAAACAGTTTTTTAAAAAGGGACATGAAGCCGATTTTTCAAGTTCAAATAAGTGATTTAATCGAAACCGATATTTTTATTTAGTAAAATAAAACCAGTAACCGCACTGACCGACACGAAAAACGGATCATTTATTTAGGGTCCGGTAGTAAAAAAAAGTTTCATATATTTTGTTACATTATGAAAATATGACTAATTTTAAATGAGTTTGTAGGAAAATAAGTTTTTATTCATAGTTTTAATAAAAACTATTGGCGCTATAACGATATGACGTCACAACTTCAATGTAATTAGAGTGCATACTACTAAACGAAAAGAATATAATTTTATATTATTCCAAATTTGTGAAAATAAAATCTATATATTTATATATTATTCTATATTACATGGAAATGTACAAAACACATAATTTTTATTAAAATAAAACATATTTATTAAAAATCTTATATAACAACAGATTTTGTCTTTGAATTGTAAATTATTTGAATCTGCTAGCTCAAAACCGTATTCCATTATTATAAATTTTAAATTAAAAAAAAAAATATATCAACTCATACTGCTAACACACGAATGGCTAACAGCTGACAGATGTAATTAAAGGTTTGACGTGACATACATATTTAAAATTCAGTAAATTATCAAAAAAATTATATTTCAAAAACCATACATATTTTGAAAGTGTAAAATACGCAAAAAAAAAATTGAGTACCGGGTCCCATTGTCATCTCTGTTATTTTGCATAATTGTGAATTATTTTTAATTAGGGAATACGAATATAAATATCTCCAGAGAGAAAAGAGATATCGACCCGTGTTTTAAAAATCTGGAATAATTGTAGTTGATTCTCGTCCCATACGTTGGCCGTTGGCATTACTGATTATTACAAATAATTTTATATTCCGTAAAAGAAATAAGGATTGACTTAGAAATAATTGTAAATTTCATTACTATATTCGTTTCTTAATACTAGTATTATTTTTTTCTTTTTTTAAAAATAAATAACTCCTAATGATTTCTACAAATTATGATTCATTTTATAAAGTTTTTTCAGATTGCCTTTCATTTTTACCTCCCGCTACCCTTGGTAAGGGAGGTATAAGGATCGTGCTAAAAATCTCATATCGAGATTTTAGTAAATGACCACGTTTTAAGGTCCCTAGAATCCATTTTTAACATTTTCACGATGATGTCTGTATGTGTGTATGTGTGTGTGTGTGTGTGTGTATGTGTGTGTGTATGTGTGTGTATGTGTGTGTGTGTGTGTATGTGTATGTGTGTGTGTGTGTGTATGTGTAAGAATTTTGTTTGCACTCTAACTCAAATACTATCATTCAGAAAATTCTGAAACCCTGTATTTTTACCCTATTCTAATAGGAATAGAAGCCATTAGATTTTGGTGTAAATCGGATAAACGGAAATTGTACTTTACTTGAAGCTCATATTGGTTTTTCTTCAAAAAATACCATTAAATGCCATTTTTTCGAATTTTATGTCTTATGAAAATTAAAGATTATTGAATTTTCTACAGGAATACATTAATACTTTTTCTATATATTTTACAGATAAATTTAAAAATAATTTTTTTTATTAGTCGCGAAGCCTAAGATAAAAACTATTCCTTTGTTCAAATGAATGTAACTGACGGTAAATGTCACTGTCAGAAAACTTATCACTTCAAATTAATAATAGTGACATTTTAAAAAGAAAATAGCAAATAAAGCAATAGTTTTCTGCAATGGAAAAGTTTGCAGCGCTAGTAAATACGTAGGTAGGTATGTATTTAAATTAATAAAAATTAAATAGCGGGAGGTTTTGTGTTGGCCACATCAGATTTTTATTATAGTTGACTATAAAACTACCTTTTCTTTAAAAAATGAAATGGCCCATTTTCCTGGCGGTCAGTGTATTAAATGAAATACATTAAAACCTATTTTTTTAAATAGTTTCTAAAAAGAGGAGAAAAGCGCATATTTTTCATTCTTTTAACGGGTGTAGAAAAAATAATTTATATAAATAAATGTTTTTTTTTTTGATAATTTTATTAACTATTTAATCTAATCAATCTAAAAACCAATTAGTAAAAAATAAACTGGTTAAAAATATATCCCTGATTTCGGTTAACCATTAACCGTTATTATTTTCGGTTTCTTGTTGAAAATTTTTAAAAACTGATTAAAACTGAATTACTTTAAAAAATAAATTTGTACATATATTTAATTACATTTATGGGATATTTTACCCAGTTCAGTTACTATCTATTAGTAAATGATACTTACAACATTGTAAAGCTTTCTTAAACCATCCTGCTCATCAAATTCTTCTAAAATAATTCTGAATTGAAAAGTAAGGCCAAAGAACATCGTTGCATGACATCGACCGGAGTCGTGGGAGCATTCTAATAACCACAACGCGTATCTGCAATTAAAATGAGTTAAAAATTTGTTCTTGGGTATAATAAGACTGTTTTGCTCACTTTACAAGATCTTTAACTACTGCATGGGGTAAAAGGCACACTCTCTCCATAGCATCTTCACAATACGCTAAATAATATAAGCAAATTGAGACTCCTGTTGCTGCTACTGAAGGCCTGGGTACTTCTAATAAGCGCTGCAAATCAGATACAATTAAAATTTCAATCATTTTATGAAAGAAATAATTCTACCTGTAATCCATTTACATTGATAAATTCAATTGAGAATTTTTTATGGCAAAGTAAGGCAGCTAAATACTTTAAGGCTTCAAAAGCTAAACGACTGTCTCTAGTTTCTCTAACATTAACGTATCCTAAAATTAATTCTAGGGCTCTATTCTCGAATACATGACTTAAAAATTCTTGATATTCTCCCATTGGTGTCAAATATCTTAAAATTAACATCTGTCTTGTAGAATGTGTTGGGGGAAACATTTGTACACTTCCAATAACGTAACTTTCTAGTTCTGCCCATGAAGAATTGCTTGTTTCACACATTGTAGTAATTGGTGCTGAAAATTAACTAAATTAGAATTTGAAGAGCCTTTTAGGTATTTGTTGTTAAATCAGGAAGTACCAAAACGTATAAACTTGCAAATAATCATTAGTAAAGTATTATTTCCTTAAAAAATTCTAAAGGTACAAAATCATAACTAAAGAAAAAACCCCTTAAGACTCCATTTTAGTTGTACAAAATCATAATTAAATTTGAATCCAGCACAATTTCACGCTGGCATAAAATTATAAGCTAAGCAAAGTTATTTCCATGTAGTTATTACTCGAAACAAAAATTTTGGCCCAGCGCTCTTGAGTTCGGAATGCACGTCGGTTTAAACTTTGCAAAGCCCAAGCTTTCACTTCATAATAGACTTTCTATGTCAATGATTGGGGTGACGAGATAAATTTCCAATAAAATTTGAAATGGCGGAAAGTAAAAAAAATAATTATTTAAGTAATAAACCACTGTTGTCTTCTGTCATGCTTACTAGAAAATCTGAAATATTTCAAATTTTCTGATGATTTATATGACATTACAAAACATATTTTTCCAAAAACATTTACTTTTATCAAAAAATTCCATATTTACAAAACGCGAAATAAATACCAGTAGTTGCCAGTTTGCTACCAATAAAGTTACAAACAAGAATAAAATTATTGGTTGAATAACACAAGTCTTGTTTTAACTAAAACGTTGTTTTAAAAAATGTCAAATTCACATTTCAATATTTAATTTAATCCTTTATGTTTAAAGAACTATTTTTTTAAAAATAATTTAGAATACAAACTATATTGTTTTTATAAATTTGACATTACGTATTTATTATTATTATTATTATTAAAATTTGAAATCTGACATTTTTAAAACAGCGTTTTGTTAAAACCAGCCATTGTTATTTTAATATTTTCTTTTTCATTTGTTTTTGCGTCGTTAAAATGGTAGCACCCCATTTCTAGTTCATAAGAATTTCACTACGTGGCGCATTGAAAAATGACTTTACGGTGCAATAAAAATATAAAAGGTCCGTAACATGTTTGTTTGTTTTCTGAGGTTGCATTTGAGGTTGTTTAAACGTTTACGCACAGTTGTACCAGTAAGACTTAATTTTTAAGCGATTCTTTAAACAAAACAATGGTCGCGTTCAGTACCTCTCATCGCTGGCATCGCTGACCTCCGAAGTTTGACGAACACAATGAATGGACGCATGTAATTGGTCCAGCAATTGCATTCGTCCATTCATTGTGTTCGTCAAACATCGGAGGTCAGCGATGAGATGCTGAACGCGGCCAATAATAATACAGGCGGTGTCAAGAAAGAAGTCAGGTGCGGTAAGGGAGAGTATTAGCGTAGTTTCGGTCCATCTACTACTTTTGGTTGGAGCGGTTCATATATTATTACGTACAACAAGTCATAGAAAAATATTTCTAATCAGAGTGCCGCTTCACAAAAATCCTGCTTGCATTTAATATTCCTCAGACCGATTTTCTCTCATGTCGCCGACATTTCATTTCGATGTAATATTGTTTTTTAATGAACGCTTAAAACTTAAGTTGCTTAAGTTTAATAAGTAAACGTGAATGAAACCAATATCAAACATTTTTCCGACTTTACGTTGCCCATAACTATCTCAAATAAATTTCAAGAATAAGTAAAGGATGATGATAAATGACATAAATTTATAAGCGACATAATTTTCACGCAGTCTCTAAAGTGATTGTACACATACCTTACCGCTTTTCTACAAAATTTTTGGAAAAAAACTACATTTTTCTTTATAAATTTAATTAATTGGATATTAGTCATTATTTACATTTTTAAAAAAATATTTGGGAAAAAAGTCTGTCCCAATACACCACTGTTTATGAGAACGGTACCTACTTTTATGAAGGGAAGGGCTTTGTCCATGATATGCAGTTGGAGATTCGTTATTAAAATCCATTTTTAATTTTTTCCTCACACTCCCTGTGTCTGATTCCGAATTGGCACTAATTTCTGATTTAATCGGAGTTTGAAATTCATGTTCCGGTCTATCAGGACTCTGCAGATGAGGCGGAGACATGAAACCATTCTCATGTGTCGCATTATTTTTTACTGGCGTTTCGTGCTTCTTTTCTACTGCATCTGAATTCTCTTCAGATTTCTCTGTGGGAGGGGCAAGATGAGCAAATGGTCTATTATGGTCCTTACTTGAGTTTAGGTCTTTAATTTCACTGTTTCTTTGCAAACGTCGCAATCGTTGTAACATTAGTGGTACCATCTTCGAATTTTGTTCTCTAAACCGGGTTGCGATCTCTGGAACCTCCATAGCTGCCGCTAGAAGGCCAGTAGAGTATGTTTGTAGAGGTTCGATGGAATTTGTTGCCCATTTGATGAGTCTCTGTATTAAGCCATCCATGTCTGGTTGAAACACTGCTGAAGTTTCCAAACCAGGCATTATATCTAACATTAAACGACAGGCTGCTATATTTAATTTATTAACGTCTCGTCCTGTAATTCCTAATCGAGACCAATAGGTGTCTCGTAAATAGTCATTTACTAACTTTGTCATAAAATTGTCCTTTTTAAACAACACTTTCAATATGTGACCAAGTTGACAATCAGGATCGGCTCTTGATGGATGTCGTTCATCAAATGGGTCTGGGTCCATTTTCAAGTAATTATCTGTTTCTACCTCTATAATTTCTGCTAATCTACAAGAATGATAAAATGATTAGTACAGTTGTGAAATTTCTGATATGGTAAACAATATAATCAAGACATTAAAAATCACAAATATATTTGCAAGAAACATTATATAGTACGTAATTTAATGGACGATATGTATAATCGTTTTATATTTTTTAACCTTACCTTGTTAAAGTTGGAACCGGATTATAATTCGCCTGATTCTGTTCTTCTTCCCAGTTCCGTAAAATAGCAGAAACATCAGTCATTTCTGACAATTCCGAAGTCATGATTATTTCCTATTAGGTGAGAGTAATAAATTTTGATCGCAACACAAATTTTGGAAGACGTTACCAGTACCACACGAGGTTCTACTCTACAACATAACCTTGTCAACAAAACAATTTATAAGAGCTTGGAAAAGTGACGACACATGATGAAAATATTCTTCACAATAACATATACGTTTCTACTCAATATATCGCTGTCATAAATAATAATTAAAAACTATAGAATATCTTAATAATTTTAAAAGAAATTATATCAAAAACGAATAACTGCGCTTTTTATTGTGGAAAATCACTATGACTACAAAGTCAAACTAAATAAAATTAAATGTCACTACCAGTGTTGCCAACCGTTCTTTTATTCGTACTACATATACCTATAGTACATCCAAAATACAATAACCGGGTAGTATTTACTCTTAATCAGAGGTGATTAAATTATGATTAAAATAACAAATTCAATTGTTTTTTAGTCATTTCAATGTAATTTTAAATGGTCAATAATTTCATAAAGAATCAATGTAAATTATACTTTTATGTTTCCGCCTGAAAAGTCATAAATACTTTTACTTTTCATAAGTGACTTATTTTTTTTCTTGCTCTAATAATTTACATGAAGTGGCTTATGAAACGTATTCTGCGCTGCCTATTATATTGTACTATATTTTTGTCCTAAAATACTACACTTTTTGGCATAGAGTACTATACTTCACTTTCACAAGGTTGGCAACACTGTCACTACATATCTAGAATGTCCTGTCAAAAACATGTGTGCTTGAAGTAAACATTTTATTCAACATACAAAACAAACTCGAAATTAATTAATTTAATAATTTTTGTTTTACTTTTCGTTTTTCAATAAACCTTAAACCTAATTTTGGTCGGACTTCTTGCATTGTTACTTCCGCTTTTTCTTTAGCCCGATTTGCCCCATCATCCAATATTTCAATTATGTGTTGTTTATCATTTAATAGTTTAGTCATTTCATTTCTTATTGGATTAACATGGTTGACAACTACATCAGCTACAATTAATTTATACTGTCCAGTATTTATACCTTCTGTTTCAGTAGCGATTTGCTCGAAACTTTTACCGGTGATTGCAGAATGTATGCTCATTAAATTTGATATACCTGGTCGTTTTTCTAAATCATAATATACCTGAAAATAAATTATTTTTTATATTGTACATAAATAAATACAAGTTTTGTACTTCTGAAGTAAAATCAGTCACAGCCTTCTTTATATTTCTTACAATATTATCGGGACTATCAAATAAAGTTATTCGGCTTTTAGGATCCGGATCAGATTTCGACATTTTTTTAGTCGGATCTCTTAAACTTTTTAATCTAGCCAAATCATTTTCTGCCATAACGGCATGTGGTGTAGGAAATGTTTCACCAAACCTATTATTAAACATTCGAACTAATTCTTGTGCAAGTTGTAGATGTTGTGCCTGATCTTCACCCACTGGTATTTGAGTTGCTCTGCGAATTTTTTTTTACATTAAACTATATACATAGCCATTACGAATGGGCTATTTGACCAAATTTTTATATAATGATACTAGATAAATACGTGGTAACTTACTTATAAAGTAAAATATCTGCGGCTTGCAATACAGGGTAAATATATAAACCTAAAGGAACATCTTTTAAAGAAGCTGACTTTTCTTTAAACTGAGGCAAATGTGCTAATCTATAATGAAAAATTTAAGAAAACGCGTACAAATTAATTTTAATAAAGATCAACCTTGCCATGGTGGATAAACAACCGAGCAACCAACATAATTCCGTGTGTTGAGGTACCTGGGATTGTTGAAATAAAATACTCTTTTTGGGATTAATTCCACAAGCTAACAGTGTAGCTGTCATTTCCAAAATATTGCTGTAAAGTTCCTTCGGATTCTAAAGGTAAATATTTTAATTTACATTACTTTAAGTTATTGTAAAATACAATACTTGCGGTAAAGTAATTGAATGCAAATCGACAATACTGAACATGACATTATCATTTTCTTCTTGACATTTTTTCCAATATCTAATTGCGCCTAGATAATTTCCTAAATGAACAGAACCTGTCGGTTGAATACCGGAAAATATAAGCTCTGGATATTTTTTCGTTGACTGGAACTATAAATTGATGCTGTAAAAACGTAAATAAGTACAATGATACCATTAAATTTACCCTAAATGATTGTATTTGAACGTTTTTTACATATAATTTCTTCAAAGTCCATAATAACGACCGCTTATTTAACATTTTGACGGCATGTACCTGTTCAAATTGTAGGTTATTATGTTGTTTTAAGGGTGAACCCAAACCAGTGTTGCCAGATGTATACAGTAAAAATATTTATGCAGAGACGTCATCAAAATATTACAAAATGAAAAAGAACTGTAGTAATGACGATATGTGTAGGAAAACGAAGAAAATAAATACAATTTTGTGCATACTATAAGAAGAGCACATTTTAATTAAATTTACAATTATTTTAAAGTCGAACATAATGGCTGGTAGTGCGAGCTCGGTTTTAACTAAAACGCTGTTTTAAGAAATGTCAATTTCAAATTTCAATATTTAATTAAACCCTTATGTTTAAAGAACGATTTTTTAAAAAATATTTGTTTGAATACAAACTATGTTCTGCTTAAAAATCATATTTTGATAAATTTGATATTATTTATTTTTATTATTAAATAATGAAATTTGACATTTCTTAAAACAGCGTTGTAGTTAAAACCGAGCTCGCACTACCAGCCATTATTTCTGACGCATTTTTAATTTGATTAAAGTAATTGTAGTTCATTTTTTCACCACCTGTTGGCACTAGTTTTAAAAAATGTTTACGTTTATAAAACCGGCATTTCGTGTTCTTTCATTCGTTTTTATCTGTTCTTGTATTAACATTTGTTTACGTTGCTCGTTGTTTTTTTCTTAGAATTTCAACACTGTTGCAATGCTGCGTATCAAGTCTGTATTTTTCAATACAAACTGTAACTGTTTTTCGAAATATGCTTCGTTAGTATACCATGAAAACGGTAATTCCGTGACGTCATTATCTAGTTACAAACATTAATGACGTCCTTACTCTTCATATTTTTACTGTTTTTCCTGGTGAAAAATTTCCTTATTTTTCAAAAAAAAAAAAAAATTCTGAGAAATATTAGTTTTTAATCTCCAAATTGAAGAAATTATTGAGACCCAAAATATTTATTACTGCACAAACATACTCAGCCCCACATTAGACTTTGTTCCGAAATGAAGAATTTTTGAAATTTTATTATGCAATATCTTTAAAATTATGCAATTATCACATTCAAAAACTAATAAATATGATACAGAATCCAATATTTTATTATAAAAGCCATTAAATAAAACTGGGTTTTATGTATTTATTTTCATGTATATTTGGTTCCCGACAAATTTCCTTAGTTTTTCATTTGATTTCCGTAAAAATAAATCTGTAGGAAAACTGAATTTTCCGTAGGTTTGGTAACACTGACGCAAACGTATACTATGGACGGAAAAGTAACTAGATAGTTGGGTACTCAAAAAAGTTTACTTCATTCAGAAAAGATGAGACACAATTGTTAAATATTACTCTATCCTAAGTAGTGTAATCTAAACAAATGCGGTATACGAATGTAACAAAGTTACAGTAGAAAAATACATGTCCTAGAGCCAGGCTCGGAAATTTAAAATATTTTTAATAATTTACTAAAAATAATGGATATCTAATGCAAAAATAAATAACTTAATTATTCTTTCCTTCATTTCGAGATTCGGTCACTATTGTGTTACATTTCAATCATTTCATCCATTCTTTTAACAATAGGGGTGTCCAAGTTTTTTCATTTTTTATTCTGTACATAAAAATATTAGACCCGTATTTTCGCCGAAAAGTTTTTAATATGCAAGATAAAATAAATGAGCACCGAGAAAATCAACAGCGCGTGTGACATCACCTACACCAAGAACATACCTACCAACGCGATCATGGTGGTGAGACGCTTACCCCGGCTGGCGCCATTAGCCAATAGCATTTGCCAGTGTCTAGCACGTCACAAACATCGCTGATACTGAATTTTAAGCCTCGATTTAAATGCATTAAAGTTTCCTTTTGATATTTGGTTATTAAAAATCAAAAAATTAAAGATTATATTCATCTTAATATCCAAGAAGTATTTTTTAAAAGCCGTAGACTTGGAAACGCCTATAAGATCTATATTCGAGATTTTGATATTAGTGCCCGATTTCACCACCGATTCCTAAACCGTTGCCTAGCAAGGAATTTCCTAAATTTAAGAACTGCCTAAACTGATACTTATCCATTTTGGATTTCACCAAACTAAGCAATGCCCAGCTAGGAATTACTTACGTAGGCATCGGATTATTAGTTACTTTTGTGATATTATATTTGCACACTGAAAATAAATGAATATTTTTTAGAATTTATGACATTTGTCAATTGTATTTGTCAACATTGACATTGGAAATTATGTGGAGATATTATTATTACGTTGAGGTATACGAAATAATTAAATTTTTAATGAAATATATTTTACTATAAATATATTTTAAAATTTGTATTACAGAAATGGAAAATATAAATGAAACAAAGATGAAAATGAACAAGAAAAAAATATAAATAGAAAAATATAGAATAAATAATACAAAAACTGAAACTGAATCCTACGATTTCAAGAAAAAAATTTAAATATGATAACTGGAACGCATATTTATGATATTTGGCTATGGCATTTTTGTATAAATTATGAATTTCATTACCTATATGTAATTTCTCAAAATATAAAATAAAGAATAAAACGATATATACGTATTTACTAATTAATTTTATATCATATAAATTTGTATAGTTATATAAAATTCTGTTTTCTAATGAAATGGACATCTTTTCCAAAACCATTTTTATCACAAAATTCAAAACAATTTGTTATTTCTTGTGCATGTCTTTCTATTTCTTCGTTATAACTATCAAAATATTCAATAAAATTGTACAATTTTCATTTTGAAGTGTCAGCTGTCAAACGTTAGGAAATACTTAGCGATTTGGGCATCGGAAAACAGATGCCTAGCTAAGTAATTCCTAAATCAAGATAGGCAATGCTTAGCGGTTGGTGAAAACGAAATTTTGGTAGGTAATGCCTATGTGGTGCACATCGGGTACATAAGCATTACTTAAATTTTAGGAATCGGTGGTGAAATCGGCCATTAGTCATTAAAAATCAAAAAATGAACGATTATATTCATCTTAATATCCAAGAAGTATTTTTAAAAGCCGTACACTTGGAAACGCCTATTAGATCTATATTCGAGATTCTTTCTTTTGAATGACCGGATCTCAAACTATTCAGTTACATGGAGAAAAAGTCAAACTCTATGCAGCGGTATGTGAAATTCGGTACTTATGCAGTCTTGTCTCTATGATGAAAGAATTAACTGGAATTTACAAAAACTTACACATAAGTTTTATTAAAATTTATTAGTTACTTAATTCCACAAAATTTCCCAGACCGCTCCTTATAAAGATTTATAACCATTCATTCGTCTTCTTCAATATCTTCATCCGTTGTATATTCTGATTCATGTGCGCCTTCTTCAACCATGCCTTCGTCTTCTGAATCTTCGAATTCCCATTGCGGGTGCTCTGTCGGAATAGCGGGTGCTTCTTTTACGTCAAGTTTTAAATCTTTTTGCTGATCGAAGCCTATGTACGAATCTGATCGTAAACACACAGTGAATGTGTATACTCCTGTCCAATTCGGTGCGGTAAACTGACAGAGAATATTAAAATAAAATGGTTAATTAAATATAATCAGACACCTATGGGGGAAACTTGCGCAATGATTATAATTAAATTTACCGGACATGTATAAAAGCAATATTCATTCCACATAAATCTTTTCGTTTCAAAGCGTTCGTGTTATTTGACTGTTTGTGTTTCTGATAGTCCGGATGTGAATCAGGCCGGCATTTTTTCAAATAACACAAAAGTGTTTCCTGTGATTCAATCTCTGCTATAAATTTGAGTAGTTGTTAGGTAAATCGTTCTTAACAGTGTTAAAATTTCTTTTTACCTATTAATTTTAGAACATAAGTGTAATGAAGAAAAATGTTCAGAATGAAAAATTGCATCGATTGAGCACCAAGTTGCTCAATTGTTATTATGTATGAGTTTGAAGCAAAAGAAGATACACGATTTAAGACAATTATCAGAGGGCCGTGGAGAAAAACAATTTATATTTCTTGTTTCTGGCATATCTGACAGATTTGTCGTCATTTCTTTTTATTTTATTATTATTATTATAATAATGGGAAGAGTTAATCTAGAAGAAAAAATAATAATCACAAATTCTAATAAGAATAAAATAAAAAGAAATGTCAAATCTGTCAGATATGCCAGAAACAAGAAATATAAATTATTGTTTTTACCTCCCGCTACTCTAGGTAAGGGAGGTATAGGGATCGTGCTAAAACTCACATATAGAGATTTTAGTGAATAAGCACGTTTTGATGTCCCCAGAACCCGATTTTAACATTTTTACAATGATGTCTGTGGGTGTGTGTGTGTGTGTGTGTGTGTGTGTGTTTGTGGATGTGTGGATCTGGTGGACACGATTACTCAAATACTATCAATCAGAAAATTTTGAAATTTTGTATATCCATTCTATACTAATGTCGGAAGAGCTCATTAGTTTTCAGTGTATGTCGGATAACCGGAAGTATCTCTTATACAAGTTTTTAACAGTTTTTCTTGAAAAATAAATAGATTGAATATAATTTCTCAGCAACTTTTACTAATAATAATGAAATATAATGGTACAATCTCCAATTCTACGATAATAGCTTTAGTAAATAACTCTAAATAACTTTAAATATAAATTTATAATATAATTTATTTTCATATATCATTTTGCCTATGCCCAAACAAAAACAATATTTCAATAACAATTTTGACATATTTAAACAAATGTCACTGTTCACTGTCAGGAAGTAATTACATTAAAATTAATAATGAAACCGTATTAAGGAGAATAAAGTAATAATATATGTATTTGAATCTAATAAAATTAAGGTTTGCAAAAATAATATATTTTCAATCATACATAAATATTAGAAGTACTATTGATTTGCTTCATTGTCTTCTAGAATACGATTTTGAAAAGATGTCAAGATGTGAGTACTATTTTGATTTTTGTTAAGTGTTTCTATTAGTTTTGTCAATATTTGTAAAATTTATTTTGTGTATGATATATTTGTTAAATGTAAAATAAAAATTGTTATGAGTGAATGTAAAAATATTTGAACATATTGATTGCTTTATTTATACTGCATGGTTAAATACCCAGCGGGAGGTTATGGGCTGGCCACATCAGATTTTTTTTTTTCTTTTATGGCACTCTGATAATTGCCTTAAATTCTGTATTTTATTTCCTTTTGCTTCTAAAAGCTGGTTTATGATGGATTTAATTTAGAAATATAGATTTATGAATTTACATTTATAAATATAAATTGTACACATCTGTCTTTACTGGTTCATAATGCATTTCAGATATTTTTGATTTAGAATTTACATTTAAAATATCACCATTCCAAATATAAATTTTTAAATGCGTCATAATATCATTATTTAACATTTACATATTTTGTTTGCCTCACCTTGAGTTGACACTCTTCCTCGTCCACCATCCCCGTGACATGGTACGGAGCAGTGAGTAGAGTCCGCGATTTTCTGTCACAAATATACGTCCACCAATATTCTTGCTTATCGTAAGGATACAGTGGACAATGAACTGGATGTGAAGTTTTTGACCTTCCTTCTAAAACTTCTCGTTTATTTAATCTTCTCTGAATTCTTTCCCACTCTTGATCATCATCTTCTACACTAGATGATTTTACGTCTTCTTCTGAAGATCTGTTGGAAAATTTTATTTGTGAATTTAAATGTTTCATTTACTAATAAAGTGTTACCTGTCGTTGTCTACTTGTTCACTTGCGTCACTGTCTTCACTTTCTTCGTCTTTAGGAGTTTCTTCTTTGGGTTTAGTAGCTTTAGCATTTGGAGCAACTGAATTTGTAACTGCTTCTACTTTCGTTTGCTTAAAACTATTTACTTTATTTTGTTTACTTGTCTTCTTGTTGCTCTTTTTACCACCTCCTTTGCGCTGTTGTTTCAACCACGCTGGTTTTTTAACTGGTGCCGATTCTACAAATTTGATAAATGGAGTACTATAACATAGTCAAATTTTAACCATCTCAGATTAAAAAAAAAAAATATTTACGTAAATTCATGAGTATTAGTGATTTTTTTTTTGTTTGAGTATTCATTAGTTTGTAAACTACAAGCGATTGAAATCTATTAATAATTCGTCTGATGTAACATGTCCTAAGCAATTTTATTGGTTGCCTGATTTTAAAAGTGAGATTTGCGCGTGTTGTTCGCCCGTCCACTGAGAAATCATGGATGGACAAACACTAGCGCCATTCGCCGCCATAGTTTATAATCACAATATTGTCAAATAATGATTGAACTGTTTCAATGTTCTATAATTTATTATTAAGGAAAAAATGCATTTTTCCGAAAATCATAAATTTGCTGGACTATAAAACATATTTAGAATGAAAAAAAAAAACTATAAACAATAATTAATATTTATATATATATATTACTTAAATAATAACAATTAATGATTGTCAAAAAGTAATTTGTAAAAAAACGTAAAAAAATATAATAAAATATGATTTAAATGAAGCATTCATGTAATTTTCAAAAAATTTGCTCTGTTTGAAGCACTGTAGCTCGCTATCTATGAATTATAGAAAAAAATGTTTTAGATAAAAGTTGTAGAGAATTTTATAGTCAACAAATTAGATAATAACTATTTTTCCTTAATGCAAATAAGTGAAAATATATTTAGAAAAAACCGCTTTTTTGCACCTTTTTTCTCAAGTTGGCGGTGCTTCCCAAAGGCCCCCGAGGGGGAAAACTTGCATTTTTTGTTGAGACCTCTAAATATATAACATATCCAAAAATCAAAAATACCCGACCTTTTGTGGAATAAACCCTTATTTTTCTACCAAATGACTGGACTAATATTCTTCATTGAAATTACATATTTAGTTCGTTCTTCTTGCATATATATTTTTATCATTTTAGCTATAAATTTACTATTATCGTTATACATTATTAATATATATATATATATATATATATATATATATATATATATATATATATATATATATATATATATATATATATATATATATATATACAATAAATATTTTAAGGTTGGCAACATTGCATTTGCTTGAAATTATCGTATAATGGATTACTTTACTGCCGATTTCTGAAATTTTAATGACTATTTTTGTGCACTTTAGGGACGATTTCAAGTAAAAATATTTCAGCTACGCGAACATGCTACGTAAAACGCCAAATTCTGAAAAGCGCTAAAATTCTTAGTTCAATCTGTTATTCCAGAAAAAAAAGGTATAGAAGCTCATTAAAGATATGGCACTGGTGTAAAATAAAAATTAATCATTACCTGCGTCACCGTCAGCGGCCGGTTTTTCAGCCTCGACCTGAATTTCACTAATTGCTTGATTATCATCCACCGTATCATCACCAAACAACGTACTCATATCACGCCGTTTTAAACTAACTGTAACCGTAACTATCGCTCCAGCGGTTACCTCAGTCGGGTTTTCATCGTCAATAACTTCTGAACGAACGTGGAAATCAATGTAAGGCATTCGCCCCAAAACTTTCATTACGTCTTCATATTCTTCGTCAGATAAGAAGCGCAAGATGTTTCGGCGATCCTCGCCCTTTAATTGAGCTAATTGTTGTAAAGATTTAATTTGACGCTTTCTGCTCATAAAATATTTCAAGTTATCGTCGTTTATGTGTGGCAGTTGTAACAAAGGTGATTTAAATTCCCATATTCCTTGGACTACCATCGGGGATAATTTCATACAGTTTTCAATAGTTTCGATGCTTGGTAGACGGTGTACTAGAATAATAAATCTGTAGGATAATTTTCTCAAAAAATATTAATTGTATTTACTTCTTTTGGCGTAGGCCAATAAAATCAACTGATTTACACAATTGACCAATTCTTGGATTAAATAAGGACACTTTCCAATAACATATCGCCTGTCTTTTTCTAAAGTTTCGGCATTTAATGGAATTCTACCTAAATGAGCATGCAAAAGTGCTCTCGCCTTTATACTATAAAGATGACATAATGGTCTCTCTTTATTTTTCTCTCCTAAATTGGGCAGTTGTTTAATTAACTACAAAATATTAATTTTATAATACAAATATTTAAAAATTAAAATTAATCTTACATGTGGCACTTCTTCATTATCTGATTGCCGTTCTACAATTTCGGAATTATGACGCTTATCAAATTCCAAACTAGCTGCTAATATCATTATGACTCGTTTTAAAGCCATTTCAGGAGTTTTATGAATAAAAAAGTAGTACATTTGAGTAGTATCTAGTAATACTTGATCGCCTGAGAATTTGATACTTCTATACCACCATGTCCCTACCTATAAAATTGTTACATTAATTATAAATTAAGGATGTTGATTTTTCAGAGAAATAGCATCAATGGGCCCATAAACCATAATCGAAATATAACAAATTAATATATATATATCATAAAATACTTACTGATTAATGAATAGTAAAGCTAAATAATTTTATACATTTTTCAGTAAAAAGTTATAATGAATTAAACATTTTATGACCGTCAGGCGTAGTGATGGGTTAATTACCATAAATGAAAGATAAGGAAAAATTCTTTGAAAATTTCCCACAGAATTTCAAATAGTGCGAAGCACCACAATGTTTGTTGAAGGAGTGGGGTGAAGAAATTTTTTCCCGCAAATCGTGATTGAAGAAATTTTCGGGAATTATCCCGGGCACATCACTATTCTATTGGCTAGAAATATGGAAGAAAATTCCGCCAATAATGGGGTATTCTACCATAACAAAAAAATTTTAAAAATTTCAATTTAACATAAAGTATGGCTCAATAAATAATAGTTAAAACAATGAAAACATTTTTTAAATAATTACTTTACGAGATATTTCACATTTGCTAAAAGGGAAAATTGACGTCATACAATTGTTATCTTTCTCTCGCAGCGTACTCAGAGCAGTGTGTGTGAGAAAGACAAGTATAGGGGAAATGTGACGTTACACTGATTTTTCGAAAATAAAATACTGTTAAACTAAGAACAATTAAGATTTTTTAATACTATGAATAGCTTCAAAACTGAATGAAGTTTTATTTAAAATAATAAAAAAAAATTGAGTGGAATACCCCATTCCACAGCGCCCCGCCCACTCACAGACTATCCATTTTCCATTCCCATTGTGTTAAAGTAAGATGGTGGAACTCTCATAAAAAAATTGTTTCAACGCCACTGGGCTAACAACACAACACCGGTGACGTCACAAACTCATCACAAAATTTTAAAATATCATATCTTGCTTAATATACGGAATTTTCATGTCGGGTTTTCATTAATCGTCATGACTTTGTACAGGGTATAAATCGAAAAGTGAGCCATAGGCATTTAATATTGGAAATCAGTTTTTCTTTGCGCAAACGTTACCAAATTATTGTATGCAAAAATACTTCAAATTAAAGTTATAACAATTTAAATTCTGCATCTAAATAATGTAAAACGATTTATATAAACTGTTTTTACCTGTTTTTAGTCTAGGCAACCTTGGATTAGGGCAAAAAAGATAAACAATTAAAATTAAAAAAAATAAATTAGGGTAGAAAACTAACAGAAAACACAAAAAGATAAACTCTGTTTTAACTCACAGTTAAAAATAACACAATTGTTCATTTTTCGCACAATCCATGGGCTATCTAAATTAAAATCTCATAAAAACATTCACATCATAATAATTAATCGTTTCGCCTACATGAAATGCTGGAATAAATGTTTTACATGATTCCGATGCATAATTTAAATCCTTATAACTTCTATTTGAAGTATTTTTGCAAGTACTAATTTGGTAATGTTTGCACAAAGACAAACTGATTTCTTATGTTAAACGCCTATGGTCCACTTTTCTATTTACTCCCTGTACAAAGTTTTATTAAAAAGATTGGTTTATGGGCCCATCACGTAAAGTGTAAAAATTAGTGTCCACTAACCACAACAGGAAGAGCAACCATAAAAACTAACGCATATAAACCCAGCACCCACACACTATTCTCTTTCTCAACAATCCACGACGGGAGAGCAATTCCAAAACTCATTGCCCCAGGCCCATCTGGGTTTCCATATTTTTCCCAATTTTTTCTTGCTTCGTCGTCTGTTAACGCTTGATACGCTTTAGTAAGCTTCATAAACGCTTTTTCATTTCCAGTCTCCTTGTCAGGATGTAAAATTACTGATAGTTTACGGTATGCTTTTTTGATTTCACTTTGAGATGTTCCTAACGGAACCCCCAGAATTTCGTAGGGGTCGAAATTTGCCATTTCATAATCAAACTGTGAAACTTTATAAGCTAATAAGGCTAGAAGCAACCAGCCTGATATTATGAGGAGTTTTATTAAAAAGTTTTTCGTGCCACGCCATGAGTCTGATGAATTTAATATTAATTTTTTCTTTACGCATCCTTTACAGTGGCAATCTTGAAGTTCTTTTTCGGGGTCTGAAATTAACAAAAACACATTCAATTTTCAGAATGTATGACCTAGATATAATGGAAAATTTTAAGTATAAAATATTTAAACTTCAATAAACATTAGTGCATGGAAATAACCCTACCTTGCTTGCGTTTTCTCGGCCAATAGTAAAATGTAGCCGGTATTAATATTAATGCTAAGAATGATAACAAAAAGTAAAAAAATGTTCCTCCACTTTCATCATATTGAAATTTTTGTCCACCCATTCTGTTTTAATTATAAAATTATCAACACATTTATTAATACGTGTTAAGAAACGGTACCGAAATTGCTACACGTCAAACCGCGACGTGACCGTTGGAATCAGAGATGTCGCCGTCAAAAATAAATTTTACAAAATTATTGTATACAACATATCTTTGCTTAATTATAAATTTGCAATAAATACTCTTTAAATAAAATAGTTTATCCTAACAAGAATATATAACAATATCCTAATATTTTAGGAGTAATTTCCAGTATTTAAGTTGGTATACCTCACTCGAATACTGTCGAAAATTTACGGATTTTCCCGAATCAAGGCCTCTGTTGTTTGTTGTTAGCCATATTGCTTTTGTATCTTGCTACGTATCGGCAATTTTTATCCACAAACATCTGAAACATAATAATAAAATTTATTCTTTTAAGTACGCCGTATGTAAAAGTGCAATTTATTTTATATAATTATTGTATTATTTAATGAAATATTAACGTTCAAAGTGGCGAAGTGATAGATTGTGGTGCATTAGTGTTTGGTATAACGAACAAAAATGGCGTGTGCTACTCTAAAGAGGCATTTGGATTGGGAACCAGTTCTCGGTGTTCGACCTACAAAAAGGAGACGATGCAATCCTTTGTGCTCGATTGCGGATAAAACTACCCCAAAATCCTCACACCGCGGCCGTTCTTCAGCGCCCGAAATGTTCGCTAATTCATCTCCGTCCCCATTCGCTAATGTTGTTTGTCCTAAGATCACACCCGGTAAGTAATTAAAATTTAACGGTCTTTTCTTTATCATTTTTAAAAGAATTCCTATGCATTGTATTGGTTTTATTTGCTTGCAAAGCAATTTTATAGGTGACAATTTGCTGTATTAGATTTATTTATTTACATTTGTCATCAGCTGTTTTTCGAAATCTTGACAAGTGGGAGGAGTGGGGGTAACATTATTCTCTATTTGTACAAAAACTTTTGAAAGTTTTTAACGGATAATACTCAATATTTAATTACATTTTATTACAGTAATTATGTTTTCGGTAATTGATATTTAAATTTTATAGTTTATATGTTTATCTAATTATGATAAGTTTATGTTAATCTTACTGTAGAGACAATGGCCGCAAATCTTCGTGAAGAAATCAGAAGGTTACATAGACGCAAACAAATTCAATATTCCGCTTCAAGTTCCGAACGTATGCAAGATACAAGCTCAGAAGGCAGCAACTCCGGAAGTGAACAAGGCCCTGAATCCCCATCCCGAAGCGACAAAGCATTATTCACTTTTAAACAGGTACAGAAGGTGTTATGTCATCCTCCTACTGCTTACTCATCTCAGTTCTAATTTTAGGTCGGGATGATTTGTGAAAGAATGTTAAGAGAAAGAGAGACTTTATTAAGGGAAGAATATGACCAAGTTTTGACTACTAAATTAGCTGAACAGTATGATGCCTTTGTTAAATTTACTTATGATCAGATACAGAAACGTTATGAAGCTGCGCCGAGTTGTAAGTCTTTCAAATTTTTCCATATTGTGCACACTATTAAATGTTTATTTTCGTTACAGATTTGTCGTAAGACCTGTGAATTCTACTACATTTCCATCAAAAACTGCTATTCAGCCTCATTTACTAGCCACAGTCTTATACTAGGTAAAGAGACATACATAAACATTTAATATATACAATTATTATATACTCTGTAGTCATATCGTAAATATATAAATCAAACTGAATACATGCCTGCCTAAACACCACAGTTTTGAACGGATGCGAACTGAAAGCGACCGTTTGTCAAAACGAAATCAGAGTCAGACTATTCAAGTAAACAAGACTTGCGCCTAGCTTTCCGGGATATTTTACAAATATAGATAAATTGTTAATATGCTTGCGACGAGTTATTACAATTTTTGAATTTTGTATAAAATACATTTTCTCGATGGAATTACTTGTAAGATTTTGACTGGATCTTATTTAAACCACGATACTAAGATTATTATTTATATAATGATGAAAATAAATATATTGATGATAGCCTTAAATTGTTTACAAATGTCCAACTTGTATATCACTGAGTGAATGTGCGAACGAATGAAAAATGCGTGAATGTAGGTGGATGCAATCTTGTATTTATAAACAACCTAGCATAGCGGGTGTGTCGTACAATAATTTGTATATTGTTCACATTTTCTATATGTTTGTTACTATTTTCGCATATTTTGTATAGAATTGTAGAAATAAGTTTGGTCCTTCGAGCCGGATTTTCAATCCATAAATAATTTATTATTGTTGATTCCGTCTTCCGACTGTACATTTACGATTTATTTCTACAGTTCTACACAAAATCTATGGAAAATAGAAACAAACATACAAAAAATGTGAACATATATTTTTCACAAGTCTTGTAAAAAAGTACTGACTCCAGGGCTGTATTTACTCATAAATAGCATGCCTTTACATGTGATAATCACTTTGTTTATATTTTACTTTCAACGGTATCATTTCATATTCAAACGGCCCTGTATAAACCAGTGGTATCATCATTATTTTACGACACTCCCTATAGTATATAGGAGTCGAGGTACGCAACAATTTTTCACTACAATAGATAATTTATTAAGTTTTGATATAGCGAATCGAATTATAAGTTACTAATAATAACAAACCGAGTAGATTTTTTAAACCATAAGTAATTTAAGTGCGAATTCTGTAAGCAAACGTACAGATATTTGTTGATTTTGATTTGGTGTGGGTAGTCGTCAGTGAGTAATACCATATTTTGCCATTGTGATGCGAGAATGTGATCACAGCTAGTATAATTAACTAATTATAATAATAAACACTTGCTTCAGACGGCCATAACCTGGTGAATAATATATAAAAAGTACATGAATATATAATATAAAGTATAGATAGGCGATACTAACCTCTGATTGGCTGAGAATAGTGTAAGGTCCCACCTATTTAGACAGTAGTGATAATCATGTATATGTTGTATAAGTTAGAATTACAACCGTGGATAGATTTACATTGAATTCAGTTATCGACATAGAATAATTTTGAACCGACGTCAATTACAGCATATATTTTTTAAACGCGACGATTATTTTTTCTTACTTTTTTAAGAGAAAAAGTAAACGTGATTGTTCACAGTCAATTGTTGTGTAAATAAATATCTAACTTCTTGCATTGATTCCGTTTTGGTTGACTGTGTACATTGCAGCAATAACATTTCGCATTCGATTATTGTTAATTTTTATGTAGTTATAATTGTTAAAATTCAATATTTAAGTTTAATTTGGCTTTGTAGACCTCTAGTTTTAGACATAATTATTTTACGTCTTTCATAACTTTAATTGCTTATTTTTAGGTAGTTGTAAATCACACGAAGAAATCCTGTAATATTTAAGTAGTTAGGATTTGTTTAATTCATATTACTTTGCAAGTTGTTCTTTTTGTATTATTACAAATTCTTCTCCATTTCGTGAAAATCAGTTACCATGTTATTCCCACTTGTCATCGGAATATTTATCTCAGGAAGTGTAGCTTTAATCATATTCTTAATGAATTTGTTTCAAAACTGACTCATTTCGCCCTGTAAAGTAATATTTGTTACGAATATGATTGAATATATGATTCTGTGATGTAATGTTTCGAACAGTTATTGAATTATTTGTTTTATGTCACTGCCCACAATCATCAGAAATATTTCACTGGGAATGTACATCAACAGTTTCAGATATTCATATTGCAAATTTTCCACTTTTCAAATTCTAACTGTTGATGTACATTTTTGTGTCAGATCAGTTTGTAATGATAATAATTATCAGATGGTTTCCATCATTTGTTAATTTGTACATGTAAAATATTTCATAAATAAAATGTTCTGGGTCATAATCCATTTTGGTCTTTTACTTACTACAATAATATTCGTTATGGAGACTTTATTCGCCTACCCAAAGTGATTCATTCTGCAAAAAGGGAAAAACACATTTTCTTTTTCTTTACTTTTTTAATTGGACGTTTCAGGAATCCAACCGACTCCCATCTTCAGCAACATGTCTAAGGCAAGATTTACATAGTTTCCCGAAACGTCCAATTAAAAAGTAAAGAAAAAGAAAAGGTTTTATCCATAAAAAATAGGCGAATAAAGTCTCATAACGAAACTTAAGTTTACAAGGTACCACGAATAATATAAATGTGTAATTGGGAAAGTCTTATTTAACTGAGATAATAACAATTTTATTGTTATTTTCTTGTAACAATTATATTTCATTAAATATATACAATAAATTGATTTTAAAATTACTCTCAACATCATGGAAACACCACTAACATTCTTTATATATTTAGATTTCTTTAAAAACGTAACTGATAATAAAATATTAATTCTTTACTAGAAATACTTGCATAGTTCAAAGTTCACAGATAAGAAATGTGAGTGGCTGAATCCCCATAGTAAGAGTCAAAACCTTAAAAATCTTATAAATGCTTAAATCTTAACATTTGGCATATAATTATTTTTACATATGATGGTTGCCGGTTCTGAAATTCCACAGGACCGTCTCCGACATCATTTATTTCTAAGCGTATAAGTGCAGAATCGGACTAGTGGAACCAGACCGCAACCATAAAGCGTATGTTTAAGAATATCCACAAGGTACTTTAAAATTTATAACTTTTATAGAGATTCTATTTAGTTGTTTTATGTTGCAAAAACGACTTGCTTTGTACGGAAGCTAACAGACTTGTATAGCATATTTCACAAGTTTATAAGTCTTTTTCATCAGTCTTTGCGGTTGATTAGCGTAATTTTCACTTTACTACAGTTGTAAAGCCAGTTTTACGATCTTCAATTTTGTGAAATTGTTGCAGTATATGTTTCAGTCTATTAAAGAGAATGGGCCGAATTCAGCACTCGTCTTTAAGACTAATGGTCGTCTCTAGAAACCATAGAAATAGCTTGCATCTTTTTCTTAATAATGCAACATTATATATTTCTCTTTATTTTGTTGTATTTAGATAAGCTTCATTAGTAGAGATGCACTCCATCCCAAGGTTTGACCCGGTCTGGCCCGCAGCCCGCCTCGATTTCGAGTTGGAAAAGTTGAGACGAGTCGGACTTTTGATTTTGGCCCGGCCTAAAAATCGTGCTTTTCGGGCCGGCCCGAAATATCTTATAGTTAAATCAAATGCACAGTTTCTTTAATATTTCAATGAAAATGGATGAAGTTAAAAGGATCAGAATGATTTAATAACAACATACTACACATCTTAATAAATAAAAATGTTATTTTACTTCAAGAATTCAAGGTTATTTATTAAAGCATAATAATGCTATTGTGATGTTCTTTTAATTATTGTTACTACTCGTATACTTAAATAAAAGTGATTTTTGTTCCTATCATAATTATTTCTTGTTTTACTTTTGAGCAGAAACATAAAGATAAAAAACCTTTCCGTAAATAATCGTATATTTTTTTGTATAAAATTTGTGAATAACGAACGCCTGCAGTAAACAGTGTTAAATACTCGTAGGTCTGTAATTTTTATAACAAAGTTACACTAGAAGCGCCTCTTTTTTAACAACTTATGTTATCCAATGTTGAAAGTTGTAGTTTTTTTTTAATTTGACACAAAAAGTTAAACATTTCGAGCTTTGGCCCGGTCCGATTTCGAGTCAATTTTCGAGCTGTGCTGGCTAATTTTTTGTCGAGTCGATCTTCGAATCGGGCCGGCAGTTTTTATTTTCGGGCCGAGTCGATCCAAACCTCAAAACCCGATTCGAACCCGCCCGAATGCATCCCTTTTCATTAGTTAAGGAAGAGAGCTGAATTTAGCAATATTTTTTTAAATTTTCACAATTTTTATAAATATCTAATGACGATGACGGAATGATTGTTTAAAAACTGACTTTAAAACTATAAATATATAATAAAGTTACTCGGACAATTCACAGCGTATTAATTTTGGTTATGTTATAAATATTAAAGTATGTTTTTAATTTTATTTTTTATCCAGCCGCAGATACTGATGAAAAACAGTAGGACATAAACCATTAAAATGTATTGATTTAAATCGGTTTAGTTAGTAAATGAATTTTAAACAGTGCGATTTTTCAGTCAAGTGTTTCATAATTAATTTTATATTAATAATATATTATCTATGGATCAAAATTTAACACATAATCTTTTAAAGGGGTAGGTAGATTTAATTTGTTTATTGATAAACCTGGTTTTCTATCCAAACAGTTATAGATTCTGACCCTACACATTTGTTTCAGACTTCTCGGTTTTTTATACAGTTCTCGAACTATACTGTTCAATGACTCTGTTGTTTTAGCTGGAACTTGACTCAACTGTTGCGTGTACAACATTTTCAAGCAATTGAACAGTGGTTCGTGTTCCATTACATAATAAAATAACATAATGATTTTGGCAAATGTGATATTAGGGTCCATGAGCAATAATTCTTTTCTTAACAATAACATAATATAATAATACAAGATATAATTTTTAGTTTTTTTCATGAACATTGTCCCTAACTGTTGGCTGACATTTTGCGTTTGTATCGATTCGGATATATTTAAACTAATGTTCGGATTAGCTCCATACTGTATTAACGTTAGTGTTAAATCATAAATATAATTGATGTCTTTGCACTCTCTTACATTCTGAATCATATCCATGCAAGATTGCAAAATATGTTGTGTTCGTCTGCTGATCGTAACGTTTGGATCTAACCCGTGTCTTAATAGCAATATCAACAAGTTTTTAATAAACTCAAAGTTTAATTTCTTCTGCGTATCACAATTTAACGTAATATTCTCTGAAACCGTGAATACTAGTACGTGTAAAGGAGTAAGATTGGAACGATAACTGCAGTTTGGATTTGCACCATGTTTTAGAAGAATTCGGATACAGTTTAAGTAACATACCTTCATACTATGTGTAAAATGATGTAGTGGGTCTTTATTTATTAGTGGCACCAAACAAACCATTATTGGCACTGAACCATCACGTCCAACCATATTTGGTTCACCTAGAAACAAAAATAATTAATTTTAATTGTGACGAGGGTGATTTAAAAAGTAACAGCAAATTTACAGTACTTCAGAAAAAATAAACTCTCTAGATATTTCAAATTATTACAATGAACTATAATATTAACGGAAAAATGATTTATAAATAGAAAGGTGCCGTATGGAGTTTAGATTGGTAGCAGTTTTTTTCCTCCTAAATCTATTGGTTTTTTTCCTCCCGCTACCCTTGGTAAGGGAGGTATAGGGATCGTGCTAAAAATCTCATATCGAGATTTTAGTAAATGACCACGTTTTAAGGTCCCTAGAATCCATTTTTAACATTTTCACGATGATGTCTGTATGTGTGTATGTGTGTGTGTGTGTATGTGTACGAATTTTGTTTGCACTCTAACTCAAATACTATAATTCAGAAAATTCTGAAACATTGTATTTTTACCCTATTCTAATAGGAATAGAAGCCATTAGATTTTGGTGTAAATCGGATAAACGGAAATCGTACTTTACTTGAAGCTCATAATGGTTTTTCTTCAAAAAATACCATTAAATGCAATTTTTTCGAATTTTATGTCTTATGAAAATTAAAGATTATTGAATTTTCTACTGGAATACATTAATACTTTTTCTATACAGAGAGTTTATTTTAAAATGCAACATTATAGTTCATCACTTCCATGGTTACTCACTATTGTCAAAAATGAGCAATGTAATATTTGTCCATTTTAAAAACAAAAAAACACATCACAAATGGTGTCAATTCTTATTACGACCGACTAGAATATTGCTTCAGAGTGATTAGGGGTATTTTTTAACATTACATGAAAATTATGAATATTTGTAAGCTAAAGTTTGTTAAGATGTACAACATTCATGTTTTGATTATTTGTTAATCGTATGTAGGCTAATTTATTGGAAATTACTTTTGATAATACGAAACTACAAATTTTGTATGTTGCATTTTAAAATAGACAAATATAACATTGCTTGACAATAGTGAGTAACCTTGGAAGTGATTCGCCATATGTTGCATGTTAAAATAAATTCCCTGTATATTTTACAGATAAATTTAAAAATTTTTTCTATTAGTCGCGAAGCCTAAGATAAAAACTATTCCTTTGTTACACAGTTCATTTTTCAAATGAATGTAACTGACAGTAAATGTCACTGTCAGAAAACTTATCACTTCAAATTAATAATAGTGACATTTTAAAAAGAAAATAGTAAATAAAGCAATAGTTTTCTGCAATGGAACAGTTTGCAGCGTTAGTAAATACGTAGGTAGGTATGTATTTAAATTAATAAAAATTAAATAGCGGGAGGTTTTGTGTTGGCCACATCAGATTTTTTTTTTACAAATTGCGCTGAACCTATTATTGTTTATATGGTTTGTAAATAAGAAAATCCGACATTAATGTTTTTAACATTATTAAACCCAATTTGAAAATGGCGGGCTTCATACGCGGGTACACTTTTAGAAGTTGCATGGCTTTGTTAAAAATTCAATATTATGTTAGAGATCAATATATTTGAATGGCGAATTCTTTTAGCGACTTGCTCAAAGTAAACCACTGAATTATAAAATAGGCTCCAAATATCAGCGTTCCTGTCAATTGTTAATATTACAGTTCAGTTGTTCAGTATGCTCTTAGCTGTTGGTATTACATAAAGAATTAGAGAGTAATTATTAGATTTCTGCGGTTGTAATGTAAAATTCAACAAAAATATTGTCACAATTTTTGAGTTTGAAAAAGTTCCCGATTATAATTATTGTGACTAACTTGTTTTAAGAAGTGGATTTTTTTTAAACCTCTCAACAGGATTAAATCCCAATTACTGAGTAAGTTTACATACACAAATATTAGTGGGATTCGAACCCAGAACCCCGAGCACACTCATGACTAAGAGCCGTTGCTCTAACCATTGAGCTACCGGGGCCGACTAAATTGATGAAGAAAAAGAGAGATGAAGTAAACACAGATAATCAGGTAAAAAATTGGTTGACAACGCAACCAAAAACATGGGATTGTCTATAGCACTGGCTAGACAGAGCCGCAAAAAAAAAATAGGGAACTATCGCACTTACGCACAAATGGACCAGACGGTATCTAACCACTTCTCGAATCTACCCAAAAACCACTCTCTATTAATTAGGAATTTTCCATTTTATATTATTAAAGTTTGTCTTTTTTACCTCTCGCTAAGAGAGGTATTGGATTCATGCTAAAATTCGCATATCCAGATTTTATTGAATAAGCACGATTTAAGGTCCCTAGAATCCGATTAGAACATTTTTAAAATGATGTCTGTGTGTGTGTGTGTGTGTGTGTGTGTGTGTGTGTGTGTGTGTGTGTGTGTGTGTGTGTGCGTGCGTGTATGTATGTATGTATGTATGTATGTCTGGATGTTGTAGTCACGATTCCTCAAAAACTATAAGACTTAAAAAATATTTAACTGCAGTTTCCTCAATCTGACATTCCTGGGAAGAGCTGAAAAGGTTTTGGTAACAATTGAACAACCGGAAGTAGTAGTTTCTTAGAAAAATTCTTCTAAATATAATTTTTTGGGAGGTTTTTTTTATTAAATATTGAAGAACATAAAATTCTCCATCTAATACACTTAAAATTTTTATTATATCTTGTATAGATTTAGAGATAAAGACACTATAATTTACAGAGTGAACTAATCGCAGAGGCTACGACACTAAGGAAACCAGTTGACAAATTCCAATGTTTATAACATAATTTGTAAATGGTCGCGTTCAGCCGCATCTAGCAGCTATCTAGCTGCTAGCTAACAGCGGTCGTGGTAATTCGACCGGTCCATCTAAAAATAAAATTTATTCTCACCTCATAATAAAATTTTATATTATATAGTATGTAAAAGTTTACCAGATTGAATATGTTGGTGAATTTCTCTGCTTTCATTTACCAAATATGACATATTTTCATATTCTTATTGTATTATTTCATTTGAATTTGAATTTACTAGCGCCATATTTCCTATTTTTGACAGTTATAGCAGTACGCTAAGTCATCTAGCACATTTTGTTTTCGCTAGCCCGCTAGACTAGCAGCTAGAATCTAGCGGTCGGTCAGCGGACCGTTCAACGACGTTCGCTAGGTTAGCGAGCTAGCAGCTAGGTGCGGCTGAACGCGACCAATGACACATGTCAGTGTCAAAAATCAACAGTTTTAGTGACATTCTGATAGCTTTTACTGGAAAGTATATTTAATTTTTCTTATTGTTTTATTAATTAAATATTTGAAATTATAGGTAAAATTGTGGTAAAATGCATATATCCATCAGAAATACCGCCAATCTGGTTAATGAATTAGAACAATCTGACATTTAGAAACTTCCTCATACAATGAAAAATAGATATAATTAGAATTATATGTGTGCAGAAGACATATTAAATATAATAAAAAACAATATTTGGGTAATGTTCTATAATATTTTGTTATAAAACGACGGTTCGAAAGCGAAGTGCAATACAATACTTATATAGCCTAATATGGAAATGGCGAGAGGTCTTGTGCTGGCCACAACAGATTTTTAAAGAAGACAAACTGTAACAATTACCTAACAATTCATAATTGACAGACAGTGGTTTTTACGTTCTGTTTGAGAAATGTCCGCTAGATTCCGCCTGGTCCACTTCTGCGCATGTGCGACAGTTCACTATTTTTTTTTCGGGTTTTGTCTGGACAGTGCAGTGGGCACTCCATTTATTTTTATAGAATACTAAAGATGGTGCAATATTAAATTTGCTGTTACTTATTGAAACACCCTGGAAATCATAATGATTTCTCTCTTACCTCCGTGTGTGAGTAGCATATTGAGAAGCTCGTAACAAATCTCCCAGTCTCGCACATGTCTCAAAACGCAGGCTAATGCAGAGTTACCAGTCTGGTTGATGCTAGCACTAGCTCCACTTTGAAGTAAATATCGTACCAAGTGCAGAACATCCCATTTATTCCACTTATCGTATCCGTACGTCGCTTCCTCCAAAGCGTAGCGCACTATTAATGCATGCAATGGTGTGTTGCCAAGACTATCAGCTGCGTTGATTAAGTCTTTACACCCGTGTTCCAGGAGAAGACGGATCGTGGAAAGGGTGTCTTCAGCTGATTTTCGCGCCACCAGCAAGACTAGGGAACATACAGTGTGTTCAGAAAAAATCCTAACTCGGAGTAGGCTATGAACAAAAAAACGTATGTCTATTGTAAGTATTTATAATTGCAATTTGACACGAGATATTGTCAAATTGTTATCTAAAGAAAACGAAGCTTTTCTTCTTGAATCTTTATTTATAAAAAAGGAAAATTACATTGAACAATTAATTTTGACAACTTGACTTTTGAACTGAATAATGATCAGAAATATGTTTGTGTTCATAGTCTATCCCGAATTAGGTTTTTTTTTCTGAACACACTGTATTAATTGAAGCCTTTCATATTCCAAAGTATTTAAATATGATTATATTTTTTTTTTAATATGTTAATCCATTTAGTTTAATACGGGCTCAACTTTCATTATACAACGACGTAAATAAAGCTAATCTAAATAAAAGAAATACATATATAATAATATTCAGTTTGGAATAATTCGGAAAACAGCCGGAAATATATTTCTCAGTTACTCCCTTGTCAATTTTGAGAACGAATAGAAGAGTATGTATTTTTTAAGAATTTTTGTACATTTGAAAAATTAAATGCTTATTTACTCTGAACAAGATATAAGTGAAAACCAAAACGCAATACGTAGGTTTTGTAAGAATAAATACTGTGTGGCAGAGATTTCGAGTAATTGTTACCACATATTATAATCTACACCGCAATAAAAAAAAATTACCCATATTTATCTTAATATATAAGCAAATTGTGAGTGAGCAGAAAAATGGGAGCGATTGCTTCACAAATAAAACTATTTAGGTATATAAAGCGAGCAAATTTTTGCACGGTGTCAACAATAATAGGCTATTCCACGACATTTTTAAATTTTTTTTTTCCCGAAATACATAAAAATATAGGACCACATGTGAAAGTCCGAGTTAAAAATTCCTCCAAATAAGCGAGATATTAAGGTCCGAATTTTAAATCTGCTTTGTGACGTAGGTAATGTGGATATACCAGAAGTAAACAAATTGTGGTTCACAAACCACGAAAAATTGTTAAACAAATTACAAAATAATGTATATTTAAATTGTAATATTATAATTCATTATTAGAGACATAAAATAAATTATTTCACTTAATTTATTTCACTTTTTTTCTCATTTTATAAAAATAAAGAAATTAGTTCGTCATCCGAACAGCAACCGAACAGATCCGACACACCCGAAGAAGTATATTCTTAGTTAGGGCGGGGCTTTTCAAAATCGTAGGTCATACTTGGATCCTATTTGCTCAAACACTCATGCACATGTCCTGCATCATCAAAAGCAAATCTCCCCGTGTCTTCTAGAAGGAATAATTTATAATAAAAGAAATATGGTTTTCCTTATCCTTTAACTATTATCATTCTTATTTTCAATAAACTTTTACTATTTTTGATTACTGTGGAATAGCCTAGCGACATTTTATTTTGAAGTAAATTATTCTTATATTTTCATGTGTTGTAGTTGCGTTCTAATTTGAAACGACTAAATCATACTGTTTCCTTTATATAATTTCTGTTAAAATAGTATTTTAAAAAACTTCTCTACCCCCATGTTTTTTTTTTTTTTTTTTTTTGAGATTTCATATGAAAATACATATATAAGCTACGTTTACAACTGTTAATAATTAATCGCTCATACAACTGATCCCATTCAAAAGTTGATCAGTTGCTGTAGAGTGTAAAGAATGTGCAACTGAGCGGCGTAAATAGAACTTGTACAATTTTCAATGTCACTATTTTGCTCGAGCAGAGAACTGAGCGCTCAGTTAAAAGGAATACAACAATAGCTCAAGCGACCTTGAAATAATTGGAATCAGCTGTTTGGCGTGCGCTTGTCACTTTTGGATAATAATACGGTGAACTATTTTAATTTTGAACTGCTGAAAATTTATTTTACAATAATTTTTAACCCGGCAGCGGGCAGGTGAAAAAGAAATTACAAATTTGGGCAGGTGGGGTGTGACAAACCCCAATTTAATTTTAATTTTATGAAACATCCGATATTTTTTTTTGATATTATTATATTTGTTGGTGTTTTAGAAGTTCCTGGTTCAATGGAAATAAGAAATAATAAAATTATTTCATTATTTATAAAAAAAAAAAAAAAAATAGAACTTTTAAACACTCCCTGAAAATATTCTTTGGTATTATATTATAAAAACAAAGAAATATATACATATTACAAACAAAGATAAATAACATTCTTAAACTTGAAAAGTGAACCTATGATCTAAAAAAACATTTTCTAAGTAGCGTTTAGCTACAGAGAAGTTATGAAGATTCAAATGTGCTGCACTTTTCACAGTAAATTATCGCGTGCTCTACATATATAAATATGTTTCACATGACTTGCAGACGTATTTTCTTTTTCTATCTCTCGCCCTAGGAGATTCTGTGCAGCGACCTAGCTTTGAATTTAACTTTTTCTGCGGTGGTTATTCATTGTTATCAGGGCATCGAACCCGCCAAGAACTGGGTTCGGTTTAGGTTCAGATTAATTTGTTTTTTGAAAGATGGGATTGGGTGCAGTTCTGGTTCAAGCATTAATAAAATTTGCGGTTTTGTTCGCGGTTCAGGTTCGAAATAATGTAAAATGAGAGCCGGAATTTACGCAACAAGAAACGAACACAATTTTCACGAAAAGTCAGCGCAGACAGCAAAGCAAACGCCTAAGACGTCGATTATCGGCTGTATTTACTTTTCGAACTAAAAATTAACCTGAACCGGAGTTGAACCCCGAACCTGAATTTTAATACTCGGTTCGGTTTTGACTTAGGTTCAATTAAAAATATATCTGAGGTTCGGTTCTCGGTTTGGGTTCCTTAAAATGTTACGGTTTGGTTCCGGTTTTGGTTCGGTTCAGGTTCGGGTTCGATGCCCTGATTGTTATCATCACAAATTTTATTTATTGACTTTCTCTTCAGAATCTATTTCTTTCCACATGGCCAACAAATGCGCCTGATCTTTTTCAAAATATGATATCCTACACATTCGAAAAACTAAATAAAATTCAGTAATATATAAAAGATATATAATATGTACCTTGAAATTTCAAAATAGGTATATTCGTATCAGTACACTTCAGAGAATTTATGTTACGTTTATGGACAGGTGGGGTTTAATACACCCCACGTCACTTTGATTTGATAATACTATTTCCGCAATTTAGTTGAGACTGAACCCTGTTGCGTATTGACAGACCAATATATTTGCGAAAGGTACATGACTACATGATTGTGTACGGCCGTTATTGCAAAAATGGCGGCAATTATAAAGTGACTGGGGTGTACCACGCCCCACCTGCCCGCTGCCGGGTTAATATACAGGCTGTTAAAAAACAAGAATACCTAATAAATTTTGAGCACATATAGTACTGACCAAAATGATCAACATGGGTCTGATAGGTCCAATTTCTGGCCTTAGATTTCAACAACGTCTGAACGTTTATACTATCTGCAGCATTTCTACATCTCTTGTTACAATTTCTAATAGAAATACGAATATTTTAATTTGCAAATAGATAACTCACCGACGTGTAAAAGAGTCATCTGCTGCGTGCAGGTGCGGACGGTAGTCTCAGCCCCAGCGCTGATCAACAGCTCCAGGAACTTACTGTGATGAAGCACAGCCTGGTGGATAGGATAGTACTCATCGCGCATGGTGTTGATCTCGTCTTGACGGATCGTCACCAGCAGCTGCACGCAACGCCAGGCCGCACGCTCGCATGCTAGGTACAGCAGGGGCTTCTTCGCCCGAAAAGGCATCTGGAGACACCGGGGGTTAGTCATTTTCGATAAAAGTTTCGGCGTCACACCAGAATTTGAAAAACTTGCCCATGGTTCTTCACAACGTTGAGTTAGCATAGTTAACACATTCACTTGATCACCGTCTAAAGCGTAATAGATTGCAGATTGTAGTTTTGTTGCTGTTTGTCTTTCTATCATGTTTTCGTCTTGTTGTATAGCTGCAAATATCTCATTTATTAATATGTTCTACCGGGTAGTGGCAGTTATAGTTCTCGTCATCAAAAATCGAGAGACGGCCATAAACAGCTTAACCACCCCTATACTATAAAACTAGACTGGAATAGTTTAGTACGGTACACCGCAAATTGCTTTAGTTTTGTATGCAAAACAGTGACAGTATTCAGTCTTATTATTTATGATCCTTGTACAGTTTTATATAAAAAAATGGTTTATGGGGCCATTTTCTCCTGTTCATTTTATTGGGCTTCCAAAATTAAAATGCGCCACTGGTGGCAGATATCTGAACTGAGTGAAGTGTACATGTACAAAGGTGGTTGTTTTATTCAGGGATTGTATTTACTTGTATACGAATATTAATACGCTTTTATCTTCGGCTATTATTGTTTTATTATAATAATGTAACAAGTAAGTTTTTGTTTTTTAAAAAAATAATGAACAAATTAGGAGATATGTAATTTATAGGTTAAAGTTACGATGGAGTTTTCTCCAATATTTACCACATAATATTATTTCGCCACTATTTATTATTTGCTGGCCTTCCACCATATTTCTAGATGATACACTACAATTCCCAAATCTACAAATAGTATCTAAATCTAAGCAAAGAAAATAGTTCATTTTGAAAGAAAAATAAATAAAAGTAAAGCTATGTAGATAGAAATTAATATATATACAATTACGGCAATGAAATACAATCTAAATAAAGGTAATCATATGTTTTTTTATTAAAAAAAAACAATATACTGTTAATTAAAATATTACTAAAATACTCTTAACCTACAAATACTTACTAAAATTAACCCTATTAACTAAAATATTATTAAAACTATCAGTAAATTGTTACTACAAGAAAGATCAAACTCAATTCTACCGAAATTAACAAAAAATATACTATACTAAATCCGAAATTAAATTAAAAACTACGAAAATTAGTCTCACACCAATTGTACTCTTATGGAAGTCAGCGAAAAATGTACCATTCGTTTGAATTTTGACGTCAGCGCCATCTCTTGATAATTTGGAAGCCCAATAGCAAAAATTGTAGAGCGCAAAGTTGGTCAGAATTATAAGTTGCATACAAAATTGTTTTTATATTTTTTATTGTTTGCTTGTAATTAACAATTTTTTTAATTGATTTTTAAAAGTCAAATCTTGTTTTAAAATTGTACAAATTTTCATAAAAAAAAATATTTATGAGGCCATTTCTGCTCTCCTATTCATTTTCCAGCAAAAAAAATTGTTGCGGATTAAAAGTTGCATGCAAAATTGGTTGTAATTAACAGAATTTTTTTAATATTTACCAAAAAACTATGTATTAACAATTTTGAATGCAATTTTTAATACTAAACAATTTATCGTAAAATAAAGAGATTAGAAAAATGCAAAAAATCTAAAATCACATGTTAAATTTTTGCCCCTAATCGCCACTACCCAGTATCAAGAAATCATATTTACTGCATAAAAAATACTAGAAGATGTTTACAACAAATTTAAAATATTTCTTTCATTTGATAATTTTTGTGTGTGCTAGCTAAACAGAAGATAAATTTAAAAACCTACTATAGTAATATTCTCATATTCTTACAGTATTTTCCCCGTTCTTCGCAATTATTGCTGTGCGGACCAGGCCAGCACATCCTAGCTTCCACATCGATTCTTGCACCATGTTTAAGTAACAATTCCACACAATCATCATGACTGCAATAAAAAATAGTTATTTGTTATAGTTTAGGTTAGTACTTTATTATGTACCCCTTTAAACACGCAATATGTAAAGGTAGACTACAAGGAAATCGGTTGACATCAGTAGAAGAATGTCGACATAATAACCACCGCACTAATTCCACATTATTCACACCCACACACTTTTGTAATAAATTATAGCCGGCTTCATCGTGTATTGTTAAAATATTTTCATTCTAAAAATGGATTAATTAATTGATTTATTCCATTATAAGGTGGTTCTATCATGAAAGTTTTGCTCTACTTCATTTCACGTAAGAAAATAGCGTTAGTTTAGATAGGGATAGAAATTCTATCCTTTTATTGGTCAGAATGCTAATCCAGTTCACAAAAGCAAAAAAAATATCACTTATCAGCTATCAATTATTTAAAAAAAATCTATAGATTTAAGTGATATTTAACCAAGGTTTGATGTAATTTTTAATATTAAGGACTCGTACATTTTAAAGATAAAAATATTTTTTTTATTGACAAAGTTTGGTTTCACTAATTTAAATTATTTATTTAATGTATATAAAAATGATTGGCCATCTGCTATTTTCTTACGTGAAATGAAGTTTTTTTTATAAGTAAAAGAATTTGCAAAAAAGATATTTTAAATTTTTTATTGTTTAGGGTTATTAAGATAGTTAAATTGTTGTAAATATCATATAAAAAAAAAAAAAACATTAATCAAGAAAAACATATGTTTTAATAAATGCGAAAAATTCTTCGAAAATCACATATTTTCTAACTTATGAAGAAAATTACTACAAAAGTAGTTGATAAGATTTTTATTTACTTTGTGTTGTTATAAGCATTTAAACAAAGTAAGTTGGATTTCGTTAAGTGCTTTATTACCGCACTGTTTTTCTCTAAAACATAGAATGATACAAATTGAAGTAGTATTTTAGATTCAGTAATTTTTAGTCAAAAACTAGTGAGATAGATAAAATATTGAACAATACACCTTTGATTATGGCCAAACGAAACTTGTTTTCGCTCTATTTTGGTTTCAATATCTCAGCTCACGGTTGGTAAATCTTTTTAAAAATTAGCATGCATGTATAAAAACTCGTGAAAAATAACATACTTAAATTTTATTAAAACTGTCGTAAATGCTTCAATGATAGAACCACTTTAACCAGCAAATCAATAGGGTTTTAACACATTTTGGGAGTGTTTTAATTGTACACACTTAATTATTATTACACATGCAAAATTATTGTTATTGTATATTTTTTTAATCGCTAATACATTTAAAATTGGGTTTTTAAATATTTGTTTCAAATTTCCCGCTAAAACGCTTATGACGTCACGGTATAGTACAGTAAATACTTTGTAAACAAGAAGTTTTTTTAGTGTTTATCTGTATTCTCTTCATTTATAAGTTTTAGAATAATTTTTAAAAGAAAATACAGATAAGATAAACACTGTTATGTTATGTTTATGAAGTATTTACTAAACCGTGACGTCATGAGCAACTTAGCGGGAAGTTTGAAACAAACATTGAAAAACCCAATTTTAAATGTATTAACGATTAAAAAATATGTAATAATACTTTTGCACAAGGTGTTTATATACAATTTAAAATACTTTCCCAAAATTTGTCAAATATTGTATTATTACTTTAGGTATTTGTTGTAATAAGCCTTCTAGACGTTGAACGCCGATTTTTGGGTTTGCTCTCAGGGCATCGAAAACTGTTTGCACTTTCTGTCTTGTTGAATCGGTAACTCGATGACCATGGCCATTTGACAATAAAGCACTTCCAGATTGAAATACTTGGCTAACTGAGCCGCCCATTTTATAAACGGATACTATTTGTTGATGTTAAGACTTCTTGTACAGAGATAATGTCTGGATACTAACATTTGAATTACTTTAATAATTAACTGGAAAAAAATGTAAATGTTAGTTTATTGAAGGAATGTGTAAAATATATTATTGGATGTACTTTATGTTGTATTTTGTAATTGTAGTTCACAAATAATTCTTAGAGAAATTTGAAATAATGAAATTAAGGCCCCGTCGTTCCAATGATTTTGTGACCTAATTAAATGCTTAATAGTTTTCAACTATTTATTAGTTTAAAGTACCAAATAAAAAGTTATTATTAAATTTGTTTTAGCTAGAAAATCACTTTGAATTTTGTTGACATAGTGGTAGATTCTTGTAATTATTAATTTTTAGAATCTTACCCAGCTGTGTTTTAAGTGTAAAATGTAGTTAGATACCTTATATTATTTCATGGTTTTAAAATCAAGATATCACACACTTATCATAATTGGATATTAAATGGTACAAATAATTAAAACTGAATGAGGTATTGCTTGTTAATAAACGTTATTAAGCATTAATACGTCATGTTAGGTTAGTTGTATTTCTAGCATATTTTCACATATTACACTATTTAACTACAGAATAATGTATTCTATAACATACAGTTACTGATATCATTGTTTATGCTTAATGTTTATAATTATGTCACAGACTAAAACTATAAC
This sequence comes from Ophonus ardosiacus, assembly GCA_943142095.1. Lineage (NCBI taxonomy): Eukaryota > Metazoa > Arthropoda > Insecta > Coleoptera > Carabidae > Ophonus > Ophonus ardosiacus. The sequence continues at coordinate 41,592,240 of OW964829.1, read as the reverse complement.
ACTACAAGTGTAATCTTTATACATTTTGTAAACTGCGCACTAACGTTATTTGACAATCAATAACTAGAACAGCGAGCTCTGTTACAAATTGTGGAAAACTCAACGCGCGAACTTTAAATACTTGTCAATAGATCAGTAAAACCGAGGTAGAACCATTGAGTAATCATATCTTTACTCAAGGATGGAACATACGAAGAAAGAATGCAGAGTATAAATTCAAAGATATGTACAAGTGCTTTTTCATGTTTTAAAGGTATTCAACAAAAAGTGATTGGACGAAAAATAACGATAGGCGCAACTTCTTCTATGAATATTCTTAAAGATCTTACTAAATACTTAATTATACTTACGATCCTTCAATGTTGATTTTAGTACATACTTGTATTCGTTTATATTTGGCTTTAATATTTCAACCATGAATGGATATGATACACGTGCCATTTCTAAAATTTTGGGTTTGACTCGTCAAATATTTTCATATAAAAATCTTATACATTTTCTAGCACTTTAGATTCCTTTGAATTTAATTATTACAATTCAAGTTAAAGTTAGTAGGATTCAAATATATGTTTAAAATTAAAAAAAATATATTAAATTTGTTAAACATTGAAGCTATTGAATAATACAACACTGTTATACTATAAAATTTATAAATATAAAACATGCAGTCGTGGCCGAGCGGTTAAGGCGTCTGACTAGAAATCAGATTCCCTCTGGGAGCGTAGGTTCGAATCCTACCGACTGCGAAAACTTTTTTTCTTTTTATACTTATAAATATTGTGTTATTTTATTGTTTCACTGTTGTTCATTCTATATTAATATCTCTAGATACATTCAACTATAGAAAAGTTTAAAGAAATATTGTCATTTATGTAATTAGTGCTATCTTGCTAATTTTTATTGAAGGCATTGTAATAAAATCAAAACAATTTTTCGCAGCCGGTAGGATTCGAACCTACGCTCCCAGAGGGAATCTGATTTCGAGTCAGACGCCTTAACCACTCGGCCACGACTGCTTTGGGCGTCCGCTTTCAAAAAACGAAATAAGAGGCCGATACCAAAACGAGCAAATAATTTTCATCATTTTACAAAAATGTGAATTAAAAATATATAAAATTGCTCTCATACACTTCAAGGGATGCGAAAAACATATGAATCCAATATATTTTTGGACTCTATTGTCTACTCGAAGAGTAGAGTTGATTGGTTATCGGATATAGTGGATCTCGAAGTGAGGAATTGCAAAATTTGTGTAAAAATCGGTTTTGAATCCGAATAACTAGTTTTGGTCCTTTATCCTAGTCTAGTTAAAACAATGAGAATTTAGGGATCTTATATTAAGCGTCGATGGGAGCCAACACGAAGCGAAACGGGTTTCCAGTGTAGTGGTTAGTATACACAACAGCGAAAACCCAGTACCAAGAATAAGAATATTTTTTTTTTAAGACAAAAAAACGTTAAAGTAAAGTTTAACTAGACAAAGGGGCTCATAAGATGATCGTAGTAAGAATTCTGTATCACTTCCGATTTAGCGGAAATGGGTACAATTTTAAATTTAGCATAGAATCGGTGTTTTATATTATATATTTTGAGAATGTGCATAAAATTACCCTCTCAACTATACCAAAATGTCATAGTTTTACTTTAACCATTTCAAAATGGACACCATTTATTTTATTAATAAAATTCCATGTAAAATAAAACAGCAAGCTATGAAAACAATTTTATTACCTTGAAACAAAAAAAAGAAAAGTATTTACCTACATTAGTTTTGTTATTTAATGTGACAGTAACAATCAATTTTTTCGTAATAATAATTATGGTCCAAGTGCGTTACATAAATGAAGAATTGGTTGATATGATTTCAATATTTGGAGAATGTCAAAAAAAAAATTATTAGGATTAGAACCCTTCAACTTTATGGAAAGAGCTATCCTCACTTTTCTTTGTTTTACGGTAATACAATTTTTCATAGCTAGCTATGTTTTATTTTGTATAGAATAATATTAATACATATTTTGAAAATAAATGGTCGCCATTTTGAAATAGTTGAAGGAAAACTATGATAATTTTATGTACATTCAGAAAAAAAATATGAAAATACCGATTCTCTACCCTATATTTAAAGTTATACCTATTTCCGCTAAGACCGGAAGTGGTACTAAATGATCCTATTATGAGCCCCTTTGTCTAGTTAAATTTTGATTATTAATATTCTTTGTATCTTTTAAAATAAACGAAATATTCTTGGTGGCGGAATTTCGTCGCTCATAATAAATATAAAATTATTTCTTTGGGGTCACTTTCACAATCTCCGGTTAGAATTTTAACTGTAAGGTAATCAATAATATTGAATAGAATTAGTGACAGCAATGATCAATTTGTTATTTGACAGTTCATTTCATTTCAATTTTGTTTATTTAACTGATAGTTCAGTTTTTAACCTGAGATTGTAAAGCTGGCCCTTAGACATTGACAAGTCGATTACAGATTAGAGAATTGTAGAATTTTATTTATTTTTCATCTCCTCACTTTCATACCGGTACCGGTTCGATGAGTCCAAAAATATATTGGATTCATATAATTTTCACATCCCATAAACATTTACCTATAAAATATAAATACTTTTCTGTGTAATTTACAAATTGTTTACATTGCAATTAAAAATAAAGTGTTGCTACATACATAGACAAAAATTTGTGGTGCAATATAAATTTCGAAATAACTTGCATTTACATAAATACGGCTCAGCAAATTTATAATTATATCCACGACAAATTCCAGTTCATTTAATTTCTTTATACCGTATTCAAGTTTTGAAGAACACCGATGGTAAGTACTTAAAATATTCATTAAATTGTGTAATACAAATATTGCAATTTCAGATTAATGTTTCTGAAACATAGAAGAACAAGTAAATATCCAAATATGACTACAAAATTTGAAGACGTTGTTCTAAACGTAAAAGATATTCCTTCGTATAAGAGTTTTAAAAATGATGATGAAGGTAACGGCCGATATACCTTCAAGAAGTATATGGTTATGAAGATATTTATCTTTGTCGTTTTACTTCTTTGTACTTCGATTATATTCCTCTGCACTCTGAATTTGGTATTCAATTTTGTCGAATTTAACGACATACCATTCTTCTGGAACGATAAGCATGGTATCGAGAATAATATTAACCAGAATTATACAGAAGAAATTGATATTTCTGACAATTTTATTGAGAAGTAATATGTATATATACGGTGATAATTTTTATAGTTAATAAAGTATTTCATAAGGGTTACAGTGTATGAATTTCTCCTTGAACTTTCTTTGTCTTTTCGCAACCAGATTCTTTAAAACATTTTACTTGTCTGACCATGATAAATGATTTTTCTCTTGCATTTTTTTCTTCGAAAGATTACAAGAATATGATTTTTTTCTTATTTACCTACATATTAAAAACAATACAGCGATAATTATTTGGTAAGTTGTTTTTATAAATTTTTAAGTACTAAATGAACAAATATGGATATAAAAAACCGTTTGATATTAAATAAAAATGTTTTGTTTTTTCGTTGGTTCTAAATGAAACCGCCATTGGATCTAATGTCTCCACCTGTTTTTCAGCCAGTCAGATCTTCATCAAATCCCAGTACTGAAAGTTAGAAAAATTTGTTTTTAGGAAACTTTCAGCAGTTTTTTGTTTTAAATAGGTTTTATGAAGAAAATATTGAAAATTTCAGAGAACAATCGAAAATTTGCAAAAAATATAAGATGTACCCCTAATTTTTTTTAATTTTGTCCATTTTCTGGAGTTTTCTTTTATTAAAAATTGAACCGATGGTTCAAATAATTTAAAACTTGGCATTCTTTTTTAGAATTTTCCGAAAAGTCATTCAAATATTCCAGGTGGCTATGTGAAAATAAACAAAATGTAACAATGTTAAACATTTATGGCCAGTTGCACAGTATATAGTTAGGGCCAGTTTTACAATCTCTGGTCAGAACTTTAACTGTAAGTTAAATAAACAATATTGAATCGGATTATAATTTGTTGTTATAATTTGTCATTCGACAGTTCATATCGATTCAATTTTGTTTATTTAATTGGCAGTTAAAATTTTAATCCGAGATTGTAAAACTGGTTAACAAAATGCATATCGAAATTTTGACATTAATGATAGAAAAGGTTCCTTGACTGGATATGTTGATGAGGTAATAAAAATTTCTGGATTGCAGTCACAAAATTTTATTTACTAAATTCTCGGGTCGACCGGTTTCGAGCTCCACATGAGCCTTCCTCAGGAGACGAGAATTATGAAAATTTTAGATACTTCTCTTCTCTTCTCTTCTCATTTGACATTAATATTTAGCAACTTATTTGACATTTCGTTTCGGTATGATATTATCAATTTAACCAATAGTTAATAATTTAACTATAAGCGGAGCAACTGGCAATTAAAGAAATGTCAACAAAGTATTTTAGTATTTATTCTAGTTGTTTTAAGTTGTTAAATTCCATTACATTGTTACATTTTGTTTAATTTGTTTATTTTCACATAGCCATCTAGAATATTTGAATAAAAATTATTTCTCATATTTCTCAATTATTTTATTTTTCTCGATTTTTTTTCAAATACATTAATAAAAAGTAATTCATCGTTGAAAAGACAAAAACAAGGTGTTTTATATTTTAGTAAAATAATTATAGGTTGTTATTTACAAGAGAAAAGTTGATAGTCGTATCTTGTAAACCTGACCTTAAACAAAATATCTACATCTGCCGTCAAATAGTATATTTAAAGTAATAAAAATTTTAAATGAGCCATTTTTTTCTATTACTTAAAATAAAAATCTAATGTGGCCAGCACATTACGTTTCGTTACTTCTATGTATTTTGTACATACAAATCCCATACTAAAAGTTAAAAGTTCCTTGGAAAAGATTCTATATAGCCAGTAAAATTGTAACACGAACATATACTATTTTCTACAAATTCCATACCGAAAATTCCTTGGAAAAGATTCTATAAATCCAATAAAATTATGACACGAACATATTCTAGGTAAATTGCACTTGACACTGACATCTGTACATTAGAATTATTTGAATATATCAGCTGTTTAGACAATAAAAAATTCTTTCATATTGATAATCACATAAAATGACAAAAAATGATATCTAACTGCGTTTTTTTTAAGAAAAACTGTTAAGAACTTCAAATAAGGGAACCGATTGTAACCAAAATCTAATCAGCTCTTTATATGGATGTAAAGAAGAGGAATACCTAAGAATTACCTATAATTTTTAGATTTGTAGTATTGGAGTTATCGTCGGAGAAATTTTTGTCACAAACACACACTCACACACACACACACACACACACACACACACACACAGAGAGAGAGAGAGAGAGAGAGAGAGAGAAACACACAGACATAGTATTCTAGGGACCCTAAAACGCGCTTATTCATTAAAAACTCACCACCTAATTTTTTGACCAGACAATACCTTCCTTACCTAAAGGTGACGGAAGGTAAAAAAGTTAATGCGAAAAGTAACTGAGGCAAACAGTGAGGAAGCATTGGAAACAGAAAAAGAATAATTTACTTTAGAATTTAAAAGAGACCAAACAAAAGGCAAAAAACTCGAATAGTCTTCTTTTTTCAATAAATATAATTATAAGATTTCAAAGAAATAATTCACCAACAATCGCTTCTTTTTATTTACACCAGACAGTTTGGTTGCCAATCAACCAATTGTCATTTGTTTATACTTCATACCCAGCTCACTATTCATACCATCAATCAAATCAGGAACAAAGATCCAAGTTATATTTCAACCATCAAAATTCACACACACACATACACACACATTTAACTGTTAAGTCTACATTGCCACACACGCAATCTCGAATGCAACATACGCTATCTGACAAGGTGAATCTAGTGGCCATTGGATTGTGCGATTGTGTTTTAATGGAGGCGGCTGTTTTGGCCGCTGAAGAGCCAACTTGGATTTTGTTTACGTTACTTGTTACTTCACAGTGGGTAACGGGTTTTTTGAGTTGTTTGGAAGAGAATTGATGAGATGGTACTCGATGTTTTTTGGTACTTGACAGAAGCAAGTAAAAATAAGTTTTTGAAGTTTTTTGTTGGTTCTGAATGATATTAATTGGAAAGGCAAAAAATTGGAGATTTTTTTAAATTGTATAATGGAGCTATATGCACGAAATGATTCACTAATAACGATGACAAATTATAGGTTTCATAGTATTTCTCTCGTATATTTTTTATGTGTTTATCCGCAAACGTGAAGATGAAGTTTCTACATTTGACTTGAGATGAAACTAATTTTTCAATATAAAAATACCCACAAATATAAATGGCTTTAAATTTTTCAACAGTCTGAATTGCATTTCTTATTGCTTGTATATTTTTATTTTTAACGCGATAAAATAAGCAATTTGTTATTCAAATATTATCATTTCATTTATCTTGTTCCTTAGAAGTTTTTTAATAACTTATTTTTGCTTTCAGATTGCTGATATGTCAAATGATATTAATCTATTATCATAATATAGTTATTAGATGTTATGTATTGTAATAGTAGCAGTATCATCATCGGTCGCTGTTTCTTACAACAGCTATAAGAATCTACTTCACTAATTATTTTTATTTTTTGTCATTTTTATATAAAAAAAATCTGATGTGACCAGTACATTACCTTCCGTCAATTCTTATGTATTTTGTATAAATCCCATACCAAAAGTTCACTGGAAAAGATTCTATATATTCAAGAAAATTGTAACACGAACATAATACAATTTTTTACAAATTCCATACAGAAAGTTCCTTGGAAAATATTCTATAAATCCAATAAAATTATCACATGAATATACATTATGTATACTCATGTATAAATACTCTAAAAATGCGTACACTTACGTAACATTCTCTTTACAATCAAATAATATTACTACCAAGTATATATATCTACCCATTTTTGAATTATTGCCCCAAAAGTCAATATACCCCACATTTAGACAAAAACTTCAAAATTTTCAAAAATCTAATTTTTATGTATCTAGATACTTCTCAATGCGCTGATTCCAAATTTTGAAACCGCAGGTCGATACCTCTTTTCGTTCTCGAGATATTTAGGTTCAAAGTTTTGCTCAAAACTACCCATATTTGGGTAATAACCCAAAAATGGGCTGAGATATGAATTTGACATCATCATTCGATTCTACGGTCAAAATTAAATAAGTACACCAATTTTCAGAATTTTTGAACACCGCATACAATCTCTAAAGCAAAATAACTGAAAATGGCCTAAAATCGCAAAAATCTAAAGCGTACCCCTTACGATTTTTCCAGATTTTGGCCATTTTCAGGGGTTTTCAATCTATTATTCATAAAAAATTAACCGGTTGGACAAAAATTATGAAAATTGCTATACTTATGTATTTTTGTCCGTAGAATCGAATGGTGATGTCGCCAAATTCATATCTCGACCCATTTTTGAGCAAAATTTTAAATCTAAATATCTCGAGAACGAAACGAGATATCGACCTGCGGTTTCAAAATTTGGAATCAGCGCATTGAAAAGTATCTAGATACATAAAAATTAGATTTTTGAAAATTTTAAAGTTTTTATCCAAATATCCAAAGTTTAACCGTGTAGCGCATATAACCACTATAAACAAAGATACAAACACTCCTGGCAGTCACTCGTTTGAATTTGAAAATTTTGAAGTTTTTATCTAAATGTGGGGTATATTGACTTTTGGGGCAATAATTCAAAAATGGGTAAAGATATAAACTTGGTAGTAATATTATTTAATTGTAAAGAGAATGTTACATAAGTGTACGCAATTTTAGAGTTTAAGAACAACTGTGTGAATTTTTAGAAATAAAAGTATTGTAATAAAAATGGTTAAATGCTATAAAAATGTTTCTTGGAAAAGATTCTACATATCCAATAAAATTATAACACGAACACATACTATTCTTTTACAAATTCCATACCAAAAGTTCCTTTGACGAGATTTTATAAATCCAATAAAATTATAACGTGAATATACACATATAAATTGCACTTGACAATTCCTTCTTTCTTTTTCAGCTTTCTCCAATTTTATTAGGGGTCACTGTTTCTTACTCTTCTCTTTCATTCATTCCTGTCCAACGCATCTTCTTCACCCAGTTCTTCCTCTCTCAAGTCTTCTGCGATACAGTCCTTCCATCTTCTCTTTAGCCTTCCTCGTACTCTCGACATTCTGATCCTATACTTGCCATATTTGATTTTGCACTTGGCACTGACATCTGTCAATTAGAATTAGCGTTTTTTTTTTCACAGCAATGATTTAAATGTCATAAGAACACAGAAAAACTTATTGGAATTTGTTCATTTCATTAAATTTATTTGGCAACTAAATTTTAAGTGAAGATTAAATTTCTTTATAAAACCGGCCCATAATTATAGTATGAGAACCACTATGGTTTAAAAATATGTTTTTTTCAATAAGTGAATAACCCCCTCGATCTACCAGAACTTTTATTTACATAATTTTCTTTTATTCCCAATAATAAAGATAATAATCGAGTTTTCCCATATACGTGAAACATCCTGTATATTCCCCCAGACTTAGGGCCTCAGCTCTTCAGCAGTAGGTAAATATGTATGTCTGATAGGTACTTAACCTAACATTTTTTTACCTCTCGCTAAGAGAGGTATTGGATTCATGCTAAAACATATAACATTTTTAAAATGATGTCTGTGTGTGTGTGTGTGTGTGGATGTGTGTATGTGTGTGTGTATGGCTGGATGTTGGACGGACGATTCCTCAAAAACTATAAGACTTAAAAATCATTTAACTGCAGTTTCCTCAATCTGACATTCCTGGGAAGAGCTGAAAAGGTTTTGGTAACAATTGAACAACCGAAAGTAGTAGTTTCTTAGAAAAATTCTTCTAAATATAATTTTTTGGGAGTTTTTTTTTATTAAATATTGAAAAACATAAAATTCTCCATCTAATACACTTAAAATTTTTATTATATCGTGTATAGTTTTAGAGATAAAGGCACTATAATTTATAGAGTAAACTAATCGCAGAGGCTAAGGCACTAAGGAAACCAGTTGACAAATTCCAATGTTTATAACATAGTTTGTAAATGACACATGTCAGTGTCAAAAATCAACAGTTTTAGTGACATTCTGATAGCTTTTTCTGGGAAGTATATTTAATCTTTCTTATTGATTTATTAATTAAATATTTGAAATTATAGGTAAAATTGTGGTAAAATGCGTATATCCACCAGAAATACCGCCAATCTGGTTAATGAATTGGAAGAATCTCTGACATTTAGAAACATCCTCATACAATGAAAAATAGATATATGTAATTAGAATTATATGTGTACAGAAGACATGTTAAATACAATAAAAAACAATATTTGGGTAAAGTTCTGTAATATTTTGTTATAAAACGACGGTTCAAAAGCGAAGTGCAATACAATACTTGGAATATGCCTAATATGGAAATGGCGAGAGGTCTTGTGCTGGCCACAACAGATTTTTATTTTTGTTTTCAATTGTACGTATGAATATTTTTTTCTTTTAACAAATGCATGAATAGGTATATAACTATAAATGAGTTCAATTGTAGTCAAAGGCGTAAGTAAAACATTTAATCTTCATTCAGATTTCCATTCAAGGTGTAAAGTAAACTTTGATTGACGACTAACGTACATCATTTACTCCCTCTTGTACATTTATCACGAGTCGAGGAATATTAGCATTCGTTGTTTCGCTAATAGCTCCTAAAACAATCTGGCATAAACTACACGCATTTTTCACTTACCATTAATTCAGCGGTGTGCTGATCGAGGTGGCCGTGCCGCCGTGCGTGAGACATTGGACAATCGGGTTTGGGGTGGGAGAGTTTGTTATATAAGAGGATGGCTAATTACTTATCTCAGTCGGTTGATGTTGATGAGCTATAGCCAACACTGCACTGCAAATATTGTGGACACTCATCATGGATGGAAAATTGCTGGTAAGTCCAGAATAAATAATAATAGTTATTGACCGATTACTTGAATTTCTGCAAAAAAATCAAATACTGTTTTAGTTTAGTAGAATAATAGTATATTAAAATATAAGTTGCAGAAAGCAGCCTATTCAAGCACGAGTTTATAATTTGGACACGAGCGCGTAACAGCGAGTGTCCGAACGAACGAGTGTTTGAATATCCTTCTATAACGAGTGTTTTACATTATCTTCTCTATTCATCATTTACATTATTTCTTAATAAAAATATTTGATAATTTTTATTAAGGGAAATTTTGACAAAATAATTAAATTGGTAATATTGATTTGTGTATTTATTCTCTCCGTTGCCAAGATATTTTGTGTATTTATTGCAGTCATACCAATCCCAAATAACAAAATGTCACCAAAAACAGTTTAAGAATGAAGCTCCTTTTAATATTAATATGCGTGCTAGAAAATGACATTCTAATTCCGAAACAGAGAAGAGAAACTTTTTTTTTAAATATATATATTTTAAAGTACAAAATCGTTTCATAATAATTAACCTTTAAGTAGTTGTGTCGTTTGTAGGGGTGTGTGATCTTAGAAATTTGAAATCGATTTTCGATCTTTTGAAAATACAATAGAAATCGAAATACTATACCAAAACAATCGATTTTAATTAAAGATTTAAAAATTGTTTTTTATTGATATTGATAAGAAAACTCACTAATTTAACTCGCGTCGAACGACAAATGCTAAGAGTTTTTTTAAAAATTATTTAATCAATCTATTTAAAAATAACCGATCTTTCAGAATTTAGAGGATCGATATCTTTTAGAAAGATCGATTTTCCGGAATTCGGATAAATGATTTTTCCTTTGATCGATTTTTTCTATTGATCAAATTTTTCAGAAAAGGAAATCAATCCGATTTTTCAAAAATAATATCGATCAATATCGATTAATCGATCTTTTTCTCAATCCTAGCCGTTTGTGCCCGCGTGGTTATATTGGCTATAAAAGTAAAACTAGATATTCTTCGAAATACAATAAAAATAGGTATAACAAAAAACAAAATACTAACTGAGGAATGATTAAAACACAAAGTCGGAAAACATTAATGAAAGATATATAAAACTTTTAACTTATTACTGTTCTGGTCCAATATTACCCCTTCTTAAAAGTTAAGGGAGGGGTATTTAGTATTTAGACGTTATCCAAATCATAATAATTATAGGAACATAGGAAGGCCGTGGGTTAAAAATCCCAGTGAGATCCATGAATTTTTCATGAAATCTTTTTTCGTTATTTAAAATTTCCTGGACCATTAAGGCCTATTCCTACGATTTAAATAAATCATAATTACAATACTAGTTGCTAATTTGCCGATTAAATTATTTGAGTAAATCACCCAATTAGATAAAGTGACTAAAATAAATTCAAGAAATGAAGCTTAAGATTTGTGGTCAGTAAAAAAAATGGAGCTGGAACAAGGGTATCCTCTTTGGAATACGATTAAATTAAGTAAAAAGTAATAGGTATCGTCAGTTGCTTTCCTAAACAATCTTAATGACTGAAAGATATGTTTTTACACAAAATTTTAGCCACATTAACTAATAACCATTCAAAAAAAAAAACATTGTTATGATCCAGAAACAAGTCATTGCATTTATAAAGTATTCATTAGAAATTGTAATTATTTGAGTAAATCACCCAATTAGGTAAAGTGACTAAAATAAATTCAAGAAATGAAGCTTAAGATTTGTGGTCAGTAAAAAAATGGAGCTAGAACAAGGATATCCTCTTTGGAATACGAAGTGCGCCATTTTCATGTTTAGAACCATACCAATTTTTCTTTTACAGCTCGATTCTCAAAAAATCGTCATCTTTGGATTAGCGAATTGTACTCTAATTTTGACAGTTTATATGTTAAAATATAGTCTATTCTATTCCTAGTACCTACCTTTTTGATAATATTATGGAGATTCAATTTTAAATACCGGAATAGAATAGAATTCACTGATCTAAAAATGAGGATTAGCTTATACCTTTTTTTAAAGTTTAATTTTATTCTCTTATACTAATTTTGCTATGAGACAATAAATATTTTGATCAGAACAAGTTAGATATTATTTTCTTGTCATTAAATATTATAGAGTGTAATACCCGAGACAGACGACAAAAATTAATGACCATTAACAGGTACATATAGTATGCGCACGTGAACTTGAGACTATTGATAGATGTGAAAATTGCATCTATTAACAAACCAGAAAATATTGACCGTAGTAAGTACGTGTTACTTATTGTTTTGTACTGTATGAGTACAATACAATAATTAGAACGAGTTTACTACATTCATTATTTTCTGGTTTGTTAATAGACGCAATTTTGACATCTGTCAATAGTCTCAAGTTCACGTGCGCGTACTATATCTAACCGTTAATGATCATTAATTATCGTCGTCTGTCTCGGCTATTAGGCTAATATAATTGATAATACAATTAAAAATGATTCCTGACGTTAAAGTTAAGTCAAAATAAAAACTACAGATATACCTAAGTATATTTCAAGAACAATGTTCACATCTTCAGTAATCGTATAATACGAATATAATACGAATAATAAATCAATAATGTAACAATAATAGTGTTTTTAAATAATGTGTCACATTTTGAAAATATTTATAAGTTGACATTTCACCAGAATAATACCATTTTATAGTCATAAAATTCGCTATCTGTTTGCTGGCCTAGGCCAGAAAATAAGTGTTTCTGGACGATTTCGAGATATGTAAAACAAGCTATGCGCGAAGGCACAAAAAATATTATTATTCGTTTTCTGATACAATGTAATATACCTTTATATCTTTTATAGTTCAACTAAATTTATCCTAAAGCTTTTTATGTGCACACTTGTCGTTTTCTCTGATTTTGCATAACATACCTACACAAAACCTTAATTATATTATTGCATTCATCCATCCTCTCAAACTGGAGTAATTTATGTATGTATAACAGACCAGATGCTGGGATCTCCAAAATGATATGCTAAACAAACATGTGTTTGGAGAAGTTTACTGCCATTTATTATATAAACAGTTCTTGTTTTTGATAACTGAAATGATACAGATTTTTTATAATGTCATTCTCATTTTTTGCTATGTAGTTTTTTGATAATTATCAAGATCGTGGTTTTAATTACTGAAAATAAAAAAGTAGATCATTCATTTGCAATTTGTAGATTGAATAAACTTCATAGTACAAAATGGCTTTGATGAAATTATAATATCAAAAGTAATTTAAATAAAAAATTAGTTATTAAAGTCAGACTGACATTTTACATATTTTAATTTGCATAAATATTATCTTAATATGAAATAGATACATAAATTTTAGATTATATTCAAAACAAATAAAGACTCTTTTAATTATTTTTTTAATAATAAATTTTAAAAGAAAAATAAAACAAAAAAAAATCTGTTGTGGCCAGCACAAGACCTCTCGCCATTTACATATTAGGCTATATAAGTAGATACATATTGTATTTAACATTTCTGGCACACACACAAATTCTAATTATTATTAATATAAATAAGTTTCCTCCTACTCTTCTAAATGTTCGAGATTCTTCAAATACATTGACGAGATTGACAGTATTTCTGATACGTATATGTAATATATGTATCTATAATTTTAAATATTTAATTAATAATAAAATAATTAAGTGTACTTCCCAGAAAAACCCTTCAGTAATATAAATCGATTTTTGACACTGACAACTCACATTTTTCTGACAATTACAAACATTTTAATTTTTCAACTAGTTTATAACAAAAATGTTCAATGTATTGGACAGAGAATTTTAAATTTTTTAATATTTATAATAACATAAATTTCCAAAAAATAATATTTAGAATATTTTTTTTAAGAAACTACTACTTCCAGTTGTCCAATTGTTACAAAAAGTTCTTTCCATTAATGTCAGATTAAGGAATACGTAGTTCAATTGGTCTTTAGTCTTATACAATTTGAGAAACTATCCCTTCAACATCCACACATACATACAAACACACACACACACACACACACACACACACATTCACACATACACACTCACACAGACATAATTGTTAAAATCTGATTGTAGTGACCTTAAAACGTGCTTATTCACTAGAATCTGGATATGCATTTTTTTGCATGAATCCAATACTTCTCTTAGCGAGAGGTAAAAATGTGTAAAAATGTAAAAAGTAGAAATTTAAAAATAAGTAAAGTACATAATCCGGTGTTCAAATGTAAATTTAATCCAATTAAATGCAACAATACACACAACATCAATGAGAGTCAATTTAAATTTCGCTAATTCACCATGCAATAGCATTGAAGTTCAATAAGACCATTAATTACATTACAATTTCCTATGGCGACTTTGACACAGACCCTGAAGAGTGTTACCTTGATTAATTCACTTTCACGAATACATCTTTACTTTATATTCAAATTGCATATTTTTTGCAACAAATTAAAGAAGCAATTTCCTTAGTAAACAATAATTGTATAATTTATGTGTGTATTTTTGATTCATTATATTTTATTTCATTCATGATAATTCCGAGGTACCGGCTAGTAATAGATAATAAGTCGTGATAATATATTTTCGAAAAAGAAAGTATCATAAATTAGGAAAAGAATCTGAAGTATGTTTCATTAATAATATGGATTATGTAAAACGGTTATTATAATAAAATATAATATAATTATTAAATTTGCAAAGAAAATTTGGTTTACTTTTCGAAAATTTTAAATGCTATGTATGTAGTATGTTTCTTTAAAATTTCAAAGTTACTACCGTATATTCCGGAACCGGATTATTTGTTGGTTATTTGTCGCATAATCATCTCGCATAAGTTACAGTTTCATATATAAATATAGACACACTTCAGATTTGTATATATCAATGTAGCGTTCTCGTTATCAAAAATTGAGGGAAAATTGCATTTGTTTTGTTTGCAAAACAGACAGTATTCAATCTTATTATTTATGATGGGCAGATGTTTTAGGTATTTTTGTGAACTTAAATGATGGATGGTTAAGTTGTTTATGACCGTCCCTCAATTTTTGGTGACGAGAACTATAAGTCAAAATGTTTCCCTAATATAATTCTTACTGAAAGTTACACAACAATAAAGTTAAATTTGATTAGAATCTACGCTTCGACCATTACAATGGTCTTCCTCAGGATTAAATCAAGTCATAAACTATGAAGAAGATATTTGTAACTCATGTTAACAAACATCAAAATGTAATAGATGAATTACAAATTACAACGTTATAAAATTGATGAAAAATAACTTTTAAATAAAATATAATGTAACGAACCAGATCGAATGTAACAATTTTATAAAATGGTCGAAACGTAGGTTCTAACCTAATCAAATAAAACCATACTGACTGCAGTTTCCGAGTACTTTATTTTCTTCTTCACACATCAATCTCCAGTCGATCATCGTTACTCCAAATGAAGTTAAAATAGGTATATTTCTAGCCGAAAATATTTCGGCGAGTATAAATTTTCAACAAACAAATTATAAAATCTACGTAAATGGTAAGGAATTTCTATCAATTTCTTTCGACTAGTTTAAAATATAAATTTTAAACTTACAAAAACTGAATATGTTATTCAAGTATTATTAAGCCATTTATTATTAGATTACATCGCCTTTATTAATAATACCAGGTTTAATTCTATTAGGCAATGCATCTCTAAACCCTGCTATTTGTCTGTTCTGTTCCATATGTCTTGCAACGTAGGTTTTACTGTACGCACTGGATTTTTGAAGTTGTTTTTCTTTGTGCCAAAATAAAGTGTCTGGGTATATTGTAGAGGCAAAGATATAAGAGCTACCTCATGCTGCGTGTCGTGCTGTGAGTCAAAACCGAAAAGTTAACCAATCAATTTTCAAAGCAATGTACAGGTATAAAAACGGAGAGATATTCAGTTTTATACCGCATTATTTACAGAAAACTAATTATTATTGAAAGTTATTGTCGTGTATCTTTCGATATAAATAGTAAGTAAATAAAAGAAAATAAGGTTAAGATCAAATTTATTTTATACATAATTTAAATTTGCTGGTAAGAAGACCCCTGCAGATCTGTACTTAACCACATCCCTAGCTCTCATATGTTTGCGTCTATAGAATCTAAATCTGGACTAAAAGATGACTTAAAATACTGGTTGAACTATTATCACTCGTCATTTGGCCTATAGTTTTCTTTTTTTTTAAGTTTTAAGTCTGTATTTAATGTACCCGAAAGAATTTTGTAGAAATTTCTAACCATTTGTGTAGATTTTACAATAGGCTCTTCAACTAATTTTTTTAAAATTTATTTTTCGAAAATAGACGTTAATATATGAATATTTTTCATATTTTCATCTGTATTGTGATATAATTAAACCTGTAATTAATTGGAAAAGATTCTATACAAAATTGAAATTTACGGTGTGACGTCATACCGCCTGATGACAGAACAACGCCGCCCGTGTAGAATTGCGGAACTATTCAGTCAAACTTTTAAACATTTAAACAAGGTGACACATGAAAGCTGATGTTTTTACATTGTGAATTGTTTGATATTTGTATTTATGTGTAAAGTTGTATTTAAATATTCTAATATAATATTAAAAAATAGTGACAGAACAGGTGACTAAATGCAAACGCCAATATTATGCGCGCGCAATCTCTCTCTTTCACAAGTCGGTATGACGTCACAGTCGAATTGGAGGTAAAAAAAATCTACTTTTAATAATTAATTACAGGCGTAATACATATTTTTTAAATAAAGTGTTATATTTTTCAACATTGTTTTTAAGCGTATTATTGAAAATTAGTACCAAATATGCTAAATTTTAATGTGGTTGAAGAGCCTATTTGTTGAAAATGTACACTGGGCGAACTATAATGAGTATACGCTCATGCCAGTGGCGAAGCTAGATCTTTCTTTTGAGATGGGGTTTCTAATTTTGGAGGTTTTCTAATCCGAAATATAGACTATAAAAATTTAGGTAAGGAAGGTCAAAAAATTCGGTGGTTTTTAATGAACAAGCACGTTTTAGGGTCAATAGAATACGATTTTACTAGTTTTACGATGATGTCTGCATGTATGTATATGTGTGTGACAAAACTCTAGCATTACAATTCTAAAAATTATAATTTTTTTCTTATTCCTCTTCTTTACATCCATATGAAGAGCTGATTAGATTTGGTTATAATTGGACAACCGGAAGTACCTTTATTTGAAGTTCTTAACAGTTTTTCTTGAAAAGACGCAATTAAATATCATTTTTTGACATTTTTGTTATAATATATATGAAAGAACACTTTATTGTCTATACGATTTAATTACACATTTTCCTTCATATTCAATAGATATCGAGTTAAAGATTTATAGAGATATTAACTTTCATATATCAGCTAGCTATGGTATAACCGTGGAAACTGCTGATATATACAAATAATTCTAATTGACAGATGTCACTGTCAAGTGCAATTTACATGGTATATCTTTTCCAAGGAATTTTCCGGATGGAATTTGTAGAAAACAGTATATGTTCGTGATACAATTTTTCTGGATGTATAAAATCTTTTCCAGGGAACTTTCAGAATGGGATTTTTATAAAATACATAGAATTGACGGAAGGTAATGTGCTGGCCACATCAGATTTTTTTTACAATATAATTTAATTTTATTTATTGATCAATGTTAAATAAATCAAGGTTAAAAATAGCAGTACATTAATTCCAGCGCCAACTAGACATACCTGATTTATCGCTATAATTTCACCCTGTGGGTGGAACTGAGCCGATTGTCTACTGTAGGTGTAAATTTGTGGGTCCCGATTATTATTTCGATAACGGCACGATCCTTGTAAGGATCCTTTAGATCCGTCCAGTTGCTGCTGTCTTGGGTCATCCACCTTAAAACAACACATTCTGAATTTTGATAATCCTTAAATGTTGCGTAGTTTTACATGACTTTAATTTAATGTTTATAGTGTCATAAATTAATATTAACAACATGCTGAAACTTGCAGATTGTAAATTATAATAATTTGTGGCTGATTTTTATGTTTCCTAAACATATAAATGTGTTTTTGTTCTGTAATAAATGAATTTTATATGCTAATTGAAGATGAGATATACATTTCAACAATTGTAAGGACTTAAATTGTAAAATGTTTACGTGACTCAAGTTTATGTATTTACATAATTACGATTACATTATATACAGGTTATATGAGATAAAAAATGATTCTATATTGACATTGAATAAAGTAATAAAGGAACAACCATTAACACATACTTTAATTAATTGGAATTATCATTAAACATCAACGTTTTTTTATTAAGAGCGTTTATGTTTTTATACTTAATTACATTTGGAAAGCAAAGTGAATAAATTTATGTAGGATTTGGAATAACGTTTTCCACTAGTTGTTACAACACATGCATAGTGCATTTTAAATGATACATGTTACAAATGTCCAGTGCAAGTTTGTTAGCTGCCTCTGACAAATAAAGAGGTTACGTAACAATGGCTATCATTACACAAGATTCGGACTATGCATAATTTTTTAAATCCATTGTAGTTACACAGATATTTTTTATAACACAAAATATATGACACTAACATACTGCACTGGAAAAAATTGACGATCGTAGTAAGTGCAAGAAAGTGCGCACTTACAGGCCTATTCTACTAAAAAAATGTATAACGATATCGTTACTGAACGACTGTCGCTAAGCATTTGGTTAAACGACTTTAATAACGACAAATGCCAAAAACTTATTCTACTAATCATATCATATCGTTATAAATTATCGTTACCAGGATTATAACGATAATATCTATCTTCATGTTTATTTTGACAGAATAAATTTTCATATGTTTTTCAATTTAAATTTGACATATCGATTCAATGTGTGTTTATTTAATTGAATTTGACAATGGATATAAAGAAAAGGGCTTCGAGGACAACTCAAACAGTTTGAAATATATGTTGAAGAACTGGAAAATAATAGTTTGTTAAGAACTAACAAATTGTCCACTGAAGAATTGGAAGAAATGGAGAAGACTTACAAGTCATTTAAATTCTGTGGGACCGGGTAAAAGTATCAAGCAGAGTACGATTATATAATCTGACATCCCTATACAAATATATAATTTTTAAATACATAGATAGTGCTTCTAGATCAAAAATCAAAACCGTATGATTTGCTATAATTTTCATTTTTCAATGGTTATGATGCATTTATAATAAAAAATAGCGTATGATACACGTGTATAAGCTAGCCTTTAAGGCACTACGACATTAAAGGCACTCCGCTACGCGTCGTGGCTTTAAACTTGTCCTGCGTGCTTTAAAGGCTAGCTTATACACTTGTATCATAATATACTATTTTAACACTCCCTAAGAAAGGTATTGTATTCATGCTAAAAATCGAATATCCAGATTTTAGTGAATAAGACATTTTCTTTATAAATATTATTACAAAATTTCTAACAGTAAACATGAAAATCTCACTAACCACTTAACCAGCTTTACATAATTCATATTCATAATTTTATGATTACACCATCACCTGCAACAATGAAAATTCAACATTCCATCTCTTCGTTTACATTACATATATTCGTGTGTCGTATGACACTGATTCTTCCATTATGGGAGACAATGACAATGAACAATAAATTAAAAGGTGTTTGCAAGAATTCGTAATCGCAAGGTAAGGCGTTAATAAGATACAAAATCACGTATAGCATCACGACATTGGTGGTATTTCCACGACATTAGTCTAAGACGATTTGTAGGAGTACATTTACATGAATGAATATTATCAGTTGTTGACATTAGAATGATCATAATTATTATAATTAATTTCCTATTCAGTATATAGACAATGACTAATGAATTGTAATGTCTACTAGTACTAGTGTCTAGAGTGCATATAGGAAAACTTTTCTTCAAGTTCCCTGAAACTTGTTTTCCTAATTTAAAGGCAATCGAAATTGAAGCATTTAAATTCAAAAGTGATATTTGGCTCAAGGAGTAATTTCGATCTTGAAGCCTCTAATATAAATTCAATTTGTAATACCTATTAGATATACGATACGACTATACTTAGAATTGCAAGAAATGTTTAATGTAGGTACATACATATATCCGGCCGACTATTGGAATGTGTACTATGTCCACAAATATTACTTTCGAGAAAAACTGCTTCAAACATTTAAAATTTTTTGTAAAGAATGGATAATGAATACACATGTTGAAATTTTTTTGTTTGCATAGTTTCATTTTCCTTGACTTTGTATAAAATTTGATAAATTATAATTTTTAAATTTTTTCGAACCTAGTTGGACATGGTTCAAAATAACATAGTATATTTATAAAAAAAATCCAATAAAGAGACTTTTTGTACCATGTCCACACTTTTAATTATTATTTTTACTGTACTATGTACAGAAGCACGTGAGAGAATTATGAAATCTGATTGGCTTCAGACTTGATTCAAAACAATTCTTAGTGTATGTCATTTTAAGGGACATGGAACAAAACTATAAGTCTGTTTAAATTTAAAGTACAAGAAGCACTGAATTTGATGTTCTTTCTACTGGCCATGGTACAACAAAATACCGGGAAGCCGAATTTGACCATATCTATTTTTATTTTCTTTTATTGATACAGAACTTCTTTCTGCTCAAAAAAGCATTTATATTGCTAGTAAATAAAATCTACACAAAAATATTCTTACCTAATTTAAGTACTACACAACATTGCTGTTAAAATTGCTTTGTTATCAAATGAATAATAACTTTTGTGATCGTAAAAAAAGAAATAATTGCTTCAGCAAAATACAGGTTCCGTTAAAAAGAGATAAATAAAATAATTAAAAAACATCTTTGCTTCTTAGGAAGGACGGGCGATAGAAATCAAATTGATACATTATTTATGACTTTATTTATGTCTGAAAGTAAATGAATGATAAAGAAGATATAAATAAAAATGTCATCATCCTACCAAATTGATATATCTTCCTATTTTTGAGACATAGACCAAAAAAGTCATATAAACCCTAAATGGGGCGAAATATGACGTAATGAAGACAATGACAATAAAATCTGATGTGGCCAGCACATTACCTTCCGTCATTTCTATGCATTTTGTACAAATCCCATATCGAAAGTTCCTTGGAAAAAAATAAATAGGTATATCCAGTAAAATTGTAACACGGGCGTATATTATTTTCTACAAATTCCATACTGAAAATTCCTTGGAAAATATTCTATATATCCAATAAAATTATAACACGAACATACACTATGTAAGTTGCACTGGACACTTACATCTGTCAATTAGAATTATTTGAAAATATCAGCTATTTCC
Source organism: Ophonus ardosiacus (assembly GCA_943142095.1). Lineage (NCBI taxonomy): Eukaryota > Metazoa > Arthropoda > Insecta > Coleoptera > Carabidae > Ophonus > Ophonus ardosiacus. The sequence goes on along the minus strand of OW964829.1, from coordinate 41,570,761 downwards.
ATGATTATAGTAAGGCTGGCTGATTTATGAAAGTTAATCTCTTTATAATTCCTTCACTTTATATCTATTGAATATGAACGAAAATGTATAATCAAACCATACAGATAACAAGATATTCTTTCATTTTTATAATAATATAAAATGTCAAGAAAAACTGTTAAAAATTCCAAATACGGATACTTCCGGTTAACCAATTAAAACCAATATCTAATATCAATAAGAGGAATGCGAAAGAATTGTAATTTTTAGAATTGTAATGTTGGAGTTATCGTTTGTCACACACATATACAGACATCATCGTAAAACTAGTAAAATCGTATTCTAGGGACCTGAAAACGTGCTCCAGCTATGAGTGCCCGTGAGGTGATGCCTGGTAAGCGCCCACACGGTAAAATATATCGTCATCATTACCGATGTCTACATATGTTGTAGATACAGGCACACCCAAAAATGGGTAATACGCCGTGATATTTTTTTTTTAAACGAGCTTATTCATTATAAGCTCACCGCCGAATTTTTTGACCAAAGATGACGGAAGGTAAAAAGATTACGACTAAGAATGATTTTTTGTAAGATTTTTTTTTTATTTGTCTGCTTCCAAATTTTTGAATGAATGTAAATAATACTATTTGGATGTAAATTATACGAATTTTCTGGAGTATATAATAACTTCCGAAAGGTTCTTACAGTATATCATTAAACTTAAGTAAAATTGTAGTTATTATCGACCATGTTTTTGCCCTTTTTTTTGGAAATCAATCATGTCTTGACTCTGGCAAGGTAATTGTATTAATTTACTAGATAATTACATGATACATATACCGCTGAGGTTTCCAGATAACATCAAAGCTTCATTTTATTCTTTTTGAAAAAAACTGCAAAGTCGTTAATTTATATTGTTTACTCAGGCGTGACTCAGAAATGTGTGTTATTCGCAAAATTTTAAACGGTGAGTTTTATGACTTTTGTTTTTACGACAAATGATCCAAAAAAGTCAAGGTTGAAAATTTAATTTGAATCTTTTTTATCTTCCGCCAGATAAAGAAACTATTATTGAATTAAGAATTCATTAGCGATTTGTATAACATAATTAATATTCAAAAGATAAATATGTCGCTGTGTTTTTTCACATCCTCTTAATCGATTTTGGTTTTAATTATTAAAAAAAAAAATGCAAATTATCCATTAATCTTATTCGCAATGTGATTATATTTTGCTTTTTACGAGAATTATAAATGCATTTTTATCGGAGACAACTGAACTTTTCAGATATATATAACCTTGTTGATTATTATGATTTTGTAACCGGTATACGGGTTATTAAACTTATTTTAATTATTTCTGGTGATTTGTTACTGACGTGTATTATGTTACAAGACAGTACTTACAAAACTATAGTTAATTTTTATCATTATAATACTTAGTAAGATCAGAACTATTTATTCTTTGTTTGACATGGTTTTGTAAGAAAACCATTTTTACAAAACTAACGTTTCGGTATATATACTTATTTTCATCAGTATATGTTATCTGGGGATTCCAAATTTTCAACCCAGAAGTCGATATCTCAAATAGTAGGTACTCGTATAAGATATCGTTAATCAAACATCATATTTCATATAGGCTATTTTGATGCAATTTCCCATTTTTATATTTTTGTAATTTATTGTTGAGGGATGGAAGAACCAACCGGTGAGTAGTTTAAACCTCCGAATCAATTCGGAGGTTTGTTGAAATGCTGTATCTTAAAATTTTATCGACGTAGCTTATATAGATCATTGTGTCTAATACAATTTTAAGATTTTGTAATAAAATTAATCAGTATTTTGTATATTCCTCGTTAGCTGAAGATGGCGTGCCTTAAGCCCGAAATGTCCGTAACAATACACGTGGACCATTTATGCCTTTTGATTCACCTTTAAGTTAGGTTATTTATGTTTTAGTAATTTTAACTTTATGGGAATTAGTTTGTACCTATTCATGTTCATGGATCTGTAAATCTTACTTTGATGAAAATATGTGTATACCGAAGCGTCGGTTTTGTAAGAATAAATACTGTATGACAGATTTTCAGTAATTTTCTACACCATACTCGAGAAATTTATTCATAACAATAAAATGTAAAAGAAATATTGGAGACAGTATAACTCCCTCTAATTCTAGTTAATATTATTATATTTTAAGAATGTATAGATTTAAAACTTACTTTTATTATGATACTTAATCCATAAGAAATCCAAAATATTTGCTTTAGTGCTATAAGAACGGAAATTTCATACCTTGTTCTCTTATTGGTTATAAATTTTCATTTTCCCGTTTTAAAAATGACGAACTCAATCCTCCGGGCAGGACTTCAAGATGTCTGGATGTTTTGCGTAGTTTACACATTAATGTCTGGGTAATCTGGAACTTTTGTAATGTGATCCCGGTGATCTACATTAAATAAATAGGTTATGAATTAGATCATATGTAAGAATTTCTAGATTAAATTCATTTTTCCTTTTAGTACACACATATATGATTTAGGGCCGGTTTTTCAATCTCTGGTTAAAATTTTAACTTCTAGTTAAGTAAACAATATTGCATCGTTTTGGTGACAGCAATGATAAATATGTTATTTGAAAGTTTACTTCGTTTCAATTTTGTTTATTTAACTCGTAGTTAAAATTTTAACCAGATATTGAAAAACCGGCCCTTAGGTAAACTGCATAAAACATGTAGATCAAAATTTAGATCATGTTTTTGAAATGGGTAATCTAGAAGTTCTGGTACTTATATGAGTAGAGTGATCTATGCAAGTTGCATATAACAAATATAAAAACAGGATCCCGTGGCTGTGTGCGTATAGTGTCTGGTTGCCATTCTGGTGACCCGGGTTCGATCCCGGCCAGTGAAGACTTTTAATCCCTCAAAAGTGATCCTTGTGGTACACTCTCCACACCAGCTATGAGTGCCCGTGAGGTGACATCTGTAAGCGCCCACACGGTAAAAATATGTCGTCATCATTACATGCATTGTAGATAATGGTACACCCAGTAATGGGTAATATGCCGTACTGATATGTATTATTATTATTATATTAAACAGGATCTTTATCTAATTAAATAGCAAAAGATAATGTGTTGATCACAACATATTTGAAGAATTAATGCAACACCTAGCAAGACCTATAAAATAGATGTTTGTTTTATCAGTTGTTCTTTTGTTTCCAGACTTTCTTGTGCCTCATTTCTTGCTGGACCTCTACCAACAGTTACACCTTATTCAACCCGTATGTGAAAGTAGTACGGTACAACCCTCCTTTCTACTATACTGGCACGCACAGCAACTATATTAATCAAGTTCCTTTGACATACAATCCTTACATTCCTACATACTCTCAGCAACAACCTTTGTACGCACCTGAAACACATGCAGCACCTCCATTTCACTCACATTTAAACACTCTTCCTACCATTAACATCCTAGCTGGAAAACCTTACATGATAGAAAAGTCCTTTACTGTTGTTCCTATGTTGATTGTGCCGGAAGATAACCTCAACATGATTACAAACGGACAGGTTACAAGTGTTTCAAAAAAGAAGCCTTTAGTAATCTTAAAAACCAACAACAAAGACAATATTCAATGTACGCCAGCTGTGAGAATCACTCTTGATGCTCCTATGACAGTTTACAGTCTGAAAACTTCAATAATGTTTCCATCTCAAATGTCAATTTTGCACGAAAATACCAGGATTCCGATTAGGATTGGAGCTGTGATTGTACCAGTGGCGCAAGATACTTTTGTATCGGAGGAAAATCCGATTCATGTAACAGAAGTTTTGGCTATACCGACTAAACCTATGCAAGTGGATGTCGATTATGTTAATAATAACAAGGATGTTATTATTGATACAAATGCACAGTCTGTTATTGTGGAAAATAATGACGGAACTACAGTTACTCCTGAAGATGACGATGACGCTGAATTAGGTATGTTATCTATACACATATGTACGAGGGTCGCACTTAGAATTATTGAGTCTTACATAGTTCATGAATCATAAGTTTTACAATTTCAGCATTAGATTAGGCGCGCACATGTTATTATTTTCCTTTGGCTTAGTCGCTGCGACAAATTTGTAAGTCGTTAGTTGTTAGAATGTTACATAGGTCGCGCACTTACGATTTTTTTCGTCGAAAATTTAGAAAACAACGTAGCAGTATGGGGTACATCCAATGAGGTCATGCAAAAAAAAATAATTGTACCTTTTTTCAGTTTAAATCGAAAAAGGATAGTCTAATTCATCGATCAGTATGATTAAATTATTTTTTATTTATATTTTTTGTTGTATAAAATCGTTTTAAAGTATGGTATTTTTAAAAAGTTGCAAAAACCAGCCATGTTTTGTCGTCACAACGTTACGAACGAAGTTCAGACTCATTTCAAACAGACATTTTATATGGACACATAATTTGTAAAAGAAAAATATATATAAACTATAAATTGAGGATTACATATCTAAATATGCTATATTATATTAATATAATATCGTTCTATTTATTTTTATAAATATAATTTTCATTTGGCGTGAAATTATCTACGTTACATCAGATGTTTCTTTCACTTTTGAATCTTTGAATTAGACGGTAGGAGGTTATAAACGCATATGAGACATTGAATATATTCCAGAATATTATTTTATTCTTTATTTTGGCACGAAACAACGTTCCATCGACATGTTTACTTTCATAAATTTTAGGTTATCTTTGAATGTCACTTTGACGTTTAAGACAATGTGAAAATCAAAATGGCCGTGCTTCTCACTCTGTGACGTCATTGGACAAGGGACGAAGCGGGGGTCTTCAGCCGCATTTTAAAGAATGTCATTTTCAATTACAATTTTTTCATGATTAAAGATCGATTTGAGGAAAAATAAAAAATACGGGTCTATTATTTTTCACTACTCTATCGATTAAAATTATAAAAAAAATGTCGTGCATGACCTCATTCAATGTTAAGTAACAGATTGCTATATCTTATATTTGCGACAACCAACGCGCGTCAGAAAATCGCATTTTCTTATAATAACAGGACGCTTTATTCGATTTGGATGAAATTTGGTATGGCAGTTTATATGGTTATAAGTCATTTTTTAAGATGATACTTGTTATTATTAGTGAATCACTAGTGTATGAAACTTAGGTGTCCCAACATTGATTAGACCGTAACTTTTTAATGGCCACGCCGATAACATTTTTTTTTTTTCAGAAAGACATTCAATAGTAAACTTCTCTGTGTGTAATTTGTGATATCTGCTACGCTTCACACAGAAAAAAAATAAATATGTGTGTCTGCACCGCTAAATTTTTAAAATAAATTTAATCTAGCAGTCTGCTCAAATGCCAAACATTTAATTTTTAATGACAGTAACGAGTTGTCAATTTTCACAACTTGTTTAGGAATAAGCTAAGAAATGTAATCGTCTTATTTACAATAATGGTACTAAAATATGATTAGGCCGAACAAACGAATGTCACTAATTTTAGAATATTGCGAAGAAAAATTTTGACAACCCATAATCAATTGTTACTATCATTAAAAATTAGTCATTTGACATTTGGATACTGGCAGATTAAATTTATTTTCAAAAATTCACGGTGCAGTCACTCAGCTTTTATTATTTGCTGTGTTAACCGTAACAGATATCACAAATTACGCAGAGAGAGAAAAGTTTACTATTGAATGTATCTTTCTGAAAAAAAAAATAATTTCACGTTATCGGCGTGGCCATTAAAAAGTTACGGTCTAATTATAGTTGGGACACCTAAGTTTCATACACTAGTGGTTCACTAATAATAACCAGTATCATCTTAAAAGATGACATAACCAAATAAACTGTCATACCGAATTTTATCCAAATCGAATAAAGCGTCCTGTTATTATAAGCAAAAAAACTTTGAAGCAGAATGGTACACTTTCCGGTAGAAGCAAGTTTGGTTAAATCGTCTTATTTTAGCCTCAGGAATCTGTGGTTAAACCATGTCCTCCTATTTAAGAGACAACCTGTATTTAACCAGTTAAAATTAACCACTGAGTTACAGAATAGGCCTGTATATCTGTCTTTTAGAAAAATAATTTTATAAATTGTTATCTTCTAATCATTAATTATAATGAAAAATTTGTGTTGTAGTGAATCGCAATCCACCCTCCGCGCCTGCAGGAATTGTACAATCCACGCAGCCTGGACAGGCGCATTTAGAAGTTTTCCACAACCCGAAAGAATCTCCTGTTCTTACTGCTCTTAGAGAAGAGTCTAAGAAAAGAATATAAGTTAATCAATAGCTCAATACTATAGTTAATAAATAATTAGAAGTATAAAAATAATTTTATTTTATGTACACTTTTTACAAATTTTACATCTGCCATGACTAGAATACAGGTACTATGTTAATATATTTTTGTAACATGACTAGTTTACAATAAATAAATAATTCAATCATCACTGTGATCACTGGAAGAATTAATAGGATCTTCAACTTTTTCACCCAAATGTATTTCTCCCATATGACGGCTTCTTAAATGTCTTTCCAGGTCTCGTCGTCGCACAAGAATTTTTCCACAAAGTTCACATCTGAAAAAATAAATAATTATCATTAAGCCGAGTCCACATTCAGAGCAACATTGCTAAGATGTTCGCTAACATTTATTAGCAGATCTACGGGCCTATTCTGTAACTCAGTGGCTAATTTTTAACGACTGGATAAAAAATTTATCCAATAGATTTGGCAACTAAAAATCCATTTTTTGTTATTATAACAACATACTTGATTGGTTATTTTTTCTAACCAATTGTTAAAAATTAACCACGGAGTAACAGAATGGGCCCAATCAATTATTATACTCGCCGTCCAATAAATATGGACTGATGCTCATTTTTTCCCTTCCCCACCCTGTCCCTTGCCCAGCGTTGTTGTCGCTTCTTGATAACTTAGCATTTTCAACATGACCAATGGAATTGACAACAGTGAATGAACAGTGTAGAAATCTCCAGTCCATATTTATTTGACGGCAAGTATAGTACGTTCGTAACTAACATTCTGCGACATAATAATGTTCGCTAACAAAAAATTGATATTCCATGAATGGGCGGTAAACTTTAAAGAAATTAATATTATTACGATATTAAAACTTGTAAATGTATGTCTTGTATATAATATATAATGTATATTTTGGATTATGAAAGTAAGTGTTTACAATTATAGAAAAAAATTTTGGAAATTAGTATTGGATTAGTTTGGATCCAATTAAATTTATTAAATATTTAAAATTTGATAATAACACTCTTATAAAAACTTTAAAGATACTGGCGCCTTCGATTTGCAAAACTAACAAAAGAAAAACTTCTCTTAGTTTTATTAAAACTATGGCGAACTTATATTGTTATTGTAGTGTGGACATACAGTGTGTTAAAAAAATCCTAATTCGGAGTAGGCTATGAATAGAAAATCAATTTGAAACTATTTAATTAAATGTCAATTTAACACGAGAATTTGTCAAAAATGTTATATAAAGAAACCAAAAGCTTTTCTTCTTAAATATTTATTTGGGACAGAAATAGATTAGAAAACGGTTAATGACAATATTTTGTATCCTTCTTTATTATCTTTCTCTTTAAAACTGCATTTCACGATCAATTTTGACTTTTGAACCGCATAATGATCAGACATATGTTTCTGTGTTCATAGCCTACTCCGAATTAGGTTTTTTACTGAACACACCAACAACTGTTTACGAATTATGTTGAACATTTTGTTTGTACGCTAATAAAAAATTGTTAGTTTCAATGTGGACCCGGCTTTAATAAGCATTTTTAATAATAAACGTCAAAATTAATTATTTTGTTTATTAACAGGCGGCGTAACAAACACTAAATGCAAAATTAAACTTGTTTATTCCGACAGCGCAGGGAGTAAGATTAGTATATTGTTACACGTAAAGCATGAATGTCGTACATTTGTGATTTAATTATTAAAAAAACTTACTTATATGGTGTGTCTCCTTCTGCATGTAACCTCACATGTTTATTTAAATTACTTGGATCTCCAAAAGGTCGCAAACAATATTTGCATTTTAAAGGTTTGTACCCTGTGTGTGTACGAATGTGAATTTTCAAACCATACTTTCTTGAGTAGCATTTTCCGCAATATATACACAAATGACCTTGTTTAGATTTTCCTAAATTACTAACAAGTGTTTCCATTTGTGCTGCGTGGTTCAAATCAATAATATTTTGCAAACTTTGAGGTTGCATTATGGAGGTTTGACAGGTTAGTGAGGTTTGTGCTAGTGTATTGAAATTACTAACTGATTGTGATAATCGTAATTGTTGACTATTATTTGATTTTTTCGGGTATGGTTTAAAGGCTGAACTGTGAATTGTAGCTGGTTCCGAAAATGGTCGCTGAATTTCTATTGGAGTTGATTGGGTTGCTGATGAAAAAGGTAAGTTTGTTGTCAATTTCATTGGTTTGTATTCTGTTCTCTCCACGTTTTTCGATAAGTTCAATACTGAATATTTATTTGTTTTTAACTGAAAACCAAAATTTATTTTTGATTCTTTTGCCAAACCATCCGATAATTTAGCCAGTTGTTCCCATAGTGCAGATATTTGTTGTTTATCGCAATCCAATGTTAAATGTAGTTTCAAAGGATTTGGATATTCGAAAGTTGAGCAACATTTATGACAAACATATTTCTTTTGTCCTAAAAATATAAAATTGTATAAGAAAATTGTGCAATCATAACAAAAATTGAAAAATAAAAACTAAAAAGATTCGCAGCCGGTAGGATTCGAACCTACGCTCCCAGAGGGAATCTGATTTCGAGTCAGACGCCTTAACCACTCGGCCACGACTGCTTATGTAGTTGTGTAATTACAGTTTCATTTTAAATTTAGATCAATTTTACAGAGTGATAAAAAAACTGAATTAATTGGCAATAAATATAAATAAAATTATAAATAAGACTTTTTTTACGTCTATTAAAACAAGTACACTTTTTTCATTAAAATGGATATATTAACTTTTTTAACAATAAAAGTGTGAAAAAAGTGCACTTTTTTAACGCTACGGAGTGAAATAATGAAACGTTACGACACTTTTTTTCACAATTTTATTACAGACGTAAAAAAATGTGTATGCAAGAAGTGTCTTATTTCACTCATAGAATTTGACGAACTCGCTTGCGCGTTCGGTCAAATTTTCCTATTCGTGAATAAGAAATAAGACTATACTTTTTACACTTGTTGCATAAATAACTATTATGGTTGGTGTTCACAGCTTATATTTAAATTGAAATCCTTTTGCTAGAACGAAAATTGACAGCTCAAATGATAGTCCTTATATATGTGCTTATTTTTGTGTAAAAATATTTAACATTTGCAAATCCTTGTGTTTATGTCTCATGTTTAATTTTTATTTTCGAGAGCTGTGAACACTTTCATAAGAATCTATTGTTTATATCGTTATATACAAAAATTTATTTCCTTTTCTTAACAGTGACATTTGAAAATTTAAATTTGAATACATTTACAATTTTTTATTAAAAATACTTGCATTTCATTTCATAGACTATTTGTATTTATTGTCAAAATGACATGTCAAATAATATTTCCGCTTTCCTCCGGTGTTGTATAGACTGGAATAAAAAGATCCCCATAATGAAATGCATTTCTTTTTGATCACTCTGTATTTATAAAAATAACATTATTTGTATTTAATTATTTACCAATATGTTAAATACAAATTAATCTATCTTACCTTGAATATTGGCAGGCGTAAGGAATGCCATTTGTAAATGCGCCAAAATATCTTCGGAAAACCATAACAATAATTCTTGTCCACATCGTACAGGTTTTGTTATTTGTAAAACGAAATTTTTGGTAGTTTCGTTTGTTGCATTTTGTAAACATAATTTTGCATTGTAACTGTGACAGTCATCAGCTAGGCGAATTGAGCTTACCCAATGATTTGAAGGAAAATATTTTTTAGATTTCAATTTGTTGTCCTTGTTGAGCACTACTTCCAACTAAAAAAAGAAAATAAAGAGGTTTATATTAATAAATAAAATATTTTATTATATTAAGTATTCTAAAATATATTTGTTAAGTCCCTCTAAATATTTTAGGGTGAAATACTAAAGAATTTCATAAACTTATACAGAATGCCGGTTTTTCGAACCTCTTCATTGCCAATGAGATCTCGGTTGTTTTAAGAGATACAAAGTCGAATAGGGCAAAGTTGTTCGTTGTTTCATTCATTAGAAGACCATTTCAGAGGTGTTTGTTTTTCCCGAAAAGGAAAGGACGGTATTGTCTTTGGTCAAAAAATTCGGTTGTGAGTTTTTAATGAATAAGCACGTTTTAGAGTCCCTAGAATGCGATTTTTCTAGTTTTACGATGATGTCTGTATGTGTGTGTCTCTGTGTGTGTGACAAAAATTTCTCGGACGATAACTCCAATACTACAAATCTAAAAAATTATAATTCTTTCGTATTCCTCTTCTTTACATCCATATGAAGAGCTGATTAGATTGCGGTTATAATTGGTCAACCGGAAGTTCCCTTATTTAAAGTTCTTAACAGTTTTTCTTGAAAAAACGCAGTTAAATATCATTTTTTGGCATTCCATGTGATTATCAATATTATAAAGAGATTAACATTCATAAATCAGCCCGCTTTGCCCTAATCATGGAAACAGCTGACATTCATATAGTTCTAATTAACAGATGTTAGCGTCAAGTGGTATGGAATGGGGTATTCCACTCAATTTTTTATTATTATTTTAAATAAAACTTCATTCTGTTTTGAAGCAATTCATAATATTAAAAAATCTTAATTGTTCCTAGTTTAACAGTATTTTGTTTTCGAGAAATCAGTGTAACGTCACATTTCCCCTATACTTGTCTTTTTCACACACACTGGTCTGAGTATGCTGCGAGAGAAAGATAACAATTGTATGACGTCAATTTTCCCTTTTAACAAATGTGAAATATCTCGTAAAATAGTTATTTAAAAAATGTTTTCATTGTTTTAACTATTATTTATTGAGCCATACTTTATGTTAAATTGATTTTTTTAAATTTTTTATGTTATGGTGGAATACCCCATTTGTAGAAAATAGTATATGTTCGTGTTACAATTTTACTGGATATATAGAATCTTTTCCAAGGAACTTTTGGTATGAGATTTGTACAAAATACATAGAATTGACGAAAGGTAATGTGCTGACCACATCAGAGTTTTTATATTTACAAATAACTTTTAAATAAGAAATAATGCAGAATTTTAGTTTTGCATGTCTTTAAGACACTTTTTTGTGCTCTTTCAAATCGTTTTATCACTGTTGGATTTTGAGTTGTTATACTTTAGTGGAAAGATATACCATTCAGAAAGAGTATATTTTTAGCTTTCCAACTGCATTATAACTTATCTATGTTCATTTGTTTCGATTTTTTTTTGTTAAATTCGTGAGACAAAAACAGTTGTAACAACAATAAAATAAATGACACAGTTATACAAAGACAGGCACTCGTAAAAGAACACACTAAACTTTACTAAAATAAATAAGTAAAATACCCAGAGATATATTGTCTTACCTGTCCACTAAATTCTAATTTTCCATCAATTTCTTCACTTTGAATCACTTCTGAATAAGTATCCTTAGGAATATCTTCCGCAGCAATGACCTTCGTTGTAGAATCTTGAGCGTACAACCCTCTTGAGCTGATAGTATACGGAATAATAGGAAACATCTTCTTACACTTTAGCACCAGATCTTCTACTTATTTTTTAATCACACTAAAAACTCTTCAATGTCTCTTCTACTCTTATTTTAGAAATTTCTTCATAAGTAAAATAAAACCATCTAGGTGCTTTTTATTTATGAATTTGCTTTCTTCACAATATTCTTTATTCTTCGCAATCTTTTCTACTTGCAAGTTCGGCTGGTGGACTGAAGTCTAATTTTTGTTGCACTTGCTATAAGCTGGTGCACCGGTCGACCACTCAGGAGATGATCTTGTGGCCGAAGCAGGTTGTTGCGAACTATGTTATCCCCGGGTGGTGGGTTGGGTTTTAACTCACTTAGGGGTGGGTAGGGGGTAGATCTGGACCGTAGATGATGTGTGGATGTGGTGTATATAAACAGGGGGGTACGGGCTCAAACAACACGAAGCAGGAGATTTTTTAATTGGGTATTTATTGTAATTGTATTAATTATTGAAGATTATTTTGAAATCTGTACAATGGATTTAAATGCAACCAAGTTAAAAAATTTAGCTTAATATGGCCCAAAAAAAATTGATGCAACATTTATATATCACATATAATTAACAAAATAGGCAAAAATTTTTACCAAAAAATAGATTACAATGTGCTTATTATTTAATGCGAATAATTCCTCGGCTTTTGTGTAAATTAGGTTTTAACAATTACTCAAATATTTAGTCATATATCATTTTATCTTACAAACCGACGTTTCGGTATATGCACACTAGCACACTTCTCTTCTTCAGGGTAAGATTTTGCAAATACAAATTCATGTTCAGCGTGGAACAAAGTCGAGTTCCTTATATGAAAAACTTTCTTATTATGAAAATTGATGTAGGTTTTTATGGGCCAACTTTTTGAGATAACTTTAATAGGCACCACAGGAATTTACGATCGTTTTTTGTTTTTGAGCTACAGGCTAAAACTTGATTTTTGCTTATTTTGAAAATTCCTCGTATCTTGCTTATTATAAAAGATAAAGAAAAAATGTTTAGATAAGTTTTATACGGTTTTTTTACGTAGAATAGCGTGGTGTAATTAGATTTTTTCAAAACTAATAATTCTCGATATTTAACACAAACATATTTTTTTAAATGGGAACATATGATGAAAATAGTCTCATCTTTTCTTTATTTTATAAGCTTTTCATTTCAATGATGTATAACGAGTCTCCATTCTTTTGTTTTGAACATGAATAAAATATGATTTATTATTTTTTGGGATGAAAAATGAAATTTATTCAATTTTGTTATTATTAACTCCATAGCAACAACTATAAGTAACATTTTATTCACAAGTAAATTAAATTTTTTTAAATCACTCACAATTTTTTTAACTCTGCAACAAATAATGCATTTAAAATAACATCAGACACGAAAATAACACTCACCACATTATTTATTAGATATTATCAGCCATTTTCATAATTTTTCACGACACAAATGGCAGACAATAATGCTTTTTAAATAGATAACTTAACGTCTGTCACCGACGATTATCATGCATAGCCTACTAACTGATTAGTTTTTTATTTTGTCAAAATTAAATATTATAATGGTTTTTATTATTATTTCGTCAAAATTGAATAAAATATTGTATAAAAAAGAATTTAACTTTCTTCTCATGAATGAACATTATCTTAGCTCACTTGGTGTATAAATATCTATTATTAAGAAACAAATGATTTTTATATAATATTAAAAATTAAAATTGATGTTCTGTACGGTCCTGTAAATAATCTCTTGGTGTATATTTAATCTCTAACATATTGCTGAATAACCAGAACTAGCACCGCCCCTTTTATCAGTGCAATATGCAAGTGCACCCCGATTTTTAAGGGTGGGGGAAATTGACCTGTTTGTTTCCTATTAGAATATATTAATAAAATATGGTTGCATTCATATTAATATTTATTTAATTATGCCATTCTTTTTACCACTACTACATGACAGATTTCGTGTAAGTTTTAAAAGTATATCATATAACTATACTCTCGATATGTAAAGTAAAATTAAATAATTTATCTGTTTGTTACATTTTTATATTAAAATAAGATGTTTATTTATAAATATTAAAAGCTTGAGTTACAAAAATAGAAGAATTTGTAATATTTTCAAATGTTAGCCTATTAATAGCTTTGACTACCTATTTTCACCTATGAATGAAGTGTTACATGAGATAGGGCTTATATTTCCAATTAAGTGATTGGCTAATTGCTGTTACCAATTTTCAATGAATGTCAAACGGTCAAACCAATAGTTTGACAACTGATAATTTAATTTTAGTGGTTTCTATATTTTACATTATTACTAAAAGTATTGTTAATTATTATTAGTATTAGTATTATACATACATCATACATTTAATGTATTTTATTTTTATAATTTTTTATTATTGTAAACCAGTCGCTGATGGCAACATTATCTACTCCATTCTTAAGACCTATTTATAATGAAGTAATGTTAAACGCAACGTGACCGCTAACGCCAACACAAAATCTGTGATTTATAATAAAAGCCAAAGAAGTACTTCTAACCAATCAGAAGAATTCGGTATATTTCCATGAAATTCGGCGAAAATGTAGTATGGGCTATCCAGCGAATCAAGCGGTTTACGTCATCGTTTAGGGATTTTTGAAATGTTCTTAAATTTTTTAAATATATTTTATTAACGGTATTTTATTGGTTTATTATTATTATTATTATTATTATTATTATTATTATTATTATGTATTTGACACCTTTAATAGAAATAATTATATTTGGATATATTATTATTAAGTAAAATTTTGTAAATTTTTGCAAAATAACGTTTGATTATATTTTTTTAATATTGGTAATTCTGAACATGTATATTACTAAATATTATATGCAGGGCATCGAACCCGAACCTGAACCAAACCAAAACCGGAACCAAACCGTAACATTTTAGACAAACCAAACCGAGAACCGAACCTCAGATATATTTTTAATTGAACCTGAATCGAAACCGAACCGAGTATTAAAATTCAGGTTCGGTGTTCAACTCCGGTTCAGGTTAATTTTTAGTTCGAAAAGTAAATACAGCCGTCTGCGTTGCTGCCTGGGCTGACTTTTCGTAAAAATTGTGTTCGTTTCTTGTTGCGTTTTGCGTAAATTCCGGCTCTCATTTTACATTATTTCGAACCTGAACCGCGAACAAAACCGCAAATTTTATTAATGTTTGAACCAGAACCGCACCCGAACCCATCTTTCATAAAACAAATGAACCTGAACCTAAACCGAACCCAGTTTTTGGAGGGTTCGATGCCCTGATTATATGTCTATTATTTGTCAGATTGTCAGTAATAATTTGAAAATTAAATCTGTATGTACAACGTGTGACAAACGCTATACGCAATGTACAGAAACAGTGAGAAATTGTATGGTATGCAGTATTCTATATTTTGTTAAGGATCTCACATAATACTAGATAGTTTGTTGCATACGAGTATACTACAAGAATGAAGTATTTATAGCGGCGTAAGCAGTATCGTTCAGAATATTTTAAATAAAATTAAATTTCGCTGGAAAAAAATTATACCAGACGTGTTACCTTTTTAAGAAAGATTTGGATTTATGAAAACAACCCACAGATCATATTTTAATTCGTTTTACATGCTCTTGTAAACTTTTTAACATATGACGTCATTGTTTCTAGTGATATTGTATTTATGACGTAAACCGCTTGATTCGCTGGATGGCCCATATTTATTTCGTAATTGTGACAGTTCACGATCATGTCGATAATTCAGATTTTTGTAGTAAAACTGAAACAATGAATTCTGATTGGCTAGCGGTATAGCACTAATGTAGAAAGATGAGAGTTGGTTACTTAATTATAAATAATAATAATTTAAGGTGGAACAAGGTATAATTCTACAGACTTAAATTTTATATATGATTCCAAACATTTGATTGTTAAGATAAATACTAGAAAAGTTTAAAAACATATTTCTATTTTGGCAAATAGTCACT
The DNA here is from genome assembly GCA_943142095.1 of Ophonus ardosiacus. Taxonomy (NCBI): domain Eukaryota; kingdom Metazoa; phylum Arthropoda; class Insecta; order Coleoptera; family Carabidae; genus Ophonus; species Ophonus ardosiacus. The sequence continues at coordinate 41,554,957 of OW964829.1, read as the reverse complement.
TACCATCATCCACTTGCCCATTTTCCGCTTTATTTACCCACTCTATCTGATCTGCCACACGCCACGTGCAACTTTTCCCGCCAAGCGCCATGTGCGGGGGTTCCCAGACGCACTTGTCCAGCGTTCTCCAAGGTTCAATGGGCCATGCCATGTTGGCTTGCAGCCCTACAAGGATGCTGTCCCGGTCTGTATGACGGTGATTGCTGATATGCTGACACAGCCGCGTTGACAGATGCCAGAGACTGAGGGAAATGTCAGGTGTGCGAAGGGAAATCACGGAATGAATGGCTATGGTTTTAGTAATAGAAGATTGACAATCAAATCGTTTAGATGGAGGACGGGGACGGGATAGTATTTCCTGGTTATTTTATAAGAATTTTCTAGTGTACCTATATATTTTCCGATTTCTTTAAAATATTACCTTCATCATACAACATACAAAGATTATTTCGATTAAACAATCAACCATTTTCAGATGAATTTTGTATTATGATGTATAACAAAAATATAATACAAACGATTATATTTGAATAAACGATGACACAGAAAAACGGGTCATTCAATTAAAACACAATTTAAAGCAGAATTTCCACACATCAGACCAAATTTGTAACGAAAAATTTCAACAATAACAATGAGGTCATGCAAAAAAAAAAATAATTATACTTTTTTTCTGTTTAAATCGAAAAAGGATAGTCTAATTCATCGATCAGTATGATTAAATTATTTTTTATTTATATTTTTTGTTGTATAAAATCGTTTTAAATTATGATATTTTTAAAAAGTTGCAAAAACCAGCCATATTTTGTCGTCACAACGTTACGAACCAAGTTCAGACTCATTTCAAATAGACATTTTATATGGACACATAATTTCTAAAAGAAAAATATATATAAACTATGAATTGAGGATTACATATCTGAATATGCTATAATATATTAATAGGTATAATATCGTTCTATTTATTTTTATAAATATAATTTTCATTTGGTGTGAAATTATCTGCGTTACATCAGATGTTTCTTTCACTTTTGAATCTTTGAATTAGACGGTAAAAGGTTATAAACGCATGTGAGACATTGAATATATTGCAGAATATTAATTTATTCTCTATTTTGGCACGAAACACCGTTCCATCGACATGTTTACATTCATAAATTTTAGGTTATCTTTAAATGTCACTTTGACGTTTAAGACAATGTGAAAATCAAAATGTGACGCCATTGGACAAGGGACGAAGCGGGGGTCTAGCAGCCTCATTTTAAAGAATGTCATTTTCAATTACAATTTTTTCATGATTAAAGATAGATTTGAGGAAAAATAAAAAATACGGGTCTATTATTTTTCACTACTCTATCGATTAAAATTATAAAAAAAGTCGTGCATAACCTCATTACCTTCATTTAAAAACAAACATTTCCTTTTTGTTTGACCAATAAAAAACTAGCAACAAATGAATCACATCCTCATTCAGATTGTCCCTCCGCGTATATTAAATGTTCATTTTAAGCGTGTCACCCTCAGGGTTCATGTTACAGCTGGGGCTGATCCCTGGGTGAACAATACACGACCACAGACAGCCTGCTCGATTGATTCTTAATTTTAATCCTAATGCGATTGCCCTGATTGTGCAAGGTGCACCTAGCATGTGTTTATTGAGATTAGAGGCCTGTTTGTGTAAAGTATTAGAACCTTGTTACTAGCTAGTTCTAGTTGATAATTGCTCAAAATGACATAATTTTCAAGGATGGTTAAAAAAAGCAATAAAGGTCACGAAAAAGTTATTGAGAATAAGAAAATCAGGTAGGGCATGGAAAACAAAATTTGTGACTGTACCGTCATTTTGAATTTATTTGAAATCAAGTTGCTAGAACTTATGGCAGTTTTCATAATAAATTTTATCTTCACTTTAACACTTTAAATTAATATTAAAGTTCTGTTCGTTTTCATAATATAACTTTAGCACTTTAGCGAGCAACTTAGCATTACTTTAAAACATAAAATTTTAAAGTAATTTTAATTAAAGTCAAAGGGAACTTGATTATGAAAACGGTCCTTAGTTAATTAATTTTGTATTCTTGTGAGTGAAAATATGAATTTAACCAGAAAGTATTTTAGAATTTACAGTTTTTAAGTTAGCCAAAATTTAATTTGACAGTTTTTAAGTTTCCCAGAAATTAGTTTGAAAACTTTGGAAAAGAAGAATGATTTTGAGCTGTTAAGGAGTGGAAGGAAAAAATGGTGAAGTGTATTATTGTTAAAGGGAACTACTTTGCACATAATTTAAAATATAATACTGAAATATGTACAGTAAAATTTTTGAAAAAAGTCCGATCAAGGCCATCTACGAATTGCATCTATGAATTAAGATTTTATGCTGTCAAATTGAGTAGTGTCGTTTACATAGTTTTTATGAGATACACAAGATATTATGTACCCTCATAAAAACTAAGTAAAATACACTACTAAATTTGACAGCACAAAATCTTAATTCATAGATACAATTCGTAGATAGTCTTGATCGGACTTCTTTCAAAAATTTTACTGTATATGAATTATGTGTCATACTTACCTTCGTAAAATGTGTTTTTTACCTCTCACTAAGAGAGGTAATGGATTCCTGCTAAAAATCGCATGTCCAGATTTAACTGAATAAGCACGTTTTAAGTTCTACTACGTATTCGTCAATCTCACAATATAGGAAGAGTTGAAAAGATTTTGGTAAGAATTAGACAACCGGAAGTAGTTGTTTCTTAAAAAAATCTTCAAAATATTATTTTTTGAAAATTTACGTTATTACAAATAATGAATATTAAATTCTCAATCTGATACATTTGAAATTTTTAATATATCTTTTATAGATTTAGAGAAAGAAATTTTAATTACTCAAAAAATAAACAATATTACGTGTTTAATGCTTCCTAATAGTTGAGTGAGAAATGAGGAAATGGAAAATTGTTATTGGAAAACAAAAGAAGAAAGAAACTGCAGAATTTGTTTAAATGGCTTATGGCCGATTGCACCAACATAAATTAAATATTAAACATGGTTTAAAATGACAATATTGCATCGAAATGAAATGTAAAATGAATCATAAAATATTGTTGTCAAAATATCGATTTGCATTTTTTTGTTTAAACGTAGATTAAAATTTAAGTCTTGTTGGTGCAACTGGGCAATAGAGACACTAGATCATATTAGAAGAATTAAGAAACACCAAGTCAGTACTAAGTATACTGCATGAAAAAAAGCCGGATGTGACGTGAAAACCGTGCTCCAGACAAGAAGCGAAAGAACTAAAAACACATTGTAATATATGAAATAATTAAAATATTTATAGATGAGTATTGAGTAAATTTAATACCGAAAGGTGGTAAATAAAATCTTTTACTATTTACTCTAATAAGTTTTACTATTTACAGTTTATATTTATCGTGGCATCGAAAGAAGTAAATTGTCGATGATTTTTAAATAATTTTTGTCAACGCTTTCTATAAATTTATCGACCATTCTGAAACGGTTAAAAATAGGATAACGCGTTTTGAAAATTTGAATTCAGTATGAAATTCTCCATCATGTCATGTGTTACATGATTTTTGCCCCGATGAGCGGTTCGCGAGTTACTAACAACTTAAACTACTTACATGAAATTCCTTTAAAATTTAAAAAATCTTCAAATCGGCTTATTTCTCATTGTTTCTCATGAAATGTCAAAACGTATTGAATACATATTGTTTATCTTAAATCGTGTACTACCCCACCATTTGCTAGGTAAAAATCTCAACTGACTGGAATATATTATATAAAATAATTATTATGGATCATTTAAAAAATGTTTTAGACTGCTGGATCTTTGTTTACGTTGTACAAGATAATCGTGAAATAAAACAAACATAATGCATACCTCTAAAGATTTCCCTGAAATCGGCCATGTCATTTATATAAATAAATTTTAATAGACAAACATATAAATTAATATTTTATTTAATAAATAATAACGTATACAAAACAACATTTTACGAGACTGAAATACAGTCTATATACAATCAAATGCTATTAGGTCAGTTCTTTATTGTAAAATTATACCACATGGCTCAATTAAGTATATTTCATAATACAGCTTATAAATATATACATTTCATTAAGTAACTCCCCTAATACAAATTAAATGGGTTATACAGAAAATAAATGTGAACATAATACAGGAAAATACTAACAAAATGTCGAATAAATTAAATATGATATGGGGTTTAGTCAGTACCGAAGTATTTCTGGCCAAAATGATTTGGAGCCACAGAATGCAGCTCGGAAGTCAGGATTTTCATCTGAAAAAATAGAATCATTATTTTTCTGTAAATTTTAGATGAATAATTACCTTTGGAAATGCCGTAACTATAGTTTTGGCAGCAGCTGGTGTACAAAACAAGTTACTTAAAATAATGCAATCTTCTTTTACTCCATGTTCTTTAAGTACATTTACAGATTGAATTACAGTGTTACCAGTGGACATTATTGGATACATTACCAAAACCTGTAAATATATTTAGTAAAAACATAAATATGCCTTAAAATCAGGGCTTCGACCCCGAACCTGAACCGAACCAAACCGTAATATTTTAGGGAACCCAAACCGAGAACCGAACCTCAGATATATTTTTAATTGAACCTGAGTCGAAACCGAACCGTGTATTAAAATTCAGGTTAGGGGTTCAACTCCGGTTCAGGTTAATTTTTAGTTCGAAAAGTAAATACAGCTGATAATCGACGTCTTAGGCGTCTGCGTTGCTATCTGGGCTGACTTTTCGTGAAAATTGTGTTCGTTTCTTGTTGCGTTTTGCGTAAATTCCGGCTCTCATTTTACATTATTTCGAACCTGAACCGCGAACAAAACCGCAAATTTTATTAATGCTTGAACCCGAACAGCACCCGAACCCATCTTTCAAAAAACAAATTAACCTGAACCTAAACCGAACCCAGTTATTGGTGGGTTCGATGCCCTGCTTAAAATATATCTTTTACTTGTCTTTTCGCTATATCCTCTGGAAATCTAGCATACACAACCCTCGCTTCATAAGTGTCTGGATCGGATTCGACCAAAATCTTTCCAATTCGTATACTTCTACAACAATCTCTGAGACCCTGTTCCATGGCTTCTCCAGAGCGGACGATGGAAACACCACAGTTTCCAGATCTATATTTTAAACCCTCATATTTGGCTCCAGTCGGAGTAATAACTTCACATCTGCTAAATGGAAGCTGATTCAAACTTTCTTCTATCACAAGACGGATTAAGCGATCGGCGTAGAACTTAAAATCGCTACGGCTGGTGTTTCTAAACAAAAATAAATATTTAGTACGAAATAGTTTATTAAGACTGCATTTTACTGACCGGTCTCGCAGAATAGTCTGCAGTTCTTTGATTTGGTCGTTGGGCGGAAGAATTTTCATATTTTTGCCATATTCCGTCCAAATTTCCAAATCGGTATAGTTTTCAGCATCTATATCAGCAGTACCCATTCTAGGCAAAGTTGCAAGTTGCAAGGTGTTAGGTTAGACTGCAACAACGTGAGTTTGCAGTACCACTCGTATTCCTGAATATGTTTTCGGCAAAATATTTCTCTAACAATTCGTAAAATTAACAATATTGAGTGTAGTTTGGTGGCAGAATTGATAAAATATCACAGCACAGGTAATAACAATTGTACAGTACTTGTTTTTGTTGGTTGAAGATGTGAACGTGACAACAGTTTTGTAGGTTATGTGTAAGTTTGGCGAACAGCTGGCGGTTTCCGCTTGTTTCCAGTGCTTCTCAAACAAAACTTCAAGTTGAGTGTGGGTCAATATGGGTCGCACTTGGCGTCGGCGATTGTTGAAGAAGAACAGAACAATTGTTAATTATTGTAATATTGATCCAACTATTATTGACCTTAATAGATGGTTGAAAAACAAGTGGAGTAATGAAACAAACTTAAAAATTGCTTCTTTTCCCGAAACTGGACGCGGAGTTATGGCAACAAAAAAGATAGATTGCGGTGATATTATTATTGAATTCCCTTACGAATTAATGGTAACTTATACGGTGCTTGAAAACTGTGAAAATTTCAAATCTTTTATCGCTGGTTCTAATGAAAAATTTTTTATTCATGAATTACTTTCTTTATATCTATTATTAGAAAACCATTTAGGAACAAAGTCTTTTTGGAATAGCTATTTAGGTTCGCTGCCTAAGATGAATGAACTAGTAATAATTTGGCTTTGCACGGAGCTAGAACTGGGTTATATCAATGAAGAATTATCGATTATGGTAAAAGAAGAGAGAAATAAGTTTCATGAAAGTTGGACGCGTGTTGAATCGCTATTAAAGTCACAATACACGTGCGCGCACTGCAATGCACGTGCCGTTCAAATACTTACGCGTGATATTTACACATGGGCGTATATTTTAGTACATACTAGATGTGTTTATTTGGATCCTATAAAAGTTAAAGCTGCTTCAAATGGGTCTTTAACAAATTATGTACTTGATGATCCGAGTATGGGATTATGTCCGTTTTTAGATATGTTTAACCATAATTATAACACAAGTACACAAGCATATTTAAGTGATTTAAATGGTATTTTAAATTATTTTTTGGTTACCGGTAGTAAGTTTAAAAAATATGACCAAATTTTTATATCATATGGTGCTCATGACAATAGAAGATTAGTTAGTCAATATGGATTTATTTTACCGAAAAATGAATTTGACACTATTGATTTTACTTTAAAAAGTATTTTAAGTATATTACAATTGTCTGCTAATAGCAAACAATATAAATTTATTAAAGATAGACAACTGGATAAATTACTTTGTTTAACTTATATAGGTTGTAGTTTCAATATGGCGGCTGTGTTATACGTACTTACAAACGAAAATGAAATTGATTGGACCGTAAAAATTTATTCTTCTGAATACACAAAAGAACAACAATGTAATATTTACAAATTAGCTAAACAATTACTTGAGTACAAATTACAAAAGTATCATAATGAAATTAAACAAATACGTTTAAATATTCCCACTATGAGCCGCCATTTTGAACTGTACCTCAATTATTTAGATGGTAGAGTTAATTTTGTGGAAGAGGTATTAAATAGTATTGTAAATCAGTATGTTTTGTAAACATTATATATTTTAATATCTATATAATTTTATTATTTTGTTACAAGATGACCTATTAATAACAGGTGCCTCTACGTAAACTGTAGGTATATAAAATGTATTTTGATCATAATCGTACATACATATACATAAGTGTTGTTAAAAATTTTGTGCAAAACAATTTATATTTATAGAAATAAATTTTTCTATCACAAAAATTGTTACTAAAATTTATTTTAAGAGATTCTTCTCGTCCACCTAAAACAGAAAAAAATTATTAGATATTACTATATTTCTTTTCACATTAGTTTGAATTAAGTGGAGATATGGACCCGTATTCACAATCCACCATTATTATTCGTTTGTTTAGTGGTGGTCTTCTATTATATGTATATTCATAAATATAATGAATTAATATTCAACAAATGGTGATCTATGAATACAGACCATGATTTCTGCCTTTGACAAAAAAAAAATTGCAAAAAAAATATTTTCAGTAGTTGTGAAATTGATAATTGGTTATTCCACTCATTTTTGTATAAATTACCTATAATGAAAAATTATTTTTTCCCAATTCTTATTGATGCAAATTTATTTTTCTACGTTTTGTCACTTTTTAAAAAGGCTAAAATATATTAAATTCTTTCAAAACGCGACAATTTTCTCCGGGCTGGATGACGCTACAGAACCCGGCCTCTTTTATTGGCCGACATTGTAAATGGGCGTTCCTATCAACAAACGAGTGACTGCCAGGAGTGTTTGTATCTTTGTTTATAGTGGTTATATGCGCTACACGGCTAAACATTGGATATTTGGATAAAAACTTCAAAATTTTCAAAAATATAATTTTTATGTATCTAGATACTTCTCAATGCGCTGATTCCAGATTTTGAAACCGCAGGTCGATATCTCTTTTCGTTCTCGAGATATTTAGACTCAAAGTTTTGCTCAAAACTGCTCATTTTCGGGTAGTAACCCAAAAATGGGTCGAGATATGAATATGGCGATATCATCATTCGATTCTACGGGGAAAAATACATAAGTACACCAATTTTCATAATTTTTGAACACCGCATACAATCTCTAAAGCAAAATAACTGAAAATGGCCAAAAATCGCAAAAATCTAAGGTGTACCCCTTAGGATTTTTTCAGATTTTGCCATTTTCGGGGGATTTCAAACTTTTATTCATAAAAAATGAACCGGTGGGACAAAAATTATGAAAATTGGTACACTTACGTAATTTTTCCCGTAGAATCGAATGGTCGTGTCGCCAAATTCATATCTCGACCCATTTTTGGGTTACTACCCAAAAATGGGCAGTTTTGAACAAAACTTTGAATCTAAATATCTCGAGAACGAAAAGAGATATCGACCTGCGGTTTCAAAATTTGGAATCAGAGCATTAAGAAGTATCTAGATACATAAAAATTAGATGTTTGAAAATTTTGAAGTTTTTATATAAATATGATTGACTTTTGGGGCAATAATTTAAAAATGGGTAGATATATAAACTTGGTAGTAATATTATTTGCTTGTAAAGACAATGTTACGTAACGTAAGTGTACGCATTTTTAGAGTAATGTATCTAGTAGTCCAAATAACTCCATGGAAACCAGACAGAATTCGGCACAAGTTTTCCAAACGTGAGTTTTGCGCGTTACTTTATGTTGGGGATTTTATTTTTTTCAAACGATCCTGCGTTCGGAATGTATCCGCTTCCGTTTTACAGACAAAAATATGTGATATGAACAAAGTTTAATTAGATGTTTTCAAATTCTTTATTTAATGCATGTCAAGTGCCAGTTACAATCGTAGGTTATCAAAGCGGTGATTTTTGAAAAACATTATTATTAAAAACACTTGTTTGAAAACAAATTAATATTTATCGAATGTGTTTTAGTTTTTGTTTGATGTCACGTTAAAATAACAAACCATAATTTATATGGTAGAATGGTTTCTGAAGAATAATATATGGTTTATTTTTTCTATTTTAAACCCTTGTCCAACCACTACAATACTCAGTTTATCATACAAAAACACTCCAGCATTAAACCAAGCGTAATTCATTCCACAGTCGAATCTAATTAGATTTGGCATTACCCTATGTATGTGCCCTAGTGCAAGTGACATTTCAGGGGGCATTCGCTTCGGCTACACAGGTGCTGCTAGCGCTTCGCCCCACTCAGCAGTCCCCAACTTACACCACTGGACAGTACACCCTCTTAGGGCGTTATTACAGTGCATTGTTGAGGACCACTGGAATGCAGTGGCGTGCAGGACCGTGAAATATCGCGATGAATGGGATAGTATCATGATGTTATAATGGGAAGTGAATAGGTGATTAGGGGTAGAATGCAGATGGATTTTGGGTGATATTGATGGTGTAATATTGGGTGCCCGTATGGTTGTAATCACTGATGGATCAAAAATCATGTTTATGAGGGAATTATAGCCAATTGTTGTGGTTACGAGTTAGTGACACGTGGTTTTGTTTTATATTAAATACGTACAATCACGCAGTGCGTAATATGATATGTTTTGATGACACAGTTATAAGTAGAATATACAAATCTGTTATTAAAATAATTTGTCTGTAACACATTTAATTTAATTAATTTGCATGGTGTTTCTGCAATGAGCCTGTTTCACATTTTTGAAAAAGTGTTTTAAATGAAAGTTTATTCAATATTTTTCATAGTAATAAAAATAATTATTTATTGTTATTTTCGCAAATAATTAAATAAAAAGGTTGGCGCCAGAAATAGTCATGAAAACAACCCCCCACTCCTGTGACGCCGGTGTACATACAGGACGTCATTCGTAGCCAATAAGAAAACAATTCACGTTATTTATATAAATAAAGTAGGCGACAGTTTGTCGTATGTTAAACTGTATGTACTCTGACGTCACATTCTGTTTCAGATCACGTGACATTTTCAAAATATTACACAAATTTTAATATTTAATTTGTAAAATACCTAATGGATAGTATGTGATATTTTCAAATTCGAGGCTCTTTAAAGAACAAATATAAATAAATAATATTACCCATTTCTGGGTGTGCCAGTATCTACAACACATCTTTTGAAATTTAGTACCTGGAAGTCTTTTAAAAACAGCCCTATAGTCCACAAAATTAAAATAATAATTTATCTGCCAAATAGTTGCCTGTTGCCTGGCTAAGCATAATATTTTGAAGCGGTCATGAGGTAATGACGTGACAATTGTTTCCATGGCAACAATCATCTCCCGCACCAGTGCGGGAATTGGCTATTTCCCCACTTATTTTGAGGTTCAGAACGATTGTAAAAAAAGTATATTCCAGTGGATAAAGATTGTGTTCAGTATATATTTTAATATTTAATAAATACTATCATTGACTAATCTTATAATTTCCGATTAAAATTTTAACTGGTAGTAAAATAAGGAAATGAAACGAAATAAACTATCAAATGACAAATTTATCATTGATTTCAATAATCCGATTTAATATTGTTTATTTATCTGGAAACAATTTAATTATAAATTTATTTTTAACAAATGGGTATTAGACTCGATATTAGATTACTTATTTCTTAACTTATGTGAATAAAATTGTTGTAATTTAAGAAAGAAACGATTTAATATGAGTATTAGTACCGGTTTTTCCGCCTCTTGATAAGTGCCAGTTAACTTATCTGCAAGATTAAAGAAAAATATCGCATCATTTAAATGACGTGTCTATAATTTTTTTAATTTTCGCTCCAATATAATTGATGCGATATTTTTATTGTATCTGGTAGTTATCTGACACTAACACAGGGATGGAAACACCAGTAAAATATTTGAAGATAACAGTGTAATATAGTCAAAAAATTGACTGTCGCGTCTAGCATTAAAACTACAGTTTCTTATTTCTTTAACATAAATGCTATTTTTGAATGAAATAATTTTTAAAAATGCAGTTTTAATTCCCATATGACATTACAATATGCTACGCAAATGCTTATAAGATTGCCAATCTATACATATTATTTAATCAATGACAATATTAATTTTAATTTCAGACAATATTAGGCGCGTATATTTATAAAAATGGATATTTTATATTTTTATATAAATCCATAAAATTTAGAAATAACCACACAAACACGTACATACAAGCACACACACTTTTTAAATTAATTTAGTCTACATTACAAAGAAAAAGGCCCCATCTTAAAATTATAATTAACCCAAATAGGATTAATTACTCACCACTGCGGAAGCGTACCGCGATATGATCCACCCTTTATTAATATCATAACCTGTATACACAAGTGTCGGTCACCCATCACAGGTTTCGTGCATAATTTCCCTCCTTAAACCCCCAACTCTGCTACATCGGGGGTGCATTCAAAAACAGCCTCTGCATTGCAGCTGCACACACATTACTTCTGCACTGAGTGACAACTCGTGTAAGCGAATTCGATACGCCAAGGAGATATTACTTTCTAATAAAGGGGACGGAGAAGGTAGTCATACTCACTTTCGATAAAATTATCTTATTTCTTCTCTTCTTCTTTTTTTGGTTCTTCTTTCTTTGCTTCTTCCTTCTTGGCTTCTTCTTGCCGTACTGAAATAGAGAATTATTGTTAAACATAAAAACTTAATGAGTGCTAATGGGTATTTTTTATTGTTGACTACTTTTGTGTGAGTTTATTAACCCGAAGCCCGAAAACTATATCGCGAGGATCTATAATTAGGTTTGATAGAAAGAAAGCAAACTTGGAAGGCATATAGCACGCAAGGAGTTTCACACCTTTGTCGTGAATGTACAGCGAAAGGAAAGATGCAATTAAATATTTACTTTGAGTTCAAATATTGTGAGAGGTCATTAACAGCTCGATTCTCGAAAAAGTTTAAGCTAATCCTCATTTTTGGATTAGTGAATTCTATAGAACGCCGTTTTACTTTTTATTCCATCTTTTTTCCTTGACTTTAAATAATGTGACATATCCTTAATTGAATTAAAGATATCTTAAATATAATTTAAGATATCTATAATTCAATTCGAGATATCTCTAATTTGGTTACATTTAAGATATCTTAAATCTAATTTTAGATATCTGAAATTCAATTCGAGATATCTGATAATGAATTTTAGATATCTAAAATGTAACCAAATTAGAGATATCTCGAATTGAATTATAGATATCTAAAATTATATTTAAGATATCTTTAATTCAATTAAAGATATGTCACATTATTTAAAGTCAAGGAAAAAAGATAGAATAAAAAGTAAAACGGCGTTCCATATAGAATTAAAATGAATTACAGATATCTGAAATTGAATTATGGATATGTTCAAATTTAGATATCTGAAACTGAATTAAAGATATCTTAAAATGTATTTAAGATATCTGAAACTCGATTTCAGATATCTGTAAATAATTTTAGATATCTAAAATTACATGCAGAAAGCATGTAAATTGAATTTGATATCTAAAATTCATTTTCAGATATCTCGAATTGAATTTCAGATATCTAAAATTGAATTTAAGATATGTTAAATGTAACCAAATTAGAGATATCTCGAATTGAATTATAGATATCTGAAATTATATTTAAGATATCTTTAATTCAATTAAGGATATGTCACATTATTTAAAATCAAGAAAAAAGGATGGAATAAAAAGTAAAACGGCGTTCCATAATTCTACTCTAATTTTGATAACGTATATCTTAAAATATAGTCTAATCTATTCCTAGTGTATTGTTATTTTGAAGATTAAATTTAAATACCGGAATAGAATAATTCACTTATCCAAAAATGATTAGCGTAAACTTTTTTGAGACGGTTTTTAAAAATCGCTGAAACACGTCTATTTTAGTTTTTAAAAATACACGTTAAATATGTGCGATTCATCTTTCGACTTTCATTTGTTTTTCAGTTATGACGTCTTCACAAAAACATTTAAATGGCAACATAGATTTTTAGTAATGGAATCTGATATTGATTTTTCTTCCCTTTGTGATCATGCAAATAAATCATAAGGGTGCATAACAAAAATTTTGAGATAAATAGAGCTGAACATCTAACACGTAATAATGAATAATCAAGATACTTTGATAGAAAATTTAAATCTAGCCAACTGTTTCATTCAAACATTCTGTCAATGGGGTCATTTCACATTTTCTGATTTATTTTTTTCTTGAAAAAATAGGTCAAATTAAACATGTATGTGTATGTTTTACATCTTACAAGTATTTAGAATTAGAGATATGATTTTTTAAAAGTTGCGTTTAATTTCAAATATTTCAACGGATGACGACACATATTCACGGATACGACAGTCGAGCTCTACCGTTTTAATTTAGAATTATGATTATTTGGTTTGGTATTTATTTAAATAAATGGTTTATTTACATACCTTATACTACACTAGTACTTTTAAAGAAATAGAAAGTAATAATAATCTTCTCTCTTGTATATTTTGCTGTCAGCTGCCACACTTTTAGGTTAGGTTACTGTTTCATGTTGTGAAGCGTATATGTGTGAGAGAGAATTGTCTTTGTGTGAGTATGAATTTGTGTCGTCACAAATTTAGTCCGTGTTTCAAAGCGCGAAAGTTTATTAGCAAATTTATGAATGAAAAGTCGCATATTTCAAATTATTTTCTATTACTATATTTATTAAATGAGATGGATTTTATGATTTCATAAAAAAAATCGACAATTATTTTTTTTGAAATGACCCCATAAGTATTAGAATTCAACAGTAAACTACAATAATTAAGGCAAGAGCGTTGAAGATTGGCAGAATGCATGTATGAAACAGTTGGCTAGATTTAAATTTTTTATCAAGGTGTGTTGATTATTCATTATTACGTATTAGAAGTTCATCTCGAATTTTCTCAGAATTTTTGTTATGCACCTTTATGATTTATTTGCATGATCATAAAGGGAAGAAAAATCACTGTCGGATTCCACTACTAAAAACTTATGTTGCCATTTAAATTTTTTGTGATGACGTCATAACTGAAAAACAAATGATTCCATACTTTCCAAATTCCACACTGTATAGGTAGGTACATGTATTTTTAGTTTGATAAAACTAAGATTGATTATTGCTTACCTGATTCTAAAATTTCTTTATGTAACGCCAACTCAAGTTCAGCAATAGCAGCATCTTGTAAACCACCATCATCTTCTTCTTCTTCACCAGGTTCCATTTCCAAATGTTCTGCATACATTAATCTATACACTTCTGCCCTCTGTCCCAAGATTTCTTTTATGATATCTGCGAAATAAATAGTTAAAAATTAATATGTATATGAATAGATCACAAGATTTTTTTTACCTGTAAGGACGTCTCTACTGCTGACCATGTTCTCCATCTCATTCGTCACTTCCTTCATGAGCCAAGGCATGAAGCCGGCGTCGATATCTGAAAGAATAAAGTTGTGAGATATACGTCACACTTTGGAGCAACAAGTATTTAATATATGCGTGCATTTAAACACTGTTTCAAAGTTACAAAACGATGACTAGGTGCTTTGAAAATTGTTCTGCTAGGTACTGACATTATGGAAATCATAATATGTTCTAGATTTAAAAGCAGAGAATAGTCAGTCAGTACTTATTACTGAAATTAAAAGTGAGTATGGTGAATAAAGCCGCATACACACCAAGTTCGCGAGCTGTTAGCGACGAGTTCGCGAGCTGTTTGCGACGAGTTCGCGAACAACTTGGGTTCGGTTCATGGATTCGGATGAAGTTCGCTACATGAGCGGTAAGAGCAAGGAAACTGTTCGCGAATTTGTAGCGAATAGTATTTCCAGTGCGGACGTTGAAGTTGTGTTCAGTTCAGATAGTGCAATCGAGTGGAGCGAAGATAAGATCATAAATTTAATAAAACAGTTTCGTTTATATCAAAATTTATGGAATATAAAAGATCGTAATTATAAAAACCCATAATGAGTCCTAAAAAGAAACTTCAATGACGAGATAAGTATTAAATTATTTCTGAAATCGTTTAAGAATTCAAAATTACTGAATGGAACATATAACCTATTTTTATTTAACAAGTAAATCACTTTGAAAACTTAAGGAACTCTATTTAAAATTGTACAAGAATTTAAAAAAATGTATACTGGACATCATTTATTTTGGAGGAAGATACAGGAAAGTAAAAATTCTTCGGACTTGCAGTCAATTAATAAAATTTATTCACGCCGACGTTTCGACTATACAATAGTCTTCTTCAGGGCTAGAATGGTCTAGTCGAAAAAAGGAATCACATGTGGATAACGGAACATACAACACGGACATTTAAAAATATAAATAAATAAATATGAATAAATAAATAGTTAAAAACAACATATCACAGAGAGAAAAACGTCAAAAAATTAAAAACTTGTCTTGGATGAATACAATAAACATAGAACTACAAATAAATACAGTAAGGTATAAAACATTTATAAAAAAATTAAAGTTGAAGACTATTGTATAGTCGAAACGTCGGCGTGAATAAATTTTATTAATTAACTGCAAGTCCGAAGAATTTTTACTTTCCCGTATCTACCTCCATCCCAAAACAGTCGAATATTGGTTTTTCAACTATCATTTATTTTAATTTTATAATTTTATTTCATATTAAAATGTAAAATGTGTTTATGAAAATACATATGGCAACGTTGCATTTTACTTCCTTGCCTAGGCAGAGAAATTCAATTTTCCTGCCGACGATGATTTCAGGAAAATAACCTTTTCCACCATCTTGTATGTTTATTTTGTCTTTTCTTTTTGTCATTCGTTTTATTAATTATGAAGCTCGCGCAGGCAATTATAATATCATCTTTCTCACTTTTGACATCGATTATTTTTTTCCTTTGCTAATTTTAAACGCGAACTTTTGCCGAACTACACAGCGAACATGTGGTGTTGTATGTTGAGCTCGCGAACTGTTCGGGTCTAGTTCTCGACTGCTCGCAGACAGCTCGCGAACAGTAGATTTTGGTCTGTACGTGGCTTTAGGATTCGGGTATTTTTTTTTTGGAAACTTACTGTGTTTGATGTTGTCGTATAAGAATCCACTTTCATCTAGTCCTTCTAATACAGAAGGCAGGAGATCTGCAATGTAACCTTGCATAAGGACAGCTGCTGCTATTCTTTCTTCAGTCTCTTGTTGTGTCTTGCATCCTTCTTCATGCTCTCTGACGCGTCGGTCCTGCAAAACACATCATAATTTACTCATTTTTTTTATTTTTTTTTATAGTGACACGCTTCGTAATATATTTTAGTATATAAGCGGTGATACAGGTAGGGATGATGAGTTTTTTTCCTTAAACCTTTATAACTTTTAGGCTTTGTATTAGTTGCTGATGATAATGAAATGATGAAAGACACACACGCCACATCCATGTCTTACCCGGGATTTGAACCCGGAACCTTTGGGGTGTGAAGCGGTAGCCCTACTGCTACTTCACTCAAAATTGGAAATCTATAAATTCATCCAAGACAAAAACAATAAATCTTACGCGTTCGGCGCGTAATCTTCTTTCTTGTTCTTCAAGTCTCTGGGCTTCTGCGAGTTCTGCGGCGCGGATTTCCAAGAACCTGCGTTGTTGTTCTCGTAACGCGGCTAATTCTTCTTCTTCCAGGACTTCGATGAGGGATTGCTCGATGGTCTTTCCAACTAGGACTTCTAGGATTGGAACTACTTCCATGTCGAAATCGAAAAGCTAAACAATAAATAATATCCAAATAATGTTATAAAAGGAATAATGTCCAAAGACAATTCATTGTTTATGTTGCTGCTTGGGTGATAATAAAGTTATTTGGCAGTCCCAAAAGTTTTTTATTATTTATTTGTATGTGGATGTGTATGTTGAAATGTATTTTTCGCTATATTTATGTTAAAAATGTTACCAAAGTTAACGGAATGATTTATGGTATTTTCCAAAAATATAATAATCATACACGAGTCACGAAATAGTGTTTGTTATAAATGTAGTATGTGTGTAAACATGAGAGTGGTTAATGCTCATATTCTTGCATAACTATATTAATAAATAGGGAAGGGTGACAATAGGCCACTAAAAATAACTTTTACTAGAAATCGTTAATATAATGCATAAAAAATAGTCATTAAAAGTTCAGAAATCGGCAGTAAAGTAATCCATTATACGACGGTTTCAAGCAAAAAACTTTACAAATTTATTGTATATATATAGTAAATTTGTACGCAAAATGACAAAAAATATGTGCAAGAGGAACTAACTAAATAATTTCGATGACGAATATAGAAATAAAACATAATTTTGAGTGTTCTTTACGATAACTTCAATGTTCGGAGGTTAGCAACATTGAGTGTCAGGCTGACATAATCATAACCTATAAAAATAAAATATTCTTTTCATTTTCACAAATTTTCGATTTCAAATAAAATTTAATATGCAATGACATTCCATTTTACTCATATGGTTTATTTTCCTCGACCTATTAAAAAGTAGAACTTCAGTACCTTGGTACATAAATAACTATTTTTGTAGATTGACATTAAAAGTGCAATTTTTTGACAACTAGCAGTCTGTAAAATATCACTTTTACTACCTGTTGTTGCTATTTACATAGCAACCTTTCAACAAACGCATAGCAATGGTATAACCTTCAAAATAGGTACTTATATTCTAAAATCGGCAAAAAATGTGTTCAACACTGCAGTCTCTGATATAAATCTGGTATTTTAGTGGTTAGTTAAACAAATATCTATTTTATTTCTAATTATTTTTTTTAATAATTTGTAATTCAAAATATAATAATTAGCTATGATAAAGAAATTATTTGTAAAATGAGCTATATTTTTCATATATTTCTTATATTAATTTTAAGGGAAAATAAGATCGCTCATAATTTGTTTTCTTACTTTAATAAAAAGTCTGCTTTAACTGAAATTATTTTTGCCCAAATTTATGTAACATTTCTATACTCGGAAATGATTCTCTCTATAAATAAATAAATATATCATCACGGTATATTACCCATTTTGAGTGTGCCAATTTGCTTTATCACAGATATCGGTAATAATGATGACATATTTGTACCGTGTGGGCACTTACCGCGCGTTACCTCACGGGCACTCATTGCTGGCGTGGACAGTGCACCACATGTGTCACTTTTGTGCCATTTGAAATTCGAAATATTTGCCGTCGGTTGGGATCGAACCCGGTTCTCCAAATTCGCGACCAGACACTCAGACACGCGGTCACGGGACCCTATTCTTTCTATCAGCACAACATGATCTCTTCTTCCTTTCTACTTACATCTCCAGGATAAATCTGCGTCTCAGCATCTATTCCCGTCTTGACCGGTACGTAGAACGGCGAGATAGGCCTATCGTAGAACAAGTCCGTCTGTGTGCAGTTGTCTGCCTCTGGAGGTCGTTCCCATAGCTCTTCCAGGTACTTCTCGGTCTGCACACGTTCGTGCTTCCTGCCGGCTACCGGTGGAGGAGACAGCAAGCGAAGACGCTGGGCTGCTGCTTTCTGGTTCTCGGCTCGGCGCCTGGCAAGCGCCCGGCGACGGGCTTGGAGTTGGCGGGATTGCGCTGATTCTGCGTCGCACTAAAGAAAGAGGAATTTGGTGAAGGAGGTAGAAAATGTTGCTGACAAAAAATTGATAAATGAATGATCGAGAAATGTAAGGTGATGAAATGATGCAAACAAGAACACCAAATTATCCACTTAACTTTTAAAGCTACACAAGTCATTCGAAGATATGAGATACCTTTGAAAATGATTGATATTTGTTCTATGATATCTCATACCTCTTATCCAAATCATTATGACATTATGTGATCTAAACGTTCTATAACTTTTCTTATTTTATTTCCAAAATAGTAAAATTTATTTCGGAAAGCGTCCTTATATTCAGAATAACTAATTTAATTTCAGATTTCATCAATTGTAGTATCCACATCTCTACCTATTTTTGAATTATGCCCCTAAAAATTTTCAAAAATCTACTTTTTATACTTTTAAATATTTGTTACCCACTGATTCTATATTTTCAAACTGCAAATTAATATCACTTTTAGTTCAAGTGGCGGATCATTGGGAGGGTAAAGGAGGTAATTACCCCCTTAAAGAAATGTATGGTTTTTAAATATTGAAAAAAAAAAACTTTAGTATTCGCCAAGGAACGTCGAGAAATATAATTTTGCAGTTTAAAAATACCGAAATTATATAGACAAACGTTAAAACTGGAATTTTTTTGATTATTCAGAAAAGAGATAATCGTGCCCTACGGGCACTTATTATAGATGATCGCCGAGTTTCTATCCCAGATTTGTCTGTCAAATGGGCAAATGTGATTGATAGACTGATCTTGCCTGAGTAGTATGAAAAAAAAAACACGGTAAATGAATCATAATAAAACAATCCATACTGGTAATTTTTTCATTCAGCCGATGGTAAAGTGTTTTCTCACACAAAAACAAATCCACCTCAACTCTTAGATTAGATCTGCCACTGTTTAGTTCCTGAGATATTTATGTTTGTTTGTCTGCCATTCGATTCAACGGGCAAAATAACATAACTATACAAATTTTCAAAATATATGAACAACGGATACAATTTTTAGAGCAGAATAACTAAAAATGGACAAAAATCGCAAAATTATTATGAAAATTGTTATACTTATATAATTTTTCCCGTAGAATTGAATGGCAAAAGTTCCAGGATCGTATCTCCACCCATTTTTGGGTTAAGAAACCCAGAAATGCGTAAAGTTTTAAATACAAATATTAGTGGTGGGACCCGGATCCGGATAGTTTCGGTTTCGGATCCAAAAATATCCGGATATCCGGATAATTGATTGTTGAACTATCCGGATCTGAGTATCGGATTTTGGATCCGGATCTGAGAATCGGATTTTGGAACCAAATCTGAGTATTGGATTTTGAATCCGGATCCGAATATGAGTATGAGTATCAGATTTTACATATGGAATTTCAGAATCCACATCGTTCTCGGATTCGAATATTCTCAGTATTGAACCCGATGATAATATTTGAATGTATAAGTATTATCATTATCATGGAGTTTCAAAACCAAATAAATCTGATTATGAAATAATTCACAATAAATTTTTGTTTGATATAGTTAATAGAATTGGATCCATAGAATTAAAATTCGGATCCGGATCCGTAAACAAAACATTGAATCCGGATCCAGATCCAAGTCCAGATCTGAATTCAAAAGGGATCCGGACTCAAATCTGGATCCGGATCCAAATCCGAATTAAATTTACGGATATCCGCTTCAATATCCGAACATCGGATATCCGAGGAACCGGATATTTTGAGATCCGAATATTCGGATCCAAGTTTTGCCGGATCCTCACAGCACTAATAAATATCTCGAGAACGAAAAGAGATATCGTCCTGCGCTTTCAAATATTTTGAAGATTTTAGAAAAAATTAGCGTATTTTTACTTTGAAGGTTATAACCTGATAGGACAAAGGCTGACAGTATTTATATCTTGACCACTTGTCCGGGACGTTATATGACCCTTTGGGATTCAAAGGATTCTTCGGTATTCTTTTTTGAAGTGTTTACTTTTACTTTTGTCATGTAAAATGTTAGCTGCTATATTTTTGGTTTAAAAAGAAACTGTGGGTGAATGATGTGAAATGCACGCATGTAATGTGGGTTTCATCGTACATCAGTTTAGAGACTTGCTCCATCGATAAATTTATAATAAAATTGTATTTGTTTTTGTTTAATGTATTTGTTTATTTATACATTACATAGGGACTTATTACAATAATAAATTAACAATGATAAACAAAAATTGAATTTGAAAAGGTAAAGCATTTGGTAACGCACAGACTCGAAGGGCTGTAAAGGAAACGTAACATTCTGCATAAATTACTTTAGTTATTATAGTAATTATAACAGTTACATCATATATTTTTTTCATTTTGCGCAATTTCTTGCAAAATGCAAATATATTTTTAGTTAACAATCAAATGTACCTATGCATATTAATAATGACTGCATTATGTTTGTGTACCTACGCAATATATTGAATTTCATGTGCATACACATTTGCTTGGGTGTGTGTTATCTTTTGAAAATTAAAAATTAATGTAAAGCTATAAAATATCAAGGTCACATGAGCACATACTTTAGAAATACAATATCTGTAGATAAAAAACATAGTAGGTATGATCAAAGTTAAATAATTTAATGAATATATCAATAATAAAAACTTGTGTATTATTTTAATTTTCAGAATATATTACAAAGTAATAACTTTCGACAGAATCACATATTGATTAAGTAATTTTAAGAAAAGTATTATTTGATTCATTTTCTTGATAATAATAATTCCTAATTCATTTTACACATATACATAGTTTACTTTGTATATAAATTATATAAATAATATATTCAAAATGACCTCGCATTTATGTAGATAAGAGTCATAAAAATAACCTAATTTTGTATTATGTTAAGTGTAACAAATGATACTATTTTCGTCCTACTTTTATATCATTTTATCATGTCTCCACTTGTTATAACTCGCATGAATCCGTCCCAAATGTATAATAACAATTATTATTTAATTATCCAGAGTTTAAATGCATGTAGAAGATTCGTTATCTACAAATCTAGCTGCAAACTATAATTTGAAAATTTGCAGAAACTTTCGTGACCAGTATTACGCCCGTGTCGTGCTGGACTGGTCATCAAAATGGTATACATTTCCATTTAATTACGTTACCATGAACTGTGAATGATCATTTTTGATATTTGATGAGGGTTAATTTGTCTAGCCATTAGCGTGTTTTAACTATGTGGTAAAGAGAATTGATCACCTTCTAACCTTGTATAGAAATGAACTTGAAAGATAAATCGATGGAGCTTTATTGAAATTTGACGGCTGCCAAAAGTGTTATTTTAGTTGATGTATTTATTATTGTAACAAGCGAGTGAGTAGAATGATGAATGTTAGTTGAAGAATATATAACCATAAGTCAGATGACTCATATTTTCCTAAAGAATAAATACGTAAATTATTAATAGAAATCTAAAAATGAAGGTTATTATTTCTTTCATTTTCTTATGAAAAAATATGAATTTTTTTAAATGGGGTATTCCACTCAATTTTTTTTATTATTTTAAATATAACTTTATTCAGTTTTGAAGTAATTCATAGTATTAAAAAATCTTAATTATTCCTAGTTTAACAGTATTTTATTTTCGAGAAATCAGTGTAGTCACATTCCCACTATACTTGTCTTTCTCACACACACTGCTCTGAGTACGCTACGAGAGAAAGATAACAATTGTATGACGTCAATTTCCCCTTTTAGCAAATATCTCGTAAAGTAATTATTTAAAAAATGTTTTCATTGTTTTAACTATTATTTATTGAGTCATACTTTAAGTTAAATTGATTTTTTTTATTCTTTTGTTATGGTGGAATACCCCATTATTAAGGTTTTTGATTTTCAACGGAATGACGTAGATTTTCTCGATGACAGTTCGATATGATGCCAGCGCTACCTACAGCTGAAATGTATAGAAACAACATCACTTGAAAAGTTTGTTATAAACAGTATTTATTTCATTGATGTTCATTGTTCACATTAGTTTTCTACATTGTTAGTGTTTTATTTCATGTGTATGTAAAAGATAAATATAACACAACAAACGTGACAAAGCCACCAAAACCAAAGAATCAAGTGATAGCTCACCAATGGCTTACATGCAACTTCCTCTTTACAGTACACTCGTGCTCAACTTTTTTAAAAGGTGTCATCAAGAAAATTTACGTCACACACTTTACGCCCAAAATTATATTCAGCAAAACAAAAAAAAAAAAAAAAAAAAAATAATAATTACGAGTTTTAGAGTCTATTGGCCCAATTCTCATTTTTCATCGGTGATATGCAGTGAGAATTTTTCACCATATCACTTGGAACTATTCTCACTTGCAAAGTGATCTGATATAAATGAGTGATGAAGTGTGATATCGTATGTATATACGGTATGTTCACAATATTGGTTGCGTACAACCACGATTTAAAATATACTGGTTATGCCACTTGTCATGTTTTTCATTGTTTCTGATGGTCCGCTTGATACGTGTTTCCTTGAATAATCCGCTAGATGTGCCAAGTGAGAACGACCCTACCACAGCAAACTATTTTTACATAAAATATAAAAAATGATTTTTAAAATAAATTTATATATTTAATGGGAACCTGAATCAATACATTGTTCCTTCTAGCTTCCAGATTTCCATTCGGTAATAATATCTTCTGCCTGAAAATGTTTTCGACAAACATCATTCAATCTTAATTCGCGATCATCTCTACTAATTGCACATTGCCATTTTTTAAAAAGTGATATATCGAATGGAGCAGCAAACAGGAATTCTTTTTCTGTGAATTTCTTGTAACCGATTTCACATCCAGGAATGAAACATTTTCTATTTAATTTTCTTTTCATTTTGCATTAATTGCAATATCTTTCAACAAAATATTTACATTACATTATATATAATACGAATATGTACTTCAAAGCCTGTTTTATTTACCTTTCTATAAGATATAACATGTAATATTTTCAAAATGACATGCAAATGACAGATGTCAGTTGGGTCGTTCTCACGTTGCGCGAGGAAACACATATCGCTTTGGTCCCTCGTTTTTTGCAGAGTGGCACAACCAGTATATTTTAAATCGTGCGTACAACAGAAAATACGAATTTGGTGCATGTATATGTTGACATTTGACAAATAATATCATGACACTGGCAAGTGATATGATATAAATTTATCATTTCATATATCACAATGGTGAAAATTCAGAATACTCCATTTATAATACAAGTTGGAAATTATTATTATAGAATTTTCGTTATTTAACCTAATAATTAAATAAATTACTGTTCTCCAAAATTTTAAATAATTTCATAGACAAGAAATAAGAAAGAATTGTTTACCGGTTTAACATTAAAAAAAAATATAATAATAAAGAGTTTATGACATTTTATTAACATTAATTTACTGTACATATTTTTTGAATATTAAAGTAAAAAAAAAAAAACACCAAAACACCAAATTTGTATGCATAAAACTATTTCTCACTTTTCTGATGTCAAAAAGTATACCGTCCATATAATGGATACAAAAGCCACTATAAAAGTCATTAATATTTTGATTCGTTAGATATTTTCATCGCTTGGGACTACTGTCGTTATATATCTTTTGACGTCACGACTTCCCGCGTCTGTTTTTTTGTTTACATTTATGCACCCCGCAAATTTATATTATCAATAATCTAAATATTTTTTCTAGTATGTTACCGTGCACATTATTATTACCCACAAATAGTCTATTTCAAAAATTTACTGCTATTTCAAAATATTAAAATAATCTAAGGATGTGACTTGATCTAATTCTACGTGAAATGTTGATGACAAATGGCAACAGGTATCTTACTTACCGACAAAATCCTTGCGTTTGAGAAATATGGATTCCATTTGGGTTGCTATTTTAAATAGTAAAGCGTGACTATAAGTACAACAATACAGTACACGAAAATACAGTATATCTACTTTAACATGCGTGATCTATATTTACTAACACTTTTAACCTAGACTGAAATGACAAATGATATACCTATACTCTATAGTTTTACTTGGAAATTACTCATTACTTATTAATGTTATAAAAATGTTAGGTATTACTGTACCTAATGAAAATGTGTGTTTTTAGGATTGAGTCATATTGCAAATAGGCCAAAACATGAAATATACTTAGGCCGTGTCCGATGTCGCATTTGGGTATTTAAAATTTAATATTGGTGCTCAAAAATAGAGATGCACTCGATTTCGAGCTTTGGCCTGGCCCGGCCCGAATTCCGCCTCGATTTCGAGTCGATCATCGAGCCGGGCCGAAGATATTTTTTATCGGGCCGAATCGGGCTAATCATTTTTAAAAATCGAGGCGAGTCGGACTTTTGATTTTGGCCGGCCCGAAAAGCTCGAAATTTCGAGCCGGCCCGAAAAATATTTTAGTTCAATCAAATGCACAGTTTGCTTAATTTTTTAATGAAAATAGATGAAGTTAAAAAGGATCAAAATGATTTAATAACAACAAACTTCACATATTAATAAATAAAAATGTATTATTTTACTTCAAGAATTCAAGATTATTCATTAAAGCATAATAATTATATTGTGATGTTGCTATTATTATTGTTATTACTCGTATACTTAAATAAAAGTGATTTTTGTTCCTACCATAATGATTTGTTATCCTATTTTTGAGCACAAAGTTAGATAAAAAATCCTTATGTAAATTATATTTTTTTAAATAAGATTTGTGAAAAAGTTGTTTAAATTTTCGAACGGCTTTGGTAAACAAAGTGTTAAATACACGTAGGTCTGTAATTTTTATAGCAAACTTTTTTTTACTACTTATGTTACCTAATGTTGAAAGTTATAAGAATGTAGAGGTTTTTTATAAGTTTGACACGAAAAAAGTTAAACATTTCGCTTTAACATAAAAATCAACATTAGGAATGCCGGATCTACCCAATTTCGAGCTTTGGCCCGGCCCGGCCCGAAGCCCGGCCCGATTTCGAGTCAATTTTCGAGCCGGGCTAGCTAATTTTTTTGTCGAGTCGATCTTCGAGTCGGGTCGTTAATTTTTATTTTCGGGCCGAGTCGATCCAAACCTCAAAGCCCGGCCCGGCCCGGCTGGAATGCATCTCTACTCAAAAATAATTTGGTGTACATTTAAATAATTTCTATAAAAATGCAATATCGGACACAGCCTCAAAAAGTCAAAATTCTAAAATACAGTAATTCCATCTTCCATAATCTCTACCTGTGCAAAGAAAGTCCAAAGTAGAAAAACTAGTGTCAGCAATCCATCAAAATATATTTCGTTATGTAAAAATAGCTAGAATACCAACTACAGTAATTTCACTACATAATTCAGGCAGAAGGGAAAAGTTACACCCTCTATCGATTCGAACGAATAACGAATACAAACGGGTACTTTCCGTGGCATTCGAGCCATCAAGGTGAACGTAGGTATTGTATATTAACAACCGTCGGTGAATCAATTTTGTCTGGGGTAATTGATGGGGTTGAATGTTCTACTTACTGTGGGCATCGGATGTGCAGCGTAGGTGTTCCCCCGAACCACTCGACGGTCGAACATAATGTTGGCGTAAGGAAGAGGACTGCCATCTCTGCAAAAGACAAAGATAATGAAGAAAAGATGAAATAAGTAATATATTGAATCCTTGGCTTGCCGTTTCTTAAAAGTCTCGACGTAAACAAATGTGTGCAGAAATGTGCATAGAAATCGACCACTTCGCAGTTTTGAATTTAATTATTATTTTTTTCTATTTTGGTTGTTTAATATGTATTTTATGAAACTCATTTGGATGTCATAAAGTACTTCTTTAATGACCGTTTGCACCAACATAACTTAAATATTAAACTCGGCTTAAATTGACAATATTGCATCGAAAAGAAATGTCAAATGAATTATAATATATTGCTGTCAAAATTTCGATTTGCATTTTTTTGTTTAAGCCTAGATTAAAATTTAAGCCTTGTTGGTGCAAATGGGCATAAAGAACTCAAACTTAATTTCTGTTAGGTTGGTTCTAGAAAACCTACTAAAATTATCTTTCTAAATATTTTGATTCAGTTTTTGGAAGCAAATAAAAAAATTTTAAACGAAGTGGTTTTTGGATGAATGCTTAATTTAGTTTCAACATAGTCAATGATTTACAAATTCCAATAGCGACGTTTCGGTTCTGTTTAGAACCATTTTCAAGCAATTATTAAAATTGTTGACTTTTAACCATGTAGTCTTTCAACTCATTGGTTTTCTAATTCTTGTAACTTCATTTATAATTAAAATGTAAAACTTTTCAATTTTTTAAAATTTTAATAATGGTTCTAAACAATTGGAATTTGTAAATCATTGACTATGTTGAAATAAATGAAGCATTCATCCAAAAACCACTTCGTTTAAAACTTTCTAAATATTCTTTGACAAAAGGACCAAAATAGAAAAAAATGTATAAAAATACACGTTTCATAAGATATTTTAGCGCACTTGTCCATTAGAAAATTCGCGGCAAGCCGCTCGTTTCTAACAAGCTAAATCATGTCTTATGAAACTTGTATTTTAATGTACTATTCAGAAACTAGACCTTAGTTAAAATAAAGCATATGTTGTTTGAAAGATCATTTAATATACTTTACATGGGTTTAAATTAATTAGAATTCCTTTTGTGTGCTCAGATATTTTGAAATTGTGTTTGGGAAATATTCAAATTAAGTTCAAATTCATAGATCATCTTTCCAGAAATTTATCCTTAATCTAGTGACCATTGTCAAAAGGAAAAGATGGTCAAAATTTATAACCATTAATTTTGTTCCTTCATTAAATTTCCACATTCAGCAGTTTAAAGTTTTGTGATAAAATAGTGAAAGGTACCTGTTAATTATATCGAATTATAAAGTGTGACAAAAAATCTGGTACTTATCGTTAAACAAACAGATAGATTTGCTTTTCTTGTTTCATATTTCTAATGTTTCGTGGATGTTGTTTAAGCATTGCGTGATACAGAAGCCAGCAGTTACACAAAAAACTTCTTTTTCTTTAAATAAACATAGATACTAGATTTAAATAAACATGGGAAATCTGTAAGCACCTATAAGCGATATGTTTACTCTATATAATGCTATGTTTTTATAATTTAAATTTAATTCATGCGTTTACTTCATTTTTTTTTTCACTAACTAACGAATTGCCTGATGTTCTAGGGCGATAATATTTTGGAATCTATAGGTAAACGATTTACTTTCATTGCTAAACTAATCAACGATTTATTTGAATTATGAGCATCTGTGATTTAAAATAATTCGTGCATTGAATTAATTTGATTTTATCTAAACTAATTAACTAATTTATGTATGTCTCTAGAAGAATCTGCCTTTACAACTTCAATTAGAGAAAAAGTAGGTTTGTTCCAACAAGAGTTATAAATAGTTAATGACTACCATTTCCAACAAATTTTTCTGACTGCTTCTGGCTGTTTCGCGTACTGTTCCAACAAGCACTTGTATTGTTTGCTAACCGTTTGGAAACCGTCATAACGATCCACGGATTTTCTTTTGAGTAACGGTTTGAGATATGCAGTTGTCCGATTTTTGTCAGGTGTTTTGTTAATAATAATTAATCCTGTAATTTGGAAGTGAAAGTGTCATTTTTTATTATTCACAAGTGCAATTTGAATAAAAATGACGAATTTTCCATTGAAGAGTCGTACGAATCGTAGGAATTTCTAGTGATGAAGACAATTTAGAAATATTTGTCGAAGATCAAAGGCAAAAAAAAAAATATTTAGAAGAAACAGTACCTCAGTCAAACTTTTGACTGAAGCAATCCGAAATTCTTTACAACAAACATAGGACAGTCATTGAGAATCATAAACCGTCAAAAATTTCTTGTTAGAACAAACACAACAACTTTAATTTCAGAAAATGTAAATGCAATTTCGAAAAAAATAAATTCAATTTTGGAAAAAGTAAATTCAATTTCGGAAAAGGTAATTTGACATTTTCATATAATTTTTCTGAAATTGTAGTTACTTTTTTTGAAATTGAAGTTACTTTTTTTGAAATTGAAGTTGAAAAGGTGTAGACGTAAACTATTCATTTTGAATTCTAATCTGATTACTACTTTGGCTAAACGATTATTCTGAAAATCTATTAGCATCTATAACTCATCTAACTCTATGTGAACAATATAATATAGACCATGTAATTTATGTTCTAGAATCTAGATGACGTTAAATAGTGTTGCCTGTTCTAGAGTATGCTACTAAAAGCCTAACGATGTAGATGATACACTAATCATCTACAACAATTACCGCTCATTATTTTCCTTATTATTTTCATCGTTCTTTTCATTTTTCTGTTCATTTTCATTTTCAGTAGAATCAATAGCGACTACTTGATTTTCCTTGCCTTTCTTCCATCCGAAAACTTTTCGCATTGCACTCTGGTCCGCTCTTTTAAAAAATCTTTCAGCAATAGCTGTCGCCAAAGTGTATCCTGTAGCAATGGTCGATATTGGGTTATCTGTCTTTTGGTGGGTGTCGTTTGTTGTGTTCCTGTGTAGTGTAGGAAAAGATTAACCTAGATATATAATTTGGTAAAATGGAAGTATGTTACGTACTAATGGTTATGGTTAATAAATATATGAGTGTGAGTGTATGAGTTTTGTAATTGAATTATGAGTGAAAGTGTTACACTTTTGCAATGTTTTTGATGATGTAGATATTTTTATGAGCATAAGCAGTCGTGGCCGAGCGGTTAAGGCGTCTGACTAGAAATCAGATTCCCTCTGGGAGCGTAGGTTCGAATCCTACCGACTGCGATAGACATATTTTAAAATTTATGTAATAAATTTATGTATATAATATTTATTTGTATAGTTCTCGTCACCAAAAATCGTGGGACAGTCTTAAACAGCTTAACCGTCCATTCTAGTTTTATAGTATAGGGGTGGTTAAGCTGTTTATGACTGTCCCACGATTTTTGGTGACGAGAACTATAGTCAGAAAAATTGTCTGTCGGTCCAGCAATAAAACTATAAAAAATATAACAAAGCGGCATATCGCTCATTGGGCGACAACGGGTCATTATTTGTGCCGCTCTGTTGAAATGAAAACATGCTCTGTATAGTAAAATAATCTTAATGTTCGATTAACGTAAATGCTGTTTTTGTTTGAAATAATTTCTTATGAGAATGAAAACTGTAGTTCCAAAAATTATTTCAAACAAAAATAACATTTATATTGAAGGAATAGTAAGATTATTTTACTATACAGAACACTCAGAGCAGGTAGAAGTACCAAGCGATGAAATGTCTTCATTCCAAAAGAGCGGCGCAAATAATGGCCTGTTTTGTATCTAAAATTATAAAGCAAACAGTAAGAAATATTTATAGTTTTATTGTTGGACCCGACAGAGTCAATCTTTTTGACTATATACGATACTATTACATTCATGCCCGTATTCATAAATATTCGTAAAATTTTTAAATAGTTCGTTATAATATTTATCCAATAAAAACAGTCGACATTGAAAGAAAAATCAAAATTTTATTTGTCAAGTTTGATTCTATTTGTCAAAAATTATAACGAGCCCTTTTGAAACTTTACGAGTGTTTATGAATATGAGTATCAGTCTGGTGGTATTTGGCGAGGTCTTTGGCATAATATCCAAGAAAAGAATATAAGTAAAATACGGGGTAATACCGGGTATCCATAAAAGCGGGTCACCCCTATTAACTTCTTTAGTTATAAAGATATTTAACTTAAAATTTATATGCGTAAACTTAACATATGTGGCATCATTTCTATGTATAAATGATAATTATATTACTTGTAGTTTAACTGGAAGTGGCACCAACTTTTTTATTTTAAATAGAACATCCTTTATATTTTTAAATTTTTGAATTCTACGTGAAATTCTGATCACAATGATGTGCCAAAGTCGATGCTATAAACCATATTTTAACTGTTTTCTGTGTTTATCAATTTATAATATTGTTTCATGTCTAGGCCCGGTTTTTCCACCTCTCGATAAAGTGTCGGTTAACTTATCCCCCAGATATAATGAAAATATAGCATCGATATTAGAGCGTAAATTGACAAAATTATAAGTTAACTTGACACTTTATCAAGAGGTGAAAAAACCTGGCCTTAATTATTAAATTTCATTTCCATAATTTAGACAACTCTGCAAAACAACGCTCTATATTCTAAATATATTTAGTAATAAACCTTGTACTATTTTTTACTACGTCATTAAACTGCAAACACTTAAATCAAACCACCCACCCACACTGTAAACGTCCCCCTTTTGTTTTATCATTGCTATTCCTCACATCGCGTGATTCTTCCTCCTTGTCTGTTTATCTCTCTTCTTTTGTCTGGAGTCCTAGTGCTTCGCGTTGGGGGTGGTTGGAAAGGTTACTTTAAAATAGATGACATTTCCGGTTCCGACTTTTGACTAACGGTAGTAGCTATACGCCCGTGGTCAGTAGCAGCTCATTAGAGCAAAGGTCAATGCTCTGACATTCTCGTAGAAGTTGTAATAGAAGATATTTCGAATTGATAAGGGAATTACAACGGTTGGAATGGGGAATAAGGAGAAATACGAATACATGAGTGATATATCGCGGAGAATTTGTTTTAGAAACAAAACATACGAGTAACTATGTGGAATTAATTCAAAACATGTTTAATAAAACTGCTGCTAACACTGGCGGGAATAATAGTTATTTATGATATAAGTGTTAAAAGTGACATTTTATGAGAGAGTGGGGAAGTTGTGAAACGAGGCAAAGCCGAGTAAAACAAACCCCACGAACGAAATAAAATCACTTTTAACACGAATATCATACACTATTTTTCCTACGACCCTAGTTATGTATTAGTAAAAACTAAAAATTATAGAATGACATTTATGACAGGTCATGATATTCTAACCTCTACTTCCAACAAAATTCTAACCTCTACTTCCAACAATAGGGCGCGTGCATGTGACGTCACGGCGATTTAAAAATGGCAGCCTGGTGGACCAACAAACCATACTTGACATATAAGAATTGTGACAAATCTCAACAAAAATGTCTCAATTTTGTGCTGTAGTTGGCTGTGCGAAAAAAAGTGGTACTGGTGATGGGTTATCTTTTTGTAGGTTCTTATCTGAGAAAGATTGTAGAGGTAGAATAATTCCTGTAGCTCTAGAACGACGAAAAAAGTGGATACTGCCGAATATGTTCTAGGCACTTTATTACAGGTATTTTTTCTATACGAGCCTAGCATTAAATATTATGGTAAATTGAAATTGATATCTGCTTAAACTAAATGAATTTTGCCAGATGTAAACAGTAAGATCAAAAATTAGGTTAATATGGGATAAAAGTGGGTTGTTTAAACTAAGTAAAAGATATATTTCATCAGAAATTATTCATTTAGAGTCCCCGATAGTTAAATAACGTAGATAATAAAGAAATGCTAAAATTATTGCTAAATTAAAGGAAAACCAGCTGCTTTGGAAGACAAAGACAATCCTGATTGGATTCCGTCTTTAAACATGGGATATACAAAGGGAATACAAAATAAAGATACCGGTTTAGACCGCTATAAAAGGTTAACAGGTCGACACACTAAGGTTTGATGGTTGTAATAATTATTGTATGTTGTAACTAACATATTTATTAACGAATTCAAATACATTTTACTAACATTCAATATGTTAATAACTAATATAATTATGTTGTAACTAACAATACAATAAATACATTTTATTGACAGTAGAACACATAGCTGCATAATATTCTGAGTTTTAAGTTAGTGGTCCAAAGACATACTAACGTATGATTAATCAAAAACTTCTAATTTGAAAGTAATACATTAAATTTAAAACTAAAAATTTCTAATCCAGATAATTTTTAGAATGGTATTTTAAACTTTATGACAAATAATTTATTTTTAGAGCTAATTTGTAATAAATTTGTTTTGGAACTATGTATAAATTACAATAACAGAAGCAAGCAGAAAGTGTTTCCGTGGAGCCTATTAATGAAGAACATGATTCTAATACTAATACTCGTAGCACTAACAATGAGACTTGCACTAGTTCTAGCACTAGGGAACATGGTTTACCTGAGACTATTGATAGTTTAAAAGCAGAATTAATGTCTAGAAATGCTGAAATTTACCATTTGCGAGAGGAGCTTTCGAAAATAACTCTGACTATAGATGCATTTAAAAATAATGACGCAAGAACTCAATTTTATACAGGCATTCCCACATTTTCACGACTCATCATAATATTAAAAATAGTAGAACCTTATATAACTGAAATTCCTTCTATTACAAAAATTCAACAGTGCCTATTATTTTTTATGAAACTACGAGAATAATAGTGTTCACTTAACTGAGCCATAATACAACTTCAACTATCACAAATTTTAGATTGAAAAATCACAAAATAAGCACAGAAATCAAAAAACGCCAACTTCGCACGATGATATCAAAGGCAATGAAACTGTTTGTTGGTCCACCAGGCTGGCGGGTTGCCTGCATTTGATCACGTGATGCACGGGCCCTATACTGTTTTAAATTCCAATTCTTCAAACGCCTTGCAAGGAATTACTATAAATAATTGTAATAATTGTACTATAACAATAAACGTTCCAAAATAATATGTACTTCTAATAAAATACCTATATAAATAATTTCAGTACAAAATAAATATAAAATGAAACTACATTTACTTATGATCACTAAATGTAACTAGATTTAGTTATATTTTTAACACTAAATGTAACTAGATTAATGCCCGTATTCACCAACATCAAATAAATCTTCAAATAGCTTATTCATTGAATAAGAGAAAAATATCGCATCAAAATATGACAGCTAGAATAAATACCTTCATTTGTGTTATGGTATCGATGCGATATTTTTCTCTTATTCAATGAATAAGCTATTCGAAGATTTATTTGATGTTGGTGCATACGGGCATTAGTTCTTTTTTAACACTAGTGTTAAAAGTAAATTAGTTTTTTACTTTTAATCCGTTGTCAATGACAACGATTTAAAAGTATTTATTGTAATATAAACTGTTATTTTTAACTCGCTAAGCAACCGTTAAAAAACTACTTTTAATAGTGGTCGTAGGAAAAAACTTTTTCAAAACATTTACGTTCATGGAAATAGATACAGGAAGTAAACATTCTTCGGACTTGCAGTCAACTAATAAAATTTATTCATGCCGACGTTTCGACTATGTAATAGTCTTTATCAGGGCTAGAATGGTGCAGTTGGAAAAAGAAACCACATGTGGATAACGGAACATACAAAATGGACATTTAAAAATATAAATAAATAAAAAAAAGTGAGGGTCAGGTCTTTGCAATGGCGACAATTTCTTTATATTATGATCTTCCATTTCGCTTTTATATCTCTTTCTTGCGTGTGATGTCAAAATTATAATCCTCCATTGCAAAAAAATCTATGTTCATTTTAAATCAAGTGATCAAAATGATTTTTTTTTGAGTAAATTATGTATATGTCCCTTATTAATATGACATGACAGATTTCAAAGTTATTATATTAAAGATTGGGGATAAACAGCGTTTATCAATATTAAATGAATTAATAATACGATAATGTATGTAATGAACAATTAATTCTAGTTGATAAGAAAACATTGCATTATTTAATGTACCTACTTAGTTCATTTTCATTTAATAACTTGTTATGTACATACCTTTTAAAATGTAAACTAAGTTATTTAGATAATTGAGAGTTCCAGGAAATTGTATAACTTAAATGGCCAATTTTTTGATAAGGACTACATCATTAACTATAATTTTTGAGTATAAATTGCCAAATGACAAATATTCGTGAGTAAACGCTACAAAATATGTCAAATTACAAAATGACCCTTATCAAGTATGTCAAATAGAAAAACTATTAGTGTCCAAAAATTTAGATTTAATAATTCAAAATTTAAATAGTCAATTTGTGATCATAAAATTTACTTTTTAGGGTATAAAATACCGAAAGACCAGTATCCGTGACTAAATGGTTCAAAATCAAATATAGAAAACTACAAAATGTTTCTGATTGAAAAATTGTTCAGTACATATCGCTAAAATTTATGTCTAACTTTTATGCAGTATAAAAATAATTATTTATAACATAGCATTTTCTAGTCAATTTGTTTCAGAGATTGTTATGTTTTAATAATGCATTTATACATACGAACAGTATTATTTTATGAATATGAATGAAAGTTCATTTGAAATGTATGAAGTTTTTATAAGCATCGGTCACGTGATATTAAAATTACATGAAGCAGTCGTGGCCGAGTGGTTAAGGCGTCTGACTCGAAATCAGATTCCCTCTGGGAGCGTAGGTTCGAATCCTACCGGCTGCGAAGTATTTTAATCGATCCGGAAAAAATATTTGTACAGAATGCTGTCAGCTTATTACGAATTTAAAAGTAAGAACTGTATAAGAATAGTGCTATGGTGCAGTTTTCGCTTATAACGAACTTCGTGTATAACAAACCGTTTTTGCCCGTCCCGTGGACCGTGGAGTGTGGACTTTGTTACGAGTGAACAACAGTGGCGCAGCCAGAAAATTTTTGAAGGGAGTGCACAATTCTCATCAATAATCTTTTGTAAAACTGCGAAAATCATCCCCTATAAGTTTTTTTAAATTTCTTGGAAAACCTTTTCTTAATTATTTCGCACATTTCTTAATTCACAAATTGTGCTTTCTGTAATTTATATCGCTATAAATAGACCCAGGGCCTCTTTCTGTAAAAATCTGCATAACGGCAACGTGTAAAAAAATATTTTTTCTCCAGTAAATAAAGATAATAATGCACTTGCAACTGTAGAACACAATGTTGTACAGAATTAAAGGATGGATATAAAACTGTTTTTACATATTTTATTATGTTTTTGGCTTCTTCTTAATTTTAAAAGAAATTTCAAAATTTCGGTTTATTAGTAGCAATGGCCATGGAATTTGTTTTCCTTTCTTCTGGTTTTCATAAATTATTTGTGAACGTCAATTTGACATGAATAGATATAAATTAATTAATGAATGTTTATTCGAATGAGAAAGGTGTGTATATATTGTAAAGGAAAATTATGACGGAAATAGTTAGAAAAGAATACGGAATTTATTTTCCATAAGTCAAGTTGACATTTATGAAAACTAGAAAAAAGAAAACAAGTTCCACGTCCATTGCTAATATACCGAAATTTTTGTTGCGAAGAAACCAAAAACGTAGTAAAAAGATATGTAAATTTTAATTCTGAACAACTTTGCACTTAACACTTTTTGCCGTAAAATAAATGGAGAGCAAGAAATTGCACAAAACTAAAATAATCCTATGTTAAATCCCTATGTTCACCCATAACCGCCACCACCATGTATTATACTTTGTAATTATTGTTCTAGTTAATGCATTGTTTACCGTGTTCACAATAAATAATTTATAAATATTGTTATTATGTTTCGCGAATTATGAAAGTCACGTGATGTTTGTGATTAATTATTTTGTAGCATGCAGTCGTGGCCGAGCGGTTAAGGCGTCTGACTAGAAATCAGATTCCCTCTGGGAGCGTAGGTTCGAATCCTACCGACTGCGAAGTTTTTTTCTATTATTGCAAAGTAAAATTTGGTATTGAACTAATAAATATATGACATGAGGCAGCTGTATTAAGAAGTACATTAAAATGCGGCCAGATACATATTTTATAGTATTTTTTATTTA
This sequence comes from Ophonus ardosiacus, assembly GCA_943142095.1. Classification (NCBI taxonomy): domain Eukaryota; kingdom Metazoa; phylum Arthropoda; class Insecta; order Coleoptera; family Carabidae; genus Ophonus; species Ophonus ardosiacus. Next base: position 41,518,424 of record OW964829.1, on the reverse strand, counting down.
TTGTACATAAAACTTATATCATTAAAATTTACTTCGTTCCTTGTTTATTTTGAGAGAACAAAAATTATCAAATATTTAATACAGTATTACATATTTCTATTATTTTCTATACTTTATTTTTTTATCGGGTCCCGTGGCCGCGTGCCTGATGAGTGTCTATAGTCTATTTGAGAATGACTGGCAGTAATAAATCATTATTTGCAAGAGTAGTATTGGATTTTTGCCAGCAATGCGGCAAATAAAACTACAAGAAAAATCAGTTGTAACTACACTAAGATGGTCAAAATAAGCCGCACGCTTTGTACCTGGAACGAAACTTACTTGTCGAACAATAGAAATGCCGTCAGATAATCCCCGTCGGATTGTGTCATAGACGTAGATAGGATTTGTAGAGTGATCTGTTTATACATTTACTAAAAATAGAAGTTTTTAATATTTAAATATAACTTTCTCAGTCATTATTATTATATTGCATACATTTAATATTTACATACATACATTCAATATTTACATTTTTATTTGTTACATACTAAAATTTATACTTATTTTTATTTTTTTATACTTAATTTAGTCATTTCGACTATCCCTGTGCAAACAATTATTGGCGCGCCACTGGAATGTCTTTGACAGAATGATTTATTACTGCCAGTCATTCTCAAATAGACTATAGTCGCGAACCTGGGGGAACCGGGTTCGATCCCGACCGACGCCAAATATTTCGAATTTTAAATGGCACAAAAGTGACCCCTGTGCTGCACTCTCCACGCCAGCAATGAGTGCCCGTGAGGTGACGCCTGGTAAGCGCCCGCAAAGTATCATCATTATCGATATCTGCGACAAAGCAGATTGTGGCACACTCAGAAATGGGTGATATATTTTTATTTATATTTTCTTTATTTTTTTTTTTTGTAATCTTTGTATATGATGAGATTGTCTGAAAATTACATCTTTATAAAATGCAGGTGAATTGCACTACTTTCCGTCTTATCTAGTGACTTGTATTATTCTACTGCTGACCAATCAGAAAGTACTAAACTAAGAATCAGCTTCCATGATTTCTGTATACATAGAATTAATACATAAAGTTATAGAGCATAAAATTCAGGGACTCGAACCGAAAAAAATTGGGGTTTCCTTACAGTTAACGGTTTTTACATTTATAAAAATTCGGTTTCGGTTATTGGTATCGGCTTTTTGAAAATGTTATATTGGTTTTCGTTTCGGTTAAGTTAAAATTAAAAATTAACTGTTTTTATTTTTTGCCAAGCTCACAGGAACAAAATTCTCGATAGATGGCTTTGCATGTGGTTAGTTACCTCTGCTATCTTGGATAGTCCACTCAACCTAGCCAGTGCATCCTAAAGGTTTCAGTGGACCACACTGATGAGCCCCAAAAAGAGCGAAATTCGTCTGTAATTCTGGTTAAGTGAGCCAGTCTCTGATAAATGATCGAGAGATTAATTTAGAGACTGAAAGCTTGTGAAACATGTCAAGTACGATTTCGTAAAATTTATGAAGTTGATATTTTTGGTTTATTAAATTTACGGTTTTAGTTCTGATATTATTTCGGTTCGGTTATGTTTTCGGTTACAGAATAAATTTATGTTTCGTATCGGTTTTCGGTTTCCATATTATAAAATATAGGTTTCGGTTTTCGGTTACGGTTTCATTAAAAGTCAAATATCGGTGCGGTTTTTGGTTACGGTTTCGTTGCGGTTCGGGTCCTTAAAATTATGAATCTTTTGATGCCAAAATTAATGGAAACCGGGTAAACTCTATTTAAAAATGTGTTAATAGTAGATCTAGTATGTGTTGTTGTATAAAGCACTTCAGCAAAATATTATGGGCTTATGGGACAAATATTTGAAAAAAAGAAAATTGTTTGCTATTTAATATTGTATCGATCACATAATAGAAAATTACAGCGCAATTTCCTTTAATTATTATTGTCTGTTAAGTTTATACAGCTTTCTGGGGTGGGATCCCGAGACTACGCTTTGGATAGCGTAGCGACAAATAACACTTCGTTTCTCTAGCAACTGAAAAAATTAATAGGGAAAGGAAGGTGAAACGTAAGGAGTATTTTTCGCTACGCTAACATAGCGTAGTCTTAGGATCCCACCCCTGGACACTATTTTAGTAATCTAGTATCAGTATTACGGCAAACCGAAAGGTACGTTATTAAAAATAAGAAAAGCAGTAATCGAAAACTGAAAGTCCAAAATAATGACTTAAAAAAATCATCAAGTTTATACTTACAACCCTTTCTTGCTAATGTTACTGTTGATATCCCTCTTGGCCCTGTTGTGCGCACTTTGATACCCAGCAACCCCGGAAGCAATCACCGCTGCTGCGATAGCAGCAGCCTCACATTTGGCTTTATGCATATCCGAGTTGCTACTCGCCGTGCTCACCCGATTTAACACCCTGGGTCTACTCGCATAGGCGTACAGTTTTTCTCCATCTTTTTTCTCGAAATTTAACCGTAGAATACTCGTCACCTCTGGAGGAGGTTCGAGAAAGGTTCCTTTTTTCACGGTTGTGATGAAAGGTTTGTTTTGAGGGGTATTAGATGAAGCAGATTTAGTCTTCTTGATCTTTTCATCCTTTTGGAGTTTGCGAAGCTTCGCGTCTAATGTTTTGGTGAAATTGAGGTCTAAAATGTGTTCTTTTTCTTCTATTTCTCCCCGCTTTTTTGCGGCACTGTTACAGTGGTTGTGATTTTGGTTTAAGTTCCCGTAAGAGTTGGAGTAATTCTTTTTGAGGTTAGTTTTGTTTTGAGTGCTAATATACCCGTTGGATTTTGTGAAGGTTTTGTTTTTGGTTTCTTCTAAGTTACCATTGGAGCGACGAGTAGGATAAACAACGATGTTTGGTTTTTGTTTTTGGCTTTCCCGCCCAAATGGTTTGAAAATGGATTCGCCGATAACCATGCCGACTGGACCTAAGTTGTCCTGATTGAGGACTTTAAAAGCTGGAATGTCGGCATCATCGGTTTCTTCGGAAGGAATTGTTGTTACTGGAGGCATTTTGATGAGGCACTATTACTTATTTGATATCATTTTAATGTCCTATTTTTAAAAATTTATTCATTAGTTCATTGTTACTTTTTGATTTACATTGCATTGATTGTTATTTTTCACTTTTCTGTAATTTGAATTATAAATTAACGTCGGTATTACAAGAGAAGAGTAATATTGCATATAGTACGACAATGAGCACATTTGGATATGAAAGAAATAACTTTTAGAGATTGTTGAAGAGGGTAATAGCCGACAAAGGCGATGCATTCTTAATTTAACACTTCGTATGTCATATTTCAATTATATTAATAATCATGATAAATGTAATTTGATGAAATTTTGAGAAGGTGACCGTAAATATTCGTCACTAATCGCGACCCTGATACCGTCAAAATCTATTTATTGTAACCTCAAACTTATCAAATAACGTTTGATTGAAGCCTGATAACCTATAAAACCAACAAAACAACAGAAGAACAAATTTAAGCCAATCTACGCATGTGCATCAAACTAAATTTGTACATCGTCTGTTACGTATTATGAAAATTAAGGATTAAGATAAATTTGTAATTATCTAATGGTCATTATTATTTGTCAACTGTCTCGGCTGTAAGAATGTTTTAGGGAAACATAACTAAACTTATACCCCGATTATGGTCTTCTCTTTAAGAATTATAGAATTTAAGCTTAAAGAGTTGTCTTAAAGAGATTCTTAAATAATTTAACGAATTCTGATTACGGTCATTTCAATTTAATTTCTTAAATTCGAAATGTCATTTTATAGAGCAGCTAACTTCATTTATGTTATGTTGCTGTTATAGTGACATTTAGGTTAGCAAATAAAATATATTTATCACTGTTTATCACATCAAAATATGGAAAATTTTCACCGTAGCTCATGGGAAATAAAATATATCACGTATTCACGTTAATAACTAGTTAATATATAATAAAAATCGTGTAAGCCATGCCAATATATCTACTGAACAATATGAAGAGTTATAAGAGTTATGGAAAGTGATACTGGGTGGTAGCATGAACAAGTGATCAACACGTTAAAGGTGATTAACTAGGAAATGACTAGTAGTGTTTTAGCGCTATAAATCGTTTATGGATTATTTTAGAAAAGGATACTTCAAATAGCAGTTATAGAAAATTAATTGTCCGTAACTTTTATTTCAAGTATTTTTCTTTAAAATAATCCATAAACGATTGACAGCGCTAAAACACTGCTAGTCATCTCCTCCTTAGTCTTCTTCTAAAACCATTCATGCTACCACTCACTGTGTTTAGAACGGGAATAATAAACCCAACATCACCTCCCGATTACATTGAAAAGAAATGGAAAGAATTAGCTATGAAATTAAATTATAACTTTGTTTAAACGAAAGTATTTAATAAATTTATTTTCGGGATATTCGAAAGGATTCGTAGTATCCCTTAATATTCTTCTTTCAACTCTCATTTCATTCCTACATAAGAAAAAAAAAATTAACTTGCAAGATTATAGGAATATTTATTTTTTACCTTTCATCATCTTCATTTGACAATAAAAACAAAAATTGGAATATTGCTCATATTTTGTTTGGATTTTTGATTACAGAAAATTAAATTAAATTTTATAGCCAGGTTTTCGTCACTGTAAAATTTATAGAAATATTTAGTAACTAAATATTTAAAGCCATGACCATAATTGTCTTCAAACTTTAACTCTTAAATTCTAAAGAGTTAAAGCGTAAATATTTAAAGTTATGTTCATAATAGTTTTCAATTTTAATTCGTATATTTTAAAGTGTTAAAGCGCTATAGGGCTTTAACGCATGACCATAATCGAGGCATTAGATTATTTGGCCTAAATTGCGGTACAAAAATTACTATATTTTTTTAATAATAAATGTGGGGGTCAATAAAAATGATACAAGTGAGCTTTTTACAATAATAAAAAAAATCAGATAAATTTAGCAAACGATTTTTCGTTTAAAGTAAGGTTTAAAGTCGTTTAGTCGAAAAACAATATAGTTTTACCATGAGGAAGAAGAAGAGCCGACGAATAGAGAAGCCTGGATGAAGAGAAAGATTAAGGAATAATGAAATGTTGAGAAGGATTTGACAAAAGTGAGGAATTTTAAAAGAAATAAGAATGTGGAATGCCAACAAGATTGGACATATTTTAAGGGGGGTTTGCCCCAGACACTAGACAATTACAATACAAACGAAGATACATGGGAGAAGAGGAAGAAGGAAGATTGGAATGATAGCAAACATCTAGGAGGGGGAGGGGACATTACGAGCAGATAAAGAAAGACGCGCAGGACAGATTAGTATGGAGGCAGATGTGTCTGAAGGCAGATTTTATCAATAATGGTGATAATTTTTTTTTGTATGTTATATTGACGCATGCGGATCTTCTGTCCTTTACACTTTCTCTATTAGTATTTAATAATTTATAAATCTTTAATTTTAATTCATTTTTGTGTATGGCAATACATTTTTCAATTAGTATTTTCATTCATTTTAACTTTTAAAAATGATAATACTTTATACTTCTGTTTACAAATTTGGTATATAATACTTTTATATCAATGGGAATAACAAAATAGATTTTGGTTAAAATATCCAACCGGAAGTGATACTTTACTTGAAGCTGTTATCGGTTTGTCTTGAAAAAAATGGTGTTATTTTGATTTTAATAATAAATCATCAAGAATGAATAAATTAGGTCTTTGTATGAGCGAGATATATACATCTAAAAACTATGTACTTTTTGGTTTCTGTAATTAAGTTTGCTATGAATTAGGACAAAAAATAACAAAAAAATTAAAGAATATAATGTCAATGTCAAATTATGTCAAATACGTGTAATTTTATGATTGGGTCTGTTACATAATAAATATTTTAAAATGTTATTCGAGCGACGATTGTCATGCTCAGTAAACTAACTGATCGGTTTTTTATTTTCTCAAAATTAAATATTATAATGATTTTTATTATATTTCGTCAAAAATGAATAAAATATTGTATAAACCAGGGTTGGATAAAATCATGATTTATTTAAAAAAATCAAAAATCATTGATTTTTAAAAAAAATCAAATAAATCATGATTTTTTGATTTTTTTGTTATTTTTAAAGATCTAGTGGTGTTATTGTACTTTTTTAATTGTTTCAAAAGCAACATAAATATTTTATTTCATAAACGAAAACGAAATCTGTAATAAAAATGCATTTGAATTTTTGCATAAATTTAGTATATAGCGTACACACGCGCACGTATTTTTAAACAATGCATAATGCATACCTAAATAAAATAGGTCAAAACATGTAATCAGTAATCTGTTAGAATTCGAATACAGTCCATATTTTTGTTGTTATTTATACTTTTGTAGTAAATAAATTCATTTTTATTACAATTTAAATCTTTTTTTCATCTGTGATAAAAATCAGTGATTTTTAAAAAAAATCAGTTGATTTAAATCATAATTAAATCAAATGATTTAAATCAGGCCAACCTTGAACAAAAGTTATAAGAATTGGACAAATTCGTGGAATTACTGGAATTACTTGGAATTACTAGGAATTACTGGAATTAACCTAGGAATTACTGGAATTACTAGGAATTACTAGAATTAACCCAGGAATTACTGGAATTACTGGAATTAACCTAGGAATTACTGGAATTACTAGGAATTACTGGAATTAACCTAGGAATTACCGGAATTACCTGGGAATTACTGGAATTACTTGGAATTACTGGAATTAACCTGGAATTAACCTAGGAATTACCGGAATTACTGGAATTAACCTGGAATTAACCTAGGAATTGCCGGAATTACTGGAATTAACCTAGGAATTGCCGGAATTACTGGAATTAACCTGGAATTAACCTAGGAATTGCCGGAATTACTGGAATTAACCTGGAATTAACCTAGGAATTACCGGAATTACTGGAATTAACCTGGAATTAACCTAGGAATTACGGAATTACTAGGAATTACTGGAATTAACCTAGGAATTACCGGAATTACTGGAATTATCCTAGGAATTGCCAGAATTACTGGAATTAACCTAGGAATTACCGGAATTACTTGGGAATTGCTGGAATTACTTGGAATTACTGGAATTAACCTGGAATTAACCTGGAATTAACCTAGGAATTACCGGAATTACTTGGAATTGCCGGAATTATTTGGAAATTAGTAGAATTACCTGAGAATTAGCAGAATTACCAGAATTGAAGAATTCGTAGAATTAGTAGCAAATTAGTGGATTACCTGAGAATTAGCGGGATTACCTGAGAATTAGTGAAATTCGTAGAATTAGTAGGAATTTAGTGGATTACCTGAGAATTAGTGGAATTACTAGAATTGGAGAATTCGTAGAATTAGCAGCAAATTAAAGAATTGCCTGAGAATTAGCTGAATTACCTGAGAATTAGTGAAATTACCAGAATTGGATAATTCGAAGGAATTAGTAGGACATTAGTGGATTACCTGAGAATTAGCGGAATTACCTGAAAATTAGTGGAATTACTAGAATTGGAGATTTCGTGGAATTAGTAGGAAATTAGTGGATTACCTGGGAATTAGCGAAATTACCTCAGAATTAGTGAAATTACCAGAATTGGATAATTCGTGGAATTAATAGGAAATTAGTGGATTACCTGAGAATTAGCGGAATTACCTGAGAATTAGTGAAATTACCAGAATTGGAGAATTCGTGGAATTAGTAGGAAATTAGTGGATTACCTGGGAATTAGCGGAATTACCTGAGAATTAGTGAAATTACCAGAATTGGAGAATTCGTGGAATTAGTAGGAAATTAGTGGATTACCTGGGAATTAACGGAATTACCTGAGAATTAGTGAAATTACCAGAATTGGAGAACTCGTGGAATTAGTAGGAAATTAGTGGATTACCTGAGAATTAGCGGAATTACCTGAAAATTAGTGGAATTACCAGAATTGGAGAATTCGTGGAATTAGTAGGAAATTAGTGGATTACCTGGGAATTAGCAGAATTACCTGAGACTTAGTGAAATTACCAGAATTGGAGAATTCGTGGAATTAGTAGGAAATTAGTGGATTACCTGGGAATTAGCGGAATTACCTGAGAATTAGTGAAATTACCAGAATTGGAGAATTCGAAGAATTAGTAGGAAATTAGTGGATTACCTGGAAATTAGCGGAATTACCTGAGAATTAGTGAAATTACCAGAATTGGAGAATTCGTGGAATTAGTAGGAAATTAGTGGATTACCTGGGAATTAACGGAATTACCTGAGAATTAGTGAAATTACCAGAATTGGAGAACTCGTGGAATTAGTAGGAAATTAGTGGATTACCTGGGAATTAGCGGAATTACCTGAGAATTAGTGAAATTACCAGAATTGGAGAATTCGTGGAATTAGTAGGAAATTAGTGGATTACCTGGGAATTAGCGGAATTACCTGAGAATTAGTGAAATTACCAGAATTAGTGAAATTACCAGAATTGGAGAATTCGTGGAATTAGTAGGAAATTAGTGGATTACCTGGGAATTAGCAGAATTACCTGAGACTTAGTGAAATTACCAGAATTGGAGAATTCGTGGAATTAGTAGGAAATTAGTGGATTACCTGGGAATTAGCGGAATTACCTGAGAATTAGTGAAATTACCAGAATTGGAGAATTCGAAGAATTAGTAGGAAATTAGTGGATTACCTGGGAATTAGCAGAATTACCTGAGACTTAGTGAAATTACCAGAATTGGAGAATTCGTGGATTACCTGGGAATTAGCGGAATTACCTGAGAATTAGTGAAATTACCAGAATTGGAGAACTCGTGGAATTAGTAGGAAATTAGTGGATTACCTGGGAATTAGCGGAATTACCTGAGAATTAGTGAAATTACCAGAATAGGAGAATTCGTAGAATTAGTAGGAAATTAGTGGATTGCCTGGAAATTAGCGGAATTACTTTAGAATTAGTGAAATTACCAGAGTTGGAGAATTCGTGGAATTAGTAGGACGTTAGTGGATTACCTGGGAATTAGCGGAATTACCTGAGAATTAGTGAAATTACCAGAATTGGAGAACTCGTGGAATTAGTAGGAAATTAGTGGATTACCTGGGAATTAGCGGAATTACCTGAGAATTAGTGAAATTACCAGAATAGGAGAATTCGTAGAATTAGTAGGAAATTAGTGGATTGCCTGGAAATTAGCGGAATTACTTTAGAATTAGTGAAATTACCAGAGTTGGAGAATTCGTGGAATTAGTAGGAAATTAGTGGATTACCTGGGAAATAGCGGAATTACCTGAGAATTAGTGAAATTACCAGAATTGGAGAATTCGAAGAATTAGTAGGAAATTAGTGATTACCTGGGAATTAGCGGAATTACCTGAGAATTAGTGAAATTACCAGAATTGGAGAATTCGTGGAATTAGTAGGAAATTAGTGGATTACCTGGGAATTAGCGGAATTACCTGAGAATTAGTGAAATTACCAGAATTGGAGAATTCGTGGAATTAGTAGGAAATTAGTGGATTACCTGGGAATTAGCGGAATTACCTTAGAATTAGTGAAATTACCAGAATTGGAGAATTCGAAGAATTAGTAGGAAATTAGTGGATTACCTGGGAATTAGCGGAATTACCTGAGAATTAGTGAAATTACTAGATTTGGAGAATTCGTGGAATTAGTTGGAAATTAATGGATTACCTGGGAATTAGCGGAATTACTTGGAATTACTGGAATTACTAGGAATTAGTGGAATTACCTAGGAATTGCCGTAATTATTTGAGAATTTATATTCACAATCATCCTTATTTTAAATCAATAATTTTCAAAATAAATCAATGAGTTCTATAAACCACTCGACGAAATAAATTAGTAATTAGTAAGTGGTAATTTGTAACTAGTAGTTAGTAATTAGTAATTAGCAATTAGTAATTAATAAGTAGTAATTAGTAATTTGTACTAAATATATAAATTATGTATAAATTAATATAACCCGAAGTGAGACTTTACTTGAAGCTGTTATCAGTGTTTCTTGGAAAAAATGGTGTTATGATTATAATAATAAATCATCAAGAATGATTAAATTAGGTCTTTGTATAAGCGAGATATGTAAATCTAAAAATTATGTACATTTTTGTAAATTTGGGTTTTGGGTAATTAATTAGTAATTAATGAGCACTAAATTTTTTGACTGAATTCGTGTGATTGTGCCGGAATGGTTGTGCTAGCTTCACGTACTTAATTTATTACCTACTTAAAGTGTGAATAATTTCATTTTAGTGAACTGGCTATAATTTATATAAAAATAATAATTAATCAAAAAGTAGTTCAAATAAAAAACAAATACTGCGAAAAAATGACAAGTAATTTCGTGATATTTGAAAAAAATGTGTTGTTTATATTGACAGGTCATTATCTATTTGTTTTTGTTATTGATTACCTTGGTGTTTATTTCCCATGAAAATCTAAAAAATTATTTATAGTATTATCGACCTAAATACGACATCGTCGGTAATGCCTTAAATTGGATGATTATATATGTCAAATGCGTAGAATTTACTGTTCTAAGTACACTATTGGCTTTTTATCACTGTTGCTGTATATTAATTGTGTGACTTACAATCATTAACCATAGTTGTGAAAGCCTTGGATTCTCTTTACTGGGAATATTTTAAAATCAAAGGGGAGATAATTACGAACTTTGTTTCATAGTAAATAAATTTTATTTGTGAACTTTTATTTATTGCACATTAAAGAAGAAATATTATACTTAGATCTGTATCGATTTTTTGTGTTAAAAGGAGAGTTGCATTAAAGATTAAAATCTATGTCACATTACAATAATTTTAATATACCTACAAAAAAAAAGATAAATATATAGAAAATGTATGAACGCATACCTGCAGAAAATTTAATAATTTTTAATTTTTATAATAACATAAATCGCGAAAAAATTACATTTAAAGGTATTATTCGAAGAAGAACTATTATGAGCTTCAAGTAAAGTGCCATTTCCGGTTACCTGATTTACAGCGAAATCTAATGGCTCCTTTTCATATTAGAATAAGGTAGAAATACAAGGTTTCGATATTTTCTGAATGATAGTACTCTCTATAAATCGAATTCGAATGGGGAATTTGAATTTGTTCGAATTAGAGAGACTAAAAGAAATTTAAATGAGCATTTGTATAAATTACAAAGAGTATGTATACGCAATGAAAAAAAAGTTTTACTACTCTTATAAAAATTTATTCCCATTATTATTATTTTTTGGACTAATTATAATAGCCATATTCACGATAGTAAATTATGAATTCATAATGTGTAATATATATATATATACAGGGTGTCTCTTAAATAGGGGGACATGGCTGAACCACAGATTCCTGAGGCTAAAATAAGACGATTTAACCAAACTTGCTTCTACCGGAAAGTGTACCATTTAGCCAGAATTCTGCTTCAAAGTTCTTCGAAAAAAAATTAATTTTGCTTATAATATTCGGACGCTTTATTCGATTTGGATGAAATTTGGTATGACAGTTTATATGGTTATAAGTCATCTTTTAAGGTGATACTTGTTATTATTAGTGAACCACTAGTGTATAAAACTTAGGTCTCCCAACATTAATTAGACCGTAACTTTTTAATGGCAATGCAGAAAATGTGAAATTATTTTTTTTCGGAAAAATACATTCAATAGTAAACTTTTCTCTCTCTGTTTAATTTTTGATATCTGTTACGGTTCACACAGAAAAAAATAAAATCTGAGTGCCTGCACTGCTAAATTTTTAAAATAAATTTAATCTAGCAGTCTATCCAAATGTCAAACAAGTAATTTTTAATGACAGTAACAATTGTTTTACGGGTTGTCAAAAATTTTCTTCGCAATATTCTAAAATTATTAACATCCGTGTGTTCGGCCTAATAGTATTTTACTACCATTATCATAAATAAGACGATTATATATCTTAGCTTACTCCTAAACAAGTTGTGAAGATTGACAACTCGTTACTGTCATTAAAAATTACTTGTTTGACATTTGGATAGACTGCTAGATTAAATTTATTTTAAAAATTTAGCAGTACAGGCACTCAGATTTTATTTTTTTCTGTGTGAACCGTAACAGATATCAAAAATTAAACACAGAGAGAAAAGTTTACTATTGAATGTATTTTTCCGAAAAAAAATAATTTCACATTTTCCGCATTGCCATTAAAAAGTTACGGTCTAATTAATGTTGGGAGACCTAAGTTTTATACAATAGTGGTTCACTAATAATAACAAGTATCACCTTAAAAGATGACTTATAACCATATAAACTGTCATACCAAATTCCATCCAAATCGAATAAAGCGTCCGAATATTATAAGCAAAATTAATTTTTTTTCGAAGAACTTTGAAGCAGAATTCTGGCTAAATGGTACACTTTCCGGTAGAAGCAAGTTTGGTTAAATCGTCTTATTTTAGCCTCAGGAATCTGTGGTTAAGCCATGTCCCCCTATTTAAGAGACACCCTGTATATATAAACCGTGAGTATTTTTTAACGTGAAACATTGGGTTTGTCATATCCTTGGTTACGACTTAACATTTGATTGACAGCAATGTATTTGCCCGTTCCATTTAAAATGAAACATAGGGAACAAATTTGACATTTGATAAGACGTCAAAGAGGTTAATTTTGTTTAAATAATTATATCTGCATTCTAAATTAAAATTAGTTGTAGAAAAAATATAGTGTGCACCTTGTGCCCGAGTGGTTTTCTGACTCGGCTAAATTTCTTACAATATTTAAATATAATACTTCTGTCAAATTAATTCCCCATGTGTCATTTTAAATGAGACAGACACTGCTGTCAATCAAATGTCAAATCATAACTTATAGGAAAATTCAACGGTTATCAGTCATATTGACAAGATGTCATTAGAGGTTAATTTTGTTTAAATAATTATACCTATTTTCTAAAAATTAAATTTAAATGTAGAAAAAATACTGTGTGCACCTTGTGCCCGAAATATGTTTAGTGCTCTCGAGTGGTTTTCTGACTCCGCTAAATTTCTTACAATATTTAAATATAATACTTCTGTCAGATTCGTTCCCTATGTTTCATTTTAAATGGAACGGGCAAATACATTGCTGTCAATCAAATATCAAGTCGTAACCATGGATATAAAAACCCAATGTTTCACGTTAAAAAATACTCAATATATATATATATATATATATATATATATATATATATATATATATACAGGGTGTATCAGGACTAGTGTAAAAATAATTAATAGCATATTCCTGAGCTAAGTTTGAGCAAAAAATGTCATATGAAGGTATGTCCGTTACAAAGTTACAGACCTTTAAAAGTGCACCTCATCTGACATATTTTTATTAATAACTCTCTGATACTAGTTGCACTAAAATTTTGAAACTTTATACGAGGATAAGACTTATTTAAACTGTCTTTTGTTTCTGTATCTCAACAAGAGGCGTCTCACATGGGGAAGTCATGAAGGTTTTTATCCTTATTTTTTTTTTACCTACTAACATTTTATCATTTTTAAATACAGAGTATTACAAACAATTTAAAAATACACAAAAATGAAAACAGAAGAAAGTTTAAATATGCATCTCAATAAGTAGTATCCTCGTATCAAGTTTCAAAATTTTAGTGCAACTAGTATCAGAGTTATTAATAAAAATGTGCTTGATGAGGTGCACTTTTAAAGGCCTGTAACTATGTAACGAGAAGTTTCCGGACATACCTTCATATGACATTTTTTTACTCAAAACGATGTCAGGAATATGGTATCAATTTTTTTTACACTAGTCCTGATACACCCTGTATATATATTTATTTATTTAGTTTCTGCCTTGGGGTGTTCGCCAAAATTATACGAATAATATATGGTATATTTGTAGATTTATATCTAGATAACAATGTTTTCATACTTGTGGCGCCATTATAAAAAAATAAAATCGAAGTAAAATATTATAGTTTCCCCTTGAAATGTCAAGAGATCATACCGATATTTTAAACTGTAAACCTTGAGATTTTATGAGTAGCATTACACAGCTTTTAAAGACCAACCATGAAGTAGATAGGTACAATTAATTAAACTATGAAGACCGTTGAGTGAGATCTGAATTTCGCGTGTTGAAAGGTACTCCACTGAGAATGGTTTGTTTCTTGAGAATTAACTCCGTTGAATATTACCAGTTCAAGACGGCGAGAAAAAGAAAATAATCAATAGAGCTATGTTTTGGCGCACATTTTACTACTTTGGACGTACTCATTACGAGTTTTTTTCTACCTTTTATACTTAGTAGTACTTAGACTCTGCAGGGTAAATAATTATGATGTAATATAAAGAATGAAACTTGAAGTGAATCATGATTCGCGTGAAACAATTTGGAAAGTATGTTTATAAAAGAAATTACAAATTATAGGCGGAACTGTTTTATGAATGATTAATTTCTAGAATAAATGTTTATGGATTAATTATAAATATTGCAGCATAAAATGATTTAACTACTCAATAATTTATACTGTCATACAAAATAATAACTTTAATAATATTTTTTGTGTTGACGGAAGCCTTATTTAAAATACTAATAATTGTCTAGAATTCCATTATAGTAATTAAGGTACCAAGGGTTGTTATAAGGACAATAATGCCTGAGGTCAACAGTGTACTGTCGAGGGCCTCTGGCCCGAGGCGAGTACGTTGATCGAAGGCATTATTGTCGTTTAACACCCGTGGTGCCTTCAATGTTTTATGTCTTACTAGAAATTCTTAATAAACATTTTGTCTGACTAGAATTTTTCAAACAAAAATAATAAATCACAAAATTTTAATACAACTTACAAAGTAGCCTGTGAATGCGGTATCTAGGTAATATTTTGTTTCTGTAAACAAAGCATTTTTTCAAACAAAAAATATATTTCTTGTGGTATTTTTCTGTCAATATGGACGAGCAATGTTATTGCTAAGAATAAGAAGTATGCTGGTTTGTATTTGTGATGAAACAAATATGATTATAAACGACTACAATTCACAATGATTCTTAACCTTAACTGCACTTTATGTTAGTATCAGTATTATTAACCTTAGTTTGTTGTCAACATTACCATAGCAACTTAATACGCCCTAGGGTATTATTTACTCAATAACAGACCTAATGTTGAGGTTGTTATAAAACAATAACATACTAGTAAGACATAAAAAATAAAATGCTTTAGTATAAGTTACAGAACATTTCATACTGATTATTTATTTAAAATTAAAAATGAAAGATCCCTTAACTTTAACAATAATTGTTCAAAAACTATATACGTATTTACAATTACAAAATAATAACACGGAGAAGTTAAGGTTACTCAGAATGTAAACTATGCGAGAGGTCAAAACAGCTCTGAGGAATAAGGGAGAGAACTCGGATTACGTAGGAAGAGGAGTCATAGATGAGTGGATACCTAAGGTTAAACAAAGTAACTGTCTTATATTAACTCATATAATTTAGAATTTGGAATGGACCTAGATCCGCGTTCATTTTACCTCCTCTCCCTATATAATCCGAGTTCTCTTCCTTATTCCTCAGAGCTGTTTTGACCCTCTGGCATGGTTTATATGTTGAGTAATCTTAACTTCTCTGTCTTATTATTTTATAGTTCCTACTGATGATGAGAACGTGGTTCTCGTAATACGTATATAGTTTTTTAAAAATTATTTTTATGGTTAAGGGATTTTTCTTTTTTTAGTTATTATTTAACATTAAGACTCCATTTTTGTTTTACATTTATTCAAAATGCTAGTCCAGTAGATAGTAGTCAAAAATAAATAGCAAATGAAGTAGTAATTAGTAATATAAATAAAATAAATATATGTATAATGCATCTGCATTTAATTATTATATTAAATTATAGTAAACATATTTGACACAAAATAGAAGCACTTATAATACATTAATAATTTATTTACCAAGAGTGTAATTATGATATTAATCATAAGCCGAGGGTGTTACCATTGTAGGGCCATAAAAGTAGTTGCGCTCGGGGTTCATGCAAAATTTGTGTGCGACGGCAATTTATATCACTTGTAATCATAATAAATTTTTTTAAGTACTGTCTTGGCTATCGGCGTTTTGTGCGTTAGGTTAGTTAATTAATGGTTAGTGAAAATAATAGTTATTTATGTTACAAGACTAAAAATTATAGTCTTATTTCACGAATAGGTAAGTTTGACCAAACGCGCCGTAGGTGAGTTCGTCAAATCCTATGAGTGAAATAAGACTCTTTTTACTCGAGTTGCATACAATTTTTTTGCTTCCGCAATAAAAGTGTGAAGAAAAGTGCTATAACATTTCATTATTTCACTCGTTTGCGTTATAAAAAGTGCACTTTTTCACACTTTTATTGTGTTAAAAAAGACATACTTTATAAACCCATTTTAATGAAAAAACTGTACTTTTTGAACAGACGTAAAATAGCTATTTATGTAATAGTTGCGAAATGATAGTGTTTTACGTACGCGACGTGAAATTTGTACGCAAGAGCGTACAACGTACAAGTGCCTAAAACACTCATTTCGCAATGAATTACATACAAGATTTTTAATAATAGCATTTTCAAACAGTTCATTTTTTCTCAAATATTAACATTTTGAATTTTTCAAAATTAAAAAGTAGGCAGACATCTATTCGTAGTGATGCTGCGAGACGAGATTTCAGTGCATCTCGTTTCGTCATATTTTTTCTTGCTTTTTCTCGATCTCGACTCGAGAGTCTCGAATTTCTCGAATTTATAATTAGCAATTATAAATATAATAGCATTACAAGTAACATATAGGTAAATAAATACTTTATAATATTATGGCTTATTACCCGTTGCGACAATCTGCTTTATTCCCAAATATTGGTAATAATGATTATATATTCGAATAGAGCGTAGGCTCTGAGCGTCTAGAGTATACCATTGAACTCACTTTTGTAGATTTTATTTTACTAAAACCCAATAAAACTAAAGTAATTAAATAAATAAATAAATAAATAAATATGAATATAAATGAAGAGTCAATTAAAATATTTATTTTTACCGAATAATATTTTATATATTTTTATTGTATATATTTATATAATATAAACAAATTTTACAATCGAGATCTCGAATTTCTATTCTCGTCTCGAGAAAATCTCGAGGGCATTACTCTCGTCTCGTCTCGAAAATTCGAGAAATTCGAGACGAGATCTCGAAAATACGAGATCTCGTGGCATCACTATCTATTCGCTGCTAGATGAAATAATTTTAAGCACTAGTGCTTCAAAGTAACATTTTACGCATTAAAGTGTCACTTTTACGTATTAAACTGTCATTTTACGATAAATGACCGGGAGGTTGATTCAGAGACTGAAATCTTGTGGAACATGTCGAGTGTTATTTTTACCTCCCGCTACCCTTGGTAAGGGAGGTATAGGGATCGTGCTAAAAATCTCATATCGAGATTTTAGTAAATGACCACGTTTTAAGGTCCCTAGAATCCATTTTTAACATTTTCACGATGATGTCTGTATGTGTGTGTGTATGTGTGTATGTATATGTGTGTGTATGTGTAGGGATTTTGTCTTCACTCTAACTCAAATACTATCATTCAGAAAATTCTGAAACCTTGTATTTCCATCCCATTCTAATATGAATAGAAGCCATTAGATTTTGGTGTAAATCGGATAACCGGAAATGACACTTTACCTGAAGCTCATAATGGTTTTTCTTCAAAAAATACCATTAAATGCCATTTTTTCGCATTTTATGTCTTATGAAAATTAAAGATTGTTGAATTTTCTACAGGAATACATTAATACTTTTTCTATATAATTTACACATAAATTTAAAAATAATTTTTTTTATTAGTCGCGAAGCCTAAGACACAATAATTCGTTTGTTACACAGTTCATATTTCAAATGAATGTAACTGACAGTTAATGTCACTGTCAAAAAACTAATCACTTCAAATTAATAATAGTGACATTTTAAAAAGAAAATAGTAAATAAAGCAATAGTTTTCTGCAATGGAACAGTTTGCAGCGGTAGTAAATACGTAAGTATGTATTTAAATTAATAAAAATTCAATAGCGGGAGGTTTTGGTTGGCCACATCAGATTTTTTAAATATCTTATTTGAATTGTTTCACCAAGTGTCGCCATCACATTGTACTTTATTGAACTTTTATTAAATAATAAATAATTGTTACACATGAAAATGTCAGCTATTTTGTTATACAATTACGGGAATTTGTGTGATTAATGCATGAAATAGGTACATTTGCATATATCGAACCTAACTATAATTTGAATATTATGTAGCTGGTTCTCGCTAAACATATTCATATTTCGATCGCTTGTACGTCACCAAAAATATTTCATTACTTCATAATATTCAACAGTACTCTCTTTATACCAATACAATACTTCTTTCATATCCACGGGCTTTCTTCCTTTCTATCTTGTGTCATGTTGTCATACCATATGCAATGTAACACCTTTAATTCTAACCTTTGCACCCGCGGTTGAACAATAGATCCCCACTAATATTTACAAATGTCTTTAGCAACTTTAACAAACTACACAACGGTTTATGAAAGCGGTATTAAAATTTTCGTTTTCATCGCGGTTGGCTGTTACGCGCGCCTGTGAATACCATCAACGATGACCCATAACTGACCGGTGTCCGGTTGGTTGCGTGTGTATACTTGCGCACCTGCGCAGGTGACCATTGGACAGCTCACAGGCGGAGGAATAACAAGATTTCCAAGAAGGGTTAATGTATAAATGGAAATGAAGGAATATTTTAATTATTAGGCTTTTTTGTCTCAAGGGTTAAAGGTAGCTTTAGTTTTTATAGATTCGATTTCACTTCTATTTTTCAATACAAATATGTCACTAATATGTTATAATTTGACAGTTAGGGATAAAGTATAGTATTCTATTCTCATTGCTATTACTCATTGGAATGATTTACACCACTCGCCTTCCGGCTCAAGATGCAAACTTCATTCTCGCATGAGTAATAGCATACCTTCCTTACATGCTCATTGAATAATATACTATTATATATCTATTCTTTCATTCTATCAGGAATCTTGTCCTACTCTTCTAAAATATTCAAGATTGTTTCAATTCATTGCTTGGTTTGGCGGTATTTCTTAAGGATATATGTATATTAATATAACATATGTACAGTAAAATTTTTGAAAGAAGTCCGATCAAGGCAATTTACGAATTGCATCTATGAATTAAGATTTTATGCTGTCAAATTTAGTAGTGTCGTTTACATAGTTTTTATGAGGTACACAAGATATTATGTACCCTCATAAAAACTAAGTAAAAGACACTACTAAATTTGACAGCACAAAATCTTAATTCATAGATACAATTCATAGATGGCCTTGATCGGACTGTACCTATCTATAATTTTAACTATTTAATTAATAATTCAAAAAGAATTATTAAATGTATTTCCCAGAAAAAACTTTCATTTTCTGTCAATTACGAGCATTTGAATTTTGACAATTGGTTCCTTGGTACAGTCTGGACTGTGCGATTTATTGCAACAGATTATTCTTTGTATTAAATTTTCTTTATTTCTAAATCTATAGAAGATATTATAAATAATTTAAATGTATCAGATGTAAATTTTTATGTTCTTCAATATTTGTAATAACAAAAATTTTCAAAAAATAATATTTAGAAGATTTTTTAGAAACTATTACTTCCGGTTGTCCAATTTTTACCAAAATCTTTTCAGCTCTTCCCATTATCGTCAGATTGAATACGTAGTTAAAGAGGTCTTAAGTACTATAGTTTTTGAGTAATTGTCCTTCCGACATCACATCCATCGTAAAAATGGTAAAATCGGATTCTAGGGACCTTAAAACGTATTTAATCTAGATATGCTATTTTTAGCATGAATCCAATACCTCTCTTAGCGAGAGGTAAAAATAAATGAAGTATAAAATATTTTACTGTTTACTTCTACGCTTATGATTATCTATTTATCGTCCGTATTTTCAACCAAAACTTTTATTTTCGTATAGCACGTAACAACAATTTTAAAAGACTACCTATTCATGTTCTTATTACTTTCCTAAGAACATTATGGATCCAGTGAATTTACATATCCTTATATAGAATTTCTACGTATCACACTTTCTTATATCTATTTATTTCTCTACTACTATCTGAATCTGATTGTTTCAAAGAACTAGGTAATTACATTTCTGAATCACTGAAAGTAGATTAAATATTCTATTTCGGTCAAAACACTCTTTAAAAAAATCTTAACAATGATAATAAAATACTTTATAAAAATAAATAAACTAAAACGTCGGCACCCAAATGGGTAAAAACGGATAAAGATTAAATAAATATAAAATAGTATATTACATCCGAGGTGGGAAATGTTTCATTACAGTCGAGGGCTTACGTATATTACCGAGAGCCGAAGACAATCATCCTCATTTTAAATCAATAATTTTCAAAATAAATCAGTGAGTTATAACCTTTAATTTTATTAATATTTTCGATAGCTCTCTTAAAATTTGTTTTAGCCTACTTTATTATAAGGATCTATGACAATGTTGCTAGGCAACCGCTACATAAACATTTCCAACTCAAGATATGAAAGTGAAATCTGTTATTTCCAACTCAAGACATTGTTATTAAAGTTAGGAACCTCCAAAAGGTTAGGAATCGGTATATTACACCATAATGGTTGTGAATAAAGAAATTTACGAGCCACTTTGGCTTCACAAGGAAGCAATTTTGGATTTACCGCCAAAAGATTTGAATATCTCCTTGTACACAAGGTTGACAGGTGGTAAAATTCATGCGCTATTAATAAAATGACGAAAACTCAAACTATAATTGCTAATTGCATGTTGTACAGGACAGTTTTTACAATATATACTTGACCAGGGAATTTATTTAATATTTTGTAGAAAATTCTATGATAAGTGAATATATTAAGTAATGGACATTTTAAATAAATAAATAAATGATGACGATATATTTTTACCGTGTGGGTGCTTAGCAGGCGTCACCTCACGGGCACTCATAGCTGGTGTGGAGAGTGCACCACAGGGATCACTTTTGTGAGTTTAAAAGTCTGTACTGGCCGGGATCGAACTTGGGTCACCAGATTAGTAACCAGACACTATACGCACACGGCCACGCGACCTCATATGGGACAACCTATGTTTTTTTTTTATATTGCATGACACATTTTTTATATTTTCTACGAAAATTAATGTACATTATTATTATAATATATTTATACACTTATTTCTATTGTATAGTCAGTAATTTAATTGATACATTTAATTGGATTAGATGTTCTATAAACACAAATGTAATATACTGTCATTATGTCGGCGGACACCGCCAAACAAATAATTCGTCACAAATTTAAGTAGGGCAGGTCGGTATAGACAACACTATTCACTTATGTGTATTGTATGTCAATGCATTTACGTATGTCATTCGGGTCACCTCACTGATTATCTAATAAATAATAAATAAGACACACTTTTAAATATAATAATGCCGATTTTAATGGATTTCTGATCAAATTGTTTCATCAAGGCATACAATTACAATTGACATACTTTTTAACCTATTAGCAGTTTGTTTAACCAGACATGTACAAACATGTTTTGATTATAATCTATACTTATATTTATTTTGACGGAAATAAATCTGGACTTGTAAATGTAAACAAATTTAATAGATTCTAAACTGTTTATAACACAATGTGAATGAATTAGAACAATGTTTAACAATTGATTTGTTTGTTTTTAAGACGTAATTCAAGTAAAAATTTACCGTCTTTAAACTTTAAATTAAGATTACATGCTCACCAAAGGCGCATATGTATATGCTCTAAAATTCAATACATCCCATAAAGTTTTACGGGACAGATTCAGTCTGTGTATTATAATATTGTATTTTCAAGCACTAGTGCGTCGGAATAGAAAACCTGGTTAAGTATCACTTAATTCTGTCGATTGTATTTTTTTTCTTTTGTAAACTAGGTATACATTCTAACCAATCAAAGGACACAATTTATTCCCTTGTCTAAATCAACGCTATTTTCTTACTTGAAAAGTACTATGTATAGTAGTATTGTTTGATTTCAAAGCTGACTTTTAAGTAAGCGTTACTATACTGTGTTCCGGTTTTGCTAAGGTTAGAATCGCGCACAAAACTTTGCAAAGTAATGGAAAATTGCTTTTTAATTACTTACATAAAGAAATACATGGAAAGCTTTTGCAGACATTTAAAATCTAAACGAGTAAATAATTTTATGGTAATAAAAGAAGTAATATTGAAATATCAATCAATAATTTAAAAATAAAATGTTGTTATAGCTTATAACTAAATGCATAAATACATCATAGTTATTTGACAAGAGTGAACATTAAGCTTAGATCTTTCCATATTTTTAATCAGGGCAAGAAGTCGAACAAATAACAGTCAACGGTTAACCGAAATCCAGAACGTCTTTTAAAACGGTTTATGTTCAAAAACCAGTTTACTCTTTACTTAACATGTTTTTAATAAAATCATTCAGCATAAAATACGTATTTAAATTATTTTTTCTTCGCCTGTTAAAAATGTTAGTTTTTCATTTATTTAGTGAAAAGAGTAGTAAATTTATTAGTTGAAATAAAAAAAAAAAAATTAAAGAGGTGTAATTTCCTCTTCTTTTTAGTATCGGTTTAAAAAACCAAAAACTGGGTTCGGTTCAGGTTCAGGTTAATATTTTTTTGAGAGATGGGTTCGCGTTCGGTTCTGGTTCAAACAATAATAAAATGTGCGGTTTTGTTCCGGGTTCAGGTATTGGAGGTTCAGGTTCGGTTCGATTTAAAATTGAATTAATGTTTTTTGAGTAGCAATCTTTATATAGAAATAGTTTTTAAATACGAACACAATTTTCACAAAAGTCGACACTAGCAGCAGATTATCGACTATATTACCAAATTACAATTACGCTTCCTATTCGAACTGAAAATGAATCTGAAGCGGAAGTGAATCCTGAACCCGAATTTTAATATCCGGTTCGGTTCCGACTCGGATTCAATTGAAAAATATATCGGAGGTTCTGTTCGGGGTTTGGATTCGCTAAAATATGGCGGTTTGGTTCTGGTTTAGGTTCGGTTTAGGTTCGGGTTCGATGCCCTGCTTATAAGACCGTAACGTCATTGTGGTACTGGTTTTGAAATAGAATTCACATTGTATGAAAATGTTATGTTTTATGTTAACCAGTAATTTTCTTTTAAATACCCTTTTTAGTTCTAAATAACAACGTTAAAGTACTATGATAAAATCAAGTAATTTTAGCAGTTAATAAGAACAAGACTATAAACTTAATTAATTTGAATATTATCTTTCTTCCATCTTCCTAAATAGTAAAATAGTTAATTTTCGTTTCTACCCAAAAAACTTACAACTAAGTCCATTTACCCCTGCTAAAAATCGCTACTTCTCAGTAAAATACTGTTTATTTTTCTTTGCGTTATTTAAATTAAGGTCGTTCAAGGTTACCGGTTAGCGGACATGCGAATTTTTTTCATCGCTATATAGATTAGCGTTATCTACTCGTAGTAAGTTCTGTAATTTACTTGATGAACTGCATGTTTTAATAGTTCAATGCATAGTTGAGCAGTACTGTGAATAGATGATAATGAATCATGCAATAAAAAAGAACGTTAAAGATTAATTTAAACATGTTTTAATAATTAGTTTATTGGATGTTTGATGAAGAAGTTAAATTGACATACATTTCCTGGTTTAAAATGAAAGCAACATAGAAATTATATTTTTATTTCCTTTTTCATATTAAAGATTTATAAATAGGTTAATGTTCGTTTACATGTGGAAATGAATAAATAAAACTTTGAAAATTTAAACTAAAAATTATTAAAATTAAGTACATATAGGAGCAGACTAGGACTTTTGATTATACGGGACACTTTAGTGACTGTTCCAGTGGCGGCTCCTGTCTTTTTTTTTACAAAATTTAAAGCGAATGACTAAAAATTACTCGAAATTATGTTAGTGCCACAAGTGTGAAATAATGACACGTAATGGACTTTTACTGCACAATTCTTTTATTTGTAACTCTTGAACTAATGTGAAGTTTTTTCTCATAAATTTATTTATCGTGCATAAAAACTTTTGAAGAAAGTAATTACAATCATTCAATTAAAATTACGCATAACTTTTTTTACTGAATACTATTATAGTAAACCAACTTTTTTTTTCAACTGCGACATTCTTAACGGAATTATGTAACAGAGCGGGTCCCCTAAGTTTCTAATTACTCTTTCTTCTTACCCCAACGATGACTTTATCTAACTGCTGGACACTTCACTTGAAGAGGACGGTTGCTGGATTGTCCACCATTTAACTGAGGAGGAACACCCTTACGCTCACTGTCACTAAACACTTAACACTTGATGATAGAGTTATTAACATATTTTTTGCCCTCCTGAAGTGTAATGGGAACTTTACAATTGTATACACAGCAAGTGCAACCTACATTTTACGCTTACTGTGTTGTAACTTGTCTAACTATGCGGTAAAATAATCAAAATACACTGGACGTTTATGGGCATTTAGAAAATAAATCATCTTTACTATAATAAAGTTCATGTAAAAACGTACTACCTACATAAGTTATTTTTTTACTTTAACATTTCCTATATTTAAAATTAATTTATATAAACCCAAATCACGGCAGCGACATCTGTCATTATTGTAAAAATCTGCCGTTACCGACATAGTCACCGATCGATATACCTGTCAAATACGCGAGGCGAACATTGCTGAAATGTCAAATATCGACACCTACCTATTATTTATTACGAAGAAAACATGAGCAAATAAATATATTATCAGTCATAAACGATGTCTATTATTACAAATAAATTTTAGCTAGAAGAAGTACTCTAATGAAGGTAAGTAAAATCAAATTTGGAAATTGACTTAAACCCAGTATTTTAAACTAACCGTTTCAGAAGTACAACCTATCTCATTAAAAAAGTGATTTTCATTATCGTCGGCCAAAAAATTTGATACAATTCTCGTGCGTGAAGTATTTTACACGCACTCAAATGTAAATAACTATTACACTACTACTAACTTTATTTACACGTATTTACATTATTACTAACTTATAATTATTGATTACACTCTGAACACAAACTAAACTGTTACATAATTATATTGTAACCCTAATTACGCGTACTCGCGTACACGCACCAAACTAAACCGTCGACTACATATCTGTCCTGTCTGAGTCTTTAATCTCGACTGCCTTAAAACAAAAGGGTTATCTCTTCAACAGGCATATCTGATGAATGGTGCGAGGGTGTAGCATCCATAGCTAAATAACAAGACTGCACGTATCATAGGCAATAACTTATATGGTTAATTGTCAAAACAATAAATGTCTACGCGGTTGACATCTAGACTAAACAGAGATATAAGAGAATAATGGTAAGCGCCCACACGGTAAAATATATCGTCATCATTACCGATGTCTACATATGTGTAGATAATGGCACACCCAGAAATGGGTAATATGCCGTGATGATATATATATATATATATATATATATATATATATTTCTAAACAGAATTTTGACTAACAAAGATAACAGAGTTAAAATGTAGTTATTGAAACTGTAATTTAGAAGTTTATAATAAAGTTCATTACTTGTTATTTCACCATGCTCACTTTGCTACATTTACAATCAACATTATCGGTAAAATGCGACATTCTTTACGAAATTACAATCAAAATTATCGGTAAAATTACCATACCAACTAATTAGGAATCGTTAAAAAAATACGAAACGGCAAAACCAAAGGCGACTACGATAATAAATCACCACACACACTTTCGTGGAGTAATGTGTGCAGAATATAGAAAAACCTGCGTGATATTTTGCTTTTTAGCATAATCAGTGTATGATTTGCATATCTGTAGGTGATCGGGGAGTCCAAGCTTTTCAAGGTCGACGCAAGGTCACTACGTCGCAAAGACGTCACAAGGATCTGGAGGGCCTAGAAGTTAAATTTAGCCGATGATTGATAAGAAAGGACATTAATGAATCTTAACTGAAATAACGCTGAATCGTAGAAAGGAGAGTTTATTTAAGGGTTGCGGTGGCGTAACAAAAGGGGAGATAATAAAGTTTGGTTAGGTTTTGTACTGATGTGTCATTTACTCTGATGGTTATCGAAATGAATGTATTATTTATTGATGTTTTACGTAATTTTCTGGTTCGTATGAGGGGTGAAATAATATTGAAGATGCTTGATATTTGTTTCATACGTTGAACATTATGGAATAAAGAATAAATCATATCTATATAAAAATACAGATTTTTGTTATTAACTTAGAATAGAGTACTAATGTAAATTTAAAAATTTGGAATATCTATTTATGCACCATCCTGTACATTGTTTTATCTATAGAATCGAACAATATTACTTCTATGATGACAATAATATTTATTTAAAAAATGCATGATATTAAACGATTTATTTATAATATTTGGAAATTTGCAAATACATAGGATGACTAGACGTCTGGTTAAAGCCGGACATGTCTGGATTTTTGACAAAAATTTAAATGTCCAGCCGGCTTTTATTTGCGTCCGGCTTTTTCACAAATTAAAACAAAGCATAAAATAATAATAAAAATAATAATAATAATAATAAATAATTTTTAAGTTTAGATAAATATCTTTATGTTAATTTCTTTATTTTCAATTTTCAAATGCAAGTGTTTCATCGGTCTGTTTTTTTATAATTAAATTATTTTAAATATTATGCCAAAATTTTATAAATAAAATCATTTTTAACTAAAATGACTATTAATTTGCAGTGTAGGTTTTTCTACATTCATTTTCACGCAGTGGTACCTAACTTTATAGTTTCAAAAGGAACACCTTATATATTTGTTCAAATTTAAAAAGTATTTAAAATTTGCTATTCACTAGTATAAAAATAATCATATGTTACATATATTATTAAAAAATGATTAAAATATTACATTTTTATTAAATAGGGTGCTTTGCAATCCAATTTTTACCTCCCGCTACCTTTGGTAAGGGAGGTATAGGGATCGTGCTAAAAATCACATATCGAGATTTTAGTAAATGACCACGTTTTAAGGTCCCTAGAATCCAATTTTAACATTTTCACGATGATGTCTGTATGTGTGTGTATGTGTGTATGTGTGTGTGTGTGTGTGTGTATGTGTGTATGTGTGCGAATTTTGTTTGCACTCTAACTCAAATACTATCATTCAGAAAATTCTGAAACCTTGTATTTCTACCCTATTCTAATAGGAATAGAAGCCGTTAAATTTTGGTGTAAAACGGATAAACGGAAATGGTACTTTACTTGAAGCCCATAACGGGTTTTCTTCAAAAAATACCATTAAATGTCATTTTTTCGCATTTAAGGTCATTGGAAAATTATAGATTATTGAATTTTGTACAGGTATACATTAATACTTTTTCTATATATTTTACAGATAAATTTAAAAATCATTTTTCTTTTTTAATCCCGAAGCCTAAGATAAACACAATTCCTTTGTTACACAGTTTATTTTTCAAATGAATGTAACTGACAGGTAAACGTCATTGTCAAAAAACTAATCACTTCAAATTAATAATAGTGACATATTAAATAATAAAGAAAATCGTAAATAAAGCAATAGTTATATGCAATGGAACATAATATAGTTTGAAGCATTACTAAATACGTAGGTATGTATTTAAATTAATAAAAATTAAATAGCGGGAGGTTTTGTGTTAGCCACATCAGATTTTTTGAATTAAACATTTTAATAATATTATTTGACATTTAATAACAGATGTAATAATTAAATATTGGATTGAAAGAGATGAAATATTTAAGTCATTAATGTTCTTTAATTATAAAGGTGCAATATAAAATTACCTTCCATACCACTGCTTGAAAATGACGAATCCTGTGGAAAAACCTATACCACAGATTTATAGACATTTTAATGCAAAATAACTTTCTTTGAAAAAATATCCCATAATATAAATAAAATAATCGAGTTAATAGAAAAGACCGATGAATCATCCTGTATATGTATATTTTTTAATTTTGTCATCCTTTTTAACTAAAAATCATCCTTTTTTACTTCATGTGTCTTCCTTTTGTGATTTAGATGTCCGGTTACCCTAAAACACATAAATTAATATATCGTGGTGACTGTTAACTTATTATTATGTATCTATGTAGATATCTGCCAAACAGATTTTTCATTTTCTGTTTTATTTCTTATAACTCATAAGTATTCATATCCATTAAGTAAAGTAGAAAGAAAACGTATCACGATTAATTAAGAATTCTAGGGAATTAAGAGTGTGGAAAATTTTCTGAATATAGTTTTAGGAAAAACTGTACTTATTGGTGTGGAACTGTTATCGATTGTCAAATATTCCAAATTATTTATTCATTGAAGCTTTTAATAGTATTGGTTTCTGTATATTATTTACCACGAAACTACCTATACGGTAATTTATATAAAAAACTTTTTAATTGTATTGTTTTACCAGTATATTTGACAAAACAAAAAAATTAATGATTTTTTTCTTTTACACAAGAAGCTTTGAATAAACGGATAAATTTGCATAAGATTATATTGTGTTTCGTCAGCTTTTGTAAAGTGTACCTACATATTAACAAGTTTCATTATTCTAGATACATTCAACACAATTTTCGTGCCTTCGTCCGGCATAGCTTATTTTACATATCTTGAAATCGTTCAGAAACACTTATTTTCTGGCCTAGGCCAGCAAGCAGATAGCGAATTTTATGACTATAAGTTGTCAACTTATAAATATTTTCAAAATGTGACACATTATTTAAAAACACTATTTTTGATTTAAAATTCATATTATACTCGTATTATACGATTACTATTACATTAATGGGGGTCATACCAAAAAAAATATATTGATTTTTTTTATATAATTAAAAAAATTACATAATTTTATACATATGTACGTGAAAAATATTTAATATTCTTATACTTTTCATTCATGATTTTCTTTCTAAACATTTTGAGTCTTGTTTTGTGACGTCATGGGTTTGTACACACATACAATGATAGTCACGGACACATATGTACTCGTGCACGTACTGTACATGAATGTCAGCGCAGCGCAGAGATGTCACATTTTTCGAACATAACCAACATTTTCAAAGTAAATGTCTTTGCAACAAGTTGTTTTTGTTTAAATGTAAGTACAAATAACGAAATGATCTAATAAATATAAATAAATACAAATTATGTGTGATTTAGATATTACCATGGTTGTATAATATAGTTTTCTGCAAATTATTTGAATTCGCTTCTTCAAAATTAATTTCCATAATCAAATTATTCAATATATAATAAAAACATAAGCACGAGTAAAAAAAAACTTGCTGTCACGTTTGCTTTCAAGGCAAATAACATAAACGTCAAACGTAGTTCCATTTTTATTCGATAGGAGGGACTACGGTCACGGTCGCAAACCCATGACGTCATTTGAAATTTAATATAAACTTTAAAAAATTATTTCTGTAAAACTAGAAACTTATGTGACATAAATAAATAAATAAATAAATATATCATCACGGCATATTACCCATTTCTCAGTGTGCCACAATCTGCTTTATGTGACATAAAATATATATTTCTGTAAGTGGTTTTAAGTATACTTTCAGGAAAAAAATAAATTGGAAAATGTGGTATGACCCCATTGTTGTAAAATATCATCACATTCGTTTAATTTTTGAGGTTCTGTTGAACGCGGATTATTGGACTAAAATGTCACTAAATATTTTGAACAAAACAAATGAATTGTTGATAAAACCATGTAAATCGAGTATAGCCAACATAAAATTTTTATAGTATATAATATTTGAAGTAGTAATAATATTTCCCCAGAAACTGTTTTGAGAGATCTCTTTCAGCTCGGCCTATCAAAATAAACTCGCCCTATCAAATGGTCAGTTTCTGGCCTATTGATACAAATAACTATTTATAAATTAATGAAAAATAATTTAAAAAAAACAAATAAAAATTATTATGTTTGGTATTATTTTGGAATTGCCAATCTACATATTTTATAAAAATGTATATCTTGGGAACAATTAAACAAATAATTGTATTGTTTTATCAAACTTGCAAATAATGATAAATATAGATACAAGACAGGGTTGGAAAAAATCATGATTTATTTAAAAAAATCAAAAATCATTGATTTTTTAAAAAAATCAAATAAATCATGATTTTTTGATTTTTGTTATTTTTAAAGATCTAGTGGGGTTATTGTACTTTTTTAATTGTTTTAAAAGCAATATAAATATTTTATTTCATGAACGAAAACGAAATCTGTAATAAATCTCAAAAGATGCATTTGAATTTTTGCACAAATTTAGTATATAAACGTAACAACGCGCGCGCGTCTTTTTAAACAATGCATACCTAAATAAAATAGGGCAAAACATGTAATCAGTAATCTGTTACAATTCGAATACAGTCCATATTTTTGTTGTTATTTATACTTTTGTAGTAAATAAATTCATTTTTATTACAATTTGAATCTTTTTTTTCATTTGTGATAAAAATCAGTGATTTAAAAAAAAAATCAGTTGATTTAAATCACAATGTAAATCATGATTTAAATCAAATGATTTAAATCAGGCCAACCCTGATACAAGATTAATTTAAATCATTTCATGTCATTAATTTTCCTAGTAATTAAACTACATTGTACATTATCTTGAATCCAGAACCTGGTTGCAACACGTATGACATATAAGTAATTGAAATTGCAGTACACATGTCGCACTTTCATGAAATTGTAGTAGGTTAATAATTAATTTTCAGAAGTTTCAATATTATATTTTAATTAATATGTCAGTACCTACCTATTTTGAAGTTATTCATACTTTACAATGAAGTTTATGTTTAATTTGTCTGAAAGTTCATTGTATAGCTGCCTGTTCGAAAACATGCTCAATTTTGTTGTTGTATAAAAAGATTTCGTGTCTAAAATTATTATATACTACTCATCCCTTTTAAAATATTTAATTATAGCATCATAGGTAACTGACATACCCTGATCGTGACTCTATGATGGGGTAAATTCCTAAGGTCATGTCCGTTTATAGCTCTTTTTTAGTGGGAGGGTTTGGGGGGGGGGGGGGTTTGGGGGAGTGTTATCTTGGCACGTGTTTTACCTTCGTCTACCACGTTTCATTTTTTATCCCCGTTTCTTAACGATGTTTCCGGTCAAGACAGCGGTGGATATTCACGCAATGTTGGAAAATGTTAGTATGGGAAGGGGGGTTAATAATTAATGCAGGCGGGAGTTCTCAAACTGGGATTAATAATAGAGGAGGAATTGTTTTTGCTGAAATTAATTATTTATTAAAATAAATAACGTAATTTAGGTATTTATCGCACTAATTTAATGATGAGCCGATTTCACATTTTTTAAAAAGTATTTTAAATGATAGTTTATGCAATATTTATCACAGTAACAGCAAAAATAATAATAATTTATTGTTATTTTTGTAAATAATTATATAAAATTAGTGGCGCCAGAAATAGTCCTGAAAAAAAACCCACTTCTGTGACGTCGGAGTACATACAACACGTCATTCGTAGCCAATAGGAAAACAGTTTACGTTATTTATATAAATAAAAGTAGGCGATAGTTTGTCACATGTTAAACTGTATGTACTCTGACGTCACATTCTGTTTCAGATCATCAAAATGTTAACCAAATTTCAATATGTAATAGACACAAAATTCACGTCACTGCAAGAGAGAGATAGAAGATCATACATCCAAACAAACCTCCCCTCGTTGTCTTGCGTCCCGTACCCTGTTCTTATCTGTCATTGTGTTCGCATCTGTTATTATTGTGATGTGTACGTTATGTTTAATAAAAATGAGTTTAAAACCAGAAGATGTGTCTGGGGCAACTTTTTTGTTTGATAATATTGAAGATGATTCGATTATTCAACTAAAACGATGGCTAGAGTGTAGAGTCTACGGCTGATGACAGGTCTTTGTTTGGACGGGGTAACCATAGCAACCTTGATTTCTATGCTTTGCCGTTAGAGGCGCTCGTGCAAATTGCAATTTTGTAAGTGTCTATTGTAAAATATTTAATGGATATTTCGT
Source organism: Ophonus ardosiacus (assembly GCA_943142095.1). Taxonomy (NCBI): domain Eukaryota; kingdom Metazoa; phylum Arthropoda; class Insecta; order Coleoptera; family Carabidae; genus Ophonus; species Ophonus ardosiacus. The sequence goes on along the minus strand of OW964829.1, from coordinate 41,486,123 downwards.
GATATTTTCAAATTTGATGCTCTTTAAAGAACATCTTTTAAGATTTAGTACTTGGAAATCATATAAAAATTCTTGCATCAGTCCTATTGAACTGAATTCTCCATAATACATATAGTTCATGTTTATTAACTGTGAAAACTCGATGATAGATAGATTAATTAAGTACCTATATTCATTTATTTTTATTATTCATTACGCAATTGTTTTGTTGCTTTTACAGCATCAGCATTGTATTTTATTTTAACCTAATTTCGTAGTATCATATTAATAAATTAACTATACTTATGTACATATATCCATTAAAATGTTGCGTTAATTATATTCATCCAAGGATGGCTATTTGTTTTCTTTTTCATATAATAATTATGTTATCATTTTAAAATAACTTCATGGAAATATTATATATATATTCTTTGAAATCTGATGATATCTTACGCCTACAGAAATTTCATTAATGTCTTCGATATATCATGACTGAAGAACGTAGTACAAAAACATTATAATAGACCTATTACATTAAAAGAGAGAGATATTAATAAAAGTGAGATGAACATGTACATAGTGCGCAGTTGACTTTTAGCGTAGGTGTAGGTGGGTGATATGGCGTAGAAAATTTAAATTTAAAATATGGCAACAAATGCATATACAACAAATTTAACAAAAAAAAAAAAAAAAAACAAAGTAAATTTACGTGTATTATATGCAGTATATATGGTATATGCAATGAATACTTTGAAAAGAGAGGAAGAGCAAATGGAAATCAGAAATGAAGATAAAAGTTTTCCAAAGAAGGTTGTGCGATAACAATTATTGTGATGATGTGTTACATACCTACTGAACAATATTTACAAAATCCTTTTCTTATTTTTGTATGTTGTAACTCAGTAGTTAATTTTTAATAACTGATTAAAAATGTTGTCCAACAGATATTTATTTGACAAATAATAATCCTATTTTTATTATATGTCATACTTAATTGGTAAGAATTTTGAACCAGTTGTTAAAAAATAACCACTGACTTACAGAATAGGCCCGATTGTATTAAAATTAATTATTTTATTACGGCCACCCATTTCTGGGTATGCCAATCAGGTGCCAATTCAGTAGTAGAGCACGCACTTTAGAATTCTATCAAATGAGGCATTTGTTTTCGCTTTTCGCTATGAAGCGAAAATTTGGTAGCATGCGTATTTCAAAATATTCGCCTGCTAGATAAAAGTATCAAACTATAACGTTATTATTTTATTATAATTCAATTCAAAACCAATTTATATATTTATTATATATAACTGTCATAATATTTTCTATTTTAATAGTATAAAACCCGAAAATTCCCAGATCAAAAAGCGAATATAGAATTCTAAATCTAAAGTGCATGTTATTATACCAAGATTCGTAAAAGTAAAATCACATTCGCCTGTTTTCTATGATAAAATTTTAAAGTGCGAACTGTCACTATAGCTCTCTAAGCTATCAAAAAGTGAGCATCACATGGGTTACTTTTATTTGATAACAAAACAAATAATAAGTATTAAATTTTACCATAGATTTCAGCTATTACTTTTTCCATTAGTGTAACGTATACTGTACTTAAATTTCCATTTTTGGTTATACATTCGATAACTATCTCATCACAATAAATCGATATCAGGTACAATGACATCAGTTGATTTATTCGTCTTACCACTTAGAATAATATGGTACGGTAGTAATTCGTACCTTACAAATTTGTAACTTGCACAATTTAAATTTTTCTTGTATTTATGATAAAAACTTCTTAATATTACAAATAGCAATTATACATGACATCAAATTCACAGATCACAAATCGATTGCACGATAAAAGAGTATTACGCTTCACGGCGCCGATAATTTTGAGAAAACTTTTCATATTTACATGCAAGCAAATTTCAGTAAATTTGGAGAAAAGTTTCCTTGTGTACATTATACATTAGAAAGCAGAACTTGTTCTTTCTAATAATATAAGAGAAAGAGAATAGGTACAACTTAAAATATGTACTCACTCATAATATTTAAAATATGTGCCTGTAAGGCTGTTACAAAAAAATTATATGACTTTTCTAAGTCCTAAATTTTAAAAGATATTGTTCTTTAAAGAGCCTAGATATTTTGCAATTAAATACTGAAATTTGTATATTTTGAAAAAGTCACCTGTAGCGGTAGCACGCACTTTATAATTCTATCATAGAAAGCAGACGAATACGATTTTATTTTTACGAATCTTGGTAGCACGCACTTTAGAATTCTATATTCCCTTTCTGATTCGGAAATTATTGGATTTTATACTATTAAAATAAGAAATATTAGGACAGTTGTATATAATAAATGTATAAATTATATATAAAATGCCTTTGAATAGAACTGTGGCAAAATAATGACGTTACTTTGACACTCTCGCTTTAAGTCGTACGCTTGCAGGCGAATATTTTGAGACACGCATGCTACCAAATTTTCGCTTCGTGGCGAAATGCGAAAACAAATGCCTCATTTGATAGAATTCTAAAGTGCGTGCTACCACTACTGATCTGAAATAGAATGTGACGTCAGAGTACATAGAGTTTAACATGTGACAAACTATCGTCTACTTTTATTTATATACATAACGTAAAATGTTTTCCTAATAGCACTGAATGACGTGATGTATGGACTTTGACGTCACAAGAGTGGGGAGTTGTTTTTCATGACTACTTCTGGCGCCAATCTTTTCATTTATTTATTTACGAAAATAACAATAGATTATTATTATTATTATTATTATTTTATTACTATGAAAAATATTGTATAAACTTTTATTTAAAATACTTTTATATACAACCTGTAAATAATGTTAATTTTATTTTTATCAAAATCATAACTTAATGTTAATTAAAGAAAATGTGAAACAGGCTCATTCGCATAGGTTGATTTAAAAGCAATTCTCAACCCTTCTACGTGTTTGAAAAGTCCGTGAATTGCCAGCTGAAGGTCAATAATGAGACTTTTTCGTGTAGATCTTAGATGACTGTGAACAATTGTTTCATTTGTTTGATTGTAACAAAAGCCTGTATTAATGGCTTGGTGACGCCATTGTAAATTTATAGTTTCAATAAATTTATTGTTTTATTCTCAAGGTTTGATATTTGTGATATATTGTGTTTGTTCCGAATAGGAAATACTTTTTGATAAATAAGTATTGTTTTTTGATTGAGTTTGTTAACCTTGGCGAAGCAATTTTCGTATAATGTATTTTGAGTGGGATAGGTGGTCATTTAGTACTATTAATATCGTAATGGAATATCAAATGAATGTATCGTATTATTCCTATAAAAATTTAGTATATTCTTTATATTTATATCTAATAACGGCTAAACATTAACAGCAGACAACCCACATTATTCGTGAGTAATGCAGACTTCGAAATATAAAATATAGCAACAAATACAGGTACAACTACGAAAGCGTAGAAGGGTTATACGCAAATTTGAAATCACCTTATAAACTTGAAATTTCACCTTTTTAAAACTTGAAATTTCAACTTCTAAACTTGAAATTTCAACTTTTTGAAATTATGAGTTGCCAGTTAGGTTACGTTGCAATTTCAAGTTTAAAAAGTGAAATTTCAACTTTTTGAAAAGGTGAAATTTCAAGAAAAACGTTGAAATTTCAAGAATAAATGATTTTTTTGTGGCCCCTCTAGGCTTTCGTATACAGCAGTACAACAAATTTAAATAAAAAATCTGTTGTGGCCAGCACAAGACCTTCCGTCAATTCGATGTATTTTGTACAAATCCCATACCAAAAGTCCATTGGAAAAGATTCTATGTATCATGTAAAATTGTAGCTCGAACACATACTAGTTTTTACAAATTCCATCCCAAAAGTTTATTTGAAAAGATTCTATAAATCCAATAAAATTATAACATAAACATACACTATGTAAATTGCACTTGACACTTCCTTCTTTCTTCTTCATCTTTTCCCTATTTTATTAGGAGTTGATGTTTCTTACACTTCTCTTCCACTCATTTCTGTCCGACGCATCTTCTTCGTACAGTTCTTCCTCTTTCAAGTCTTCTGCGATACAATCTTCCATCTTCTCTTTGGCAATTTCTTTAATATATATAATAACATAAAATGTCAAAAAATAATAATAATAACTGCGTTTATTTTAAGAAAAACTGTTAAAAACTTCAAATAAGAATACTTCCGGTGCATCAATTATAACCAAAATTTAATCAGAGAAATACAAAAGAATCATAATTTTTAGAATTGTAGTACTGGAGTTATCATCGGAGAAAAATTTGTCACACGCGGACACACACACACACACACAAACACACATTAAGACATCATTTTAAAAATAGTAATTTCGTATAGTAGGGACTCTAAAACGTGCTTATCATTAAAAACTCACCACTGTTTTTATGGCCAAAGACAATACTTTCCTTAGCTATGAAGGTAGGTAAAAACTGAATAAATTTAAGTATAGTATACGCAATGAATACTTTAAATAGAGAGGAAAAACAGATGGAATCAGAAAAGAGGATATAAGTTTTACAAAAAAGGTTATGCGATAAAAAAAATATCTCACAAATACCGCTAGATGGTATGTCTAAAATGACGTCACAGTCATTAAAATGTATTAGGTCCATACCTCGATTCATACAGAGGAATGACAATTAATGCAAATATAAGAATACATTTTTAACGACAAGCGGCGAGTTTAACCATAGTAAAGTAATTATAATAGCAATTAATAAATATAAAACGTGTGAAATAAGTAATGGTGAAATAAATGCGAGAGTTTACCACTTTTTAAAAGCTCTCAAACAATTTTCTACAGTCAAATACTGTCAAAGTTGTCAAATTAATTTCTGATGATTTAAAAACTGCTAAAGCTGTAAAATTTAAATGGAAAAATTAAATATTTATTTCATTATTTATGTGCTCTAATTAATATATTCTCTCGATATGGAAAAATTAATGATTTTCTTTTATCGCTACAACATTAATTACGAAAAACAAATTGAATATCATTATTATTCATGAGAAAAATTTCAATGCACCAGATTGTTAACTGATAACAGTCCTTGTGGAATGTGCATTATCACAATGATATTACGTGATTATAAATTTTCCATGAATGTTACAAATTGGGTCGAAAGTGTAATAAATAAATCAATATAACACTTTCTGGAACGCGGATAATTCATTAGGGTTGTGTCGGGTCAGGGATGCAGTAACTTGCATTCAAGGAGTACCTATAAACACCCAAACTATAATTAGATTTACTATTTTCGTGGAGGCGTCAAAACACTACATTTTAAGTAATAGATCCTAGTTTTAGATTAAGACATGACGCCTGCCCTCTGATTGTATAAAATGTAAACCCAGTTTACAAAATTAAAGAAAATCAGATCCTTCCAATTATCTAAGCTTTTACGAACGTGTCACATCTGTATATGATTTTGATGTTTAAATATGAGGTTACAGAAGATGTCCAACTTGTTAAAATGGAAAAGAAAATAGCGTTTGTTTATATAGTTTTTATATACGACGACTCAAGTGAGACTGAAAGACCATTTGAATCATTGGTTTAGATTATTTCGATCAGAAATTCTTTCATGTTTCATTTATTTGTTCGTAATAACTCATAAAGACTTCACAAAGTGCGAACTGCCATATTTTCTTCGGAACTTGCTATAGGGCTGCAATGTTTCTAATCAGAAACATTTAAATAATGAAGTGTCTATTAGTGCAATAGACAGTGCGCCCAGACTGGTCCAGACAGAGCCTCAAAAAAAATTAATGATCTGTCGCACATGCGCATGGCGGCCACTTCTCGAACAGAACCTAAAAACCGCTGTCAGGTATTTTTATAGTTTGTCTTTTTTAAAAAAGCCCAACCAAAACAATACCTAACTGAAAATTCCTAATAGGAAGACTGTGGTATTTGGGTAGATTCGAGAAGTGGCCGCCAGAATTGTCCGCTAGATTCCGTCTGCTCCAGGTGAAATAGTTCACTAATTTTTTTTTTTTGCGGCTCTGTCTGGACAGTGCAATAGACACTTCCTTTAATTAAATACATTTTCTGAAAAACAAATGTTATAATTATAAATTTGCGCGCGCAGTCTGTACTAACATGGATCAGGGTTGAACATTTTTGATCGGATCGTTCAGTCTGAGTGATCGGAGTGAGTTTAGGAACGCGTCAAATTAAACCGATTGATTTTACGAACACTTCAGATTGCATAGGTTCAATCCGATCGATTTTATGAAAACGCCTTATCTGTAAAGTTTGTTACAATAAAGTGTGTGTATACCAGTCTTCATTCCTGTTTTTAATGCTTATATATCTTTATAACGTAGGAATAAAATTATTGTCAAAAATATTTCATTTTCATAAATATATTTACAGTAGTTGTGCACTTTTATTGATTGTTTGAGTGTAAAATCTTATACAGTCTAATGGATATCCTGGAAAATGGAACTAGAGTAACGCCTCTTTTATTATGGCATTGGTACGGCCTTGTCCTTAATTTAATAACAAATCTTAACAACTTCAAGCATATTAAAAGTATATTTGTGCAGTTTCAATTTGTTTCATGAATCATGGCTGAATGTATTCGAAAATGTTCTTAAAATTAATACCTTTAGATGTGCCAGACTCCTTAGAATTATTAATGACGTTTTATAGATTTTAAATATACAATCCAACAAAGATAAATACTACCCATGCAAAATTTTGTAGGACCTAATATTGTTATTATATATAAAATGGTAATATATATACCGAGTGTAACACGAAAACAGGGCCATAGGCGTTTAACATGGGAAACCAATTTTTTACTGCGAGCAAATAAGAAATAAATAAACAACTGATCTCCACGGAAACATTTAGCTTTACCGGTCTCGGGATCGGTAAAGTACTTTCCGATCCCTTATAGACAACTTTCCAAGCTAGCTCAACAAAGAAGGACTTTCCGGTCTAAATAGTGATCAGAAAGAGCTCATTTTCTGGGCGATCGCGAAAAAATGTGTTACACGAAAATATTATTGTCCATATTCTCCGAAAATTATAATCATTCCTAAGTAATCACCGGCTGAATACATGGTAAGAATTTGCCTTTTTTTATTCACCTTGTCAAATTTAATTTGACACTGACATTTTTCGAAAACTACAGTAGCCCACACATTTTAAAGAAGATTTGATTTGTATAAAACCATAGTAACGTAAAATTACGACAAACACACGTTAAAGGTGTAGGTCTCTGATTGGTTATTTTTAAGACGTCTTTTCTCTAATATCTTTTAAGCTAGTTTTTTTTTTCTTCGAAATTACACATCCGAGTGCAGTCTCGTGTTTCCTCATTCGCTCTGGGGCTCGAGTTGTGAGACACCTGTATGTCATATATTTGGTAGAGTATATATAATTTAAAAATCATTTCTTCGTACATTATATGACGTAAAACAAGTTTTGAATAATGGTTTTGAAAATTTATGGTTTGTAATTCATGTACGGAAACTAAAGAAACAATACAAGGTAAACAAAAATCGTCATTAATCACAATCACCATCATCTAACACTAGCGGCAATCAATATCACAATCAGTGCTGGCATCAAGACATGCATAACACATTATTTATGCAGCTCATGGCAAATTTTAATTTTTTATTGCTTCCCCAACGCGTGCAGCGAAATATTGACAAAACTTTCCTCCCTTATCAAAACTCAGTCAAGTTCATCTGTATTTCAGTCTGAGGAGCAAATACACAAATATAAGGGTAGCATGCAACGACATGTAAGGTATGATGAATAGAAAATGCTGCAATGGCCTTGTTTCGAACTAAGGTATAAAAGTTTATAAGTAACGTAGATAAATTGCATGTCCTTAATGAGAATTGTTCTAGCTGTCGTTTTGTTGAATCAAAAGTGTTAAATACAAAGGTAATTTAGTGCAGGCTTTTAGGACATACAATAAACATTACAGGGAAATATTATGACAATACATGCATTGGAAAATTATTCTATAAAATTATTTTCATTTGTTTGTATATTTCTTTGAATTGAACATTTTTTACCTCTCGCTAAGAGAGGTATTGGATTCATGCTAAAATTCGCATGTTCAGATTTTATTGAATAAGCACGATTTAAGGTTCCTAGAATCCGATTATAACATTTTTAAAATGATGTGTGTGTGTGTGTGTGTGTATGTGTGTATCTGTGTATGTATGTATGTTTGTCTGGATGTTGTAGACACGATTCCTCAAATACTATAATGCCCACATTCATAAATACTCGTAAAGTTTCAAAACGGTTCGTTATAATTTTTGACAAATAGAATCAAACTTGGCAAATAAAATTTCGATTTTTCTTTCAATGTCGACTGTTTTTATTAGATAAAAATTATAACGAACCGTTTCAAATTTTTACGAGTGTTTATGAATACGGGCATTAGACTTAAAAAATATTTAACTGCAGTTTCCTCAATCTGATATTCCTGGGAAGAGCTGAAAAGGTTTTGGTAACAATTGAACAACCGGAAGTAGTAGTTTCTTAGAAAATTTCTTCTAAATATAATTTTTTGGAAATTTTTGTTATTACAAATATTGAAGAACAAAATTCTCCATCTAATACACTTAAAATTTTTATTATATCTTGTATAGATTTAGAGATAAAGACACTATAATATATAGCAAATTCTAATCGCAGAGACTAAGGCACTAAGGAAACGACTTGACAAATTCAAATGTTTATAACATAGTTTGAAAATGACATATGTCAGTGTTAAAAATCAACAGTTTTATTGGCTTTCTGATAGCTTTTTCTGGGAAGTATATTTAATCTTTCTTATTATTTTATTAATGAAATATTTGAAATTATAGGTAAAATGCATATATCCATCAGAAATACCGCCAATCTGGTTAATGAATTGGAAGACATATAGGAACTTCCTCATACAATGAAAAATAGATATAATTAGAATTATATGTGTGCAGAAGACATGTTAAATATAATAAAAAACAATATTTGGTTGAAGTTCTGTAATTTTTTGTTATAAATCGACGGTTCGATAGAGATGTACAATACAATACTTATATAGCCTTATATGGAAATGGCGAGAGATCTTGGGCTGGCCACAACAGATTTTTTTACTGAAATTAGAACTCTAGTATAAGCAATAGAAGTTTCTTGCCGTTAAAATCACCCCCCACCACTTTATGACGTCAGAGTTTAATTTGAATTCAATAGCGCATAAAATTTGTACAGGGGTCATAGTTATAATTTAATTTTCTTGTAACTTTGGGCACTTTGTATTTTATATACAAATCGTAAATAAAAATACATATGTAAATTTAAAAAATGTAAGTCGTAACTAATATATTATTTTCAATCCAAAAACTGAAATTTTACTGAATAATGGAAAATTAATAATTATTTTTCATTGTAATTGTATTTGCAGTTTTATAACTTATATTAGTAGTATTTCAAGCTCAGTGATGCATAATTTTTATTCGTAAGCATTTTATGAAAATAGCAGCTAAAATTGTAAGTAAAATATTAATGGGAAAGTTATTTCCAATGGAAAATACCCTACTACTACGTTTTTCGTAAGTAGCCATCGATTTCGTATGTAATAAATCTTCATTGGCTTTCTTCGCTCTCATTAAAATATTTTCCGAAACATCAAATTTACCCTCCATTATCGCCAAGGATAAAGAACGAGAACGTTGATGTTTTAAAAATAAACGAAAACATTGATAATAAAAACAATTAAACAACATTCTTAGCATTGCCAAAGCTTAAGCATTATTTTAATCAAAATTAATATAAATGGAAACTTGTTTCACGCATATTCTAGTGAGACATAAAATCTTGTAGATATGCTCCACGGGCGTTACTAGATGATAATGCCCACTGGATGACATAATCTTCGTAACGCCCGTGGTACATAATATACTATTTCCTACAACCGTGCGTAAAGTACATACTTTGCACTCTCTTTACAATGTGTAAAGTGTAGCTTTTCAAACAAGTGCGAGAAAAATACTTTTTCGTACTCACTGCCTAGAAACTAATATTTCCCGCAGCCAACCCACAATCTGAAAGGCCATATTCCCGCGCTATTGTTTTACTTCCCGCACTAGTGTCTCAATGGAAACTACTTTGATCGAGAAGCTTAAAAGTGCTATTTTATTTTTAATTTTTTTGTACATTACAACAAATTTAATATAAGAACATAATAATTTAGGAAAATTAGTTGAAAGAATAAAAATTATTTAAATAAAATCAGAATCATTGTTAATTTTGACATTTTAATACTACTAACACCATCTATTAGAAACTAATGTAATGAGAATCGAGAATGATGAATATGGCGGCCATACTGTATGTTGCACACAATATTAAAGATATTAGTAGGTATTAATATACAATAAAAACAACATTATTATTATTATTATTATTATTATTATTATTATTATTATTATTATTATTATTATTATTATTATTATTATTATTATTATTATTATTATTATTATTATTATTAATAGGTATAAGAATATATTTATTTAAAGATAATTTAATATGTATTTATACTTTTATTTGTTTTAGGTAGTGATATGTTCCTAAATTTATAACCAAACTACTATACATATGTACTATCAAAATAAAATAAGATCTTAAATTTAATACATTGTATTTGAATCGATTATATACAGTTTGGTATTGCAATAATTATTATATATTTATATTTTGTATCTGACAATTAGTTAGTGAAATTGATGGCTCTATTTGATGCGACGACATGTTCTGCGTAACATCTATCGAAGGTAGAACAGTTTTACAATTAATTCGTTCGTTACAAAAAATCTTGTACAATACTTATGCGAAATACCTTCCGTGCATTCGCCTAAATGAAATACTCGCTCGCGTTGCTCGCTCGTACTTCAAACAAAGGCTCATGCACGGAAGTTCTTGTTTCCGCATTTGTATTGTAAATAACTATTCAAGTACTAGTGCGTGAAAAGTAAATACGTTGCTAGGCAAAGGTTAATTTTGTCAACTAACACTAACAATATTTGGAGATACCTGTACACCTATTCTCAGTATTATGAGAAAAAAAGTACTACTTTACACACTTGTTACATAAATAACTATTCTGTAGTTTTTAAACGAAATTAAAATTTATGGAAAGACCCTATTAAAATTTTGTTTGGGGTGAATTTTAAATTATAATTAATTGTCAAATAATTTCTATTAACTACGCCTAAAGCAGAAACCATATTGTTCAATGACCCATAGTATCTTGGTTTTTGACCAAGTTCATTGACCGCTATGATTTTTATTTGTTTTGCTATGATTTATTACAAATATTGTTCAGTAAAAGTTCATTGATATATTTTGTATGTAATATGAATGTTTTAGTAATTAGTATTGAGAATGTTTCTTTTGTGCAAATATTTCTGGTACTACGTACTAATGATATACAGGGAATTTATTTTAACATGCAACATATGGCGAATCAGTTCCATGGTTACTCATTATTATCAAAAAATGACAGCAATGTAATATTTGTCTATTTTAAAATGTTTTGTATTATCAAAACTAATTTCCAATAAATTAGCCTACAGACGATTAACAAATAATCAAAACATGAATGTTGTACATCTTAACAAACTTTAGCTTACAAAAGTTCATAACTTTCATGTAATAAATGTTAACAAAATACCCCCAATCACTCTGAGGCAATATTCTAGTCGGTCGTAATAATAATTGACACCATTTGTGATGTGTTTTGGAGGTATCGCCTGTGCTGCAATACTATTTATAATGTTGCATTTTAAAATGGACAAATATTACATTGCTGTCTTTTTTTGACAATAGTGAGTAACCATGGAAGTAATGAACTATAATGTTGCATTTTAAAATAAATTCTCTGTAGAGAAGTGATCGTATGATTTGAAATACATTTCCATGTAACTGAACTTTACATTGTTGTATGTTTATGTACTTTCAATAATTTTCATTTTAAATTACCATTTCCGCCACGAAACAGTATCCTGTCTCCTATCGCAGTTAATCAAAAATTAAACCGCAATATATTTTTCAGTAGGTACAAATAGAATATTCCCAACACAAAAACAGAATCTGTGGAATTATTAATTCGGGTAACAGTTGACACACGCAACCCGCTATGTTGCCATGTAACGTAAGAAACCACACTGCGTGCATCGGTCAACAACACCGAAACTTTTATTTGACATTAACATCGGCTCCGCCTATATTAAACACCAGTTAATTGGATAATTATAAGGACAAACCTGGAAATATTTTCGGAGGTCAGTCACCTCTGGGTATATTTTATGATGTTAATAATAAATAACTTCATCGATTCCATAATTTATTTTACCAAAAGTTAATGCTTATAATTTGATATAATGAGTGTTATTACTAATACTATTAGATATAGAGCTAGTGTGGTAGTGCAACGCTCTTTGTAATACCTATGTGAAGTTGTCTGGACATAATAGCAATATTAAAAAGAATGTATTCCTATAAAGACAGATTTACCACTTTTATTATTTTGTCAACGAAAGTTGTCACTAAAGTAATCCATTATACCTTATGATAATTAACTGTACTGTAAGATAATTTGGGCTTGTGTATGATGTTTAGTACTTATTAGGATATGTAAATAATAATACAGGCGAACCACAGAGAAACCTTGGGTTTGTCTGTGGTCGAACTTATATAATTAGAAATTCAAGGGACCGCCAAATTACTTCGAGTTAGAGAAAAAGCAAACATGTCTAATTTATTTAAAAAATACATAATTCTAAATCATTTTTAAACTTTCTTTAAAACAAAAAATGGCTAGTTTAACAAAAAATTAATATTTAAAAATAATTATTAATGATTGATGTTTGATTTTTTGGCATGAAAATTATTTTATTTTATTGAGCAAACTAAATGTTTCATCTGTTGTATTTTCATTCATAGTAAAAAAATAGTTGAATTGTTTCAAATGCTTTTTTGTCCTCAGGCTATTCCACGATATTTTTTTTATTTTTTTTTTATCTTGAACTACACAAAGCATGTAAGACAATATGTGAAAATCCGAGTTTAAATTGCTCCAAATAAGCGAGATATTAAGTTATGAATTTTAAGTTTCATTTGTGACGTAGATAATGTGACTATACCAGAAGTAAACAAACAGTGGTTCACAGACTTACGAAAAAATGTTGAGCAAATTATAAAATAATGTATATTTGAATTGTATTATTATATTTTATTATTAGGGAAAGAAAATATATTATTGCAATTAATTTATTTTAGTTTTTTCTTATTTTACAAAAACATTTTGACATTTTCGAAGTTGTTAGCGCACAGCGCATGATTGGTGGCTCACGATTTCAAACAAATTTCAAAGGAGTGCAGCAGATAGATCAACAAACATGCAAAGAAAAGAAAATCACCCGAACAGCACCCGAATAATTATTTTCTTAGTTGAAGCGAAGTAAAAGCGGAGCTGCATACAGTCGGTGTTCAAACTTAAATCCTATTTGCTTAAACACCCGTGCACCATGTCTTACGTCATCATAAGTAAAACTCCCCGTATTTTTTAGAGGGAATAATTAAAAAAAAAATAGTTGGTATTTTTCTTATCGTCTAACTGTTATCTTTCATATATTTATTTTTGATAAACTTTTACCCTTTTCGATTACGGTGGAATAGCCAAAATACACAGCGAGTGTAACCTACTTTTTACGCTTCCTGTGATGTAACTTGTCTAACTATGATGTAAAATAATCAAAAAACACTGGACGTTTATAGGCATTTAGAAAAAAATACATGTCTCTTATTTTTTGATGTAGATTAATATAAAAATTTTCAAAAATTGTGATAATCCACTATTCCGATGCATAATTTTGAGTGAATTTTACAATTACTTCTATGTCCGAGATTAGCAACATTGTGTATCAGGCTGACAAATACGTAAATTACACATTTGTGAGAAAAAGTAGGACTTCAATGCCTTGAGTCTTGATGCATAAATAAGTGCTTAATTAATTTAATTCTATGAAATAGTAAAACAAATCGTAGTGTTGCTTTTAACAGAACACTAAAAATAGTGTGGGCCTATATATCTTTTTTAAAAATACGTCATGGTAATATTTTGATCAGGAACAGAGAACTCTTAAATTTTCATTTAAAAAACAAAGATCGTAAATAGTATGTCCCACTTTTAGGTGTCTGTATTATACACATAAAATATAAAATGAAATTATTGTTTGTGTTTCATATAATAATTTTCTCAATGTTAACATATTTAATTAAAAACCAATAGATTATATTCGTTCATTTACTAATTATTTCATCAATAATGTACTACCAAACATCAAGTATGATTAATTTCCATAATTCGATTCTCTGAGCACACGTGTCTTTTGATATGGCTGTGTGTACTTACTCCAAAGCCACCTATATCTATAATTAAAATGTTTGATCACTTAACATACCATTTAAACTCTTGTAACCGACCTTCAACTGTCACGGTTGTCACGTGCTTGAAAAACAATTTCTGACGTTATTACTCATCGATATCTATTTAGGGAACTATATTTGTTGTTGAAAAGGAAAAATTCATATTTTTATTTGATTCCATTAAATGTCCTTAGAATTATTGTAAGATATGGAAATTATTTAGTAGAAATGGAGAGTAGATTTGGATATTTAAGATAAATAGGATGATTCTATTGTTATATTATTATTGATTTCAAGTTAACTTAATGGCAAAATTAAATATTTAAAATAGGAAAGTTTTATGAATGTATTTATTGATAAATTATTAGTCTATTTTTATACTTATGTACTCGTACACTGTTGTTAAATATATTTCCAGAAATAAAACCATTTTAATTTTAAATTTATTATATTATTATACCATTACTAAGTGCGGGGGGCTATATTTCCTCATGAGGGCAATTTTGAAGCACGAACTACTACAAGAAGCGTCTTCAATTGCGCGAATGCGTGGAAGACGTCTTCATGAAAGTGGTTTGTACAAGATATCTTTATTTTAAAGTGAATATAAAAATAAGTAGGCAATTTATTTATTTAGCGTTTGGTTTAAATAAAGTAAAATCCATGTAAGTTGTGTTTTATAGACTAAATTTTATTATTATCAAGACTAATTTATTTTAAAATGTTTATTGCAACTTTTAAATTCGAGTCGATCGGGAAGCATTTGTTCTTGGTCGAGTGTTGCATGCAGGAAATGTCACTTTGAAGGTTACGAGTACAGAAAGTATATTTTTCGTGTTTTTAAGCAAATTAATTTTTCATTACTTGTTAGAACCCGCAATTCAATACCGTAATGCTGGTTGCAGTTCAATAACGTTGTGTTATGTTTATATATTAGCGAATTATGTTCCGTGACCAAATAACAAACGTTTCAGTAATGACTTTGAAACTTATCTTTTTTTAATCGTTATTATTTATTTAGTTCTAGCCTATGTGTAACATAAATATACACAGAAATGTCCAGTTTTCTAATAATTATTGAAAAAAAATATTGATTAACCATCAGCAATACAGGAATTGCGTATGAATCAACTATAATTACAGTGATTGTTTTATTTTGTTGAATCTATGTAATTTATTTTTATTAACATGTGGTCTTTGTAAAGTTCAAATAACCTGAATTATTTAGCAATTACAATTAATGTCCATTACGTTAATAATTCATAATGTGTACCTATATTATTTATTAATTATCATATGCCTTAAATGTATTTTATGCATTTTAATTTGAACAAAGAACAAAAATTATAAATTACGTACATAAATGAAAGGAAGCATTTATTTATTTCTTTATAGACATTCATTATACACTGTGTTCAGAAAAAAACCTAATTCGAAGTATACAATGAACACAGAAACGTATGTCTGATTATTATTAAATTCCAAAGTCAAATTTTCAAAATTAATTGTGAAATGTAATTAAGGAGAAAAGATAATAAAACAGGATACATAATATTGCCATTCACAGTTTTTTAATTTACTTCTATTTCTAAAATAAGGATTCAAGAAGAAAAGCTTTGATTTCTTTAGATAACGTTTTTGAGAATATTTCGTGTTAAATTAATATTTAATTAATTAACATACGTTTTTTTGTTTATAGCCTACTCCGAGTTAGGATTTTTTTCATATATATATGTAATCTATGGTGTAACAATTTGTTTTGCATATAATGCTATAGATTTTGTGTTATCGTTATTACTATTTACTGAATTCATGTCTTAAAACTCGTAAAATCTTTGGATCTTATAATGAATTCAATTTTATAGCGTTTATTAAAAGTGCCGTTGTAAATAAAATAAACCATAAAAGTGATAAAAAGGAACTTCAGTGTCGAGGTGCATATTAAATTTTATTTGAAACCGAAAAATTGTGAAAATGAAAGGAATATTTATTTTACAGGTTATGTTTAAATATAGTCAGTTTGACATTCAATGTTGCTAACCTCGGACAATGAAGTTATCGTAAAGAACAATCAAAATTATGTGTTTTATCTCAAATTTATTGATCGAAATTATATAGTTCAATCTTCTCGCACCTATTTTTGTCATTTTACGTACAAATTTACTATTGTATATCACACACTTCCCCAAATTATTTGATATCTATAGCAATTATCATAAGGTTGACAACACTGCAATTGCATTAAATCGTCCTTTAACGGATTACTTCAGTGCCGATTTTTGACATTTTAATGACGATTTTAGTACACTTTAGTGAATTTTCAAATAAAATATATTTTCTTGTGGTTTCAAAATAATATTTTAGCAATACTATATTTCTAACTCGAGTCCACCAAATAAATAAGGATATTTTTATGTAAAATTACCTCAACTTCTTACATGAAGAATAATGAATTTATTACTTTAAAATAGCTAAATAAATGTAACTTTAAGGGTTATTTTATTGTCTATTGAGTGTGCCAATCAGCTTTTGTTTGCAGATTTCGGTACTGACGATATTTTTGCACTATAGGGCGTTCATTCAGATAAATAATAATAAAAATTCATAATGTGTCTAAATATAAATAAATAGTACATAGCACTTTTATTATAAACGTGCGCTTGTAATACGGGCCAATATTATTTTAAATTGTAACTCAATGATCTTGTATTCGGCTACTGTAATTAACAATAAAACTATGTACTTACTCTTGTCTTCCAGTGAGGAATTTCCTATTGGTGTAAAGAGCCCTAGGCGAACTGGAAAACGTATACTGTCCCTTTTGGTTTTGTTGTATATGAAGTATGGACCCCGAAAGATACTTATCTTGCGTTGCTGGCGCACATAATGTTGGCCCGGTCATCCTGTTTCAAATTTCGCGCCAAAATCCGCCAATCACTTCACTATAACACTTGGACTACCCGCACACAATAACAATTCGTCACAACAATTACACGTTTCAAATTTAACCAGTCTCTATCAAAAAGTAATAGATCTGTCAATATGTCAAACCGAGTCGTTTGCATGTTTCAAATAAATGACGAACGATCAGCGCACACTAGTTTTGTTCATTCAACTTACGGGGTTCAGGGTTAGCAGTGAATTATTTAAGGACGCGAACAGGACGATACTCGCAGTAGGACAGGACTCCGCAGGATAAACGCGCCTGGTAAACGTTGCCAAGGAGACATGATGGGGGCTAAAGGTTGAACCTTGGCGATGACGTAGACTTAGACTATGAATTTATAATGATGATTACCGCGCGATTATTTTAGTGTGTGCCTTAGGCTTGATGACTTTTCGATAAGATTATCGATTTGTGCATATATTATTTGTACAACAAAATTATTCATAATATTCATTTTAGTACCGCCTTCATGTTTTTTTTTATTTATTTGTTATATTTTTAACTCATAATTGGATTATAATGATATGTTTAATATTAAATTAAACATATGTCGCGTGCTATGTTATTAGTGTTCATTTTAATGGGGTACATATTTTAACTTTCCGTGCCATCTATAATAGAATAGCAGAACTATGGTTGAAATCAATAATAGATATGCAACCCAAAAATTTTATAATCCTTTTTCATGTACAACTATTTTATTAAAATTTACATTAAATATATACAAATGATAAAATATAATGTACAGATACATAATTTATGTGAATAAAATAATTTATTATAGTTTTACAATAGTAATTCTGTTAGTTACTGCTGGAATACAATAAACAGTTCTCTAATGCTCGAAGAGATGGCGTCTGATGTCATATAAGCACCTGGTGCACCGTACGGCAGAGAGTGGAACTAAAATTGTGCTCAATATAGTGTATAGTTCGTCTAGCAATCATTTAAACAAATGACTTTTGGATCCTCCGTAATAAAACTAATCGTTGCTACTGTGAAAATTGTTGCATTTCGCGCAAATATAGTTTCTTTTTAGTGTACATTATATGTCTATGAAAGTTGAAAATTGCTTGAAACTATTTAAATAGGCAAAAGTTTTATTGGGGTTCCGAAGGATCGAAGTTGCGTAATAAAATTCTTATCCAAATGTTATGATTACTTCAACAATGAACTCTTATTATTGAACCGAGCATGTGGTAATGCCAAAATGTTAATGTACGCGAGTTACAGGATATCATCTTTTGTTTTTTTAAGCTACAGGCTAAAACTTGTTTTTCGCTTATTTTGAAAAATACCTCGTTTCTCACTTATTATGAAAGATAAAGAAAAAATGTTTAGATACTTTTTTTTTAATTCCAAAAAATTAATAATTCAAATTTTATCCATGTTTACAACAAAATAATGTAGACTTGTTATACATCATTGAAAAGCTTTTAAAATAAGGAAAAAAAGTGAGACTATTTTCAACATAATATTCTCATTTAAAAAATATTATGTTCGTGTTATATCTCGAGATTTATTGTTTTGTAAAAATCTAAATACACTGCGTTCTTCTACATACAAAAAAAAAAACAGTATAAAAAGTATCTAAATATGTTTTCTTTATCTCTTTAAGCGAAATATTTCCAATATAAGCGAAAAACAAATTTTAACTTGTAGCTCAAAAACAAAAGCCGATGGAAATTTTCTATGGTGCCTATTAATAATAATAATAATAATAATAATAAATCGTTTATTTAGCTATAAATATACAGCTATTTCATACATAATACAAAAAATATATTGTACATAATTCAAAAAATATATTAATGCTAATATGAACTAATTAGACATAAGACATACAATCAACTATTTCTTTAAGTTATTAATAACAATAACAAAAAATTAAATAAGTAATCAATTTTTTTTAAATAAGTCAGTTATCTTTCTTCTAAATGTTTTTACATTGGTCAATATTTTTATATTTTCTGGTAGCTTATTGTACTCACTTAACCCTTTATGAAATATAGATTTAGTGGTAGACATTTTATTTGTGTGAACTAACATATAATTTTCTCTATACCTTGTTGTATAATTATGAACCGAGTTAAATGGAATGATCTTATTTGACAAATAATTTGGTGAAAGATTCAATTTAATTTTTTGGACAAATGTTAAAACTTGAACTTTTATGAAATCTTCAATATTTAACCAATCTAATTTATTCAACATATATTTTGTACTAGTTAATCTATTGCACTTTAATATTACACGCATTCCCCAATTTTGTAATTTTTGTAGTCTATATAAATCACTTTTTGATATAGTATACAATACACTTGAAGCATACAGAAAATGAGGTAGCACAATGGTGTTATACAATATAGCTCTTGTTCTTAGAGAAGTAAAATCACTTACTCTACTTATAACACCAATTTTTTTAGATATTTTTTTACAAATATAGTCAACATGAGCATTAAGTTTAAGTTTTCTATCTATAATAACACCTAGATACTTTATTTCATCTACTAAATCTATAATTTGGTTCGATATACTTAATTCTAACTTATTCTCTAAATATAAGTTATATTTTACATCATTTCCTATGAACATTAGTTTCGATTTGGAGACATTTAACTTTAAGCTATTGCTGCTTAACCACTTATCAATGTTTCTTAAATCATTATTTAAATTATTTACAATTTCATGCATATTTTTGCCTGTTATATATATAATTGTGTCGTCTGCAAACAGATGATATTTACAGTATTTAATGTGTTTCCCTATATCATTGATATATACAACAAAAAGTAAGGGTCCCAAGATACTCCCTTGAGGTACCCCTATATCTATTTTCATAGTATTGGAGTATGAATTTAAATATTTCACCCTCTGAGTTCTATTTGTAAGGTAATCATTAACCCATTTAAGAACTGTGCCTCCAATTCCATAGCATTTTAACTTTTCTATTAATTTATCTCTATTAATTATCTCTATTAAAGTTTTCTCAAAAAGTCAATTTTCTATAGCGTGCATAATAAGAAACTTTTTCATATAAGTAATTTAAATTTGTTCCACCTGTACATGTTTTATATTTAAATTTTTCAGATTTTGAAACTAACACTCACAGCGAAGAGTTTGATAAAAAAAAATGACATACGGTCAAGGAAATTTACTACAATATTATCATAATTTGTAAATTTATATAGGTACTTGATTTTGTAAAGAAATTACCAATGTTTTACCTATTTTTCTCAATTAGAGACCTAAGACAAGTATTATATACCATCCATAACAAATATTACGAAGTGGCATCCTATTTTTAATTTTTTAAATCTAATTGTTTTAATTATTATTGTTCCTTCCATCTTTATTTTCAATTTTTATTTTCTGATGTTATATTTTTGATGACGAGTTGTTCTATAGGTATTGCTCAGGTGTAGAGGTGTAGGTAGGTATCTGCATTGAATTCCGTGAAGCTGTGAAAGTGACATGCAGGTACCCGGGTTAGTGTGGGCGGATCGAAACTGCTTTTAGTAATGGCAAATCATCTAGGGTTATTACATAACTCGGAATTGAGTGATTGATGGCGAGGGATTCATTAGAAGTAGAGGAGGATGGGATTGAAATTAAGGAGATGATTTTTGGAAATATGAAATATATCCTTCACTAGGGTAACTTATTGCCTTTTATATTACTTTACAGAAGACATACAAACACAGAAAATAGATGAAATTATCAATTTTTGTTATCCATCGCTAGATGGGCCAAATTGCTAAATTACCAGACGTCACCTCACGGGCTCTTAGCTTTTGTTGAGAGAACACCACAATGGTCATTTGTTTGGTTTTTAAAATAATTTTCAAGTTGACTACGATCGCATTCGAACCCAGATCGTCGGAACCACAATCATTATTTAATGCATTAAGGGTCAATCTTACAATCTTTAATTAAAATTTTAATTGTTATTTATATAAACAAAACCAAAACGAAATGAACTGTCAAATAAACAAAAATATAATTGTTGTCAATGATCCGATTTTATATTGTTTATTGTCTTACTAAAGTAATCCATTATATGACGATTTCATGCAGTTGCAGTGTTGCCAACCTTATGATTGCTATACATGTATCATAAGTTGGCCAGGTGTATTATGTATAATAATAAATTTGTACGTAAAATGACAAAATATGTGCAAGAAGAATGAACTAAATAATTTCAATGAATAAGTTTGAGGTAAATGACATAATTTTGAGTATTCTTTACGATAACTTCAATGTCCGAGGTTAGCAACATTGAATGTCACATTGACAGATTATATTTAAACATAACCTATAAAATAAATATTCCTTTCATTTTCACAATTTTTCGGTTTCAAATAAAATTTAATAAGCGCCTCGGTACTTCGGCACTGTAATTCCTTTTTATAACTCAATATGGTTTATTTTCCTCTGCCCTGGGGGTTTCGGCAAATAAATTCCTTATTCGTAATAAAAAAAATAGAACTTCAGTGCCTTGATACATAAATAACTATTCTTTAACTGGCAGTTAAAATATTAACAGGAGATTGTAAAATTGAGCCTATGAGGCCCGGTGTTAACTTATGGAAGATATGTCGCATTGAAAAATTGACTAAATGCATGTGTAGGTAATTTTTACAACTTATGCTATAATATCGATGCTATATTTTTCTTATAACTACTAGTTACATAGCTCATTTCTACTGACACATTAAATCTTTAAAACTTAATAATAATTATTAATATTTATTTATTAGTCTTTTCACAGAATACACTTGTTTATATTAAAAAAAAAAAAAAAATAATTTTTTTTGCAAGACCTCACTTGTGACCGAATTTTCAAGCTTGTGTGTGCATATTTTACCATATAGTATACATAGTTTTGACTTATTTTTTATGATATGGATGCTCTTTTAATAAGCGGTTTGACACGGGTGGAACGGTCCGGCCCTGGAAGGATAATGAGCCGGACTCAGCAGGTACGCTGGGGGCGTGTAAGCGGCCCAGCTACATTTTTACTGACAAATAAATAAAACGCCAGGAATGAGGATATTAAATGAACTGTCACTTTTTGTGAAGTATTGATATTAGTTTTTCCTTTTTTACGGCTTATGATTTTTTTTTCTCTTTTGACCAGAGTTTAGTGTTTACTTTTGGACCGGGATTTTATTGCTCAGGTGCTGGGAATTGGATGTATTTATAGAGGAAGACGATGAGAAAAAATAGTTCAATAAAATAATTGAACGAATATAAAATAGTGGAAGCATGAGAAAAAGTATCTGTTTTAAATATTTGGACAATTTCATATTTTTAACAAACAAAAAATAAAAATCATGAAAGAAATGGCAACAAGTATTGTTTCAAACATTTATTCAACTCAGAATAAAATAAATTCAATTGTTAACTGTAAATAAATCAAGATTTATTAAAGGCAAAGTAATGAATTAAACTCGTCAAAGTGTCTTTTTGGCATTTTTATGGCCGGTTGCACCAATGCAAGTAAATATTAAACTTGGCTTAAGTTGATAATATTGCATCGAAATTAAATGTTAAATGAATTATAATATTGCTGTAAAAGTTTCGTTTTGAATTTTTTTGTTTAAGCCTAGTTTAAAATTTAAGCCTTGTTGGTGCAATTCGGCATTAGAAGTATAATATTACAATTTCCGGAATTAAAAAGTTATTATTAAAAAAAAATCTATTGTGGCCAGCACAATACCTCTCGCCATTTCCGTTTGTTACATAAATTATTCTAATTATATCTATTCTTTCATTCTATAAGGAATCTTGTTGTACTCTTATAAAATGTACTATTAATATAAATACCTACCTACAATTTTAAATATTTAATTAATAATTCAATAAAATATATTAAATGTACTTCCCAGAAAAAGATTTCAGTAATGTTTGGTTACCTTGGTGTAGTATGAATAGTGCGACTTATTGTAACAAATTATTCTATATATTATATTTTTTTTATCTTTAAATCTATAGAACATCTAATAATTTTTTAAAAAAACCCACTCAATCGCGTGATTTTAAATGACTTAAAAGTTAAAAACGTATTTATACAGCTAATGCAAAAAAATTACATTTGATTATTCTGAAATAAATTTGAACATTTCCGATACAATACAGGTAAGTGTAGGTTTTTGTTGTAGACTTGTGCTAAAATTCGAAGAGTGTATAAGAAATTTTGTGCAGGTTATTTATGTACGTGTGATGAGTGATGATTGTAGTTGTGATTTGGGTTCAGAGGCGTTTCGTGAAAGTCGTGTCTGGCGGCGCGAACTCTGGCCGTGCGGCCGGCATGACGTCACGACCGGTGCCCCAGGACGTCACATCCGTAGGAGGCCTCCAGTGCCTTCTAAACAACGTTAAACTACCATAAAAAACAAATACCAAAGAATATTAATTGTTGCTTGCAATTAAGTAAATATATATTTTAAAAGTAAAATAATAAAATCTATCCAAGAATCTAGATGCCTCTTTCAAGACGTTGGATATTTTTTATTCTTCTTTTGTTGAGAGACAGAACTACATATTGAAAAATATCATCTATAGTTTCTTATGCTAAGTGTTGTGGATATTTTTTGTGCCTCTTCGACATCTCCAGATTCGAAGGTACTATGTTCACAGACAGAACTCACGCGGGGATCTGTAGCAATATTTGATTATGAATGTGTTAAGATTTGTGTTATGAGTGATTTATCGATTGGTATCGTCCTAAGCAACTTTATATTGTGTCCAGTAGAGGTTAAAAATTTGTTCATTTGACATGAAGACAAGGTACATATTTGTGGTCAAAGAACATGAGTCCTTCATTCTTTATGATGATTCATTTAGTTACCATAATAATTCCGTGGTTTTCTTTCAAGACAATAAAACAATAAATTAAATTGAAAGGGGTCTAAGTACAAAAAAGTACGAGACCTGAGCATTTTTTTGTGAAATTCTATGAACCATGTTCTCTGTTTTAGTAACGGTACAACTATTATAAAATTCCATGTGTAGTTAAAATGTAAAATCAAGCATAGAACTAATTTTATGAACACAAAGTTCAGTTAGGTAAACACAAGTATGTACAAGTACTAAAATATTTATTCTTAACCAATTCCACTAATTCTCAGGTAATTCCATGAATTCCCTGGTAATTACACTAATTTTCAATTCCGGTAATTCCGCTAATCCTCAGGTAATTCCACTAATTCCCAAATAACTCCACTAATTTTCAAGTAATTCTGCTAATTCCCAGGTAATTCCGCTAATTCCCAGGTAATTCCAGTAATTCCCAATTAATTCCGGTAATTCCCAAGTAATTCCGTTAATTCCTAGGTAATTCCAGTATTCCGAAGTAATTCTGGTAAATCTGCTAATTCCTAGGTAATTCCACTAATTTCCAAGTAATCCCGGCAATTCCGTTAATTCCTAGGTAATTCCAGTATTCCCAAGTAATTCTGGTAAAACTGCTAATTCCTAGGTAATTCACAAGTAAGTCCGATAATTCCCAAGTAATTCCGGTAATTTCACTAATTCCTATCCAATTATTATAACTTTGTTAATTCCCCAAGTAATTTTTTGTTACAGAAAAATTTAATACTTTTCTTCTTACTAATTTCAAAATTATGTAAAATAAAATCTAATCCATTTTTGCGTCACGTACAATATACGCTCTTATTAAACATATCTATAATTTATTGTTCAAGTAAAGTCATTATGAGAAAGTAATTATTCAAATTTTAGTAGATTTCCCTAAAGTTCTTGTTATTTCCTGGGTAATTCCTTCAATTCTTACTGAATTCCTTTAATTCCTATGGAATTCCTCAAATTCCATCTTAATTCCTCAAATTCCATCTTAATTCCTCTAATTTCATATAAATTTTTCTAATTGCTAGGTAATTAATGCCAAGTCCTATTTAACTGTACAACTAATTTTTACGTGATAGACCCGTCGGGTTTTAAAACCCGGTGCCTCAGCCTCACGTCTTCAGCGCCTTTTTCTCGTCTAATCTAATCGCTATGTTGTGTAAGTGTTTATATGAATTTAGACAAAATGGGTAAAATTTTTAATGTTTTGTAACGAGAAGTAGGTCATAGGTTCCATTAATTGATGTAATCTCATTTTATATTTTTTTCTATAGCAGAAGTGTGATTTGTTCAACTAGAAATAGTTGACTAAGTGATATTTTAACCGCAAGGGTAGTTAAAATAATACTTTAACAGCAAGGGTAGATAAAGAGCTTTAATTTTTATTTAAAAAAAAAACACATTATACATTTTGGCGATTCATATTATATATAACTTCTATTGTATAAACATAATAAAATGAAATTGTTTTCAAACAAATTCTATAACTATCACGCTACTGAGATTTTTAAATTGTCTTTAAATAATTTAATTTATAATCGGTTTTTCTAATTTTTGCTCTTTAAAATCTGCCATAGACAGAGTACATATTACCAAAGATGTGAATTTAAAAAAAAAAATGAGTACAAAATATCCAGAATTAACTGCTTAAATTCTATATACGCATCTCATTAAATTTTACGGGGCAGATAATATTTTAAAAACATATTCTCGTATTCATCCCATATAGCAAGATATATTTGAGCTGGCTACCTAATAATGAATTGCGTTACCGTTATTCGTTATGAAATAGTTATTTACATATTTTCAAATTTTTTCGGTAGATTCTTATGATGGTGTAAATGAAAGCCTATAATGACGTGATAGTTGCGTGAAGGGTAGAAGGTGGAAGACATTGCCCCCTGCGGACTGGGGCCCGGGCGCTTCGCCCCAACAAGACTGTGATTAATTATCACACATTCCGGAGCGCCTCGCACCGCCCAGGACCTTTCCCCTTTCCCCTTACAGGCCCTTCACGAAACAACCATTCTTTATCATTCTTGCCCTGTCTGACACAACTCAAACAATAGCCTGCAATTTGTAAGATTTCCTTCATTATCGAAAAGCACTTTGGCAAGAAGGTCATTTATTTTAAGAAACGCCAAAGATAGAAACGAGAATTAACATAGAAGAAATTAATGTTGAATTGAGTGATATCATTACCTACCATTTGCCTCTAAAAATTTGTAAATAGGATAGAATTGCAACATACAATCCCTTCGGATGGTAAATCTACAAATGATGAAGCTATATTCAAGAGAGTTAATAAATTTGTGAAACTTTTCAACATTAATCTAAATCATTTTTCCGACGACCTCTACGAAAAGTACATAAATTCACATGCTAAACTACTACTGAAAGTTGGTCATTGCACATCACTAGCAAAGCTGTGTGAAATAAAATCTCATTAGCCAATCAGATGTGTCCGCAACTGTGTGAAATGATTTTACACACGCTGCGATAACTGAGCGAACTAACCTAAAAAATTGTATTTAAAAATTTGACAGTTGCAAATAATTTACAGAATTTACACGGATTAAGAAGGTTGGATCCTGATTTATCGATTTTAACAAAATTTTTGTTGAATTCTGATAGTAATGATGTTAACATAATCTGTTTTAATATTTTTATGTAAATTTTATATTGTTTTTTTTTTGTGGTCGTCTAGTTTTAAAAAAATTAACAATAGTATATTATACGCCAAGGTTGAGAAGATAATCTTTATTGACCCAGCGTCTATTGTAACCCGAGGGCGAAGACCGAGGGATATAAGGCGCCTGGTCAATAATGATCTTCTCAACCGTGGTTTATGTACTATTTTTTTCACTACTAGCACATAAATTCTCTTTAATTTTTTTTTATTGATAACAATAATTTTGACATGAATTATAACTTTACTTATTTGTTAATATTCACAAAAACAAAGTAGACTGCATTTGTTTTTATCTGACGTTTTGCTCATTTCGCTGGTTTGATAACCTCACTTATGGGCCTTGATTTGTATTTGATTTAATTTAATAAAAACACTTTGTGCTGTTACAGTCAGCATCCTTACTAGTTTATTATTATTTTTAAATAAATCTGTTGAAATGTATTTACCTACAAATACAAAAAAAATAGTGATTTGTTCAATCCTACATCTACAAATATTTCACATTTTCACCAAAGCAGCACAGTGGCCAGGCGCGGCGGCAGCGTAGGTCAATTTAAAATTATAGTGGCAAATTTTAATTATATACTTAACATCTTTCTTGAGTTTAATGAGTTATATAATATTTGGATTTGGAGGCTTGAGTTTGATTGAAAAGTGACAGTTTGCATTATAGACCAAGGTTAATAATAAATTATTATTGACCTAGGTTACCATGGTTACAAGCAAGCGGTAGTGAAAAACAATTTCTCATATCAAATAAAGGTAAGTAATATTGGGTTCCTAGGCTAGTAGTGAAAAAAATCATTTATTGTAAAAGTTTTAGAACTTGACCAATTTTGC
This sequence comes from Ophonus ardosiacus, assembly GCA_943142095.1. Taxonomy (NCBI): domain Eukaryota; kingdom Metazoa; phylum Arthropoda; class Insecta; order Coleoptera; family Carabidae; genus Ophonus; species Ophonus ardosiacus. Next base: position 41,458,286 of record OW964829.1, on the reverse strand, counting down.
TGTTGTCCATATCAGAAGAAAAATCACATTAAACATACACGCAATTTAAATACAAATTCGTGTAACCATATATAACCGTTACCGTTAACGTAACGTAACATACTGTCAGGTATTCGCTTGACCGCTCATAATGTATAGAACAAACACGGTTCACGTTTACACATCTCGGTGACAAGAAGGGCAGCCGTGCGAACGAACCGGTAAATACCGCTGGCGAGAATGAGAGAAAATGTGTTTGTTTTCAGTCAAACATCCTGCATGAAAAATGGATCTTGCAGGAGGTTTGACGTTTCTATACAAAGAGGATGTTTTGCTCTAGTAAATGTATCACTGTACATAAACTGTATTATGTATATTTCATTCAAATATCATAAAGGGCTGTTGCAACATTTTTTATATTATCATGATCTCCTTCAATAAGATTCGTTGATTCACAGAAGTGAAAATTTATAAATTTTGGTCCTAAAATTCTCATTATAGTACATAAAAAAAAATGTTTTTCAGAATGAGAATATTTGTAGCTTCCTTAAATATATTTTCGAAATGTAAAGAAAATAACTAAACTGCAGTGTTAATGATTGATTTTTAGTAATTTATTCAGTAGATTAGAAAAATTGAACCCTCAGCATGTGGCAAAGCACACTAGATCTCCTACCAGCTCAAATAATAATTAATACCCGCTAATGGCGAGTTGTGCCTCCATACCACTAGAGGCAGCACCTTTGTTTGTGCTCTATGCCAGTTCTGAGTTCTCCTCACGCATTGCATACTAATTATTTGTTTATTTATCGCTCTGTTTAACTATAAAGTAATATGACATGATCATCCAACTGGCGTGAAATGTTAGTTTTCTGAGAAGGAAGAATATATATTTAGTTTTAATGAGAGAAAATGATTTAATGCTATTAATATTAAATAGATATTCAGTTAGTAACTACCAGTTGGCTTCTTGTTATTTATTAGTAGTTTTAGTATTCGTGCCTTTGGGTAATAAATTTTAGGAATTTTGAAAAGGTTCTTCGCGAGATAAGTTATGAATTAATGATGGGACTTAAATCACGTAGATATTCAAAAGATCTTCAAAATGATATTTAGAAATTTCTAAGTATGTATACATACCGGGATAGTTAATTGGTCAAATGTTGTAGTACATATAGAATTGATCTATCTTTAAAGTAATTTTCATTTAACTTTTCTTTTTGTTATTAATAAAGATATAAGTAATACAGAAATACTTTGCTAGCCTTATGAGAGTGGTCACAAAATTTATACGATATCAATTCAAATTAAAATTTTTGAATATAGTTTTGAATCTTAAGGTAATGAAATAGGTATCATTTGAATTTCTTTTAAACAATGAAACATGATATTAATGATCACAAATTAGCCCCTTCCCCCTCACAAATCAGGGACATATATCGTATTCTTCAAAAACTTGAAAAGTTGAAAAAGTATTGTTTTAGATACCCACTAATTTTAAATTTTCAAACGACACGATATCTCTTTTATTCTTCAGATATTTACATTAAAATTTTGGCCAGTTCGGGTGTTTAATGACATTCTTGGGAAGAGCTGAAAAGGTTTTGGTAACAATTGAACAACCGGAAGTAGTAGTTTTCAGAAGAAATTCTTCCAAATATTATTTTTTGAAAAAATTTGATATTACTAATTTTGAAGAACAAAATTCTACACCTGATACATTTAAATTTTTCATTATATCTTCTATAAATTTAGAGATTGAGACGCTATAATAAATAGAACATCGGCATATAACAAGTCGAGTAGGCGAAATTACACTAAGGAAACCAGTTGACAAATTCAAATGTTTATAACATAATTTGTAAATGACAGATTTCAGTGTCAAAAATCAACAGTTTTAGTGACATTTTGTTAGCTTTTTCTGGGAAGTACATTTAATTTTTCTTATTGTTTTATTAATTAAATATTTGAAATTATAGGTAAAATGCATATATCCATCAAAAATACTGCCAATCTGGTTAATGAATTGGAAGAATCTGTGACATTTAGGAACTTCTGTGTGCAGAAGACATGTTAAATACAATAAAAAAACAATATTTGGGTAAAGTTCTGTAATATTTTGTTATAAAACGACTGTTCGATAGCAAAGTGCAATACAATACTTATATGTATAGCCTAATATGGAAATGGCGAGAGGTCTTGTGCCTGGCCACAACAGATTTTTTAGTTTGTATATGTACAGCTGAGGGGTATAACTAACGTGATTATTTTTTAACGAGACGGTTCAGGGGAAAGGGGGAAGTAACAAGTCATGGAAAGATATTTCGAATATTAAGGCGCCGCGGTAGATTTTTTTTTCATTTAAGATCAAATACCTAATAATTGAAAGTTGCATTTTTTTTAAGGGATGTGAATCTGCATATTTTTACCCTTTCATCTACAAAAATAAATTGCCAGTTCACAGAACATTTTACAAAAGAGGATATATTTAACGGATTGTTACCTTACCTGGATAAACTGTCTAAAGTCTAAACACAACACAATATGGCGCGATTATTATACAGATTGCCGGTCAACAATATCTGCAGAAGTCCTTGCATTGTTACTTAATTTGAAGTTGATGTTATCTTTTAAAATTAGAGTTCCCTGCTTAAGCCATTACATTTGTTTTTGTTTTCAACTACACTACAAGAGCACATCGTACATTTTGTGAAAATTCGGTGTCCTCAACGGGACAGATGGTGTGAAAACGGGACAATCCCTTTCAAAACGGCTTGTATGATTATGTTAGGTATAACTCAAAAATAGGAAGAGATACAGAATTGTGGGTACCTATTATCAATTTATTTTATAGAAGAGGGCCTCCATTTTTTCATCACCTATTTATAGTCACAGCTTTTATTTTAGAAAATTTCAACCTCACTCGTATGACGACTGATAAAAATGACAGTAGACGCCAGTGAATTAGTAACATCTTGTCTGCTAATAATTACATCTTGTGAACATTCGGCCATCCTTTCATCTAAAACAAAACCTGTAAAACAAACAAATCACTCTAAACACATTTAGTAACGGAGATAATAACAAAAAGCAATAAAAATAAAAGTGTCTTGAATAAGAAAGAATCCCTCATAATGCAGCAAGTACCGCTGGTTCCTATTAAGCAATATCATTTACATAAATCAATATTTGAAATGCAATCACGAGGCCTGCACCTGTCAGGCGGTTTAAATAAAAATCAATCAATCAAGTGGTCAGAGGAGAAACAAAAGGTACATTAGATTGCTTTTGATAAACTCATCGTTCGCGCCGAAGATGGGAGATGGCCATACGCTCTCTGCTAATGTATTTGCGGGAGAACCAAGAGCCAACCAAACCAAAAGAGATTGATGTAACGAAATGTGTCGTGTGTCCCGCCGAGATGTAAATGGATTTTTAATAACGAATTGAACAATAGCCCAGACGGTAAATAAACCAAAGTAATAAAGGATATTGCACTGACGCCCAGTGCGTAATTGCGTGAGAATACCTATCGATTGGTCAAAATTTATTATAAATGAAAGAATATCTTCTTTGTATTACCATTTAATTCCAAAATGCAGTTTTAAAGGTAGAAATCAGTACAAACATGTACTTAATTAACTTGGAATTAATGTCATATGTACAATAGTTTTATAAAACATACTGTGATAAAAAGTTAAGTTTTTAGTCAAAATTTACTGTGATATTTCGACAATTCATTACATACTGTTATTAAAAATGTTACAAGAACAAAATTGAAATTTTCCAAAATTCTTTTTCCAAAAAAACAATGTATGACGTAGATATAATTTTCAATACTTAGGATTTTAAAAATGTGCGAAAATTGGCCTGTACATTTTAGAGCAAAAATAGAAGAATGAAAAGTTGTGTAGAATTAATTTTTACTGTTAAAAATTCATCAATTAATACAATAGAGTATCTGTAACACTAGATATTTAGAAAGTAAAATATGTCGTTTTCACCAAATATCAGATAGCTATGGGAATAAAAAACAAATAAATCAAAATATCAATTAAGATCATAATACTTAAATATTTGATGCTGAATTATAACATTGTAAACATATTGATTACAACAATAAAATTAATAATACCGAAATGAACTATCATTTCAGTGTATATCAAAAATGATGAATTATCCTAAAATTTAAGTCAAATACTTAATAATAAAATAAATTCACAAATTCTTCGGTACTGAATAAATTCATTCTATAATGCACATAAACACAGTAAAGTAATTTATGGACTATAACAATGTAGACACAATGATTATAACAATTAACGTCAATAACACTAAACTGAACTGTCAGAATGAGATTTTGTTCTATTTCTTTTATTTCCATGGCTATCTGATTTTTGACGAAAATGTCATATTTTATTTTCTAAATATCTAGTGCTACAGATATTCTTTTGCATTAAATGAATACTTTTTGAAAGTAAAAATTAATTCTAAACATCTATTTATTCTTATATTTTTGCTCTAAAAAGTACAGGATAGCCAATATTCGCAAATTTTTTAAAATCCTATGTTAAACTCCTATGTTCCGCGTTTCGTTGTACACCCTGTATATATATTGAAATAATTCGGATTGACTGATGTCAGTGTCAAGTGCAATTTAGTGTATGTTCGTGTTAGAATTTTATTTGATTTATAGTATATTTTCCAACGAACTTTCGGTATCGAATTAGTAGAAAATAGTTTATGTTCGTGTTACAACGAACGCAATTAATGGAAATTTTTTACAACTTGCTAAAAATTAAGTATTGAGCTACAGAATAGACCCGATGGTTATTTAACATTCATTTATCTTTTACTTTCATACAAACGAATTTGGCTTGACAATGGCATCATAAATTTAAACAAGTTATATTTGTTACTTTCATTGCAAGTAGTAAGAATTTGGAATAGAGTAGATGTGTATGAGTGGCATAGATGATAAATCCAAGTTACTGGTATTAAAAACTCGAATAATTTAAAATCTAATAATTTTTTTAAACTTCGACAGTCCCTAACATAACATACAGTTTTCAGTTTCAGAAAAATTAAATTTATTTTCAGAAAATACAAATTTTATTTCCGAATAAATATTAATTTTATAAAAATTCAATATCAGAAAAATTAAATTATACATTATGTATGCCGTTTTTAAACTATTTGTTACTATATATGGAGGATCCCATTTTTTTGTAAAGAAGCTTCCAAATATTACTGATTTTTAATAGATCAAAGACTGTAACCTTAATTGTGAACAAGAAATTTGAAATTTATTGACGTTTGGCTTCTATGAATGTATGTTATGGTTTTTATTCTCATTCTTGAGAAACTAATTTATTCATTGCATCGATAACAACTACCACTACCATGAAATTAATAACGAATCAATAGTGACGTAGAAGCTTAAAACAAATACAAAAGCATTTAATGGTACAGCTTCATTAATAAAAACCTGTCAGTGGCGTCCGTCATTTTTCACCGCGTAAACACTTGAACAAAGACGCGAGCATTGTCCGCTGATGAGTCCAACAGAGATAGCGCTAACAAGCTGTTTGGGTTTCGGAAAAGTGTTTTATATAAAATCCATTACACCTGTATGGGCGGCAGGGCCCCCTCTGTGCGAAGCCCTGGCAATTAGGCAGCCTTGCGGGGGGCGCAGTTCCAACACCAAGGCTCAGGTTGGAGTAAAATCGTTCTACGCCTATACATCAAATTTTTGTTTGTCATTGCCGATTGTCAGAGGAATTTATGGTAAATATTTGGAAATCGAACGGTATTTACCCGGAATTTCACTTTGACATTAGAAATTTAGGAAGGAATTATAACCTGGAGATAATTTTGATAAGAAATTTTTACAACAAACTCATGTTATTATACTATTTCTTGCCCTGAAGAAGACTAATGTATGAGTCGATTATCGCTCAAGTTCACTAATTTGAAAAATTTAGAAAAAACTTGGATTAAAATCTAGTTTTACTAAATTATTAAAATATCTTTCAGAACTCATATTATTAATTGGAAAAATACTACCTTTTTTTAGTTTAAGTTCTGTAATTTATTATTTTAATCCAACGTTTCGTTTTGAAAAAAACAAAAACAACAAGTAACCAAGGTAACAAGAAATGTTAATAAATGTTACCTTTTTTATGTATACAATTTTCTAGATAATATATGCATATCCGGCAAAAACATGGACGGCGAACATGCAACTTCTCAAGAAAAAATCTCCTTTTGCCAGAGGAAAAACCGTCCCAAAAACTGGCAGAGAAGTGATCTGTATAACTCAGAGACGCTTTATCGGTAGCGAAATACTGCAGCCGTACTCTTTATTAACAGATGTTAGAAAAACTTTAGAAAAAATTGTATACATATTTCAAATTACAACATATTTAATATTGGAAGCCATGCGCGACTAAGTTCTAATCCATCACAATGATTGAGATTGATATTTCTTGTTTTATAAATCTCAATGGCTTCTCTAATTAATCTGTTGTTAAGTCGAGTAGGTCTTGCAATTATTTTAAATTTAATTTGGTGGAATTCTTCCAAGGCATGTTCTGCATGTTCTAGTTTTACCTTAGAAGCTAAATTTTAGCGAGAAAAAGCATAATGGAAAACAGACTTCATTGTTTTAACAATCGAAATCTCCTTCAATTAATTCAATACCACCCCTTCTCAATTATTTAGTGTCGATACCTCCGCCCAACAATTAATTTTAATTGGCGCGCATTGAATTTGAAGAGCCCGGCATTAGAATCGAATCCGGCAAGTGACGAGACGTCTGCTGATATTCAAATCACCGGACGATGATTGGTGATTTATTCATCGTCGTGTCTATTTGATTCTGCTAAATGGGTTCAAATGCCTAGATAGACAACCGAGATGGTAACAAATTACCCAAAAAAATTTAGATGGTAGAAAGAAAAAAGACTATTGAAAATTGAAATATTCAGGAATTATCGGATTTTATGCTATTAAAATAAAAAATATTTTGACTTTTGTATATAATAAATGTATAAATTATATATAAATTGGCTTTGAGTGGAATTTTGGCAAAATAATGACATTACTTTGACACTTTCGCCTCGAGTCGTTCGCTTGCAGGCGAATATTTTGAGACAAGCATGCTACTAAATTTTTGCTTCGTGGCGAAAAGCGAAAACAAATGCCTCATATGATTGTAAACATAACAATCACACATCGTTGACGTCTATGATAGTTTTTTACACATGTGCTGTGCAAAAACGCTAGTTACCGCAATTCATCGTTTAATAATAATAATAATAATAATAATAATAATAATAAATAAAACTAAATCGCTTTTAATTAAATCTGCCCACGCCATCTGTTAGCATTAGCAAATAATAATTCGGCCATGCCAATGTGTCAAAATTTTCAAATGATAAACTTTGTTGAATGATTGATGAGTATTGTTTATTTATTTTATTTCAAATGTATGAAATTCATTTTAGTAAAGAATACCGAAAAGAGTAAGTAACATTAGAATCATTCATGCAGTCTCTTTAGGAACTAGAACTAGATATATGTAGAAACTAATCTACCTAACCTTAATTTTCTTCCAGCATAGACATTCTTACATAAATCAAATAATCAAAGTACAAATTCTTGATCTATGACCCAACCTTTCAAAAAAACATGAATATTTAACTCTGTACATGAATTAAAGTCGTTAATTAATTGAACAATGTATTTAATACTGTGAATCTTAATGCAGCTAGCTTCATGACAACAATGGTTTAAGGTTAACAAGCAAAATTTATTGAAAATATATATTTTAATAGAAATCTCGGCCAAAAAATTTAATAAATAATGTGTGCGTTAGGTATTTGATAACTGACACCACATGTAAATCGTTTTCCACACATGATTTTGTCAAATGCTGTCATTACGAACTCAAATCTGTCAATAATTTTTTTCTTAAGCAAAAAAATATCAATTTTGTGACGTTTAAAAAAATCCGTGGTTTCTGCCCAATCCTGTAAACGTATTTATGTATAGAATAGTCTCCAGAAGATTACACTTTTCTTCTGAGAATGACTGCGATTTATTTTAGTTATTTACAGTAAATTATAACTTATAACTATGGGGTCCCGTGGCCGCGTGCCTGAGTGTCTGGTCGCGAACCTGGGGGAACCGGGTTCGATCCCGACCGGCGCCAAATATTTCCAATTTCCTGTGGTGCACTCTCCACACCAGCCATGAGTGCCCGTGAGGTGACGCCTGGTAAGCGCCCACACGGTAAAATATATAGTCATCATTACCGATGTCTACATATGTGTAGATAATGGCACACCCCGAAATGGGTAATATGCCGTGATGATATATTTATTTATTTTATTTAAATTATAACTTCATATGTATCATAAATACATAATACTTAAGTTTATTTTGTACGATCTCTGGTGGGAGGCATCTAAAATGTGAACCAAGGTTATTTGGTCTAGAATATTAAGGGTGAAATTTGTGTTTAATTTTAATAAAAGTTTCTGTTTGTTATAGATCGATGAACTGATATCAAACACACCAAAGTAGAATTCATTGGATTATACAACAGGGGTCATCTTTTAGATTCGTCTAAAGGTAGAATTTTTTGTTGTTCCCTTGTAAAAACAAGTTACCCTATAAGTCTAATATACAACATTCCACGTATGTATCTGTGGTATTGTATTCATTCATTCATTCACAGTTTTTATCTATAAAATTTAAAATTCCTCGCATCATAATGAATGAAGCACATCCTTTGAAAGGGGTGCGTTGTTTTCGTTCTCCTTGTCATCACACCGTCATTTGTCCCAAGGCACATCTGATGCCATCTTAGATCATGAATAAAATATAACGATGTGTTAATGTCTGCTTTCCATAATTTGTGACCGACATTCGAATTCACATTTTAAAATCAAATTTATTCGAGAAAAAGTGGCCAAAAAAGCGATGTAATCGTCCCGGTAATTTGTCTTGTCGTGAAGTTAAAGATGCGAGGTAAATAGTTGTTTACGTCACTGACACCCGAGTCGATCTAATCAATTATCGATGCTGTGCTGATTGTGATTGGTGTTGGTGATGCCTGCTGGTGATGATTTGTTGAGAGCTCCGGGAGATCTGAATCTAGAATTGAATTTATGCTACGAATACATTTAGCTTCCTGTTACTGAAGCGTTCCATAAGAAACAGAAGACGGAATACATTTATCTGTTTAACAACATTTCCATTTTAATGTGGTTCAATTCTTTTCGAACTTTTTTTCAGAATAATGTCTACTAATATACTACGGGATGTTAATAAATAGATGCGTACTATTTTAAGAACTGATTCAACATATCAAAAAAAGTAAATTTATGTTAACATATGAGTATCCTATGAAACATTTTGTTATAGTTACTCGTTGCATCGAAATTCAAAAGATTGTCATAATCTTTTGGAACACCGCTCACTGAAGTTGACAAAGAAACTCAAATTTCTACGCCTTATAAACGAAACTGTGAATGCTGTCAATGCTATGCACAAAATTGGACACTCACAAAAATATTATGAAACTCCCCATTTTTACCTATCGTTAAGAGAGGTATTGGAAGCATGCTAAAAATTACATATCCAGATTTTAGTGGATAAGTACGTTTTAAGGTCCCTATAATCTGATTATAACATTTTTTACGATGTGTGTGTGTGTGTGTGTGTGTGTGTGTGTGTGTGTGTGTGTGTATGTATGTATGTGTGTGTGTGCGTGCGAGTGTGTGTGTGTATGTGTGTGTGTGTGGATGTGTGTGTGAATGTGGAACCACGGTTTCTCAAATAAATAAAAATATTTAACTGCAGTTTCCTCAATCTGACATTCCTGAGAAGAGCGCTGATTAGATTTTGGTAACAATTGGACAACCGGAAGTAATAGTTTTTAAAAAAATCTTCTAAATATATTTTTTTTTGAAATTTTTGTTATTATAAATATTGAGGAACATAATATTCTCCATCTAATATACTTAAAAAAATTATTATATCTTTTATAGATTTAGAGATAAAAGCACTGTAATATATAAAATAATCTAATGTAATATATTGCAGAGGTTAAGGCACTAAGGAAACCAGTTGACAAATTTAAATGTTTATAACATAGTTTGTAAATGACAGATGTCAGTGTCAAAAATCATTAGTTTTAGTGACATTCTGAAAGATTTCTCTGGGAAATATATTCAATTTTTCTTATTGTTTTATTAATTATGGATTACATAAGTGTATTGTCTCATAAGATATTTGTTTTTCTTTATTTCAAAGACCATAAATGGTATAGAAAAGGTCACAAAATTCAAAATAGTTTACAAAATTTTCACACAAAATAATTAAAATTTAACAAATACAGATATAATAAATTATGCATCGATTTAAGATATAATTACAACCTTATTAGATTGAAATCAGAACATTTGTCATTAGTCATTCATAAATTCAATACTATAATAAGTTTTACTAATTAAAAAATGTTTTACTTCATATTTAAATTTTTTCAAATCCTGTAAATCTTTAAGAAATTTCGGCAGTTTATTGTATAAAACTAATCCATAGTAATTTAAGTTTTTCCTTTAATCCAATCCTAGGAATAGCAAGTATTGTGATAACCAAAGGCAATTTGCGGTACACCGTACTAAATTGTTCCTTCGCACACAAAATATTCATTTATTTCAGTAGTACTGTAAAAACCACATTTTCTCTGTGTTCTTCAAATAGAGCCTTATTGCTACCCCCAAGGATCAAAATCTTGTAAGAGTTTTTTTTTTGCGAAAGTGTTCAACATGTCACCAGATAATAACAATAAACTAGTAACAATATCATCTGACGTTTGCCCAAAAATTTGGAATGCTAGTGTCAAAATATCAGATAACACAAAGTCCCGCTGTATGTTGTTGAAAACCGTAGATGGTATCAAAGTTACATAATGACAAATTGCAAGATAGCGTAAAACAAAAGAACGCGTCAAGCGCCATGTTTGAGTTGTGGCCCTTTTCGTATCTTCCAATCACAGCACCCAGCATCCCTTGTCCAACAACAGATAACATTTGTTTACATCGCCCAAGAATTGCATTAGTTCGCCTAATGGCCGAGAAACAAAACATGAGCATTCCTTGGAAAGTAGATGATTATCAATTTGCGGTTTCTAACTGTGGAAATGAAGCTAAAGTTTAAAAAAAGTCTTCTGGATGATATGTGGGTAAAGTAGTGGGTATTCTTACTAGGAAAGGTGTAACTGATAACGAAGTCACGTGTCAAGGAGGTAGTTAACACCTCGACAGCTTCCAGTAGCCTGACAAGTAACAAGAAGTCCTAGAATCCTAGAATTCAAGGAAAAGTAAGAATGATAGATGATGGAACCCTTGCACAACGGATCGTGTTTCAAGCCTTTCTCTGAGCCATTTCATCATAGTCTTTATTTTTGAGATAATCTCTAAGAAATAAATGCTCGTATCATCGTTAGTTGAAGCTACATTTATTAAATTGTACTAACGTTGTATTCTACGTAAAGGATTTATTTCAAAGATCAAGGTCCTCTACGAATTGTATGAATTAATATTTTAGCTCTGCCTATTCTGTCGAATTCATTAGTGTCGTTTACTTAGTTTTTATGAGGGAACATAAGGTCCTACTGTTATTTTATTATTATAAAAATATATATTACAGTAAATTCAATTAAAATTCAAAATTAAGCCGACTGTTAAGTTTATTAGCAAATGTAAAACGAAATGTGTGAAAAACGGTGAAACATAAAATACTAATACAGTGTCAGTGACACTAACAGAAATAACGTTATTTATACGGCTACGAATCAAGGCAATATATTAAATAAATAAACTTACTTTACAACGAAAGTATTCTCAATAACGAGCATCGTTTTAAAATGGAATTTCCTAACTTAATTGAAACAATATGAATTTTTTAAAGACAAGTGTATTATATCCATCCTTGTCCCACAAGCTTTTAGTCATTGCGAGTGAGAGAGATAAATGTGCACCAATTTGCTAATTCGTTCACGATACAGATGAGTTTCATCAGAGTTCTTTCAATTTTTTTACAGTATGTTATTGTTTTCAGGCAATTAAATCAAAAAGAAGTAAAGCAAAATCGTATATAAAAAATCTGTTGTAGCCAGCACAAAACCTTCCGTCAATTCGATGTATTTTGTATATATCCCATACCAAAAGTTCCTTGAAAAATATTCTGTATATCCTGTAAAATTGTAATACGAACACACTATTTTTTACAAATTCCATACCGAAAGTTCCTTTCCCTATTTTATTAGGGGTCGCTGTTTCTTACTCTTCTCTTTTAATCATTCCTGTCCAACGCATCTTCTTCACACAATTCTTCCTCTCTCAAATCATCTGCTACACAGTCCTTCCATCTTCTTCTCTTTGGAGGGACACTCCCATCATATTCACACATAACTTTCTGACCCTATACTTTCAACTTTGGTTTTGCATTTGACACTGACATCTGTTAATTAAATTTTTCTGAATATATCTGTTGTTTCCATAATTTTAACAAAGCTGACTAATTTTTGAAAGTTAATCTCTCTTAATGTCTCTATAACTCTATATCTATTGAATATGAACGAAACTGTATAATCAAATCGTATAGAGAATAAGATATTCTTTCATATTGTTAATCACAAAATGTCGAAAAATAATATTTAACTGCGTTTTTTTAAGAAAAACTGTTAAAAACTTCAAATAAGGGTACTTCCGGTGGATCAATTATAACCAAAATCTAATCAACTCTTCATATGGATGTACAGAAGAGGAATACGAAAGAATTATAATTTTTAGATTTGTAGTATTGGAGTTATCGTCGGAGAAAAATTTGTCACACACGGACACACATACACACACACACACACACGGACACACACACACACACATACATACAGACATCATCTTAAAAATAGTAAATTCGTATTGTAGGGACCCTAAAACGTGCTTATTCATTAAAAACTCACTACCGAATATTTTGACCAAAGACAATACCTACCTTCTTTACCTAAAGGTGACGGAAGGTAAAAATTTGATGTGGCCAATACAATACCTTCCGCCATTTAATTTTTACATATAAATAAATAAATAACATACTAATACTGCAAGCTATATTAAGTTCCTTTGCATATAAGTATTGTTCTATTTACTATTTTCTTTTCAAAACGTCACTATTATTAATTTGAAATGATTAGTTTTTTGACAGTGACAATCTGTCAGTTACATATAATTGCAATATAAACTGCATAACGAAGGAATTGTGTTTATCTTTATAAAACATGGGCTCCTGAATTTATAAAAAATACAATTTTTTAAATTTATTTGTAAAATATATAGAATAGTTATTAAGGTACCAAGAGTGTTATAAGGATAATTATGCCTGAGGTCAACAGAGTACTTCCCGAGGGCCTCTCACTCCGAGGTATGTACGGATTACAGATCAGAAATTTTTAATAAAATTTACGAAGTAGGTAAACTATGAATGCTTGTGTTTGTTTTTTAGGATTCGTTCTAGTATCAATATCAATTTCGTGACATTTCCATGCTAGAACTCATAATTCCCTAAAGCCTCATTTACAGCTCCGAAAATAAAAATAAAATTATACATAAAAATAAAAATAACGATATAAACAATAGATTCTTATGAAAGTGTTCACAGCTCTCGAAAATAAAATTAAACATAAGACATAAACGCAAGGATTTGCAAATGTTAAATATTTTACACAAAAATAAGCACATACATAACAACTGTCATTTGAGCTATCAATATACGTTGAGGCAAAAGGATTTCAATTTAAATATAATTTTAAAAAGCTGTCTTAGGACAAAGGTTCGCATATATGTTTGCGTACAATACTTTAAAAGGTATGAAGTTGTTATTATTCCTTGTTAATTATGAATATATTAAATGACAGTTGATGTTTTATTTTCGAAGCTGTGAACACGAGCCATAAAGTCTTATTTATAATTTCATTTATATTTCTTATTTTCGTAGCTGTGAATGAGCTTTTAGGCATTGTTTGTTCAATAATTACCCTGGAAGTAAGGTTATTATGATAATATGGTTGGACATTAAAAATATTATTGTATACCTGTAAAAAAATCAATAATCTTTCATTCTTATTATAACATTAATTGCGAAAAATGACATTTACAGGTATTGTTCAAAGAAAAAATATTTTGAGCTTTTAGTAAAGTGCCACCTCCGGTTATCCGATTTACACCGAAATCTAATGGCTTCTTTTTATATTAGAATAGAGTCGAAATACAAGGTTTAAAAATATTCCGAATAATGGTATTTGAGTTAGAGCGTTAACAAAATCCACAAATCCACACACACACACACACACACACACACACACACACACACACACACACACACACACACACACACACACACACACACTGTACACACAGAGACTTTATCGTGAAACTGTTAAAATTGGATTCTAGGGACCTCATCCGTTTTTTAGCTATCCTTATACTTCCCTTACCAAGGGTAGTGGTAGGTAAAAGATTGGGAAAATTGTTTTCAGTTTTACATCAAATAAATACTTCTCGAAACACTTGTTCATATTCTCGTGTCATTCCCCGAATATAGTCATCATTCACGACTTTATCCGGTCGCATCCATCTGGAGTGACCACCAGGTCTCCACAAAGCACAGAGGATGTCTTGGATATCGCAGCATCGTATGCTAATGCGCGCCGTATTAGGCTGGTCACGATACGACCCATGCACATCGACACTGTATATTGTTTTCCGAACGTTGGGAAAAAATACGTGAGATATGCTTCGCCAATGCTTCTGTGTTACGCTCTGTAACAATGGTAGCGTTCCGAAGATTTCAGATGGGATTGTGTAAGAGTAAGAGAAAAAGAGTATTGTAGCGTTGGTCAGTCAGGATGGTGTAGAATTTTTTAAAGATAAATATGGTTCAAAGAGAAACAATAAATAATAAATAAATAAAGAAAAACACTATTGAGATTTTGGAAACTAGAAGACATACGGTGCACCTTGATAATACATTCGCTGTAACGTAAGTTCATTTATTAATTCAGATATAAGGGTCACGCCCAAATTATTGAGATACAGAAATATTATTTGAAGGAGAAGCATGTAGTTTTACTGGTGTTCAAAGTAGTCCCCCCTGCTTCAATACACTTTTGTAATCGAATTTTCCAGAGATGGAAAGCTTTGAGCCATTCATTTTCTGGAATCATATTAAAATACTCCATTATGGTGTTGTTAATCTCCTCTTCTGACGTAAAATGACAACCACATAAATGTTTTTTCAAATTAAAAAATAACCAGAAGTCACACATTGCAAGATTAGGAGAATACGGTTGATGTTTAATGACTTTAATAACATTTTCTTTCAAAAAATTAACAGTTGTCGCAGCGGTATGGGTGGACGCATTATCATGGTGAAGCATTAAACCCTTAATTTTCACACTGCGAAGAACTTCAGGTAGACCTTATTGTCTGTACCAATTGGCAGTGAAAGTCTTCTGTCCCTCTAACCTAATTGCTTTCACAAGACCTGTACTTCTGAAAAATACAGCGTACATAACTTTTTTAAGTGCACGTTGTTTTTTTACGGTAACTGGTGTTGGGTCATCTTCAAACACCCATACCCTACTTTCTTGACGCGTTGGAACATCATAAAAGGGTATGTAAGTTTCATCGCCAGTTACAATTTTAGAAAGAATACGATGACCGCCATTATTTAACAATTTTAAAGTGGCGCGACTAATTGTAACACGCTTGGCTTTTTGTTCTTCCGTTAAGTTGTGTGGCACCCAACGAGAAACAATTTTTCTAACACGAAGTTTTTCATGCAGCGGATCCAATGCCAAGGGCATCTTCCATCGTTTGATAGTGACACGATTGTCATCCTTTATCATTTGTCAGATGGAAGCTACATTTTCTGGCACTACCGCTGTACAAGGTCTCCCTGAGTGTTTATCATCACGCAAGAAATTACGGCCTCTTTTGAATACTGAAAACCAGCGAAATATAGTTATTCGAGTTGGAGCTTCATCTCCAAATGCCAATCGTAGACGTTCCTCGCACTGTTCTTCACGTAATCCAATTTTAAAGTAGTAGTAAATCATAGCGCGATAATGCTCTCTTCCTAACTTCATGTTGCAGTTTATTTCCACTTCGAATTCCACCACAATAAATCACTTCAACCAGATGTTATTATTGAAATTGTAGTTTGACATTTGTGCACTAAAAATTTTCCAAAGCCAACTGTTTCCCAGCATCTCAATAATTTTGGAGTGACCCTCTCATTACGTTGGTTCATAGCCGTGCGTCTACAGTAATTTTCTGTCAGTGTTATTGACACTGTGTCATTATCTTATTTTTCATATGTTTGATTTTACTTTTGATAATAAACTTACCAGTTGACTTATTTTTGAATTTTTAATGCTTTTAGTGTAACATATTTTTATAATTAAATAACAGTAGTATCTTACGTACCCTGACAAAAGCAAAAGTACATTTAAGAAGACCCTTCAAGTGCGCAATAAATTTTCCATGATCCCATGTGTGCGAAACTGCAGTCGTATCTTTTATAATTTCCGAGATCATAAGTTATCATTCAAAATCAGCATTCTGCATACCATTAAGGCTTTTGTACTCATTTTTCTACTTAAATATCGAAAGCACTGTCTTTGTACATATGTATACAGCTGATTAACTAATAGCCTTCAATGTCTTCTGGTGGTCACCCATCCCTTCAGACTCTATGCTTATCCTTGCTTGGCCTTATTGAATCTCTACAGTCCTCTCCAAGTCCCCATTGTTATTGCATTTTCAATGTAATTAATTAACTTAATACCAATTCTCGTATTTATTCCTCTCAATAACAAACCCTCTCCACATCACCATCTGCGATTCCGTGGATTGCATAAAATTTTCCAGTCACTGTATCAATTTGTCCCGGCCATTTGGCACGAACAGAGCTACGCAAGAACTCATCCTCATGAACCAATTAATCTCGGTGAGTGTCCGGTGCCATTTCATCAACCGAATAACAAGTGCTGCCTTATTGTGTCCGCTCCATCGAACATTATAACATGTCGCGAACATTGCGGTCCTGCGGTCAGCTAATGGGATTACTTGCTTACGGGGGAATTGATTTTGTATGGACGAACAGGAGTTCTGAAACGAAGTTTTTTCAACAAGAGTTGCAGTTAGAAAAATGGCATGCGATTTGGTTTTTACCTTTGTAATAATACTTGCAGAAGTATTCGTTTTATGTATTAACTATATATATTGTCGGTATAATGAGTGCCTGTGAGGTGATGTCTGGTAAACTCCCGCACGGTGCAAATATGTCATCATCATTACCTAAATCTGTGTACATAGCAGATTGCCTAAATTTGCTAAATTTGCAGGTTTCAACGTTCGTAGAATTAGAATTAAAATCAAGAGAACCTATTAGAATTTCATGTCAATTGGTTAACCGAAAACGGCTTCGTACTTGCTGTCTCTAAATATATATATATATATATATATATATATATATATATATATATATATATATTTAAAAATGACATTTCCAATTTAACAGTTATCTATCTCTACACATATTAAGAAAAATGCCGCTTGCATCTGCCAGCTGGGCTGTCAAACGAAACGTCAAAAAATATTTCAGTTGCTAAAATATCAGTATTCTCGGTGAAATTGCAGTGTTTGACATTTTAGTTTCAATAAACTTTTTTTTGAGAAGTTTTGTTAACGTTGTCGAAGACTTTCCTCACATTTTACTGTTAAATTTTGAAAAAAACAAACGAATTGCACATATTTTCTATTTTTTGTAAGTGAATAGATCTGGTATAAATTATTATACAATTCATTTTTAAAAATTTTGCAATCTATGCTTTAATAATAAATACAACTTGTTAGATATTTGCTAAATTTTTACTATATATTTATACACCTAGTGAAAATGATATTTTCTGTAATTTAAAAACTCTAAAATACTAAAATAAATTGTAGAAGTGTTATTTTAAATACCAAAAATAGAGTAACCCTTGAGATCATTTTTGTGTAAAATTTGAAAATAATTATTATGTTGAGAACTTGTGGGGTAACTATAATGATAAGTATGATTTCCCGTGGCCGCGTGCCTGAGTGTCTGGTCGCGAACCTGGGGGAACCGGGTTCGATCCCGACAGACGCCAAATATTTTCCAATTTTAAATGGCACAAAAGTGACCCCTGTGGTGCACTCTCCACTCCGGCTATGAGTGCCCGTGAGGTGACGCCTGGTAAGCACCCACACGGTAAAATATATCGTCATCATTACCGATGTCTACATGTGTTGTAGATACTGGCACACCCAGAAATGGGTAATATGCCGTGATGATATATTTTTTTATTTTATTTATTTATAAGTATGATTTCTAAAACGTCACTTAAGAACGAAAGCAGAACTTAGGTATTTATAGTGCAATAAAATTTTGCAAAATAATAATGTAAAGGGTCTGTGTGCGTGACTTATAAATTAACGGCTAAAATTACAACCGATAAATGTTGTAAAAGTAAAAAAAAAAACCTAGTTGAAAGTGTCTGAATTTATTAAAGTATTGTAGGTACAGATTATTAGGTTTAGAATACGATAACCTTATGTAGTATTGTATAGTTCGTTCTCATTGTTTTGGTAGCACTGTAACTAATGTACTTTGCAGATTGGTTGACCTGTGTGTAAGTTGGTTGCTCTCGAGGTTTAATGGATTGGAATAGCTTTCTTTTGTTTCTACTGTGTTTTGTTAACTGCTGCGAGATTCATTACATATGTTACATCAAAATTTCTACTGTTTATTACTGGTCAAACATAAACTAAACATCAATTCATTGCTGTTTCAATTGTAAAACAATAACTTAATAAAATTAATAATCTCACATTCTTATTCAATTTTAATATTTATTTCGCGTCCAAGCCATACAAGATAATAGACATAGGGTACATAAGATTAGTGATAGAAGTGACAGATGCATATATCCTATTATATCATATTATCTTATAATCGAGTGCTTAGTGCTTCAAATAACTTGGAGGCTTCAGTACACTACACTACACTGATGAGCTGCAATAAGAGAGAAACGCGTCTGTAGTTTTGGTTGAGTGAATCAGGCTCTAATAAATGACCGAGAGGTGGACTCAGAGACTAAAATCTTGTGAAACGTGCCAAGTATGATTTTTAAAATTTTTTTTGCTCTGTATAGTACAATATAGTAAAATAATCTTACTGTGCCCTTAACGTAAATGCTAATTTTGTTTGAAATAATTTCTTATGAGAATGAAAACTATAGTTCCAAAAATTGTGCCAAACAAAAAGAGCATTTATGTTAAATGGATAGTAAGATTATTTTACTATACAGAACACTCAGAGCAGATAGAAGTACCAGATAATGCATGCCTTCATTCTAAAAGAGCGGCCTGTTTTGTATCCAATATTATAAAGCAAATAGTAAGCGATATGTCGCTTTGTCATAATTACATTATTTACAGTTTTATTGCTAGACCTGAGAGTAATTTTTTCTGATTATAGCTAGTGGATCCTTAGAATCGTAACGTAAACGTATCTAGAGAAGCTCGGTTAAGTATATATAATGGAGTGCTGGTGGCTGCTTTGATGTATGGAAGTGAATGTTGGGCATGGACGAGAAAGCATAAAAGGAAAGTGACTGCTGTGGAAATGAGGTATTTACGTGGTGTTTGTGGGTATACAAGACGCGATCGCGTGAGGAATAATTTGGTGTATGAAGAATATATGGTTAGGAAGAATGTAGTTAAGAGAGTTGGAGTGAGTCAGTTTAGATAGTTTGGTCATGAGGAGAGAATGATGAGTGAACGACTTGTAAAACGCATATATGTTTGTAAAGTTGAGGGTGTTCGATTGCGTGGCCGTCCATTGTGTAAGTGGATGGATGTGATTGGTAGTGTTTTGAAGGAGCGTAAGTTTCCGAGTGGAAAGAGAAGAAGAGCATGTATGAATACGATTATGAATGTGGCTGAGGCGAAAGAAGTTTGCCTGGAAAGGAATGTGTGGCGAAGGATGATTGTTTTGTAATTATTGTGGTGTGAAGATGTATGGTTAGTAAGAATGTTTTATGAGAATGGAGAGACAGCTGAACTTTTATGTGGACGAGAGGAACGAAGTATGTTTGTACGGGAATGTGTAGCGAAAGATGATTTTTTGTAACTATTATTGTGGTCCGGATGCGGTTATTCGCTACCGAAAATCGGTCACATTAATATGTTCTTTGTATGAATGTTATGATGATTTTGGACAAGGCGAAAGAAGAATGTTTTCAAGGGGTTAAGTGATTCAGTGGAGCTCTTACTTTCATCCCTTTTCTTATTATTTTCGGGTTTTTGCTAACCCACTAAGTGGGAAACGCGTGATTTTATGTATGTACGTATGTATGGGATCCTTAGAATATTACAGATTCGAATTGGTTAGATTAGAGTAGCTTAGTTTACTAGCAGAATTTATAAATGTTTTTTTTGTCATGTAGAAATAGCTTTATCGTTTTAATAATTAATTTGTAACTCCTTCAATATCCAACTATAAATTCAAACTTCTTTCAATTTTTTGAAACAATTTGGTGGCACTTGGTCCATATTCACATCCTTTTGAGTCTTCCAAGAAGAAAGAAAGTATAAATTTGTCGTTGTGTTGTTGATACAAATGGTAAGAGCAACAGTAGTCAGCATCTTCTAAATTCATGTTATGCAAATGCTTGCGATGAGATCAACGATAGCTGCGTTAGACACAGCACCCTTGATGTTATCCTCTCTCCGGAAACAGAAGCGAAATGGTAGCGACTACCGTAACGGTTGGCAACTAACCTTACCATTACTTACACAAACTTATTGACACGAGACATCTGGTCATTCCATCGGGGGATGATTTTAATATTATGATTCTGAATCTTTGTCTGGTCATCGCATAGGGATGATTTTAAATCTCTCTTAATAAAGGAAATGAAAACTGAATGAATTTTGCGTGGGAACGATTTTTTCTGGAGTAGAATATAAAGGTTAGGAATTAATTTTATGTGTGAAATTGGGAGGCTAAATAAATATTGTAATTTTAAATTTTGGTTCAACAAAAGGTCGTTTGTTTTAGATTTTATTATGAGAAAAAGATAATCTTATATAATCAAATAAAGTAGAACTTTTTTCACGAGGTACTGCCTAATTTTTTACTCCTATACGTTGATGTTCTTGACAACCTTTTTAACGTAATTTATCTGAGACACTGCAAAAGGAAACTGTTATAATATTCTAAACTTTTTTTAAGACTAGCTTTTTATCGATAGCTACTAGCTAATACCCAGATGACTAGTCCACCATATTGGAGTCCAAATGAACGTCATAAATTATGAATTAAAAGTGGATTTTAGAATTTTATGTCCTCCATTTATTTTTACCTTTCGCTAAGAGAGATTGAATTCATGATAAAAATCTCATGTCCAAATTTTAGTGAAAAAGAACGTTTTAATGTCACTAGAATCCAATTTTAACATTTCTCAAATTTTATAAGACTAAAGACCAATTTAACTACGTCTTCCTTAATGTGACATTAATGGGAAGAGCTGAAAAGGTTGCAGTAAAAATCAGCCAACCGGAAGTAGTAGTTTCTTTAAAAAAACTTCTAAATATTATTTTTTGGAAATTTGTTATTACAAATATTAAAGAATATAAAATTCTCTATCCGATACATTGAACATTTTTTTTATACATATGTATATCTTCCATAGATTTAGAGATAGAGAATTATAAACATATAAAATAATCCGTTATAATGAATCTCACAGCTCAAACAACACCATGTTGAAAAATTAAAATGTTTGTAATTGACAGAAAAATGTCAGTGACAAAACTCCAATTACATTACTGAAGGCTTTTTCTGGGAAGTATGTACATTTAATATTTGTTATTCTATTATTAATTAAATATTTAAAATTACAGATACATATATAACATTTACCCATCAGAAATACCTCCAATCTCGTAAATGAATTTGAAGAATCTCGAACATTTAGAAGAGTAGGAGGAAACTTATTTATAGAATGAATTAAAATATATAAAAATCTATTAATAATAGTTGTAATTAGAATTTATTGTGTGTACCAAACCAAAAATGTTAAATACAATATGTACTTGTAGCCTAATGGAAATTGAAATGGCTAGAGATCTTATACTGGCTAGGACGATTTTTTTATTTATAAAAAGTGAACCATAATGGATAAATAATTGTGAAACTTGGTAGAATACATATATTTATATAATTTTTCCCGTAAAATCGACTGGTGAAGTCGAAAAGCTTAAAATATATCCATCAAAATTTCGACTCAACTTTAGAGCGAATATCTCGAGAATGAAAAAGATATTGGGATGCTGTTTGAAATATTAAAATGTAGGCGTAGGATAAATATAAATAGATCATAATCTCGAAAATTTTCTTCTGCACAGAAAACAAAGAATTGAAATTTTGTCTAATTATAATTAGATATTATTATTAGGCAATATGTCTAAAAATTTGGTATAATTTACAAATCTTTATTTAGCATTTTAACTAGTCCGAAATAGATACTAAATATTTTGTAAAAGATCGTTAATTTAAATATATAAACAGTCATTTTAATTACTTATTTTATTTAATTTTACTATATTTTGGGTTCATTATTTGTGTCCTACAATTTTCGGTAATTTATCTAATGAATTAGGTAAGTAAATAGAAAATTTAAATACATATTTAGTTAATTTCTTTATTTATGTTTAGATCAATACTAAATGTAGTAATTTAATCTAATTTTGTATTTAATTTTACTACAATTTGTTATTACAAATTTAGAAAATTTAACTAAATCAACTTAGATAATTTAATGAAAACATATTATAAGGCTGAAAATTAAACATTTGTTTAGTTAATTTAACTACAATTTAGATGTTAATTTTTTTCTGTGTGATCCATTACATCTAAAATTTGAAAATATGGATACATTTAAACCACACTATTTAAGTATGTTAACAAAATAAATTAATTTTTAATATTATCAAACATCAACATTGACATTCAAGAACCTGGGAAAATTCTTCGTCTTATTTTTGGGTATACGACCTAAAAAGTAAATATGTGTTGAAACATTTTAAATCTGTTTCCTATGTAAGAATCACAAAACATTTAAATTTTTAGCACGTGTACTGAAAAATGGGTAGTATTAAATCGTGCTCATATTGGTCTCCATAGCTCCAACTTTTCTCCAAAACAATCATTTCATCTTCCATCCCTCTGTCATACCTCCTGTCATACGTACAAATAACCAAATCATAAAGTAGAAGAATAGCCAGTCATTAAGTACATAAGATTTGGACAATGCGGTTCAGAGATCGAGGAAAGGAGCTGTGCGATAGGATCGGATCGCGGTAGGCCTGGCTGTGTTGTTTTTCTCCGGGCCCAGGGCTCTAGATCTCCTGCTGGCTACGACAAACTTATTGCACATTTTGTTTCTTATCAACCAGCGGCAACTTATGCGGTGTCTTTGGTAGAAACACTTGGATGCATGGAGCTGGTGTGTAGACACACAACAGGTAGTTGTGGGTGCGTTTTTATCTCGGAACAATGAACAGGAGACGAGTTTACAAAGACGAATACTATTATTTTTTAGATGCTGGTACGATCTTGTTACTTGACCTTACAGAAAACGACAAATTTGCTTTTGAAATTAACATCTTGATATAGTATTAATAAATTGAAATAAGGCTAGTCTCTGCGACAAATAAATAGTTAGTCGTTAGAAAATTATATGAATCGCGCACTTGCGATTTCGAAAAAATATGTTGAAACTACTCACTTGATAATCCGAGTCTTTTTTCCACAGTTGAAGACTTCATCTCAAATATTTTAAAAGAAAAATTTTAATAACACGCAAACAGATTTGCAACAGTAAAGGAATTACGACTTCGACAGAATAGTCGCAAGTTTTTCATCATCGTTGCGATTTTTTGGTCGCATGTGTGCACACATGTATTTAAGGCTGTATTTCTTATTTTTGCATGTTGATAGTTGATAAATAAATATAAATATATCATTATTATTTATTACCCATTGATGGATATGCCAATTTGTTTTTATTCGCTTACAAGGCGTTAACTTACGCGCTTTCGACGCTACCATGCACTTATGTGATATTTGAAAAATGGAAATAATTTTATTTTTACATATTGATGTTGATCGAAATCAAACCCAGGCCGTGGTCTACTTACTAATCTACAAGAAATAACAAAAAGAAATCAAAAAAATCAAAGTCTACAATGAGCCTGTTTAACATTTTTCAAAAACTATTTTAAATGAAAGTTTATGCAATAATTTTCTTAGTAATAATTTTTTTTTAATAATTTGTTGTTATTTATAGAAATAATTAAATAAAAAGATTGGCGTCATGAAAAACTACCCCCCACTCCTGTGACGTAGAAGTACATACATTACGTCATTAATAGCCAATAGGAAAATAGTTTTTCCATCACCTACGTTTATTCATATTATTTATATAAATAAAAGTAGGCTATAGTTTGTCACATGTTAAAAAAATCTTCTAATTTGATATTTGACCTTGATTATAAATGAGTAATAAAGTAATAATGGCTAATTCAAATTACATTCAAGCTAAGTCGGACAATTAACCGAAGGTCGATAGCTGGATGGTGGCTAAATTTATGTGAACGATTGTTTTATTGCGGCCGAAATAAGGGCTGTAAGAGTTAAGGTAAAATCAATTTTAAAAACAGAGTTTACTATATAAATTGATAATATATTTTACTTTAAAATTCTGGTCGTGATTCTTACAGTGAATCTGCTATAAGATATGTAGATCTATGTCGAGAAAAGAATTAGAACCACTGAAGATGTGTGTACTCTGACGTCACATTCTGTTTCAGATCACGTGACTTATTCAAAATATTATCCACATTTCAAAAATTAATTGTGAAATATCTAAAGGGTATTTCGTGATATTTTCAAATTTTAGGCTCTTTAAAGAACAATATCTTTTAAAATTTAGTACTTAGAAGTCATATAAAAATTCTTGCAACAGCCCTATAGCAGAATTCTAAATTCTACAACTTTGGATTAGATAAGAATATCGAATACTTTCTGTGGTCAGTATAAAATGGATCATCTGGATCTGGAAATATACAAATGATATAATTCGATGCACCCGTTTTATTTTTCCGATTCAGTTTGTAAACCTATTCGACATGGTCAGTATAGTGTCTCAGGTATAAAAGATACAACATTCCTTTGTGTTCAACAGATTTATCATAATTTCTTGATTAATGCGATATTTTATGCTTTTCAGTTTTAATTAGTTGTGGTTTCTGTTTCGTTCAGGATATTTTTTATTTTCAACCCTTTCCTTATAAAAAAGGAACAAATAGGTACCTACATTTTTTTCTACAATTGTTGGTTGTCGTTTGTTAAAAAAAGACGTGGAAAACATATTTTTGCCACAATGGGTACCGATACATAATTTCACAATTTCTATAACAAAATAGCTATTTATGTAACAAGTTGCAATTTCGCACTAGACATAAGGGAGTGTGACAAGTTGCGTGACTTTTGATTTTTCTTGCAATTGGAATAGTTATTTACATTCGAGTGCGTGTAAGGCACTCGCCTTAAGGGCTCGTGCCTTAAACAAAGCTGTCGCGCTGTAAAATACTTCACGCACGAGAATTGTATCAAATTTTGGCCGACGATAATGAAAATCACTTTTTTTAATGAGATAGGTTATACTTCTAAAAAGGGTTAGTTTAAAATACTAGAGTTAAGTCAATTTCCAAATTTGATTTTACTTACCTTCATTAGAGTACTTCTTCTAGCAAAAATTTATCTGTAATAATAGACGTTGTTTATGACTGACAATGTATTTATTTGCTCATGTTTTCTTCGTAATAAATAATAGGTAGGTGTCGATATTTGACATTTCAGCAATGCTCGCGTATTTGACAGGTATATCGATCGGTGACTATGTCGGTAACGGCGGATTTTTACAATAATGACAGATGTCGCTACCGTGAGTTTGGTTTATATAAATTAATTTTAAATATAGGAAATGTTAAAGTAAAAAAATAACTTAAGTAGGTAGTACTTTTTTACATGAACTTTATTAGAGTAAAGATGATTCCTTTTCTAAATGCCCATAAACGTCCAGTGTATTTTGATTATTTTACCGCATAGTTAGACAAGTTACAACACAGTAAGCGTAAAATGTAGGTTACACTTGCTGTGTATACAATTGTAAAGTTCCCATTACACTTCAGGAGGACAAAAATAAATTTCAAGTTTACCTTAGGTCGGTTTTAAATTTAGTTGGGGTACAAGGCACTCAGCCACGCGACTTTATGTTTCTTATTTTCTCCATTGTTATATTTCTCATTTATTTTATGTATCGATAACACCACCATAGAACTGTCAAATTTAAATTGAATTATATCAGCTCTTATTTCTAAAAATATGATCCTCTAGTTTTTGTGAGATATTTGCGCGTCCAAAACTTGAAACCGGGATAAAAAATAAACAATAGCCTATCAAATCCAGCAAGTGTATCAGGGCATCTAGAAGGCTGAGCCATTCGCAAGGGTTTCCAAAGAATGCAAGATTAATGTCATTCGCGTCAGAACTGCAGGTAGAAATCCCGCTCACGATAAATCAAAACCTCCTGGCACATTTCCAGATTTATAGAGCCCTGTGACATCTACCACACCCCCGATCGCCAGTTGTTTCAAACGCGGTATTGTTGCCAGGAAGGATTTGGACCGAACGAAGAATTCTTTCCTTGCAATCGTTCTTTGTTTAATTCTTTTATAATTCTCATCTCAGTCTCATGTGAGTTATGAAGAGGGTGAGTAATGAGCTTCCGCAAAGAGGGGAGGACCCTAAAAAGCGACGAGGATTTTTATTTTCTTCAAATGATCCGGTATAGTTCCGGAAAGTCACGTGACTGCTTGGAAATAAGTCGTTTAGTTTGACGGGGATGGGGTGGGTTATATATACGATAAACTATAAATATGAGTGCTTCCAAAACTGCAAATAACAAAACAATGCGCACACTGATAGCTACTTGATTGATCAGTCTTCTGATGATGATGGCCAAACAGTCAAAATTTAAAAAGGACATTGCTAAAATTTGTGATTCAAAGTGTGGTTTTTTTATTAATACCTTTCATATTAGTTTACCATATTTCACCGGAAGCTAGCAGCTACCTTCATCAATTATACAAATACTATGATTCAGAAAATTTTGAAACTTTGTTCCTATATTCTTTCTTCTCACTCTTACTTTATACTAATGTAGAAAGAATTCATATTATATTTTCATTCAAATTGGATAATCGAAAGTGGCACTTTATTTGAAGCTGTAAATAATTTCTCGTGCAAAAATATCTTCGTTATAAAAATTGAAGATTGCTGAATTTTCTATAAGTCTGGCTAATACTTTTTCTCTAACACTACTATGAAAATCACATATTATGTAACTGAAAACTGTTACAGAATGGGCACATTCTGTTACAGGATAATATTCTGTAACAGGCAGTCAATGCCCGCCAGTTTTTCAGTTCTCCCATTTAAAATACATGAGAAAATGTAATTGTTTTCAAAATCAAGTTAGCTTTGCTTGACGCACTGTTTCTTTAATGTTGTCAACTCAACTGCCCCAACTATCAAATTATAAAAGCAATTTTTACAAAAAATAATTAATACGCCTTGTTTTATGCTTTTAGATTTTTTTTTACAGGGAAAATTTAATAACAAATTATTGCTTTTGTAACATACCAATACTAATAATATTTTATTATCTTTAGCAAAAAGGTCGAGATAAGGAACACATTTTTTTAAAATAGTGCTAATGGAATGATATTTCTGCCACTCGCAAAACCGTAGATCTTGCCTACGGCTGGTTACAGAATACGCTATTATATATATATATATATATATATATATATATATATATATATATATATATATATATATACCGTGAGTATTTTTTAACGTGAAACATTGGGTTTGTGAAATCCATGGTTACGACTTGACATTTGATTGACAGCAATGTATTTGTGTGTCCCATTTAAAATGAAACATAGGGAACGAATTTGACATTTGACAAGACGTCCATAGAGGTTAATTTTGTTTAAATGTACCTGCTTTCTAAATTAAATTTAGTTATAGAAAAAATATTGTGTGCACCTTGTGCCCTAGTGATTTTCTGATTTGTCTAAATTTCTTACAATATTTAAATATAATACTTCTGTCAAATTCATTCCCTATGTTTTATTTTAAATGAGACAGACAAATACATTGCTGTCAGTCAAATGTCACATTGACAAGATGTCATAAGAGGTTAATTTTGTTTAAATAATTATACATGTTTTCTAAAAATTAAATGTAGTTGTAGAAAAAATATTGTGTGCACCTTGTGCCCGAAATATGTTTAGTGATCTCGAGTGGTTTTCTGACTCAATTAAATTTCTTACTATATTTAAATATAATACTTCTGTCAAATTCGTTCCCTATGTTTCATTTTAAATGGGACACACAAATACATTGCTGTCAATCAAATGTCGTAACCATGGATATGGCACACCCAATGTTTCACGTTAAAAAATACTCACGGTATATCGCACTCCGGCGAGAAGAGTGACACAAGTCCAAAATATAGTTTTGCGTAAAACTTAAATTAAAGAAGACAGTTCCCGAATGTAAAGTTACTTACATTAGTTCGAAACGAAACGATATTAGCTCCATCTCTCGAAAAATATAATTTTGATTTATGTCACTATTCCTGATTATTTGAAGCATATTTTTGAACAATTTTATCTGATAAACTTAGAATTTCTAAATTTTTACTTGTGTCACTATTCTCGCCGGGGTGCGATATATAGTTCAAGTGTTTTTCAGTAAAAAGGGCACTTTAGCTGCATGTCAAAATAAACCAGAAGGGACTTCCAAAAGCTTGTATATACTGAAAAACATTTGTATTATGCTGTCTTTTTCAGATCATGAAACATTGAAATCCAATGTAAATACTGCTCTTCAAGACATTGGCTGGTAGCACAAGCCTTGTTTTAACTAAAACATTGTTTTAAAAAATCTCAAATTTTATTATTTAATAACAAAAATAAATAACATCAAATATATCAATATATGATTTTAAAGCAGAACATAGTTTGTATGCAAACAAATATTTTTAAAAAATCGATCTTTACACATAAGGGTGAAATTAAACATTGAAATTTGACTTTGACATTTCTTAAAACAGTGTTTTAGTTAGAACAAATCGCTTGAAATTGAATTGAAATTAAAATTGAGTTTTGAATTGATATTTCTGTTCAATATTGTCCATATTTCAAACAGTTTGACATTCCCTGTTCGTTTATATGACTCCCCATACTCAACTATCTTATACTAGCTAAATGACCCACATATCCTTGTATTATTTTGGTTTTTTGACGTGGGGGATGTTATTGATACATCAGTGAGTGATATTAGGTTTTTTACGTTGTCGACGTGCGCTGCAGGCGTTCCGGGCTTCACCGGAAACAAGCAGGGTCCGTGCCCGGAACTACCATCGTTTACGCTTCTTTTGTCCGGCAAGCGACTTCGGGTAATGTTTGATATTAACTGGTAATATTGCACTGACTTTTAGTTTTGCAGGGGAAGATGACTTATGCAGTGGGTAGTTTATTATGATGAGAGTGATTTCTGAATCTGATTTCAATTTTTATTTTTAGAGGAAAATGCATCAAATAAAAAATGTGTGCAATTAAGGAAGGAATTTAAATAAAATGTAAAGAATTTTAATAAATTTAAATTCGCCTGATTATTTGTTGACATTTCTTAGATCCAATGAAATGTTTAATTGCTTGTCACGTGCATTTTATTCAAAGACCTGAACCGAAACTTACTTAAGGTTCTGGTTTTTTCAGGTTCAAGAAATAAATGCTGGTTCAGGTTCAGTTTCGGTTTAAGAAAAAGAAAATTATACCGGTTCGTCGATTTTTGGTTCGGGTTCTAATTTAGGTTCAGAGCAAAGCACAAAAAGATGGTATTTTTTTTTTATTTAGAAAGAAAAGGCCGTACAACAGGCCAAGGCCCAATAAAAGTACAGCACAGTAAACAATATACATAAAGAATAAAAGTTTCTAGCTAGAATAATAGATAATGAGAAGTACAAACTAAGGATCAGACAAAGAATGCGAGAAAACATATTTTAGAAATGATTTAAACTTAAATAGTGAACAATTAAAAATATCTGGAACATTATAGCTAAGAAACATGTTATTGAAAGAACACATTAATCGATTTACTGTAGAAAACATAGCAGCATTGGTTTTATATTTTTTAGAAGAGAACGTTTCAAGAGAACGAGTAGAATAGGAAGGCACACGCAGAGATATTTTACTTAAAAGGACGGGACTATCTGTATAATTATTTATGATTTTGTATAAAAATGTCAAATGCAACACTTCTCTACGTTTTTGTAAAGTGACGAAACTGATAGAATTATAAGGGAATATCCAATTTAAAGCTGAAATAAATTTCCGTTGGATACCTTCAATTCTCTTCATATATATTTGGTAATGAGGAGACCAACAAACGACACTAAATTCTAATTGTGAACGCACAAGTAAATAATATAGTTGAACGAGAGTGTTATAGTTCTTGAAAAGTGCTCCAACTCTTAATATAAATCCAAGCATTTTATATGCTTTCTTTACAACAGTGTCAATGTGAATGTCATATATGACTTTACTGTCTAATATTATTACAAGATCTCTTACATGAGATACACGATTGATTACATTTCCACTGATATTATATTGAAATAATATTTGAAATATTGTAATATTTATTATTTTTTTAAAATCTAGTTTGAATTTGAATTTACAATTTTTAATTTTATGTTTAGTAGTTCTAAACCGAATCTGAATTTAAAGCGGTTTAAATTCGGTTCAAGTTTATTGACTTTGAGAAATAAAGATTTGGTTCGGGTTCAGTTTCTGGCCCCTGATTTTAACTAATCCCGGTTATTTATTATTATTATTATTATTGTGAGAATAAAGCCTAGCGATTATTCTCGGGAATAATCTTTTGTTGTGCCGTTTCTGATCATGAAATAAACCAAAAAAATATGGCAACCATTATTCCCGGGAATAATCTCTGGAGCTTTTGTTTTTGTTGAAAAATGTCAGGTAGCTATCAATATAAAAGTAAAATGAGTAAAAAAACACCGATTTAGTGCTGATTCTGATCATGAAATAAACTAAAAAATTATAGAAACCATTTCTAAAAACACTGTAATTAGTGCTCACTCGGTATGGAGACAATTATTTATGTTTATTTTGACTTGTTGAGGTTGTGTTCTAGTTGTCAAAACAGACTTGCCAACTGCGCCATGTAAATGAATGAAGCTAGCTAATTACGTTACTATAGCATGGCAGTGACAATATTGTTTGAAACAAATTTATGGAACAAAAATAATCTAATTAAATACAATTTGGAAATAGCCACAACAACAAGTTTACGAAAAATCTGTTAAATTATTTTCAATTTATTCTCACTGGTCATTATTACTGAAAATTTGTTTTTTCTCTTTTGATTTTTTATATTTTTTTCGTCTATTTTATCTCAACTCTAGCAATATCAATATGAACTCCAGTTGAGGGTGCTCTTCCCTTCAGGGGGCCGGAGCGGCACACTCACACGAGCCCCCCTCTGCGCGCGGGCTATAAACAATGCTATAAACACCGCATTGTGCCCAATGTGATGTGTTCCCTGCTTACGTTTATGTGAGCCCTAGGATTCACACTGGGCTCACATAGTAGAGTTTGTTTTAGAAGGCGGGTTTTTTTTATTCTTTTATGGTGTAGTTTATGGACTTCTTGGTAAATTATAACGTATATGTGGATATTAAATTTTTGGAGGTATATACTTTAAAAGAAATACGAAGAAGAAATACAGAGTTGGGCAGAAAATTTCTTACCGTATACCCATCGACTTATAAATACTTGTAATTTTATCACAACTTCCTCAAGCATCTGAGTTGGGATCCTCATTGTGCTGAAATAGTTACGAAACTTAATACGTTTTGTTATCAGTTACGTCACCTAAGATTAATTTTAAATATTAAACAACTAAAGATGTTTTACTTTGCTACTATTGAATCTAGAATACGTTATGGTATATGTCTGTGGGGCAGTTCACATTCAGCTAAAACTGTTTTTATTGATCAGAAGAGAATTATTCGTTGTATGGCAGGGTTAAGTTATAATTCATCTTGCAGATCTGCTTTTAAAGATTTAAAAAATTTAACAGTTACTTCGATATACATATTGAAATCTGTTTGTTCATACATAAAAATACAACACACTTTGAAAAAATATCCGACGTTCATGACCATAACACCCGGCATAGAAACAATTTTTACGTTCCTACCTCAAGACTAAATATTGCTAAAAGTTCTCCTAATAGAATAGGCCTAGAAATTTATAATAACTTACCTACTTATTTAAAATCTGAAAATAATATTAAAGTATTTAAAAAGAAATTAAAAGAATATATTATGCAGCACAGTTTTTATGATTTGAAGGAATATTTTAATATTTAATTACCTAATTTTTAATCTGGTTATTTTTATTATTTTAGGTTTTGTATGTTCTGACGTTTTCTATACGCATGTATAGTCTGTTCGCTCCTAGCTGAAACAAGCCGATATTTTATTACCCCAATAGATATTACCACAAACAAATAGAAAATCCTCAGGTAGTGTGGAACAGGGACGTATTCGAAATCTGCATAAGTAAGGGAAAATGTCATTATTACAAGTATACAGTTATACTCGTCATAAAATAATCAAATAATGGCAACTTTCCTTCACACTTTTTACAGGCTTAGGACTGTCAGGGAAATATATACAAATTGTCGACATCCCAGGGCCTCCACATTTCCATATTTAAAATTTCACTTACAACCGCTGCTAACTAATGTTACATGTAAACTGAGTTAAGACGAAAGAAAACCGGGATTATAAAGGAACGAAATTCAATCAAGGGTGACTTAAATGAATAGTAGATTAAATAATTCCTAGAAATTATGATGATGGCCAAACCCGAAAACAATGTCATTAGCCGAAAACGTCTTTCCAGATAATTCTTAATTATACCTATTCAATGATGATACCTAGCTGTAAATACATTTCAAAATAATTTCAAAAAATTCTCTTAAAAATTTACAAACGCATATATCAAAACAAACTGAATACAATCCTTGTTCAACACTCCATTTACAACTGACCGCCGTTTGATGAACAAAGGCTCAAGAAAGTGGTTTATGGTTTGTGGTAATAACTATTGGGGTAATAAATTATCGGCTTGTTTCAGCTAGGAGCGAACAGACTTTAACTGTGTCTACAGAAAATAAAAGTATGATTATTATTATTATTAAAAGTATTATTATCACGTTGCTTCGGCGTCGGGCGGTTACCAATCAACGCGCTTTCGGAAACTGTCAAAATTATTTCGTAATTATCAATGTCCTCGGGATATTATAGCTGAAAATTTTTAATTTAGGTACGTATTTTTTTGGATAGAAAAAAATTAGTATGTATGAAGTGGAAACAAGAGTCGTGATCGTCCCTAAATGATGTTTGATATTTTGAAATTGGTGAAAAGTGGAAAATATGCAAAACAAACTGGAATTGTTTATGATTAGTTAAATGAATGTAATATGGCGAACAGGTCATCACAAATGAAAATAATTGAAAACAATTCAAATGGCATGCAGTGGAGTTAAAAATACGCTGCTTTAAAATCACAATCAACAAATTCACCATCCGACCGTCAAACAAAAATACCAGCATCAAATTGATAAAAGCGGAAAAACATTTGCATTTCAAATAGAAATGCTCGGTCACCGGTCAGTGAACATTGATATACCATTCGCGTAATAACACAAGTTCATCTTGGCAATCAAATCAAACTAGAAAATGCGCATAATTTCGCAAAAATCACGCGACGTTTTACATTATACACAGGGTGGATGTGGTAGCAGTGGTTTGAGACATTCAAATGACGACCGGCGACCGACAACTTTTCACTTAGCTTAGTTGCCGGACATAAATTATTAAACAGGTGATACATAAGTCATGAGCCAAGTTGCCAACTCCAAATTCATTTGCTAAATTCATTTATAAATTACTCTTTAACTCTCAAACTAACTGTATGGGCACATCAAACTGATTCACATAGCACATTGCTCAATAAAACCACATATTCCTATATTATGGAAAGAGTTTATTGTGCAAATTTTAACTGATTAAAGAAAAAAATTCAAAAAATAAAGTTTATTTGATAAATATTTAGAATTGAACAAATTAAAAAAATAGAAGCTAATAAATCCAAGAATTTATATAAAGATAAATGTCTTTTTTTAAAATTTTATAACAGTGAGAAATATCAATTTATTTAAATGATAAGAGATAACAATGAGGTCGTCCACCATTTTTCTTTAATTTTTTTTTCTTTAAGAACAGGATAAAATAAGAATTTTAGTGCAAACACGACTTAAAAATTTTACGTAATAAGCGAGACATGAATTTTTAAAGTTTAAGAATTTGGTTCGTGACGTAGCAGGTACTAACAAGTGATCGACAAACAATGGGACAAACTGTTGGTTATAGAGGGAACAATTTTTTTCATGTTTGCTTAGCTGAAAGTTGAAGCTGAAGCTGAAGTTTCAATATTAATTTAATTAATATTATTATTAATTCAATTAATATTGCAAATTGATTTAATTATAAATATATTATTATTGTTAATATTACTAGATGTTATAATTAAACAAATTCATCAAACACAAAATTGTTAAATGTTTTGTTAGGTTATAGAACAACATGACATTTCATATTCTTTTAAAGATGACCGCTGCAGACGCGCGAATCTCCTTTTTAAAATCAAGCGACCAATCAAATTCTTAGTACCTAACGCGTCATACCCAATTATTAATTAGCTTCAATCACTTGTAGTTTGTGACCTAGTCAATATTTAAAGAAATTTTTTTCAGTAATACTCGTTAATTTATGTATATTTTCGTCTTCTTATTTAAGATAGTTAAAATATGACTATGGTATAGGACCCCATTATAACACATTTATTTTAAGAAATTATTAAAATTCTCTTTTTAATGGGCACCAGGTCTTCAATTTACACAGTCGGTGTTGTAAATACAAAAAAAAATCTGTTGTGGCCAGCACAAGACCTCCTACTTTTCTAAATGTTCGAGATTCTTGAAATTATTATACGTAGATATCTATAATTTTAAATATTTAATTAATAATAAAATAAGAAATATTAAATGTACTTCCTACAAAATGCCTTCAGAAATGTATGTGGATTTTTGACACTGACGTTTTTCTGTCAATTACAAACATTATAATTTTTCAATTGGTTTCCATGGAGTTGTTTGGGCTGTGAGATTCATTATAATGGATTATTTTATATATTTATCATTCTCTATATCTAAATAGATAATTTTATATTCTTTAATATTTTTAATAACACAAATTTCCAAAAAAAATAATATTTAGATTTTTTTTAAGAAACTACTACTTCTAGTTGTCCAATTGTTACCAAAATTTTTTCAGCTCTGCCTATAAATAAATAAATAAATAAATATATAATCACGTCATATTACCCATTAAAAGGTGTGCCAGTATTTACAACAAATGTAGACATCGGTAATGGTGACGATATATTTTTACCGTGTGGGCGCTTACTAGGCGTCACCTTACGGGCACTCATAGCTGGTGTCGAAGGGCACTAGCCGGGATCGAAACCGGGTCACCAGATTGGCAAGCAGTCACTATATGGACACGGCCACGCGACCAGATTAAGAAATACGTGGTTAAATTGGTCTTTAGTTTTATAGATTATGAGAAACCATCCCTCCAATATCTAAACACACACACACACAGACATCATTGGAAAAATGTTAAAATTGTTTCTAATGACCTTAAAACGTGCCTATTCACTAAAATCTGGATATGTGATTTTTAGCATGAATCCAATATCTTTCCGCGTTTAGACACTTTCTATTTTAAGGGCACAAAAAATAAATAAAAACGAATTAGAATTAATGCGAAGTTCACCAACGAACTAACGAAAATGCCTTTATTTATAAGTTTTTAGCGGGAGTTTTCCTTTGCAATTGCCGTTGCCGTAAAACATATTTGTCCCCCATACATCACATAGTGTTCCAAAACCGCCATCATATATCGTGGTGGTAGTCCATGCCGCGATTTATAAACAAATGAATCAAAGACGCAATTTGTGTAACCGCGGTGGGTCCGGAGTTTAACACCTTGTATCTGCGGGACGCCGGCGCTGCGCTAAAAAGAAGAGCATCGGGATTAACGTCGCCTGTCATTTGTCACACACAGTCCAGCACGGACACCGTCATTTGTCCTCCGTGAGGAATAACATGTAATTAAATGCAATGCGCTTCTGTGATCCCATGCAGGGGCTAATTAATTGAGTATTAAAACCCGACTTCCGTATTCAGTAAATTAGTCGATTTAATTTCAAGTCATCAACATTCAGACACGGGGCATTTTTCTTTACACAGCCACCCTAGAAAGAGAGAAAAGATATATATGAACTGCAGACAGACTACCTCAAGAATTACCTATAAGAATTTGCATAATAATTATTTGTTGAAACAACTAATTGTAGAAATTGGTACAGTGTGTTAAAAAAACCTAATTCGGAGTAGGCCATGAACATACAAAGATGTTTGGGATATGGAGAATATAGTGTTTTTATAGATAAGAGAGGTTTGAAATTTGTACAATTTCAAATATGAAAGATCATTCTCTATCCAATACATTGAATTATATATCTCCTATATATTTAGAGATAGAGATTCATAAATATATAAAATAATCCGTTGCAATTATTATTGTTACTACCAAGTTTATATCTCTACCTACTTTTGAATTATTGCTCCAAAAGTCAATATACCCCATATTTATATAAAAACTTCAAAATTTTCAAAACCTAATTTTATGTATCTAGATACTTCTTAATGCGCTGATTCCAGATTTTGAAACCGCAGGT
The DNA here is from genome assembly GCA_943142095.1 of Ophonus ardosiacus. Lineage (NCBI taxonomy): Eukaryota > Metazoa > Arthropoda > Insecta > Coleoptera > Carabidae > Ophonus > Ophonus ardosiacus. The sequence continues at coordinate 41,421,042 of OW964829.1, read as the reverse complement.
CGATATCTCTTTTCGTTTTCGAGATATTTAGATTCAAAGTTTTGCTCAAAACTGCCCATTTTTGGGTAGTTACCCAAAAATGGGTCGAGATATGAATTTGGCGATATCATCATTCGATTCTACGGGAAAAAATACATAAGTACACCAATTTTCATAATTTTTAAACACCGTATAAAATCTCTAAAGCAAAATAACTGAAAATGGCCAAAAATCGCAAAAATCTAAGGTGTACCCCTTAGGATTTTTTCAGATTTGGCCATTTTCGGGGGTTTTTAAACTTTTATTCATAAAAAATGAACCGGTTGGACAAAAATTATGAAAATTGGTACACATATGTAATTTTTCCCGTAGAATCGAATGGTCGTGTCACCCAATTCATATCTCGACCCATTTTTGGGTTACTACCCAAAAATGGGCAGTTTTGAACAAAACTTTGAATCTAAATATCTCGAGAACGAAAAGAGATATCGACCTGCGGTTTCAAAATCTGAAATCAGCGCATTGAGAAGTATCTATGTGCATAAAAATTAGATTTTTGAAAATTTTGAAGTTTTTAGCTAAATATGGGGTATATTGACTTTTGGAGCAATAATTCAAAAATGGATATATATATATATATATATATATATATATATATATATATATATATCTTGGTAGTAAAATTATTTGCTTGTAAAGACAATGGCTGGTAGCACAAGCCCTGTTCTAACTAAAACGCTGTTTTAAGAAATGTCAAATTCAAATTTCAATGTTTAATTTCACCCTTATGTGTAAAGAACGATTTTTTAAAAATTATTTGATTGAATACAAACTATGTGCTGCTTCAAAATCATATTTTAATATATTTGATGTTATTTATTTTTGTTATTAAATAATGAAATTTGACATTTCTTAAAACAGTGTTTTAGTTAAAACAAGTCTTGTGCTACCAGCCAATGTTACGTAGGTGTACGCATTTTTAGAGTAATTTATCTAGTAGCCCAAATAACTCCATGGAAACCAGTTGAAAATGTTTGTAATTGACAGAAAAATATGAGTTGTCAGTGTCAAAAATCCATTTTACATGACTGGCAATTTAATTCTTGAAAATCCCATTTCAATTCACAATTTATCATTACTAGCTATCATTTTCAGACCATCAAAAATCATCCTTCATTTTGTATCCTACATCCTCTCTTTATTCTCTTTGCTATTAGTTCCGCGCAGAAAACATTCGACGGTCGCGTGCTGCAGTCATTACCGGGCGTGAGAAGACGCGGTCGTCGGGACGCAGTGATTTATCGAGGCGGCTGTGGCGACAGTGTTTTGTTAATTTATTCACTGACCGGTCGGCAGCAGTAGGGTGCTGAATTGACTGTCGCTACATTTGTCAAACAACTGCAGTTAGATGTGTTAGATAAAATACTGGAAATGGCAAGCGTGCTTATTTGACTGTAAATGATTGGTAGATGACGAAATAACAAAAGAAATATTAGGGCATAAACAAAATGAAGCAAATAGAAAAAACAAATAGAGGTAGTGATATACAGCAATGATTCAGTGCGTTGTACTATGCACAGTAACTGGACAAAAATAGAATTTGTGCATAAATAAGATATCTAAAAATAACACTTGATATGTTTCACAAGATTTTAGTCTCTGAATCAACCTCTCTGTCATTTATCAGAGACTGGCTTACTCAGCTAGAATCACAGATGCGTTTCGCTCTTATTGGAGATCTTCAGTGTGGTGCACTGACACTTCTATACGGTAAATAAAAACTTTGTTGTGATTACCAAAAATGAGTTCCAGCAGCAAATTTTTTTTGTCAATATAGGACCAGCAAATATATTTGTTAGTTACCTAGGTAAATTTGCTGGTAAAAAAGTGTTGTGGCAACAAATACAATTTTGTTATATATAACAAAAGATATTTGTTATGAGGACAAATAAAATAAGTTACCATGAAGAAATGTAAATTTGTTATACGAACAAATAAATTAAGTTACTATTAAGAAATATAAATTTGTTATGCGAAGAAATAAAATAAATTACCATTAATAACTATGAATTTGTTTTGGAAACTAATAAATTTTTGATAGATATACAAATGCATTAATGCATTAATGAGGTAGTAAGGTAAAAATTAAATACATGCGTATTATAATAATTTTATTTATTTATAATTATAATCTATATACATGTAACAAATATTATATAAACAAAATAACGTATGAAACAATAGTCACTTAAATTATAATAGATTTATCAATAATCGATACATACCTTCAAATTTTTTAATAAGACACTCTAATTGCCATTGTTTTAAAATATCTTTTACAAAATCATCCATTTTTATTGACGGACACAAGAAACAAGCACTTTTAAAACACAATTTTCGACAGGCTAAACTTAACTGCGCAAGCAAATGAGACACGACGTAGTATAGTATTGTATAACACGGACAGTGAATTATGCTGTATACCAGGGAATACCCTGTCTACACAAAAGTTTTAGTTACCTGTACAAATATGTATATGGCGGGAAGAAGAATTGGTAATCTTTACAAAATATAATGTCACAGGATACAAAAAAATAAAATTTGTCCCAGTAACAGATTAAATATCTTTAATTGTTGCAAAATGATTTTGTAATCTGAACAAAGTAACAAAATGACTGCTTAGTACTACTAATAATAATTGCTACCATGACTAATATTTTACAGCAAATAATACTTTTTATACACAACAAAAATTGTTTAGTTTTGGAAACTTAAAATACAAAGTTCTTCGTATACACGGCAAAAAAATATTGTTGAAATAACAAAAAAAATATAGCTAACTAAATTTTGTCCGGAATATCAATGTAATTTTTTACCGTGTAGGAGGCACTGAGTCATTTGTTCACTCAGCCGACTCAACGCCTCCTATAGGCGTCACTGTACCACACTGAAGAGCTCCAATAAGAACGAAACGCGCCTGTGGTTCTGGCTGAGTGAGCCAGTCTCTGATAAATGACCGAGAGGTTTATTCAGAGTCTAAAAAAGATTAATGCCCATATTCATAAACAATCGTAAAGTTTCAAAACGGTTCGTTATAATTTTTGACAAATAGAATCAAACTTGACAAATAAAATTTAGATTTTTCTTTCAATGTCGACTGTTTTTATTGGATAAATATTATAACGAATAGACTTTACTTAAGTAGTTCCATGGGTGTGGTTCACGTAGAACATTTGTTCTTAGTTTTTTATAAGTTTTATATAATTTATTTTATGCACGGACGTATCATAATTTGACAATTATACATGAATTTCTTTGACATAAACGTTATAATGAGGCCCGCGGGCTATAATGAAACGTCAAGCCAAATTATAACCTACAATATAAACAATTTAAACAGGCAACATGAAAAGTTTTTATTACAAATCCAAAAATTTCATATTCTTTAATGAAAAATGAAAATTAATTTTGTGATATTTACATGGAAAGCACGGAAATACACAAAATAAAACTCAAATGACATAACTAATAAACAAACAATAAACTGTTGTTTTCCGCCTTCATAGCAACACTAGAATACTGGATGTACGAGGACAAATTCTTTTCGCTACAATTTTTCTTTGAAAATTTTTGTCAGTGCATAAAGTTTTGTATGTACCACGAGCGTAACTTGCTTTTATGGCCTTTGACGTGTTTTTATCCCTCGGCTTACGCCTCGGGCTCAAAATCCCGCCGCAGGCCATAAAAGCCTCCTTACGCTCTTAATACATAAATAACTATTATTTATTTTTTTATCTTCTGACGAAATCCATGTGCTTTATGTTGCACTTACGTTTTCATTTTTTTGCCATGTATCTAAAATTTTCTTAATTCTCATCTCCTGAGGAAGGCTCATGTGGAGCTCGAAACCGGTCGACCCGAGAATTTAAATAAAATTTTGTGACTGCAATCCAGAATTTTTTATTACCTCATCACTATATCCAGTCAAGGAACTTTTTCTATCATTATAACGAACCGTTTAAATATTTTACGAGTGTTTATGAATACGGACTTAACTCTTTTTTAAATAATTTTACGCAAATGTGTTATATTTGCAATTTTTCACAGCATGCCTGCAGAAATAATACTAATGAGAGTTAAAGAGTATTAAATCAAACGAACGTGTATTTGGCGTCGGTGCTGCTACCAATAGGCGTATCAGTTGTCAATAATATATATGCTTTCAGTAAATCTACGAATGAAATAGAATTCACTTCCAATCCATTTTTCCACAATTTCTCTCATTTCTGTTTCCCACAGCTGCAATATGTGAACTGTGACATAGAGCTATGGGACGTTTTGGTTATTGAGTGTTTTAGTCAGAGTTGAGGGTGCAAAACTGCACGTGGCCGCCACATCACATCAGCAGCGGAGCGTGAACGTGCAAACAGCGCGCCACGTGTCTGCAGGCGTGATTGCGCAAACACACGGTATTACCAACGTTTAGTAAGTTGCTCCCGCCAATTAAACTTCCACCTAGCAAATACTACAAGAGGAGGACTGGAGATATTGCATCGTACAGTTGTAATGAAAATATCTACCTAGTTGTTTACACTGAGCGAGAAACTAAAATGAATGCAGGGGTTTAACATTGGAAAAGTTTTTTTTTTACAAGAAATGAAAATTGATAAATATAAATAAATAAATAAATATATCATCACGGCATATTAGCCATTACTGGGTGTGCCAGTATCTACAATTATGTAGACATCGGTAATGATGACGATATATTTTTACCGTGTGGACGCTTACCAGGCGTCACCTCACGGGCACTCATAGCTGGTGTGGAGGGTGCACCAGAGGGATCACTTTTGTGCGATTAAAAGTCTCCACTGGCCGGAATCGAACCCGGCTCACCAGATTGGCAACCAGACACTATACGCACACGGCCACGCGACCGCAAGAAACAGGGTCCTTAAGGAAACCTCCCGCTCCTGTTTATCCAAAAACAGGAGCCCCGGAACGGTTTCCGGAAGGTAAAGAAAATGTGGCGATGGTGGAAGTTAAAGAACATTGTAAGTAGGTACCTACAACATGTTTTATATAGTGTACTTAATTTTAATTGTCAAAATTGGTATTGGATATTGGAAGGACGACTTCTAAAAAACTATGGGGTCATGGAAATTGATCAACTATCCGATATCTACTTTTTAAAATGTTGCTTGGTTTGACAGTTTATAAAATAATCGCATACTAAATACATTTTTAGCACGTCTTTAAATAAAGTTTACTCGAGCCTAAATAAAAAAAAAATTGGCATCCAAAAATATTGAATTTTATTCTCTCAATGTCTATCTATGTTTTATGTATAAAATACACCATAAAGTTATACAGGAGAAATAACTCCGTGACACTACAGTACCTGTTCGGATATTTCACTAGGTAGCAAATAGCGATGGCGTTTTGGAGCACTTTTGTATTTGATTATCTTCCATAAGCTATAGTTTTCCTTTGATTATATTTGTATTTTGACTTTTAATTTAGTGTTTATAATTATTTTTCATTTTAAATACTTTTCTTGTGGCCAATTTTTAAATAAATATTATATAATAGTAGATGAAGTAATAGTAAATATTAGTTCTATTTTCCACTATATTAGCTGTACGCGTTTATGTAAAGACATACGAATAAAACAAAATTGCTCCGTAGATTTAGTTCCAAATTTCGCTACTAGGTTCGCATTTTTATTGACATATTCCAATATCCTCATTTTATTCTTCTTTTCTATATCTCTGATGTCCGTAGACGGATTTGGAATTTAATCTTTTCAAGTTTAATTTTTAATCTATTACTTCCAATTCTATTTATCCTTTTGCCTTCTTTTTCATGTTTTCTAATTTTTTACTTCTTCTATTTTCGAGTTCTTCTATTCTTCCTTCCTATCTTTTCCCAGGTCTTCCTCTTCTATTTTTTTTTTGTTCATACTTTCAGCTTCTATTACTTTTATTATTAGGCTGTTCTGATCTATTCTCATCCTACAGTGTTAAAAAGAACTAACTCGTAGTAAGCTATGAACACAGATACGTATGTCTGATTTTTATTCAATTCAAAAGCAAAATTGTCAAAATTGTGATCAAAAATAAAAGTCAATTGGCAATACTTGAGAAATATTTGAAATTGGTAAGATTGATACATTAATTTATTTCCTGTTTTTGGCATTGTTGAAAGTGATATTTAAAAATTTAAATTTGCGTATATTTACAAATTTTTATTATGGTTGTTGCTTCCCTTACCCACGTATTTTCATTTTATTTCTTATATTACCCATAAGCAATAATCTAAAACATTTCAATCACTCAAAATCCTGTTAGCTGTCAGGCCCACCTCTGAAGTCTGAAATAACCTATTTATATTTATTATCAAAATGACATGTCAAATAGTATTTCCGCTTTCACCTGGTGTTGTGTAAACTGTGGAATAAAAAGATGCCCAGAGTTGTATTGCCATAACTACATCATTTCTTTTTGATCACTCTGTAATAATAATTTCCTTGAAATTCATTGAAACAGGCAGCAATAACGCCATTCGCAATTTTTAATTTATTTCCATTTCTATAATAAAAATCTTGAAGAAAAGCTTTGATGTTTATAGATAACATTTTAGACAATCGAGCCTATTCTGTAACAAAGTGGTTAATTTTTAACAACTGGTTAAAAATTTAATCCAATAGATATAGAATTGACAACTAAAAATCCAGTTTTTTATTATATGTCGACATACTTGATTGATTAATTTTTTTAACCAGTTGTTAAAAATTAACCACTGAGTTACAGAATAGACCCGAATATTTCGTGCCTAATTGACATATAATTAAATACTTTTAAATGAAGACAAACGTTTATTTGTTCATACCTACTCCGAGTTGGTTTTATTATTTAACACACTTTATGTCCGTATCACAGATGACGTTAAACAGTATTTTAACAGCAGTTAATGTCCCTGAAATAACAATACCAACGTCTTTCTCTCTTCTGAAATAGGATCAAATCCACCAAATTTTTATGTTAAAACATTTCTTCATTGAAAACCCACTATTCAAAATAAAAATCCCATACAACATTACCCCCATATGACCGCAACTTTAAACATCCATCCTCATCAATATAGTTGGAAATCCAACTCATACACATTTACTCATGGACAAATTCACGGTTCATTTTGCTTCTTGGAGTATTGACAGTGGGTTGGGGCCAGTGCAGAGCGACGGCGATCCATCACAGCGTGCCGCCACGACGCTCAATGAGGCGGAAGATATCGGGGTGCAGCTCATCTGCAAGGCAAATCCAAGATGTGTGAAGTGTCATCGCGACAGAGGGCTATCGTGCACATGGCAGAGTGGGTGCGCGGTACTCGATAGTGGGTGGAAGAGGATGATGAAAAAGAGTAGGATGAGGGTGTGAGATGTGTTGTGTGTTTGGAAAAATGTAATAGGATGGAATACTGTTCTCTGTTTTTGAAATAACGAAAGAATTTTCGCAGTTAATTGGAGCGTGGTTTAGGAGTTTGTTGTACATTAAAATATTTTCGATATATATACAAGGTGTAAATTTTAAAACGGGTCATAGGGCTGCAACAGTTTTCTAGACGCCAAAAGTTTTTATATTAATTTATTGAAAAAATAATTTTTTAATACCAAACACATTATATTTCTGTTTTATATAAAGCCAGGAAATAAATTTAAAAATTTGTACAATTAAGAAAAAATATCATTAGCCATTAAACTGACAGTAACAAAATATTGTCATTTTTTACCAACATGATAGGAGACAATTAAAGATTAGAGTTGTCAATTTATGAACTAATACAAAAGAACACAAAATAATGAAAACACTAGGATATTTATTTAAGAAACAATTATTATTTATTGTAATAGGTATTTACAAATTAAAGATGATCTACATGTAATAAGAAATAAGTTATAGGAAACGAGAAAAACTGCAAACTACAAGGGAACAATTAAAACCATTTAATAATTTGTAATTTATCTGCATGAAAAAAAATTATCCATGATTTATTCTTAATAAAACGAAAATAATAATAATTTAATAAATAATGTGCAAAAAAGCGTCTTAAGTCAACAATTGTTTGGTTTTGTTTTGTTTCTGTCATTTTCACGGCTAATGATATTTTACTTAATTGTGCAAATTTTTAAACTTATTTTTGCCTTTATATGAAACAGAAATGTAATGAACTGATTCTTTTTTCAATAAATTAATATAGAAACTTTTGGCGTCTAAAAAACTGGTTTTGTATGTTATAGCCCAATGAACCGTTTTAAAATTTACACCCTGTATATATATATATATATATATTGCACAAAACTGTAAGAGTATAAATACAGGGAAATAGCTAGGTAAAACTTAAAAAACGAAAATACATACAAAGAATGAAATCATAATTGACATATTTGAATTGTGTTTGTGTAAACCGCGCATAACTACAGTGCATAGCAACCAATAGAAGCACAAGAATCTATCTGTCAAAATTCTTTTGTTATTTCAAACAAAGTATAGTTGAAAAGAAAATATATTATGGCTAACGGATAATGCTGATTTATTGTATATAAAAATATTTAAATTTCAATGTAATTTTATTATATTAACAATAATAAGAATTTGTATATTTAGTGTGACAATTTAATATACCGTAATAAAAATTAGTTCTGCAATTTAGTAATAATCTGTTGGTCGGTGACAGAAATCGATAAATCATTTTCGACAAAAGCAAAATAGTTATTTATATAAGAGTTAGGCAAATGGTACATTACCGTCGAGGAGACATATTGAAATACGGAGAATTTCGTGCCGAGTATTTTACGGCTCCGAGACAAGTATAGACATTTTACTGACGAGTTATGTATTAATTTTTTTTCTGACACATTTGATTATAATAAAAAATAATTTTAAATTTAATAATTAAATCTGATTTTCTATAATTTTTTTATATATATTTCCAATTTTAATATGTCACAAAAGTGACCCCTGTGGTGCACTCTCCACACCAGCTACGAGGATCCGTGAGGTGACGCCTGGTAAGCGCCCACACGGTAAAATATATCGTCATCATTACCGATGTCTACATGTGTTGTAGATACTGGCGCACCCAGAAATGGGTAATATGCCGAGATGATATATTTATTTATTTTTTATAAATATCTAGTAGTTCTTCTCTTGTTACCAACATGACAGAAAAAATTTAACGAATAAACGAATTTATTGTCAGTACTGCATTTTTGGTGCCTCCATGTGCATTTCTTTCCCTTTGCAATGTCTTCCAATGAGGTTCCTTTAGAAATTCATAACCTATATGATATAAATAACGCAACCATAAACATTAATATTCAATAAAAATTTTAAAAAAAGGTTTAATTTTTTCGCGACCTGTTAGGGAAATACAATTTTCGCTCCGCATTTTAAGTACGAAAATAACACTTTATTTAACATCCGAAACGAAATAAGCTGTTAAATGACAAATTTGTAATTGCTGTCAATAATCCGATTTAAGATCGATTTTATAAAGAAATCTAAAAAAATTTTGTTGTCAAGTAAATTTAATGAAATGACCAAATTCGTACTTAAATGATTTCTGTAAAAAAAAACGCACTAGAATTTTTTTTTATTGAATTTACTATGGAAGTAGCGAAGATTAAATTTCTTAATGAAACCAGTACTTAATTTTGTTTATTTAACTAGATTTTGAAATTTTAATCAGAGATTATAAGATGGAGTCTAAATATTGTGAAAAATTTTCCTCTTTTTTTGGTAGTTGACAATTCTTTAAATTTGATCTCCTAAAACATTTTAACAAATACATATTATCGTATGAACTATATGGAATGGTAAATTAGATTTTGTATCTAATATCCGAAAAATAAAGTCCACTTAACTAATTGGAGAGTGAGTAAAGTTAGTCTTCATTAAACTCCATCGCTCATTTACCGCAAGACGGTCTCTTGCCAAGTTCCTTCACAGTCTGTATCACATGAATAAGTCATACTCCAAACCAAGCATTTACATAAAGAAATATACATAATTACATATGAATTACATGTGTCGGGCACGGGCTCACAGCGTGCCAAACCGCTTTCAAGCCGACCTAACCCGTCCCTGTAAACGTAGTGTGCCAGGGAGACAAATGGTGCGCCCGGGCACCCTATTGAGAATTTTAAATAAATTGATGTTCATTTATTCGTGTGACGGGCTAAAGTGTTTGATATTATAACGAAGGTGACTTGATTCGAGTTTTGGTTTGTTTTTTCGGACACGTGCGGCTGCTTGTAAATCGTATGGTGATTTTAATGAGTTCAGCCGGACAGTAGACGGTGATGATAAAATACTGATCGTGATTTATTTGTCTCTCTTTGTCTCAGACGGTAAAGGATTTCTAACTCTTCTCCTCAGATATATTATATTGACAACGATAAATAAAACTGTGTACGACTTCTGAGACTTGTACGATTTTTCAGATCTAAAACAACAAAATATATCTAAAATTGGAATATGTATGAGAAGAATCTTCATCTATTTACAATGTTATGTATCAAGCATATAGTGACAAAAGTTTTGTTTTGTGAAAGAAAAAAACTTTTGCAAGAATAAAAATAATCACTGTGGAGCTTTCTCTACAATAACTAGGTTTATTATTTTGATGGTCGTAATCTTTGGATTGGCTGTTTGACATCTATAGTTATATTACTTTTATTATTTGGTCAAAATTTAGGCTCGTTTCAACTCACTTCAAAGAAAGTCCGTAAATTGTTGTTCTTTTTGTCTCAACTGGTACTGAGTGTGCTTACATACCTCTTTACTAATGCTTCCTCACCCGCGAAATAAACTAAAAATCTGAGCCATTCTGAGAAGAAATTTTAATGTGTAAGGTATAAATGTATTATGAAAGTTGAGCCTTAAACAAAAATGTTATATTCGGGAATGAATTTTAGAAAATAATTATTTTTTTTACCTCCTCGCTAAGAAAGATATTAGATTCATGCTGAAAAACGCATATCCAGATTTTATTGAATAAGCACGATATAAGGTCTCTATAATCCGATTTTAACATTTTTAGGATGATGTTTCTCTCTCTTTCTCTCTCTCTCTCCCTCTCTCTCTTTGTGTGTGTGTGTGTGTGTGTGTGTGTGTGTGTGTGTGTGTGTCTGTGTGTGTGTGTGTGTGTGTATGTGTGTATGTGAGTATGTTGGAACCTCGGTTTCTCAAGTACTATAATACAAGACGTATTTAACTACAGTGTTCTCAATTTGATATTAATGGGACGACCTGATTAGATTTTGGTAACAATTGGACAATCGAAAGTACTAGTCTCGTAAAAAAATGCTAAATATTTTTTGAAAATTTATATGTTATTACAAATATTAAAAATTATAAAAATCTCTATTCGATACATTTAAAAGTTGTATTATATCTTCTAGATTTAGAGACTGAGAAATATAAATACATAAATAATATGTTGTAATGAATCTCACGGGCTGTGTTTGGGCTAAATAACTCCACGGAAACCAGTAGAAAAATTGAAATTTTTTGTAATTGACAGGTAAATTATCAGTGTCAAAAATCCAGAGACATTAAGTACTGCAGACTTTTCTGGGAAGTACATTTAATATTTTTTTTTTATTATCAATTAAATATTTAAAATTGTAAATGTACTACATATACCCTTCAGAACTACCGCCAATCTCATCAATGAATTGGAATCCTGAAAATTTAGAAGAGTAAAAGGAAACTTGTTCATAGAATAAGTTAAAAAATATATAAAGAGATGTAATTATAATATTTTGTGCGTACCAGATATGTTAAATATGTACAATACTTATATAGCCTAATATGAAAATGGCTGGCCACAACAGATTTTTATTTATGTGCAATGTGTCATATAGCTACATTTCAGCTCAATTATTCTCAACTCACTTATTACTTATCAACTGAGCTGAACTACATGTTCCAAAAATGTTTGACGTACTGCAAAATATTTATTTCACTTATGGTCAGTTGCACCAAGGCTTAAATTTTAAGCTTGGTTTAAACAAAAAATGGAAACCGAATTTTGATGGTAATATATTATAATTCATTTGACATTTTATTTCGATGCAATATTGTCAATTTAAGCCAAGTTTAATATTTAAGTTACGTTAGTGCAACCGGCCATAATACAAGCATACTTATTTGAAATATATTTGTATTTTTACAAAGGCATAAAACAGCCAAAACGGATTAAGTGCTTCGAATCCTAAACTGTCCTTCCGAGTTGGAAATAATTATTCTGATCCTCAATCAGCCAGAAAGTTAGTGCCTATCCAAGGCACTATGAAACTATTTACAGAATTGGGCTGAATAACCAATAAAATAAAACAATTTTTGATAGTTTCAAACTATTCTTTTAATAAACCCTATGAAAGCTTGTGACGCGATGTCTGGTAAGCGGGACAGATTCATCGTCATTACAAAAATTTGATAATAATATGGGCATCTATTATTTCATTAATAAATATGAAAGTTGTACTAATTGATTGAGAATACAAAAGATAATAAGCTGAAATAAATGATGTTCTCGTCCTTATGAAGAAAAATAAGTAAATGTAACTAAGCATCCTTATAAATTTACCCCTTACATTCAGATATAGACAAATGGCCAGTACTCATCAATTATTCATTGTCCACACTTAAATACAATAACCACGATGTCCACAGCAACGCTCCGCATGTAGCTCCATAATATAAACAACAATTATTAAAACAGTTCCCACGTATCTCCAATAAAAATCTATATTAAGAAGTAACATTTCCGTTACTAGATGACCAGTCATAGATTTTGTTTCATGCGGGCAGTCGATCTGATTTCAACAGCTTCAAAATATAATCAATATTATCTTTTATATCAAGTATGTGGGGTAATTGAACGACGCTCACTTTTTTCGATAACAATCGAAAGGAATTGTACGTGATGTCTCAATAGGAAAAGGATTGCCTACAATCTAATAATAGGGGCAGGAATAATCACTTGATTTTTGTGAACAATCAGATCAGACATTTTTTATACAATAATTGAGTTCAGTCAAAATTACATATTTATTGTTATAAAAGTGGACTTGATCTTTGAAAACCTAAAAATTAATTTTGAAAACGGATCACCGCCTTGACATAAAATTTAAGTTATTTCGATCCTATTCTAATATGAAAAGAAACCTTTAAATTTTGGTGTAAATATGCACTCATACATTTTATGTATATATACGGAAGTCATGGTGTATTGCGAGCAGCGTTTTGTTGTGGTATAGATCACTGCTTGTCATTTTACTGTAACCTAATACATTTTTGTGTGTAGTTTGTGAGTGTATCTCGAAGTATATATTTATTTTGTGATTTTTGTATCTTTTTTCCATATTGCAATATAGTTTTGTACTGTGTAGTGTCAAATTTCATTAATAAAATACAAAGAAAGTATGGAAATTTCGTTTTAAAGTGTAAGAAATTGTGATTTTTTTACATAATGTAATAAGCAAATTGTAACTTTTAGGTTTCCTACTAATAATGAGGTAAGAGAAAAGAAATCGAAATTTATTGAAAATAAAATCTTCCGATCACAACAAACACAGTAAGGCGGCCTCTATACTTGCTGTCTAATAATTATGGACTGGAGATTTCGACACTGATGCCAAAATTGTCTACCTATACAAATATGTGTAATCCGTCAATGTCATTTTATATTCTGACATTTTCGTTAATACTTGCGTGCATTTTTTTATTCCCAATCCTATAAATTGCATTAAATTTAGATTTGAAAAGAAAATGAGTGAAACTCATGAATTAAATAGTCCTGGTTCTTATAAATATGATTTAAATGGGCAGGCGAAAACAATTATTGTCAATATACACAATTTGTTCAAAAAATTGGCGTTACATTTTGTAAAAATTTATAATTTATTAAATAACAAGAAAACTTTAGATTTGACTGCAGAAGCATGTCTTGGCAGATCTACTGTTCACCTAATAATCAATAATTCTTACCTTTAATTTCTATTTCACCGGTTATTGGTTATTAAAATTTTTAATTAGTTTTAACTGTATTATATGACATTTGCATTCATTTCTCGTCATGTCAAGTTACAAGCGGCAACTCTGCTGGGCAAGGGACAAGGTGCGAAAAGGATAAAAGTTGAACATCAGTCAATACTCATTTGACGGCGAGTATAGTCAATATATGCTCGAAGTAACAAGTAAACTTACATAAAACTTAAAATCCAAGTGATCGGTATTAGATTTAGAATGTGTCAGACTTTGACAAATGTCATACTCATATAATATTGACATATAGTGACATTCTAGAAAAATGTTTCGAAGAGTAGTTATAACTTTTAAACAGTTTTCTTATCGATCATTAACTACACCGATTGGCTTTATCGGTTTAGGATTGGAAATGGGAATGGACTTTGCAAATCGCTTAATAAAAGCAGGAGTAAAAGTTACAGCTTATGACAAAGAGAAAGACCGTGTACAAATGTTAGTTCATAAAGGAGCCATCGCAGCCACAAATTCTGGAGAAGTAGCATCCAATTGCGAAATTTTGTTCACTTCACTTCCAGAAATGAACGCGCTTATAAATGTATTAGATGGACCAAATGGTGTATTAAAAAACGCGAAGAAGGGCCTGCTACTTGTAGATTTAACCACTGTTGGACCTGTAAACGCTATTCGATTACAATCAGGATTTGAGGACGACAATAAGATTAAATTCCTTTCTGCACCCGTATGCGGCTCTAATAAAATAGGTGAGTCAAGTCGTATTAGATTCTTAGTCGGTGGGAAGGAAGAGTACTTGAAAAGAATAGACAAATATTTGAAATTGATGGCTGGGCGCGAAACAGATTATTTTACGTACGTTGGTCCAGACATAGGCGATGGTCAAGCAGCTCGTATTTGTAACATACTTTTAGCATCCACAACAATGGTAGCGGTAGCCGAAGTAATGAATATTGGACGAAAGTTAGGAATGAATCCGAAAACACTAGCTGAAGTACTAAACTCAACCAGTGCTCAATGTTGGTCTTGTGAACATTATAATCCGGTGCCAGGAGTTTCGAAAAACGCACCTTCAAACAGAAAATACACAAAGGGACATCGTTTGCACTATGTGGTGCGTTCTCTAAACACTGCTCAGGAAATGGCTTCAAAATTGAAA
The DNA here is from genome assembly GCA_943142095.1 of Ophonus ardosiacus. NCBI lineage: Eukaryota > Metazoa > Arthropoda > Insecta > Coleoptera > Carabidae > Ophonus > Ophonus ardosiacus. Next base: position 41,405,835 of record OW964829.1, on the reverse strand, counting down.
GCTCCAATACCTACTCTATCGAGTGCAATCCAAACGTATAATTTAGCTCTGACAAAAGGATTGGGGCATCAGGATTTTTCTGCTGTAATCAAAGTTTTTAAAAGTACTATTATAGAAGAATAATTTTTATTTATGCTTGCATATGTACCTTACAATTAAAGATATTAAGAAACTATATCTCTTTCCTAAACGCATATATGTTGGTAAAGAGGGTGTTCGATTGCGTGGCTGTCCAGTGTGTAAGTGGATGGATGTGATCGGTAGTGTTCTAAAAGAGCGTAAGTTTCCGAGTGGAAAGAGAAGAAGAGCATGTATGAATATGATTATGAATGTGGCGAAAGAAGTGTGCCTGGATGGGAATGTGTGGCAAAGGATGATTATTTCGTAACTTTTATGGTGTGAAGATGTATGGTTAGTAAAAATGGAGTGATTGAGCTGAACTGTTATATGAACGAGGTGAAAGAAGTATGTTTAGACAGGAATGTGTGGTGAAGGATGATTGTCTGTTACGTAACTATTATTGTGGTCCGGATTCAGTTATTCGCTACTGAAAATTGGTCACTTTACTATGTTCTTATGTATGAATGTGATGATGATTGTGAGCCAGCTGAGCTTTTACTATTATTCTTTTCCATTTTCTTATTGTTGTTACTGTCTTTTCGGGTTTTTGATAACGCACAAGGTGGGATACGCATGATTTTATGTATGTATGTATCTATCTTTTTCCTAAATATTTATTTGTAGTAACTAAGTAAAGATGAATAAATTGATTGTGATTTTTTACTGATAAGTACACGGAGTCGTGTAGAAGAGTGCTAAATACGATTGTAATTCGGACTACGGTAGTGCCACCAGATAGTGCAGGCTGCTCCATCTTGAGTCCATGAGAAGACTTATAGTGAGTACAAATAATATACATATAGAGATAAATTCAGTGTTAGTTTTTCTTTATTTCTGTGTTAATTAATTAATTTGATAAGGAAAATAAGATTTATTAAAAACTAATGAAAATATATGCCTAATACAATACCCCAAGAATAAAATGTTTGGAAATATAACCAGCTCAGGACTATGACGTCACAAATAATTTAAAAAATCATATCTTGTTATTTAACATCGCGTTTTTCTCAATATTTTTAGATTTTTGTATATTATTAGAAAAGAAAATATTAAAAAAATGGTAGAATACCCCAGTCAGCAATTTAAAAATAATAAATTGTTGGAGTAACGATGATCGACTGGAGATCTGCAGTCTGTACGCTTTTATTGATTTCAAACCAACGCTTCGATCATATTTATGATCCTCTTCAGGGTTAAATCAAGCCAGAAAAACTGATGAAATATTTGTAACAACAGTTATCAAACATTGATGATAAATATGTGAAATACACACAGTTATAATAGTAACAATAATTCAAATATTATGTCAATTATGATTTTATTCTTTGAAAGTGCTGTGCGTTTTTGTCGTTGTTCGTATTTCCTTGTATTTATTCTCTTCCGGTTTTGTGCAATTGGCGCTTCTTTTTAATCATCGAAAATGTTTTGGTGTAAAACAGACTCCTAAATCACGCCCCAATTAATTGTAAAAATTCTTTCGTTATAGATCAATCCAGAACAAATGAATTTCGTGAGGGGCAGCTGTCAGAAATAAATTTCATATATAATTTACTCAATGATGGAGCCATGGAAAAAATTGTGGTTTAATTTTATGAATGAATTGTATCAAAATCAAAATTTCTCGATATTTATCATAAGATATATAATTAAATAATTTTTAAAAATATTCAGAAGTGAGGTTAAAATCACTCCTGTGGAGGGCATGTGACGTCATTCTGGAATGGTTCTATATCAAGCAGATTATAGAACATTCTGTATATAGCTGTACTAGTAATAGTATAGGCAATTGAAAGGTGTCATCTTAGACTCTCAAAACGTTGAGGGAGCACTGTGGTGGTCACCTTTCTTTTATTTGAGAAATTGAAATAATTGTAAAATTTCAAAGTTTGACGTCATTTGTGAATGTGAATCATCTGCTCTACTGTATTTTACAGTAGGTACATACATAATTACATATCAAATATTATTTGTATATTGTCCAATATACTATTTATCACAATCTTTGTCCTGCAGTGAGTCATCATGTGAATCTTTTGTCTTGATGAAGCCATTACGGGTACTTGTGCTTAATGGGCGGGTAGGACTATTGTTATTTTTCTTTTGATTGTTTCATTGTTGAGAGGAGGTTGTGATATCTTTAATTGCAGCTTAGCTCCACATAAATTGAATTTTATTATTGTAATTGTTGGTTTTGTTAAATGCTACAGGTATTGTTCTTTACGTCTATGTCAAACGAGTTGTTTATTAATACTAGGCTGTTTATATATTTCTGAAACAAGGCGTGGTCATGATAATAACAATTACAAGTAGGTGGATAAAGTGGTGTCTTCAAAATCTTATTTAAAAAAATCTGATGTAACCTCTCACTTGTTTCTTGTCAATTCTATTTATTTTGTACAAATCCCATACCGAAATATCATTGAAAAAGATTCTATATGTAGGTATATCCAGTAAATTTATAACACAAATATATTAACATATACTATGTAAATTTCATTTGACACTGACAACTGTCAAACAGAATTATTTGAATACATCAACAGTTTCCATGGTTATAGCATAGCTGGCTAATTTATGAAAGTTAATCTCTGTATAATGGGCTACTTGCGTGGTACTGAAAATCCGATTTCTATCACTATATATGTAATGTTATGTTGAAAACATACATATATAAAAATATAAATTTTATTTTTAAAAATTATTTCTTTTCTAGTAAATAAATTAATTTGAATTTGATATTAGTTCATTTTTCTCTCTCTGGGCTCACAAATATATTAATTACTTCACAAATAAACATATAGGTAGTTGCATGTAATTTAAAATATCGATACCAAAAAGACAAACTAAAATACTAACCTCCAAACTATTATTGAAACGTCAAACAGGAGATGTACATTACCCGTACAAACAAACGCTCTGGCTTTACGACCATTCGTTGGTGCGGTTTAATTCTACGTCATGCATGGCGATAATTCAAATAATCAAATTTCATTACCTATTTTTTTTTTGTCAAAAGAAAAAATATGGGTAGCAAGTTTTTACCTGCTCTTCAAAAATATTAAACAAAAAAAAGGTACGCAAGTAGCCCATTGTTTAACTTTATATCTATTGAATATGAAGGAAAATGTAGAATCAAACCGTATGGCGAATAAATTTTTTTACGTTTTACGTACCTACAAATTTATATATATTTTTTTTATATACAAGGTGTTAATACTAAGTCGTTACACCCGAAAATGGTAGTTAGAACTCATTAAAACAAACAACTTTTCTTAGTTCCAATTTTTGATTTGGTGCCTCTTTTCGTAGTTATTGGAGTTCTTTTGTTTTTTGAAAAATCGTCATTTTAAAGAATACTGAAAAAATGTTTTCTTCCAAATTTACCTTTAGGCTCTCTAAAACATTTGGCATTTATTAATATTGTAGTAGATAGTTTAAGGATTTTATATATGTTTTACTTTCGAAAATCGATGGAGTGGTTATCAAAAAATCATGTATTGAAATTTTTGATAGATCGCCATTTTGTCATTTGAAAAAATAAAAAAAAAAATTGTAAATCCCAAATGTTTTAAGAGAGCCTAAAAGTAAAAAAATTTTTCAATAGTTTTTAAAATAATGGAGTTATGGCGATTTTTCGAAAAACAAAAGAACTCCAATAACTACGAACCGGGGCACCAAATCAAAAATTGGAACTAAGAAAAGTTGTTTGTTTTAATGAGTTCTAACTACCATTTTCGGGTGTAACGACTTGGTTTTAACACCCTGTATACAATTATTTGGCAACATTGCATTTTCTTGAAATCTGTGTATAATGGTTTACTTTAGTGACGATTTTTGAACTTTTAACGACTATTTTTGTGCACTTTAGTGACGATTTCAAATAAAAACAGTTATTACGTTAAAAAAAGAATGTTTCATCTCTCTGAAGTTCGTTTACCCTACAAAATCTACATTATTTTCAATCAAACAAAAACTCGTCCCACCAAATACTTTCATCGAATCCATAAATTACGATTAATTTGCATATCAAAACTAGAACTAGTGGCAAAAAACGTGCGTTTTCACAAAAACCCCATGACCGAAGTCTTGGAGAGTTGTCGTGGTATGCACCGCACGTGGACCCGCTCACTAAAAACGATTTGATATGTGGCAGGAGCGGACCTCGTTATTTATTTATTTATCCGCGAACAATGGGCGGCGGGCTTTTTGCAACCGATGTGAGTGGATGACGAACGACAAGCAAGACCAGGGATTTGGCCAGGTGCTTCCGAGAAACCTAACAGAGAATATTTTTTGCCAGAGGATGGAATCTCACTAAAAAGGAAATAATGTGCGGGCAGTCTTGCGGAAATTGGAAACACAAAGTGCAATAAAATATAATTAACGAGAATAAATCTGTTACTTGGTGAAAGAAACACCAAAAACAAATAGTGACTAACAAATAAAGGGGTCTATTCAGAACTCAATATTTGTGTTGTCGTTATGGTCTTTATGGTTGTTATGTACTGTAAAGATTGTTAAAATCAAATTTGGTATTCTCAGAACTGAAGGTGGTTACCGTCAACAATTGTTACGTGTTTTGACAGTCTTTATCATAACGACTGCTAAAACTATGTATTTATGGTTGTTATCACGTTATTTCTAATATTTGACATGTGACAGATTATTACATCAATCAAATATTATTAATAATGGCCTTTCTGCTAAATATTAGCAGGATGCAGTTGATTATTCGCATGGATCCTGCTTCGACTTAAATAATGATAATAAGAACGATAAAAACCGTCGTAGACGAAAGTTACTTTTGACGTAAATACATATTTCTTTGAAAATATTATATTCTGTGGTAGGTATTCGTGAAAACCTTGTTATTTATTTTGGTGCTAATGTGTGCTTTTTCTTCAATCAAAATAAAAAAAAAATCTTTCCATAACTTTTCAGTCACGTTGGGATCAGTGGTATGAATTAACATACCCGTTCTAAATAATTTAGAAGTTTTCAAATATGACACAAATGTCATATTCTTCTTTAGTTGTTTTGGCAGAATGTTTGCATTTTAAATATAATTGGCAACACATTATTAAAAGAATATAGCGTTGACATATAAGGTTAGGTTAAGTTCATAAATGCATAATGAAGTTAGCTATTGTCAAATAATCTGGTTCATTCACAAGTATTATTTTGTAAAGATTGTCAATAATACCGACGTAGGTTCTGAATTGACAAATTCATAAAGATTGTTACAAATGTCTTTTTGATAACAATGTTTATATCCGTAACAACCTTTATGACTGTGTTTTTCTGAATAGGCCACTAGATCTGATGTGACCAACACAATACCTCCCCTATTTAATTTTTAACAGAAGTAATATCACAAGACCTCCTGATTTTATCGATAAATTTTTATTTTGCACGAATTTTTTTTGCTTGCATGGTAAATCCCAACACCGAAGGAGGAGGGGTTTTACCTAATGTCAGTTTGCTTGAGTGATTCTGCTTAAAAGCAAAAAAATGAGTGCTTAAAAATAAAAGTTTATCTGCGAAAATCTGAAAGGTCGTGTGGTATTTGGTGAGATAAATTCCAAAGACAACGCAAAATGAAACTTGACACATTAATTGTCACACTGACAGTTATAAACAATAACAACTGTTTATTTACTTGGTAACGAAAAATTATCGGGGTAACGGGGTTTTATCGGGGTAACGAGGTTTTATCAGTATAATATTGTTCCCATTGGTTGAATTTTCAAGTGTTTTGCATCATGATTGGTTAAAAACTAGTCGTTGGAATTTATCAATTTAAATACATACCTACATATTTATTTATGCTGCGAACTATATTAAGTTCCTTTGCATATAACTATTGCTTTATTTACTATTTTCTTTTTAAAATGTCACCATCGTTAATTTGAAATCTTTTTGACAGTGATATTTATCTGCCAGTTACATACATTTGAAGTATGAACTGTGTAACATATGAATTGTTTTTATCTTTAAAACATAGGCTCCGGAATTTATAAAAAAGATTATTTTTAAATTTGTCTGTAAAATATATAGAAAAAGTATTATTGTATACCTGTAGAAAATTTAATAATCTTTAATTTTGATAATGTAATAACACAAAATGCGAAAAAATGACATAATGATATTTTTTGAAGAAAACTATTATAAGCTTCAAGTAAAGTGCCATTTCCAGTTATCTGATTTACACCAAAATCTAATGGTTTCCTTTCATATTCCATATTAGGATAAGGTCGAAATCCAGATTTAATTTTTTACTTCCCGCTACCCTTGGTAAGGGAGGTATAGGGATCGTGCTAAAAATCACATATCGGGATTTTAGTAAATGACCACGTTTTAAGGTCCGTAGAATCCAATTTTAACATTTTCACGATGATGTCTGTATGTCTGTATGTCTGTATGTGTGTATGTGTGTATGTGTAGGGATTTTGTCTTCGCTCTGACTCAAATACTATCATTCAGAAAATTCTGAAACCTTATATTTCTATCCTATTCTAATATGAAAAGAACCCATTAGATTTTGGTGTACATCGGATAACCGGAAATGGCACTTTACCTGAAGCTCATAATGGTTTTTCTTCAAAAAATATCATTAAATTCCATTTTTTCGCATTTTATGTCTTATAAAAATTAAAGATTATTGAATTTTCTACAGGAGTACATTAATACTTTTTCTATATATTTTACAGATAAATTTAAAAATAATTTATTTATTTATAATAATTTATTAGTCGCGAAGCCTAAGATAAACACAATTTCTCTGTTACACAGTTCATATTTCAAATGAATGTAACTGACAGTAAATTTCACTGTCTAAAAACTAATCACTTCAAATTAATAACAGTGACATTTTAAAAAGAAAATAGTAAATAAAGCAATAGTTTTCTGCAATGGAACAGATTGCAGCGCTAGTAAATACGTAGGTATGTATTTAAATTAATAAAAATTAAATAGCGGGAGGTTTTTGTGTTGGCCACATCAGATTTTTTATTGATAGTATTAGAGTTAGAGTGTCGGGAGGATACACAGACACACACACACACACATACACACACACACACACACATGCACACACAATGAAAATTTTAAAATTGGATTCCAGGGACCTTAAAACGTGGTCATTTACTAAAATATCGATATACTATTTTTAGCACGATCCTTATATCTTCTTTATCAAGGGTAGCGGGAAATGAACTCCCCAACAAAGTCTTTAAATTTGTTACTTTCGTTATTAATCATCTTTTATATAATTAAAATTTAATGTATACGAAAATATTTACATTATTCGCATTTTATTAGTAGGTACCTTAAATGATGATATGGAAAATATTTGGAGAAAAATTTCTGGAATCTGGCTGTTTCCCGGTTACGAAACTAATACTCGTACTTGAAAAAGTTTCTTGCGTAAAAAGACGTGCAGCTTGGACAAATGATTGTGAAGATAAATCTCGAAGGAGTTAATAAAAAGCTTTGCACGGAGTTCATTAATATAATTGATAGGCTGTCTGTGGTTGGATCAAGTTTTTGACTGTTATTGTCGAGATGGTTGATGTACGAGCAGCCTTGGACGTCATATTCTCAGAGTCCGGTGATGTTAATTGCGCGAATTCCAGTTTTTCACCAGCGGATGTGTCTCCTGACATCACCAACGACGTTTTTCACACACCCAGCAACATATCATTACGAGGGGACTCAGTTGAATATTATTTTTATCAATACGCTCCAGTTATTATGCCACTTGATGAACTAGATTGTAGATAAACAATTGAAGACCTTGGTGCAAAAAAGGGGTAACTCCAAAATCGGCAAATAGATATTTGTTCTACGTTTCGTAGTATTCGTTGCGCTGTTTTAGTTGGTTTAAAAAGGATCTAATCTAATGACATTTAACGGAGTTATAAGCATATATAAAACATATCCCCTATTGGGCTTCCAAATTATCAAGAGATGGCGCTGACGTCAAACATCAAAATTCAAACAATTTTACGATGGCTTCCATAAGAATACAATTGGTGTGAGACTAATTTTCGTAGTTTTTAATTTAATTTGAGATGTAGTATAGTGTTTTTTTTTTTGTTAATTTCGGTAGAATTGAGTTTGATTTTGTAGTAACAATTTAATGATAGTTCTAATAATATTTTAGTTAATAGGGTTAATTTTAGTAAGTAGTTGTAGGTTAAGAGTATTTTAGTCATATTTTAATTAACAGTATATTGGTTTTTTTAGTAAAAAAATATTTGATTTCCTTTATTTAGATTATATTTCATTGCTGTAGTTGTACATATATTAATTTCTATCTACATAGCCTTACTTTTATTTAATTGTTTTTGTTTACATGTACACTTCACTCAGTTCAGAAATCTGCCACCAGTGGCGCATTTTAATTTTGGAAGCCCAATATATGATTTGTGCAAGAATGGGATAAATCACTTTAACTTATCCATTTTTGCACCAAACTCTCATATTGTTATTGTAGTTTGAACAGACATGTTCGTACAAGTCCGTGTCAGTTTCTATTCAGTTATTTGTGTAGTGGTCTAGTGTATTCATAGTGCTGAACGTGTGAATATCGATGTCTGAAAAATGAATTTTCTGTAATAAAAACAGTTATTTTTTATGCAATGTATTCCATTTTTGCATCAAATTATAATTTTTGGCAAATACAGCCTTATTTTTTATCATCAAGGTCTTTAATTATAGGAACTTCAATACAAAAAAGATAGGATCATCATTATCAATAACATAAAATGAATGATAGTTTTTTTTTCTTTTGCAAAATTAAGGCTTCATGCATATTTGCTTAATACTTTCAAGAACATTCAATGTAAATTTTTGACCAAAATGAGATTGATTGTGAAATCGACTTAAAAATGTTATATTATTTTTATGTAGAAAACAACCAAAATTTAAATGTAACGGCCGAATTCACCATTATTCTGTTGATTAATGATCAACTATAGGCCATCCAGCGAATCAAGCGGTTTACGTCATCGTTTAGGGATTTTTGAAATTTTCTTTATTTTTTAAAATATATATTTTTAACGGTATTTTATTGGTTTTTTTTATTATTATCATGTATTTGACACCTTTAATAGAAATAATTATATTTGGATATATTATTATTAAGTAAAATTTTGTAAGTTTTTGCAAAATGACGTTTGATTATATTTTTTTAATATTGGTAATTCTGAACATGTATATTACTAAATATTATATGTCTATATTATACTTTTCAACGTGTATTGTGATTTCATTTTGTTTTTGGTTTCGTTGTTCATTGTCAAAATGTCAAATGCTCTGTCATGTCAAATTGAAGAGCTTGTAGTTAATTTATTCACTTATTTTGAAAATGAAAAATAGATTGGTGGGTTTTTACTTTCACTGAAATCTAATATTGAGGTAATATTTGGTTCTATTTGTTAGTAATAATTAGAAAATTAAATCTATATGTACAGCGTGTGGCAAACACTATTTGCAATGTATAGAAACAGTGAGAAATTGTATGGTATGCAGTATTCTGTATTTTTTTAAGGACCTCAATACTACTATAATAGTATAATAATACTAGATAGTTTGTTGCATATACTACAAGAATGAAGTATTTATAACGGCGTAAGCAGTATCGTTCAGAATATTTTAAATAAAATTGGATTTCGCTGGAAAAATATTACACCAGACGTGTTTTTAAGAAAAATTTGGGTTTATGAAGGCAACCCACAGATTTTAATCCATTTTACATGCTCATGTAAACTTTTTAACATATGACGTCATTGTTCCTAGTGATATTGTATTTATGACGTAAACCGCTTGATTCGCTGGATGGCCTATAATTAGGGAATCAAGCTGATTCGTAAATCAAAATTTGTTTTAATTCACCAACTTGATTTCTGTATCAAGTAACCATGATCAACATATTTACAGTTTTTTTTTTTCTTTTTGACAGTTAAAGTAACTGTCATCATATAAATTTATTCGTGGTAATTGTACTTTCCGTTAAAAAGTATTAATAGGTAAGTTTGTAATTTATTTGTAAAATATATTTTATAATTTTCCTATAATAAGATTTTATTTTTATTTTGATATAGGTAGAAATTTACACTGATTTCAATAAAGGAGTGTTTTTAAATATAGCGAAAATGAAAGAAATAAAAGTATATTTGAAAATAATAAAACCAATGAAGTTTTTAATAGAGATAAAGAAGAAGCATGAGGCAAAGTTAGAAATGAGTACAACAGCCAGAATCCTGACATAGCTATAAATGTGAAAATTAGGATTCAAAGATCTGATCAAAGCTTGATTCATGGAATAGGACGAATCAGTTGATCATTGATTTTGATTAGTAGATTAGCTTGATTTTCAATGGTGAATTGGATTGATTCAGAATCAGCGTTGATCTGTGAGTTAACTCACGATCAAGCAATGGTGAATTCGGCCGTAAGGGAAAGGAATCTAAACGAATCGGTATCCACTGGTTCGTTCATTAATCAAATAATTGATAAACGTTTCTGCAACCGGCTCTAAAGTTTCGTATTAATTTTAAATCACCCATTCCCAACATTAAGAAATGTTGACAGCGATAATTATATACCTTTTTATTAATATAAGAACAACCAATGTCAAACAACTAAAGTGAGATTTTTTGTGTAAAATATTAGATTTATACCCGTATTCATAGACAGTACTTCGCGTCAGCTCATTCTTGAGTACCTATGCCTGAGTACCAGATTCCGTTTTATAGTCACTACTTGTTTCTTCTTTCTTCACTCGTACTTTGATCGAAGGTTTATTTACAAAAGTTTCCCTATAACGCTGTGTCCGATATCGCATTTTGGCATTTAGTATTTAGGATTTAGGTCTTCTTCACATAAATACAAATCCGAATGGCACACTAGTGATACCCATTGGTTTGTATGGTAACACTTTAAAACAGCAAAAACGAATTATACAATTCGATTCAATTTGATGCTTGAGAGTAAATGTTAATATTACATTTCATAAAATAGAAGCTAAGAAGTTATTCTTTGACAGTAAATTTATCATGATTTGTTTAATTAGTGCGCGTCAACTTCAAGACTCCTGCAAAACCCTAAAATCTAATTCCTAAAATCCTAAATAATCACTAGATTTAGGGCATATAAATTTAGGATTTAGATATTAGGGTGATAAAAGTGTAACATCGGACATGGCCTAAGTAAAGTAATTTATAAAAATAGATATTCTACATTTTTAATGGTTTGGGGTTAATTTGAGAATTAAGTTGTTGTAAATTTATTACAAAAATAAAAATAAAGTAATCTGATGTGGCCATTACGAAACCTCCCGCTATTTAATGTTTATTAATTTCAATACATACCTACGTATTTACTAACGCTACAAACTGTTCCATTGCAGGAATCTATTGCTTTATTTATTATTTTCTTTTTAAAATGTCACTATTATTAATTTGAAGTGATTAGTTTTTTGACAGTGACATTTACTGTCAGTTACATTCATTTAAAATATGAACTGTGTAACAAAGGAATTGTGTTGATCTTAGGCTTCGGGACTAATAAAAAAATTATTTTTAAATTTATCTGTACAATATATAGAAAAAGTATTAATGTATTCCTGTAGAAAATTCAATAATCTTTCATTTTCATAAGACATAAAATGCGAAAAAATGGCATTTAATGGTATTTTTTGAAGAAAAACCATTATGAGCTTCAGGTAAAGTGCCATTTCCGGCTATCCGATTTACACCAAAATCTAATGGCTTTTTTATATTAGAATAGGATAGAAATACAAGAATTTTCTGAATGATAGTATTTGAGTTAGAGCGAAGACAAAATCCATACACATACACACACACACACACCCATACAGTCATCATCGTGAAAATGTAAAAATTGGATTCTAGGGACCTTAAAACGTGGTCGTTTACTAAAATATCGATACCTATAACTGTTTTAATAAATGCGAAAATTCCATCTAAAATCACATATATTCCAACTTTCGAAGAAAATTACTATAAAAGTAGCTGGTACCTATAACTGAAAAATTTTGCTGTCGCCAGGTAGTTTTTTTGTACAAATCTGTCGTTTATTAATTGGAGTTACTACGAAAAAACTTTTCTTTTGAGACACTATTCCTATATTGCCAATGTATTTTCGTTCTACTTTGGTTTAAAATAACTCAGCTCACGGATGGTAAATCTTTTTAAAAATTTGTATGCATGTGTAAAAAATAACATACTTAAATTACATTAACACGTTCACTGCCTATGACACATACGTTGTGTCATCTGGTATTTTGCGTGCTATGCCGATGACACAACGTCTGTGCCATCTATATACAATCTTCTATGCTTCAGTATCTCACAGGCATTAGGAACTTACAGTTGCGCTCTTATAGGCACCTCAAGGTACTCTTTATACAGGTACATAGTTGGTTTTGGATTTTGGGCACTCTGAGTTATACAATGGGCAATCAATTCCCGGGACCATCGGTGCAAAAGAAAGTACGTTCTTGTCGTGACAAAAAGCTTATATCAGATGCAGAATTACAGAACAAAAAATTTGGAGAATTATTAGAAAACCAAAAGCGATAATATAATATAATCAATATGTCGGGAGTAAATTTCCAGGACTAAATGCTGGCATGCCAGTGAAAGGAAAACCATGAGCTGGTATAAAAAACTCAATACATCTCACATCACTAATTTCTAGAGTCCCATTACCAAAAATGTAATGACACAAGTGTTCTGTCATATGGCATAGTAAAAATAATTGTGATATAGTTAGTTTCCACAACTAAGACCCGGCATAACAGGCAGTAACAGGGCAGATGATCGGCAGTGAACGTGTTAAAAACTGTTGTAAATGCTTTCGTGATAAAGCCACCTTAAGCTATTAAATCGTAATCATATTACAAATAATCTTGACTTAATATCACTCATAAATTTTGTGGGTGTGTAATTACAGCACGAACAATCACCTCCACCGTCTTCTCCTTAATCTTACATCCCATCCTCGATACCTCCACCTCTTTCGATCCTCCTTCATCCTGATCCTCATCCTCTTTATCCCCACTGTGCCTCATCTACCTCATTTCCAGCTAGTTGCGTATCGGATATTGGTAATATGTCGCGGATGTCGCAGCCAATGCGCGCTCGGTGGACGGCGCGCGCCTCCCACCTGGTGCGGCCCGCGGATTGGCTGCCAACGCCGTGACACGGCTTAATGGCCGCGGACAACACCACCACTCCCATCAACAGGCTGGGAGGACGCGATGCGGACCAGAGGATGGTGACAGGGGGTGGGAGGAGGTGATACGGAAAATGCTGCCTGAGATAATGGGGTCATTTAGGTACAATATTTTTTTTTATTTTTCTTCTGAAAGTTCAACTTCATATATAGTATTTGGTTTTTGTCCGATTTAAAAATGATTTGTTATAACAGAGAAATTAATTTTTTAAAGTTGTATATGTTATTTGAATTCCTTTCTGATGACGTAGAATAGGGCTGTTGCAAGAATTTTTATATGACTTCTAAGTATTAAATTTGAAAAAATATTGTTCTTTAAAGAGCATCAAATTTGAAAATATCACGAAATACCCTTTAGATATTTTACAATTAATTTTTGAAATTTGGATAAAAAATTGAATAAGTCACGTGATCTGAAACAGAATGTGACGTCAAAGTACATACATCTTCAGCGGTTCTAAAGTGTCAAGTGTATTGTCAAAGTTGTCAAACAAATGTCAAATAAGAATCACGACCAGAACTTTAAAGTAAAATATATTATCAATTTATATAATAAATTCTATTTTTATTTTTTATTTTACCTCAACTCTTTAACATCCTTTATTTCGGTAGCAGTAAAACAATCGTTCTGATATAAATTCAGCCATCATCCAGCTATCGACCTTCGGTTAATTGTCCGATTTAGCTTGAGTGTAATTTGAATTAGCCATTACTACTTTATTATTCATTTACAATGAGCAATGTCAGTGTCAAATGTCAAATTAAAAGATTTTGTTATTAACTTGTGACAAACTTTAGCCTACGTTTATTTATATAAATAATATGAATAAACGTAGGTGATGGAAAAACTATTTTCCTATTGGCTATTAATGATGTAATGTATGTGCTTCTACGTCACAGGAGTGGGGGGCAGTTTTTCAGGACGCCAATCTTTTTATTTAATTATTTCCACAAATAACAACAAATTATTAAAATAAAAATTATTACTAAGAAAATCATTCCATAAACTTTCATTTAAAATAGTTTTTGAAAAATGTGAAACAGGCTCATTACATATTGCAGACCTTATAAAACACTGGCGGGAAGAGCACAGTTCTATTTCTTCAAAATAAATAACTAACCTCTCTTTTACAGCGGAGTTACTGAACACCTATCTCTCAAACGTCAAAACTAATCATGCTATCTCTCTCTTCCGTCTGTTTCTAATGTCTATGATTGGGACGTCACAGCTTTCAAGGACATTGTATAGAGGGCAAAAATAATAGTTTTCAGAAATTAATTAAATATATTAAGAAATTTATTTGAATGGATTTCTAGTATTTTCTATCATTATTTAAATGTGAACTAATGAATTTTATTAATATCAACACTAAATTCGTTTATGGTAAATGCCCCCATTTCGCGGGTCTTGACAAATATTGTGTTCTTTTATCTCTCGCTAAGAGAGGAATTGGATTCATGCTACAAATCGCATATCCAGATTTTAGTAAATAAGCACGTTTTAAGGTCCCTAGAATTCGATTTAACATTTTATAATTAAAAATCTGATGTGGCCAACACAAAACCTCCCGCTTTTTCATTTTTATTAATTTAAATACATTCCTACGCATTTAGTAATGCTGCAAACTATATTACGTTCCATTGCATATAACTATTGCTTTATTTACGATTTTCTTTATTATTTAATATGTCACTATTAATAATTTGAAGTGATTAGTTTTTTGACAATGACGTTTACCTGTCAGTTACATTCATTTGAGAAATGAACTGATGTGTAACAAAGGAATTGTGTTTATCTTAGGCTTCGGGATTAAAAAAAGAAAAATGATTTTTAAATTTATCTGTAAAATAAATAGAAAAAATATTAATGTATACCTGTACAAAATTCAATAATCTATAATTTATCAATGACATAAAATCCGAAAAAAATGACATTTAATGGTATTTTTTGAAGAAAAACTATTATGTGCTTCAAGTAAAGTGCCATTTCCGTTAATCTGATTTACATCAAAATCTAATGGTTTCTTTTCTTAATAGAATGAGGTAGAAATACAAGGTTTCAGAATTTTCTGAATTATAGTATTTGAGTTAGAGCGAAGACAAAATTTATACACATACACACACACACACACACACACACTCACACTCACACACACACACACACACACACACACACACACACACACACATACAGACATCTTCGTGAAAATGTTAAAATAGGATTGTAGGGAGCTTAAAACGTGGTCATTTACTAAAATCTCGATATGTGATTTTTAGAACGATCCCTATACGTCCCTTACCAAGGGTAGCGGGACATAAAAAATACAAACTGCAACGTAACCTAACTGACTACTCATAATTTGAAAAAGTTGAAATTTCAAGTTTAAAAGATGAAATTTCAACTTTAAAAAGTGAAATTTCAAGTTCTAAAAAGATAAAATTTCAAGTTTTAAAAAGTTGAAATTTCAAGTATAAAAAGTTGAATATTCAAGTTTAAAAGGTAAAATTTCAAGTTTTAAAAAGGTGAAATTCGAAGTTTAAAAGGTGAAATTTCAAGTTTTAAATTTTTTTGCGTATGGCCCTTCTACCCTTCCGTATAAAAGAGCTGGTGGCAAACGCGTTAGTATCCGTCTGGCCCTTAAAAGACCCAGTGGCACCGAAGGTGTTAATAGCAGTAGTAATAATAGTTTTTTAAAAAATGTTTTAATTCATCCTTCTTAGTTATTAAAAAACCTAAAATTCGGAACAATTTTCTATTTTTACAAATTCCATAAAACAAGACTTCCCTTAATATTTAATACCTACTTTTCATGAAATATTAGCGAAGAACAAATTTTTTGCAAATAAAATATTCAAAATGTCAAACATGACAAAGTCCTGTCGTACTCCACCGACTGGTGACTGGTGAATGTCAAATGAATTATCATATATTATTGTCAAAATTTCGATATGCAATTCTTTGTTTAAAGGTCGCGCTGGGCCGAAGATATTTTTTTATCGGGCCGAATTGGACTAATCATTTGCAAAAGTTGAGGCGAGTCGGACTTTTGATTTTGGCCCAGACCGAAAATTCGAGCTTTTCGGGCCGGTCCGAAAAATCCTATTGTACAATCAAATGCACAGTTTTTTTTTGTCGATTCGATCTTTGAATCGGGCCGACAATTTTTATTTTCGGGCCGAGTCCATCCAAACCTCAAAGCACGGTCCGGCCTGGCCCAAATGCATCCCTAGTAACAAGAATAAAATATCAATCTGGATGACTTCACCAAATAATAAAAATATAAATAGGTAGGTCATTAAGGACCTTTTTACAACAAATTAAAATTCTTAACAGTGGTGTACAACTGATAAAATTTTTCTTTCGATATTTATATGATAAGTCCTCCTTGCATAAAGCATCACGAATCTGCTCATCTACATGACGATATCTGCACATTTGGTCGGGACGACAAAGCAACGGACAAGCTCCAAGCTCCTTGCTCTGGGACATGGGACGCAGGCACGGTTTGAACCGCTCATGTAAACACCGCGTCTTCTGTCACGCACAGATCACGCTGATAGTCACGCGCACGTTTACCTCAGGAAGTGCACGTTCGACGGGGATAGTGGATGACACTTGGAACGCTTTGTTTCTTACCTGGATCAGACAGAAAGGTGGGAATTTGAAAGGGAAATTGGTGTACAAACCAAAGATGATCGTAGATGGTAGTGGTGAGATAAGTCACAATATGGTAAATACTTACATATATCATTATTCATTCTAATGACTTATAGTGGAAAATTTGTGGAGTATATGGAAGAATTGTGAATTTAAAATAAATGAAATCTTCAATGTCATTATAAAAGTAATGATCAAGTCATGTAGCTTGGTTTGAAATAAAATAGCAGGGTTGCAGTTGACTTGAAAATTTAAACTTTCCAAATTTTAACCTTGGTCTTAAAGAAAGAAAAGTTTGGATTGGAATTGAAATCCCATACACAACTTGATGAAAAATAACTAATTCAATTGGGAATCTTTCTATTCCACAGTTTAGGCTGTGTCCGATGTTGCACTTTTATCACCCTAATATCTAAATCCTAAATTTATATGCCCTAAATCTAGTGATTATTTAGGATTATAGGGATTTGCAGGAACACACTATGCCTTGAAATTAACGCGCACTAATTAAACAAATCATGTTCGTTGCTATAATTTGTGCAAAACGTCAAATTTACTGTCAAAAAATAATTTCTTAGCTTCCATTTTATGAAATGTTATATTAATATTTAATCTGAAGCATCAATACATTTTTGTTGTTGTAAAGTGTTGCCATATAAACCAATGGATGTCATTAGTGTGCCATTCGAAGTTGTGCTTATATGAAGAAGATAAATCCTAAAATCTAAATGTCAAAATACGACATAGGACACAGCCTCTGTATCAATCTTAACAATTTCGATTACTGCTAACTGAATTAGTTATTTTTGATCATTGTATTATTGAATAAAAGTTCTCTGTTTATGACGAAAACGTGAAATGTTCACTACAGATTATCACAGATGCCCATATTCACTATCATCAAATAAATCTTCGAATAGCTTATTCATTGAATAAGAGAAAAATATCGCATCGATACCATAACACAAATGAAGGTATTTATTTTAGCTGTCATATTTTGATGCGATATTTTTCTCTTATTCTATAAAATAGTATCATTTCGTAAAATTTATGTAATTTTATTATTTTCTTCCTCTTTGTCAAAAATAGGGGCAATATTTGTAGCCTAGAAGGTTTTTGAGAAGTTTTTAAACATTGCACGATATTTTCTATATTGGAAAGAAACATGATACCACCAAACGTCATAATGCATGAAAGACAAAATTATATTATTGTCATGGTATCTTATGATAATCGTATCATCGTGATACCGTCTATGTAAATACCTCGAATCATTGACATACCATTATGAAACCGTTATTGTACCGTAACTATACGGTCATTAGAGAATTTTCACGTAACGTCATAATAAATAGCGTAAACGTTAAAGCTCACTTAGACTTTAATGCGCATGACATGCAACGTAAATTTTGCACGGTATTGTATATTAGCGTTTAACTTTAACCTTATTTGCTCAGATATAGCGTTGAAAACCACTTTATATTTGACTTTAAAGTTTGCACGCATACGTAATTTTTCACGGTATGTATATTAGCGTTTAACTCTAACCTTATTTGCTCATAAATAGCGTAGAAAACCACTTTATATTTGACTTAAAACAGACATAACCTTACTTTTAGAGAAAGATAGCTGCAATGTTTTAGTTAGACAGATATTGTAACGTTCACGCTATATATTTTGACATTAGGGAGTTAACTTCTAAGATGAAAGAACGTAAACGTTAACCTTAAGTAGAAAACTCTTTATTTTAGAAATAAAGGACTTTCAATTTCAATGTTTACCGCATTTATGGTAGTATATTCACGCTAACGTTAACGCTAAAAGCAACACAAAGGAGGTTACATCCACACTTTTCACCGAAACATAACCTCAAAAGATACAGAACGAGTGACGTTAAACGCTCGCTATTCCATTGCACATAACGTGTCTCCTTATTCATATAACGTGAACCTTATTAGTACGCATGCGCACTCGGGCTGTCACGTGACTTTAAAGTGCATGTTATTTTTGCGTTGAAGCTACAATAACTCTATTATGTGAAATCTCTCTATTGTATCGCTAATGTAAATCAAGCCATTTGTCACTAGTTCTTACAAAAATCTTTAAAAGAAGCTTATTTTCAATTAAGCTACTTACTAATGCACATCAAATTCAAGAAATATTTGTAGACAATATTTTTTTTTATTTATCCACAATCATTGTATAGAAATAAATTAACAGGATTCAGAACATTTTTATAAATAGTAATTCAATTTAAATAACAATACTATAGGAAATACATATTGTTCTTTGTCATAACAATAAAAATATCTTATAAATATTTATAACAACTCCAATTACTTCGCTCATAACGACACACATTTCCGCGTTTCCTAACCCAATCAAAGTAGAAAATCACTGAGCGTGGAACCATATGAAGGAATTTTTGTAGGGAAACGAATATTCCGGCTGTTAAATCTCCGGATGTCGTCCCGGGTCGTAATGCCTTCCGCTCACCTTGGCACGGTTCCTTATCTCAAAGAAAGGTCATCATCAGCAGAAAATTTATACCATTGGTTTTACTTTCGAATTGATAAGCGCAGACAGGTAGCTCAAAGATTCCAGCCAAGGCTGGATGTAGGTACATATATTTCGATTGGGAACCTAGAGATATTCCCAAGAAACATCAATAACGTCTTTAGGAATTTGAAGATGGTTTGATAGTCGTAAATGTGCGATATTTTTAATTTTTTATAGGGAAGAGATGTAATGATGTATTTATTTAAATGACAAAAGAGAGAATATATCTAATCGATTTATCTGTGCCTTGGGATGCGAAAAATATATCGCGCAGTGATAAAAAAATCGTATTCAATGAAACACGTTTTAGAGTCTCCAGAATATTATTTTAATATTTTTAGAATGTCTTTATGTATATGTGCGATAATTTTTTTATTGCGGTCTCTACAAATATATTTATTTAATATTTTAGTTTTCTAATAGTTTGGGTAAAAGAACAGTTGATCAATTAATCTTTATAAAAAATTTAACTACTTATTCCTTAATCTGACATTAATAGGAAGACCTGAAAAGGTTTTGGTAACAATTGGACAACCGGAAGAAGTAGTTTCAAAAAGATCATAGGATTCTCTATCCAATACATTGAACATTTTTATTATATCTTCTATATATTTAGAGATAGCGACTCATAAATATATAAAATAATCCGTTACAATCAAATAATGTTACTACCAAGTTTATATCTCTACCTACTAATGAATTATTGCCTCAAAAGTCAATATACTCCATATTTAGATGCAAATTTCAAAATTTTCAAAAATCTAGTTTTTGTATATCTAGATACTTCTTAATGCGCTGATTCCAGATTTTGAACCGCAGGTCGATATCTCTTTTCGTTCTCGAGATATTTAGATTCAAAGTTTTCCTCAAAACTACCCATTTTTGGGTAGTAACCCAAAAATGGGTCGAGATATGAATTTGGCGATATCATCATTTAATTCTACGGGAAAAAATACATAAGTACACCAATTTTCATAAATTTTGAACATCGCATATAATCTCTAAAGCAAAATAACTGAAAATGGCCAAAAATCGCAAAAATCTAAGGTGTACCCCTTAGGATTTTTTCAGATTTTTGCCATTTTCGGGGGTTTTCAAACTTTTATTCATAAAAAATGAACGGGTTGGACAAAAATTATGAAAATTGGTACACTTATGTAATTTTGCCCGTAGAATCGAATGGTCTTGTTGCCAAATTTATATCTCTACCCATTTTTGGGTTATTACCCAAAAATGGGCAGTTTTGAGCAAAACTTTGAATCTAAATATCTAGAGAACGAAAAGAGATATCGACTTGCGGTTTTAAAATCTGGAATCAGCGCATTGAGAAGTATCTAGATACATAAAAATTAGATTTTTGAAAATTTTAAGTTTTTACCTAAATATGAGGTATATTGACTTTTGGGGCAATAATTCAAAATGGGTAGATATATAAAGTTGGTAGTAATATTGTTTGCTTGTAAAGAAATGTTACGTAGGTGCATTTTTAGAGTAATGTATCTAGTAGCCCAAATAACTCCATGGAAACCAGTTGAAAAATTAAAAGGTTTGTAATTCACAGAAAAATGTGAGTTGCCAGTGTCAAAAATTTATTTATATTACTGAAGGCTTTTTCTGGGAAGTACATTTAATATTTCTTATTTTATTATTAATTAAATATTTAAAATTATAGGTATACATATATACACACCAGAAATACAGCCAAACTCGTCAATGAATTTGAAGAATCTCGAACATTTAGAAGAGTAGGAGGAAACTTATTGTAGAATGAATTAAGAAATATAAAAATATTTTTATAATTAGAAATTTTGTGTATGTACCAGAAATGTGAAACACAGATGTACTTATATAGCCTAATATGGAAATGGCGAGAGGTCTTGTGTTAGCCACAACATATATTTATGTTAGTACTATTGAATTCAGCTAAAAAACATAGAATATAGAGGAGGCTTTAACCTTAGTCATTGGTTCATAAAGAAGAGAAAAAAAAAATCAGTGTCATTACTCTCAGAACAGTCCTCAACAATATAATTCATCCCAAACTCATTTCCTTATTTACCAAATCCTACACATAATCTTCCATCAAAAACAAGATTCTAGTTTAGATACACTATTTTTTCTACCTGTTTTGTACGAGACAATAGATATTTTTGTGTATTCTCGTCATACACTTGACCATATTCCCTGTACGGTATATCAGTAGGCATATTCGCGGACAGACACACGTGCTGTCGGAGGACGCTGATGTCCAAATCCAACTCCAAGTGTTCACCTTGTTGAGGAGGTCACGTGCGGCAACGTGAGGCTCCGAGACCTGAGTTCTATTAGAGGAATATAAAATAACTACTCCCACGCTGATAGACAGATACTGTCTTTAAGAGGATGTTATAATAAGACTATTGTAGTAAACGTTGGAAGAAGCAATAGAAATGACGTTTAGAAGAGAGAAACAAGATTATTACTTTATAAATAATAGTATATTATATATCAAGATTTTTTTCCTAAGGTCTATATACAGAGTGCCCATTTTATAAGTTCCCGCCTTAAAGTTTAAAAATAGGCAACCCATGTTACATTTCATAAGTGACTTGGTTTTTAAATTTTCGTTTTGCTCTTATACCTACTGTGATTATTCGATTTAAAGTACTAGTATTTACCAAGTTGCTTATGAAATGTATTCTTTTTTGCCTATTTTTAAACTTTAAGGCGGGAACTTATAAAATGGGCACCCTGTAGATAGAGCTGGCGCGGGTTAAGTTGAGCTGATCTAGTGTGCGCTAAAACTACTTGGATGGGTCAAATTGAAGTAAATAGGGGGTTACGTATATTGACGTTTAGCCTACTGTTTGCAATAATTCAAATCCAAATTTTTAGGAATTAAAAATTTGTGGCAAATTCGACGATCATTTTTGTCAATTCATGGAATAAAAAAATTGTAGTCTTTGAGAATTAGACATTGACAACACAGACCAAATAGACTTTTAACCTCCCGCTAACCTTGGTAAGGGAGGTATAGGGATCGTGCTAAAAATCGTATGTCGAGATTTCGGTAAATGACCATGTTTTAAGGTCCTTAGAACCGGATGTTAATATTTTCACGATGATGTCTGAATAAGTGTATGGATTTTCTCAACGCTCTAACTCAAATACTATTATTCAGAAAATTCTGAAACCTTGTATTCCGACCCTATTTTATTATGGAAAGAAACTATTAGATATTGGTATAAATCGGATAACCGGAAATGGCACTTATTTGTAGTTCAAATTGGTTTTTCAACAAAAAATACCATTAAGTGTCATTTCTTTGCATTTTATGTCATTATGAAAATTAAATATAATTGAATTTTCTACAGGTATACATTAATACTTTTACTATAAATTCACAGAAAAATTTAAAATATAATCTTTTTATAAATCCTGTAGCCTATGTTTTAAAGATAAACACAATTCCTTTGTTACGCAGTTCATATTTTTTATATATGTACCTAATGGGCTACTTGCGTACCTTTTCTTTATTTCATATTTATGAAGAAAATATAAAATTTTGCTACCCTTATTTTTACTTTTGGTAAATTTTTATTAATTAAAGCCAGAAAAAAAATAATGAAATTTGATTATTTGAATTACCGCCATGTATGACGTAGAATTACGCCGCACCAATAAGTGGTCGTAAAGCCATAGCGTTTGTTTGTACGGGTAATGTAGATCTCCTGTTTGACGTTTTAACAATAGTTTGGAGGTTAGTATTTTAGTTTGTCTTTTTCTTATCGATATTTTTACATGTAACTACCTATGTGTGTTTATTTGTGCAGTAATGAATATATTTGAGAGCCCAGAAAGAGAAAAATGTCAAGTTACATTCTTAAACATGGTTCCCTTTTCAGTTCAATATAATGACGTCACAGAAAATTTTCTTTCTTAATTTTCTAAAAAATAAATATTTTTTTTAAATAAAATTTATATTTTTATATAATTATGTATATAGTGATAGAAATCGGATTTTCAGTCCCACGCAAAGCCCATTGAACTGACAGATAAATGTCACTGTAAAAAAAAAAATCATTTCAAATTAGTAATGGTGACATTATAAAAAGAAAATAGCAAATAAGGCAATATTTATATGCAAAGGAACTTAATATAGTTTGCAGCATTACATTACATTATATAATATGTAGGTATGTATTGAAACTAATAAAAATGAAATTTTTACCTCCCGCTACCCTTGGTAAGGGAGGTATAGGCTTCGTGCTAAGAAGATGATTAACGTATATGTATAGGAAAGATATTCCATCATATTAAATTGTGGAATTATGGTATAAGCAATTTATGTGGTGCCAGAAATCGAATAAGAATTTTATGTGGAAGCAAGAACGAAAGAAAACATTAAAAAGGTTACGAATGATTTAAATTTTAGTGACTGCAAATTTCATTAGTTTTCCTTTTGCCTTAATTTCACGGAGTCCAGCTTAATTCACCCACACATATATCCTAAACAACATAATCATATAAACAATAGCAAAGTCTTTACGACAACGTAACTCCTTTGGGCATTTGATGAATATTCATATGTTGACTTGCGTTGCACCTTACATCTTAGCACGCGTGCCTCGGTCTGCACTCTGCACCGCACTTGCAGGCCGGGCCTTCGCGTTCGCGTTGCCAAAAGGTGTATAATAATTGAAAGCGCCCACGCACCTGCCGGCCCACGGACAATTCGGTGATTTATCTGCCAGCCCGCCAGTTAATGACGGTGGTAGACGAGGATGAGAAGTTTCTTTGTTCCAACATGAGGGTGTAACGTAACGTGATTGTAGTGGAGTGTAGGTTTTGGCCATTGTTGGCAAATTGATTTTATTGATTGATATCTTTTCCTACACTTTAGAGAGGATAATCATAGTATTACTAACTTAGCTTTTCAAGATAATTTGTAATACTATAATTAATTTTTAAAAACATATTGTTGAGTATTCGTACATTTTTATTTGTGCAGGAGCTTACAAACAAAGCAATGGGATTCAACACGTTACTATTATTCGTCTTTTACGCCTTCATACTTTTTTACCTCTTGCTAAGAGAGGTATTGCATTCATGCTAAAAATTGCATATGCAGATTTTAGTGAATAAGCCAGGGATTTGTTAACTACTGGATGAATTAAGTATATATCGATATATGTATTTCTTGTGTAACCGGCTAGATTAAAAGAGAACACAGGGAGTGTGAGTGAGAAAGATATAGATAATTCTATAGTGACTGTATATACATTGTGTGGCCAACCGCCGCCATATTTAGGCAAAATGCGCGGGAAATTTGAATTCATATGATGTGATAACTAAACAAAATTCGATAAACAATTAATGAAAGAGCATATTAAATGGAAACAAAATATTTATTTTCATTTTAAATCCTTTTGAAGAAATGTTTTCACAACCAACCGCCACGCAACTAGGCATCTAAAATATATACCTTAATATTAGACATTTTTAGTAATTTTGACAGTTAACCTAAAAAAGATGTGATGTAAAAAAATATGTATATATTACTTTGTTATAAATATACAAATACACGTGCAATTTAATTATTTGCACTATCTAAAATAGAAATATATAATTACCTTCAATTCACGTTACAAATCTGAAAATGTCACATTGTCGGCATAATATTCGCCATATTTAGGCAAATTCGCGCCGACCAATCAAAATCGATCCCCCTATTGCTCACACTATGTATATACAGTCACTATAGATAATTCCACTTTAGAAAAGTGAATTTGATATTCATATCTGTCATATTCACATCTGTCAAATTCACGTCATAAATTAATTGTGTTTGAGTATATTCGATCATGAAACGTAAAATAAGTACGAATACAATCAATGCAACGCTAAATTAAAACACATACAAGAATATGTCATGTTTATTTGTCAAATTATTCTTTAGAAGAAATCATAATTTTAATCATAACTTACTAATGAAACGACACAGCACCGTTCATCACATATTTTGATACACAATTTTCAACACAACACCTTCGAACTATTGTCATATATTAAAATAATTATATTTCAACGATGATATCAAGAATAACCTAAAATCTGTCAAACCTGTCAAACAAAAGATTTGACAAGTAACGGAAACAAAGACAACAAATCGGAATTATGTATGACTATCTCTGTCGATCTGGCCGGGTACATGGGAAAGATTCACTCTCTCCATCCAGTAGTTAACAAATCCCTGGAATAAGCACATTTTAAGGACATTGTTTCACCTAGGGTTCGCTATTGTACTTTTGTTTTTCAATAGCTGCCAATGCTTTACGGCGACTCCTCGATAGATGGCTCTATATGTACTTAGTTACTTCTTAAGTCATCTATCTTTTATGATATGTGTATCTCACGCGGTGCCCAGTTGGTGGATTTTCTCTGCAAAGAGACGGCAGTTACACCACATTGATGAGCTGCAAAAACAGCGAAACGCGTATGTGGTTACTAGCTGGACATGACCAGCGTCTGATGATGACCGAAAAATTGATTCAAATGCTGAAATTTGTGAAACATGGCAAGTGTTTTCTCATTATTTATCTACCTAAAAAGTTACGGTGAGACAATTATCTTTCTCTTCGACCTTGTTGTCTTTGTCTAAAGAAGTTACTTCAGAACACAATAAATGGCAACAATAAAAGTCCCCATTTCGATTTAATTTATTTTTATATCAAAATTAATATGTATAAAAAAAAAATTAAAATTTCAACTATTATAACAGTTGTATAGTACCTACTTAGGATAGAATTAAAATTTATACTCTTAATTATCAACCTAAGAATTAATACTTTGACTTTTATTTTAAAAAGTGCTTTACAGTTATATGCATTTTTTTATAAAAAAATATAAATAAATAAATAATTATCACGGCATATTACCCATTACTGTGTGTGCCAGTATCAACAACAAATGTAGACATCGGTAATGATGACGATATATTTTACCACGCGTCACCTCACGGCCACTCATAGCTGGCGTGGAGAGTGCACCACAGGAATCACTTTTGTGCCAGATTGGTAACCAGACACTAAACGCTCACGCGATCCCAAAAAAATATAATAGAAATAATTTAACATGAGTAACGACAACTAAAATGAAAGATCTGTGTTTTACACTTAGACAATATACCAACTTCACAAATAAAAAAATTCTAAAAATTATGTTGAAAGATGAACTTTGGAAACGCGAAATAGAAAAAAATAGTAGTGTTACTTTACTATTATATTATGTTTGAACAAAAAGACCAAATACCTTTCGGTATCGTTAAATCTAATTATTAACAATTTCATTTCCAATAAAAACATCCCAATTTGATTAGACCCATCACTCACCCATAATCAAGCTAGAACGAACCCAATTTACACCGCGTACCATAATTTCCATACACGCAGCGCTTGTATCTCCTCTATCTTTCGATGCAGGTTCGATTCTGGCCTGGGGCAATCATCCCAACCGGCCCGTTTAATAACCCACCGTAAGAGGGGGGTTATATATGACCCAGATCGGATAGTTCGCGAGGGCGTGCAGGTGCACCAACCTAAGGGAACGAAAGATGAAGATAATAACAACAGATATTTTTTTTATTATGATTCTTCTTTTTCTTTCTCCTTTCGGTTTCGTGCAAGTAATCACATTTTGACAGATGAGTAAGTGAAGGTTTAATTTTTATAATAGAAGGGTGTGAAATGGAAAATTTATCGCTACTACTTGATAGAATTTCAGATTTGAAATTTTAATTGTTAGATTGATGTAAAGATGTAAAATGTTGTATACATATGCAACAAGTATATTTGCATTTTTATTGAATTATCGCTTTTAAATATATGAATTAACGTAAGGATAGTTTGTTTAACATAAAATTTATGTAACAATGCCCGTATCTTACTGATGAATAATGAATATAAATGAACGAGACCATATGTATTAAATTAACTTCTAAGAATTCTAAGATGCCGTACTTTTACGCGTACATAGATTACTTCTGCTAATAGGACGATTAATCAGAAATTAAGTACCTTCCTAGACAACAAACTGTAACTATACTAGCAAAAATGTAGATTTAATAATTCATATTTATGTTTTAAGGAAGATCGGTTGAGGTTTTGACAACCCAGGTTACAATCAAAGTGAAGCTAACATGAAAACTATATCCAATTATCTGATCGTACAATGTGGTCAATGTGGTTCTTTCTCCACGACAACTTTGAGAGCCTGTGAGATGATGTTTGATAAGTGCCCTTTGCAGTATAAATATATATCGTCGTTACCGAAATTTGCAAAATAATAGATAGATTGGCATTAAAACATTCAGAAAATGAGGAACATACCGTGAGAATATATTTCGTCGGCTTACTGTTAAAATTGGCCAAGTGACTGAATCTGCTTATGTATAAAGCGAGAAGGGCCTATGGCTGTGTCCGATGTTACACTTTTATCATCCTAATATCTAAATCCTAAATTTATAAGCCTTAAATCTAGTGATTATTTAGGATTTTAGAAATTAGATTTTAGGGTTTTGCAGGAGCACAGTATTCCTTGAAGTTGACGCGTACTAATTAAACAAATCATGTTCGTTGCTATAATTTGTTCTCTCAAACATCAAATTGAATCGAATTGTATAATTCATTTTTATTGTTCTAAAGGGTTGCCTTACAAACCAATGGATATCACTAGTGTGCCATTCGGAGTTGTATTTATGTGAAGAAGACCTAAATCCTAAATGCCAAAATGCGACATCGGACACAGCCTATATCAACTAAGACTTCATGCATGCATAATTACAGAGAATTTATTTTAAAATGCAACATTATGGTTCATTACTTCCATGGTTACTCACTATTGTCAAAAAATGACAGCAATGTAATATTTGTCCATTTTAAAATGCAACATTATAAATAGTATTGCAGCACAGGAGATACCTCCAAAACACATCACAAATGGTGTCAATTCTTAGTACGACCGACTAGAATATTGTCAGAGTGTGAATGGAGATATTTTTTAACATTTATTACATGAAAGTTATGAATTTTTGTAAGCTGAAGTTTGTTAAGATGTGCAACATTCATGTTTTGATTTTTTGTTAATCGTATGTAGGCTAATTTATTGGAAATTAGTTTTGATAATACGAAACTACAAATTTTGTATGTTGCATTTTAAATATTACATTGCTGTCATTTTTTGACAAAAGTGAGTAACCATGGAAGTGATTGACCATATGTTGCATGTTAAAATAAATTCCCTGTATACAGCGAGAAGTGTCTATGGCTGTGTCCGATGTTGCACTTTTATGTCGTATTCATAAAAATAGATTAGCTTCAGAATAACAAAGGTGCATTATATAATTCATTATAATCTGATGGTCAACATTAGGGTTAAAATTATATTTCATGAATTTGAAACAAAGAATCTTTTTCTTCGATAGTAAATTTGCCATTTAGCAATTAGCACAAATTGTTTAATTAGTGCGAGTTACCTTTAAAACATAAAATCTAATTCCTGGTATCCTAAATATTGACGTTATTTCAGGTATAAAAATTTTGGATTAAAGGCCTATTTATAATGAAGTAACGTAAAACGCAACGCAACGATGCAACGTAATCAGTAACGCAAACACAATATATGTGATTTATAATAACCGCCGAAGATAGCACTTCTAACCAATCAAAAGAATTCTGTATACATCGTTGAAATTCAACTCGCTTATTTAGTCTTTATGACACATGACATATAAATAAGTGTATAAAATAATTTGAATAGAAATGGACAGTGACGACGATATAGCAGCGGCAATGTTGTTTCTAACTCAGTGATTCTTGATTAATTCGGTTAATTTTTTATCATCCATAATTATTCTTCGTATCGCTTTGAAAATCTAACCGGTCTAACCACAAAATGTAGAATTTATTGTGTAATTTTGACAGTTCATGAACATGTCGGTAATACAGATTTTTATAGTAAAACTGAAACACTGAATTCTGATTGGATAGCGGTAAAAAAGTAAGGTGAAAAGATGAAAGTTGGTCAGCTTTGGCGTTGCGTTGCGTTACGTTACTTCTGCGGCTCTGCGTTGCGTTTCATTATAAAACGGTATATGCTGTACCGCACATTTATCTTTTGCGTTACCTTACTGCAACTGCGTTACCGCTTGCGTTACTTCATTATAAATAGGCCTTTAGAGTGTGGTAAAAGTTCAATTTTGGACACAGTTTAAATTAAATTGTGAAATTTTGACTAGGTTAGTTTTCTGTTTCTGAATAAGTCATATAAGATACTTGTCGGTAGTCGGTGTGAAGACATATGCAATATAGACCTAGTCATTTTATCATTACAACACCAAATGGGATAATTTTGACTTGCTGTGATCGCCGTATTTTCCCAGTTGAGACGATGCAAACACTGCTTTGAATTTGACTACTTGATATTTTTGATTGTTTTCGTGGAATTGACAAATTACATCTTAATCTAAATAAATGTACAGTAATGTCTTTTACTAGGAAACTATTGCCAATTATTTATAATTATACGATCGAAAATGTCACCTTGTCGCGATCTACTACTGTACGAGATCTTGGAGTCAAATATGACACCAAATTTACATTTACACATCATATACAAGATATATATATATATATATATATATATATATATATATATATATATATATATAACAGTGCCATGAGAATGCTAGGCTTCATAATAAGAAATACTCGAGCTTTTCTAAATTTATCAGAAATTACGAACCTATACTTTTCTTTCGTCCGCTCTAAGCTGGAGTACTGTCACATCATTTGGAACCCTATTTACGAAGTTCATCAAGATCTGATTGAATCTGTTCAAAAAATATTTCTCAAATACCTTTATTACAAGGCACATAATAACTACCCTGATTATTCTGTAAATTATAAACAGTTGTTACATATGTTTAATTTCAAGATTCTCTTTGAACGCCGTGAAAATGCCCTAATAATACATCTATTTAAAGTTGTAAACAGCTGCGTTGACGATCCTTGTACTCTTTCCTCTCTCTAATTTCATATTCCCTCTTTTCGTACCAGAAGTAGCTTTACTTTTTATTTGCCGGGTGCTAGAACTAATTATTTAATGCTGTCGCCTATATATCGTATATGTAATCTTTATAATTGTAAATTTTCGAGGATTGATATATTTCATTTGGAATTTAAAAATTTCATTAATATGTTATGTAATATGTCATAAGCATTTTGTTTATTTTTATGTATTGTTGAGTGCATTATGTATTTTTTTTACAACCCTTTATCTGGGCTTAGCCTGTTGGGTTGATCATTAAATAAATAAATAAATAAATTGCATTTGAATTATTTAATACCCGTTTAGTTTAATAAGCGCAATGTGAGTGAATAAAACTAATACGAGTATAGTAGTCGAACATTTTCCAACTTAATATTTGATCATGTTGCTCTTAGGTAGATGTCTCTCACCTAAATTTCAGGAACAAGTAAAGAGTGGTTGTAAATGGAATTAATTTATATGCGGCACAATTTTGAAGTTGAAGCCGCAAAATTTTTAAATGTAAAGTGAAAAGTGCAACATGCGAAACTTGGTGGAACAGGGGTTTAAAAGTTTCTTGCATCTATCTTTTGGTACTTCGTGCTTTGTATTCCCTTCCGTCGGCTCTACATTTTTCATTACTTCATTCATCTTAAGAATCTTCATATTCTTTTCCTCCACCCCTTTTCTTCCTTGATACTTTCCACGCGACAGTTGACAGAACAATACGCAATCTGGTCTCCTCTTCTCGGTGGAGATTCCGCTGGGTAACGGTCGTGGGCGCGTGGCAGCGTGGACAATGCAGCGTGACTTGCACGCCCCGCCCGCCCAGACTACAATGCTGCCCCCTGCTGCCCCGCAACTCACACCCTGAAAGACAACTCGGTGCGAGGGTGGATGGACGCCAACACGTTGATAGAAGACACAGAATTGGAGCAATGATGATGGAATTACGAAGGAAAGGAGATGATGGTGATGCTACAAAGAAATATCTGATGTGGGCACCACATGACTTCCTTGCACGAATGTTAAACTATACATATTTTGTTAATAATTAAAATATGTATTATAGCAGACCCAATCATAAAATTACACGTATTTGACATAATTTGACATTGTTATTAAATTCTTTATTTTTTTGTTATTTTTTGTCTTAATTCATAGCAAACTTAATTACAGAAACCAAAAAGTACATAATTTTTAAATTTACCTATCTCGCTTATACGAAGAGCTAATTTAATCATACTTGATGTCTTCGACGCAGAATTCAATTCTCTAAAACTTTTATTTTAAGCATTTATTTTTTTTATTTACCTGGGGGAACCGGGTTCGATCCCGACCGACGCCAAATATTTCGAATTTTAAATGGCACAAAAGTGACCCTTGTGGTGCACTCTCCACGTCAGCAATGAGTGCCCGTGAGGTGACGCCTGGTAAGCGCCCGCACGGTACAAATATATGATCATCATTACCGATATCTGCCATAAAGCAGATTGTGGCACACTCAGAAATGGGTAATATGCCGTGATGATATATATATATATATATTTTTTTCAAGAAAACTGATAATAGCTTCAAGTAAAGTATCACTTCCGGTTAGACTATTTTAACCAAAATCTATTATGTTACTCCCATTGATATAAAAATATTATATACCATATTTGAAAAGTTTTGGATTATATTTTAATATAGTTTTTCATTAAAATCTATTATAAGCTTCAAGTAAAGTACTACTTCCGGGTATATTATTTTAACTAAAATCTATCATGTTATTCCCTTTGATATAAAAGTATTATATACCAAATTTGAAAAGTTTTGGATTATATTTTAATAAAGTTTTTCATTAAAATCTATTATAGGCTTCAAGTAAAGTACCACTTCCGAAAGTTATGTAATGACCAAAAGGTGCACAACTAGATGTTATAACATTCCTAAATACAAAATTTTAACTTTCTACGGCTTGCCGTTTTTCAGTTATGCAAGACACGTACGTACAGACTCACGACGAAATTAGTCAAAATGGATTCAGGGATGGTCAAAATGGATATTTCCGTTGAAATTGGGAAACCGAAATTTTTCGCGATTACAATACTTCCGTTACTTTGTACAAGGAAGTAAAAAGAGAAATTGTCATATTACCTTGAAAACACTACCGGTAAACATTAAGAAAACCGATCGTGCAAAAAAATTATTAGTAACTGAATTATTTTGAAGAGTTTTAATTATTTTTTGGTCAGAGTAATTGTAATTAATTACTTTTTTGACAATAATTTGTTCAGCTATGATATTTAATTACTTTTCTCCATAGATGGATAGACTATATAAAAATCTGTTGGTCTCAAAAGTTGCCTTTTTAAAATTATAAATTTATAAATAATACTTGAATGGGCTACTTGCGTGGTACTGAAAATCCAATTTCTGTCACTATATACGCAATGCTATATTGCAAACATATATAAAAATAGAAATTTTATTTTGAAATAAATATTTGTTTTTTACTAAATTAAGAAAGAAATTTTTCTGTGACGTCTTTATATTGAACTGGGGAGGGGAAGCATATTTAAGAATGTTATCAATAGATGGCATGGCGTGCGAGAAAGTTTTAATTTGAGTTTGACATTAGTTCATTTTTCTCTCTCTCTGGTCTCTCAAATATATTAATTACTTTATAAATAAACACATAGGTAATTACTTGTAATTTAAAATATCGATACCAAAAAGATAAACTAAAATACTAACCTCCAAACTATTGTTGAAACGTCAAACAGGTGATCTACATTACCCACACAGCATACCATTACTATGGGACAGCACCACGCTTGGCTTCGCGACTATTCATTGGTGCGGCGTAATTCTACGTCATACATGGCGGGAATTCAAATAATCAAATTTCATTTTTTTTCTGGGTAATTAATAAAAATTTTGTCAAAAGAAAAAATATGGGTAGCAAGTTTTTACCTTCTCTTCAAAAATATTAAATAAAAAAAGGTACGCAAGTAGCCCATTTGATTTGTAATAATTATAAAGCAATGTTTAAAAATGCACAAAAATAATAATTTTATTTTTATATCGAATTCTTTCCGGAAACACACTGGCTTACTTCTTCCTGACAAACAGGATGCATTAACTCCGGAAAATATAGTTATAGAAGTTTTAAGATTGCATCTTCAATAAAATATCTATATTAATTCCCAAATGACTTTATAGATGTCATAAATAATATTCCTCACATATATCATTATAAATGAGCCATAAAATTTAAACGAATATGTTGCATAATTTTAAAGTGTTAATATATGTAGGATTATGCACGATAAAAAGTTGTTACAATTGAAACGTCAAGATTGAAAGATTGCATCTCAACGCAAGTAACAAATTATTCCAGTAATTGAGAACAATAACCACGTATTTCATTATAATTGTAAGTTAACGCTTCATTTAAAAGAGGCAATGCCGCATAATCAGATGTATCAAATTCAAATTTGTCCAACAAACAGAAATATCCCCATTTAAAGAGAAGTGCATGTGCATACATAAATTAACAATAATAAGCAGGTAACTGCATAAATGAATGTAATTACAAACTTTGCCGCACACATTTCATTTGCTGATTAAATTTTACTTTGGCTGTTACCTGGCAAAAATGTGTATTTTTCCACACGACTTCGGATCGTCGAATGAAAATGTATTCGGTTCGGGTTCGAATTTGCATACTCGCTGTAAAATGCATGGCCATTATAAGTGACAATATGTGTTACTCCAAATTTTATCGGTCGCTTGATTTACGAGAGTTCGTTTCATAACTTTTATCGTCAATGTCTGTCGTTCATATTTTCACTCAGACGACGCATATTAGCGAATTGTGTTTTCATTTAGACAAATTAAAATTGTCTGTTTGAATTTCAACTTTGTACAACAGCTTATGTTAGGTAGATTATAATATATAAATGTATTCATTTCATTTAACAAATTTAATTCTATATTTAATTTGTATAGGTAAATTCATTTCATGGATATTATTGTAATAATATATTAGTTTTTTTTTTTTTTTTATAATGTAACATGCTTGAACCGACCTACATGGCTTGGTGTTAGCGTAGCAGCTTCACGTGCCAGCGGTTCTGGGTTCGAGTCCCGGGTAAGGTATGGATGTTTGTGTGCGTCCCTTTTCTCTCATATTCAACAATGCGCAACGTTGACTAATGAAAAGTTACAAAAATAACGAAATATTGACTCACCGCCCCCATTATCAAATTGTAATAACTTGTAAAGTTGATGTACAATAAAGAATTATTATATTATATTATGCAACATGCTTGAAAAAATATTTAAAAAATAAATCGTAAGACAGCTCCGAAAAGTAGCGCCGGCTATACGTATCCAAATTAGTTAATGTAAATCAAATGACAGGAGTTAAGTGAAGTGCAAAACAATAACATTTTAGCGTTTTATTAATCTTAAATTAAGTATTAAGTGATATTATTGGTAAGTCTCTAAATGGTTTTTAATACTTTGTGTATTTATTATTACAATATGAAGTTTTAACAATTTTGTTGAAAACAATGTCCAGTTACATGTTTATAGGTTATCTATCTGGCATTTCAACAACAATCACAAATGATTCATTACAAAATATTAAATCGAAGGTTTTCGAATAAATTTTTGATGGATTACTTGTTGAATTTATATATGATTTTTTTTTTATTTATTTACTTATTCTTTCCAGTTTGGTTTATAATCTACAATTATATTTACATTACTAGTATAATGAAGACATTAAATATTTCTTTTACCACCGGGGAAAATCGATTATCGAAATATTTAATCTTTAGGAAAAAAATTATAAAAAATAAACCGTAGAGACTTTACTTATATTATTTTGATAATTCAGTTGTATAATATACATAGGTTAGGCTGCATCGTACAAATTTCTCGTGTGTCTGTGTTGTCAAGATGTGAATGTCAAAGATTACTATACTTGTCGTCAAATAATTATGAACTGGAGATTTCTACACTGATGCTAAATTTTTTAAGTGTCTACCTGTACAAATATCTGTAATCTGTCAATGTCATTTTATATTCTGACATTTTCGTTAGTAGGTACTCGCGTGCGCTTTTTATTCTCAATCCTATAAATTGCATTATATTTAGACTTTTGAAAAGAAAATGAGTGAAACTCATGAATTAAATAGTCCTGGTTTTAAAAAAAAAGTTTAGGAAAACAAGATTTAAATGGGTAGGCAAAAACAATTATTGCCAATGTACACAATTTTTTCAAAAAATTGGCGTTACATCCTGAAAAAAATTATAATTTATTAAATAATAAGAAAACTTTGGTTTTGACTGTAGAAGCATGTTGTGTTGGCAGATCTACTGTTCACCTAATAATCAATTATTCTTACCTTTTATTTAGATTTCACAGGTTATCGCGACCTTAACTTGATGTGTGGAAACTTTAGTCAAAATATAAATATAAATTTTCCACAGATACAATTTTTATATTTTACATTATGTGTTACTGCCTTACCTTACTTATTTGTTATAATATTTTCTTCATTTACGATGTATTAAAAATTTTAATTAGTTTTAAATGTATTATATGACATTTGTGTTCATTCCTAGTCATGTCAAGTTACAAGCGGCAACACCGCTGGGCAAGGGACAGGGTGCGGAAAGGGATAAAAGTTGAACATCAGTCCATAATCATTTGACGGCGAGTATAATTTCTTAAAATTCATTGAAGATAACAATAGAAGCTTCGAAGAAGACGAATAAATAAACAATAACCATGCTGAATTCCCTGTTTACTGTTTTCTGATTTTTCACATATTTATTTTGCTTCAAAATGGAATTGGATTTAAAGTTGAGTCTAATACACGTATTATTAATTTATTAATTAAAATTAAAGGAAATATTAATGGATTTTTTGCTTTTTCTGAATTAATTAATTTGATTTATAATTATTGATATCTATACATACACACATCTGTTATATTTATATCATGCCATCATCAAAATGTTTTGCGTAATTTTTTTATAATACCCGCAAATGATACGTTGGTGAACCGTAACTTAGAGGCGTTCTATTATCTGTAACTTTTTTATTACTGTAAAAAATGTAGTTGTATTTTGGACGAGGGTTTTTGTGCTTTGCGCCGTTGGCTATTTATATCCGCCTTGCGACGGCATAAGAGGAGTACAAGCAGCTACATTGGGTCCGGTCTCCGTTCTCTGGTCTCTGGTCTCCAGCTCCAGTCGCCGCAAGAAGGGCCTTAATTCGAATTCCCCATAAATTATTGCCGGAGGAATGTTAAATTATCGACCATAAACATTTTCGTTACATGTAAGTTGCGATAGAGCATGAATCATATATCGAGCGAGCCATCGGTTGTAGCTCCCGATCGCCGACCGGGCCACTGTTCGATCTTCGATGTGATTAACGAGTGCCGTACAGGACCGTAATCACAACAGACGCTTCCTACGCAAAACATATACCATTTTTATAGATCATTTTTTAAATAATCTTTATTTAACTCTATCAAGGTGTTCTGGACAAATAATAATGTCTGTCGGCCGATTTCACTACCGATTTCTAAACCGTTGCCTAGCTAAGAATTTCCTAAATTTAAGAACTGCCTAAACTGATTCTTATCCAGTTTGGATTTCACCAAACAAAGCAATGCCCAGTTAAGGGGGTATCACACGTAAGCACATACATGCAACTTGTCATAGATTTTCTGCAACTCTGTCTATTTCATGCAACTTTTTGCGTATGATAAGAGACTGATTTCATGCAACTAGTTTACGAACATGTTTGAAAACTTCGCAGACAAGTTGCAGATACGTGCGTACAAACGATGTACGCATGCGCGGTTGAACTTAAAAGTCCCTAAATAGATGTGTTGATATTTTGTTCCGTTTTGATTTTATTGATGTGAAATTTTAAAATGTGTTCAGACAATTTGGGTAAATACTTTGAAACAATGATTAATTTAATTGAAGATGTTTCCGAGTTATTGGATATAAGACCACTAGAAAAACGTTACCAACCTTAAATATGTAAATGACCTAAAATATATGAAAATTTGCGCACGTGTGATAACAAGAGTTGTGTATTTTGAAAAGTTGCGTCAAATCAGTTGCAGGTACCTGCGTACATGTGATACCCGCTTTAGGAATTACGTAGGTAAGCATCGAAATATTATTTACTTTTGTGATATTTGCACACTGAAATAAATGAATAATTTTTAAAATTTATGACATTTGCCAATTATATTTGTCAACATTGACAATGTGAACTATGTGGAGATATTATTATTACGTTGAGGTAGGTATTTTATTTTATTTTTATTTTTATTTTATAAGTTGAGGCCATACAACAGGACAAGGTCCCAATTACAGTACGGCACTAGATTACTATAAAACATATACATAAAAATAGTACAAAAGTTGTAGTATACAATGAAATGATAAATGTGGTACTGAAATAATAGTAGAATATGTATTAATATTACAAATTAATCAAATGAATGTGGTGTTTAACACAGTGTTTAAATTTAAACAAACTACAAGAGAATATATCTAAAGTACAAATTTGTGACGACAGATTATTATACAAAATAATTAAATTTTTAAATTCCTTTACTTATATATTTATATTTCAAAATTAGTATTACAGAAATGGAAAATATAAATGAAACAAAGATGAAAATTAACAAGAATATTATTATAAGCAAAATTAATTTTTTTTCGAAGAACTTTGAAGCAGAATTCTGGCTAAATGGTACACTTTCCGGTAGAAACAAGTTTAGTTAAATCGTCTTATTTTAGCCTCAGGAATCTGTGGTTAAGCCATGTCCCCCTATTTAAGAGACACCCTGTATGATGACCAACTTTGAAATGAATATATTGATATCTAATTTTGTTTTTTGCCCTCCTGAAGTGTAATGGGAACTTTACAATAAATTATATCCACAGTAAGCGTAGCCTACTTTTTACGGTTACTGTGTTGTAACTTGTCTCACTATGCGGTAAAATAATCAAAATACACTGGACGTTTATGGGCATTTAGAAAAGAAATTGTTTTTACTATAATAAAGTTCATGTGAAAAAGTACTACCTACATAAGTTATTTTTTTTTACTGTAACATTTCCTATATTTAAAATTAATTTATATAAACCAAAATCACGGCAGCGACATCTGTCATTATTGTAAAAATCCGCCGTTACCGACATAGTCACCGAATGATATACCTGTCAAATACGCGAGGCGAACATTGCTGAAATGTCAAATATCCACACATACCTATTATTTATAACGAAGAAAACATGAGCAAATAAATATATTATCAGTCATAAACGTCTATTATTACAAATAAATTTTCGCTAGAAGAAGTACTCTAATGAAGGCAAGTAAAATCAAATTTGGAAATTGACTTAACCCCAGTATTTTAAACTAACCCTTTTCAGAAGTATAACCTGTCTCATTAAAAAAAAGTTTGATACAATTCTCGTGCGTGAAGTATTTTACAGCGCTCTAGCTAAGAAGGCACGAGCCCATAAGGCGTGCTGTAAAATACAACTTACACGCACGCAAATGTAAATAACTATTGCGAAATGATTTCCTTAATTTTACATAAGTATCCAATTTTGCAATAAATTGAATAAGAAAAGTGTCCACTTCATATTATTACATAGAATCTTGTTGGAATTATCTGATAGTAGACGGCGACATCCTCGGTTATAAAACAGAGCGCATCTAATTTTCTCCCGCATGTCAACCAGACTGTACAATTTATCTTCCGTTCCATAAACAACGCATAGAAATAAATTGTAATACGGTGCGTATTAATCACTAACATCTCCATTGCCGTTGATCACAGTTCTGTGCGATCTCTCTCCATCCGACAGCGAATTATCCCGTGCAGGAGTCAATAATTACGGCGATATTACTGCGTCTTGCCCGGGGAAGCTGCACGGTAGCTGTTTGCGTGGGCATGCTCTGTAATTCTGAGAGCATCACTTATTTTAACTAGACAGTTATTCCTATCCGAGATGGAAATAAACTAACTTATAGATATAAACACTCAGGCGCGCTCAACTTTTACTATTAAACGCGATTTTTTTTTCAAAATTAATTGAACTGTTAAGGGAAAGAAATTTATGGAGCAATATAATGGAATATTGCGTAATTGCTGTTTATTTTTTGGTTGTTGCAATGTAATCAAGATGTAACTATTGTATGTAGAAAAACTATTAAATCATTTGACACAATAAAAATTTTGTTAACAAATTTTGTGACAAATTTTAGACGGCTCTGTTACATAAATAGTTAACGTATTAAGAAAATACTCGCCGTGTTTCACAAGATTTTAATGTCTGAATCAACCTTTCGGCTATCATTAGACGCCGGTCGT
Organism: Ophonus ardosiacus; assembly: GCA_943142095.1. NCBI lineage: Eukaryota > Metazoa > Arthropoda > Insecta > Coleoptera > Carabidae > Ophonus > Ophonus ardosiacus. The sequence goes on along the minus strand of OW964829.1, from coordinate 41,365,755 downwards.
GCTCATCTAGTAACCATTGACGCGTTTCGCTTTCGTTGGATCTCATCAGTATTGTGTAACTGCCGCCAGACCAACGGTTTATTATTTAAATCATCTTTTGGCGGCGGTCGCGGCTTGGAGTAAATCGGATCATCCTATACATCTAATATTTATGTAAAATGGAATATACAGGGAATTTATTTTAACATGCAACATATGGTGAATCACTTCCATGGTTACTCACTATTGTCAAAAAATGACTGCAATGTAATATTTGTCCATTTTAAAATGCAACATACAAAATTTGTAGTTTTGTATTATCAAAACTAATTTCCAATAAATTAGCCTACATACGATTAACAAATAATCAAAACATGAATATTGTACATCTTAACAAACTTTAGCTTACAAAAATTCATAACTTTCATGTAATAAATGTTAAAAAATACCTCCAGTCACACTGAGGCAATATTCTAGTCGGTCGTAATAAGAATTGACAACATTTGTGATGTGTTCTGGAGCTATTTCCTGTGCTGCAATACTATTTGTAATGTTGCATTTTAAAATGGACAAATATTACATTGCTGTCATTTTTTGACAATAGTGAGTAACCATGGAAGTGATGAACTATAATGTTGCATTTTAAAATTAATTCTCTGTATATTATTTTTACAAATCTTAATTTCATTGGAATTAATACAATCTTCTTAACATGGTTTCATTATTAATTGTAATGTAATTGCTTCCTGATAGTGTCATTTGTTTAAACATGTCAAAATTGTTATTAAAATATTTTGTTTTTGTTTGACGCGTAGTCAAGATGATGTACAAAAATAAATTATTTTACTCAATTTTGACGTTTTAAACTGTCATTATTAACTCCATAGCAACAACTACAAGTAACACTTTTTTCACATGTGAATTAAAAATTTTTTTAAATCACTCTCACAAAATTTTAACTCACTCTGGCACTCTGCAACAAAAAATGCATTTAAAAATAACATCAAGAACGAATATAACACTTACCACATAATTTATCAGACATTATCCTTTTCATTATTTTTTACGACATAAATGACAGATAATGAAGCTTTTTAAATATGTGACTTGACGTCTATCAGCGACGATTGTCATGCTTAGCCTAATAATTGATCAATTTTTTATTTTGTCAAAATTAAATATTATAATGGTTTTTATTATTATTTGAATAAATTGAATAAAATATTGTACAAACCACGTGAGCTAAGAATGTTTATTCACTCGAAGAATTTAACTCACTCGCTCTTTGGGCTCGTGAGCTAAACTTTCTTCTAATGGATAAACATTACCTTAGCGCACTTGGTGTGTAAATATCTATTATATTTAAAGTTATTTACTAAATGCTTTTAACGTAGAATTGAAGATTGTACCATTATATTCAAATTTTATTAGTAAAAGTTGCTGAAAAATTATATTCAATGAGTTTTTTTCAAGAAAAACTGTTAAAGGCTTTTATAAATGATACTTCCGATTATCCGATGTACACCAAACACTTTGAGCTCTTCCCACATTAGTATAGATTGGGTATACAAAATTTCCAAATTTTCTGATTGATAGTATTTGAGTAATCGTGTCCACACGATCCGATTCTGGGGACATCAAAACGTGCTTATTCACTAAAATCTCTATATGCGATTTTTAGCACGATCCCTATACCTCCCTTATCTAGGGTAGCGGGAAGTAAAAACCTAATTGGATTATGTGCGGGAAATAATAAAATAAATATTTTGGTTTGTTGTCATGAAAGTAATTGTCATGATTCCTTAATAATACCATGCATGTCGCCTTAATAATAGATGATTATTAAAAAAAAATAGAATACATTTCGCCGGCAAAAAACATTGTTTATATTCGGAAAACGTGATTTTGACACTCCTTGCAAATCTTGTATTCCTTTCAGAATCAATAATTTTCCGCTCTTGTTCCAAAATTTCATATTTCATCAGTCTAGGTATACTTTTTCTATTTAAAATATTTTTTTTTTGATTTTACCAGCAAGTATACCTACTCACATAACTGATGGATAATGTAAATTTTGCAAATTTCTCACAGATTTTTTTGACGATAAAAACGTTGTTATTTTACAATATGCATTTTTGTTTTTGAAACCTTCATAACCATTTCATGCAATTTCAGAATCCATAAACTTTGGGGGACTTAAAAATAAATATAAATAAACATTCTGCCTAAGTTATCGAAGAATATAGGTACCTATAATAAGTATGTGATAATAAATCTTCAAGTTTATGTTTATGGATACAATGGACATAAACTTTGCAATTTATGTTGAAAATTACTAATATTTTATAAATATTAATTTTTTGCAAAAAAATAAATGAATTTACATGTTTATATAGCTTTTTGTTCATTGTATTATACCTGTTGTTAATGAAAAAGTCGGCCATAGGTGTTTTACTTGTAAAATCTTATTTTTCCTTAGACACAAATGTTTCAAATAAATGTTTTATAGCCGGTTGCACCAACGTAACTTACATATTAAACTCGGCTTAAATTGCAAATATTGCATCGAAATGAAATGTCAAATGAATTATAATACAGTGCTGTCAAAATTTCGATTTGCATTTTTTTGTTTAAGCCGAGCTCAAATTTTAAGTCTTGTTGGTGCAAATAGGCATTAGACTTAAACTCTACACCAAAATCACTAATCTGCTTTTATTTTAAATACATATTTAATAAAGTGTAAAATCCAATTTGAAATTTTGCTCATTTATAGTGATTGTCATGGAATTTAAACAAAATTACAAAGAAATGCATATCGTTTGAATTGCCAAAATTTCGATTTTGCAGGTTACAAAATAACAATAAATAAAATCTGTGCACATATTTTAGATGTATTTAGATGTATTAGATGATAAAAACAAAATATTTTTAGGGACTTATGTAATCACTATAAATGAGCAATTTTATAAAATTTCCAATTATATTTTACACAGGGATGGTAACCATAAAAAATATCGGTTTGGGTTACGGTTTCGGTCATCGTGAAAATAAAAATTCGGTTTTGATTTGGGTTTCGGTTTTTATACAGCAATCGGTTTTGGTATACCGGTTTTACTAAAAGGGTTTCGGTTTTGCAAAAGTAATTTACGAGAATAATAATATTATTGATTTTGATTGAACAATTAATTGTTATAATTATATAAAAAGTGTCCACAAACACGTGTACAAAGTTTTATAACAATCAATTTTAATGGGAAGCAAATATTCAAAATATTCTAATTTCCCATGTTAAATGCCTATGTAAATGTAACATGTAACGGATTTCGAGCGCCACCCGATTGAGGTACTATGTTGAAAATTGAAATATGTTTCGACAAAAAAAAAATATGTTTTTACTTTTTATACATAAGTATTTTAATAATAAAAATTTACAATATTTAACAACTAACAAGAGAAAACTGTATATAATGCGGTTAACCGATAAATAAAAAATGGTTTTGCTTTCGGTTCCGGTTTTGTATCTGTTTCGAATTTCGGTACAGGGTTCGGTTTCGGTTCTCATATTTTTCCGGTATTTTTCGGTTAATGGTTTCGGTTCCGGTTTCTGTTACCATCCCTGATTTTACAATTTATTACATAAATAAATAAAATCTGATTAGTGATTTAGGTGTAGAATTTAAATGAACCCAATGAAATGGGAAGTTTTGCGCAAGAAAAAACTGATTTCCCTCGTTAATCGCCTATGGCCCGTTTTTTAATTAACAGCCTGTATACGAAAATTTAGTATGGCTAAATTTTATGAAGATAAACTTTATAAATTTTGGAAATTATCCTGTATGTTACTCATATTTCATAAACCGTAAATGAATATATTATCATGTATTTATACATATATTTTCAGACACATTATATTACTTATTAATACGAAAAATTACCACGCTGTTGGAGTAGTTTATTTTAATTTGTAATTTCATTTGTTATTTTATACTCACATTGAAATCTTTTAAAGAGTATAAATATTTATAGCTACAATTTTTATTGCTTTAAGAATAAGGCACCATTTTCTCAGAAATAGCAATTTATTTCTAAATTATTTCCAGTAGCTTTTGCAATACGGCATTCTTTGCAGATATTTCACATAGAACGAATTGTTTAATAACGTAAATAAATATGGAATGTGGAAGCCGTCTAACACTGTGAATCAGTAGTACAATGTAAAATTATTATCTACGTGAAATTGCAGATGATGAACCGTTTTATCTTGACGCACTTGAACACCGCGTAAAATACATAATTTAAGCCATTACCCTCTGCCGACGAACGTAAAACGAAAAGTGGGAAATAAGTATAAAAACTTCGTCATTATAGGCGTGCTACTGTATCCAACGCCATTATGTTTACCTCTCAGAGGTGGACTGCAAACATTTGCCAAAGACACGATTCACTATTGGTACCATGACAATATATTTTTGTAAAAAATCTGATGAAGATGATTCTGTTTTCTCTTTGTTCTCTTACCCAACGATGACACTTTTTCTTCTAACTGGTGGACGCTTGCTGGTTTGTCCACCACTTTACTTTACCCTTACGCTCACTATCACTAAACACTTAGCACTTGATGATAGAGTTATGAACATATTTTGGATGGATGGCACACACAATATTTTTATACTACTAGCTCTGTTCGATGAGAAGTGCTTGAAGTGTAGAGCAGAATAGTGCAGTGCAGTGTAGTGTACACTAGTACAGTCTAATTCTTGTGGTTTCATAAAACACACTAGTGTATATTTGGGCAAGTTTGCTCAGCTGTGAGTAATCAAGCCAAGCATAGCCAAAGGTGTAAAAGGTTAGGTTGTTTATAAACACAGTCATATCATGAAGCTGCAAAAAAGTGAGTGCAGAAATGTCTGTTTTAAAGAGCATAGTGAACTAATAAACGATTCTGACGAAGATCAATCATCACTTGATTCTTCATCAGATTCAGAGACAGATATATTAATTAATTCTTTATATAGCAAAACAAAATTTTAGGTTAAATAAACAGATGTGTAGATAGGATAGAATTAAAATGTCTACCGAACAACATTTAGCTACCCCCACTCCTAGTCTGCACTTTCTTACACTACCTCGCGAGTCAGGTCAGAAAAGTGAGCACTAGTTCTTAAAATTTTTGTCATCGAACAGCCTGCCAGAAGCTGCCCGTTTCTCATAAAACATGTTAGTGCAAGAAAGTTAACACTAGGGCGGCCTAGTACATCTCATCGAACAAAGCTACTACTAACTTTATTTACATAATTTTTACATTAATACTAACTTATAATTATTGAATACACTCTGAACACAAACTAAACTGTTACATAATTATATTGTAACCCTAATTACGCGTACTCGCGTACGCGCACCAAACTAAACCGCCGACTACATATCTGTCCTGCCTAAGCCTTTAATCTCGACTGCCTTAAAAACAAAGGGTTATCATTTCAGGAGGCATATCTGATGAAGGGTGCGAGGGTGTAGCATCCATAGCTAAATAACAAGACTACACGTATCATAGGCAATAACTTATATGGTTAATTGTCAAAACAATAAATGTCTACGCGGTTGACATCTAGACTAAAGAGATATATGAGAGAATAATGATTATTATTTCTAAACAGAATTTTGACTTACAAAGATAACAGAGTTAAAATGTAGTTATTGAAACTGTAATTTAGAAGTTTCTAATAAAGTTCATTACTTGTTATTTCACCATGCTCACCTTGCTACAACATCTAATATTTATGTATGATGAAAAATATATTATTTTTACTAACCTTAATTTCATTAAACTCAATACAATCTTCTTAACACCGTTTCATTATTAATTTTAATGTAATTGCTTCCTGATAGTGACATTTGTTTAAATATGTCAAAATTGTTATTAAAATATTATGTTTTTCTTTGACGCAGAGGCAAGACGATGTACTAAATTTAATATTTTAAAATTAAATTTCAATCAATATTCCAATATTATTATTATTATTATTATTATTATTATTATTGTTATTAAGCGAAAGAGTGAGAAACTATAATTTATTTTAAGAATTCTTGAATATTGATTCATATTCATATGAGTGAATGTCTTTTTAATTTCGGTCATGTATCTGCCTGGTAATAAAATAAACATTTGTTTTTCAGAATTGTATTTATTTAAATGTATCTGGTTATAAACATTGCAGCAGTATAGCAATTCCTGAAGAAAATATGGCAGTTCGCACTTTGTGAAGTCTTTATGTGTTATTTCGAACAAATAAATGACCACATGAAACAGTTTTTGATCGAAATAATCTAAACCAACTATTCAAGTGGTCTTTCAGTTTCACTTGAGTCGTCGTTTATAAAATTATGTACAACTACAGAAACAAGAGTTATTTTCTTATTTTAACAAGTTAAACTTCTTCTATAACCTGAGATCTAAGCGTCAAAATTATATACAGATCTTATGCGATCGTAAAAGCTTTTCGATAATTGTAGTGATCTGATATATCTGTGACGTCATCGAACAAATTCATCGGAGAGCTCCGACTGACTTTACGAAAATGCCTAATAATTATCGTATGGAATAAGGACTTTAAATTTACTAGAAGAAATAGAAGGACTTTAGGATCAATGATATTGTTTAATATTCATAATCTTCCTTATAATTCGAAAATCTTGGTGGTACACAATTTGGAAGTGGAATATCAAAACGTCATTTTCTTTAAAATAAACAAATCATTTTGGTAAATAGTTATTTGTATCACTAGTTCAGAAACTGAACATTTGCGAGAGCGAGCCTGCAAATTACAAGAACTCGCAAAACAGATTCTGGGTGTGATACACAAGATTTTTTGTGCCGACGACTTTTTTAATTTATTACTACTTCAAATATTATATACTATAATAGTATATTATACAACGACGCTATAATGGATGCTCTTATTCCCGAGGATGAAGTTTGCAACCCGAGCGAGCGGAGCGATCAAGGGTTGTAATCATCCGAGGTAATAATAGCCATTATAGCGAGTTGTATACTATACTTTATATACGACTAACATATACGACTAGTTTAATAAAAAAAATAGTCAAATTTTATATCATTTATTATCTATTGATTTTACATCTATTTACGTAATAAATTTACATCTAATTGAAATGTAAATTTATATTATTACAATTAATAAATTGAATTGATGACGGTATGTTATGGTTTATGGTGTGATTAACATTACTTTCTAGAGTTGTTATATTATCGGCGTTAACCGTATTGGGAGTAGAAGTAGACGGTACTGAATTGGTCATCTGTTTTGCTATAGTTTCTGCAGTATTTAATTTATTTTTTATTGATTGATCGAGGTACCTTTCTGCTGTGGTTGAAGATTTCCAGCCCCCGTGACGTTTTAAACCAGTTATATCGCCACCTCCGTCAACGAATAATGTTGCAGTTTTAACCAATTTATCACAATCTAGAACCGTTTTTGACAATTTGTCAACGATGATTTTGTTTTGTTTGTAAGTTTCAATGGTACGATGATCCACGTTTTCAAGCATTTTGATTGGTTCACGAGTGGGAATAATTACCATTATTCCCGACTCATTATTCCTGGCGGGATTAATATATTGTATTATATAGCAAAAATCTGTTGTGGCCAGCACAAGACCTTCCGTCAATTCCATGTATTTTGCACAAATCCCATACTAAAAGGTCCTTGGAACAGATTCTATATAATATCATGTAAAATCGAACACGAACACATACTATTTTTTACAAATTCCATACCAAAAGTTCATTTAAAAAGGTTCTATAAATCCAATAAAATTATAACATAAACTACACTAAGTAATGTCCTTCCATCTTCTCTTTGGCCTTTCTCTGCGTGTCACTTGCGAGCAACACTATGACATACCAATTTTAGATCCTATACTTTTTTTCCATATTTGGTTTTGCACTTGCAACTGACATCTGTCAATTAAATTTTTTTGAATAATTATGTCAGCTGTTTCCATGATAAAGAACAAAGCTGACTAATTTTTGAAAATTAATTTCTTTATAATGCTTTAACTCTACATCTATTGAATATGAAGGAAAATGAATAATCAAACCATATAGAGGAGAGTATTTTCTTTAATAAATATAATAACAAAATGTCAAAAAATAATATTTAACTGCGTTTTTTTAAGAAAAACTGTTAAAAACTTCAAATAAGGGTACTTCCGGTGGATCAATTATAACCAAAATCTAATCAACTCTTCATATGGATGTACAGAAGAGGAATACGAAAGAATTATAATTTTTAGAATTGTAGTATTGGAGTTATCGTCGGAGAAAAAATTGTCACACACGGACACACATACACACACACGCACACACACACACACACACACGGACACACACACACACACACATACATACAGACATCATCTTAAAAATAGTAAATTCGTATTGTAGGGACCCTAAAACGTGCTTATTCATTAAAAACTCACTACCGAATTTTTTGACCAAAGACAATACCTTCCTTACCTAAAGGTGACGGAAGGTAAAAAACGCATATGTAATGATAATATTATTAGTTAGTCGTATATAAAATTTTTATGTTGACAACATTGTCGATTTATTTGTTTTATTGAAAAAAAATTAGTGACATTTTAGTCCAATAATCCGTATTATAGGTTAAAATTCGAAGATACGTTTTCTGTTTGTATTCGTTCAACAGAACCTCAAAAATAAAACTAATGTGATGATATTTCACAACAATTAATGTAATAGTAATCATATAATACGAGTACAAAATGAATAATAAATCAAAAATAGTGTTTTTAAATAATGTGTCACATTTTGAAAATATTTATAAGTTGACATTTCACCAGAATAATACCAACTTATAGTAATAAAATTAAATAAGTGTTTCTGGACGATTTATGGCGGACGAAGGCACGAAAAATATCTTGTTGAATTTAGTTGATTACGTCCCTGAGTGTTGAGCAGAGCTCAGTCCCATCATGGTCAACAGTAGATAATTATCGTTGTTACGTTATAACTTGTTCGGAGTCCGTCATCTGATCTGCAATAACCGTGAACACCGCAACGAGTCTTGCTCGCGGCTTCTGTACCCAACATAGCGAGATATCGTCATCGCCCTATGCATACACTACACGCTCATCTCAGATGTACACCGCGGGAATACGTGCTTCATGTGGATGTGGATTCCATTTTACGACTAATAAACTCTAACTTATGTTTGTGATTCTTCAGCGGATATAATTCAGCAATTAGAAAAATATATCTGTGAAATTCTTGGCGGCTTCTTGTTCAATTAAAATGGAAATCAGTCATTGTGGTGGCATCTATTACCAATACCTACCCTAGAGAATTTCTTCTACATGTATCTTAATGACTATTTCTTCAAAGAATTCTATATAGATGTAGAATAGAATAGAATAGTTTATTTGTCTATTATTTGGTACAAGACATTGTCAAATTGAAACTACTAAGACATAAATTCATAAATATTATAATAACATTGTTGAACAAGATGTGAGTGTAGTGCCCTTTTGAAATGAATTACATCAGTAATTTCTCTAATATACACAGGTAATGCATTATAAATTTTTAAAGCCCTATAATAGGGACCCTTCGCAAATAGACTTGATTTGTGTACGGGAATACTTATTAGGTTTTCTTGTCGAGTGGTCATTTTTGAGTACACATCTTTATTTAATAGAAAAAGTGATAGGTTTTTCTTCACAAATAACGCTATTTCATAAATATATAAAGATGGTATAGACATCAGACCCAGCTCAATAAAAATCGGTCTACAGTGGGTTCTTAGCGAGACACCTTTTATGCATCTAATAATACGTTTTTGTATAATGAATTTGTTATGAACATGATTACTAGCCCCCCAAAATATAATAGAGTATTTAATTCTGTTTTCAACATGTGCAAAATAATATGTTTTTAAGATGTCAATACTAACACTATTTCTCAATTTATACACAGCATAAAAAATCCTGGATAGAGTGGCATGTAGGGACTCAATTTCAGGTAGCCAGTTCAAGTATCTATCTATTATTAAACCTAAAACTTGGTGTTTAATGAGGTAGGTATAGATTTCCGTCCTACTTTTATTAGTGGGTTGATATGAGAAGTGAGCTTCGAGTTAAAAATAATGAGGTTAGTTTTGTTAGAATTTAACATTAAATCGTTATTTTGACACCAGTTTGACATTGAATTAATAGCATCAGTTGCTGCCACAGAGAACTGTTCTATAGTGTCCGTACTTATTAAGCATGATGTGTCGTCAGCAAATTGACATAAAAGATCACATCTAATAAAATAGTGAAGATCATTCACATAAATTAAGAATAATATTGGCCCTAATATTGAACCTTGAGGAACTCCTTTATTAACTGGTAAAATATCTGATTTTGTATTTAAAAATAAGTCATTGTTATAATGGTTAAGAGCTACAAACTGTTTTCTTTCTGTTAAGTAGGAAGAGAACAATTTATTAGCTATCCCTCGTATTCCGATACTGTCTAACTTCAAATGTAGTATATCTAATAGCATGAATCGTTACATATTCACTGATGGATGTGCAATTTTTTCTTCTTCTACAATTCTACAATAATAATTTCGCGTTCAGCTGCACCTAGCTGCTAGCTCGCTAACCTAGCGAACATCGTTGAACGGTCCGCTGACCGACCGCTAGATGTTAGCTAGTCTAGCGGGCTAGCAAAACAAAATGCGCTGGATGACCCAGCGTACTGCTATAACTGTCAAAAATGTATAATATGTATGTAATATATTGTATTAAAAATATCTAATGAATTTAATTATGCACAAAAAAATTAAATCTATACTTTTAGCGATTATGCACCAAGTATAACAAGTTAGGGACAAATCAATTTTTTTATTTTGCCGCGTTTTCTTAACTTCCGTACTGTTGAAGGATAGAGATACTGTGTCTGCACCGTTATGGCGGGACAAGCATTTTGCTCGTACGCTGCGTCTATTAGTTTAAAGGTCGATGGTTCCAGATAAAATGCAACATAGGTTGTCAAAGTTGTCAATGTCAAATGTCAATGAACTTGGCATCACGCTTTCAAGATATTTAGTAAAGAAGAAAAAAATCTGTTGTGGCCAGCACAAAACCTTCCGTCAATTCAATGTATTTTGTACAAATTCGATACCAAAAGTTCCTTGGAAAAGATTCTATATATCCTGTAAAATTGTAACACGAGCAAACTATTTTCTACAAATTCCATATTGCAAGTTCCTTTGAAAAGATTCTATAAATCCAATATAATTATAACACGAATGTACATTCTGTAAATTGCACTTCACACTTCCTTATTCCTATCTAACGCATCTTCTTCACACAGTTCTTCCTCTCTCAAATATTCTGCTACACAGTCCTTCCATCTTCTCTTTGGCCTTCCTCGTACTCCCGGCTGACATCTGTCAATTAGAATTTTTTGAATATATCTGCTGTTTCGGACACACACACACAGACACACACACACGGACACACACACACAGACACACACACACACACACACACACACACACACATACAGACATCAATGTAAACACTTCTGTATTTAAATGGTTAAAAGAAGACAAATTTCATTCTTGTCATTGTCAAAATCACCAAGAGTTAACATTAATTTCTTATTTTTTATTATTTTAAATTTTTTTTATTAAATAAAGTGGTTTCTGGTTCTTTATCATCAATAGCATTTGATTAGCATTGTTTTGTCTCTCTCAATCGTTTCTGGATTATTTTAGATAAAAATGCTTCAAATAAATCTATAATTAATTTTTCTTCAACTTTTATTTAAAGTATTTTTCTCCAAAATAATCCATAAACGATTGAGAGATATAAAACAATGCTAATCAAAACATCTCTAGTCACCTTTAATCATTTGTTTATACTAACGGCCAATATATGTAATTATTCATTTCGAACATATTGCAACATTTTTTTGCGATTTCGCAAAATTTGTAAATGGATTTGTCTGGTTTTGAAACAAGGCGATACAATTCTTTGGCATTACAAAAATTTAATCTTGATAAAAATGGGGCTGTTCCAAAATTTTTATTTGAATTCTAAAAATTGAATTTTACAAGATATTTTTCTTTAAAGAGTCTCAAATTGGAAAATATCACGATATATCCATTAGATAATTTTTTTTTTATAATTAAATATTGAAATTTGTGGAATATTTTTTTAGATCACGTGACGTGAATTTGAAAAAGTCATGTGATCTGAAACAGAATGTGACGTTAGATAGGTACATACAGTTTAACATATGACAAACTATCGTCAACTTTTATTTATGTAAATAACGTGAACTATTTTCCTATTGGTAAGGAATTACGTGTTGTATGTACTCCGGCGTCACAGGAGTAGGTAGTTTTTACCATGATTACTTCTGGTTATTTACGGAAATAACAATAAAATATTGTTATTTTTGCTGTTACTGTGTTAATATTGCATAAACTTTCAGTTAAAATACATTTTTAAAAATGCAAAACCGGCTCATTGATTACTGTCTTCCAATGTCTAAAACAATTTAAAAATCATAAAATATTAATTTTTAAAAAACGTAATTCCTCCCAAAATTCTTCGCAGCTTCAATTTCAAATTGAGAGTTAATGAGCAGAGGATTTCTAAAATAAATTTAATGAAAAATTTCCAGTTGTATGTATTGACCACAAGGCTGAAGATGGGAACTACTGAGTCCTAAAACGTCCCAACATCAATAAATTGTGGTCTTAATTATTAATAATTTTTGAAATAACACCTTTCCTACAAGAAGGCCGAAATCAGTTTCTAAAGAAAAAATCTAAATCAATACCAGGAGGAATCAACAGTCTTCTCTACAAAAAATGTAACAGAAAACAAAAATTGTATTGGATGTCATAATGGGGGCATTTACCATAAGCGAATTTAGTGTTTATACATATTAATAAAATTCATTAGTTCACATCTAAATAATGACTGAAAATACTTAAAATCCATTCAAGTAAATTTCTTAATATATTTAATTAATTTCTGAAAACTGTTATTTTGCCCTCTATACAATGTCCTTGAAAGCTGTGACGTCACAATCACGGACATTAGAATGAGACGGAAGAAAGAGATGGCATGATTAGTTTTGACGTTTGGGAGACAGGTGTTCAGCAACTCCGCTGTGACAAAGAGGTTAGTTTATTTATTTTGAAGAAATAGAACTGTGCTCTTTTCGCCAGTGTTTTATAAGGTCTGCAATATCTAAATGTTTTGTACCTGGTTGTTTTAATAAGTCTGAGGATCCATTTCGACACGCTTTCAAGCAAACATTTATGTGGTTGACAATGAAATGACACATCTTGTTAAGAGTACACAGGTTCGGCGTTGGTCGGATAATTCCATCGTTAACGTCACACCGTGAATACTACGTCATCAGAAGGGAATTTAAAAAAAATCATTTATCTGTTACTACAAATAATTTTTAAATCTGACAAAGACCAAATACTATATATGAAGTTGAACTTTCAGAAGAAAAAATAAAAAAAAAATATGTTAAATGACCCCATTGTACTGTACTGTTATTACTTTGTTATATGGACATTTTTGTAATTAAATAAAAAAATAAATAAATGAAGGACCCGTGCGAAAAGGGTAAACTGACATGGTCTGCCAATCGGTCCTCAATCGCGAATCCACACTGTTAACTTTATTATTCTCACTCTTGTTATTCTCTGGGGAAAAGTACAACATTCGCTTTAGCCTCCTGAATGCTGTGCCCATCTCTTCGACTACTGCTCTGTCCGGTGCTCGGTAGTCGTGGCCGTGCGTAATGTTTTATGTATCGATAGTATACTACTAGGTTCTTAATTAATGTAGCAGGAGAGCGCAGCTAGCGACGTATGAAATATAAATTTATTGAGTGCTTTTTACCGTGCAGTCTTGCCGCCCAGTGTGCGCGCCTCAATTTATTACCAACGGGAATTCATTCTCTCTGCAGTGGAACTCTAACTACTTCGCGATCTCTTAGACGTCTGTTGTTGCTACTGCTGATTAACATGCACGGAACACATACGATTATTATTTATATAGACAGGGACTTATTTACACATATATTATATCGTTTGCCACTGGATACAAATCTAAGACTGGTAGTTCAAGAAACAAGAAAGTTTAGTACAAAATTTTAGTTAGTTTTAATTTACATATGGCATATTTTAATATTAGAACGTCCTTTGGTACCTATTTTTAATGAATTATTAATGTTTTTTAAATTTAGTAATGCTTTTTCTTTTCAGAAATTTATCAAGATAAACAAAACATGATTCAAGCTAATATAATTTTTAAAAATTTAAAAATTTCTTATCTAAAAGTTAAGTGAAAATAAAAACTAAGACTGTCCGATGTTGCACTTTTTTATGCCGTAAATAACATCATTATTTAGGATTTTAGAAATTAAATTTTAGAGATTTGCAAGAGCACACGATGCACTGAAGTTGACGCGCACTAATTAAACAAATCATATTCGTTTTCTACTATTTGAACAAAACGCCAAATTTACTGTCAAAGAATAGCTTCTTAGCTTCTAATGTATGAAATATATTATTATTATTATTATTATTATTATTATTATTCTGAAAAATCAAATTAAATCGAATTGTATAATTTTTGTTCTAAAGTGTTGCCATACAAAGCAATGGATTAGGATTACTCAATATGTCAACCATGCCAGAAGTCCTAACAGCCATTTTCTCAGAGAATGTTTAACCCTTCAGAACACGCACTAAATTTTGACATACAAACCCACGTACAACGGTCTGAGGGACCATTGGGTAAAAAAAACTACGTATATGGTCTTATCGACAAAATAAGTCCCAAAATTGATAAAGGTTTATAAATAACATGTAAATTGGTATGATCTTATAACCGAAAGGTACTGTGAGAACAGTGGAAATTATAGAAACTTTAACTATCATTGGTCCCTAAGACCGAGTACGTATAATGGAGGGTTAAGATTACTCAACACGTAAATTATGTCAGAGGTCATGTCAACTCAACCTAGTAACCTAACATCGTTTATTAAATTAATACAGGTTGTAACAGAAATATCTACATTAATTTTTTTTAATTCTCAATCTCAATCAAGTAATGATTTTTTACAAAACTTTGAAGATTTTTATCACAATATCTAGAAGGTTTGCAAAAAAAGTTACTAAAAAATATTGTAGTTCGCAACGAGTTCAATCACTGGTTAAATTTGATGTACTTATTTCTGTTCCACCCTGTATATGAAAAACAATGATTGTGGTATTGAAACAAATGAAAAATTTTGAAATCATGAATATTTCAATTAATTACATTATTTTTATTTTCACTTTATGTCCACCAATTTTTATTAAACTTACTGAATATTAATTTAGAATCTACTTTTACCTTTCGACGTTTAAGCCCGGTATCTTCATAAATAAATAAATAAATATATATATCATCACGGCATATTACCCATTTCTGGGTGTGCCAGTATCTACAACACATGTAGACATCGGTAATGATAACGATATATTTTACCGTGTGGGCGCTTACCAGGCGTCACCTCACGGACACTCATAGCTGGTGTGGAGAGTGCACCACAGGGGTCACTTTTGTGCCATTTAAAATTGAAAATATAACAGACAGTTTACCTAGAGATGAAAATAGCAGGTCTTTCTTAATTAGTTATAGACTATTTATAAAAACTTAATCGTCTGACCTGATTTCATGATTTGACAATATAATTTCTATTTTCAATGTAGAGTTTGCTTGCAAGCATTCTGCTTTATTCGAATACACAGCGTTAAAACCACAATTAATTCTGTCTTCATACGATAATGACAAAGGTGAAATATAGTGCAAGTTGCCAATTTATTGGTGTCATTCGTTTACGGGAATTCAGCGAGTTTTTCGTTTAGTCCACGCTATGCAGTGATATATTGGGTCAGTTTTTCAGCCCGTCACAATGCACTATTACCTTCGGATTTATAATTGTACTCGCTACCAGTGGACACATACGAGACAGAGACACCTTTTCATATGTATTATGAATGCGTGGATGTAACGTCTCTATTACGACTTTGTTTCCTACAAAAAACTGAATTTTAATAGCTGTTAATGACTTTCAACGGATGTTATTTGAATTGTGTTATTTTTGTTCTGCATTTTTAACGGCAGCTGCACTAGTAATTACTTCGACTTGATATATGGATCCATAGAATCTTTGTGAACAAATTTGATCATTATCTAGATCCTAGAAGCAAGATAATCAAATTTAAATAATTGGCAAAGTGTGTGGATTTAAATAGCACATATTTAAATGAGCATTATTCATAACAAAAAAATAAACTTTTTGACACTTAGGATTCGTACATTTAAATAATTAGTTTCAAAAGACTGAAAAATTCAGACACAATGAGCCGGTATCACGTGAAAGTTTATGTAATATTTTTTATAGAAATAATAATAATAATAATAATTTATTATTTTCGTAAATAATTAAATAAAAAGATTGGCGCCAGACACAGTCGCGAAAAATACCCCTCCCTCCACCTTTGACGTAGGAGTACATGCGGTACGTCATTCATAGCCAATAGGAAAACATTTTACGTTATTTATATAAATAAAAGTAGGCGATAGTTTGTCACTCAGACGTAGTTTTATTACACAAATTTCAATATTTAATTGTAAACTATCTAATGGATATTTTGCAATATTTTCAAATTTGAGGCTCTTTAAGGAACAATGGGTGAGATTCAGTGGGTTGTATTAGCGTGTTTTAAGCTAAAACAGTCCTTTGTCAAAAATATTTTGGCAACTTTGTAATTCCTGTCAGAAAAAATCTGATGTGGCCAACACAAAACCTCCCGCTATTTAATTTTTATTAATTTAAATACATACCTACCTACGTATTTACTAACGCTGCAAACTGTTCCATTGCAGAAAACTATTGCTTTATTTACTATTTTCTTTTTAAAATGTCACTATTATTAATTTGAAGTGATAAGTTTTCTGACAGTGACATTTACTGTCAGTTACATTCATTTGAAAAATGAACTGTGTAACAAAGGAATAGTTTTTATCTTAGGCTTCGCGACTAATAAAAAAAAATATTTTTAAATTTATCTGTAAAATATATTGATAAAGTATTAATGTATTCCTGTAGAAAATTCAATAATCTGTAATTTTTATAAGACATAAAATTCGAAAAAATGGCATTTAATGGTATTTTTTGAAGACAAACCATTATGAGCTTCAAGTAAAGTACGATTTCCGTTTATCCGATTTACACCAAAATCTAATGGCTTCTATTCCTATTAGAATAGGGTAAAAATACAAGGTTTCAGAATTTTTTGAATGATAGTATTTGAGTTAGAGTGCAAACAAAATTCGTACACATACACACATACACACACACACACACACACATACACACATACAGACATCATCGTGAAAATGTTAAAAATGGATTCTAGGGACCTGAAAACGTAGTCATTTACTAAAATCTCGATATGAGATTTTTAGCACGATCCCTATACCTCCCTTACCAAGGGTAGTGGGAGGTAAAAAGTGAGAGACCAAAGGATCAAATAAAGAAAAAAATATTATTAACAGAACTAAGAAAAAAAGGACAAATGTCAAAACTGATCAAAACGGGGGGTTGAGATATTTTAAAATTCATTAATATTCAGGTATGAAATATTTGACACATAAAATTTAACATATTTCTAACCTAATTTTGCAATAATGAGTTTCCTTGTACACATCTCATTTACAATAATACTTCCTCATTTGACTAAAGGATATCTGTATTACTTTTCCCTGTGGTAAAATTTCTAAATCACAATTGAATCTCATTGATACATGTGGAAAATATTACAATGTTGCCATATACTCAATACAAGTTTTAATACAGACCTTAATACAACCCACTGAATTCCACCCAATATCTTTTTAAATTTAGTACTTAGAAGTCATATAAAAATTGTTGCAGCAGCCCTATTCTCGGTCTCGTCGAAATTAATTACAGCATAAATTCTTTGTAAATATAATGACGCTGTTTCCCCATATGTGCTCGTCACCCTTTTATGAATAATTTTAGAATCCGTTTTCTTTGTTTAGGAACTGCACTAATTTTTTTGTACCCAAACTTTTCTTTTCCATCATTTTTCTTCGGAGGAAATCTCCTCGGTCGAAACAAAGAGGCCATCTTCCATCTCCCAATCGTTGTATTTGTTTTTGTCCTGCGCTTGGCATATAGTGTCTACTGTCTAGGCCGGGTCCAGGTGATGACTTATGGTTATTACACACATTGCCTATCCCACGTTTCGCCGTATATAACACACGTGTAATAATCTACCGACGCTTCAGTGATTAGTCGGTAAGTGGGAGTGCCTTAATTACCGGCCGAGCTACCGTGTTACACCCTGCGACATACCATCAGACCAGACCGTCCCGCCATTTGTTTCTCATCATCAAACATTCCGGATTAATTATTGGGTATGAGATTAATAAAAGTCGAGAAGTTTTTCTCTTATAATAAATAAATTGAATCGACATCCTGCTGCATATGGGATTTAATTACGTAACTGGGAAAGCGCACCATACATGTAATCAGCCTGTCAGGACTTGGATAGAAATTTGTTAAATAAATGATCCTTCTTTGTCGTAACGTAATACTACCTATATCTATGCATTTTTAACTATTTCCTGTGTAGATGATTTCAATAAATTGTGGGAACAATTTCATCGTTCATTTGATATGATAACGCATATTAATGTCCTTTTGGATATAATAAGTCATATCCTCTTCCTCAGAGTAGTTGCAAGAACATTATAGAAAATAACGCAAATTCCTATAAGTGTGGATTTTTCATTAGCATTAATTACAATTGACAAAATGAATTATACTTAAAGCAAGCTAAATAAAATTGCCATTATACAGTGTGTCCCATTTAGAAGTGCCACCATTGGGATTTCGAGAACTATAAGAGATACGATGACGGTTAAATAGAACTTTTTGTGCGCGTTTGGGAGGCCATCTCAGATGTGCTTTTGTTTTTCCAAAAATTCTCATAGGGCACTAGATAATGACGAAAAACTGAATATTGTTGATTTTTTCTTTTTCACATAATTCACATAAAAATATTATAATCAGATTCTAGGGACTTTGGAACTTGCTTATTCATTAAAATCTGGATATGCGAATTCAATACTTTTCTTAGCGGAAGGTTAAAAGTTGTTGACATTTTTATGTAAATATTTTTGTATAAAAAAATCTAATCGTAATTTTATATGAACATTGACAATTAAAATACTATGAAGATTTGAGCTTCGCACTGCTACTATGTTACTAACATGTCAAAGTTAAACTTTTTCGACTAATAAAAGTATCACAAAATTGACTTTGTAAATGTGAAACAGGAAAAATTATTTATATATTTAAAGGCCAGTAACACCGCTTATAGTTAAAGTTTTAACTACAGGTTAACAAAAAATGTGAATATCGAAATAATTATGGACTGATGCTCAATTATTTCCCTTGTCCCCACCGGGTCCCTTGCTCTACGGTGTTGCCGCTTCTTCATAGCTTAGCATTTTCAACATGACCAACGGAATTGACAACAGTGTAGAAATCTTCAAACCATATTTATTGGATGTCAAGTATATAACTCATTTGACTTTGCGTTCCAATACGATATTGTTAATTTATCCAACAGTTAAAATTTAACTATAAGCGGTGTAACTGCAAGGAATTAAAAATCTTTTTTCTACTCCCATGCGTGAAGTGAGTACTTCACGTATCAATTTTTATGTGTGAAGTTTGAGTTTTTGCACACGGTGCGTGAAGTGCTACTTCACGCACAGTGTGCGTGAAATAACATTTCACGCACCGTTCATTATTTTAAATATTACAAACTGAATTGTATTTTAATAAAACAAAGCTGTTAAAGACCCGTAACGTTGGTAACCATGGTTACACAAGTCGATAATACAGAGGCTTTACGTTTAAAGAATGACAATGTGAAGAAAAAATATATATTTTATTGCAAGGTTGTAGAAAAAGTATAGTATGTAACACGTGTGTGAAGCCTGTTTTACATTCGGGTGGTTTGCAATCTCCACCCTCATGTAAAAATGTCAGCTTCACACACTTGCCACATAATATACTATTTTGTACTGGTATTCTGGTTTAAGGCTTTGTAAGAGCAAAATATTTTCAAGTCTGTCATATTTCTCTGTAGCTCTATAAAAAGTTTTTCTTTCACTATTATAAAGCAATGTCTACAACTTACGGATGTTCTTCGCGTATTTTTATATTTTTCTAGTGTTTTATATCACTATTTACAACCATCTTATCATTAAAAGCTCTGGCGATGCGTATTTCAAATCACGTCAGTCTGAACAGTCCAGCGTTACGGCAAAAACAAGCAAGTGTTTATTTATATCCCTTGCCTTGTAATATTGTCATAATAATGTGTCTGTTGAAGAAATATCACGGTAGTACTGCACGACTAGTGACACATTTTTTCCACCGATAAGTTTGTAATTATTGCAGATGCAGACATAATGATGATTTATGTTATTGATATTGAAGTAATTATGATTTGTTTTCAATGAGAATTGAATGGCTTTGGCAAAGTTAATCAAGAAGATGTAATAAATAATGAGTTCCTACAGCTAGGCTCATTAA